>JAMRXY010000023.1:4115680-5487574 GCA_024447195.1 Panagrolaimus sp. LJ2414
TACTGTATCACTTAATTTATTTGAAATGTTTCACAATGTTGCTTTCAAATTATCGTTATTTGCCAATGCACAATTTTTTGAATTTCGTTATACAAAATTTAATTTTCTGTTGTTTTTATTCCAAAGTTTGAGCAAAGAAAGATATTCAAATGTTGCAATCTAAGAAGAACGGTTCAACCTGACAAAAACACAAGACGTCGAAATTTCGTTTATTGAAATTGTATAGGTTTTTCAGAATATTTTGAATGGGTTTGGTAATTATGCAAATTTTTGATATATTGATAAACAAAAGCTAAGTGACTCATAGGATTACTGTAACTTTTCTCATAAAAATTAATATGTTCTGTTACCCACTAAAAACTACAGTAAGCAATTGTTTACTTACTGAATTTTTTAAAACTGTGTTTTGAGTATTCAATGTTTTACTTCTTTTCCATTTTCATTCATATAAATTTTTCTAACTTTAGCTTTCAAATCTTTTTTTCCAGAAGAAATCTCCGTAAAAGTTGCACTTTTGCCTTCGCTAAGATTTGTCTTCGCCCTCTCATTTTCCCACCCCATTTATCTTACATCTTCCATTTTTTTGCGCATTTTAAATAGTCTTGCATTCTTTTTTTGGCACCATCCATATTTGAATAATTTTTTTTAAAAAAATTCCTTTTCTTTTCCAATTTTTTTTGTTTCCTTTGTTATACATATTGACTTCAGAAGGCTTTCCCTTCCTTCCGGGTTTCTTCTTTTGTGTGTGTTTTGTAATACACTTTTTTTTAAAGTTTTTTTAAAAAAATATTTTAAAAGTAGTTTTTATTTTTTTTACCTTTAAGTTTGGGCTTCCACTTGGCTTCTTTCTTCCGTTTTGAAATGCCTGAGGGGTGCTTAACCATAACTATACTAAAATACTAAAAGGTAAAAAAGCTAGCTGTTATAGCTAAAAGGATATCGGATTTCATATATCCCCCTGTTTATGAAAAAGGCTTTTTGGCACACTTGTTTTTTAAATAAAAAGTAAAAAATTGTAGTGTTTGCAAACATTTAAAAAGCTGCGATAAAATTTCATTTATGACAAATTTTAACACTTTTTTTGCTTCCTTTGTTTTCGTTAATTGCTGTCATCATGAGAGATATCCCTTATATCCTGATGGGATTAAGCATATCCATTTTCCGATTTGCTTTTGCGGTAAAAGCCTTAGGGAAGAAAAGGCGAAAACAGCTGTTCTGCTCCAAAAAAATCAGCACATGAAAAAATACACCGCAAATTTTCTTTCCTTTTTTTACTTTTTACTTACTTTTTTGCCTTGCTGCTGCTTTGTCCTAAGTTCAAACAACTTTGACTTTTTTTAAGCAAAAATAAAATTTTTTTATCCCCTCCCACTTTTTTTATGGGTTTTTTGTTAGCTGCTTCTTTTTGCTGCTTCTTTTTTTAAAATTGACTAACAACTTTTTTTCTTC
The DNA here is from genome assembly GCA_024447195.1 of Panagrolaimus sp. LJ2414. Classification (NCBI taxonomy): domain Eukaryota; kingdom Metazoa; phylum Nematoda; class Chromadorea; order Rhabditida; family Panagrolaimidae; genus Panagrolaimus; species Panagrolaimus sp. LJ2414. The sequence continues at coordinate 4,117,130 of JAMRXY010000023.1, forward strand.
CTTTCCTTCGTTGCTGCTGCTGCTGCTTTTGTCCATCAAAGAACGACTGCTGCTGCTGTTTTTTTCCTTCAACGTCTTTAAAATTTGACTCCTGTGTTTTTATTTAAAAAAAGAATTATTTTTTGACCACAAAACTCTAATTTGTAATTATCGCTAATTACTGTATTAATTGGTCCTAACCGCAAAAATTACTATCTTGGTAAAATTCTATTTCTATCAAATAAAATTTAAATTTCCTGCCTCGAAAAAGTTATATCGAAATTATTTCATCATCTTTACGCGCGCAAATATATTAATTATTTAAAGTAATTAATAATGTTACCAATTTTAAAAGCTTCAACTTCTTCACCTTCTTCTTCGTCAAGGTTATATCCGTGTTGTGTTGGGAAACGGTAACTTTTAAGATTTATGCAAATTTTTCTATTTTTTTGTTTTGTTAAAGTTGTTGCAGGATGACAACTGAAATGACTCTAAATCAAGCACAAGAAGAATTTGCGAGTATTCTTGCAAGACTTTCCCCAGCGATAATCCCAAAATTTGTTGCATGGATTGGTGATGGTTTTGGGTCATCTTTCAGCAATAAATCCGTGTCAATCCAGGATGAAGCTGAGGAAAAGCTAAGATCAATTCGAAGAGAAATACGGGTTATGGTAAGTACTGGAAAAAAGACCAGTTTGAAAATTATGCAAATTTTGGATTGACATTGATTTCATTTATTTTTTTTGTTATTACTTGGATCTGATACATGGATTTCGCCCAAGCAACGTTATGCAAATTTTTAAAATCAAATTTCGTACCAGAAAATCTAATTCTAAAAATTTGCATAATACTGAATCTGTTGCTCTAAAATATTTCAAATGATAATTACTGTGATTTTCAAAATTACAACTTTAAAACCCAGTTTTTCCATATCACTTTTGCTTCTATTTTTTACCCAGTAGCATCAAGAATCTTGCTTCCTGTTCTTTTCAATTCTGTGTCTGCTAACAGCTTTGAAAATAGATTGCAAAAAAACTTTTTTTTACAACCCTCACACAGCATGAGTCATAGATAGATATAGACTGGGATTTATTTTGTTGTTTTTTGAAAAATGGTTAAAAAAATGCTTTTGATTCAAAAAATTCTCTTTTTTCTTTTTGTTAACTTTTAAAAATAGATAGCATAGTTTTTTTTGAATGTTTTTTATTAGATAAAAGATTTTAAAAAAGATGTTGGCACATTTTCTTTTTCTAAAAATCAAGATAAGGCTATTTTATGTGTTTTTTATCATTGAATTTAGAATAAAATGAGGAAATTATATTTGTTAAAAAATGATTTCGCTTTTTTAATTTTAAGAAGATTTCCAGTTTTTAAGTTTTCATCCATTGTTTTTATTAACATTTTGAAATTTGAAATTTTATGCGTTAAAAATTCGCATAAAAAAAATTCACATTTCTGAAAACGCGAAATATCGCAGTTGAGAGTTCTCTTAGAATTTTTGATACTTTTTAAGATTCCACTAATCAACTAAAACTGCAAAAATTATAATTTTATGCTAATTAGATATCCCATGAGAGCAATGGTGCCTAATTTTTTGTAGACTTTACTAAATTTAAAAATTTTTGGAGACGTAAAATTTCAAGAAAAATGTCTTTTCTAAGAACTGAAACTGCTCATGTTTTTTTTAAATTTATATAAAAATTTAAATTAAATTTGCATAAAGAAGTTATTTTTTGGTTATATTTATCGCAGAAAACTGTTTGTACTTTTTTCATTAAATTTGCATAATTTGTTATGGAAGTCTTTTTTTATACAATTGGGGATTACAAATATTGTAAAATTTATAAATTGGTATATTTTTTAGGTTCCACTTGAAACATGTTTTAAGCAAACAAAACTATTAACCAACGGAAAAGAAAATGGAACAGTAAAGCATGAAGAAAATATTTCAATAAAAGTTGATAACTTTTTATATGATGATGATGACATAAATCAGTTGATAAAAGAAGGAGATATTCAACAACATTACTGTAATACCTGTGGATCAAAGGATATCAAATCAATTGTATTTGTTTCACATTCAAATAATTTAATACAGGTAAAATTTGCATTTTTATTGGGATTTCCAAAAAAGGATTTTAATCCCTGGAGGGGATTTTCGGATATAAAAAAATATGTTTGTTTTAGCTTCGATATGTATTTACTTATTTATTCCCAAAACTTGGTCTATCACTGGATGGAAAAGTATTTGTGGATATTACAGCAAGATTGGGTGGATTTGTTTATGCCGCAGTTTTGTATTGGTAAGTTTTTTGTGTCGAAAATTTGCATATGAAGTGGTAACTTTTATTTTCTATCCAGTTGTTGCGACTCCGACTCCGGAGTCGGGATCGACCAAAAGTAAAAATCACAATAATGTTTCTATCTACATAACAGAGATCGTCAGGATTCGGTAATATGCAAATTTTCAAAACTTTGAGTTTTCATTCAAAAAAGAAATTTCTCCCAGTGTTTCCACTTTTCAAAAAAAGTGACGCCAACGCCGACACCGGCGTCGGCGTTGGCGTCGATGGCGTTGACGCCGAGTGACGCCGGGGAGCTTTTTTTTAAATTCACCAAAAATATTAAAAATTCCTTATAAACATGTTCGAAATTGGTATTTATGTTAAAGAAACAACTAATTTGACCGAAAAAAGTACTTATCAACGTTAAAAACGAACAATAAAACATTTTTTGTGAAAATTTATATCTCCGGCGTCTCGGCGTCGACGCCGAGAGAGACGCCGACCACGAAAAGGTGACGCCGACGCCGATGCCAACGCCGGCGTCGGCGTCGGTGTTGGCGTCGACGCCGTGACGCCGGCGTCGGTGTTGTGGTAACACTGATTTCTCCTAAAAACGTTGGGCCAAAATTTTGATAAATCAAAAATTTTTTGTAAAGGAATTAGCCTTTAAAGTTTTGCAAATTTGCATAACCCCCATCGTTACGCAAATTTGCAAAACCCACGTCGGGCGTTAAGTGAAACAAAAGTTCAGCGTATTTTAAATTAAAATAAGGTTCTGGAACAAAATTTCAAAAAAATTTGAGTCTTTTTAATTTAAAATTTTTGTTTAGCTTTCAACACATTTTAAACATATTTCACTTTTTTCATGCTTTATTGACTGTTAAAACTTATTTTTATCCCATAACATAAAAAAATCTGTCATTATAAATGTTGAAGTGGCAATAAAATCTTTCTCTCTCCATTTTCGCCCTTCCAAAGAAAAACTTGTTAATCTCCCATGAGACAAAAAAAATATATTTTAACGCCTTCTTATTCACTTCTTTTTTTCATCGGCTTCTTTTCATATCTTTATATTTTTTTCTTGACTTTCGTAGCCTTCATAAAGAAAAAAAAAACTTTTAAAGAAAAAACTTCTTTCTTTCAACAATACTTTGAAAATTGGCAGTTTCGTTGCAATTTTATTTTTTTTGACAAAGTGTTGAAAAAAATAAGTGTGAAAAGAAGCAAAAAAAAAGATGAAAAGAATAGAAAAAACGGACCATAGACAGAGAGAATAAGAAAGTTATTACGTCAAATAATGATTTTTTTTGTTGGTGGAACAAAAGAAAACAAAAGGTGTAAAAAATACAATGTTAATATTGGTTTTGTTACTTTTTTGGTAATAAAAAAAACAAAAGAAAAAAATCTGGGATGAATAAAAGTCGGAAAGCAAAAAATTTGAATGTTCCATGCTTTTTTGTAATTGTTCAAGCGCAATTTTTCGATTTTATCCTTTAAATTTTACAGTTAAAGAATCCATGGGTTTACGTAATTTATCCTTTCGAGTCTCGCAAAGAAAACATATATAAATGAACTTACCCTGACGATAAGACCCTGATTATCAGGTTCGTGTTGCACAAACCTGAAAATCAGGATCAAGAAAGTACAAAAACTACGTTATTTAAACTTTATAAAATCTGTCATAAAATTTTAAGCACTGAAAATTTGAATACATTCTAAACAAGGAAGTGAGTCAAACAGAGCATGAAAAAAGGTGTTATTTCCTTATCCAAAAATTCCCTGTTTATGTTTTCTTTTCTTATTTGACCATTGCACTTTTGAACTTTTAACTTCAAAAAATAGAACTCAACAACAAATTTGCATATTCTTGTCCTTCAAATCACTAATCACAAACTTGTCCACTAATAAAAGCTATTTTTTAGCCCATTAATAGCGGATGCAATTGGAATTGAAACAGATAAAGAGAAATATTCGATTCAAACAAGAATAGCTGAATCCCAAAAACTTTGGAATAAAGTTAATTTTATTCATGATGATTTTCGAAATCAAAAGAAAGTGTTGGCAAAAGCAGATTTTGTGGTGATAAATGATATAACAGAAATATTTCCATCTGAAAAGGAACAAGTAAGTTATATATTTACAGTAATCTAAATTTTAAGGTATTTTATTACTGTAAAACAGGGACTTGTCCATCCCAATTCATAAAAATCCTTTGATCTTTTACCGCAATCGGTAAAAGATCAAAGGCGATCCCTTTAAAACAGTTTCTGTCCCCTCTGAAAAATAAAGATGATGACATCCATGTTTTGAAATATAAAATTACAGTATCACTTTTTAGGTAAAATGTTGGCAGAAGCTTAAAGAATCCCTGAAATCACAAGCAGTAATTTTGCATACATCTTCATTGAGAAAAGAGATAAAAAATTTGGACCTTGGTTGGGAAATCGAAGAATGGTTGGAGCAATTGGATACAAGACAAATTGGCAATGATTATTTACTTGATTCACATTTGGCAGTTGGATGTTATGGGGCCTTTGAAGTTTTTCGAGTTAGATAATATCTACAGTATCTACAGTATTTCATTGTTAAAATACTAAAAATGTTAAAACTTTAAAATTTGTTTTTTTTCTATTTTTCTTTAAAATTTTATGCCTCACATTCCACACCAATTTTAAAAAAGCCTCAATTCAATTCAAAAAGTTATCAATCATTTTACGTGGGTGATCAGATCTCTTCCTTGAAAACTCTCATTAGTCAATCCAACACCACCACCACTAATCTTTTAAGCAATGAAAATGATGACATGTCGAAGAGGGATAAATTTTGATTAATGATATTTCATTCATTTTTCAATAACCTTCAATTTTTAACCTGTCTTTTTTTATGCTTTTCATTTTTTTCGGGTTTTTTTCTTACACATTCTTTACTTTTTTGTTTGTATCACTTTTTTTACCACACCAAAAAAATAACATCGCTTTTAACTACCGTATTCCAACAAAGATGATCCAAAAATTTGCATATTTGCTTTTCTTTATTTTTTGATGAAAATCCTAGTCATGTTTAGTTTTGTCTTTTTTCGTTCAATTTTTTATATCGCAAAAAAATTTGTAAATAAAATCTTTTCTTTTGTTTTTGTTTAACGCAAAAAATAAAGTGTAATAAATCTTTCATTCAATGAGATTGTTTTTATTGGAACAAATAACAGAGCAGTTAAAAGTGATTTATATATCTTTTGCTTTTAAATGGAAAATGAATACATCCGAAAAAAAAGGTTTTTTTCTCAAAAAATGGCAAAAATGTGTTCTTAAAAGTTTTTTTTGTTGCCAATAAATTTTCTTTTAAAAACTGAATTATTAATTTTTTATAAAAGTCAACGTAAACATTTTTAACAACCAATCACAGAAAAATTTTGTGTACATTGTTGTTGCGCCTCCGCCTTCGGAGACAAATTTTCCAAAAGATCAAAGCAAAAGTGCCGCTTTGTGCCTCCGGAGGCAGAGGCGACTAATATATAAAAGCACAATACTGTTTGTGTAATATACTTATGAATTTAAAAATTGGTGTTATTAAAAGAAAATTCAATTTCAAGATACTTTTAAATGTTGTTAACAGTAAATGTTTTGAACGAAATAAATTAAAAAGCAAAAATGAAAGTAAAATTTAAGAAAAGGAAATTACAAATAATCATTGTGGCATAATTGATGAGTTTTTAATTGTTATTAAAATAAATGAATGACTTGTAAATTTGCTTTATGCTGATTTTTCATTTCAGATTTATTTATTTCGTAATACCTTTTTAGACTTTTTTAAGAACCAAGGAAAAATGGAAAATAAAAAAGATGAATGCTCACGAGCCGTCAAATATATGCCTGCAGTTGGTGTTGGTTTTTTTTAAAAAACCTTAAAGGGGACCAAAAAAAAAGATGTGCTTGCTCTTTCGCAGCTGCATGCAACCTAAAAAGTGTCCAAAAGAAATTTAAATATCGCGCAAAACCCTGTAGGGCAAATTGCCAAAATTGATTTGATCTTTCGACCGATTTGTTTTTCATCGACACAATTTTTGTTGTTGTGTTGATTTTGTAAATGACAGTTATGAGTTTTTAGAATATTTTTTTAATTCTGTGAATAATAACAACTATTTTTTAGATTTATTTCTCTCACAAGATAGCAAAATGTCAAGTGTTTTGAATATTATGGCTAACAATAACAGTGAAGATTGTTTTGCATTTGTTGGGGTGGATCGTTCAAAACCTGGTGGACTTCAAATTAAAGTTATTGGTCGTGAAAGTCAAAAATCCATTTCAACTGTTTTCTATGAAAGTGCGAAAAAATTTGTTCAAGATATTCCAAAGTTTTTCACCCCTCAATTTAAAGGTGTTCTGTTTTGTGTTACTGACTTTGAAACTTCTGAATATGCGAATAATATTGAATTTTGTAAAGCTGCTCGAGCTCAATTGGATACCCTTCAAATTCCATATTACTTCATCAGCAGCAATGATTTTATCACTTCATTAATGTTGATCAAATGCAATGTTACTGTTCAACCTCAGCAAACTGTACTTTTTATTTCAGTTCACAATAATCTTGCTTCAATTTCTGAAGGCCGATATACTGAAAAAGGATATGAATTTTTAAGGATTTATATGGTTGATATTGATCTACAAGAAAATTCTTCAATGATTCGTAAAAAACTTCTTCGTTCTTCAAATCCTCAAACCATTTTGGTTATGTACAAGTCAGATGCCTGGGCAACACCAAATTTTCTGCATAAACATGTTTTAAAGTCGAAGAAGGTTATCATTACTGATACGGATATGGGATCAGATTTTGGAAAGCATATTCTTGAATGGTCAAAATGGTTATTGGATAAAAGCTACACAAAATTTTATGTCATTCCAAGATGTGCAAGAATTTATACAGTAATGGCTCCATTTAGCAATAATCGAGTGCTTTATGCTGATATTTCGGATACTGTACCATGTACAAAATCTACATTCGTTTCAAAGGTTAATGGAATGGTTGTTGTAAGTTTTTTTATCATTTTAAATTTATAGCACTATTTGTATCCTTAATATCCCTTTCATTTTAATAATATGCAAATTTTAGCTTATGTGCTCAACATTTGTCAATTTGAAATTTTTTACTGTTAGTTCCATTGGATGGATACAAGGTTGCCATGCTGTTCAGGTGACGCTATCTATTGATGCTGATAATATTCCATCACTTAATTGTGAACCTGTTGTTCTTCCAATGATTCAAAGAATGCCGGAATTTCTTGTTGAAAAAGTGCCACAAAAGGTTCCAATGATTACATTCTATGATGATTGCTCAATTATTAGTGTTTATGATGAAGCCCAAAGAGGATATAAGTTTTTGGATGCTTGGAATGGCATGTTTGTTATATTAAGCAAATTTTTAACTTCATTTACTTTCTTTGTGTTTTTAGGTCGGTATGGACAAGTTCTTGCAATGAGTTTTGGTACTGTGAAACCCTTATTTGGTCCTGATGTTTATGGTAATCTCAACCTTAAGCCGGCTACGATTGTTTACGGTACGGTGGTGATTTTATTCAAATTTTTTGCGTGTTTTTTAACATTGTATATATGATTTAGATCTTATCGAAATTATGAGCATGCCTGAAGATGATATTATAATTGATAAAAGTTGGCCATTTTCTTTCACCAAAGATGAACAGAATCCTGTATTAATTGAATTTGAAAGCTTTAATGGAAGCCGTAAATCTTTAACTCCTGTATTTCTTATGGCAATGTTTTTGAAGGAACATATCAAAGCTATTAACGCTGAAACTGGAATTAATCATAATAAAGTGGGATTTCATTGTTTATATCCTGGTGGTGATCAAGATGATAAAAATCGTATTGAAAAAAAGCTTCGAGAAGCATTCAAATTTTTGAAGATTGAATGCGTTATTGGCATGTTTGAAGTATCTTTTTAATCACCTTTTTGAGTAAATTTTTTTTAAATCCTGCTTTTTCTTCTTAATTATTATGCTTTTGACTGTAGTCTTATTTATTCTTGAATAAAAGTTCATAAAAAATCTAAATTGTAGATCACATATTTTTTTGCGAATTAAAGTCAAAAGTTCTAACCATAATTTTGTTATAATATATTACTTGTTTTAACAATGCAAAAAAGACACAAATATTGCAGAGATTAAAATTTTTTTGAAGGATTGAATTAAACAAACAAAAAAGAGAAAAGTTATTTATAAATATATTTGGTAATTAACAAAAGAAAAAAGATTACATGTTTGTGTAATAAAATGACTGACTAAATAGTTTATGAAGTTTTTTTATAGTAGTTTAATTTAAAAAAACAAAACTGTTGTTTTATAAAAAGTGTTTGTGAACCTTTTTTATGACACAAACCTAACATAAAAAATGTTCCACAAATTCATGATTTTATGCTTTGCAAACGATTCGTTGGAAAGTCGATTTTGGATGAACAATTTGGCTGACTAATGTATAAACTCCAAATTCGAATAACTTGGACAAGCCAATGCCTTCATTAAATTTAAAATTTTCTTCAAAGATAAAATCGCTTATGCTATTGTATTTATTGTTGATCATTAAAACTGTTGAAATTTTGATCAATGATATTTTATTTATTTTCAAGAAATTCGACATCTAAATTTTTGCTTAAAGAACCAACAAAAAATTGAAAAAAAAGATGGATGTTACCAACCAGTGCAGTGGCCAGTGACCAAGTACTTTGCATTTGTCGGTCTTGGTGGACAAAAAAATTCGCACGCACGTTTGCATCTGCAGTGAATTTTGCCAAAAATGCTTTAGTCGTTCGAACGATTTTTTCAAAGTGCTCAATTTTTCTTTTTTTTTGCTGATTTTGTAAATAATAATTATTAATTTTTAGATTTATTTCTCTCAAAAGATAACAAAATGTCAAGTGTTTTGAATATTATGGCTAAAAATAAGACCGAAGATTGTTATGCTTATGTTGGGATAGATCCATCAAAACCTGGAGAACTTACAATTAAAGTTATCGGTCGTGAAAGTGAAGAATCTATTTCAACTTGCATCTATGAAAGTGCCAAAGAATTTGTTCGAGATATTCCAAAGTTATTTACCCCTCAATACAAAACTGTTTTGTTATATGTTTGCGATTCTGAAACTCCAGATTTTGATAATAATATTGAATTTTGTAAAGCTGCTCGAGCTCAATTGGATGCCCTTCAAATTCCACATTACTTCATTGGCAGCAATGAATATGTTACATCTTATATGTTGATCAAATCTAATATTACGGTTCAACCTCAACAAACTGTACTTTTTCTTATGGTTGGTAACGATACTGCTGCAATTGTTGAACGGCAATATACTGAAAATGGATATGAAACTTTAAGAATGAATATGGTAGATATTGACCGAAAAGAAAATCCTTCAACGATTCGTGAAAAACTTCTTCGTTCATCAAGCCCTCAAAAGATTTTGATTATTTGTAAGAAAGATGGCCGGGCAACAGGAAATTTTTTGCGTAAGCATGTTTTAAAATCGAAGAAAGTAATCGTAACTGACACGGATATTTCACCGGATATTGCTCGATGTGTTATTGAATGGTCTAAATGGTTATTGGATAAAAATTACACAAAATTCTATGTCGTTCCAAGATGTTCAAGGATTTATGCAGTAATGACTCCATTTGGAAATTGTCCTTTGCTTACTTGCGATTGTTCGGATACAGTACCATTTACAAAATCTGCATTTGTTTCTAAAATTAATGGAATGGCTACTGTAAGTTTTTTATACTGAAGGGAAAGTTTTAATTTTTTCGATTAATTGTTAAAAATTATGGAGGTTTTATTAAATGTTTTGTCTTATTTGGGATGACCACTTAAAAGTATTAAATTCTAGCTTTTATGTTAAATAGTTATTTTTTAGCTTACTTGTGCAACATACAACAATATGAAACCTTTTACTGCTGGTGCCGTTGAATGGAATCAAAATTGCCATACCGTTATAGTTACTTTATCTGTTGATGCTGAAAGCTTTCCTTCCCTTCAGTATGAACCTATTACAGTACCATGTCTTCAAGGCCTTCCTAACGTTTTTGATGAAAAAGTGGATGAAAAAGTTCCTGTTATTGCATTTTACAATGATTGCTCAATTATTTGTGTTTATGATGAAAAAGCAAAGGGTTATAAATTTTTGGATGCTTGGAATGGTATGTCATTTGTTTTATGTAAGGTTGTTGAATTACAATTCCGGAAAATGTTACAGTAATATTTTATGCTTTTACATAAAACATGAAAAAATGGGCATATAGCTGATTTCGGCAAAATATTACTGTACCTCGGAATATTGTAACTCCGGGAAACGGCGGGAAATTTCTTAGGCATTTTCTAGGAAATGAACAACCATATTGTTTTGTAAATTTTATAGTTTGTCTTTTTAGGCCAATATGGAAAAGCGCTTGTCATGAGCTTTGATTCTGAAAAACCTTTTTTTGGAGATCGTGTTTATGGTAATCACAAACTTAAACCGTCTTCAATTGTTCATGGTATGCTATATCTGCTTCGTAATTTTTGGTAACTCGTATACTTTAGATCTTATTCAAATTATGGCTATGCCTGATAATAATATTGAAGTTGATAAGAATTGGCCGTTCACATTCACCAAGGATGAACAAAATCCTGTATTGATTGAATTTGAAAGCTTTGATGGACGTCGTAAAGCTGCAACTCCTGCATTTCTTATGGCAATGTTTTTGAAGGAACATATCAAAGCTATCAAAGCTGAAACTGGTGTAAATCATACTGAATTTGGTTTTTATTGTTTATTTTCTGGTGCTACAGTAGATGATAAAAATCGCATTGAAAAACAAATTCGAGAAGCCTTTGATTTATTAAAGGTTGAATGCGTTGTCGGCATGTTTTAAATTTCTTTTTTTCGTTTTGAGTAAGAATTTGTCTTTTCATTATTTTCTTTTATTGTTTAATTTTTAAATTTATTGAAAATTATACTGTAGTTATATTGATTCTTTAATAAAGATTTTATAAATAGTTTGAAATCGTGACTATATGAATTTATGCAAATTAAAAATGTAAAAAATTAACCACAATTTTTATATGATTTTGTATTTGTACAAATTTGTCTAAAAAAAGATACAGAAATTGCAAATGAAAGAAACTTTAATGGATTTTATCTAAAAAACAAAAAAATTATTTGTGTATTTACAAAACATACTAGATCACATGTTTGTGTAAAAAATGATTAATTAAAAAGTAAATAAAGGTTTTACAGAAGTTCAATTTTAAAAACACAATTGTTGTTTATTAAAATTGTTTTTAGACATTTGTTAAAACGTAAACTTAAAAAAATTTTATTATTAAATTTGCATAAACAACATTTTAAATATTCAGAAATATCCCCCAACATTTCCAACTTTTTTTAAGATTCGGTGAACGATACACGTGATTGTCTTTAGCTTGAAAAAATTAAGGTGTTAAAGTTGTCACGAAAAATTGGTTCTGATGAAATTTATCACGAAAAATTACAGTCAACGGTATTCAAATCACCAAAAAATTCTGCTTTAGACCAACATTAAAATAATGCATAAAGTGAAATTTTTAATTACTGTAATCCGAAACTGATTCCATATTTACATTCTGCGGAAATAAGATTTGGATGATCCCCCAAAAAGCTTTAATCTATTTTTTGCTTTTTCATTTTTTCGACTTTTTTCTTTTTTACACTTTGTTGCATGTATTTTTTACCACATCACAAAATGCATCGTTTGTTTTTTGCTACCGTATTCCAACAAAGTCAATTCAAAAGTTTGCATACCTGCTTTTGATTTTCTGTTTGTTGTTATTAATCATTTTACGCGGGTGATCAGATCTCTCCCTTTGAAAGCTCCCCATTAGTCAATCCAACACCACAACCACCACTAATCTTAAGCCATGAAAATGATGGCACGTCGTAGAGGATAAATTTTAATTAATGATATTTTATTCATTTTTCAATAAGCTTCAAGTTTTGACCTGTCTTTTTGCTTTTCATTTTTTTCGGGTTTTTCTTACACATTCTTTACTTTTTTGTTGTATCACTTTTTTACAACACTAAAAAAATTACATCGCTTTTCTTTAACTAATGTATTACAACAAAGACGATCCAAAAATTTGCATATTTGCTTTCTTCATGTTTTCCATATCGCAAAAAAGTTTGTAAATCTTTTATGTTTGTTTTAGTTTTACGCAAATAACAAGCTGCAATTGCCATATGTATCGGCTTCACCAGGTGGCACCATTTATGTGCTGTAAATGCTTCCCTTTCTTGCTACTGTTTTCCTTAAGACATCGACAGAGTCAAAGAGATTGCACTTGCAAAATATGTATATAAGCTTTTGACTTTTGCCCCACAATTCCGAAAGAAGAAAAACATAGACAGGAACTAAAGGATGAATCACTAAAACCGAATAAAAAAACCACTGATGCCCTTTTTTGCTTTTTCGCACCAATTCTAGAAGACAAATTTAAAAAAAGCTTTTTTCAAAACATTGAATTTTTAAATATCTTTATTACTTTTTGCTTCCAACTCATTTATTTTTGTGGAAAGAGTCCACAATTATAATAATTTACATATCTATGGTAGAAGACTGATTTCTTCTAGCTCCTCCTTGATACTCGAATATATGATTTTGTAAATAAATGAAAATTTAGATGGCAACAAAAGATGATGATTTGGTGCCGCTGAAGAAACAATTCATTCTTCAAAATGCTGGTGAAAAGAATAAATATTCAAATTTCTGCTTAAATCAAAGTCAAAAATGTTTAAATGCATCATTTGTTCAATCAAATAGCAAAACAATCAGCAATAACAAAGGCTTTGGTAAACCCAAATACTGCAGTCCTTCAACAACAAAAAACTAAAATTTTAATGACAGTATATTTCAAGTTGTTTTCGTTTTTACAGTATACTGTAGATATGCAAATTTCTGGGTGATTCAGTTTGAAAATTCTAGATCGTTCAAAAGTTATTGAAGGACTGCAGCAATGTTAAAAAACAGGTTCAAAAACTGTTGAAGATGAAAAAAGAAGTTTACATCTTTGGAATAAATCAACATCAAATAATTTACATCCAAAATCTTTGAAATCCTTTGCTTCAATTGATGAAGCAGAAGAAACTATTGCAACAAAGAGATGGAAAAATAATTCTTCAAATGCCACTACCAGCAACAGCAGCACTTTATCCCTTCATATTGCTGCTTATGAGAATTCTGTTGAAGGTGGGGATACTGTACCATTGGATAAAAATGAAGGCATGAAAAAGAATTTGATTAATGGACAAAAACAAATGTTAATTGATTCAGCATTGGTTAGTTGATCAAAATTTAAAGCTAATTAAAATAGGTTTTAAAATTTATTAATTACAGAATCCCTTTGAATTCCCAAGGCAACAAACAGATGACAAAACTGATCCAGCTGTTATGCAATTTACAGCATCCCAACAATTGCTTAACCCTAATCAATCGAATTCCTCAGATAATAATCAACAAGAAACTCAACATCCTTCACCTTCTTCCGCAGAAAATTTGGCCACAGGTAATCATTCTAAAATGTCTGTAATGAACCTCATTATTTATCCTTATAAGGTTGAGAAAGTTCCTCTCACGTACATGTAAATCCAAAGCGGCCTTGTTATGATTTACATATCCCTTTTCAAAGAATTTTCCCACCATGAGAATTATGTTTTATAACTCTCCCTATATTTATCATATATGAAAAAAGGTGGATTATAAAAATGCTCGTAAACCTATTTTCGCAGATTTTGAACACTTTCTTAGCTTTTTATTCCTATTTAGCACTTTAAGAAAATTGACATGTCTCATGAAAAAAACGGCTAAAAAATTTTAAAGCATCCCCAAAAAGAATGCAGTATAATTTTTATACATTTTTTAAATTTTCACCTAAACACAAAAGAAATTTTTATAATCCATCATTTTTTGTGTTAAAATGGCGTGGCAGGGCATTTTGCCAAAATGGATTCAATACTTTCAACGGCTTTTTAACACCATAATATTTTTGTGACGATTTTGTAAATAATAATTATTTATTTTTAGAATTATTCCACGGACAAGATAACAAAATGTCAAGTGTTTTGAATGTTATGGCTAAAAATAAAGAAGAAGATTGCTATGCTTATGTTGGAATGGATCAATCTGCTCCTGGTGAAATTACTATTAAAGTTATTGGTCGTGAAAGTGAAGAATGTATTTCAAATTGCATCTATGAAAGTGCAAAAGAATTTGTTCGAGATATTCCAAAGTTATTCACCCCTCAATACAAAACTGTTTTGTTATATGTTTGTGATTCTGAAACTCCCGATTTTGAGAATAATATTGAATTTTGCAAAGCTGCTCGAGCTCAATTGGATGCTCTTCAAATTCCACATTACTTCATTGGCAGCAATGAATTTGTTACATCACATATTTTGATCAAATCTAACATTACTGTTCAACCTCAGCAAACTGTCCTTTTTCTCACAGTTGGTATTGATTTTGTTTCTGTTGTTGAACGCCGGTACACAGAAAATGGATATGAAACTTTAAATACGGATATGGTTGGTATTGATCGAAAAGAAAATCCTGCAATGATTCGTGAAAAACTTCTTGGTTCATTAAATCCTCAAAAGATTTTGATTATGCATAAGAAAGATGCCTGGGCAACATCAAATTTTTTGCGTAAACATGTTTTAAAATCGAAGAAGGTGATTGTTACTGATACGGATATGGGATCTAATGTTGCAAATTATATTCTTGAATGGTCAAAATGGTTGTTGGATAAAAGCTATACCAAATTTTATGTCATTCCAACTTGTTCAAGAATCTTCGCAGTAATGACTCCATTTGGTAAATGTCCTTTACTTACTGTTGATCTCTCTGATACCGTACCATGTGCAAAATCTGCATTTGTTTCAAAGATTAATGGAAAGGCAGTTGTAAGTTGTTTTTTTTAAAAGAAAATAGTTTGATTCTATTTTAATAGAACTCCCATAGTAATAAACTCCCAAATTAGGGTTTGGTTAAAAATATTACCTTTTTTCATCTATTATCCCTCAGGAACACTTTGGGATCGTCCAGATATGACGTCATGGGGGAGGGAGGGGGTAATGACCGTGCCGCCTTTGATGTGGTGCAAAAAGTGTCTTTGATGTATAGGGGGTAAGGCTGATTTTCGGATGACGTCATATCTGGACGATCCCTTTGTCCTCTTTAAATACTGTCCTCTTTTTTAGCTTACTTGTGCAACATACAACAATATGAAACCTTTTACTGCTGGTACCGTTGAATGGAATCAAAATTGCCATACCATTAAAGTTACTTTATCTGTTGATGCTGAAAGCTTTCCTTCCCTTCAGTATGAACCTGTTATTGTTGAAGTTATTCAAGATTTACCAAAGCGTTTTGATGAAAAAATGGAAGAAAAAGTTCCTGTCATTGGATTCTACACTGATTGCTCATTTATTTGTGTTTATGATGAACAAGCAAAATGTTATAAATTTTTGGATGCTTGGAATGGTATGTCTTTGACATTATTCAAATTTTGAAGTTGAACTATTCTGTTTGTCTTTTTAGGCCAATATGGAAAAGCGCTTGCCATGAGCTTTGATTCTGAAAAACCTTTATTTGGTGATCGTGTTTATGGTAATCTCAAAATTAGACCTTCTTCAATTGTTCACGGTACATTGTATTTGTTCTATAGTTTTTAATAACTCTTATACTTTAGATCTTATTAAAGTTATGGTTATGCCTGAAGATGATATTCAAATTAATGAGAATTGGCCATTTTCCATCACCAGAGATGAACAGAATCCTGTATTAATTGAATTTGAAAGCTTTAATGGAAGCCGTAAAGCTGCAACTCCAACATTCCTTATGGCAATGATTTTGAAGGAACATATCAAAGCTATTAAAGCTGAAACTGGAATTAATCATAATAAATTTGGTATTTATTGTTTATATCCTGGTGGTGATCAAGATGGTCGAAACCGCATTGAAGATCAAATTACTGAAGCATTGAAATTATTGAAGGTTGAAAGTGTTATCAGCATGTTTACTTGTTAATTTTTGATTTGATCAAATTGAGTAAAGTTGCTTTCTTTTTTTTATCATTGTTTATGTTCATTTTTAAAATTGTTGAATAAAATTTTAAAAATAATCTTTAACGACGGCCGTACAGTTTTTTGTTAATCAAAAAATTGGAAGTTTAAATAATGATTTATTTTTTGTCTTAAAAAAGCAAAAAAAGACACAAATATTGCAGAAAAAAGATATGATGGATTTAATCAAACAAACAAAAAAATTAAAAAACTAATAATGAATTTACAAAAAAAAGATCATATGATTGTGTAAAGTAATGATTAATGACATAGTTGGTAATTTTTTTCCAGAAGTTTATAGTGTATAAAAGGATATTTCCTAAAAAAAGCAAAATATTTTGTTTCGAAATTTTCATAAACAACAATACCGAATATTTTCAGCTTTTTTGTCTGAATACAATTTTTAACGTTTACACAATTCGTATTCTTCGGATACAAAACCACGAACATGTTCGTCTTGATATGTTAATGTGACTGTCAGTAAGCGATCTTTGTAATGGCCTCTAGCACAAACAAAATGTGGAAACAGTTCAGAAGTTACATTTTCAAGAAACTTCTCCCTGTTCATTGAATGAAAGTTATCAGGAGGCAAATTTAGGGACAGTGAAATACTTGTGCATTTTGTCTAAAAAATACAAAACTGTAAGTATCTGAAATGTATTTTTGTCATTATCCTACAAAAATACTGCAGTTAAAAAATTTTGACATAAGTTGAAACTGAAAAAGAAATCATCAAATAAATTAAAATCTTTCAAAAAAAATACTGTAATCTTAAATTTTAAAGCCACTGTTTGGTGTAATTTTGGACAAGTTTTGAAACGCAAAATTAAATTAAATTAAAACAGTACGTTGGTGGCAGACTAAACGAAAAAATTTGGGGAATTCCTTAAAAAAGATGTTTTAATTACTGTTTTTTTTTTGATTTCGAAAGAAAGTTCGCAAAGCTGAAAGTTATTGAAAATCAGGAACTTTCGTCTTTTTCAGGTGTGTAAAAAATTTTAAAAAAGCGAAAGTTCCTGATTTTCAATAACTTTAACATTCGCGAACTTTCTTTTGAAATCAAAAAAAGCAACAAATAAAACATCTTTTTTAAACGAATCCTTTAAAAAGCATTTTCTTTCTAAAAATTTTGTTTGCCTTCAATAAGCAGTTTTTCTTACCCTCATTAATGCAGCCATTCTTTCAATATCAAAATCAAATACAGTAATCGGTAATTTAACATCTTTCAGATTTTCACAAAAACTAAATAAATCATCTGGCCATGAATTACCAAAAACAATATTTGTGTAAGAAAGATCAATATATTCAAGATTTGGTGCCTTCGTAAGAATTTCTCGGAAAGTTAATTCTGGAAGAAAACTTGTTGGATGTGGTGTAGAGCATTTGAAAGATTTCGTTCTTGTCGATAAAAGTTGTAACAGGTCATTGGAAGAAAAATTTGGTAGACTAATGTTAAGACTCCATATTCGAATATGTTTAAAATGGCCAAAACTTTCAAAGAATTCAAATGTTTTTTCAAAGATAGAATTACTTATGCTAATTTTAAGAGCAACAAATAAATCGGATTTTGAAGGTTTTGAGTCTTTTGAAAGAGAATTATCAAAGATAATTTTGAGTGGTTTCAAATAATCAATAACTTGGGGGAATGAAAAAAGTAAGAAACATTTTTCTTCAAGAGAAATAACCTCCAAAAAACGTGGCAATAAAGTTTGATCAAGTTTAGGCGGAAAAAAATTTGCTGCTAAAAAATGTCCTATTTTGATAAATTGAATTAATTGATTAAGCTACCTAATAATTTTTCAGGACAATCTTTGATGTAATGACTTTTTAAAAAACAATTATAACACCATTTTCCGGCATCAGAATCGTCTCCTAAAAAAGGAGGTTTTATGACGATGCCAGTGTTAGAAGAAGACATTGTAAAAATAACAATTTACAGTCTGCGTCAATAACCAAATTAATGTTAAAAAATGAACAACAAAGATGGGGGAGCCAGAAAAGAGGCAAAAATTGTCGATCAATTTTTTAAAAGAAAAAACACAAAATGGATAAAAAAGTGACCAAAGAAATCGTAGTCTGGATGGAACAATAAAAACGCACAAGTAACAACAACAAAAATCCAAATATTTGCTCTGTCCGGACTTTTTATAAAAATACAAACTCATTTAATTTTTTCTTCAACTCTTCAAGAGAAATAACCTCCAAAAAACGTGGCAACAATGTTTGATCAAGTTTCAGAGGAAAAAAATTTGCTGCTAAAAATAATATTTTTTTGGTTAAAATGAATAAATTTATTGAAAAGGAGATTTACTTGTTATTTTTTCAGGACAATCTTTAATGTAATGGGTCTTTAAAAAACAATTGTAACACCATTTCCCAGGATCAGAAGCGTCACCCAAAAAAGGAGGTTTTATACGATGCATTTCTCCAATATCAGAAGCCTCTGAATTTTCAATAAGATCATGCATGATGTCATTGTTAGAAGAAGACATTATAAAAATAATGCAGCCTGCATGGGTAGCCAAATTTATGCTAAAATACAAATGCCAAAGTCGTGTGAATCAGAAAAAAAGCATAAATTGTTGATCAATTTTAGAGGAAAGAGTAAGGACAAAACATGTTCCATATAAATTGGATGGAAAAAAGTGACCATAAAATTTTAGTCTGGATAGAAGAAAAAAATGGCCCCTGCTACACAAACAAAAAGAAGAACATTTGCCAGGGTTTTTGCCACTTTTTTCTAAAAATACAAACTCATATAATTTTTTATAAAAGAAAATTTTTATGATGTTTTTTTGTGTTAAATTATTGTTCTTCTAATTTAAAAATTAATAAAAGTTTTTGAAAAGTGTACTGTAATTTAATTTATTCTTGAATAAATTTTTGGATTTCCTTCAGTTTAGCGGGCAAGAATTTTTTTCAAAATTTTCTACTTTTTAAAAATCAAAAAAACGGTTTTTGATGTCAAATTTTGAAACTCAACGATCACTTAAATGCCATGTTAATTCACTTTTTAGAAATGAAAAATGTGTATAAAAAACAAAAAAGTATCCTTCCCCGCTAAACTGAAGAAAACTCAAGTTTTTTTTAAAAATTGCAAAATTAAGACCACATGATTTTTTGCAAATTAAACAGGCGGAAGTTTAACAATAGTTTTAATATGATTTATTACTTGTTTTAAAAATGCAAAAAAGACACAAATATTGCAAAGATTAAAACGAAAAACTTTGATGGATTGAATCAAACAAACAAAAATGAGAAAAGTTGTTTGGGAATTTACATTTTGTGTAATAAAATGATTAATTAATGATTAATTAATGATAAGATTCACTGTATGTAAAATATCAATGACAAACTTTGAAATTTGTGTTTTGGAACAAACATTTATTTAAAAAACACGTCCCTTTTTTTGACCAGAATTGTTCATCTTTTACAAAAATTTTGATATTTCTAAAAATTTTTTTCAAAATTTTTAGAAACTGGTTGTTCAAAAAGTTTTTGAGTTTTTTGATTGTGAAAAACATTTTGATAAAACACGCAAACATTTGTTAATTAATAAACTAAAAAATTACTGTGTAAGTATGTTTCCATCACATTTAATTGAGGTTTTTTTACATTTTGCCTTCTGAATGGTATCGTCCAGATATGACGTTATGGGGGAGAGAGGGGGTTAATGACCGTGCCGCCTTTGATGTGCGGCAAAATGTGTCTTTGATGTAAAGGGGGGTAAGACGGTAAGGCTGATTTCCGGTTGACGTCATAGATTTTTTTCTACATTGGGATCTGGACGATCCCAATGCAGAAAAAATCTGATTTGATCATTCATTTATGATATGATAATTCGAAGCTTCTTGTCAATTTTTTAACTTTTTTGGGCACATTAGTTAGCAATTAATCAATCAACCTCCTCCTCCACAATAAAATCAAAAACAATCCTTTCATTCATTATCAATATCTTGTACTTTCGTACTGTCTCCTTTCCTCCGTTCTTGAACTTTCTAAATTTAGCAAGAAACTGCTATCATAAATTACTCATTTTTAATGAGTAACCATTTGGTTCCGGAAATTTTTTTATGTCGAACATATTTCTTAAAGCCAAACCTTAAACTAAATTTATGTCTTGTAAGATTTCAAAAACTAAAAAACCCCAAATTTTTAGGTCAAAAAATCCTAAAAATTGGAATGTGATTGTTCATTGATTTCAGGACTTTCAAAAAAAAAGCTTATGTAGTCACAATATTTGACATGTCTCTGAACACCAACTACTACTCTCACTCTCACAATATAGATCACACCAAACTTGCTGCAAAAATGTGTCCGATAAGGCCTTTTTCTTTTTATTGTTGAAGATCAAAGAATTAATCGCATGCTTAAATTATTACCTTTGAATCAGCGACCATCGTAAAAAACCAATGAAACCATGTAAAATTGTACATCAAAAAGATGGAATAGAAAAAAAGAAAGAGAGATAAGAACTGTTTCAAATAAAAAAAAAGTGAGAAAGATTTGCACATGGCAAACATAGATTAAAGATAAAAAGATGAACACAACGTTGTCGTTGGTGATCAGAAAGAATCAAAGTCTGCAAAAAAAAATAAAGGTCGGAGGGAAATATTTTTGTTAAACATTATCATAAAAAAGTCATTAATTTTACAGTCTCTATTTTTATTACTTCATTTGGCTCTTTTTATTTTTTCTTGAATTAAACTTGTTATTTTTTTGTGACTAAAAAGAGGCTGTTTGAAACAATGAAAGCGAATATTTTGGCATTTAATTGTTCTCTTGCAAAAGCAATTTGAATATCTTTTTGCGCATCTGTTCTTAAAATACTGTACTTTAGTTATGAAAGTTTAAAAAGAGAAATGTATCATTAATTTAAGTTTTTGAACAGCTTTCCCTTTTTCATTTCAAACTTAAACTGATTGTTCAGATCTAACCTTAACAAAATAAATCCAATTATGAAATTCATCTATGCGAGACATTTCTTTGATCTTTGCCGATTTTAATGTAAGCGTGTGATTTTGGTTTACCCCCTCCTATTCTTAATTCCACTGACATCATATCTGGACTTTATTTGGTTGAAAAAAGATATTAAATATAAATTCTTGTCAGGATCATTAAATAATTAAAGTAATTTGTGACAAAAAGTTGGTATGAAATTAGCATCCCCGCATTTCAGTGTTTCAAGAATGAAAATGAATAACAACGTTAATATATTATAGATCGTTTTCTCTTTTTTCTGTTTTGGTGGTTATAAAATTATACTTCCTTGTTCATCTTATTATTTTATCAATTAATCATGTGTTTTCTTTGATTCTTTTTTGTACTTAAATTTAATAGATTATTTTCACTTAATTTTTTTCTTTGACAATACATTTTTAAGAAAGTGTATTTTGTTTTCAAGAATCAAACTTGTTAAAAAAGGTTTTTATTCAAGTTGTATAAAATTTGTGAACATCAGCATTGTTACAGTAATCGCAACTTTATCAAAATGAATTCATTTTAAAATTTTGCTGCAGGTTTTTGATATTTTTTGGTTTGTTCTTGAATTAATTTTGTGATCCTTCATCTAAAGATGTCATAAAATGATACCCCGAGCGTTTAATTTAAAGAATATTTGTATAAATAAAAACACATTTTATGAAAACCAAAACACAACATTTTCACGCCAAACTTCAATCTCACTTTTTTCTTTTTCTGTCATAGAATACTGTAAAATTTTATTGTTTGCGTATTTTTTCTGATAAAAAAAAAGTTTGTCCGTGTATCCATGTTTTTGAATCTGTCTTTTTTGCCTTCTCAATTTTCAACTACTTCCTTGTCAGAAATAATTGTAGCCAAAAATTCAATTTTGTGGTCTAATTAATATTATCTCTAAACAAAAAAATCAAATACGTATTTAATAATCGAAAAAACCCATCTGTCAAAAATTTCTTCCCTTTTTCTTGGTTTTCCCGTTGTTATGTTTTTTTGGAAGACAATCATTTAAAAGGGTTCATTGTTTCGATAAAATTTTGTCAGTTGATTAAAAACATAATGAAGTATTTATATTTATATTGTCTTTTTTGATTTGGCAGTGTGTAATAAAATAACTACTGAAATAAAAAAAGGATAAATAGCTTCTATGCTGGAAAAAAGTTTGGACAAAAAACCTTTTTTGTTGCAGGTAAAATTTGCTAATGATAGGTCGGGGAAATCGATAGCTGAATTTGTAAAAAAAGTGCCTTGAAATTAATGGGTTAAAAAATATGCTTTATCAAGGCCATACAGTGCCCCTTGTGTGTGTGCCTTGTGCCCCCCCCCTAAACCACAGAAAATCCTTTAATCTTTTGCGGTCGCCGTGTTAAGGCGGCAAAAAAAAACAAAGGCATGCTCCCTCCGAAAGGGAAATGCCCACCACGAAATTTTTTCTCCCTACGACGTTGTGCTTTATAAAAAAAATTAAATTTTGGTTTAAATTTTTGCTTCCTTTGATCTTTGCCACTTTAAAAGCAAGTTTCAGATTTTGGCTAACTACTCCCAATAAAAAATGCTGACGTGAGATCTAGACAATTCTTTGAAAAAATACAAAATTTTAGAATTAGTTAATAAAAAATACTGAAAACAAATTATAACAATTTAACTTTTTTGCATAAATTTAGATTTCAAATTTTAAGCAACGGGTTTTCAAGCTTTTTGAAACAAATACGTTTATTTTAAAACTTCTTTTATCCTAAATTATGAAATACAGTAATTTATAAGCTTTCTCAACTGATAAAAATGTCAGGCTACAATTGTTAAGGTCCACATTGCCTCCCACGTTTTTCCATCTTCTGAACATGAACATTTAATCTTCTTTAAAAGTCTATCATTCCTCCTCCCATTTTCTTTCTTTGATCTTTTCAATTATAAACAATTGTTCTTTAAAAATCACAACCTTTGTCCCTTTATTTAATTATTTTTGACATATTTAAAATTAATTAATCAAAAATTTTCATATAAAAGATATAAATGCGAAAAAAACTGTAATATGACCATGACTTTTCTTGACTTTAAACCCCTATCAAAACTCTTTTTTATTGACGTATTTGTTTCTTCTTTTCTTCTTTTGTTTCAAAAAACCACTTTTCATTATTTTATATTCCCTATTTTGGATGTTTGTTATACGATCAAAAAACAAAGTAATTGTTTCTATCAAAAATAGCAACAAATCAATCAAAAATTAAAGAGAAAAAAATTAATCTTTAAAAATTTCTTCCAATATTTTTTTGCTTCTCAAACAAAAAAGTGGGCGGTCAAAAAAAGAAAAAAATGTGCATAATCTTTGTCCGACAGGAAACTAACCACAAGGCGGAAAAAAACTTATGTCAATAACAACGGTATTTCCCCGACTGCTTAAGTAGAGCTGCCTGATTGTTAATCATTGATAATATGAAAAAAATAATTATATATATATATGTTTGTAGTTAGTCAACAAAATTTTGATTCTTAAAATTCATTAAAAAATGTTGAAAGATCAATATAGAATTATTTTTGTGTCTTTTAATGATTAAAAACCTCCACCTTTTCATTTGCAGTGTAATTGATAAAAGAATTATTGCAAAAAAAATAGAGAAAATCTTTGTTTTTAGTCAGACCCATTTGTGTCTATATTTTTCTTGTTTTTCTCTGGTCATAAGAAATTTGTTCAACTTTTTTTCTTAAGAAGATGAAAAAATTCATAGACCACTGTTACAGTAAAATAGTTGGAAAAAATGTGATTTTGTTGTTGAAATGGTTAGAAAACGTTTGTTATTCATAATAATAATAATAGTTATAAATCAAAAAACATAGTTTTAGAAATGAAAAATAATTAGGGTTTAACCTTTTTTAACGATAAAAAATGTTATTGAACATGTTCTTTGTTGAAAACTTTATTATTAGCAAACATGCTTTTTCCAAGGTTTTTCTCATAAAAAAAGGTTGTTTATTTATATAAAAAACTTTTGGTAACTAACATGTTTAAGAAATTGGATGGTTTAATACCAATGTGTTTTAATTTATGCTATTAAAATATCCCTGATTTGCCTGAATTATGTAATAAAATTGTGCAAAAACGGCTATTTTTAAAATTTTTGTTAATACAAATTTCAGGAAAATCAGGGATGTTAAAATGGCCCAAATTGAAAAATTACGGTATCAAACTGTTTGACTTTTCAAAGATGTTTTTTGTCAAAATTGTTTTTAACAAAAACCAAACATGCTTTTTTTCAAGGTTTTTCTTATAAAAATAATTTATGCATGTTTTGTGATATTTCATCTTTTTTTCTATCATCTAAAATCACAAGTCCGTGTCTGCAAAATAAACAAATAACAACATTTCTTTTCCCCTTGTTTATTTGTTTTATTTTTTCTTTAAAACAAATAATTTTTATACATTTTTTTTTCATTAAATTTCTTCTTCGAGCGTTCCATTTTTTATTAGTTTTCTTTCGTGTTTAATTTTTTGTTATACGAAATAGTTTTGTTCTTATTCAAATTTTTTAGTCTCCCTCTTTCAAAAAATGCCGCCAAATAATGAAAAGCGATGTGTTGAAGATGCTCGACTGCTTGGAGATATCAAACCCTTAAGATCCATTTCACCACAAAAAATTCGAGTTATTGATTCATCACTTGATTTTAAAAGACCAGAAGAGTCCAGTCGTTTCACGGCGATTTTGTTGTTGACCGTTTTTGCATCCGCTTTTGGATCATCCTTTCAAAGTGGATATCATACTGGTTGTGTAAATCCAATTGGAAAAGTAAGTATTTTTATAGCGGTTTTGTTGCAAAAGATTATGCAAATTTTTTGAAAATTTGCATAAAGTACAGTAAACACAAAATCTCGCTTTTGTTGTTTTTGTTTTACTATCAAAAACTACAGTGTGATAGGGCACTAGGGGTAAAATTACAAAAATCCTTTGTTTTTTTACCGCCATCGCAAAAGATCAAAGGCGGCATCCTTTTAAATGGTTTCTGACCCCACCGAAAAGTTGCAAACGTCCTTAACAATCATCAATTTTTTAAACCTCAACTACTTTGCTAAAATTCTCCTTAAAAGCTATATATTTTAAGTTTGATCAATCCTTATCACTCCATCAATTTATTTTAGGAAGCTTCTGCATGGTACAATGTTTCACATCAACACATGTTCGGAGTAGAATTAAGTAAACATGAAAATACAATTGCATGGTCCATGACAGTTGGCTTATTGAATGTTGGAGGACTTTTTGGTGGATTTATTGCTTGTCATTTAGCAGATAAATTTGGTCGCCGAAATGCTTTACTAATCAATAATGCTTTTTTGTTTATTGGAGTTATTTTAATGTCCATGTCAAAACGAGTTGATGTATATTTTCTTCTTCCCGCTGGTCGATTTGTTACTGGTGTTTGTTGTGGTAAGACTTATTTTATGAAAATTTCTTATATTATTGTAGTTTCGACAAATTTGCATAAAAATGATTAACTTTTTGCTAAGTTGAAGTTACTGTAATTTTCTTAAAACTGAACTTTATGCAAATTTGAGATACCTGTAAATTTTTGAAATGTTAAATTTTTAGGTTACTGTAGTTTCAAAAGATTTGAATAAAAGTTTAGTTTTTTAAATTTGGGAATACTGAAACTTTCTTAAAATTGAACTTTATGCTAATTTTATATTTCATGAGATTGTTAAAAAAATTCCAAATTTTTATGAATTTGTGAAAATTTAACATTTTAGAATACTGTAATTTAACAAAATGAGAGTAACAGAAAGATGAAAACTTTTACCAAAAATGTTACTGTACATAATCTTCAACACTTTTATTTTTAGGTCTTGGAAGTGCCATTGTTCCAATGTACTTAACTGAAATTGCACCAGTTTCTAAACGCGGAACCCTTGGCTCAGCTCATCAACTTACTTTCACATTCTCTATGCTAATTTCTCAAATTCTTGGACTTCCACAAATTTTTGGAAATTCTGATTTTTGGCAATATACCTTCCTTGTTGCCCTAATTCCAGCTGTAATTCAACTTTGCCTTCTTCCACATTGTCCAGAATCTCCAAAATTCTCACTTCTTGTCCGAAAAGATCATGAAAAAGCTTCCCGGGATCTTCGGCGCCTTCGAGCTTCCAAAGATGTTCATGATGAAATTACTGTAATGAAAATTGAAGCTGATAAAACTGCCCAAATTAAGCGAGTCACAATCCCAGAACTTTTTGTTAATCCACTTTATCAAAGAAGAATTTGGATTGCAATTATGCTAATGTTAGCTTTACAATTCAGTGGAATTAATGCTGTTTTCTTTTATTCTCGAACTGTTTTTGAACAAGCTGGCCTCAAGGGGCAATGGCCATTTTATGCCACAATTGGAATGGGATTTTTCAATTTTTTAATGACAATTTGTGCTTCACAATTAATGGATCATCCCAAATTTGGTCGAAGAATTTTGCATCTTGGTGGTCTTTGTGGAATGTTCTTTTCAACAATTATGATTGTTGTGTCTTTAACATTTTCGGTAAGTTTTTAAAAATTTGCATAAATTTTAAAAGCTGTAGAAACTGATGAGTATTTTGCTTTTCGTTTTGGGAAAATCTTTCGATGTTTTACCGACAGCGGCCAAACATCAAAGATGCGACCTATCTAAAAATCTATCCTGGTTATGACCTCGAAAAATTTGCATAATTGGAATTTTAAATTACTTTACTAAACAAATTATCTGAAAATTTAATCAAATGTGTCATTTCAGAAATCCGCCGTATCCCCAACAATTCAATCCCTCGGCACTTATGGTTCCATTGTCTTTGTTCTTCTCTTTGTTGCATCATTTGCAAGTGGCCCAGGACCAATTCCATGGTTCTATGTTTCTGAAATATTTCCTGCACATGCCAAAGCTAGTGCTGCTTCGGTTACTGTAATGATTTGTTGGATCTCTGGTGCCGTTGTTGGAATTGCCTTCCTTCCAATTAATGTAAGTTTAAACATTTTATTTATGCAAATTTATTGAAAATTTGATTTTATGCAAATTTTGGATCAAATAAGTTTTAATGCAAATTTTTTGTCAATTTGTTTTCATGCAAATTTCATCAAATATGCTTTTATGCAAATTTCATCAAATATGCTTTTATGCAAATTTATATTTATCCCATTTCAGAACATTCTTGGACATTACAGTTTCCTCGTATTTTCATTATCACTATTATGGTTCATCTTTTTCACATACAAATTCGTCCCAGAAACAAAAGGCAAAACTGTTGCCGATATTGAAAAAGAATTGGGTCTTGATACCTGTAAATATTAAAATTTGCATATCTAATTAATTTAATATTTTTTTAACATTGAAAATTGTGTAAAATTTTGTTCAATGATGTACAAAAGTCAATGATATCATTTCATTTTAATTGTGTTATGTGTTCATTTTAAACGGGTCTATTTTATTTTAAAAAATGACATGTAATAAACTTTATAATATTCTTTACAAATACAGTAATGCTATTTTTTTCGACTATCAAGGATGTTAGCAAAATTTTATATCGGAGAAGGTACAAATCATTTAGAAGGGTGCCGCCTTTGATCTTTTGCCGACGGCGGTAAAAGATCAAAGGATTTTTATGTTTTTCGAAAGTGAAAGTGCTCTTGTCAGCGACATATATTTTTTCAAATTTCAATTAATTGATAGAACATTGATAAGCATTTCTAGATGGAGATTCTATGAAATATGAATAATAAGCTGCTCCGATCGCAACAACCTCATCAGGATGTTCTTCACAGCAATGTTCAGTAAATGGAAATATTTTTTTTAACAAAGTTTTAATCATTGGCATTCGGCATCCTCCACCAACTAGTAAAACTTTATCAATTTGATCCCGTCTTAAGCCGATATTATCCAAAACAGCTGAAATGCAATTCTTCATGTTCAAAAGCAGTCGTTTTGACATGTATTCAAATTCCTTTCGTGTTATTGAAGTAATTTCTTCAATTGTCGGATCAATATCCTCTAGATCCAAGCTAAAATGTGTAATTTGTAGTGATACAGAATATTAAAGAATTTGCATACTTTACAGTTTCTAAAACGGACAAATCTTCTTTTATCTTTTGGCATTTTAACATTAATTTGCATTTTTTGTCGGCATTGATCGAAATCCCATAATTATCAAAGATTTGTTGAGAAAAATGTTCAATGAGAAGATTATCAAAATCCCGGCCACCAAGATTTGGATTTCCTTCTTTGCTTATGATTTGGATTTGGTCTTTTTCAACTTTAAAAATACAAACATCCAAAGTTCCACCGCCAAGATCAAACAATAGCACATTGATATTGTTCTCTAATGGTCGATCAATAAAATATGCAAATGCAGCAGCAATTGGTTCTGGAAGCAAATCAACCTTTTTCCATCCGGCCAAAGCTGCAGCAATAATTGTTGAATCTTTTTGAGATTTTGTAAATGATGCGGGTACTGTAATAACAACATTATGCAAATTTCTGCCTTGAAAAGCGATTGCTGTTTCTTTCAGAAATCTTAATAAAACCGCTGAAATTTCTTCCGGCAATTTTAACAAAGGTTCATTTCTTTCATTGCAAATTTTGATTACAATGTTGTTGGTGTCGGATATTTCAAAGCTCCAATTATCCCAACAATCTATTTCTTTTGGATTTCCAACTCTTGCTTTAATAAGTTCAAACGGCCAACTTTGATTCAGTTGAATTTGATCAAATTGTCTTCCGATAATTCGTTTTACATCAAAAACTGTTGATTTTGCATGATTTCTTAGCCGATCAATAACGACTTGTCCCAAAATTGGTTCCACTTCATCAAATGCAACCCAAGATGGAAGAAGTCGTTGTCCTTGATTATCCAAAGCAATTGTTTGGATTCCATTTGTTCGATTTACAGCAACACAACATCTTGAAGTTCCAAGATCAATCCCAATCGCATTTATTTGGTCATCATTTGTTGTGAATCTTCTTGGAAATGAATATTTTTTATAAATGTCAAATGGAATTACATCTTTAACAAAGGGATTAAAGTTTTGAATTTGTTGAATTTTTTCGACAATGTTTGAATAAATAAATTCTTCAAAATCATATTTTAAATCTATCCATTTCAGCCAATAAATTCCGTTTAAATCAATATTAAAATATATACATGAAAACGGGCTTGTAATTAATGGAATAAAAAATGTTTGCTTCTTCTTATCACTTAAAACCTAAAACTTATTTTTGATAATCGAGAGCGCATAATCCAAACATGTGACAAAAAATTCAGGAATAATTCGGGTAAAAGATTAAGCACAAAATCTATGATCGTTATTAAGAAGTTAACGTCGATTGACATTCAGGATTTCTATTGTTATGTTTGCAAACAGATCTTATCCTTTTGTAATGAAACAAAGAAAAAATTGTTTCGAGACATAACACTAAAAATCCTGTATGTCAATCTATGTTAATTTCGAAATAAAGCATCATGTGATAGATCTTCTTAAAGCTATTACAAATAGTTTTTATCCTTTTCCCTACTTTAAAGGAAGATACCCATTGCAAAAATTTTTTGTCCCTTTCATTTATTGGAGGTCCCGGCACGAAAATTTTAAAAACTCCATATTGAAGATTTTTGATGACATATCCTTTCGTAACTATTTTTTTGATTCTAAAATGATATGAACTTTAAAATATGGTTGGATATAAGCTGAGGTTACGCTTTTTGGTTCAAAAACATGAATATTAGAGAATTAGTACAAAAAAGCAGAATCTCAGCTTATGTCCAACCATTTCTTAAAGTCATACCATTTTGAAATCAGAAAAAATAGTTATAAAAGGATATGTCATCCACGCTGGGAAAAGTATGGACAAAACGTTTTTTTCAAGCGATGCTCCCATAGATTTGCCCCAAAGTTTCACCATAACTTCTTTGAGGTGTCTAGCAGGCATGCACGGGAGGATTCTGAAAAATATGCATTACTTCTGTTTTTACAGACCCAAATAACAACAAAATCAACGAAAAATGGGTAAAAACTTAAAAAACATCATTTTTTAAATTCGAGATTTAGGGGAAAAGATCCCATAAATTTGATTACCTGTAGTAATTTGCAATGGGTCTCCTCCTTTAATTGAAAAAACTCTTACATGAATGCATTTTTTATTTGATGTAATTTTTTTGCTCATTTTCATCGGCAATGTTTCACTTTTCTTAAAAACCATAATCTCTTTGTCGTCAAGCATTATCATCAAATCATGGTGAAGCATTGGAATGACATCCACAATGTTAATACTGTTTGCCATTCTCTCAGCTGCCACTAAACATCCGCCTTCTCTATAATTTGAATAAGGATGGTCAGGATTTTTATCAAGTAATGGGTATTTATCATAACGAAAGAATAAAGTATCCGGAAATAATTTATCCAAAAATTTAAGATTTTTTGTACTCAGATAATTATAAAGTATAACATTTGGGCTTTTGTTCAGTTTTGTATTTTCCATAAACATTTTAATTTCAAAAGTTTCAGTGTAATCAAATTCGGCAGAATATGCGAATTTCATTCTTTCATCTGAAGTAACTTGCCAGACATCACATATTGCATTTTCCAAAAAAATCCATAAAATTTCATCACTTTTAAATACATAATCAATTTTACAAATCGCATTAAAATAGTTGAAAGTGTTTAAATTGATAATTTTTACTCCTTTAAATCCAACTTTTATCCCAGAATCAACAAACTTTTTTCGAATTTCATTCCCATACATGTTATGCAAATATATGCAAGCATATCCAAAATTTTTGTCAGTTTTTAATGCTTCATACATTGAATCAACTAAATCAATATCGTTTTTATCAACTAAAATAATTTAGATAAAATTTTTAAAGAAATATTTTTCTTACCGCCTTCAAATGTAATTTCCATTGCATTTTTTGTTTCAGAATAATAATGGGCTTTCCCAACGACTGGATATATCCCATAATTTACAGCCATTTTTATAAAAAGAATACAATAAAATAATCAATATAACTTTAGTTTTGACAAACAAAGACTATGTAAGAAAAAAATGCTATTATTGAGGTAAAAGTAGATAAAAATCAATGCTTCGTTTCTTTTTTCGTCTAACATTTTTACTTATCAGCATCTTTTTAGATGGAAGAATAAACAATAAATTTTTGCTCATATTCCGCTAAAAAATTTTTATTTGGTTTTCAAAAAATTATCAAACTATTTTATTACATGATCGGTAAAAAGTAAAATCGTTTTTTTGTTTTGTTTTTTTTTTGTAAAAATTTTTCATAATTAGCTCTAAATAATGACAATAATTAAATACATAGGTTTAAAGAATGACTGAAAGTGTGCATAATTATACCTGAAAATGTTTTATTAATGGTATTTATTGGTTTTTTCATTTTTTTATAAAGATTAAATTGTTTTATGTGGTCCCTTAATATACTATAAAAACAATAAAACTTCTTCCATCCCTTTTTCGATTTCAGAAGCTGTCAGACAAATACTTGAGCTTAACCTTCAGGGCACACTTAAATTGGTATCTGCACATTCTGAGGTTTTATAAAACCAAAACTGTTTGATTTATTATATTCTGTTTGTTATCAATAAAGTTTTTAAAATTTTTTTGAGTTTTGATAAATTTTTAGGGCAGTTAAAAAAAAATTATTTCTCTTGGTTAAAAAAAATATTTTTGAAAAAGACTCTTTTTTCTTCGATAAAGAAAAAAGAGTCATGAAGGCCGTTTCAGCCTTTTTCTACTTCCTCAGCAGGGCCGGTCGGAATCGAAATTTTTGCTTCGGAACGGAACAACTCTCATTCCGGAGCACCAGAACGGAACGAAATTGACAAAATTCTAATTTTTAACTACCTGTGGCATGTTTTGTAATACTTCATTCCGGAATCTCCGGAACGGAACGGAATGCAAAAAAGTAGCGAAATTCCGGTCAAAACAGAATCCGGAACGGAATTCCGCTCGGCCCTGTTCCTGAGCATAACCAAAGATTTTTATCACTTGTTTTTTACCGGTTCAATGTTGGCTTTTTCAAATTAAAGGAGGATGTTACTTTGACGCATAGAACTCCCGCCACGCAAGGAAAACTTCTCTGCCTTTCCCTGATTGAATCAGGATTTAGTTGAGCGTTTTTCCTTGCGTGGCGAGAGTTCTATGCGTCAAAGTAACATCCTCCTTTAAATAAATTAAAAAAAAAATTAATTAAAACTGCTATTAACTTTTTTTTGCTTAAAAAAATGAAAGCGTTGTCATAAAAATAGTCAACAACCAGTACAAAAAAATACAAAAAACACAAAATTGTATGCAGTGTTGTTGCGGGAGAATGCCGCCGGAGTCGATGGGAGTCGACAAAAAGCAAAAAGCACAACATAGTCGGTACGTAATCAAAAAATTTTTTGTCCTCATTTATTAAAAATATTAAAATATAAAAAGTTCATAAAAAATAATAATAATAACTGATGCTCATGTTATTCTTTTTCATGACGAATGATATTCTGATGTTGCAACAGCAAAAATTGCATTATTTCTTACGATTCCACGGTACTTCCAGCAAAACAAATCATAAAATTTTTTAATCAAGAACTTTCTGAATGGAGTAATTAAAAACAATAGACAAATATAATCGATTAAGGTATGACAAGACATAACAATTATCAATAAGCACCAGATTGAAGAAAAATAATGAATTTCAAATGCCATAACATATACGTATAGCATTAAAGGAAATATCAAAAAAAGCAATAAAATTAAAAATTGAACAATAGCACTGAAAACAAGAGTTTTTTGTAATTTTGCCACTGAAATTGTTAAATGTTTTTGAACAAGATAAACAAAATAACCTATTATGACGGAAGCAACAATAACACCAACAGTAGAAATTAAGCATAAAAAATATGCATAAATTTTATACTGTTTTACTGGAATAAAAACTAAAGACGGTTCATGCAAATTTTTAAAAATAGGGTTATATTCAATTGCATTTTGTAAAGAATTATTGACGTCAGCAATCAAGTAATTAAGAAAAACCGAAGCATATGGAATGCAAGTTATAATGAAAGCAAATAATCCGAAGAAAATAAGATTTCTAACAGTTAAGTACTTGTTTAAAAATGAAGGAAATATTGTAAAATATCGATTGAGCAAAGTTAAGACAATACTCAGACAACAAAGAAGTGCACTCAAAAAAAAGAACGAGGCGATCATGGCTGTCGAAAATGAAGATGAACTAAATTTCATATACATGGAAGCAGTTGGAGCAATAGAAATTGGTTTAAAAATTCCAATGGCGCTGTCTAAGCATAAACTCCAAAATAGATGATTCAGTAAAAACCATTTAAACTCTTTTAAACTTTTTGATTGTGCCATAATTAAATATAACATTAATGGTGTCAAAAGCCATGTAAGAGCTAATGTGAATGATGAAAATAAATAATAAAATTGAACGATTGCAGGATTTGGTAAGCTTAAGTTTGACATTTGTCACCCCTTTGTAAATTGAAAATAAAAATTAACCTGGTTTTTTTTCAAGTAAGAAATTATATTTCAAATTTTAGACAGGTGAGTTTTTAGTAATTTAAATGTTTCCTCTTACATCTTATTTAAAGAATTGGACATTTAAAATGGTAATTTAATTCCAAAATTACGCATTTCCTTTTTTCAAAAAAACGGAAAACAGATGTTTTATTTGACTTAAAAAAGTTTCACAAAAAATAAAAAGTGATTAAAATTTTTTGACCTTTGTGTACTTTTGAAGTTGTTATAAATATAGTTTTTCGTGTTTTGATATATTTTAAGATTATTTTTTTAACAAAATGCAAGGAAATTCAACTTCAAAAACAGATGTTATTGTGCAGATAAATTTACTTTAATAAAATTTTTACGATATAAGAAATAAAAGAAAA
Source organism: Panagrolaimus sp. LJ2414 (assembly GCA_024447195.1). Taxonomy (NCBI): domain Eukaryota; kingdom Metazoa; phylum Nematoda; class Chromadorea; order Rhabditida; family Panagrolaimidae; genus Panagrolaimus; species Panagrolaimus sp. LJ2414. Next base: position 4,151,405 of record JAMRXY010000023.1, read on the forward strand.
CAGAAAACTAAAATTAATAAAAATATTCCAAAATTTATTGCAAATTTCACTGATCTGTAAACTTTCATTCATTTAAGAGAGTGTCTACCAGAAAATTTAAAGATTTCACATAAGTGCGGCACACACCATCTCAGATTTTGATTAATTTGCTGTTTTTTGATAGTATATGGTCCAAAAACATTGTTTGGAAAGTATTAGCTCATTTGATCTCACAGTTTTGGAATTCTACCATCGTAAAGTTGACTATTAAGCAAAAATACATGGATTGGAAAACTTTTTTATGTTTGAAGATAAAAACCTGATACTTTCCATGTTTATACATGTTAGTATGGGGTTTTTAAAAATATATATTTCACATTTTTAGCTTACCTAAAAGTTGGTTTTTTTTCACTTTGAAAATTTCGACACAGAAAAAAAATTTTTATCTTTAGATGGGGGAGGGTAATGAACTCAGATTCATATAGCCCAGAATCTCAACTTTCCAAAAATATAAAATTTATGAAAATCGGTGGTGTAATTAGCGATAGCCATCAAAAAAACTCGCGTCGATCAACATCTACAACATCATGTGACCCGCATAACTTTCGAAATAGGTTACGAAATCACTTCCGGTGACTTTTATTATGAAGTACTATGCTTATAAGTCATTCCGGGTGAGTTTCATAACATTTGGATATCATTTAGACATATGCCATCCACATGAAATTTCGCAATTTAGCAACTTCAGGTGTCGAAGGAAAAATCAGGGTAATTTGAGTTTTTGGTTTAAAATAAAAGAGTTAATGCTTTTAAAACATGGAATAGGTGAAATATAAGTAATTATAAGCATTAAACATTGACATATCGGTCATTTTCGATTTTTCCGGAAGTGACGAAATTTACCTTGTTTTTGAACATTTTTTGAGGTATGAAAACTGTATGAAATATCATTCCTATCAACTTTTTTTGCCGTTACCGATCAAATATAACATGTTTAGAGTAAGTAGGTACAATTTCAGCACCTGGGGATACCCACTTTTTATTTCGGAGCATTTTAAAAATCATGGCATTTTTCGCCTATAAATTATCTCTAAAATCCATGTTTTTGCATTCAAAATGGTTCAAAAACTATTTTTTTGAACTCAATAACAGTTTTTCGTAACATTAAACAGAAAAAGAAAACCAATCGATTAAAAATCAAGAATTCGAAAAATCCAGAAAATCGAAAATTTTGAAAAATTTGCATAATCATCAAATTTGTTCCTAAATGATTTTTACTGGCAATATGAATAATAAAAATTAGTTTTGAGACACTTTGAACCTTTTTGAATGTAAAAACATGGATTTTAGAGATAATTTATAGGCGAAAAATGCCATGATTTTTAAAATGCTCCGAAATAAAAAGTGGGTATCCCCAGGTGCTGAAATTGTACCTACTTACTCTAAACATGTTATATTTGATCGGTAACGGCAAAAAAAGTTGATAGGAATGATATTTCATACAGTTTTCATACCTCAAAAAATGTTCAAAAACAAGGTAAATTTCGTCACTTCCGGAAAAATCGAAAATGACCGATATGTCAATGTTTAATGCTTATAATTACTTATATTTCACCTATTCCATGTTTTAAAAGCATTAACTCTTTTATTTTAAACCAAAAACTCAAATTACCCTGATTTTTCCTTCGACACCTGAAGTTGCTAAATTGCGAAATTTCATGTGGATGGCATATGTCTAAATGATATCCAAATGTTATGAAACTCACCCGGAATGACTTATAAGCATAGTACTTCATAATAAAAGTCACCGGAAGTGATTTCGTAACCTATTTCGAAAGTTATGCGGGTCACATGATGTTGTAGATGTTGATCGACGCGAGTTTTTTTGATGGCTATCGCTAATTACACCACCGATTTTCATAAATTTTATATTTTTGGAAAGTTGAGATTCTGGGCTATATGAATCTGAGTTCATTACCCTCCCCCATCTAAAGATAAAAATTTTTTTTCTGTGTCGAAATTTTCAAAGTGAAAAAAAACCAACTTTTAGGTAAGCTAAAAATGTGAAATATATATTTTTAAAAACCCCATACTAACATGTATAAACATGGAAAGTATCAGGTTTTTATCTTCAAACATAAAAAAGTTTTCCAATCCATGTATTTTTGCTTAATAGTCAACTTTACGATGGTAGAATTCCAAAACTGTGAGATCAAATGAGCTAATACTTTCCAAACAATGTTTTTGGACCATATACTATCAAAAAACAGCAAATTAATCAAAATCTGAGATGGTGTGTGCCGCCCGATTTAAAATTTGTGGTAGATACTCTCTTAATTTAGGGACGAGCAAGCTTTTTTTTTCTTCAAAAAAGTGGTTTTTTTTGTCCACGAAAAAAATCAAAAGAAAAGGGCCGCCAGCTGCTGCGCCTCTTTGTCCGAGTGGGATGCGGCGGTCGCGTTCAAAACGGACATGCGTGGATCGACTGCGTTCTGCGACAAAAAAAAAACTTTCAGTTTCATTGACTTTGAAAATGCAATTAAAATCATTAAAAAAATATTTAAATAATAATAATTAGAGCATTTTTATGTTTACTAAAAATTAAAAAGTGAGTTTATATTTTTCTTACAAATTTTAAACAGTTGAAGTTTTATTTTTCCTCATTTATTCACAATGTTACGTTAACTTTGGCACTTTAAGCGATTTTAAAAATATGTTAATTAAGTTTCATAATTTTGGAAGAAGTAATTATTGGCAAATCCAACATTGAAATCAATAATACAAGTAATCCATGTATGAAAAATTGTAAAATTGTTTTAAAAAATTTTTTTATCATCACTTTCCTCAATGCTCATTTCTTCTTGCAAGTGTAGTCAAAGCTCTCATGTTATCTTTAAGAACATCGAGAGTATTAGGGTTGCCATTAGTTGATATTGTAAAAAGCTATGAATTAGATGATTCGGTTTTTAAATCAACTTTATGGTAACGAAAATTGTCAATAATAGCCTTTTTTTCTGATTCAGTGCCCAATGATTCTAAAGCAATATTCATTGGATCATCTTTATTAATTAAATTTTAATTAATAATGAATGCCGAATAAAATTAAAATAGCTTAAAAAGTAAGGTTTGAAGATCCAGTATTTTTTGATGAACAAATATTACTTGCATCTGGGTGCGATCACAAATACGACATCCATCTCGTTGCCTTTCATGTTAGAATACACTGATCAAATCCAAAAATTTGCATATCGCTATTTAAAGCTGGTACAGACTTTTACAAAGTGATTGATCGAATTTTATTTAAAGTTGAAGACAGACATAGAATCCAACAGTTATGTATTTTTTGTTTGTATTGTAAGAGTGAAAAAATTAGTTTCTATAAAAATTTGTTGATTAATTTTGTTTATTTTTGAAGTAAATTATCAGATAATTTAAAGGGGATACTCGAAAATTGTCTCTTAGGGATTGTCCAATTTATACTTAAAAACAATAAAACTTTTTACAACGATCTTTTGTAAATCGATTTTTTTAAAGGTGTTGCAAAAAATATTTTCAATCGAGATTATTGTTTTTTGGTGGAGATTGAAGTATTTTTCTGTGGTAGCTAAATATATACTAAAAAGACAACTACAATTTTTCCACTTCCATTTTGGTAATTACGCCAGGTAAACACTTGTGCTCTGCCTCCAGAGCACACTTAAATGTATATATAATAAAATAATTATCATTCCCAAATACGTGCATATTTCAATTTTTTTCACTGTGCATACCTTCTATGAACCAACACCATTCCGTCGTCCAAAGTTATGTCTTCAAAACCAAAACATGAATTATGTAAATGTCTTGTTGATAAAGAATTAATTAACAGACAGAATATTCGATTAAGTATATGTATTGGCTTCTGTATTATCTTGGGAAATTTAATTTTTGTTTTATTTTTATTAATCAAATTATACTTCGATATGGAAAATTTTATTGATAATGGAATTTGTGTTAATATAAATCAACTGATACAGTGTCAAAATACTTTTAAAGGTAAAGAAATTACTTACATCGAAAAGGTATGTTTTTAATTTATAAAGAGCGTCATAGTTTTTCATTTTTTTACGTTATATAAGTTATTGAAAATCAGGGAACGTCGTTTTTTCATTTCTTTTTTTTTGCAACATGAATGAACTTAAATAGACCCAGACTATTTTGTGGCCAGGCCCATCTATTGATTTATGTTTAATTTTCAAACAAATAATTTTTTCAGACTTTTAACTGGCTTAATAACATTGAAAATTGGTATGCTGATGAAAAAGAAACAAATTATTTGAGACCCTTTCGAATAGGATTTCAAGGATTGGAATATATTTTTTTCCTGCAATATTTGACACCAGAAATTCGAAAGCATTTTAAAGAGCATGGAATTCAATGTTATTTGAAGATAATTATCTATCCCCTTTTGAGTGCCCTATTACTGTTTTCTTGGTCAGTATTACCTTTTGTACCATTGGTCTGTTTTAGTGTACGTTACCCCTTTCAAAATCAAAGAATTTACATCTTTTTATTACGATTTTGTAATGTCTTTTTCTGGTTTTTTTGTTGGTTTCATCTTATTATTATTGTAATTATTTATGAAGAATTTTTGATATTGTATAAAATGATATAGCATTGGTTTTTTTTTAAATTTTGAGAAACAAAGATACAAAGAGAAATGCCAATTTACAGCTTTTAACAAAAAATTAAAATTGTAGAACTCAACGTTTTCGGGTATTTATGCAGATAAAAGCAAAGTAAAAAAATTGATATTGTTGTAAAAGTATTTGAACGGAAATATTAAAGATTTCCTGAATTTTGACGTTGTCAATTTAAAGAAGACCGACACTTTGATTTTGATTTTAAAACGTTTTTTATAGTTGAAATTTTCTTTTTCTCTTGTTCTGTTGTCTGATTGTTAGAAAAATTAAAACGAAATTAAGTTAGAGAAGTAAAAAAATTTCAAAGGGTCCGTTCACTTTGACATAATTTTTTTTTGAAATTCGAAACACATTTTTTCTATCTTTTTATTTGAACTAAAGATTAACAAGCAAGATTAAAATTAATTTGAAGCAATAAATTTAAATTTTAAATCATCTTTAATGCTTTCCTTAGCTCTTCTTTTTTGTTAAAATAATTTTGTTATTTAAATGCATCGTACATTATTAAGTTAAAAATTACAGATTACAAAAAAATTTTTAAAATATTCAAAAAAAATTGGAAAAAGTGAAAGTCGTAATACTCTTCATGGTTTTTATATGTGCCTTTTGGTGACTCATTTGGTGCTGTCCATTATTTTATTGATTATTGGGTAATCGGCCATCTAGAAAGAAATAAAGACTTTTGCTAGTTAAATAAAGTTTTTAATCAGCAGTATGATAAAGAATTATTTTTTAAGGTCATCTATTCCTCTTTGAGTGACCTTTCAGTGGTCTAAAAACAATTTATTGATCAACAACAACTTTTATGGTCGAACAAATCTGCAAAGAAATTATTTTCATTTTTCTTGAAGATTTGATCCCAAAAGAGTTGTATTTTGTGATTTTTACTTAAAAAAATTAAAAATGGATTTACCTGAAGAACCAATTACTGAAAATGTACCAAAAATTGAAGAACCTGCTCCAACAATTATTAAGCAATATTACTCAATTCCATCACCAATAATTACTTACATGTTAAAAAATGCTTCAGCAATTAATTATTTCAAACTTTATCAATCCTGTAAACTTCTCCATCATCTGATTGAAGAAAAATATGGTCCACAAGCTGACATTTTTGAAGCTGGAAAACTTTATTCTTATTATCGCTTTTTCTCAGTTAAAGCAGTTCAAAAAGAAATAAAAATTCGAGGCTTTGAAAAATCTTACAACGAATTTTCAAAAAACCAAAAATTATGGCTTCGAAAACGGCTAATGTTGGTTGGATTGTCTGGATCTGTCACTTCAAGATTCTTAAAAAAATTAAATTTATCAACAATTAAAGAAGTTTATCTTCTTCGAACTGCTATTAGCATTGATGAATATAAAGCTTTATTAGTGCCATCAATTGAAATTTTGTATGGATCAGTTTGTGATGCCGCAGATGGATTTGATATTATTTCTTATACTTTGAAAGAATTACCAAATTTGAAAGTTTTCAAGTAATTTTTTTTAAAAACTACAGTAACCTCATTTAAACACTTTTACCACTTTTAGGCTACCATGGCAACGAAATTTAACAACTTTTACTGAATTAAATGCCATAAAAAGGGAATGTAGATTCCAAAAAGCTGAAATTTATGATTTTCCTGGCATTGTTTTGGATAAGGATATTCTATCTGGATTTGTTGCTAAACATATGGCTCGAGGAAGTTCATTATATTTAGATTTTACCCGAGGTATTCAACAAAGTACCAAAAATAAATATCAACATTTCGCTGATGAATTCAATATGTCCTCGTCTGCAAAAATTATGATTCGATAATTTTTTTTTAAATATTTTGTTATTTGTTGTTATTTGTAGAGGAAATTTTGGTTATGTAAATTTATAAAAATTGGGATGAAAAATGCTTAAAAAAGGTTGTATCAAAATTTAATCTGATAGAATGTGTATAATTTGTCTTAAGTATTGCGCATATTCAATTTATTTTATCATGTTAGATTATAAAGCACGAAACTAGTTTAATATTTTACAAATTAGGTTTTGGTAATTTTGCATAAACATCACCTATTTTGCGAGTATATTCATTTATTCGCTTATTAACAATTTGTTTTTGTTCTTCAGCAAGTTGGTTATTAATTGGCCCATCTCGCAAAGTGTGACAAATCGAATACATCATTGCCTAAAAATATATTACAGGATAAACGTAAATTCGAGAACTTATTGGTATTATATTTTAAAATTTTAATCTCTAAAACATAGTTTCCCCTACGTTTTTTTTAAACAAAAATCCTTACCATATTATTTGAAAAAATGGAAAAAATATCGTTAAATGAATGTAAAGTGTTGATATCAGATTTTCGACATTGAAGTTCTTTTTTGATATCATCTACACTAAACACCGAATTCAACATCTGCAAAAAAAACAAATTATTTGATTTTATATGTAAAACGTTAAAATTTTGGGCACCTTGTCCCGAAAAGCCTATAATTTAAATTTAGAATTATCATGGAATTTTTAGCGGTCTTTTTTTAAAAATTCTTACGTCTAATACTGAAATGGGAGATATTTGTTTACAAGTTTTTAGAAGTTCAGAATCAGGTTCTGGATGCGTAAGAAATCTTGTAAAATCTTCAATCAACTGAGCAAAGAATTTTCTTGGAGAATATAAAAGAGGAAATACAATTGTTTTCTGAAAAAAAAATATCAGTTGTATTTATAAGCTGATAAAAAGAAGAACAACTTTGTCTTCATAGCAGGGTATAAACGACTGAACTGGTTTTCCCACTTCTGGAAATTGCCCAGTCAATTGCTTAATAAATTGTCTTGTTGCGTTGTTTGTCAAGAAATTGATTGTAACCTGAAATTATATTTTTAGGTACATAATTGGTAATATGTCAGAATAGGGCCTACATTGTTTTTCCGTTTTTGTTCAAACAAAGTCAAAAAGAATTCACCAAGCTTATTTGAAGATTCTAAAATTTCGTCAACACTTCCATCAGATTCTATGAGATATTTTTCAAGATTGCCAAGAAGAAGTTCATATTGAGCATTTAATTCATCAATTTCAGTGCAATGGCCCAATTCATACAAAAATGAAATGAAGAAAACTGTCAAAGTGAGAATTTTTAACAAGATCATTATCAGAAAAATCTGGAATTGGAATCGTTTTTTAAACTTTTTGAAATAATATATTATAACAACAATGTTTACAATAATCCTGTACTTTTTACATTTTTTTTGAGGGTATAAAGATAGATCAAGGAGAATTTCAAATGCTAAATTTCCTTTCCGGTCTTACGAACTGACAGTTTTCCTTCCGGTGTAAAAACTTAAACTTCACAAATACAAGAAGAAATTATGGAGAAAAAAAAAGTTATTTTCTCTAGATAATCATTTTATGCACGTTAAAACGAGAAAAATTATTTTTTTATTCTAAAATTCCTTATAACAATCCTAAGACTTAACGTTTCCTTTCACAAATATTTCTAAGATAATTAAATTCCGTCTATTTCGTCCCCAATATATACCAATTTCCTTTATAAACATTAACGTTAATTAAAGCCGTGGTCTGCAAATAATATTCTTACATTTTATTAAGACTTAATAGCAAATAAGACTGTCTGAAAGAAAAATTTAAAAAAAAAATTACGTATAACAATTTTTTCAGTCTGTTTTAATGTTTAAGATTTTTTTACAAAAAAGGCAACTTTGAAGATTTGAATTAACAACAAAATGTTTTTTAATGTTTTTAATTCTGTTTTTCCAGCCATGGACGTTAGTCTGAAAGTTTTTTAATGAACAAAGAAATCAAGAACACTCTCAGAAATTAACTGCTGCAACATTCTTATATTTGCAGTTTTGAAATTTAAATAATGTAACATATTTTCTTCATTTTTCGGTCACAATGCGAACCCGAGTTTTAACTCCAACATCAGCAACAACGCTATTCATTCTGGAAGTAAACTTTTTCTTTGAAAAAATGATGTCTGCGAAAATTTGCATATTCAAGCTTCATATTTTCTTTACTGCCAAGTCGTTGATTTTTTTTCTTTACAAAGAAATGTGTTGTTGAAAAAATGAAGTGTGCTTTGTTGCTTTTCTCTCTCTTTAACTGTGGCATTTTTTGTTATGGCTTCAATGAAGATGTAAGATTTTAATATTATTCATATTTTCTTTTGATTAACTTTTTTATTATTTTAGCGAACTTGGAATGGATCTATTGCATCAACTTATAAATATCCAGATGTTGTTCGTTTTCGTGGTGTTTTTCTCAATATGAATGAATCTGCTCCTGCTCCGAATGTTCAAATGAATCTCGTAAGTTTTTTTTCACTTTCTTTGGAAGAGACCCAAGTAATAACTTTTTTTTGCAAAAATCATAGACTAATTTTTTGCTTATTTTTTTGTAGCTATTATTCTATAACTCCAAGGCCGTAAAGAGAGGGGGGGGGGGAATTTGCGGCAGCACATGCCCTCATCCCAAAAAAAAACTGAGAAAATCCTTTGATCTTTTGCCGCCGACGTGTTAATGCGGCAAAAGATCAAAGATGTGTCTTCTTCGAAATGAAAATGTCCGCCTCGAGAGTTTTTCTGCCTTTCACCTTGTATAACTAACTATACCGTAACTTTTCTGTAAGAACTCCAACAAGTTATGAAATAGTTTTGGGAAAGCTGCGGATTACCCTTTTTTCTGTAGCAGTGAGCAAAAAAGCATGATTCAATGGATGTGTTTTTGCGTCGATCCTCTTGGGATAATTATGCAAATTTAACAAAAAAGTTTTTTTGACTTCAATGCCCGAGCTTTACTTAAACCCGAGCTTCTATATGCCTAACCCCCCTGGGGTTATCTTTTTAATAAATCGATGATATGCAAATTTTTTCCCAGTTATATGTGTATGGGCCGCTCTTGTTAGTTATATAATTATTAATGATATATTTTTTAGTGCACTGGGACTGTTATTTCACCTCGTCATATTTTAACTGCTGGACAATGCGTAAAAACTTATAAGACTATTGATGCAGAGAAGAAAACCATCAAAACTTTGCCGTAAGTAATGTTTCGTTATTACGTTGTACCTTAATGGGAATTTTTAGTATGCATGCTTTTATTGTTGAATTTGAAGATATTGATATCAAATTTGTGGAATATGCCAATCTAAGCCGTCATGGAATTACAATGGAAGCAAAAACTAAAGGATTTGATTATAAGAATCCAACGAAAGATGATATTGCAATTATTGAATTCCCAGAAGGTTATGATCTTAAAATTCCACCAGCTATTTTGGTAAAGAATTATGTTGAAGATGGAAGTGATGTCGGAACAAGTGTTGGATTTGGTAGACTTGGTCCAATTTATCGTATGTTTTTTATGTTTTTTAATTAAGCAATTAGCGAAAGGGTTTTTTTATGCGTATATAATGTCAAAATTTTCTTGTTATATTTTTGTTCATCTAAATTTCTCTTTTAAGCGATATTTAAAATGTTAAAATTGTTTTTCAGCAAAAACGTCAATAACAACTATTTTGAATTATGCTGTAAATATTACAATTTTAAAAGAATGCAAAGCAAATACTTCTGTAAATCATGTTATGTGTGCTGGAAATAAAACTCATCATGCTGATCAAGGTGATTTTGGTGGTCCATTATTTTTGACTCGAGGAAATCAACGATATCAAATCGGGATTGCTCAATCTGCCGCAAATATTAATGGATCTTCTCCTGATGAATATCCAGGTTGGTTTTGACTTGCATAAATCTCATAGGACCTCTTGCTCAATAATACAGTTTCTCATTTTTTAGAAATCAATCTTTTTACTCGTGTCTCTGATTATTGTGATTGGATCGAAGAAATGACTCAAGTCAAATGTGAAGAAATGCCTCCCCGGCCTTCACCGCCTCCAACAACAACATATCTCCCGAGCGGAAGTGATGCAATCTTGAAGAATACTTTAATCGTTCTTTTTGCATCTGTTTTAAGTGTTGCATTATTTGCTTGAATATTTATGATCCAGTATTTTTTTATAAATAAATGTTAAAATTCTAATTGTACACATTGTAATTAATTGGTATTATATTTGAATATATATATCTTCCTCAATCCATAGTCCGATTGAATCATCACAGGTTATAGTTTCTGGGCCAACATCATCTAAAAAGCGGCAAAGATCAAAGAAAAAAAAACGTTTGGGAAGAGTCTGGGGGGGGGGGGGGTTTTCAGGATTTTACCGTTACGTGACGGCTAAAAATCCCTTGTGGATATATTTTAAAATTTCTTTATTTGGTTAAAAATAAGGTTATTACGTTTTTTTCCTTTGAAATAGGTGGGTAAATTGTTGAAATAATTGGTGGAGGAAAATATTTTATGCGATCGTTAAAAACACTTTGACACTCATTTTCGACAATAAATTCCTTTCCATAGAGTGTTATTTCAGAGTTTTGATTCAATCTAAAAAAATGTTTCTTTAAATTTTAGTTTTCTAAAGTACCAAATACTAACTTATACACTGAAGTTTTGTTAGTATTATTTAAAATAGTTGTAATTTTCCATGAACAATTGTTCATAGTTTGATTTGATTTGTGTGAAAAAGTCAAATTTATTGGCTGATCAGAAATTAGCACTCTAAGATCCCATAAATTTAAAGAAAGCTTTCCGCTACTAAATTTTTTAATTTTTGCGGCATAGTGCCAAGAAGAACTTGTATCAAAAGAAATTTTTGACAATGGAGACATTGAAACACTAAGAAAGTCAGTTGAAAGTTTAACAGGATTCTGAAGATTTGCATCACCAGAACTACAACATTCAATTTATTATTTAAATTAATTTTTTAGGCAAAATTTACCTTAAATTAAATAATTCTTTTTGATCTTTGATCGTTTGAAATATGAATGATGAATTTTCGGAAGTCGAAAAGTTTGAAAATAGCTTGTAATTATTTGACATACCGACAAAATGTATTACACATTTGGTTGTTTCATTATTGTATAAAGAAATATTTGCTCGTAAATTTGTTAAAGGAAATACAGTTTTAAAGTTGTAGCAAGGAAAATTTGACTTTGCTGTAAAAAAATTTTCGTTAGTTGTTGCGTTTTTCCAAATAAGCTTTTCGGAAAGATGCAAATGAGTAATATTGTTTTAGTTAAAGGAGATCTATTATTTGCTGCTTTTTTGATTTTGTAAGAAAGTTCGCGAAGTTGAAAGTTATTGAAAAAATCTGGAAATTACGCTTTTTTGAAACTTTTTTAACAAGAAAAAAATAAAAGTACCCTGATTTTCAATAACTTTCAACTTCTCGAACTTTCTTGCGAAAACAATAAACCACAAATGATAAATCTACTTTGAAACACGTATAGCGCAATTCCGATATCTTTACCAAAAAAACAAAACAGTAATTTTGAAAAAACAAATATTTACCTGGTTTTGATCGAAATATAATGTTTTCATTAAATTCCTGATTTCCATGTAATCGATGAATCGTAAAACATCCTGATTTTGATATTTTATGTTGTAAAAAATTCGTAAAAAAATTTGATGAAGCAATTTTATTAAATCTGAAGTTGAAAGTTTTTGCAAAGTATAAAATTGCAACGGTTTTACTTCTATTTTTTGCAAAAGTCGACATTTGTTCTCTAAGGGCAAATTTTTCTTTTTTTCTAGCAAATTCGATTTTTTTAACTTCCGAAAACACAGACGTGGTTTACAATGATGCTCTTGGAGACCAATGAAAGAATTGATAAAAAAAAGTACCTACTTTTCCGATAAATTACTTGACAATTCCATTGAATCATATATAACAAATCTATCTTCAAAATATCCAGTAATGAAAGCTTCTAATATATAATTCTTATTTGGAACACAAATGGATTGTATTGTATTCTTTTTTGTATAGTCCATCGGTGAAAGAGGATAAACGTTATCATCTTTTAAATATATTGTAGGTAAATGTGTTACTGCTCCATTTGAATATGCAGAAATTAACATATTTCCATAAGAATAAATATTGCTTTGATCTAAGGGCATAATGAGTTTCATTGTTACCGTTTCATTGGATAGAAAATTTTCTTCAAAATCAATTACCCAATGAGGGCCACAATAAGAATTTATATTTTTTGAATAGTTATAAAAATTTCCATTTATATAAAAAAGTAGGGTTACATTTGTATTTCGAGCTAAAGCTTTGACATCAATTGTGTAGGAATATGCTTCACATCCTTTTTCAAATACAAACTACAAAAAAAACACTATTTACATGCACAAAAAAACTATTTTTTCACTTACAGTAAAATTGCACTCCATGTCTTTATACAAATCCGAGGTATTCATAAATGGTGTAAATGTTGTGTTTTTGTTGCATGGGATTACTATTTGACTATTTGAACATTGTTTCTCTAAAAATTATATTGTAGAAAAACAACGTTGTTCGTGAATTAACTTATATTTTGTAAGGGTAAAGACGAAGCGGATAACGTAACCCTTTTACTTTTTACTTTTTTCGATTAAAATTTTCCTTTTTATAATTAATTTTTCTTTTTTATATAAATTTTTTTAAGAACAAATTTGTGTAATTTTTTCCGTATTTTCTCTCTTTTAAGGACCACTTCAGCAGATTTTAAAAAAACCGCCGAAATGGCCATAAAAGAAAAGTTTACACAAATTTGATGTTCCGAATTGTGTGAAACATAAATCACAAAAAACTTTACTTTTCCCCGTTTTGCATAAATTAGTACAAAAGTTAACCCGCTATTTTCAAAACTGACAAAATGCCATCAAAAAACACTTTTTTTCTAAAAAAAATGTGCCAAAAATTGTTTCTGTTTTTTAGAGTAAAAAGTGTTTTTTTTTAAAATTTGGCTGTAATCGTCAAATGCTTACTTATAATTTTAAAAGTTAAATTAAATCCACGATCCTGAATATCACCATCTGATTTAAACTTTAATATAGTTCCATTAGCTTTTTCATCTAAAAATAGATTGTCTCGACCGACATTCATTTGAACTCCAGATTTTTCTTCCAATAAAAAAGTATCAAATGGGCGTTCCATAAAAACATCATTTATTACCATTTGCAAAATATAGTTTTTAGGAATGTTAATTGCATATTCACAATTCTAAAAATTATTTAATGGTTAGTTATTATCAAGGGAAGGTCCAAAAATATGATGCAGTTTTTTGAGCGAGACCTATTCCATTAAATAGCTCTATGGCAGTTATGCATAACCCCAAAATATTTCTTGTGAATGGCCTTTTGTTATGCAAATTTATGGAACAAAAAGTTTGAAAAATCCAGAACCTCCGGGTCGACGATTTTTCAAAAACCCCTGTTTCACATACATTTTTCAAACTTTATTTGCATAAATTTGCATATAGGAAGCCCATTCAACGAAAATATTTTGGGGTTATACATAACTGCCCTGGGGATATATAATGGGATAGGTCTCGTTCGATAAGCACATGTTGGGACTCAACCTAGGAAGTTTTAAGATTATGAATATATTACCTCATAAGGACCATAACCTTTATGACCATAACCATTGTTAAAAACTTCTATGGCACTTTCGTTAATTTTTTTATTTTTACATTTTGTTGTAATATATTTTGGATGCTTTTTGACAATTGATACAAATGCAATACATCTTACATACTTTCCGACATCAAAATTCTGGATATATTTTATATTGCTTTCATCATTTTGTAAAGAAATAATTTCTTTTGTGCCATGAATATCTCGTGAAACTTGTTTGAAACATTGAGTAGAGTTTTTTCTGGAGCTAAAAATTGTTTTTTGAAAAAATTGAAGCAATGTTTAAAATTTGCATAGAAAAAAGATCAAAAGTGCTCAAAACCCTTACATTTCTTCTAAAAACATCATGCTTTGGCTACTTAAATATTCCCAAATCTTTAACTCATGTGTTTCATAATTGAAAGAAAATTTCCATGTGCAATTGTTTTGTTTTTCAGTATCATTGATTTGTGAAGTAATTGGAATTATTTTTCCTTCTTTCATTTCTATTTCTTCTTTTGTAAAAGGACATGAAGTTTCAGTTGGATCTAAAAATTTATAAAAATTATTGGGTTGCTGGCATCTCTCCACAATAAGACAGGATCATCGCTTTTTTAAAGGTTAAAAGGTTAAAGAACCCCATAATCAGACCAGAGGTCGTGGGGAGCCGATGTTGGCGCGACTTTCCAGCATCTGCACTTAGCATTTAGGTGTCCGGATCTAAGATCCTTGCCGGCGCAACCCGGTGGTGGACCACCCCCTTTCGGGAACCTTCCACTCGAGCGGAGAGCTCATGTGAGTGTACCCATTGCCGTCCAATTGGTAGCGCCTGGGTTGGGCACGGACGGGGATTCGAACCTTCCACTCTTTCGAGTCTCTGTCCGACCGAGAGTCTGTCGCTCAAACCACTCGGCCACCCGTCCGCCATCGCTTTTTTGAAGAGACAAAATTTCTTTAAAACTTATTAACGATTCATTTATGATTTATATTTCCCATAGTTCCAATAATTTAAAATATTTCATTTGCTACTTTTTGATTTCGTAAAAAAGTTCGCGAAGCTGAAAGAAATTGAAATTCAGGAAGTTTTGCTTTTTTCTAATTTACTAAAAGTTTAAAAAATCGAGAGTTCCTGATTTTCAATAAAAACTTTCAGCTTCGAGAACTTTTTTTCCAAAATCAAAAAAGCATGATATGAGACATCTCCTTTTTAAGAATCAAGGCATAAAAGCTTTCCGATTACTTACCGAAAGACCAAAGCGTACCTTCAATAGCATGATATGATTTCAAAAATAATGTATTAGTCGCAGATGAAAAATCATAGGTGAAAAAACTAAAAAAGATTATTTATCTTAAAGAATAACTAATTTATTGCTACTTTTTGAATACCTGTGTTTTCTTTTATTACGAATTCCATCACTGAATTCTGCAGAAAAAATATCTCCATTATAAATAATCCCCCATAAAAAATTGTTTGGGTTTGCCTAAAATATGTATAAAATACAGTTTGAAAAAGATAAAAATTAAAATAAATACCGTTAAAAAAGTTTCATTACAACTGTAAAAAATTTGATCCCTTGAGAATCCAGAATCTGGAAAATTTTTAGATTGAAAATGTACAAGGGTGTTTTCTGGAATTAAATGAGTTTTCATTTCTCCGTTTGATGTACAGGTTATTGAATGGTACTGCAACGATCTACCGAAACCAACGATATTTATCCATATACAAGCAAATAACCATTCCTGCTTTTTATAATGATAAAATTGGGTCATAGTTGTTGCAGTGCTAAAGGGCTCTGAAAAATAATGTCAATTTGTTGAAATTCAAAAAACGTATATTGAAAAGTAAAATGCTTTGGGTCATCAAAAAGTGCGAAGATGACCCTTGCTTAAATACGACATATTAAAAACAGCTAAAAACACATGGAAATTTTTTGTTAACGTTATTAATTATTTAATTTAAACGAAGAATGTGTTTGTTTTAAGCAAATATTTATTTTAGTTGACATACGTACTAACTGCTTAATTTTTTAAATCTTTTTTGACACAAAATTTTCATGAAACTACAAAAAAGCTGTCCTGATATATATTCAGTTGCACACGAACTTTCGTTTTTTTATAAACTTGTGAAAAATGAATTAAGGTATTTGCTGTTAAACTTATACTTAAACTTGTTTAATAGTTGCCCAGGGGGCATGAAAACATTCTCCAATCATTACTTTTGCTTAATCCGGCGTTTTGGAATTTTCGTACCCTGAGGGATAAAGGATATCTTCTTTATCCCCCCAGGGGGTTTAAACGAAAAACAGCCTATGGAAGGGTAAAGGCTGAAATTTTTTCCAGGGAGCTTGTGGAAAAAATTTCAGCCTTTTTGAACAACTTTGAAAAATCGTCATTGCACACCTTATTCGAAGTTGAAAAAAAGGAGTTTTATTCTTCACAAAAGTTTTTTCATATTTATTTATTTTTGTAAGATAAAACAACCATCATGAATTTTTTTGTTATTTTAGCTGTTCACGTCATGTTTTTTTCAAACTCCCGCGTGTAGAAATTGCTAGAAAAAATAGCAATCAATCGCTGCGAGACCAAAAAAATTTCAAACTTACGCAACCTTTTTAAGGATGGATGAACAGGGCTTTGCGGCCCTGCACATTTCGCCAAGAGCTGATATCTTTTTTATCAGTGATCTGATCTCTCCTATAAATTTTTTACGCCTAGGCTCGGGGTCAATGACAGCGCATAAAAAATTTCAAAGGAAAATATTTACTGTGCGCCGAATAAAAGCCAGGCCCCGAAAAAGCCCTGCTCCATACAAAAAAAGCCCTGATTGGGCCCTGATTGCAAAAATCTCAAAACCTAGCAAAAAAACATCCAGGGCCTTCCGGGATATTTTGTACCCCTCGGCAGGACCTATATATCCCGCCAAAAACTAAATTAAATTTCGTTCTTTAATGCCCTTAAAAATCCAGGCCCCCACCAGGGCCCTGATCGGGCCCTCGTCCATCCTTAAACCTTTTTATTGTAATTATTCTAAAAAATGATTTTTAACGTTATTTCTTTATCTTATCACTATTTACAAATAATATGGAGTAGCATAATATTAAATTTGACAAAATAAACTTGTCAGTGTAGAGTATAATCGTGAGTTTAGAAAAATCCCATTTTCTGCGTTCCACAGGCACGTTATATATGTCAATTTTGGTACTGTCATATTCCATATTACTGGCTGATAATAACAGGATAAAGAAATAACGTTAAAAATTACTTTTGAGAAACAATATCTATTAAAAAGTTTAAAAAATTTGAAAGTTTTTTGGTCTCGCAGCGATTGATTGCTATTTTTTCTAGCAATTTCTACACGCGCGGAGTTTGAAAAAAACATGACGTGTGTTTTGAAATTGTGACAAAATTTTACGTTTTATGCTTTCAAATTTTTGACAACATTTTGTTGAAATTTAGTGATTGTTTTTCCTTATTTTTTAACTGATTAAACACGTTTTTACCTAAACTTTGTGAGGGGATTTCTTTTTTTAGTGTCAGTTTAATGTTCGAGGAAAAATTTTTTTATGCAGTTTTTATTATATGCTTATGGATTAATTAAAATGACATAAAATATAAGAACAATTTTGATATTGATAAAACACGGCAGATTGCTTTTATTTTTGATTTAAGCAACATATTTTTGACAAATGCCAGGATGTCGATTTGTTTTACAATTTTGATCATTTGCAATTATCATATCTTGATGACCATAACCACAGTCATTTCCACCATCACCATCGGCATATGGAACATAATGAAATGTTTCATTATTAGTAAATTTCCAAGTTGCTTCATTCATATTGAGATATTTATAAAGACCAACCCAAAATTGAGTACTTACGAAATCTTAAACAGTCATATTTTTTATAAGCACAATAGTCATAAAATTTACCAAAAGCAAGACGAAGTTCAGTTTTTGAATGAAGAGACATTAAATGGGCTCCTAATTTGATACAATATGCTTCAGCTTCATACCATGAAAGGCTTCGAGGAGTTGCTGCTATGCATTTCCCATATTCTGTCAGATATCTCCATCCATGTGGACATGGAAAATATGAGGGGGAAGAGGAGGATTGTTGTTGAACAACAATTGGTGCCCCAGGTTTGTTATTAATAGGATCTTGATCTTGATTGTATTCTTCATCTTCAGATTGACAAAAAACAGCAACAAAAAGAGCAAAGAAAAGCAAATGTTTAAACATTTTTCTGTCAAACTTATTTTGAGAAATGTTTAAAATATAAAAATTTTTAGAAAATAAGTCGCATTTATATTAATCAAAAAAATGTTAATAGAAACACATAAAAATTTGTTTAATAGCAGAATTTGACTTTTCATTTAACGAATATTTTGCTTTGCTAGAAACATAAAAAATATAAATAAAATTTCTCCTAAAACGTGGAAAACAAAATATTACAATAAAAATCTTAAAAATCATTGTCGAAAAATTTTTTACAGCTAACATCAATTTCATTAAAAATGTTAATGAAATTGTACAAATTTTGTAAAATGTACAACATCATGCTTTTTTAGAAGCAAACGTAAATGTTACAATTTTTGTCTATAGGAGCTCCATCAGAGTAAAGGTAACAGTAATCATTTCAAGTTGATTGTTTTGGACTTCTTTGATTTCCTTTTTACTAATTTTATAATAAATCGATTAACAAATTATAATATTAAAAATGAAATAAAATACGTTCCACATGGACTAAATATAGTGGTGAAAATTGTGATTTATTTTGAAATCTGTAGTTTTACATACAATTATTTATTTTTTTCATGTGTAAGCATAATTTGAAAGCATTTGTTTGATTCTAAAGAATTGATTACGGTAGCCAGAAACTTACAGTATGATTACAGTATACCAGAGTAAGAAGGCCCGAAAGTACCTGATAATAAATGTAAATAGTAATTGTTGAAAAAGTTTACATGGTTTTTTGTAAAAAGTAACATTTCTCTCATTTTATACTGTAAGTTTCTGGCTACCAAAAACATCGATGGAAAATTAACAGCAATGCCACAGGCAATAAATTTTCATTTGTTTGGCCCATGCTGTATTCAAACTTTTTCATATTTTTCACTTTATTCGAAATTTCTTTTTTTAATACATTTAATCAAAAGTAAGCTTTATAAAATGTGAAATTAAATGTTCTCCACTTTTATTTTCTTCAAGCGGAAATTCTTTTGTGCATCCACTTTTGCCGAAAGGTGGTACTTTGTGTCCAAAATAATATCGATGCGAATTTACATAATCTTTGTATTTATGAAAATGAAAATCTATTCCATCACTGCATTTAAAATCTTCCCCATTTGGAGAACCAAGACATTCATGATAAATATCATTTAATCCCATCCCTTTAGGATACCAAATTTCTGTTCCATGATGAAATGATTCTTCTAATTTTGTTGGATCACATGGACGATTTTTATGTTTAATTTTGGGATCGTCATTATTGATTTTTCCACATCTTGGAAAATGTGGAATAATATCTTCAGCATGAACAACTCGATACAAATTTGGTAAAAGTTGATTAAATTTTGTTGCTAAAATAGAATTTCCAATTCGGGGTTCTCCAAATGTTATTCCTCGAATGCGAGAACCATTTCGGTGTCCGGAAACGACAGTTTTTAAGGCAGCAAGAGCAGCAAGTGCGCCCCCGAGGGAATGACCAGTAAAGGTAATGTCATAATCCTGTAATAGTAAAAAGAGATCAAAAATTTGCATAAATGTGGTTGCTATGCAACTTCAACAACTTAAAGGGAGGGACCCATCTCACACCATTAATTGAAGATCCCGACACGAAAGTTTTAAAAAATCAATCAAAACTTTTTGACTATACTTTCTTTCATAACTATAATTTTTTAAGAAAAATATTATCAGATTCAGGTCTTCGAAAATTTTCGTGTCGGAATCTCCAATTAAGAAAAAAAAATTAATATGAGGTGATTTATCGCCTTTAAAAAAATCATACTTTGTATCTTGGATCAACAAAAGCAGGTTCAATATTTGGCCAAAGAGCTTCTAATGCATCACAGAAATATTTGTTTGCCTAAATTTGCATAATCTAAATTAGAAGACTTTTGCCAACTTACTAATCCAATTCCCATAAAATCAACTTTTGGTGAAATTGATTGTAGTGCTTCAAACCAGAGTTGTTCACTGCCTTTTGTTCCACGAAAAACGATATAAATTCTTTTTTCATGATCATTAATTAAGGTATAACTGGCACAAGAATTTTCAATAATATCACATATTAAATTACTCGATTTAAAAATTGTATACAAATGTGCATTACTTCCAAATGTTCTAAAATTTTTGTTTTTAGGTCGTTTGATTTTTTATTAATGTTATTGTTTTATGCAAATAGATACATAACTCAATGAGAAAAAAGTCACGGCGAAATTCTGTGACAAAAGAACCCTGGAATTTCGATATTAGAATTTTCTTAAAGTTCCATTTTTTCTCTTTTTTTCGCTTTATTTTCTCAAAAAGATAAGGATGGCACTTTCTAATATTTTAAAATCAAAATTCCGAGGTTCAAGTGTCACAGAATTTCGCAGCAACTTTCGTGATTCACAATTTGTCACAATTGTCAACAAACAATTTGTGAGGGTGTTTCAAACAAAAATATCAGAATTTTTACCAAAACACGAAATTAAGAAAGCTTTAACTTCAATATTAATAACTTCAAAACTCACACATTGATACAGCCTTGAGGTGATGAAGCATATGCCCCAGCAGCGAGATTAATTAATTGTCGAGCTTCAGTTTCATTGTATTTTGTTTGTGGAGATTCCCCTTTTGAGATCGGAGCAAGAATTAATGGAATTAAAAAAATAAAAATTAGAAAGAAACACAGCCCAAAGTTTCTTTCAACAAACATTTCTGCGATTCTAGTTTTGATAAAAAATGTTTTAATTTAAAATTTTTTTAATAACCTTGACTTTATTGTTTTGTTTTTTGATTGATGACTTTATTTATTAACAATCAAAGATTGCAACTTTTGCATCAGCTGCAGTTAAAAATTTTAATCAATTGATGAAAGTGAACTTTTTGAAAAGTTGTTAATGATATTATTGTTACAAGTTAATAAAGTTCAAAGAGATAAAGCGACTGTTTTGCCAACATTATATTGAAAATTCTTCAATGTTAATGTTTATCAATTTTTATTCAAAATTCAACTACAAAAACGCACTCGTCCGAACCCGAAATCACTTTAATAAAGATTATTGTTACAAGTTAATAAATGAGATTGCTCCAAAAAAGAGTGAAATAAATTTATTAATAATTTCATGCTTTGATTTTGGGATCGACTGTTTACTGGTTGTACATCAAATAAATTGCTTTTATTTTACTAGCTTTTAAAAATCTTATTACAGCTTTCATTCATTTTTATTTTCTTTGAGAGGCATTTACGCACAGCGCGTTCGCAAAAACGTGAAATCGCAACAAATTTTTGCTTCCCATTTGGTCTTTACTTTATTTCATGACATTCTGTTAATTACTACAGTTAGTCAACATGCTTAACTAACATATGTACGAGGGATTTTGCGATATTTTAAGTTGTAGCGATTTGCCAGACCGATGAAGCTGCTTTTTCGCAAAGGTTTAGCTTTTGGGTTTCATTGTTCTGGGCAAAATCCCTTGTACATATGTTAGTTAAGCATGTTGACTAACTATGGAAATTAACAGAATAACATAAAATATTAAAACGACCAAATGGGAAGCAGAAGTTTGTAAAATGCTATTCCGTCTTGAACATGCTGTGTTACTATGACCCAGTTTTTGATCAATTGTATTTGTTGTATCCATGGATTTATGATATTGTAAATCTTGTAAATCTATCAAGACCTTATTTGCTTTTAATCATGTGTCAAAAAATTAGAATATCCTTTTAAAGTTTATTGAAACCAAATCCTACTGTAACGTTTGCGACAGGGAACATCTCATTTTTTGTTAAATTTGTTATCACTCATTAATTTGTAACTTTTAAATAGGATAATTAATTACTTTTTAATCAAGAATAACATTGAAGGAATTTGTCAAACAAAAATTTTAAAGCAGCTGCATCGAAAGCATCAAAAAGCTATAATTTAACGACCATCTGCTTAAAGTAAATATTTTACATAAAAGCATTTGCAATTATTCGAAAATTACAAATTTTAAATTTTAAAGCTTTTTTTTCAAGAAGGTTTTTACTTTTTTTCAAAAAATGAATGAAATATTCAAAAAGGCAGCAGTCGACGGAAAAAAAGTTAAAGTGATTGACACAAAAAGCTGCAACGTTTTCTTCATTTTCCTGTTCAAACAGATCATTTGTTGGAATAAAGCAAAAAGCATCATGTCCATGTGTAAATAATGACAAAAAATTGTTTATTTAGAGAGGGAGAGATTTTATGTCATTGCTTTTTTGGGAATTCCAACTATGCGATGTACAAAAGAAGACCTAAATAGAAAGGGAAAAATTGATTGTGGCGATGCATCATTCATCATTGTTATCGCCTCCGTTTTCTCGCCTCCCGAAGAGGATGCGAAACAAAATTGGCATCATCCTCTTTTTTTAACATCTATATTTTTAGCTTCGTTTCTTATCGGACATTTTTTAGAATGCAATCCTTTTAAAACATAATTTCTGTTTTTTTCTAAATTTTTAATGGGAAAATTTTATTTTTGTAATCCTGATTAATGATATTTTTTAAGTGTTACCATGACTTAAATATCGTATCGGAATATCGTTATCGGTATCTGTTTTTTTTCCACCGATATAGGTATCGGAATATTGTTATCGGTTTTGAAAATATCGGTATAGAATATATAAAAAATATTATTTTCAAAGGAACCAAAAGTGCACATTATTTAAAGAACATATTTCCTAAAAAACCCTGTAAATATAATAAAAGATAAGGGTATATTTTGTACTTTTTTTTTCTATAATCCATGGGAAAACTGTTATCATATTTTAAATCATACAATTCAAGTAAGGATAAGTCTCCAAATTAAAACTTTTTCATCATATGATTTATGATGAAATTACTTTACTTTTAAAAAAATGAGTGTATATAAAGGTAAGATGAAACTAAACAATTCTTCATTTTCTACAGCAGTGATTTAAAAGAATGTTTCGCTTGCTGTTTTTAGCATGGATGCTTTCAATGTCTGGTGTCTCAGCTTTACAGGTTCCAATATGTAAAAGTGTTCATCAAACGGGTTATATTACAACTGGTTCATCCTCGGCAACAGACGCAATTGCAAACTTTTCAATGGATTTAACAGCCTCCTTCAATGAGAATGATGAATCATTCCCGAATACACTCTCGGTAACAAATTTTATGGAATGGTACAGCGATCCTACTGTATTTAAAAGAGTAGCTCCATGGTCATTCATGTTTTATGAGAACCCTGACAAACAAATCCCATGTCAATCAATGGATAACTGTGTTATTACATTTCCAAATGGATTGGTTGAATATCATTACAATTACAGCTATAGAAGTCATCAAGACTGGGGCACATTTGTTAATGGACCAAAAGTTTTTGTTGCTGATGGAACATTTTTCAATGGAGAAGAAGCAAATTTTTTGGATCAAACAAATCCCTGTATGAGCGAAGAAACAGGTAAATTATGTGACAATAAAGATGAATTTAAAACTGTTTAAATTATTACAGCGTATGGAGGTGTTCTTCTTTGGAAGACTACATGTTGCAAAAAATTTGAATATGTTGGAATTCCAGATTCTAACAACGGTAAGCAGCAATCAAATCTCTAACCAGGATTTTAAATTTGTGTTTTTAGATGTCTGTCAAGAATTTGAAACAGTTACGAAAATGACTGATCCAGCTTTAAATACTCCCATTAATTTACTTACCTATTATACAGTTTCTTCCAATAGCCTTCTTCAAATTGATATTGCTCTTTTAAATGCTCCAGATTCCGTTTATCATTATGATTTTTATGCTAATTATCCCACGGTTGCATTAGCCCAAGGCGACTATGGAAATCCAAATACAAGCTTTTCAATGAATTTAATGCAGGGGAGTCAATACGAATTCATTTTTACTTATAACCCAAGTGCATATCGGTCTTGGAACAGTCGTAGGAAATATCAGGGATTAATTGTGGGTGAAATTATAAATCACAATGGTGTATTTTTAAAGAATGTCAACAAATCCTTTACAAAAACTGATCCATGTTGGAAGAAAAATGGAATTGTGCCATTTACAAATTCAACTTATCTCTCGTCATTTTGTTGTCGGCGTTTTAGTACTGGTACAGCACCAACACCTCAACCATTCTCCACCACATATCCAACTACTACTACAATAACAACAACAACCACTTCACCAATCGATCCTCGATCGAATGCCATCGGTGCCTTATGTTCAAATGATACAAGCAAAGCATACTTGGATATTGTTTTTGTTTTTGATACAAGTTATGTAATGGGAAATCAAAATTTGAGAAGTATTGGTGCACAAATATCAACTTTAATGTATAAATTCAATATTGCACAAAATGGTAATCATACAACTCGAGCAGCAATTACTACATATGCTTCAAAAGTTTCAAGAATTTTGGAACTAAAAGATGTAACAAATTGGAATGATTTTGAAAAAAATTTAAAAAATCTCACCGCACATCCAAATGATTCTGGTGGATACATATCACTGTAAATGTTAACTTTTATGATATATCTGTCACAAAAACTTTTTTAGAGCACTTAATGATGCATATAATCTTTTAAAAAACCAAGCAAGCCATCGTATTCCAATGATTGTACTTGTTGCAGCTGCATATGATCCTAATGGGCTGCAAGGTGCTGATCCAACTGCAAATATTACAAAGCAGGATGGAATTTCAATTGTTGTGATACACTATGTTGTTGATGGTAATGAAGAGTTATCAAGTGCTTTACAAACAATTTCTTCACCTGGATTTTATTATAATACAGATCGAAGTGGTGAAGAATTTTATGGCAGTGTTTCATATGCTTTTACACAAAGTAAGTTTTTTAATAGGTTTAAGAAATATAATAGTAATGTGTTGTACTTTATGGAATTCAAGAACGTAGGTGGGCATTTGGTACCTCTGACTTCCACCCCAAATTGAGAAAATCCTTTGATCTTTTGCCTCCACAATGTTAAAGCTTTAACATGGTGGCGGCAAAAAATCAAAGGAGTGCCATCCCCAAAATTAACATGCCCACCCCAAAATTTTTTTCTGCCTACGGCCTTGATTGGCATAGCAACATTTTCTTTCTCGGCTAGTGTCTTCTAAAAATTTAAAAATTCTATGATTATTGTTGATTTTAAGTAAATTGTGCCTGTCCAACTGCAGATGGAATTGGTTTTATGCAACTGCAAGTATATGAAAAAGCATGGAACAATTTTACGAGATACGCAGATTGCTATTATAGTGATGGAACTGCATCAAATCCATCAATCGCCAACGACTTTTGTGATCCAGGAAACTTAATTGCTCTTACAAGTCAACAAAAACTTGATTTCATTGTCTTTAATTTTACCAAAGATAATCCAACTTTTAAAAACCTTAAAAACATGTCTATTGGACTACACAAGTCTTCTGATTCTACTTGGAAATGGTGGGGTTACAGTAACACAGAATATCCATTTGGAAATTTTCCAGTAATGTCAAAAACTCCTGCACCAAATGATAACTGGGGATATATGTCAAGATATGGGTATACCTGGTCACTCCTTACTGCAAACGCTAATGATATTGCATTCCCATATATCTGTCAACAACAAGCTTGTGATGCTGAATATATTTGTTCACGTGCTAAAAAAATTTAATGTTGTTTTGTGATTTTATAAATCTGAATTTTTTACGACAATTTGATTAAAGAATAAAATTTTATTTGGATTTCCGAAATACGGAAATAAAATAGCTTTTATGGCACTTATTCTTTCAGCGTTTTATGAGAGCTTAAAGGCAATGTCTAGGGCAAGCAGAAAGATTGCCTGACAATCGAAGCGATTAAACCCGGGGAAAAAGATGTATAAACCCAACGAGTCTAAT
Organism: Panagrolaimus sp. LJ2414; assembly: GCA_024447195.1. NCBI lineage: Eukaryota > Metazoa > Nematoda > Chromadorea > Rhabditida > Panagrolaimidae > Panagrolaimus > Panagrolaimus sp. LJ2414. The sequence continues at coordinate 4,177,618 of JAMRXY010000023.1, forward strand.
ATGTGGGCTATCCGGATCCACCATCACCTTTTCTCCTGCCCTCCTGGTTCTCCTAGGAACTTTGTTCTACGAAAAAGTCGAAAAACGCACTTTTCAAAACTTGACGGCGGCGAAACTCCCGACACGAAAATGTTGAAGAGGTTATACTGTAGAGTCAAATGCGCTTCCCTACCAAGTATTAATCCCACCCAAGACAAGCTCTTCAAGTACCTTTTCATTTCTTTAAAAATTGAATTGCAATTTTTTTGGGCTACAGTTTTTGTTTATTCTGCAGAAATAATGAAAAATCTTTGCAATCTTTCTTTTTTTGCAAGTCGATTGTACTTTTTTGTACTTCATTTGCAGCAGTAAAAATATATTGATTTGTAAAGTACCTACTTCACCTCAAAAAAATTATTGATTTTATAGTTAGTTGAGGTAACAGAAAAACAAGCATAATTATTTTTTGATTAATTCGTAAAAGCGGAAAGCATTTTCTCTACTCTTCTTTTTTAGTTTTTTCTTTGAATATTTTATTACTTTTAATAAATTATTTAAGATTAGTAATATGCTTATTTTAAGCATATTGCTAAATTTTAAAAGTATTTTTTCAATTATGTAGTCATAAACAATATTCAAAAACCAATTATAACATAAATTATTATTTTTGGTTTTGCAAAATAAACAAGTACAATAGTAAAATTTTAAAGAATTCTTTTATTTCCTAATTAAGATAAAACAAAACAAATTTATTATAAAAGTCATTTCAACAAACAAAAACATGCAAATTTTGAAAACAATATACAAAGAATCAAAGAAAATTATTCAAGAAGAACATTGAGCTTTGGATCATGATTTAATGGTTCAGGAGGTTCAATGATTGGTTTTGCACGAAAGCAACCTAAAATAGTATATAAACAAAAATTAAAGTGTAAAACAGAAAGAAGTTTACTTACCTTGAAATTCTTCTTGCATTTTGGATAAAGCTTCAGGTGATGATTCTTCATCTTGAAATTTTTCAACAAATTTTTGATAAAAATTGTAAATCATATTCAAATATTTATCATAAACCTAAAAAAAAGTTATAATAAGTTTAACTTAAAAGGTTGGGCAAATAGTCAAGTGGTAAGGAACTGGCCCAGCAATGGGGAAGTCACTGGTTCGAGTCCCAGTTCAGGCAAAAGAATTTTTTAGAGTAAAAAAATGGAAAAATTTTTAAAAACTCAATATTAACTTACTTTTTCAAATTCAGCATCTCCACTTCCAATTTTTGCAATATCGCTCATAAATTGAGCCCGAAAAGCTGGTTCAATAAATTCTGGAATACTTTCTTCATAATGTTCAATCAATTGAAGTCCAAGAACAGTAGGTTGATATTGACGACTAAAGCCATATTTATCAATTGTAACCACAAATTTATTTTCAACAAGATGTTTAATATGTTCAGGAACGGATCCATCTGTACCAATAGAATATTCAGCCATTTTTTGAATCAACATTGATTCTGTAAGCAATCTTGGTGCTGGAACAGGAACAAAATTTGTTGAACAAAAAAATCTTTGACGAAGTTGAAATTTTTTTGAACATTTTGATTCTTCAACTTTCATGAATGGCAAAATTTTTGTGAATCCAGCATTGATAAGTTTGTTTGCAGTATATTGAAATTGATATCCATCACCAATATCAAAGATAACAGATTCTTCAAGATATTCATATGGCTTCATGAAGGATGCAAAAAAGTATTTGCAAATCATACTGAAAACTCGACCTTTGCGAGATTTGATGAATTCTTTAGAAAATGTTCTTCCAGTTGGCATAATTGGAACATGATTTCCAACCGCAACTCCACCATTAATAACATCTTGAATATTACTTTGAATATCTTCTCGAGAAATTGAAACTTTTCCATCTTGATCAGTAAAAAGTTCAACCATTTCATCATAAAGTTTCAGGACATCCAAATCTTCAGGAAATTGAGTTGAAGATGTTCGAGGATATGTAATATATCCACCGATGTAAAGACTTTCTGCATCCAACATTGCATCAGAAGGATTAATATGAAGTTGATCAGAAATCATTTGATAAAAATCCATTGTTGCTAAACCATTTGGAGGATATTTTGTAACAATCTTTTCAGAAGTTTGAACAACTTCACACGATCGATATTCCTAAAAATGGTACTGTAGGATATGAATTATTCTTGGACAAGGGAAGGTATCAACTTCTTGAACGGGACTTATCCCATTATATAGCCCTACGGCAATTATGCATAACCCCAAAATATTTCCGATGATAAGCCTTTTATTATGCAAATTTATGAAAATGAAGTTTGAAAAATCCACAACCAACGATTTTTCAAAAACCCCTGTTTGACGCACTTTTTTCGAACTTTATTTTCACAAATTTGCATAAAGGAAAGCCGTTAAAGGAAATATTTTAGGGTTGTGCTTAACTGCCCTAGGCCAATATAATAGGTCTCGTTCATAAAGCTGCGGGGCATGTTGATAGAGTCTCTTTGTCTAGTCTAGTTAATGCAAAATTAACATACCCGCAATAATTGACAAATTCTTGCAACATCCTTTTCATTATTGAATTCTGGTGATACAGCTTTGATAACTCCACCATTTCCAAGTGAAACTGCAAGTTCAATAACATATTTTGGAACATAATTCTTCAAAAAACGAAATTGATCAACAATAATTTTTAGGGCAGTTGTTTGACAAGGACCAAATTGAAGAAGTTTAATATCACGATTTTTAAGAGCACCCTAAAATTGTAAAAAGTAATATTAGAAAACTTACAGTAACCAAAAACTTACTCGAATGATTTGTTTTTGATGTTTGGTTAAAGCTTTGCCAGTAATTAAATCAAGGTTATGCTTTGCAATCATTTCAAGATGTATTCGAATATCTGGACGTCGAAGAGTTTTCATTGCATTCTCAATTTGTAATTTACTCGATGAATAAAAAGAAGCTCTAAAAATTTATTAATTTTGTTACCTCTATTCTTGTCAGAAATTATATATCTTAAAACTGTTCACGAGGAAACCTTGACGGAATCGCATTTACTCTGCAGAAGGCTGGGGAACAGGGCTGTGCGAAACTGAGTTTTGTTCTGCGAAACGAAACGAAATAGGAATTTCATTTCGTTAGCGCAAGACGAAATTTTTTTCAAATTTTTTAAATTGCAAAGTTCAATCACAAATTGTAACTGCTTTTAACAATTTTTTTTGCAAGCGAACTTTCATTTTGATCATTTAGTGATGGAAATAGTCCATTAATAAGGCTTTTATTTCCAACTTTAAGGACTTTTTAAACGTCCAAATCAGGCTTTTACAATTTGATAGACATGTGAAATTGTCGTATTTCATTTTTGCAACTGAACTTCTTTTGAAAAAAATGGCTTCAAAGCATACAAAAAAGTGCGAAATTTTGTTAAATTTTTCGCGAAACACGAAACGAAAATTTCGCACAGCCCTGGTGGGGAACATATATAATACAGATTGATCACCATAAATTGCAGAATCTCAAGGTCATAGATGTCAGCATATGTGAGTATTACCCCCTTCACAATTGGTAAACCTCTTTGATTTCTTACTTCTGGTGCCAAAAGATCAAAGACATCCACGTGAAATGATTTTGGTCCTCGTTAAAGGAAACGGAATCTTTGTTATTTTTTTATTTCTCTAAGGTTTTTTCGTTGAATTTTCATGACGATCAGGCTCTTTTATATTGTTCTTTTGCCTAATCGTCATGAAAATTCAACAAAAAAAACGTTAAATAAATAAAAAATTACCAAAGGTTCCGCTCCCTTTAAAATAAAATTCTGCTGATGCCTTAAATTAAAGTTACGGTATAAACTTGCCCAAAAAGTTATTACCGTATTTTAGACCACCGAAAAAAGATTAACACAAAAATTCAATAACTGCACTTACCGATAAACTGCATCCAAAACAAATCCAGTTGGAGGAATATTCAAATGTTTTTTTGTCATTTCAATAACTTCAAAAGCAATCGATTCACCTTCTTCATCAAGATCAAGAAATAAAATCATTCCATCTGCACTTTTTGAAAGTTTTTCGAACCAAAATGGATAAAACTTCTTTCCAATTCCACCATCTCGAATCAATTCTTTGTAAATTTTATGATGAAAAAATTCTTTGCCATTTTCAACATCTTCATCATTAATATTAAAAGTTTCAGAACAAAGATGTCCATTCGTGGCACACATAACCATATCAACTTCAATACCAAAAAGAATGCAAGAGAATTCAAATACAGTCAAATATGGCATTTCATCATCATTATTACGTTTCTTTCCAGGCGGGATTCCAGCTTTTTCAGAAGTTTCTGAAAAAATGAAATCTAGTAAAATAAACTTAAGTTATGTACTTTTTAATCCCTGATTTTCAAGAGCGTGCGGCACAAACCTGCCAATCAGGATTATTTTGAAGAAGAAAATTCGCGCAAATCTATTTTCGTTGCGGGACCCAAAAGACAAAAAAATACATAAGTCGCTTCCTCCATGAATGCAAAATTAAGCCTACCATTCTCATTTTCAGCGGCATCACTTGGTTTCATTTCAACTTGCTTACCATCTAAAAAATTATATATTTATTCAAATTTTAAGATTTCAGGTCAAATTCATACCTGCTTCAAGTCGATATTCTTTGAATTTTCCTTTTGAAAGTGTATTTGCAATATCTTTTGCTAAGGATGTCTTTTCGGCAACGGAAACGAATTTTGGTTTTCTCTGAAAAATTATTAAATTTTAGACTACAGTAATACAAAAAAAAACCAAAAACTTACGCCTTTAACATGACTAAAATCTTGAAACATTTTCTCAAGCAAAAACCAATCTTCAAAATGTTGCATACTTTCAAAACCAAATTTCTCCAATTCTTCCATCAAAATTTCAAGTCCACTTCGAAACGGTCGATCATCTTTTTCTTGGACAGCTTTAGCTTGAGATTTACGAGAAAATTTAGCAGAAGAACGTGGACGATAATTAGTGAATGAAGAAGATGCAAACTTATTTGGATTGAATAATCGTTGAGATTTTTTGAATGGTGCAATTTCTGGCATTTGGTTTTCAGCATGGAACTGTTGCCGTGGAGCATTCCATGGATCCTGAAAATGTTTTATGGCACCAATTCTTAAAAAGAAGCTGAATATTTCTTTCATTGAATTTGTCCAGAACTGATGACAGTAGTTTCAAGGGAGGAAGAGATTAGTCAAGCTCACTTCAAAAGCGGCAAAGATCAAAGAAAAAAATTTTATTCACTTCAAAAGCGACAAAGATCAAAGGAAAATTTTTGACGGAAGGGTAGGTTCCACAAATGCGGAGTTTACGCTTTCTCCTGATCTGGACATTAACTTTTCAAGAGTTAGCTCATATCAATGAAAGAAATATCCTTAACAAAAGATAAAAAATTACCTGTGAATGTGAAGAACGATTAAATAAACTTTGTTTTGGCCGTTGCATTTCTTGTGGCATCTTTGTTGAAGCATTTTTCATCAAACCATTATCAGAAGCAGCAGCAGCTTCATTCGAATTTTCATAAGCTGCGATATGAAGTGAAAGGGTGCTACTACTTGTTGCTGAATTCTTTGAATCTTCTGCACCTTTAAATCCTTCTTTTTCATTATCATTTTGAAAATCAGAAGAAGTTTGTGGATAAAATCGTCGTCGAGGTTTTTGCCATTGATCAACCCCTTGTTTTGATTGGGATTTATTATTGCCAATATTATCTGACATTTTTGATAATGCTGCAATACTTTTTAAAATCTTTTTAGAACTTGCTAATCTTAAAATAATGAGCACTTTTAAAAAAGTTTTGTAATTGCAAAAAAGTAATCGATTGTTTGTTTTGTTTCGAAAGAATTCATACAGTATTGTTTACACATTGATTCTACATAACGCCAAACATTATTCGTTCGCGAACATGTTCGACGTTGATTGAATAAAGCTATACAGTAATCAATTATTACTGTAAAAATAAATAATTTATTTTTATATTTTTCTCAGTGCATTTTTATGAGAAAGGTACATGAATGATATTGTTCTTCAAATTTTTTTCGTTCAAGTGCTAATCCAGAGAAATACGATCAAATACCAATTTTTGTTGGACTTTTTGATGTTTTATTTTTTCCTTCACAATTTCTAAACTTCAGTAACAAAGTCTTTTAATATTTTCAAGGACCCAAAGATGAGGCATTTTATTTTTTACTGTTTAACATTTGCTATAGATTTCTTGCAAGATTAATTTAAAATACCGTAACTTCAAGCCTCGGATATCAGCTTGTATTTATGTACTCTTCAATTGTTCCTCAAAAATAGCTATGAATCATTTTCAATATAAACTTATGATGAATATAAAAGTTGAAAACCAACATTGAGAACTTTTAGGTCAAAAAATGTGTTCTAAACGTTGTAAAATTTGGAAAATAGCTATCAAGGATTACTATAGTTTAACGAAATGGTTCTGCTCATTTATCTTATACATTTCCAAGATAATAATTTTTTGTTAGTTAAACTTTGACTAGACCACGGGGAACAATAATTAAAAACTTAAAAATTTTTTAAACAAATTTATGGAAAAAAGGATTGCAGCTTCATCATTTTTTTTACCATAATTTGGACATTTTTTGCTTTCATTTGAAGAATTTTTTGAATTATTAAAAAGTGCACTATCAGAACATTGGTGATTTTGATTTAAATTGAAATTACTATATTGACCATTTGTATCATTATTACAGTTACCAAAAGAACGATTTTTATCATTTTTCAGGGACCAATCTTTTGTTGCCATATTTGAAAAATTATATCAAATTACAGCAATTTAATTTGCAAAAAATGGAACTATCATTCTTGTACAAAAAAGCGAAACGATAACTTTTACAGGCGAAAAAGTAGTAAAAAATTCATTAAAACAAAAACTGCAATATTTTAGTTTTAATAAATTTGTTAAATTAAAACAGCGAACAAAAAGGAAAAAAATTAAAATGACCTTAAACAAAACTAAGACAAAAAAACTCCTTTATTTTTGACAACATTTCTGTTTTTAGAGCTGCTGCATTGCCATAAAAGGATGGAAAGAAATACTGCCGCTAAAAAATAAATCTTTTTGTAGCTTTGATTTCAACGGCATTTCGAAAGAGGCAATTATGTTTGTTGACGAAATCAAAATCCGCAAAACTTGTAAACAAAGATGCAAAAAAGGATCGTGGGAAAGTTAGAAGAACAAAAGAAATTTGCAAAAAAAACATAAACAAATTTTTAAGAATTAGAATCCAACAAAAGGTTTCGACTTTTGACATTTGAAACTCCGAAACAAAGATTTTACCAAAATTCAAAAAAATTTTTAAACAATATCATTTTTTCACTTCTTTTAAGATTTAAAACGCATTCCACTAAAACTTTTTAAACGACCTGCACCGTCAAAAATTTTTATTTTATTTTATTTTTTTTCAAAAAACACGGTGTGTTGATGCATCCAGTCACTTTTTTTCATCGCCTGCTTGTTTTCCATATTAAAATTTAAAACACATATTCCAAAGGAACCACGCTGTTTAAACGAATTCTGTAAAAACACAAAAAAAGGTTATCACTATGAAATTAATCGTGCATTGAGAAAATAAAAAAATCTGATTCAGATTCCGCAGGATTCAGAATTCAATGCGAAACTCATACAAAAAACATTAAAATTTTTGTGCATGCGCAACAGTTTCATTTCGCCAATAGAAGATTTTCACTGCATTTTTACAAAGGAAAAACGGAAGATTCTGAATCCTATAGAATCTGAATCACATTTTTTTATTTTCTCAATGCACGATTAATTTCATAGTGATAACCTTTTTTTGTGTTTTTACAGAATTCGTTTAAACAGCGTGGTTCCTTTGGAATATGTGTTTTAAATTTTAATATGGAAAACAAGCAGGCGATGAAAAAAAGTGACTGGATGCATCGACACACCGTGAAAAAAATAACTGTTCAAAATTAACAAGTTAATTCATACAAAAACAAATCAAATCGCCCTAGGGCTAACGAAAAGTAAAAACCCTTTATTCATCGTCATCGTCTTCTTCGTCTTCATCCGTTTCAACCCAAAACCACCAAACATGCGATGCCGGAATTGTATTTAAAGTTTCATTTGAAGGATCAATGCAATACATGTTAAGAGATCGTTTAATATATTTTTCAATACTTTTAACAGCTCTAGTTTCAAATATCGGCTTAAGCTTGTCATAAATGTCTTGATTTTCTTTAAATTCATCAATTAAATATTGCATGCCCGAAAGAGTTTGACAAGCTGATCGATAATTGGATACTGGATAGAAATAATCTATTTCTTCTGTTTCATCATCATGATCATATTTTTTAACTGTTTTTTCGATTAATGCCAAAGATTTTTCAATATAAGCTGCAGCAATGTATTTTTGATATTCATTGATGAATAATGGTTTTGGAAGGGTAAGACTTAACCTAAGAATTTCAGTAGTAAGATAACGCGTATGGTATGATGTTGATGACGAAATCGGGGTTTTTGATAATCTTTCCAATTTTGTGATCAGTGATTTGTCCTCTTTTTTCTTTGCCATTGGCACTGCCGCGGGAGTCATTGCTAAAAAATTTCCCATTTTCAATACTTTTCTAAAATTTAAAGATGTCAGTATTTTTCCTGAAAATCACAAAAAACTATGGTTGTTGATTTCCTGGGAAATTTCCCGCCATTTCCCGGAGTTACAGTATTCCAAGCTACAGTAATATTTCATCAAAAACAGTCTAACGACCTGCAAAAGGATTGTAAACTATTGAATTCAGTTCACTATTTACAGTGCCTTTATTGCATATTTATCCCATTTTTTATGTTTAACGTAAAATCGTTAAATATTACTGTAACATTTCCTGGGGAAATGGGAATCATTTCCCGCAAAAAATCGGGAAATGAACAACCCTACAAAAAACTCAAATGTTGTTTAAAAGCAAAAACTTACTTAATATTTCTTAAAAATCCCAGAAAAATAAGTGTTGTAAATATAAGTATTATTTAACAAAATATTTTTTTATGTAAATGCCAAAAAATGAAGAATCAATTTATAGGCACATGTACATGTATATAACAAAAAAGCATTTTCGCGGCATTTTTTGACAAACACATGAGCCACTGCATTGTCGAAGATCCTCTAAAATCATTTGCTGCACATATTTATGCCATGAATAATTTTGCCAAAAAACAATGAAAAAGAATCCAGCCATACACTTTTTTATAGTGCGTAATCCATGGTTTCCTGTTGAACAATAAGATCAATAAAATTGAAGAAGAAAAATTAACTCATTCAATAAAAATGAAAAAAATCATGGAAAAAATGCATTGTTAGAAAAGTTCGTTAAATTTACAAGTAAAAAAGGAATTTCTTAGTAAAAAAAGTACGTAAAATTTACTTTGTTAAAGTTAAAGTTGTCATGGCATTAACTTATTAAGAAACTAAAAAACACATTTTATGTCACAATATTGACCTTACTTAAAAGTAATAATTAAAGGTAACAAAAATACAAACTTTAAAATAAGTTCATGCTACAAAGCAACCCAACCAAAGATGTTTATTAACGACAAAAGACGCATTTAGAATGACGTTAACGCACCTTTTTTGAGCTAACTAAATTTAGATTTTTAAATTGCAGGTGTTGGTAATTTTTGTTAGACGTAAATGCATTTTTTTAAAATAAGTTAGTATTTATTTGGGTAAAGTTGCTGTTGCGGGTTTCACTTTTTTTCTCGGGTTATTTTAATTTTTGGAAGTAATGAAAATAAATGTTTGCTTGTTTTTTGTGTTGTTTTATTTTTATTCGACTTCGTTGGGATTTGGTAAGTTATACGTTATCTTAAAAATTTAGAATTCCAATTCAATATGCAAATTTTTTCAGTAATTAATAAAAACAACGATATCGTTAATAATAATGATAATAAAAACGATGCAAAATTAATTTCAACAGATTCGGCAAATATTGGAGATCAAAGCAATGCCGACATCTCTCATCTTCGAGCGAAAAGAAAAGGTGGATTTGGAGGAGGTGGAAGAGGAGTATCAGCTGGAAGAAGTTTTAGTGGTGGATTTGGAAAGTCATCATCTTCTTCAAGTAGTAGTGGACGTGGATTTTTATTTTTTGGTGGCGGAAGTGGAGGTTATGGAGGTGGAAATGGTGAAGGCGCATATGTATTATTTATATTTATAATGATTATTATTTTAATATTACTGATAGCAGTTTGTTCGGCAATATGTGCAGTAACAGAAAAAGAAAAAGAATATAGACCTTCACAAAATAATAATAGTAATTCTGTTTCGCCTTCTCCATCTATTATACCATCAAATGCAATTCAACAACTGGAACGAATCAGTTCAAAGAATAATGAATGGGCGAAATCGACAAATAATAAATATTAACGAAAATCTAATTTTAATTAACTGTGAAACAAATTGCTCCAAAATTAATTTGTTAAAATGTTAATATAATTTTATTGCAAAATATTAGCCAAAAAGTAGCAAATGTGAAATAAAATTTTGTTGAAATTTTGTGTACCTTTTTTAATCCAATAATGATAAAATCGACTCCCAACAACAATGAAACTGAATGAAAGCAATCAAAAATTACAAGTTTGAGAAAATGATATCAAATATGCAAATTTTTGCAGTAATGTTATTTTTTATGGTCTTTTGACATGCAAATACCTAAATCGTAAAAAAATTTAAACCAGAATTAACTGATTTTCTTATTTATTCAAATTTGTAGAAAGCAATTTTGATTGAATAATATGCATTTATTTGAACCTTCCCTCACGGCGGAATTTTTTCCCTGTAAATCGGAAATAAGCGCTTTTTTCGATCGGCATGTACTCAGCCGCTTTACTTCCAAATAAGATAATTCAAACTAGGATCATAGATATAAATGTTGGGAACCTTTTAGAAAAAGAATTAAGTTAAAATATGCATTTTCAAAAAAGTTCTAACAAAAGTTATTTTTGGTGAAAAACTTGATCGCGCACCTTTCGCGGGGCATAACTCCAGTGGTATGCTTCCAATCAACATGAGTCAAACTAGAATTGTAAAAAACATATAAGAGAAGGTACTGGAAAAGTTTCATGCAAAAATATAAAAAACTAAAAAAGTTCTAACAAAAGTTTGAGCAAATTTTTTTCTATTTCCGAAAAATTCCGCCGTGCCCTTCACAAAAACAAGTAATACATAGGTGGTAAAACGAATAATAAAGAGAGATAAACCGTTCAATTACTAAAAAAATTTGTAGAGGCTTTTTAATAAATATGTTGTTCTTGAATCATAACATTACCACTTCCACCACCATATTGTCGTTGAAACATTCCTTTTTGATGATCGTTCACTTTGAGCTTTTCTCTTTTTCTTCTTTGATGATCGTTCATTTGATGATGCTTTCTTTTCAACACATCCAAAAATTAATTTTCCACAAATAAAAGTAGATATGTGCACTGGCAATGTGTGACTTTACGTTTTTTGAAGTTATAAATTCACCGCTATCTTTCGCGTATTTTTAATTTATCCTATCGGATTCAGAAAAAAATTCTGCATCTGATAGGCCTAATTTCGATTAATGGCTTGGATGCGCTCAAAATTCGGCCGAAAAAATTACGGTATTTTCGTTTTTTCTTTTCCATTTATCTTTTTTATCAGAAGGGCAACTATTATTTTTTTTACCAATTATTAATCAGAAAAAAATTCTGCATTTTTTGGTACCAAAATCATATTTTTTGCGAAACTTTCAAAAATCAGTGCACATATCTAAATAAAAGCAGCAAAAGCAAACCACAAAATAATAAATGAAACCATTTGATGATTTGATGACGAATAAATAATGGAGGAAGCAAAAGAAAAATGAAACCGAATGAAAGCAATCAAAAATTACAAGTTTGAGAAAATGATATCAAATATGCAAATTTTTTCATTTTTTAATGACGAATAGCAAAGAAAATATCTTTTTTAGACAATTTGTATGTTACTGAATTGAAACATGATAACAGCAAAGTTTCGAATTTTTATTTAAACTTTATGTACAGTTTATATTAAAAAATCAATCAAGTCTACAATTTATCGATGCCAATTTCATGATAATTTTTAGATATTATCTATTTTTTGGTAAATAGAAACAAATGACTTCAATGAAATAACGTTTAAGTAAGCAGCAAATAAAACATCTCCTTTAAAATATACCAAAATAAGAAAAACTATATTTATAACAACACCAAATGTACTCAAAGGTCAAAAAAATTTTTAATCACTTTTTATTTTTTGTGAAACTTTTTTAAGTCAAATAAAACATCTGTTTTCCGTTTTTTTGAAAAAGGAAATGCGTAATTTTGGAATTAAATTAATACTTTAAATGTCCAATTCTTAAATACGATGTAAGAAGAAACATTTAAATTACTAAAAACTCACCTGTCTAAAATTTGAAAAATAATTTCTTACTTGAAAAAAAACAGTTTAAAATTTATTTTCAATTTACAAAGGGGTGACAAATGTCAAACTTAAGCTTACCAAATCCTTTAATCGTTCAATTTTATTATTTATTTTCATCATTGGCATTAGCTTCTACATGGCTTTTGACACCATTAATGTTATATTTAATTATGGCACAATCAAAAAGTTTAAAAGAGTTTAAATGGTTTTTGTTAAATCATTTATTTTGGAGTTTATGCTTAGACAGCGCAATTGGAATTTTCAAACCAATTTCTATTGCTCCAACTGCATCCATGTATATGAAATTTAGTTCATCTGCATTTTTGACAGCCATGATCTTCTTCATTGCTTTTTCGATTGCACTTCTTTGTGGTCTGAGTATTGGCATTACTTTGCTCAATCGATATTTAACAATATTTCCTTCATTTTTAAACAAATATTTATCAGTTAGAAATCTTGTTTTTCTTGGATTATTAGCTTATATTATAATTTTTATGCCATTTTTTATGGTTTTTCTTAATTACATGTCTTCTGAGGTCAATAATTCCCTACAAAATGCAATTGAATATGACTCAATTTTTAAAACTTTATATGAGCCATCTTTACTTTTTGTTCCAGTAAAAGATTATAAAATGTATGCATATTTTCTATGCTTAATTTCTACTGTTGTTGTTCTTGTGGCTTTCATTACAGTTGTATTTTTTGTTTATCTTGTTCAAAAACATTTAACAATTTCAGTGGCAAAATTACAAAAAACTCTTGTTTTCAGTGCTATTGTTCAATTTTTAATTTTATTGCTTTTTTTGATATTTCCATTAATGGTATATTTGTACGTTGTTGTATTTGAAATTCATTATTTTCCTTCAATTTGTTGCTCAATTTTTATTGTTATGTCTTGTCATACCTTAATCGATTACATTTGTCTATTGTTTTTAATTACTCCATACAAAAAGTTCTTGATTAAAAAATTTTGTGATTTGTTTTGCTGGAAGTATCGTGCGACCGTAAGAAATAATGCAATTTTCGCTGTTGCAACATCAGAATATCATTCGTCATCAAAAAGAATAAAATGAGCATCTCTTGTCAGTTTCCATTATTTTTACCTTTACTTTATATATTAATGTTTTAAAAAATGAGGACAAAACCATTTTTTGAATACCTACAGCTTCGTTTTTATTGTTTTTTTGTACTGGTTGTTGACTATTAACAAAGAATTTTATTTGTTTTCTTTGCTCAAAAAATATTACATGAATTGAAGTTTTACAACTTTAAGAACAACGATTAACTAATTGTTTAGCATTTTCATAAGAAATCGTATGAATGTCAGTGCCGTAGAATGCAAAATATTTTGGATCAGCCCTGGTGAAAGTTGTAATCGTTTTTTGTTTTTTAAAATCCTCAATTTTCGGAGGTGGCATTGGTGGAGGTGATTCTTGAGGAAGTGGAATTGAAGAACAAAATTTTGAAAATTCCACTGCTTTTCTAGCATAATAAAAAGCAAAATTATGCACAGGTTTAAAATGATTTGAAATAAAGATAATTTGACTTAAAAGTTTCGGATTCCAATGAGCTGCAAGAAATCTTTCAAATTGGCAATGTGGTAAATGAATGGCACAAAAAATCATTACAGGATTTTTAATTTTTAAAGCATTTTCAGATTCAAGAATATCCGTGAATCTTTTGGCACAAAAATCATGACCTTCATAAAAGTGAATTCCTTGCTGTTTTTGGTATTCAATTTCAGCAGGAAATGCCCTTGGATCTTGAGAAGTTATGCATAAATTTGGATAATCTTTTTTAAGCTTTTCAAATAGCTTTAAAGCGACAGCTAGCTGTCCAGATCCATTGCAGCTTTCATTCCAATGCGAGCCAAGACCATACATTTGAATTTGAACAACTGTTTTATCTTTGAGAAGGGATTGGAGGTGTGTGTAAATCATCATTCTTAAAATTAACATATTTAGTAGGATCTTGCGAAAAATTTCGAAAGTTTATGGTTGATTTTTTTTAAAATTATGAAAAACAAAAAATCAAAAAAAATGAGAAAAATACCATATTTTTTGAGCCAGAAATATGCTTTAAATAATTGATTGTTAAAAAATTTAATTATTAGGAATAAAAAATAATATTTTTAAAATTTAATTGCTTTTTCAAAGAAGAAAAAGCGTTCCAAAATTTATTTAGGATTTATTCCTTTGCCACACAAAAGAGTGAGCGGAATTTAATATTTACCTCAAACTTTGGGTAATTAAACCGAAGAAAAAATCGTTTTTCTTGCTTTTTTGCTGCAATTAAAATTAATCGATGACGCGATTGGGTTAAAAAGAATGAAAAATGAAAATAGAACATTTAAAAGGGAGACAAAAAAGAAGCAAACAAAAGAAGCCAAAAATGCGATGACAGCCAAAGAGAAGCAACACAGCAACTGCTGCTGCTCTGTTTTTTCTTTTTCTCTGTCGTTTCTTGTTTGACGCTGCAATTTTTCCAAAAGGCCACGAACAACCCAATCGCTTCCTTTGGTTTTCTTTTTAACGCTTTTTCTCTTAAAGAAAAAGCAAATAAATTTCAAAAATATTAGTTTTTTATAATAAAACTTATAATATGCACAGCAACAATCTTTTATTTGAAGCTTTTTTCTGACACGAAAATTCGAGTAATTTTCACTTTTTTTAGATTATGCGTCTCTCTTATTAATGACAATTAGTTGGTTTATTGGTTAATTTCTGCTATTTTTATAGATTCATTTTGCAGCAAAAGTACCTAATTAAGGATTATCTAAATCTTAAATCGGGGGTTTCAAGGGTGGAAGAGGATTTGACAGAGTCTAATGCTCCTCCTAAATGCTCGGAAGATCAAATGATAAAACATACGAAATTTCGGTTTACTGTAGGTAATTAGCTCTGTATGTTGTTGAAACACCAGAGTTTTTTTCTCACTTTTTTAATTTGTGCTTTTGAAATTAAACTTACGAAAAAGGGAGTGACCAGGAATGACCCTTTTCAACTGCATCTCGAACTTGTTGAATGTGAATTAAATCTGGGGTATAACATAACCAATCCCAAGGAAATTTGTAAAATGTTGAAGTATTTATTGAAAGCCTCCATTTGAAATACAGATATAAAGTTATTAAATAAATTTCTAACATTTTTAAAACAATGTGTTGTTCGTTTTCAACACATTGAAAAAAAGAATGAAAAAATCTGTCTATTTTGCTGCTTTATAGCTTACAGCTAAAACATTAACATGTAAGCTATAAAGCAGCAAAGATGACTGTGTTTGATAAAAAAAAGATTTTTGTGCTTCTTTTTTACATGATAAAAATTGAGAAATATTTTTTAAAATTTAAAAATCTAGAAATATATTTTAATATGTTTTATATGTTTTCAAGTGAACTAAAGTGCGTTGCTAATGATAATTAACATTTCGTAATTTCGACACTGATTAGGGATTTCTGCTAAAAACTGTTATGATATTCGGATTCAGCATGCTAAAAAACACATAAACTAATGGAAATGTAATAAAAAAATCAACAGTATTATTTTTTCAGTAATAACTGTTAAAAATGGGTGTTGCATAATGATAACCCCCGTCAGAGAAAAATTTGAATATGATATGTAATAGCTTTGATAATGTGTTGGGGTTGTTAAACATGATTAACAAAGCTTTATTATTTTAGAAGAAAATAACATCTGTCAGTTGAAATACTTTATGTTAATTGAAAAATAACATTTAATCTTTAATCTCGAAATTTATCAGTTAATTGATAAAAACGCCATCAAAGTAACTGTATTTAAAGATGAAGCTAGCTCAAAAATATAACAGAAAAAACAACCAAAATATTTATAGTTAACAATCAGCAATCAATTTTTTGCAGCAACTCAATCCATTTTTTACCCCAAAAAATTATCGATTCCTTGTTGATAAACAAGCATCGTCGCATGACATTTGACTAAAATTGTGTTATTGTTAGCATTGATTTGCTTTCTTATTTTTTTTGGAAATTTTAAAAATACCCCCTTTTTTATTTCGTCAAGTCAAAATTCACGTTTTTAAATTACTTGCTTTCCATCAATTTTATTTTTAAAACCAATAATTTATTTTTAGAGCTTTTTTTAGGTCATTTTTGTTAGTTTGTTTTTTGTATGCCAAATTATTGCATCTTAAATAAGAATAAAAAAATATTTTAAAATAGTCTACATTGTTGAGAAAGGGATTACTCATCACAGACGTTCTCTCGTTCCTTTTGTATCCGCCCCTTTCTTCTCTCCCCTTTCTTTCTCTTTATTCATTTTATACGCTTTTATATTCAATAAACATACGGACAAGATCGTTTCTCTCTCTACACCAAAGCAGAGTCAAATTATATTCAGTTTATGGGGGCTCAGAATTGACGTTTCCGCGGGTGTGAGATCTTGTAAACTATTAAAGATTTGGGTAAATTTCGTTGAAAGTTTCGTACTGTTAAATTTGTGATTGACCTCATTGTTGAGAGTTTGTACTCCTTAAATTACGTATTTCTGGATTATCACTTATTGTACCCAATATCTGTTGGTGGTTGAATATTTCGCCCTTCTTTTGTATTATCCCCTTGTTTATTGTCGCTGATTGTTGTTTACGTGGTGATTCATATTTTTATTGCCGTTGGTTCATTGTCATCTTATTGATCGCTTTGTTCCATTTTATTGCTGCTGTGTTTTGGAAAGTTACAATTGATGCCATTTTCCTGGAGCTGATATGAAGCTGGGAATCAGGTGGTGATAAGTTAAGCATTGAGGTGTATGAGATTAATTCGTATTATTTTTCTCTTTTAACTTTATCGATTGTATTTGTTATTTCTTTTTGTGTTCTTTTTTGTTGCTTTTTGGTCAAAAATGTTGAGCCATGACACGTCTTCTCTTATTTTTCGACAAAAGCTCTCTGTTGCGTTACAAAGGCAAAAAGAATGTTTTGAGCAAGCAATTTTGTTTATGAAAGAAAATGTTGAAACCACAACAACAGAATCACCAAAAGGTCAAAGATTGGTGAAGAACATGAAAGAATCTGTTGCAGAAATTACAGAAATTGATGACAAGTGGGAACTGTGGCTACAAGACATCAAAGATGATGAAATGTTAGCAAAAGAAGATGAACTTTATAGGGATTTAGCCTTTAAAAGTTCCGATCCTAAACGAAAGCCATTCAAAATTGTACTGGCTGTCTTTACTGACATTCTTGCTGAAGTATCAGCCGAAGTTAGAAGAAATGAAGAAGGAGGTGGACATGGTGAAGTCAATCTTGAAGCTAATATTGCTCAAGAAATTGAAAATTTAGAGACCGTTTTTCAAAACAGTGAAGATGAAGACTTTCCAGATAGCCGTGTGCCAGATACTCCAACACTTGCTGAACTTCCAGAAGATAATCAAGATGAGAATGAAGAAAAACAAGTTGAAAAATTTGTTAGTCCTGGAATTGGTAAACAAGTTTCACTTTTTTCTCTCGGGAAGGTTGATGAAAATCTTCCTGTAACATCTTTAATTGTTGATCATGGAAAAGCGGAAAATCCGCTAATCGATAACAGTCATGATACTGTTGATGTTTTAACCTCTGGTACTCAGATTAAAAAATCTCATGATTCAGTTACTCATGATGAGTCATTTGAAAAGATGGAAATTTTGCAACGTGAAGTTCAAATTTCTAATGAAAATCGCTTCTTTGATGAAGTTCAAAGTAAATTCAAAGCAATTCTTGAAGCCTTTGTATATTGCAATTGTAGAGCTTTTGTTGTTGTCCTTGTCCAACTTTTTGTCTCAAATTTTAAAAAATTTGTTTTCTTTGATGTTGACAGGCATGTTGTTACAGTAGCTCCTGATAAAGCTTCTAATTTTAATCACATGCTTTTACTGTACTTTTTAACCATTTTAAATTCTTTGTTTTATATAATTTGTTTAGTAGAATTTGGATTAGTTAGGTACAGTTTGACCATCGCTGTTTACGGACATGGATTATATTTATTTAAAATTTGAATACGTTTTGATTTTTTTGTTGTGAACACTAACTTTTTTATTTAAAATTGTATATTAAATTTTAATTTTGTTGATTGCATTTAAATTTTATATTGTATGAAAGATTTATCTTTTGTAATTTCTGTCACAACATTAGCTAACCTTTTGTCTTAACGTCACTTTTACATGTATCCGCATTTTTTTCTGGCGGGAGTGTTGAGAAAGGGATTACTCATCACAGACGTTCTCTCGTTCCTTTTGTATCCGCCCCTTTCTTCTCTCCCCTTTCTTTCTCTTTATTCATTTTATACGCTTTTATATTCAATAAACATACGGACAAGATCGTTTCTCTCTCTACACCAAAGCAGAGTCAAATTATATTCAGTTTATACATTTTTTATTTTCTTAAGAAAGCGTTTTTTTGCATCTAATTTTTCCTTATTGTTTAAGTTTTTTATCGTGATCATTACAGTTTCAGCAGTAATTGTCATTACAGTTTTTTTCATGACAATTACTGCTTTTAATAGCGTCATTTTTAGATATTGATAAATTCTACAAAGAAACAAATTATGAGGATTATATTTTGTATCATTTTTATTATTTTTTTTCCTAAAATATCTTCTAATGGTAAGTTTAGTTTAATTTTTCAAAATTACCTTTATTACCATTTTTTATCATTAATTATCTTAAAAATCTAAAAAATGTGATCCAATCAAGTAATTTGTTTCAGACATTATAACAAAGATCAACACAACTATGTCATCATTTTTATCGTTATCACGAATGTATGTTGATTCACTTGATTATTTAAAGAAAATTGCAAATAAATCTGAAGAATTTGGTGAACAGGCTGCTGAAATTGGCAACTTTTTAGCTGAATCAATTGATGAAAACTTTAAAGTTATTTTTTAAAATTTATGTTTTAAAAGCATTTTAAAATATTTTTAGCTTAAAGATGAAAACGTTTACAATTTTCGATATTTTATTCAAAAATTAACAGATGCACTTTCACAAGTTTACATTGATCGAAACCTTATTGGAAATTATGTAGATGAAAGAACTGACTCACTTAAAGAATACACAATTGTAAATATTAAAGAAACATTATCTTTTAAACAAAGTGAAGCAAAGAAACGGAATTCTTAAATTTTTTTAGAATATTGAACGACCTTTATCTGCGTTTAGTATTTTCTTTACCAGACTATTGTTGAACAATGCAACTTCTTTGAAACCATATGCAACAAATTTTACCAAACATTGCCAAAATAATGATGTTGTAATGGATGTAAGTTGAAATATTTGACATTATTTAAAGGAGGAGACCCACTCTAAATAAATTTTAATCCCTTTCATTCATTGGAGGTCTCAACACGAAAATTTTAAAAACTTCAAATCAAAGAATTCTGATGACATTTCCTTTCATAATTATTTTTTCTGATTCCAAAATGGTATGAATCTTAAAAAATGGTTTGATACTAGCTGATTTTCAACTTTTTTGCCCTAATTCTCGAAAATTCATGGATTTGTACAAAAAAGTTGAATCTCAGCTTATATCCAACCAATTTTTAAAGTTTATACCATTTTGGAATCAGAAAAAATATTATGAAAAATATGTCATCAGAATTCTTCGATTTGAAATTTTTAAAATTTTCGTGTTGGGACCTCCAATGAATGAAAGGGACAAAAATTTAGTTGCAATGAGTCTCCTCCTTTAAACCAAAAATAGAGGGCTTCAACAATCAAAAGGACAAATCTTTTTCAGAAACTATACAAAACGGTTGTAAAAAATTGTCATGTTATGAAATCACAAATGTTTGAAATATATTCGGCAGCAATCAGCACATTTGACCTTATTGAATATACGATAAAAGAAAAACGGCAGGAAATGTACAACTACGATGAGTATTTATTAAAAAAATATGGTTAATTTTTTGAGCCGTATATTTTTTAAACGATAAATGTTTTAGAATTTGTGAATAAATTAGTTTATCTTAGTCGTGCTGATGCGTTAAAAAGGCTTGAAGATGTAAAAAAAGGTAAGTATTATAAATCACAATAAAATCTGATAAAACAAGACGGTGTATTAACCAAAACAAGAAATAGAGTGATTCAAGTTTTATTAATACTAATAAAAAATCGATATTGAAAAGTTGTCGTTCGAGTTTCTCTTTTGAACTCATTTATTTTGAGATAACTGAATATTTAGATTTAACTTTCAGATCTTGACAGTGCTTACGTTGATTTTGTTGTAATTGAAGAGCGTCTTGATGTTGTAATAAATTTGGATATTCCAAACACGTAAGTTTAGAGATTTTAGGAAAAAACAACTTCATTTATCGTCTTCCAAATAAATCCAAAACAAAATTAGAGAGGTGGATATTTTTGCAACAACAAATTTTTATACAGTGTTGTTGCGACTCCGACTCCTGGGTCGTGGAGTCGACTCCGGAGTCGGAGGTGGAGTCAGAGTCGACTCCGGCACAAAATATTAATAATTGCAAGAAAAGCAGTTTCTGTTGAATTTAATCGTTGTAAACATTATTTACCGATATTCTAAGCATATTAGGTTATTAAATAAAGCTTTAAAATTAGTTTAAACAGATTTTTCGAAATTTTCAAAAAAATTTGAAAAAAGTTTAAAAATTTTTTTTGTTAACAAAAGTTGTTAAAAACCAACAGAAACTGTTAATATATGAATTAGATATATAATATAGTAATAATCAGCATCAAAAAAGCATTTTTGTATGTTTTACAAGATTTTTTTGAGTCGGAGTCGACTCCGGAGTCGACTCCAGTGACTCCGACAACGCTGTTTTGAAGCGTAAAAATAATGTTTCCTAATTTTTTTTCCAATCGTATTTTTTCTAACATGCCAGGAGTATTCAATTTTATTTTCAGTTGCATTATTCAAAAAGGTTATGAAGCATTTGACCATGATAAAACGAAATTATTTGCTCTTACAGATTTGATCCGACAAAATCTTTTGACATCGGTAAGTGGGATCTAATGTTTTTGTAAAAATTATCTATTACAGGATCTTTTTGTCAGTCTTTGTGCAAATATTGCCTTTCATGGGCAATCAGATGATGTTGCACAATATTTTTATAAAAAATATCGAATGGTTAAAGATGCATGTCTGCATTTGGAGAAATGGGTTTCCCATGCTTTGGTAAAAAAAACTACCGTAATTTTAA
This sequence comes from Panagrolaimus sp. LJ2414, assembly GCA_024447195.1. Taxonomy (NCBI): domain Eukaryota; kingdom Metazoa; phylum Nematoda; class Chromadorea; order Rhabditida; family Panagrolaimidae; genus Panagrolaimus; species Panagrolaimus sp. LJ2414. The sequence continues at coordinate 4,199,260 of JAMRXY010000023.1, forward strand.
CAACATTTTATGAAAAATTTAAGGGCAATGTTTGGCCGGAATTATTGGAAGCATATGCAAAAAAAGCAATTGGATATAAAAATATTGAAAGTGAAGAAGATTATGAGATGACCGGAAATCGAATTCGTAGAGAACTTGCTTTACGCTCAGAACCTGGGTATTAAACCTAAGGATGGACAAGGGCCTAAATTTAAGCAACTCAAGCCCTGGCCCGGCCCAGGCCCAGCTGTATAAAAATCTGTCCCGGCCCTGGTCCATCCTTAATTAAACCTGCTTGTAAGGGACTGTCCAGACGTTACGAAACGGGGTTTTTTGGGTAGATGGAGGTAAGCCAAATGTTACACGGCTTTGATGTTGTCGGCAAAAATCTTTGATGTTTTGTTACCTAATAGGTGGATAGGGTTCGAGATTTGGGATTTTTCCGTTACATAACGTCTAGACAATCCCTAAGTCATTATGCTTAGTGACACAAATTTTTAGAGTACTTTGGCATGTGACTGTATCAGAGGCGTGGAGCACAGATGAATGGTTTTATTATCGTTGCAGTCAAAACTGTTTTGTTATTCCTTCGTATAGTGGAATAAATGTTTTTATTGAATATTTTGAATCCAGTTCATGGAGTAGAATAGAAGAAAATACAGAATGGTTTAAACAAAACAATGAAACAATAGTAAATGTAATTGCGTAAGTATTGATTAGAATCAAAAGTGCCGGATTGCAGACGTGCCTTTGATCTTTTGCTGTTGGTGCATGGCCGTATTAAAGGGGCGGCATTCGGTAACCGTGCCCCGCTAAAATCGACAAAACCCTTTGATCTTTTGCCGCCGTTGTGTTAAGGCGGCAAAAGATCAAAGGCGTGGCCCTTCCAAAATGAAAATGCCCAACCCCAAAAAGGTTTTCTGCCTACTAGACAAAAGATCAAAGAAGTTTCTCAATTTAGCATAACCCCTAGTCCTCCCTGCTGCTGTCATTAACGTTTCTTATTTTTTTAGTGAAAACTGGAAAACTCGAAGTTTGCCTGAAACTTTGAAAAAAATTGATCAAGCTGTCAATGGATCTTTTTTGGATAACAGCTATTTCTCATCAATATTATTTTTGCATAACAGCAAAATTGACCATAAAAACTGTATAATAAAAAGTTATACTCCAGAATCTTACTTTGATACGTATCAAACGTTAGAATTTTTCAATCCTAACAAAGGCCATATTGGAAATGCTGAATGTTTCAAGCTTATTGTGTATTTATAATTTTAAATCGTGGATAAAAATTGTTCCTTAAATAAAAATTAATTCTTATCTCTTCCGGATATGAAGGTGAAAGATATTGTTGCAAAATATCTTATCAAATATAACATTTTAAACTCGCTGGAACTCTAAGGGCAATTTCATTACAGAAAAATGAAAAAAAATGCAACCCTCATTTTAATTAAAATCGGCAGCCAGAGTGTGTCCTTAAAAAGCTCTGTAAAAACACACCATCTTTCCACCACATTTTTGAGAGATTCAAAAAAACGTTGTTTGAGGCAGTGTCCACTTTAATTAGCTATTCCATGCGCAAAGATGACGGATGTTGGTCATTTTTTTCAACGACCACTCGCCACCACTCATTTCTCTTCCTATTCTTTTTCCTGTATATCGATTCTGCCAAAAAAGGACACAACTCACTGGATTTTTTCGACTAAAGTTGTTGGCATAAAATTCTCTTTATTGTTTTATTCTTTTAAATTGAATTTGATATGGCTGAAAATTTTGAATCAATTACAGAAGCTCAACTTGAATTTGCTTTAAAACTTCTTCAATCTCAACACAGCGATGAAAAATCAATTGTTTTTTCACCTGTTTCAATTGCCATTGCTCTGGCTACCGTATATCTTGGAACTCAAGGGGATACTGAAAAGCAGATAAGAAATGCTTTAGGCAAAGGTATTTTTTGAATTTATTGTTTTGCCTAAATATCCACACAGTTGTATGGTGTGGTAATATGCAAATTTATCTCCAAAAACTTTCTGCCAAAATGAAGAGCATTTTCTGGAAACAAAATTCTTTGGTCGAAGGCTTTCCGGAAAAAATTTTTTTCTACGGTGGAGAAAGGCTCCAAAGGATTGTAAATCTGCATATTACCACGTCATGCAGTCGAAGAGAGGATGGGGCTAAATTGGCATGATCACTTTAATCCAATGGTAATAAAGTAATATTCAGGCTTTGATGAATCGGCTATTCTTGCTTATTTTAAAACACTTTTGACACATATAAAAGATGACTATGGAGTTAAAGTTCAACCTCCGTTGCCTGAAATTGATCCAAATGACACTGAAGCTCTTAAAAGACGTGAATGGGAAATTGCTGCATTAAATGATTGCAATCCATATACTTCCGGTTGTGTTCTGGAAACATTTAATCGAGCTTATGTTAATGAAAAACTCAACTTAAAAGATGAATTTGTTAAAAAATCTGATGAATTTTGTCAAGGTGGAATAAAAAGTGTAAATTTTGAGGAGGCAGCAGGAGTTGTTGAAGTATGTTCTGCTTAACCAAGAGGGAAATATACGTAATACGGCATTTTAGAAAATAAACAATTTCATTGCTGAAGTTACTCGAAACAAAATTACGAACATTGTCACTAAGGATAACTTTAATGAAATGTCAAAAATTGTCCTTATTAATGCCATTTATTTCAAAGGTCGGTGGTCTGAAAAATTTTACCCTTCAGATACAAAAGATGCTAATTTTTATATGTCACCAGGAAAAATTAAAAAAGTACATTTTTTACCTTTTTTTTCGATCAAACCAACATTGGCTAACATATTTTTAGGCTAAAATGATGCAACAAAAAGCTCGAGAATGGCGATATTCTGAATGTGATGCCTTTCAATGTTTAACACTTTATTATCAATATACTAATTTGTCGATGAGGATAATACTTCCTAAAAAACGATATGGACTTGCTGATGTTATGAAAAATTTAACAGCTAAAGAGTTGATGAAACATTTGACGAAAAAAGATGATGTTGAAGTAATTGTAAAAATGCCAAAGTTCGAAATTAAGACTGAATTAGATGCTGTCGAAACATTAAAAACTATGGGAATCAAGGATCTCTTTGATCCAAGCAAAGCCAATTTGGAAGGGATGTCTGATAGTAAGCCGATTATGATATCGTCGATATTACATAGTGCTTATATTTATGTAAGTAATAGTCTTAAAGTTCTTATCCCCAACTCGATCTGTACAAGATCCATATACTCGTCTAGTTGAGTTGAGATGACGAAATATGAGATGGGGATAAATCCAACATCAGTTGGACAACTACTTTTTAAAATCAATTTTTAGACCGACGAAGAAGGCACTGAAGCTGCAGCGATAACTGCCCTACATTTAAAAGGATGCAATCTTTCACCTCCACCTCCTCCACCAAAAATATTTACAGCTGATCATCCTTTTATCTATCTTATCACAGATAGTCCAAATAATATCTACTTTTGTGGTGTTGTAAGTGGAGCAGAATTTGAAAATGGTAGCGGTGGTGGAAGTTTTTATCAACCTATAAAAGGAAAGCCTTCCGAAAATTCTGTTACAAATTTTGCAAAGAAATTGTTCGGAAAAAAATCTTAAAAACATGTAAATTATTTTTTTACAAAAAAATAATGTTTTTTGTTTAACTCTGAAACTTAACCAAAACTTCAAATAAAATGATACAAAAATTGTTGCTATACTTGTGTATTTGCATTTCATTAAATTTCGTTCTTTTTTATTATAGTTTCCTTTCTTCTAGCATTTATTTACATAATGGTCAGTCAATCCACCTATTTACACATTTTTATCATTTATGAGTTTAAACGTGATGAAAGAAAATGGACATTGAGATATTGCAAACATCGGTAGCAGCCAGGCGCAAAAAAAACTCAAAAAAGAAGACGTAGAAAGTCGATTATTCTTCTGTTTTACAATATTTTTGAAGTTTATTTTGTGCCTCTTTATTTTTTCTTTTAAAAAAAATAAAGATGACCTTTTCTTTGTTGGTTACGTTGCTGCTGCAATCTTTGCATGCATTTTTACGGGCTTTTGGCTTTTATTATTTTTGTGTGCCAAATCAAGGTTTAACCATTTTTGAGATTTCTGTCCGTCAAAAAAATTTTTTGAGAGACTCAAAAAACGTTCATTGAGTCATTGTCCACTTTAATTAGTTATTCCTTGCGCAAAGAAGACTGCTGTGTTTCATTTGTTGAGTGACCATTCGCTCTTTATTCTTTTTTCCTCTTCTTCTTCCTGTTTATTGATTCTGCCGAAATAAAAAAGGACAACGAGCAACTCACTGGATTTTTTTCATCCAACATTGTTGGCATATTTTTGTCCCTTTAAATAAAATTTGATATGGCTGAAAATATTGAATCAATTACAGAAGCTCAACTTGAATTTGCTTTAAAACTTCTTCAATCTCAACACAGCGATGAAAAATCAACTGTATTTTCTCCTGTTTCAATTGCCATTGCTCTGGCTACTGTATATCTCGGAACTCAAGGTGACACTGAAAAACAGATAAGAAATGCTTTAGGCAAAGGTATATTTTTCAGTCATTATTTTGTATTGTCATCCCTAAACATCTCTTTAACTGAAAAGTGGATTTAAGAAAAAAGGGCTTGATTATTATCATTAGTTGGAATTGGTTACGGTGAAAGATATTTAAATAAAGTAACATATTTAGGTTTTAATGAATCCGATATTCATGCTTATTTTACCACACTTTTGTCACATATTAAAGATAAATATGGGGTTAAAGAGTATGGATGTGTCTTGGAAACTTTTAATCGAGCTTATGTTAATGAAAAAATTAATTTGAAAGATGATTTTGTTAAGAAATTTGATGAATTTCATCGAGGTGGAATAGAAAGTGTTAATTTTGAGCAGGGTGAAGGGGTTGTTGAAGTATGTTAATGTTAAATAAAAAGTCTACCCCTAGGTAATATACGCTAATAATGCATTTCAGAAAATAAATAATTTTATTGCTGAAGTTACTCGAAATAAAATTACCAACATTGTCTCAAAGAATGACTTTAATGAGATGTCAAAAATTGTTCTTATTAATGCCATTTATTTCAAAGGTCGATGGTTGAAAAAGTTTAATTCTTCAAATACAAAATATGCACCCTTTTACATGGCCCCAGGGAAGACAAAAAAAGTATAGTTTCTTTAATTTTTTATGTGACTTCTTCACTCTAATTTTAGGTTAAAATGATGCATCAAGATGCTGAAGAATATCAATATTCTGAATCTGATGAATTCCAGGTTTTGTCACTTTCTTATCAATATAGTGATTTGTCAATGACAATTATCCTACCAAAAAAACGATTTGGACTTGCTGATGTTATGAAAAATTTGACTGGAAAAAAGCTGATGGAACATTTGACAAAGATACATGTTGATGTTGTTGAAGTAATTGTAAAAATGCCAAAATTTGATATCAAAACTGAATTTGATGTTGTCGAATCATTGAAAAACATGGGAATTAAAGATATTTTTGATCCTAGCAAGGCCAATTTGAATGAAATGTCGGATAGTAAGCCAAATGAGATATCATCGATATTACATAGTGCTTATATTTTTGTAAGATATAGAATTGAGGATATCTGCGGGCAACTACTAATATATCAATCTATTTTTAGACTGACGAAGAAGGTACTGAAGCAGCAGCAATAAGTGTGCTTCACTTAAGAGGATGTAATCTCTTACCACCTCCACCTCCTCCTCCACCAAAAATATTTACTGCTGATCATCCATTTATCTATCTTATAACAGATATCCAATATAATATCTATTTTTGTGGTGTTGTAAGTGGAGCAGAATTTAAAATTGATAGAAGTTTTTATCAACCTGTAAAAGACAAGATCTCCAAAAATGCTGTGACAAATTTTGCAAAGAAATTGTTTGGAAAGAAGTCTTAAAAATATGTAAATTTTTACAAAAAAACTATACTTTTTGTTAACCTCTGAAATTTTACCGAAATTTTGAATAAATTGTCACAAAACTTGTTGTTATATTTGGTTATTTACTTTTCATTAAATCTTTTTGTTTTGTTTTTAATTAATGTTTCATTTCTTTCCGTTGCCCTGATTTATTTATATAGTGGTCAGTCAGTCCACCTGCTAACAAATTTTTGTCATTGTGATTGAAGAAAATAGACATTGAGATATTGCAGCCAACCGGATCCCACAAAAAAACCCCAAAAAAGTCGCAAAAAGTCAATTTTTTCATTTTAAATTTTTTCGAAGTTACTTTTGTGCCTCTTTATTGTTTCTTTAAAAACAATAAAGATGACCTTTTCTTTTTTGGATACATTTCTGCAGAAATCTTCGCATGCATTTTATGGGGCTTTTGGCTTTTATTATTTTTGTGTGCCAAATCAAGGTTTAACCATTTTTGAGATTTCCGTCAAAAAATTTTTTTAAATAAGACTTGATCGAAATATAACAAAGAGGGAAAAAATGCTACTATATTTTTGTTCATCTTTTTCCTGCCCTCTCTCTTTACTTTTTAATATGACCCCTATGCAAAAATACAGGTGTCATTTAAAAAAAGGAATTCCAGATTATCTAATGTTTTCAAAAATGTCTTAATCGAGTTCCCCATGGTCGAAAATCTATACAATATAAAAATAATGCAAAAAAATTCATTTCTCGATTTTTTGTATCAGATTAAAAATTCGGCGGCTTTAACCTTTGATATACTGTAATTGGCGTAGAAGATTATTAATAAAAGATTTTCGTTTGTTTAAATTTAATTTTTTTAAATTTTATATATTTTTTTTCTTTATTTCTCTCAAAAGCGGAGCGACAAGGGATAAATCAATTCACAATTTCTCAAAAGTCACATCTTCTCGATTAACCGAATAAATGAAAGTAAGACGTTGCTCGTAAAAATGTAAAGAAATGAATATTTATATTTTTTTATACATTTCTGAGTTGTTGCTGTTGGTACCATGGACGAATCCATTGAATTAAAAAATATAATTTACAACAATATTAGAAAAAAAATGCAATCATTTTTATTGTTTTGCAGGAACCATACTTGCAATATCTTTTGCTGTTCCAGTTAACATTTTGATTGTGTCAAACATTAATCCCCAGGGTTCAATGTTGCCCCTTCCTTCATTTTTGAACCATTGAGTTTCAGAGTTTCCAGAATCTGAGACAAATTGTACAATGTCATGATATATCTAAAACGATCTTTTTTTAAATACTTGAGGATAGTTCACATATGGAGAATCCGAATCTGAGGTTTAAATATTTCCATGCCCAATGAAATTTGGGCCATTTTGCCAAAAAACCGCCAAAATCGAAAATTTTAAAACTTCAAATCGAGTTATCGCCCTCAAAAATTAACTTTGTTGAAACATTTTTTCGCCTATCATATTCATCTCGACGAGGCGCGTCGAATGGTACAACTCATGTATCAATCCAAAAATACTAAATTTGCATAAAAAAAATTTGCATAATTAGAAAAAAAATCTTAAAAATTCGGGATGTACGATAACCTACATAGGCAAATTTGCACATACTAGCTCAAAATTTTTGCGCCTGTGCCCCCCAATGCTTCAGAATGTCACAAAACGCATTTTAAAAAATTAAATTCTTACTTTAATATATGTTCGTTTTCCATTATCAGCAGATGAAAGCATATGCTTTTTCCAATCTGCTGCAAATCCATGTCCGGCTCTCCAATATTGCCCTGAGGGATCATTTCCATTGACTTTCCAATCATCAACTCCTGTTGTAAAAAATCCATATCGGTATGAGACATTTAACATTTTAGTACTCTCTCCAGGTTTAACAAATATCCAAGGCGTTGAATCTATCGAGCAATCAGTGTATTGATGAAGAACTTGAAAAAAGTATGGCTTATCTGTATGATTTTCTAGCCATATATCTGCGCTTCCTCCATAAGACATAATAATATGAGGCTTTGAAAAATACTCGGAATAATTAAAAGCTACTTTTTACTTTAAAACTTTTTTAGAAATTAAACAAAGCAAAACAATTTATATATATTTTAGAGTTTGGGTTTTTTATCATGTAATTTTTTGAATCATTTTTTTGTGATTTGAACAAACAAACAAACAGAAGCTTTTTTTTGTACATTTGAAAAGTGAAGAAAAGTTGACTTGAAAAAATTTTTTTGAAGTGTTTTAAATTTAGTTTTCTTTTTCTGTACAAACAAAAAACTTAAAAATTAATTTCTGTCACGAAAAAGCATTTTTGAGAATTGTTTTTTTACTATTTTATGTTCTGAATCATCTCGATCAACTTTTGCTAAAATGAAATTTCCTCTTTGATACATTATTTGCTTACGTAAATAATACAGCGAGCTTTTTTATGTTTTTCAGAAATATTCTGTATTCATTTTTTTCGTGATAAAAAATAAAAATAATGCTATTGTTAATTTTTATGCTAGAAAATGACAAAAAACTATTAAAAGAAAAAAATTTTAAAAGTGAACAGATTTTTCGTAATTGAAGCAACTTTGATGAAAATTAAAAAATGTCAGTCACAAAACAAATATTGCAAATTACTTGGTAAAAAATAAATCAGTAATTTTCAGGTTACAAAAGTTTCAACTGCTAAAAAATACATATAAAAGTAATGCGTACAAAATATGAAAGGTACTCCCGGCATTTTTAGAAATAAAGTTGTGCCATAAACCGGACAATAGACAGTTTTCTGCTGCTTTTAATTTGTGACAATGGATTCTAGAGTAGCTGAAGAATATCGAAGAGAGGTGAATTTTAGTAATTAATATGAAAAAGCAGTAATCCAACTTTTTTTAGCAATTTGAAACTATCAACGAATACCGTAGCCGCCAAGGTGTACCGTCATTGACATGGGATCGAAAAATCGCAAGGTAGATAAAACATTTCTTGTAATTCACAAGAATTGCTTTGTATTGAAAATAAATAATTTTCAGAGATACTCAAGCTAGAGCTAATCATTTAGCAGCAATTGGAAGTATGCAGCATTCAAATACACATATGGAGAAAATCTTGCATCTGGATACCCCCTTTCTAGTAAAAATGTTTTGCGTTAAACACCATCAGAAATGTGCGATACCCGATGCTTCGACAGTCATGGCCGTTTTTAGGAGGGGAAGGTGGCATTCGGTACCTGTGCCTCCCAAAATCGAGAAAATCCTTTGATCTTTTGCCTCCACCGTGATGGCGGCAAAAGATCAAAGCGTGAACAACTGAAATGAAAATGCCCTCCCCAAACTTTTTTCTCCTGACGGCCTTGTTGACAGCTGATAGGGATACCCTAGACCCGATACCTCTAAAAGTTTGTTCGGTACCGACAGCCAATATTTCAAAGTTCAAGTTTTTTTACAAGATACAATAATTATTTATTCTAATTTTTAATCATACAAAATACATCGTAAGAATTGTTTACGGTTAAAAAAGCTGTCAAATAGAAAAAAATATGAGAATAGGGGCCAAAAATGGCACAGTTCATGCAGTTAAAAAGTATCGGGTAAGGCGATACTGGGACTCAATACACCCCATATCGATACTCCGATACGACACTTTGGTAAAATAATGAAAATACTTCTTCACTTTTTCACATTCTCAGGGGTGAATTCGGCAATTGTCCAAATTTCAACATTATTTTACGGATATATTGGTTTTCAAATATGCTGAATCCGAATCTGAAACGCTAGAACAAATTCGACATCTTCAAGTTCCATTATCGCAAAAATATTAGGTATCCATAAACTTTTTAGGGATATTTCCAGTATTTTCAAACTATTGTTAAACAAAATCGGTTGGACCTCGGCAGCTAATATTTACCCCATAACTATTTTTACTCAAGGTCATTATATGGACAAAATATGGGGTCTTATCTCCGGCGTCCTCTGGGGTCGTCTACGGTTAACAAGCGATACAAGAATAAATAAAATAACGTTTTAAAAATTTATATATAATAATACTACAATTTTTTAAAGAAAAATAAATTTGTACAAAATGGTGAAGCAGTTTTATAAGCTGTCGTCCGCATATGACTGATCCGCAAAAAACTATCCGGAAAAACCGGACCAGGAAAACAATGATTCACAAAATAAAATTCAGAATCAAGACTCTGCCGTTTTCCAAAAATCCAAAATATTTTAATTCGAAAAACAGAAAACATATACATAAAATGAGATTTCACACTGAAAAAAATTGCATATTTAGTATAATGACAACATAGAAGCTTGTAGTTTTACAAAAAGGTCCCCTCAACAGAAAATATATCAAAAAATCAAAGTATAGATTTTTTAAAATCTGTGAGTCAATTATAGTATGCGTTCAAAAACTTGGAACTCCTTCTGCCCCGGTGTGCCCCTCGGAAAGACGCCATAATTTATAACAAATTTCAAAATCATTTCCAGGATAATAAAGATGCGGAGCTCTATAATCACGGCTTTTATCTGCAAGAACTTCATTAACAATTGCTTGAAGCTGATTTGTGTATGCTTCAGAAATTTCTTCACCATCAGAAAATTCAAGAGCAAGTTGGGTTTTCTTATTTTTCTGAAAATGAATTTTAAGGTATCAAAATTCCAAAAAAGGAAATTATAATATCTATACAAAAAAATCACAAAATTTCGATTTGAGGGGAGGGGGTTATAAATTTTGCAATCTGAATTCATCTTTTTATTTAAAGAAGGAGTTAAAACTTTTTTGGATAAAAACATGAATATTGGCAAATTTATACAAAAAAATTGAAACACATGTTATCCAATAATTTATTAAAGTTTATACCATTTTTGGAATCAGAAAAAATAGTTATGAAAGGAAATGTCATCATAGTTCTTTGATTCTGAATTTTTAAAATTTTCGTGGACCTCCATTGACAAGGGAACCGTCAGAAGTGATAATTGAGTTTTTAAACGAAATATGTTTTTTCGGGATGGTTTTAGGTCCCTAATGATCATACAAAAATATTACGTTCTGGTTTTTAGGTTACGGTACTTTTTCGGCACTTTGAAGTTCTGCGATTTGCCTTACTCCCCCCTTTGGATTCAAAAATGAAAAAAAAAATTGAAATTTTTTAAATTTCGCAAATTTTGCTCCAAATTGTTCCTGAGGGTCGGTAATAAGCGTATGCAAAATATTTTTTCACCAGAAGGCCGATAAATTTATTTTCGAACGCTTCAAAGTTGTTGTACTAATACATGATGCTTGCTTAAATCGCTTTAAAAAAGGGATTTAAAACGTTTTTAAGCAAAAATATTTTATAGGGATCATTAATATACTTATTACTAACATTTCCATCCATTTTTAACATTTTTTAAAATTTTTTATTTTTTCACTTTTTTGAGCACGTACTCCCCCCTTTGGACAGGAGGGTACAAAAACTTCAAAGTGCCGAAAAAGTACCGTAACCTAAAAACCAGCACGTAATATTTTTTATGATCATTAGGGACCTAAAACCATCCCGAAAAAACATATTTCGTTTAAAAACTCAATTATCACTTCTGACAGTTCCCTTGTGAGTAAAAGGAAAGGAAATTTATTTGTGGTCGATCTTCTCCTTTAAAAAATTTTGATAAAAATTCGAAATTACGGTTATGCTGTTTCGTAAAAATAAACTCAAAGATTTTGCGGATTGTATTAAAATATTACTGTAAACTTCTAACCTTCATATAATTATAAAATAAATCAATATTTAAGCTTTCAGGAATATAAAACAATCCAAAATAAGTAAGATTACCAAAATGTGGAATTTTTAATAATTCTTCCATGGTTTTTGATGTAATGATGCCAACATTACCGTTTTCGGGATGATGACTGAAAAAACACAAGTTTTTTTGCAAAAAATTGAAGACAAAAAACTTACAAATGAAATTGTTCGAGATAAGGAAAAATTTCAATAATTGTTTCTAAGGCTACTACAGTATCGTCTGTATCCATAACAATAACACAATCAAACTTTACTTTTTTGCACTTTGAAGTAAAAGGAATAAGATCATTGAAAGAAATGTAAATATCCAAAAGGCTTAATTCACTAATATCAGATTGATAAAATTTTGGAAGAACAGGAAATACTAAAATTTCTTCTCCCTCAAAATTTTTGTTATGAATATTAATTACATGAGAAGCCCAAATTTTATTTTTTTCACTTTTCAGTTCAATAGGTTTTCCATTAAAACGAGTTTGCCATTCATCATTATTGTATTCAAGAACAAAATCTGAAACAACAAAAATTGGATTTTTGATGAAAAAATATTTGCAGGTTTGAATAATTTTTTCATAACATTTGGTTGTTGAAGGATTTTTGACCAAATAAAACATCAAAGAATTTGGTAAAGAAAACGATTGACAAAAATATGAGTCGAAAAACGAAACAGGCTTTGCTGTGCTGATTGTGGAATCATTTCTTGATTTATAAAGTTCATGATTTGCAACTGCCGAATCAGCGGTAGATTTTGAGATCAAAGATATGTTAGAAAAATGAGAGGAATCCATTTTTTAGTTCTAAGTATCAAAAATTTTTTCTGAAACAAAGAAACTTTAAAAATTTGTCAACAATTAATAAAAATGATTATATTTTTTTAAACGGTATTTTTACCTAACAAATTATTTATCGCGCATGAACTTTTAATTAAAATTTGTAACAAAAATTGAAATTGAAATAACTTTATCGCGTAACAACTAGGCACTAAAAGTTTTTAGATAAATTTGCATAAAGTGAGCATCTCGAAACTTTTTTTCTGTTGTTTGAATGCAAAAAAGGGAAACAAGGAAAGAGAAAAATATTCTATAATTGAGAAAGAAGGAAAAGTTTACATTTTTTATGTAAATATTTTTGCAGATGAGCAGAATATTAACCTCACTTTTTGTGAACAATGCCTAAGAATGGCACTCAAAATATTTCAATAAATTTTAGCAATTTATGTAATCTTTGCCACCAGTGCTACCCATTTATGTTTACGGGTTATAAATAAGATAACGAATTTTTTGGGAAGAGACTAAACAAGAGCATGACAATTGCAAATAACAGATCAATATTTTTCTTGTTTTCGTTGTTTCCATTTTTAGTAAAGTTTTATAAGAGGGGAATTAATTTTGTCGACACTGAGAAAGCTTATTTTTAACAAAATTGCAATATTTTGCTGCTGCTGAAAATGACTGCTTTTCAAAATTATTTTATTAAATCAAATTACCAGGAAAGAATTTTTGAAGTAAATGAAAAAATTATAAATTCTTCAGTTTTACTTAAAAACATCTTTGGTTTGTTTTAAAAAAAGCTTTCTTATGTTACATATTTTCCCACAAATTTTTAGAATTAACTGAAACCAACCCTTACATTCCTATTGGCGTTGATTGTAGCGAAAATTCATTAAGAATTTTTATTAAATTGTTACAAATTCAAGAAGAAAATGCCAACGATGAAGAGAAATATAATTTGGAAGTTATAAAACTCTTCAAAGATTTTAGTGAAGATGCTTTAGCAGATTTTATACAAGAATCTTGTATTCTGGATTCTGATGTCTTACTTGATGCTTTGGCAGATGTAATCTTGAACAACATGAAAGAAATGTCTCGAGAAGAAATTAACGAATACCTTGAAATTGAAGATGATTTTACGGCTGCTGAACGTCAATGGCAAACTAAAAATATTTTTGAATATTTTATTTCCCTTGAAGACCCAAATTTCCCTTTCCATTTCCCACTTCCATGTTCCCAATCCTTTTATTCCATAAAAACAAAATTCTCTTCACCCTTAAATATTCTGCTTTCAAAAATTTGCCAAAGGTCCGATGAAAGCCTTGCCCTTCGGCTATCACTTTGCTCCAAGGCACTCAAGAATGAATGTGATCGGAGCCCAATAAAAGTCTCTCAAATAATTATGACTTATTATGGCTGGTTTTTTGATATCACCAAAGATAAAATTGAATGGAAAATCTGGGTGAAGCCAGAAAATGAAAAATATTTTGCTGCAATTTGTAAAAGACGTGCCATGGCATGGAATGATAATCTTGAAATTTCTTATTGTCATTCATCAACATTTTCGGAAACAAACTTTAATTTCCATAAAAAATATTCTCTTTCTCTTGATTGGTTAATCCCTCATAAAAATATCAGAACAATTGAAGTATCTATTAGCGATTTTGAAATTTATGTCTCCAATTTCGACCTTTCTAAATTTCATTTTTCTCATATTTTATTTGATGTTACCTTTAATGATGGAATTGATTTTGATTTGGTTTATAATTCCTTGATTGCAAAAGATTTATCGAAGGAAGTAGAGTAAGTTAATTTAAGGTTTAAAAATGAGATATAATAATTTATCTAAACTTTATCTGTATAATGATATTTTAGATTATATATGTTCAATTTTTCACAACGAAAAATAGGTATTCGAGCATCAAAGAAACCCAATGCAGCTAGATTTGCTCGATGCTTATGTCACTTTAAAGATCTCAAAAATCCTATTCCTTCGAGTTTTAAAGCGTTTGCAACAGTAATGCCTTAGTTATTAGTTTTGTTAAAAAACTAAATCAATATTTTAGAAGTACATGGAATATGATGGACGCTTGGAATTTCCTGTTCGTCATCCTGCTATCCCCGAAGAAATAACTCAGACCTGTTCCGTGACACCTATTTTCAAATACTGTTTTATGCATGATCTTCTTAAATATTTGTGAGAATAGAAATTTTATTTTATCGCTGATAGGATTGAATTACCATTCCTACAACCAAAACAACACATAAAAAAACATAATAAAAACGAATTCGAAATGAAAAGCAAATTCATTATTTTTTTATTCAAACAGTTTTAATTACAAATCAAAAAATAAATGACATAATTATTTTGTTTTGAAAAGGATTCTTGGATATCGGATTGCAGCTGCTGCATCTTCATGAGAATCAATTAAAAGTTCAGTTGTATATCCTTTATAGGTTAAAGAACTTTTGAAGCAATATACAGCTCCAGCACGCATACTTTTGTCAGTCCAAAAAATTTTTTGATGAGATTATTGAAAAGTTTTTTCTAGCATTTGATGGGTTCGAATCCCAATAAATACCTAGAAATTTAGATCATCGCAAAATTCTTTTTGCCAATTTCAATACCAACCTTCATGAAAAAGTTGCAAATCCATATAAGCACTCTTAAAAATCATGTAAAGCTTTTATTAAAAATGTTCGGGCACAATACAGTATCAAAATGCATACCTTTGTTCCAGTTCTATCATTCACATTTGTCTTTGATCTTTTACAAGTATCATCATCCTTTGTACTAAAATATGCTTCATTAGGTAACTTGTTTTCAAGAAAATTGCTCACTCCTTTTGTTCTAAATTCCGCTTTGCTCCAGTAATGTATGAGTGTGAAGAATTTGGTACATTTGTATTGCTTGGAGTATTGTCATCACCTTGATCTTGAGATTGCTGTTGAGGTTTTGAGCTGATGCTACCGTAATTTCCATTTAACTGAAATATGCTAATGAATTTTTTGAGAGTAGGAAAAAATGTGGCACTTACATAAACATAGTATGAAAATAATGATAAACAGGATAATAATAATAAATATTTGGTGGCATGGAGTTTTTTCTTTGAAGTTCTTGGTCTTTCTTTGTATGCCTTGAATTTCACCATTTCACTGTATCACACACGGATAACAGTTAAAAAGTGATTTTTTTGTCATGCTTTCAGCAAGTAAAGATAAAATTTTTTTATGCTAATTATGCTAATTATTATTGGACTTTTTGATGTTAATTTTACCGGTTTAAAACATAAATTATACTACAGTATCCTTCAAAATTATTTGGTCCAAATTTTAAATGCAAACTCATGATTATTTATCGTGTCAGTTTTATAGACCCTTACAAACTAATAATAGTTTATCAAATTTGAATGTTTTTGTAATTTTGTAGAAACCTATGAATTTCTTCTGAAAATAAGAATCCATAATAAAGCATTTAAATTATGAATTAAATTTGAACAATTTCATGTATTTTCCTGTCACCAATTAAAAATAACTATTATTTTAGCATTAATAAACGTGTTCTTTACCATTTTTTTATACGGCATCACAATGGTTCTAAAACTCAAATTTACATAAAAACATTTCTAAAAGAAAATTTTGTCTGTAAAATGTTTTCCAATATTATAGAGTTTGATGATAAGAAATATAATTTATGTGTTATCACAGAAATTGGAAGAATTATAATGAATTTGTTTGTCTGTGTTCAAGTTTATGTTTAACAAAGTTGAAAATTAAACATCTGCAAAAGCAAAAAACTCTGTCAATTTATAATTGTAGATAATGTGATAATATTTATGTGATGTAATGTCATGTTGAATCATAGAGTTACAAAACTCCAAATTTTTAACTTTTGCCGAAATAAGCAAAATTTCATTGATCACTTAATTTGAAATTTGTAAATTCATTCTTTCAAACAGATAAAATTATTCAATAGTACAAATTAAAACATTATGATTTTTTGAATGAAACTCAATTTTTCAGTAACCCAGAGTTTGCTTAAAGAAATATTTGAATTAAAATTTGACCATTTTCCGTTGACTCAAGCTTTCCATCCATCATTGTAAAATAAAATATGGATGATGAAAATTGAATTTTTTAAGAAAAAAAATATTTGCAACTTTGAAATATTTTTTGACACACTTTTGTTGTTGATGAATTCTTTATGATGTTATGAATTACTGAATTTTGGAATGACTGCAACGATAATATTTAGCAAGAAAATAAGAATGATGTAGAAATGATAAATTTGAAGACATTTTTTAAAATCTAAACTTATGTTTTGGACAATCTTATCAATAATTTACATATGCAACGTTAGACAAATCTGTTAAATGTAAACCATTTATACTATTATTTGGCAAAAAAAGAAAGGGGGTAAAAGTCTACCAGTCCCTGGCGGCAACAACTCAATGTCCATTTTCTTTTATCACATTTAAACTCATAAATGATAAAAATGTTTAATTAAGTAAGTGGATTGACTGACCACTATGTGAATAAATAAGGGCAATGTAAAGAAATGAAACAATAATATAAATAACAAAAGAAAAACAGATTTAATGAAAAGTAAATAACCAAGTATATCAATAATTTTTGTAACACTAGGGATAAAGCGGGCCTTCGGCCCGCAAGCGTCTAGTTTAAACTATAGAACTATGTTTTAAAAAATAAATTTGAGCTTCAAATCTCAATCTTTCTATCTCAACTCTTCCGGCCTTTACACTTCTGATAACTGTTCTCGATTTTGAGACAAAATCCGTTATCGTTTCCGCTGACTTTCGCTTCTCTTTGTTCAGAGGTTTGCTCAACAGGCCTATGTTTCTTTGCCTTTCTGCTTGTCTTCTTTTTAGTTATTATTTATGAGCAGCTTCTTGAAAGGGTTTTCTTTCAACTTTTCTTCTTGGCATTTTTAGACTTTACTGTCTCACAGGCTAACAACAAACAATTATAGCTTCAACAATCAAATTTCAATAGCAAACATACAACAAAGAGAGGATTAACCAATTTAATGGACGCTCCAAACCGCGTAACAAAATTTAAGACGGAACTGTTGAAAATAGCTACAGTCACAGAAAAAAATACTGATAAACACGTTCGATTGTGCAATCTGCTCAAAAGAAAACATAAGATGTAATGTGAATATCACTCACATAGCAGGACAAAGTTTGAAATCGCTTTTTGCTTTTGCATGCAAATTTCACGTGTTTTTATTCTTCGTTTTTCGTATTGTGAATGAAAAAATAAAAACGTACGCACAAACCAACAAACCAACTAACGAACATTCTCCATTTATTTGAGGGATTTTATTCAAGGTAAACAAAAAGAATTATTATTTGTAAAAATTTACATATTTTTAAGATTTCTTTCCAAACCATTTATTTGCAAAACTTGTTACAGGACTTTTATTAAGTGTGTTTTTAACTGCTTGGGAAAAACTTCCACCATTTTTAAATTCTGCTCCACTTACAACACCACAAAAATAGATGTTTTTCATGCTATCTGTAATTAGATAGATAAATGGATGATTTGCAGTAAATTTAATTGGTGGAGGAGGAATTGTATTTGCACATCCCAATAAATGAACACGAGTTATGGCTGCCGCTTCAGTGCCTTCTTCATCAGTCTAAAGAATTGATTATTTTATCATTGGTTCCTAGAGGTCCCCAGCTGATGTAGGCTATAATTTTCACCCATACTCTGTAATCACAATCTAGTTAGGTATCAAGTAGAGAAAGGATATGGACAACATATAAGCCCGGTTATGATTGAGTGAGAAATATATTTAGTATACTTACATAAATATAAGCACTATGTAAAATAGATGATATCATAATCGGCTTACTATCAGACATCCCTTCCAAATTAGCTTTGTTTGGATCAAAGAGATCCTTGATTCCCATAGTTTTTAATGTTTCGACAACATCAAATTCAGTTTTGATATCAAATTTTGGCATTTTTACAATTACTTCAACATAATCATTTTTCGTCAAGTGTTCCATCAACTCTTTAGCTGTTAAATTTTTCATAACATCAGCAAGTCCATATCGTTTTTTAGGAAGTATAATCCTCATCGACAAATCATTATATTGATAATGAAGTGTTAAAAATTGAAATGCATTACTCTCAGAATATTGCCATTCTCGAGCATTTTGATGCATCATTTTAGCCTAAAAAAGGGTTGTTGAAGTCAAATAAAAAATTAAGGCAACTATACTTTTTTTGTCTTCCCTGGGGCCATATAAAAGGTAGCATTATTTGTATTTGAAGGATAAAACTGTTTCGACCATCGACCTTTGAAATAAATAGCATTAATCAGGACAATTTTTGACATCTCATTAAAGTCATCCTTTGAGACTATATTTGTAATTTTGTCTCGTGTGACTTCAGCAATAAAATTGTTAATTTTCTAAAATGCAATATTAACGTATATTCTCATCTTGGTTAGGCAGAACAGACCTCAACAACTCCTGCTGCCTCCTCAAAATTTACACTTTCTATTCCACCTTTACAAAATTCATCAGATTTTTTAACAAAATCATCTTTTAAATTAATTTTTTCATTAACATAAGCTCGATAAAATGTTTCAAGGACACATCCGGATGTATATGGATTGCAATCATTTAATACAGCAAGTTCGAATTGTCGTCGTTCAAAAGCTTTAATGTCATTTGGATCAATTTCAGGCAATGGAGGTTGCACTTTAACTCCATAATCATCTTTTATATGTGTCAAAAGTGTAGTAAAATAAGCATGAATAGCCGATTCATCTGAGCCTAAATTAAATTAAATTTAAATATCTTATACCGTAAGCATGTTCATATGATTATGCAAATTTAGCCTCATTTACTTTTACGAGAATAAAAATGGCCAATAAAATAAAAAACAGAATGAAAAAAATAAATCAAAATATGTACCTTTGCCTAAAGCATTTCTTATCTGTTTTTCAGTGTCACCTTGAGTTCCAAGATATACAGTAGCCAAAGCAATGGCAATTGAAACAGGTGAAAAAACAATTGATTTTTCATCTTTATGTTGAGATTGAAGAAGTTTTAAAGCAAATTCAAGTTGAGCTTCTGTAATTGATTCACAATTTTCATCCATATCAAATTTTATTAAAAGAATAAAGCAAAAAAGAAAATTTTTTCCCAACAATGTTAGTTGAAAAAAGTCCATTGAGCTGCCGGTTGCATTTTTTGGCAGAATCAATAATCAGGAAAAAGAAGAGGAAAAAGAAGTAAAAAGCGGATGGTCACTCAGCAAATGTGTCACAGCAGTCTTCTTTTTGCGCAAGGAATAGCTAATTAAAGTGGACAGAACCTTAAAGGACGCGTTTTGGAGACTCTCTCAAAACCCAAACTGCAAAATTTTTTCCACTGAAAAACAAAAAAAAATTTAGTATTTTTGTACTGTCCTTTAATATTGTTTTACTCATTTGATTTTTAATGGTGACCAAAACACATTATTGTTTTATTATTACAATCGATCTCGATATTTGAATTTTTTCCAAACTGCAGCAACAAAAATGTCATTTTTTAGTGTTTTTAAAATTTATTTGCTTTTTCTTCAAGAGAAAAAGCGTTCCAAAATTTATTTAGGATATATTCCAAGCCACACAAAAGAATGAGCGGAATTTAATATTTACCTCAAACTTGGGTAATTAAACCGACGATAAAATAGTTTTTCTTCCTTTTTTGCCACTATAAAGAAGAACAAAATACATGATTGGGTCGTTCGTACTCCCTTTTAAAAAAACGCAGTATCAAACAAGAAACGACAGAGAAAAGAGAAACATTGCAGCAGCTGCGGCAGCTGCTGTGTTGCTTCTCTTTGGCTGTCCTCGCATGTTTGACTTCATTTGTTTGTTTCTTTTCTTTCTCCTTTTTCAATGTCACATTTTTATTTTAATACTTTTCTACCCCATCGCATCTTTGTTTAATTTTTAATGCAGGAAATAAGGAAGAAAAACGATATTTTCTTCGGTTTAATTACCCAAGTTTGAGGTAAATATTAAATTCCGCTCACTCTTTTGTGTGGCAAAGGAATAAATCCTAAATAAATTTTGGAACGCTTTTTCTTTTTTGAAAAAGCAAATAAATTTTAAAAATATTGTTATGAGGAAAAATAGTAAAGGTGTCATTTATCAAGTGAATGTTCTAGAACTCATAAAATTGTCATAACAAATGTTTATCACAAAAATATCGAATAAAGGTTTTATGGAACCCGAACCATTTATTAGAGTAAATTTAAAGTGTTCATTTGATTTTTTGATTTGCTTTTTTTTTCGTTAATGACAAGACATTGTTTTCAACTAATCAAAGGTTTTTTGATAATTTTATTCACGATAAGGCAATGTAAAAAAAACACAAAATTGATAATCAAAATTGTGAAAAACATAAAAAAATTTAAATCAATATAGTGACAATGTATTCTTTGGTTTGATCAGTTTTAGAGATTTCTTTCAATACATTTTCAATTCTTTGTTTGATTTCAGAAGAACGAGGAATATAAATTTTGTAACAACACTTTGGATGTTGTTCGAAGAATTTACAAAGTAATGCCGGGTTAAAATCATTTGAGATATCCACAATGTATAAGACACAATAGTTGAGATTCATGTTCAGTGGAATTTCAGTCATTTTCAGAAGGGTCTTTGCAGATAAGTTCTCATTTCTGTTTCTATACCATAAATCTACAATTTTTGGCAATTTTTTAAGAATTATATCAAGGGTAACATATTTGCCATTTGAATAATAAATTGAAGCGTCAAAAAAATGAAAAATTTTCACAGTTTCTTCAGATACAAGAAATTCAAATTCATCGTACGATAATGTGATATCATATATAGCAAGGGTCCAAACTGAACAGCGGTAAATATTTTTAAAATCTGTGGATAATGGAGCACAAATTTGTAAAGCTCCAAGTGGCCAAATAAGTGCTTGACTTTTGCGAATATCTATTTTACATTTCACAAATGCGTCATTTACAATGGAAGTTGAATTTAAAAAATTGTCTTTAAGATGTCCGCGTTGATTGATAACCAAAATTTTTCTTTTGCTGAAGAAATATTTGCATGTTTGATAAAGTTTTTCAAGTCCATTTCCAGATTTTGGATTCATAAATAAATGTGAAATAACATCTGATGGAAAAGCAAAATACTGGCGGCGGGGTTTTTTAAAAGTATATTGGTTATTGGTGATGGCAGAAGTCATTATTAAGGCAAAAAATATTGAATTAATTTTACAAAGAATGGAAAAAAGTATATTTTATGGAACAACAAATTTGAAGGAATGAGTTTAAATCACTTTCAATAAAAATGAGATAACATCGAGAAAACAGTTTATTTTCTGGTACAAATGATTGGAAAGAAATAGTAAAACTCGTTTCTCATGATAATGACAGTTAGATGCCTAGAGGGCCCACTTTAAAATTGATTGAATTTTTCTTGAGTACAACACTTAAGTCAATTAGTTGCCTAATGTCATATTTTTTTTTACATTTCCGTCCAACTATAAAACTATAAATAATAAACTTTTTTCTTTTAAAGGTTTTGTTTTCAATCGTCATCGACAGAACATCACTAGCATGCCCCCTCAAAAAAATTTTCTGCACGTTCGGAATTTAGGGGAGCGTTCGGGATGGAAAAAGTTTTTATATTTTCTTAGCGGACAGACATTTTTTTTGTTTGCAAAATGTTGAAACGTAAACTCAAATTTTGACTTCTTAAAATTTAAATTTCAAATTTAGACTTTGTACAACTTTTGATTGTATGTTTCTAAGTCATTCTTTTGATTTGTTTAGTACCGCCAAGGTTTATAAGTGTTTAAAAAAATTCTATTGTTCGCTAAACTGAAAAAAATCCACTATTTTTTATTTTTATTTATGCCATTAACAAATTAAAAGTACTTTAAAAGTTTACCGATTTCTGCTATAAAAATTACAAAAATTTTATTTTAAAATAAATGCGATAAGTTTATTCAACTTTTTCCAACAACTTCTTTTTTTCTTGCTCTGATTGAGCTTTCAAAATTATTTTGTGTAAACGAGTCAAAAAAAATTCTGGGAGACAAAAAAGTAAAGATTGAATTTGATGTTCAAGGCAGCCAGTTGTTTCAGAAATAATTCCAATTGTTTTCATCGCAGATTGAACATATTTTTTTGGAGAAGGTGCAAAAAAGAATGTTTCTTTATACTTTGAAATTTTTGTTGCAACATTTAAAGGGCATAAAGTTTGAATGATAATTCCAGGCGAATTTGCATATTCCTTCCGTAAAATGCTGCTAAAATGGTTGATGTAAACCCGGGAAGACGAATAAATTGAAAAATATGGTAAAGTAGTGTATGCTCCAGAGGAAGAAAAATTGATGATAATTCCAGAATTTCGTTTTTCCATTTGTGGAAGAACTGCTGCTGTTAGGATTGTTGCAGGTAAGGTATTGACAATTGCGATATCAGCATTTCGCTGAAGATCAGTAGAATGAAGATGATCGGGGAAATCATTTGCAAGTCGAGCTTTGTTAACTGAAAAAGTTGGGTATTAAATTTGAACAAAAGTTCGACTGCAGTTATGGCAGGTTGAGAGGTTAGATAAATTAGATCATCTTTTTTTTCACACGTAAGCATCACAGCCGACCAGCTTATTGGAAACCCGGCGATGATAAATTTGAATAATGCCTATTAGCATTATTCAAATTTTTTACAAGCCATTGTTTTGTCATTTTAAACTTTTTTTTGGTTATCTGATAATGATTCTAATTTCAAATTTGTAAAAGTAGTTATTTATTCAAATTTTTTCATTTAAAACATGTTTTTATGGTTTTTAACTAATTTATTGGATGGATGTATTGGATATCAAAATCGGCAGAAAAATTTCAGATATCTGATATCCGATTAATGCCAAAAACACACGTTTTGTTAAGCCCTAACTCAAAGGCCAAATGCATTAGCCTATGAGGTCTCAAATTTGCATATTCATGAAAACACCTACCAAGTATTCCAATTTCCTTCTTTTCAATCATTGGAAGAATTTCTTTTTTGTAGTCATCCAAATTTGCAATTGAAAAATCAAAGATAATTGTTTCAACTTTAATATTATTCTTGCATTCCTCCAAAATTTCTTCTTTAACATTTTTGAGCTTTAATAAATTTCTAGAAATTAAAATTAAATTAAATCCTTTCTTTCCAAGCTCAATTGCATATGCTTTTCCAATTCCATCGGTACTTCCAGTAACAATCGCCCAAGTAGCTCCACCAACAAGTTTATGCAAATCTTTAGGAGTTGCAAGAAGGTACGGATAAAAAATGTTATAAATTCCATATAAAAATCGATAAAAAATGTAAAATAATGTTGAATATGCAAATATATTTAAAATAGATTCAATGCAAATCATGTTGCTTTTGTGATTTAAATAAACACAACAATTGAGTAAAAACAGAGGATCAATAAGTTTTTAAAAATGACGAAAAAATGGGGAAAAATAACAACTTAAATGCAAAGAAAAAATTGTTTCAACTCAACTAAAGTCCAAACTCCAAAAATCAAGGTGTATTCTGCAACACAAAAATTACACAAAAAAATAGGCAAAGAAACCAAAATGTACACAAAAGCGAAAAACAGAGGTGTAAAAACCGGCTCAACATATGATATTTTTTTCTCAAATAATTTGCAAAGTCATCTAGTACAGCAACATCAATGGCACTTTTAAAAAGAATTTGCATAATGTTTTAATTTTTTGGTTTATGCTAATTTATGAGCATAAACATGCAAAATATTGTAACACATAAAGATCAGTAAAGTTTCATTTTTTATCTTTAACAGTTAAACTTTTTTTTGCTGTAATACAGCAAAAAAGCACACTATTTTCAATTTTACTGACACAAAATTTGCATGTAATAAATATGACATTGATATAGTTTCAAATTTTGATTCTTAATTTTATTCACACTGCCACGTGCTCATTGCAATAGGGTAAATGTTCGGTAGAAATGGATTTGGTTCCAAATCGTCAAAAATGTGTTAAAAATACATAAAAAACAGTTAAGAATGTGTTTTGAGCAATTTCGGCGAGGTGCACTTAAAAAATCAAAATTGGCCAAAAAGTGCCATTTTTTCAGGTTTTTTGATGCCAAATTGAAATTAGGTCAAAATTAAAAATTCGGAGACGTTTGTTATTTAAGTTAACCACTTTTTTACATACTAAAACCATTAAAACTTTGCTAAATGCAAAAATGGCGAAAATCCTTCCTGGGCAATTTTGCCGATTTTAGGCAAAAATAGGGGTTAAAATCATCATTTTTGCCTTTCCTGAGCAAACTAGGCTAAAAATAAAAAATCTGAGACGTTTGTTAAATAGATAATTATGTTGTTTATCAATATTAACTGTTAAAACAAGTATATACTTTGTTTTACAAAAAATCCCTCCTGGGCAATTTTGAGGTTTTTTTTGGCATTATTTTGCCTAAATCGATGGTATTTGTAAATGAAGCCCTAAATCAAGAAACGGATCCCTACAAATTGCTCTAAATATTGTCAGGAACAAGTTAAAAAGCATCAAATACATTCAAATACCCCCACTTCTTCAATCATAGACGTGGAAGCAATAGCACTCAAAAAACGGCATTTCATTAAAAAATTCGGGAAAAAATTGAGGAGTCCAAAATCAAAAATCCGATCCCTACGAATTGTTCCAAATTTTATGGGAAATCTTTTGAGACCTTGTGTTGGTTCTAGAAAGCGCTACAACCCTCAATCATAGACCAAATAACTTTTTTAACGGAAAAAATCATGTTTTTCACAAAGATATCATGTTACGTTTGTTATATTGGGCAAAAAATGATTCTATGGTGTTCAGCATCATCGATTTAGTATTATACAATCTTATTATAGTCAAGAAACCCCCACAGAAAAGTTTTTCTTCCATAAGGAAATGTTTCACATTACCCCCAACATCATTTTCAGCTTTCCATTACGAAAAATAAAATCCACCTCAACTAAGCTTCTCGTTCATATGTATCATACATATGTTCGTCCCTTAGTTGAGTTTGCCACCCCTGTTTTTAACCCTACTAAAGTTAACCTCATTGACAAACTTGAAAAAGTTCAAAGAGTCGCTCTTAAATTAATTTTTCTGCGTTCCAAGGAACTTAAACCCCATTTTAATGCCCCATATGAAGAAAAACTTGAGATGCTCGGTCTAGAGTCGCTTGAATCACGTCGAAATAAGTATGACCTATGCTTTTTAAATGACTTTTTAAACGGTAATGTTAACTTTAAACTTAACATTACTCTTAGATCGTCAAAAACGCGGGGGTCACAAAAAAAACTTGTCCTTCCAAAGGCCCTTAAATCAATCAAGAGAAATTTCTTTTCCTATCGGGCTATTTCAAAATATATTAAACTTCCCAGAAACCTACAGTATACCTGTTCGAAATCTTTTAAGAAAAATCTCCAGGCATTAAAACTCTAACAATACTAAAAGAAAACTACTACTATCACTTTAAACTTGTATATTGTATTATTTTTATTTACTTAACTCACAATTTTGTTGTTTTTTCTTTTTTCAATTTGTAACTTCTTTCTCTTTAGTTTTAGTTTGAGTTGTTCATTGTTTTTATTTTAATTTAACTTGTATTATTTCTAAGACTTGTTCTTATATTTATTTCATTTGTTTGTTTGTTTATTATTTAATCATCATGTGTTAGGACATGAATAAATAAATTATTATTATTATTATGAAAAATTTCGATTTTTTGTCTTTGAATTTTTGTTTACTTTTTCAGGAAATGATCAGGGGGTTATTACGAGTAGTTTAAGCCCAAAAACAAAAGAATCGAAAAAAATTATTTTTTTGTCAAAATCCATGTGGTCCCCCATGTGAAAAAAATCAAAATTTTCAAAATTTCGATTTTCGAGGTGCACCTTTCCGAAATTATTTTTGGGGTATTCCTATGTTATTAACAAGTGTTTTTGGCCACATTCGACCCCTTAAATCCAAAATCCGTCTCTACCGAACGCAAAATGAGCACGTGCTGCAGCAACAAAAATGTCATTTTTTAATGTTTTTTAAATTCATTTGCTTTTTCTTCAAGAGAAAAAGCGTTCCAAAATTTATTTAGGATTTATTCCTTTGCCACACAAAAGAGTGAGCGGAATTTAATATTTACCTCAAACTTTGGGTAATTAAACCAACGATAAAATCGTTTTTCATGCTTTTATGTGAATTGAAAGAAGAACAAGGGACGCGATTCGGTCTTTCCTGGGCTCTTTAAAAAAATGCAGTATCAAACAAGAAACGACAGAGAAAAGAAACACAGCGACTGGAGTTGCTGCTTTGTTTTTTCTCTCCCGCTTTCATGGCTTGTTTAAACACAATGGATTTGTTTCTTTCTTTCATGTCTCCTTTTTCAATGGCATATTTTTATTTTTTATGTTTTTTGACAAAATCACATCTTTGTTTAATTTTTCATAGAGTAAAAAAGAAAGAAAAACTATTTTTTCTTCGGTTTAATTACCCAAAGTTTGAGGTAAACATTAAATTCCGCTCACTCTTTTGTGTGGCAAAGGAATAAATCCTAAATAAATTTTGGAACGCTTTTTCTCTTGGAGAAAAAGCAAATAAATTTTAAACATATTGGTCTTTTCTTTGTAAGGTTTAAATTAAAATGGTTTTGTTGAGTTTTTTAAGCATGTAAAAAAAGAACAATGGATGTTTATTGGTTCCTTCGTACTCTAGCGTTACAGCCCAAGCGTTGGTGATACAAAACCTTGAAAAAATTTTCCAAAAAATCCACATGCTTAATAAGAATAGTATAAAAGTGTTCAAAAGAATTTATGAATCATCCGTCTTCTTTATAAATGACAATTTCGCATAACATATTGGAAAAAATCAAATGAAACATCATATTTTTAATTTTTTTATTCATCATAAAATATAAAAAACACGAAAGCTGGCAAACAAAAACTTGAAAAACATACACATAAAAAATTTAAACCTTTACCCAATATATTTTGATATTGAATTCTTTAGTTATATCATTTTCAGAGATGCATTTTAATGCAGTTTCAATGCTTTGCCTTATCTCAAAGGATCGAGGATTACAGATGTAAACTGTGTAAAAACACAATGGATGTTGTTCAATGAATTTACAGAGTAATGCCGGGTTAAAATCAGTTGATATTTCAAAAATGAAAAAGAGACAATCAATGAGATTCATTTTCAACAAAGTCATATTTTGAAGAGTTTTTTCTGAATAAATTTCGTCACGGTTTTTATACTCGAACTTTTCAACATTGGGTAATTTTCTAAGAATCATATCAACAGTAACGTGACACTTGTTGCTGTAGTAAATTGAAGAATCAGAAAAACGAAAGTTTTTCACAGTATTTTCTGCGACGACAAATTCAAAGTCTTCATAAGACAAGGTGACATTGTATATGTCAAGGTAGCTAACAGAACAACGGAAAATTTTTTTAAAGATTGTAAGCAAGGGATTATAAAACACGAACTTCCCATTTAACCAAAAAAGGACATGAATATTGCTAACGTCTGCTTCGCTACAGAAGTAGTAGTTGTTTTGATACAAAGTAGATTCCAAAATATTGTCTTTAAGATACCCACATTGCATGATAACCAAAATTTTTCTTTTTGAGAAGAAATATTTGCATGTTTGATAAAGTTTTTCAAGTCCATTTCCAGATTTTGGATTCATTAATAAATGTGAAATAACATCAGATGGAAAAGCAAAACATTGTCGACGGGGTTTTTTAAAAGTATATTGGTTATTGTTGACCGCGATGGAAGAAGACATTTTTTAGGAGAATAAATATTATAAAAAATAAGACAACGACGAGAAATGAATATATTTTCTTGAATAGCAGTTTTGATAAAATGAGTTTGATTGACCCTTTTTCCTTGATGATATGAGAATGGTGCTTAAAGGGACAATTTAGTATTGATCAAATTTACCTTGAGCACAACACTTCAGTTCCTTGGTTGAATCATTTTATATCTTTAGTCAGCTATACATGTAACATTACTCAAAAACAAATTAAAAAATGCACCATTCATTTTATGTATTAAAGAAACCAGTGTATATAAAACATTTATTGTAAAAAAGGTTTAAAATTAGAAACACTGATCTTCATTTAAGACCTCTTACAACAAAGATATATATTTATTTAATTATATTATACATACATTTATGATCCCTATTTAATGCCTTATATTACACTTACAATCAAAAAATTTGAATTTGGCGCGGTTTGGCAAAAGATCCTAGAATGCCAAAATTTTTAGTGAAAAAGATGCTCCCCTTTGTTGGTGACCTTTCCACAAAGTATGAGCTTCTGGGACCTTCTGCGAACGATTTCCCATTAAAAATGACATTTAGATTTTTTGGACCACCGTGTATTCCATAATTTAGACGAAATGAAATTTTTATTTTCAATGAATCATTTTATTGGAAAAACTTTTTGAGCATATTTTTTGTTGAATTGTGTATTGAAAGTGTATAGTTTGTTTATTTACTTTTTCTTCACAAAAAACTGCACCCTTTTCAACAGGAGGTGCAGCCTATTTAATCTTTTGTATAAAAATTCTATTTCTCTTCAAATTGTTTTCCAGTTTAAATTTAAACTAAAAAAAGAAATGTCAGAAGGTTTTACTTTCCCAAAACCCATGAATATTCCAGTGGTTCCCCAAAACAATCTTATGCCAAAAGGTTTTATTTTGCCGATGCCAAGAAAAGTCAAGAATATTCCAGTCGTTCCGCCAATCAGTGACTTTCCATCAGATATTTTAAAATGGATGAAAAAGAACAACACAAACCCAAAAATGGTTCTGAAACTTATGCAAATTTGTCAATATTTTCAATTTGAAGAATTTCCATATTGTGTTGTAAAAAATTTATGGGGTCATTCCCGAATTAATTTATCACATTGGTCATATTGGCCTCTTGGAACAAATGCTGTATTAAATGTGAAAACTTTTGCGAAACCACTTTGGATTATTGATTGTCTTCGATTAACGAAATTTGATAAACTACCTGAAATTGCTTTTGTTGATTTGAATTCATTGGTTTTGGCAGAAGTAAAAATGGACTTGGATGAATTTAAACTTTTAACAGCTTCTGGAAATTTAACACAATTATATTTGTCAGATTCTGTGATCCGAGAAGAAAATGATGAAATTGTTCCATTTGAAAAGCTTTTTGAATTCCTTCCGAAAATTAACAGGTAATAAAATTGGATATCCTCAAGTTGCTGAATTGGGGGGTACTTTTTGGTAAAACCTGAAACCTGCTTGGTGTCTTGAAACGAAAGAAAAGTGTTAAAAACTGCGACTCATTTGTAGTCTTTATCCCTCTGAACATTTTTAAATCCAACAAATTTACGTTTGTTAAGATTGATTAAATTGAATTTTGATATCAGCTAAATTTTGTGTGACTTTTTTCACACAAATAATTGTGTGATAACAATGTTTAGCACAAATTGCTCATATTCAATTTTTTTGTATTTAAAAATCTGCAATATTTGGCAACTAAATAAAAGCAAAATTAGTCAAAACCAAAAGCTGGAAAATTCTGATCCTTCACCTACTTTTAATTTATAACAAACCTTCATTTTTCAGCAAAATCTGCTCAAACTCAATTTTCTCGTATTCAGAATCTGCAATATTTGGCAATCATGAAGCCCACGGGGAGCCGTACAAAATTGAAGAATGCTTTAATTTTTTTCAAGTAATTTATTTTCTTTAAAATACAATCGAATCTCCATTTTACGTCTTTCAAGGGACCGTAAAAAAAAGATGTAAAATCGAGGTCCGATTTATATGGGCTCCTTGTTGAAGGGACCGCAGACAAAGGACGTAAAATCGAGGTTCGACTGTCAATTAATTAACCTATTTAGAAATATTTTTAGAACAATCAACATATCCATTTTAACTTTTCAATTTTTGGACAAAAGGATGAAAAATTTGTTGAACGCCTTCAAAATGTAACAGATAAACTCCTCAAATCCTGGTCATCAAAAAATAAACCCCCAGTGATTTATTTTGCAGATCAAACATCCGAGTCCAAAAATCACCTTAAAAACTTGCAAGAACTATTTAAAAAGCAAGGGAAAGATTCCAATTAATTTTAACATTTTTATTTTGATTGTCAAATATGCAAAATAAATTGCTAATTATGTACAACTGTATTTTTAACCTGTAGCTCTGACACAAACAAATATATTATACTTATATTTTGTAAGCATTGTTTGATTTTTTAAGTCTACATAAAATACATTCTAAAAAAAGTGGATTGGTTTGAAATTTTACATCATCTTCAATTTTCACCAAGCCTTATCAAAATGTTGAATCTTTACGAATTTTATGAAAGAAAGCTTGTTTTACCTGGATATGAAAATATGCCATTCAAATACACCGTAAAGAAAGAAAAAGAAGGTTATGGAAAACTTTGCATCAAAAATGATTATGATTGCTTCATTCAAGGTACAGTTTTTTTAAATGATTAATAGTTGATAAATTAATTTAAATTCTTAGGAAAAAAAGGGGATTTCGTCTGTGAAGTGAATGAAAATGATGGCATTGAAATGAAAATTTCTTTCATTTTTCATTCTTCAGTTTTAACGGAACTCTGTCAAAATCCTGCCATTAATGAAAGTCGCCCAGAATCTGCTAATTCATTCGATTCAACAAAACCTTGCTCTGAAATGTATGAAATTATGTCCAATAATAAATATTCTGATGTCACTCTTATTTCATCTGACAATGTTGAAATTCAATCTCATCGAAATCTTCTTGCAAAATATTCCAAAGTCTTTGATCAAATTTGTGATGTTCAAGAAATTCCTCTAAAAATTAATGTTGAACAATTTAATGCTGAAACAATCAAAGCTGTTTTGGAATTTTTGTATGGAAAACCTGAATCAATTGAAGGAAAAGAAACTGATGTTTTTCAATTTGCCAAGAAATATGAAATTCAAAAATTAATTGTAAGTTGTTACTATTTTAATTAATATTAACTGTGATAATATTTTATAGGAAACCTGCTGCTTACATTTTATTGAATCTGTTAATCCTGAAAATGTTTGTGAATTTATTGAAATTGCTTATTCCAACAACTTTGAAGAATTGAAACAAAAATCCAAAGAAATTATTGTTGAACGAAAATCTGAAATTGATTATGCAAAATTTCAAAATCTTTCAAAGGAAATTCTTCTCTATGTTTTTTGTTGTTGATCTTTTTATCGTGTTAAATAGATTTTTTTTTGTTGATATGACTTTTTTTATAAAATTTCGTTTTGAAGACTCTATGTTTTTCCCAAAGATATTGTAGTTCAATTTTTATATAATATTTTTCAAAAAATGTTAAAAGAATTTTGAAATTGTCTTGTCAAACGAAGGGGAAAGTCTGCAAAGGTCAAATTATTGGGTAGATTTTATCTGATGGAAGACCTTGGATACTGTAATTTCACTTCGGACGCAGTGGGAGAAAATTGTGAAAGTATAATACAATTTTAGCTATTTTTCGCAATATCTCAAAATTTATTTCGCCATTTTGGGATTGTAGTTTAGCATGAATTCAAAACATTCGAAAAAGTTAAAACCTTTTTGATTGTATTATAATTTTATGTTGTTACTGTATTAATTTAGTTTTTTGCATGTGAACTTTTTATTAAGAACTTTAAAAAATGCTCACTGAAATCGTGAAAAATACAAAAACTTTATTTAATGATTACAAAATTTAATAAATTCTTTCAAAAAAATACAAGTTCAAATTTTTAAAAACCCGATAAAAAGATAAGAAAATTTTAAAACAAAAAAGTGAAAGAAAAAAGAGCCCCAAAACATCAAATTTGAGAAATCTTATTTTGGTAGATATAAGCTGGATTTTCCTCAATGCTTGAGCCAGCATAATAAACATGTTCAATGGCCTTGGTGGGAGGTTTGAAAAAGGATGGCATTGTAATATGTGGATTATCATAGGCTTGTGAAATTGGATTAATTTTAGGGGGACGAATTAAAGAACGGGATTCAATTGTGGCATAAATTTCTTCTGATTTTGAACGAAGTCGACGACGTTTGGAGACTCGACGAAGTGAACGTTTTTGCCGAATAAATGTTTCATCATCTGAAAAGTTTAAATAAATTTGGATAAAAGTACAGTAATGTTTTTTCAGCTATTATTAAATATCGATTAAAAAATCAGCGAAAAAAATTGAATAATTTTTAAATATTTTTTAATCAAAGAACTCAACATTAAAAAACTACATTTAACTTTGATTATCTCAAAATATATGCAAATTTTTCAAAATAGACAAAATTAGTTTTTTTTGTGAAATATGCATATACAAATTTAAAAAATGACGACATGTTACTTGAATTGGATTTTATTTGTCTTATTTGAACGTATCAAACTTTATGCAAATTTATCAAAACAAAATTGATTTGTTTAAAAAATTTGCTTATCAAAAATTTTAAAAAGTTTAAAACCCAAGTGAGAAAATCAATGCCAAATCCTGCCTTTTTGTTCGACCATTTACAGTTTTTTCAAAAACCCAAAAATCACCTTCTTCAGAATCTGAATCAGCTTCGAAAGTTTGATAACATAGAATAAGAATCAATGCAATCATCCCAAAAAGATTATTTAATCCAAAATAAATAATTACATCAAGCCATAAAATATCATCATATGAATAACATTGCCCAAAGAGAATTTTATAGCATCTTTGAATAAAAACATTTTTTTGGGGTTGTCGAGAAAAGTTATCAGTTTGTAAAGGAATAAAAAGTTGAACAATTGTTTGCCGGCGGTCATCCAATTTATCATTACTGCTGATAAATGGATCAATGATTGCAGGAGGAGGGGAAGGCTCTTGTGAGTCAGCATTCGCAGCAATAGTATTAAATCCAATCCAATTTGCAATATTTTTTGCACTTTTCAAAGCTGAATCATACCAGTGACGTTGGCAACTTTGCTGCAAAAAGATACATGATTACGGTAAAATTACAGTAATCAAAAAATCTTACCCGACAAGTTTCATTTTTATCACAAACTGAAAATCTGCATTTTAATTTTGCTAACTTTAAATACGGATTAATTGATGAAAGTTTAACCGATGCATATCCGATATCATATTCAACATCACTGATAAGCTTGAGATCAGTTGAACAACCATTTGAATCAATAATATCCATTGCATTTTGTTGATCACCTTCAACAAAGCAACTGGTTAATTGGAAACGATTGAGGTATTTGATTGAGTCATCAAAAAGTTCAAGAAAAGCATGCAAAACATAATTTTGTCCATTTTCAGCATTTTGGAATTTATCAGTTGCTTTTGAAGTATTAATAAGTGGAGTTGGGTGAAGATCAAGAGAAAAACCAAAGTATGGATCATATGACATTGAAGAATTTTCACAGGTTACATTAAAGATGGCATCATGCTCAAAGACAAGGACTTTATGTTCATGAACTTCAACTTCAACCCAATAAGTTCCAGTTTGCTGAAAAACGTTGGTTGTCAATTTTGATCAGTAATTAAGCTCCAGAGAAATAAAATGGCTAATAACCATTGTCAGAACAACTATTATAGATTTATGACATCCCTTATTCATATCTGATAACGATTACGGTAAGCTGATATTAAATTTAAATATCACAAATCTCTATTTTAATATGATAAATACTTACATTTTCATATTTTACACCACATTGATTACCATCTTTATCATCAAAATCAATGGCCATATATGTCTGGGTTTGTCCATGTCCTTCTTTGAAACAGTTTGATCGATGTCCAACAGTATTGGCAATTCCATTAAAAGGTTCCACAGTTTTTATTGTTAAAACTATTCCAGTTGGAATACAAATCCATTGCGATTTTGGTTTAAATGACGGTGATGAATCACAAAAAGTTGCAGAAATCTATGAAAAATAGATTTTTATTAGTCATCGAAAAATTTGATAAAGTTATCTCAGCACTTACTGTAATGACCCAAAGAAGGCTCAAGAATAAGAAGAGATTAGCCATGATTTGATTAGATCATCCGATCCCTGAAAGCAAAAAGCTATGATTTATTAAAATCAATTCAAAAAAAACATTGCAAAAAAATTATAATGAAACACAAACTCAATTTTATCGAAATAAAAAATGTCTAAAAAGACAACACCGCAAAAACGACTCTCTTTTTTTGAGAAAATGAGAAAAAGCAAAAGCGTTTTTCACCAATAAAAAATGAAAAACATGAAGCATAGTTAGGTTGTCTGAGTGGGAGTGAAACTGAAAATGAAATTTCTCCTTTTTTGTTCTTCTTCGAAAAAGGCAAAAAAAAAGAAAAATGATTGCGAAAATCATAGACACACATATTACTTATGTCCAGCTTTGAAAGGTCAATCAACAATATTTGTAAGCAAAAAGGAAGAAAAAATGCAAGAACATCAAAAAAATTATAGACTGAGAAGGTTTTTTATGAATCAGTTATACTTAGAAAAATAGAAAAAATGACTCAAAAAAGTGACGTTAAAAAACTGTTTTATACAAAAAATGAAGATTATGAATCATTTTTAATTTAAAAAAGCAAAACACTGAACATCAATAGAAAAGTTTAGAAGGAAGTTTTCGGCAAATTGTTGTTGTTTCTGTTGCTACTGTTAACAACATTCCATAAATTGTGTTCTTCTTGAAATATTTTGACAGCCCTAGAAATTTGCATAAAATAGTTTCTTCAACTATCGAATTGTCAGCAGGATGGAACACCAGAGGCAAGTGGCCTTTTTGAAACCATAAAAATCCTTTGTTCTTTTACCGCTATCGGCACAAGATCAAAGGCTTGCCCCGAAATCGTTTCTTTCCCCTTCAAAATTCTGATGTCCCAGAGCGATATTGTGTAAAATATGAAAATTTTATCTGACTTTTATAAATTTGAATAATCATTTAAAAAAATACAAGTCGAAATTTTCAAAACAAAGAAAACCCGAAAGAATATGATGTGAAAACTTTAAAGTCAAAGATAATCTTAAATAAAAGTATTACAAATATCTTTTTTATGAGGAATTTTTTTTTGGCAGATGTATACTGGATTTTCTTCGATACTCGAACCAGCATAAATATTGCCTTTGGTGGGAATGAACATATTTATAGGTGTAAAGAAGGATGGCATTGGGATGTTTGGATTATCATAGATTTGTGAAATTGGATTGATTTTCTGGGCACGGGTTGAGGAATGGGATTTGATTGTGGCATAAATTTCATCCGATTTTTCACTGGGTCGACGACGTTTTGTGATACGACGATGCAAACTCTTTTCGCGAACAAGTGGTTGATCATCTAAAAAATTTATAATAATTAGGAAAAAATTATTGTAAAGTTATTTTAGCTAATATAAAATATCAATTAAAGGAGTTATGAAAAATTTGCAGAATTTAAGATTTTTATGCAAAGAACTCAACATTAAAAAACAACTTTTAACTTTGATTGTCTCAAAATATATGCAAATTTTTCAAATTAGACAAAATTAGTTTATTTTGAGAAATTTGCATATATAAATATAAAAAAATGACTAATTAAAATAGTTTTTTTTTATATATAAAAAATCTCAGAAAACTGTTTATCGATAATATCTTACCTTTAGTTCCATGGTCTCCAGTTTTATCAAAAATAAAGTAATCACCTTCTTCAAAATTTGAATCTTTACCCTTTCCAGCTTTGAATTGTCGAAAACATTGAAAAAGATTCAATAAAATCAACCCAAAAAGAATAAACCATTCAGCAACAATAAAAACATAAAGCAAATAGATTTCATCAAATAAGCAGCATTGTTCGAAGACATAAAAATAGAAATCAATTTTGTAGCATTTATCAATGAAAAAACTGCTTTGGGTTGATTGAGGTGGGAGAGTATCAGTTTGTAATGGAACCAAAAGTTGAACAATTGTTTCACGGCGGTCATCTAATTTTTCATTACTGCCGATAAATGGATCAATAATTGCTGGAGGGTAAGGTCTTTGTGAGTCATCAGCAGGAGCATCAGTAATATTAAATCCAATCAAATTTGCAAAATTTTTTGCATGTTTCAAAGCTGAATCATACCAATGACGTTGACAACTTTTCTGAAAAAACATATATGATTACGGTAATATTAGAGTAATCAAAAAACCATACCCGACAAGTTTCATTTTTATTACAAATTGAAAATTTGCATTTAAACTTCATCATCTTCAAATATGGATCAACTGATGAAAGTTTAACCCTTGCAAATCCATCATCATATTCAACATCACTGATAAACTTGAGATCAGTTGAGCAACCATTTGAATCAATAATTTCCATTGCATTTAATTCATCACCTTCAACAAAGCAATTGGTCATTTGAAAACGATTACGGTATTTGATTGATTCATCAAAAGGTTCAAGAAAAGCATGCAAAACATAATTTTGTCCATTTAGGGATCTATCAGTTGTTTCTGTCACATGGTTAAGTTGAGATGGATGAATATCAAGAGAAAAACCAAAATATGGATCATATGACATTGAAGAATTATCACAGGTAACATTAAAGATTAGATCACGTTCAAAGCCAGGGACTTGAGATTCATAAACTTCAACTTCAACCCAGTAAGTTCCACTTTGCTAAAAACACGTTGGTTTTTATATTTTATCAGTAATTTGCCTTCAGGGAACAAGCCGATAACCGTCATCAGGTAAAAATAAGTAAGATTTATGATATCTATTATTCACATCTGAGAACGATTACGGTAAGCTGATATTTAATTTGAATATCACATATTTCTATTTTTATAAAAACTTACATTTTGATATTTAACACCGCATTGATCACCATCTTTATCATCAAAATCAATGACCATATATGTATTGGTTTGTCCATTTCCAGCGCTGGTACAATTGTCTCGATACCCAACGGCATTGGCAGTTCCATTAAAAGGTTCATCAGTTTTAATGATCAAAAGTATTCCTGATGGAATACAAATCCATTGCAATTTTGGTTTAAATGACGGTGATGAATCACAAAAAGTTGCGGCAATCTGTAAAAAATTGATTTTTATTAGTCATTAAAATATTTTAGATATATATTAGCGCTTACTGTAATGACCCAAAGAATGCTCAAGAGATTAGCCATGATTTGACTAGATCATCCGATCCCTGAAAGCAAAAAGTTATGATTTATTAAAATCGATTTAAAAAAGGCATTGAAAAAATTATCATGAAACACAAATTCCATTTTATTGAAATAAAAAATGTCTAGATAGACAACACCGCAAAAACGTCTCTCTTTTTTTGAGGAAGTGAGAAAATGAAAAAAGCAAAAGCGTTTTTTCTCCAATAAAAAATGAACAACATGAAGCATAGGTAGATGGTCTGAGTGAGAGTGAAAGTGAAAAAAAACTCCTCCTTTTTTGTTCTGCTTCGAAAAAAGCAAAAAAATCAAAAATGATTGCAAAAATCGAATAAAGTATTTGAAAAAACTATCATGAAACACAAATTCGATTTTGTCGAAATAAAAAAAAGACATACAAATATTACTTATGTCTCAGCTTCTTTGAAAGATCAATCAACAATACAGGGTGATTCAAGAAAAAGTCCGATTGTAAAATCCTTATAACTTTTTAAATTTTTAAGTTAAGAAAATATTGATAGTACCATTGGACTCAGTTTCGGTTACCATTTATAATTATCTAAAAAGATTTAAAAAATAAAAACTTTTTTTTTCGAATTTCACGTACTCCCCCCTGTGGAAAAAAATCATTTTTAGATCTGTTTCACCTTTTTTCACTTTTTTTTCATTCACTTTCTTCGAAAACAAAGAATATGCAAAATTTCCTATTGTTAAAACATACTGAATGATAAAAAAGTGAAAAAAGGTGAAACAGATCTAAAAATGATTTTTTTCCACAGGGTACGTGAAATTCGAAAAAAAAAGTTTTTATTTTTTAAATTTTTTTAGATAATTATAAATGGTAACCAATACTGAGTCCAATGGTACTATCAATTTTTTCTTAACTTAAAAATTTAAAAAGTTATAAGGATTTTACAATCGGACTTTTTCTTGAATCACCCTGTATTTCTAAGCATAAAAGGAGGAAAGAATGTAACAACAACAAAAAATTATAGACTGAGAAGGGTTTTTTATGAATCATTTAAACTCAGAAAAATAGAAAAAATGGAAACGATGTAATTCAAAAAAGAGATATTAAATAAACTGTTTTAGACAAAAAAATAAGATCAAGAATCATTTTTCTTAATGATGTTATTCATTTTTGTTTATAAATTATATATTTAAAATTTTAATGCTAACAAGGGAACCGTCAGAAGTGATAATAGAGTTTTTAAACGAAACATGTTTTTTCGGGATGGTTTTAGGTCCCTAATGATCATACAAAAATATTACGTGCTGCTTTTTAGGTTACGGTACTTTTTCGGCACTTTGAAGTTTTGTACCTTAATGTCCAAAGGGGGGAGTACGTGCTCAAAAAAGCGAAAAAAATAAAAAATTTTAAAAAATGTTAAAAATGGATGGAAATGTTAGTAATAAGCATATTAATGATGCCTATAAAATATTTTTGCTTAAAAACGTTTTAAATCCACTTTTTAAAGCAATTTAAGCATGCGTCATGTTATGGTACAAGAACTTTGAAGCGTTCAAAAATAAATTTATCGGCCTTCTGGTGAAAAAATATTTTGCATACGCATATTACCGACCCTCAGGAACAATTTGGAGCAAAATATGCGAAATTTAAAAAATTTCAAATTTTTTTCATTTTTGAATCCAAAGGGGGGAGTAAGGCAAATCACAGAACTTCAAAGTGCCGAAAAAGTACCGTAACCTAAAAACCAGCACGTAATATTTTTGTATGATCATTAGGGACCTAAAACCATCCCAAAAAAACATGTTTCGTTTAAAAACTCAATTATCACTTCTGACGGTTCCCTTGTAAATTTAAATAAAGCATTATATAAAAGAAAAATTGCATCTATGATTATTGTAGTAGAAACTCAAATTTCGGAGTCAATGGAAGCATGAGTCATTTTTTTTACAAAAGATCGAAAAATCACATCAAGGGTAACAAGACAGTTATTACTGTAAAAAACTGAAGAATCACAAAAACGAAAGTTTTTCACAGTATTTTCTGCGACAAGAAATTCGAAGTCGCCATAGGATAAGATAACATCATATAAAGACAGGTAACTAACTGAACAGCGGTAAATTTTTTTAAACACTGTAAGCAAGGGATTTGAAACCACAAACTTCCCAATTAACCAAAAAAGAGGCTGAATTTTGCTAATATCTACTTTGCTACATAAATAATCTCCGTTTTGATAAAAAGCAGAATTCAAAATATTACCTTTAAGATTTCCATGTTCCTTAATAACCAAAATTTTTCGTTTTGCGAAAAAGTATTTGCATGTTTGATAAAGTATTTCAAGTCCATTTCCAGATTTTGGATTTAATAATAAATGCGAAATAACATCAGATGGAAAATCAAAACATTGTCGACGAGGTTCTTTAAAAGTACATTTGTTATCGTGGATGGCGATGGCAAGAGTCATTTTCAAGGCAAAAAATATATTTAAGAAAAATAAGAAAATGAATAGAAGAAATTATATTTTCTTGAACAACAAATTTGAAGGAATGAGCAAAAATAACTTATTTCCCAAGATTTTGAGATTATTTTGATTAAAGGTACACTTCGAAATTGACTGAATTTGCCTTGTGCACTATACTTAAAGAAAAGATTCAATTAATTGCCTATCTTCATATATTTCTGCAATTCCGGCCAACTACAGAATACAGGATAAGATATAAACAGTCCACTTTTGTATGAACTGGTTTTGGTTTTTATAAAATTTATTAAAGAAACAACAATATTTAAATTGTAAGCAAAAAATATCATGATTTCAAGAATGATTAATATGCACAAACAGTAACATTCAATTTTCTTTCTTCATCTTCTGCAGTGATATTTTTTAATGCGGATTCGATATCCTTTTTGACTTCAGTGGACCGTAGATTTTGAATATGAACTTCGTAAGAACACAATGGACGTAGTTCAAAGAATTTACATAATAATACTGGATCAAAATCATTTGAAATAGTCATTATGTGAAGAGAACATAAATTGAGTTTCATGTTCAAAGGAAATTGTATCATTTTTTGAAGAATTTTTTTTGAATAAGTTTCATTTTCGTTTTTATACCAAAACTCTTCAACATTTGGTAATTTTTTAAAAATGACATCGAGAGTAACATGTGAACCATTTGAATAATGAAATGATGAAAAATACAAATGAAAAGTTTTTACAGTATTTTCTGAGACCAAAAATTCAAATTCGTTAAAATATAAGGTAGTATGGTATAGAGCAAGGTAACCAACTGAACAACGACAAATCTTTTTAAGATTTGTGGAAAATTTTTTTGAAATAATAACTTGTCCAGTGAGCCAAAGTAGGGCATCAATCTTGCAAATATCTGTGCTGATTTGTGAAAATCCACTTTTTGGAGTGGTACTGTAATACAAAATTTTGTCTTCAAGATGTCCCCAATGTTGAATCACCAAAATTTTTTTTTCGCTGAAGAAATATTTGCAAGTTTGATAAAGTTTTTCAAGCCCGTTTCCAGATTTTGGATTCATTAATAAATGTCAAATAACATCTGATGGAAATGCAAAATACTGTCGACGGGGTTCTTTAAAAGTAAATTTGTTATTGTTTATAACAGAGGTCATTTTCACGGTAAAACAATATAATTAAAAAAATAAGACAAAAGATGAAGTGTATTTTCTCGAACAACAAATTTGAACGAATGAGCAAAATAAAATCAAGGCAGAAAATATATTTTTTTGATTTGCAAGAGAATTAAATGACTTCGCAAATAAAAACTTTATCATGACGAAGAGAGAAAGAGAGAAAGAGAGAGTTGCTTCGAGGATCGTTTTATTATTGATCTATAGAATTTATAAATTTGAAAAAATTTTTTAAGTTTAATGGCTGACTTTTTTTCCTATGACCTGATGAAACAATGAGAATTCAGAACTTTGTACGATTAAAACTAATTTTATTATGTATGAAATAGACAATGAAATATTATGCAATCTTTTGCAAAAAAAATTTTATAGTAGAAAACAGTGACGATGTATGAAATGGTTTTGATTTTTGTTAAATTTATTAAAGACAAAACAATATAAAAAAGGCAAGCAGAATTGATCAACAAAAAATATCATGATTCCAAGAATGATTATGTGCGAATAAGTTAACATTTAATTCATAAAATTTTTTAAACACTGAAAAATGTTCTAATTTAATTTCGGGAAACTCAAGAAATATATCTCATAATTTTTTTACTTGTTTTGACAAGATTTTGAACTATTTCATTTCGGAAAATAAATTTCTTAAAGCAAGTAGTTCGTATTTTTTGAAACAGACTATTTTTTTAGTGTTTAAATTTATTTATTATAAGAAAATAAAAATATAAAGAATGCAAGAAATACGCTGTTTCTATCATAAAATTTCAATATAAATATCAAGATTTTAAGAATGATTATTTTGGGTATACGGTAACATTCAACTTTTTTCCTTCATTTTTCTCAGTAATATTTTTTAATGCTGTTTGAATGTTCTGATTTATTTCAGTGGAACGAGGGTTGATAATATAGATACTAAAATTACACAATGGATATCGTTCAAAGAATTTACAAAGTAATGCTGGATCAAAATCATTTGAGATATTTGTAATGTTAAAGGTACAAACATTGAGATTCAGTTTAAACGGAATTTCAGACATTTTTTGAAGAGTTTTTTCTAAATACGTTTCATTTATGCTTCGATACGAAAACTTTTCAACATTTGGCAATTTTTTAAGAATGACATCAAGGGTAACATGGCTATTATTACTGTAATAAATTAAACCATGACATAAATCAAAGTATTTTACAGTATTTTCTGAAACAAGAAATTCAAATTCGTCGTAAAATAAGGAAATTTTATATAAAGTAAGGAATCTAACTGAACATCGGTAATTAGTTTTATAATTTGTGTATAATGAATGTGAAATTTCGAAATCACCAGTAGGCCAAATAAGAGAATTAATTTTGCGAATGTCTGCATTACAGTATAAAATATTTTTATTGTTGCGGAAAGTAGAATGTAACATATTGTCTGTAAGACGCCCATATTGTTTGATAACCAAAATTTTTCTTTTGCTGAAGAAATATTTGCATGTTTGATAAAGTTTTTCAAGTCCATTTCCAGATTTTGGATTCATAAATAAATGTGAAATAACATCAGATGGAAAATCAAAATACTGGCGGCGGGGTGCTTTAAAAGTATATTGGTGATTGCTCATGGCAGAATTCATTATTTTGGAGGAAAATATATTCAAAGTAATAAGAAAATTATGAGTTTCTTGAACAACAAAAACGAAGAAATGATTTTAATTGACATTTTTGTCGTGATGTGATGCTTAAAGGGACAATTTTGTATTGATCAAAGTTTCCTTGAGCACAGCACTTAACAAAAAAAACTCAATTAGTTGCTTCAGTTCGTATTTTTAACGATTCTGTCCAAAATAGGAATATATTCTTTTCGACTCCACGAAATTATAATTTTAAAAAAAATATATTTTTTTATAAACATCCACTCATTGTGTTCGTTTTTAAGCACATTTGAAATCAAAATTTTGGTAAATAAAAAAAAATTTAATATGTGATATAAACCTGTGTTTGATCTGTGATAATTAAAAGGAATATTTTTTTTAACAGACTTGTGTCATTATCGTCCTATAAAATATTATTCAAAAAACAACGTTTAAAAAATTCTTTAATTTTGAGTTTTGTTTTGGTTATGTTAAAAAATGCAAAGAAAATCTCCTTTTTCTTTCATTCATAGCAGGAAAGACATGAAAAAACAGAAGAGAGACACGCATTTTTCGTTTCCATTTTTTTGCTTCCCTTTTTTGACAGAAAAAAACACTTTTGTCAATGACATTTTTTGTTGCTT
Organism: Panagrolaimus sp. LJ2414; assembly: GCA_024447195.1. NCBI lineage: Eukaryota > Metazoa > Nematoda > Chromadorea > Rhabditida > Panagrolaimidae > Panagrolaimus > Panagrolaimus sp. LJ2414. Next base: position 4,242,780 of record JAMRXY010000023.1, read on the forward strand.
GAGAAAAAGAAAACGCCATCTTTCACTTTTTCAAAAAAAAGTTTTTTGTTTTCTTTCATTTTTTGAATATTTTAAAAATATTTTTAGCAAATCAAATTGTGCAAAAAAAAGCACAAAATTATCTGGGAAACAAATTTAGAGCTTTTTGAATACAGTATTTGTGAGCAATATGAAAAATATGACAAAAATAACAGTAGTGTACGGAAACGATGTACATTGGGAGGACAATAAAAAGCATTTCTTACCAATTAATGTTGAACATCATTTAAAATAAAATGATATTTTGATGAAGTGAACGTAAAATAAAATGGGGAAGAAAATGAAGAATCCTGGAGCGTTCAGATCCTTCTTAATTATTTTGCAATACAAAAGAGCGCCACAGGAAACTTTTGGTTTGCAGTCCATTAATTATGTATTTATTAATAAAATTATAAACCAAGAAGTAGTTTTCACTTTCATTCTATGTTTTTCCTCTCTTTTTTGAGGTTTGTCTTGCATTTTGTTATATTGCATTACCACAAACACATTCGCATGAAAACTCGCTGAAAATGGAACAAAAACGGCACAAAAAGGGAAACACTTTTTCATTGCTCAAAAATGCTGTTTATACTCGTTTGTGTGCCAAACAAAAACTCAGTTTCTCAAACAAAAGCTTTTAAAGGAAGAAAAATGAAAAAGTCTTTATCTTTTTTTTACATTTCTCTTCACGTATTTTTAGTATTTTTTAGGAAATATATTCATCGAAGCAGCCTTTCATTTTATCAGAGTCATCGGTTCAAAGATAATATTATAGGTCAAGGATTTAATGGACCCATCGCAACCCGCATCCCCCTGAATTTACAAAATTTACATTAAAGAACAAGACTCGCATGAATTTTTAGTGCGATATTGATTGCGTTTCTCGCAGCAAAAAGGCATTTCTTGGAGCCTTCAAATTGTAGCTGTTTTTTCCCACTGTTGAAAAGTGAGAAAATTCAGCTCCAATGAGTCCATGATTTTGGTTTAAAAACATTTTTATCAAATGGGTCTGCTTGTGTTTTAAAGACAATAGGTTTTACAAAACAACAAATTAATTTACAACTAAAACTTTCAAATAAATTAATTTATTTTTAATTAAAATGAAAAAAATTTAATTTGAAATTTGTGACGCATTTTTTAAAAAAGAAGAGAAATTGTGAGTAAATTCCCTTCTTTTTGAAAATCTATTTTGTTATCTTCAAGTTCACATACTTTACAAGCCAGTTATAATGTGTAATTAAATCCCATTCTTTTTCAAATATGTTTATTTTTAAACATAGAAATTTTGATCACAATGATGCTGATGATAAACCATATATCGTGATCAAACAGTTGTGCGGGAAACATATGTTTTACAAGTTTTTCCACAATCAGCAAATCCAGTTTTACAAAATTCGGCACAAAATTTGTTATCGCAATTGCCAGAAAAGAAGCACGCTTTACCACTTTCACATTTGCCTTTGCATTTTTCAACGCTTTTGCAATCTTTGACACATGTAGAACCGCCGATTCTAGCATACTGGGCGCAATTTTTTGCGCAATCTTCAGCCGAACAGCTGCCCCAGAATGAGCATCCAATACCAGTGGTACAGTCATAAAAACATTTGGCATCGGAAAATTGGATAAAAAAGAAAGAAACAAGAACAGCAAAAGCGACGTATAATTTCGTAGTTGCCATTCTTGGAATTTTATTAGCAAATGAAATGTGGGTTTATCTAAAAAAGTAAAAAATTAATATAAAGCTTTGCAGAAAAGTTTGAACTTGTAATTGGAGCTTTTACACTGAGAAAAAAAGTGTTACTGTTTAAGGCCAAAAATGTTACAAAAGCGTAACACTTTTGTTTCATTGCCCCCCTTGGTACTGAGTGTTACATGTTCGTAATTCAAGTGTTACCGATCTGTGGCACTTGATGCTTCAAAAATTATGTAACCAATGACCCATTTAAACGTACCCCCCGGGGGAGTAATTTTTCAAAATTTAAAGGGGCACCCTTGTTCCCCATGCAAGGGTTAAGGGGGAGGACACCCCCTTTTCATTTTTAGCATCCCTATATGCGGATGGAATGATGGTTAGGGTAAAAAACCGGCAAAACTTATAAAAAATGCAATGTGTATGCAAGATAAAGCGCAAAAAGAAAACAGAGAAACAAAGACACGCTCTCTCTCTCCGTGAAATAAATGCAGCGTTTAGTGCTACATTTTTGTAACACATTTTAGCCTTTTGATGAAACACTTTTGTGGTTGTAACACAAAAAACTGTAACACACTGTAACTTTTTTTTCTCTGTGTAGATTTCGACAAAGACAATACACAAAACGATAAATGCTCGAAACAATTGCAAGAACTATTTATACAGATTTTGACGCGCGGCGTAGTTTAAAATTTAACACGGCATTACACACATATATGTAACAACCGCTTCTTTTTATTTATTTCTTTCATCACCAAAAACATAAATGTGAATTTAATGTTATAGCTTCCAGAAAAAAAGAAAACATTTATTTATCAATAAATGTTGTAAACACTTTAATACAATTTTATTATTTCTTTCTTTCTTAAAGTCACGTAATGTTTGTCTACTAAACAATCACTTTCTTATTTTTTATAAGTGGGATTGCTAGAATTTAAGACAAAGTATTTCGTTTTTCATATTTTTTTATCATATAAGCCACGTAAACTTAGTCTTTCTTAAATGTATCATTACAAGCTTTTAATTACCAAAAGTGTGACAGATCTTGAAATTTCTTTTTTGAGATGTTTGATTTTTTTTAAAAACATAATGGGACATTTGCGGTTTCTGGAGTTTTCGATGTATAGATAATTTAAAATATCCATTAAGATTTTTTCAGACCTATTTTTGCAAATACCAATTGTCTGAAAGCATTCAAGGGCGGAAAAAAAGCACAGCACTTCAAGCACACAAACTTTGTATATTTTCTATAAAATCAAATGGTGCCACATCTCAAACAATGTTATTTCAATATGAGAACTTTAAAATATGCGATAAGGGATTGTCCAGAAATCACGTGACCATGAGGGGGGAGGGAGGGGGTAAGCCAAATGGTCACCCGGCTTTGATGTTGTCGGTAAAAAGCTTTGATCTTTGGTCACGGAGGGAGGGAGGGGGTCTGAAAATCACGTTTTGTTGGTCACGTGATTTCTGGACAATCCCTAAGTTCTAGTGTGTTCATTTCTAAAAGTTTTGTATTCAAAGCATTTTCTAAATGATAAAAATAAACTTTGCAAAACACTAAAATAATATCAGATTCGCTTGTTTTGATAAGATTTACCTAAAATAAACCACAAATTGCAAATAAATTTTTTAAATTTTTTTATAATTTTTTTGCTTTTTCAGCAGAAAAAAAGCGTTCCAAAATTTATTTAGGATTTATTTGCCACACAAAAGAGTGTTTTTCTTTTCTATCATTAATATGTAGATATTGTTTTTGAATAAAAAATAAAATCTTACATTTTTATTGATAATTTTATTCACGATATAACAAAGTAAACAAAAACACAAAAATTCTAAAGAAAAACTTGAGAAACATAAAAAGATTAAATTAGTTATGCATTGTAATTAATATAGTGACATCGTATTCTTTGGTTTTATCAGTTTTAGAGATTTCTTTCAATACATTTTCAATGCTTTCCTTAATTTCAGGGGAACGTTGATTTTCAATATAAAATTTGAAATTACACGATGGATGTTTTTCGAAGAATTTACAAAGTAAAACTGGATCAAAATCATTTGAGATATTCAAAATATGAAAGAAACAAAAATTAAGTTTCATATTTAATGGAATTTGAGTCATTTTTTGAAGAGTTTTTGCTGAAAAAGTTTCATCTTTGCTGTCAAACCAAAACTTTTCAACATTTGGCAATTTTTTAAGAATAACATCAAGAGGAACTGGGCAGTTAGTACTGTAATAAATTGAAGCACGATATAAATCAAAGTCTTTTACAGTATCTTCAGATACAAGAAATTCAAAGTCGTTGTAAGATAAGTTGAAATCATAGATATCAAGCTTGTAAATTGAACAGCGGTAAATAGTTTTTAAATTTGTGGTTAATGGAGGAGTAATCACTAATGCACCAGCTAGCCATAAAAGGGCTTGAATTTTGCTAATATCAATTTGGCATTTCGATGTTTTTCCATTTTGATCAAAAGTACAATATAAAATATTATCTTTAAGATGCCCATGTTGTTTGATAACCAAAATTTTTCTTTTTGAGAAGAAATATTTACATGTTTGATAAAGTTTTTCCAGTCCATTTCCAGATTTTGGATTCATTAATAAATGTGAAATAACATCAGAAGGAAAATCAAAACATTGTCGACGGGGTTTTTTAAAAGTGAATTTGTTATTGGTGATGGCAGGAATCATTTCTTGAAGCATTTTTCGAGGAAGACAACGATGGTAAATAAAGAAGTTTAATTTTTTGAATAACAAAAATACGAGAATGAATATAAATGACCTGTTTTTCATGATAATGAAAGATGAGTGCCTAAGTGTCCGCTTAAAAATTGATTGAATTTACCTTTAGGATAGCACTTGAGTAAATTAGTTGCCTAATTTCATATTAGGGTTCATGACAGAAAAGTCAAACTTTTTATCCGCTTCAAATTCAAACCTTTTTTTCAAAACTAAAATAAAATTTTTTCAATCCAAATCCCATTTTTTAATTATAACACTTCCACCCAACTTTTAAATAAGGAATTTTACTTGTAAGTTATAAACTTTTTGTGTCTTAATATTTATGTTTTTAAAACAATTCATTCATTAAAAAAGCAAAAATAACTAATTTTTTTTGGTTTAAAAAAAAAAATTTAAAAACAATCCATTCTTGAAGTCCGTTTCTAGGCCAAATTTGTAACAAAAATTAAAAACTGGTATTGTTGTTATGGGACATAAAGCCGTGTTTGACCTATGATGCTTTAATGAATATTTTTTGTGAGCAGTTTCGATTCGCTGACACATAAAAATTTTTTAAAAAATGTTATACAAAAAAAGCATCGTTTTTTTTTTTTAAGGCAATTTTATCAGTTTTGGTTTTTTAAATATAAAAATTTTTTCTTTCACCCATTGCCCGCGTGTCCACCAAGAAGGACATGAAAAAAGAGAAGAGGGACAGCCACTTTCCGTTTGCGTTCTTTTGCTTCTTTTTCTGCTAGAAAAAAAGCTTTTATCCATGGCAAAAATTTTCTTTGCTTTAGAAAAAAAAAACTCCATTTTTCTCTTTTTCAAATAAATTTTTTTTGTTGCCAGTTCTTTTTTGAATATTTTAAAATATTTTAGCACAAAACATTGTGCAAAAAGACAAGAAATTATTGTTGAAACAAATTTAACAACTTTTTGAATACGGTATTTGTCAGCGATTTGGTAAAACTTCCCAAAGAGAACTATGGATTACGGTAATAATGCATCATCGTTGTTCACTGAAAAGCCATAAAAAGCATCTCTTGCCAATTAATGCTGAACTTCATTAAAAATAAAATGACGTCATACTTCGATGAAATGAACGTTAAATAAATTAAAGTTTTTGCAATACATAAATTACATTTTTGTTATCAAAAAAATTTTAAACTAAAAAGATGTTGAAAAAAACAGGACTTCAATTCAGTTCTATTTTTTTCTTCTCATTTTTGAGGTTTGTCTTGCACTCTGTTATATTGCATTTTGTCGGCCACACTTTAACTGGAAACTCACTGAAAATGGAACCCCCTCTTTAAGCTTAACAAAAACAGCACAAAAAGGGAAAGACTTCTTTTCATAGCTTAAAAATGCTGTTGATATTCATGTGCATGCCAAACAAAACTCTGTTTCACTAGCAAAAGCTTTAAAGAAAGAACAACGAAAAGGGCTTTTTCTTTTTTGCGTTTTCGTTCACGAATTTTTTGAATTTTTAAGGAAATATTCATCAAACCAGCATTTTATTTTATCAGAATCGGGTCGATGATTATATGGGGTCTCCGATGTATCTTTATCAATTGCCCCAGATTGATTCCTAAAATAACTTCCCCAATACTTCAGGAACAACTACCACTTTAAAATATTGCTAAAACTTCTTTCATGGATTTGCATAATTAATAATAAACGGGAAGACGCACCACACATAAATTTGTGGTGCGATGTTGATTACGTTCCCACAGCGGACGTTTTCTTGATTTTTGGCAATATGTTTTTTGCTTGCGCAAAAAAAGGTGCATGCAATTAAATATTGTAAAAAAATTACCTGGCAAGCCCAAATAATTTTCTTGCATTCGGAATTGATAAAAAACATATTAGGGATTATAAAAATGTAAAAAAATGTAAAAATATTACTGTAAAATACCATGATGAAATTAGTGATTTTTCGAAATATTGAAAAATCAGAAAACGGAATTCTGTGAAGGGATTCTGAAACTTTGTGGCTTAAAAATCTTGCCATATCCAGAAAAATATAATTTGGTAGTTTACCTGCTATTAAAAATTTTTTTACAGGTTATTTTGTAAATATTCCCATATAAAACAATAGATAGGGGTACTGTAACTTCAGAATCCGGCTTCTGAAAAATAAAATCGCTCTGTATCGTTTTGCCCTGGGTCTATTGTAATAACGTCTGACACTTTTTACCGCAGTTCAGTTACTCATCTCTGAGTAATAGCGTGTGTAAAATTGGTTACGGTAGCTATTTCAACATACCGCAAAAATTACTCAAAAATCCTAAAATTGATCGCAAACGAATTCCTTAGGTTCAAAACACTTATATTTAATGTCTTAAATAGTTTTCACGTCTTTAAAATTGTTTTATACTGTAGTATTAATTATCTGAAAAAAGGTCATTTTCAAGCGTTGTGTTGAAAAATTATAAATATTGCTTTTTACCTGTTAAAGCAAGTTTCTTTGTAAGAAATAATTTATATGCATGTTTTAAGACTAAATTTAGCATTTGCGAGTGTATGCCAAACAAAACTCTGTTTTTATAGCAAAAAGCGTTATTTTTCTTTTTTCTGCGTTTTTGTTCACGAATTTTTTGAATGTTTAAGAAAATATATTCATCAAAACAGCCTTTCATTTTATCAGAATCGTCGGATCAAAGATTAAATTATTGGTCAGGGATGTAATGGACCCATCCCAACCAGCATCAACCCTAATTACCAATTTTAAAAACTGTTAAATCAGGGGTCAAGTGTCAGGGGGTCAAATGCCATGTCCTCATATCGAAGCTTCAAATAAGTGCCTTTTTTCATACACCAAAAATTTATGTGTGTATGTTTTCTTCATTAATATAAATTCTGTTTAAATACATAGAAGACATTTGTGTTGACCGCATGACAATTGACCCCGAAGATATATTTATTTAGCAGAAGCTGCAACATTAACATTTTTTAAGAAATGCAATAAATTCGAGGGGTCAAGTGTCATGGGGTCGAATGTCATGGGGTCGAATGTAACGAGCCCCTTCGATATGGACCTGTTTTTTTCTAAGTGTAAAAAAATAAAAAAAGCCGCAAAAAAAATTTTGTCCGCTAAAGTAAAGAAGACCCTTCTTTTTTTCGTCTTCGACTTTTTCTTGTTGTGTCAGTGTCCGGCAATCAATAAGCCCATTTCAGCCGCAATAAAAAAAAAAGAAAGAGAAAAAAATTTATTGACCAGTCGGGTGTGGTTTTGCAAAAGCGGCTGACACATATGCATATTTTAGTCTTTTATATTTTTGCCAAAAATAATAATGTCATGTTTTTTTTGTGGCGAATTTTATCATTTATCACAGAATTGCGACAAATTTATTTCTGATGAATGCCGCCAAAATATTGCCCGTTCCAAAAATCATTGTTGGCATTGTTTTACTTTTAACAACGCTGAATTTCCATGCAAATTTTGTAAAAAATACAAAAAATGTTATATTTGTTTCTCAGAATTCCATCATACATTTCTTTGTCAACATCGAAACAGGGGTAAGTAACAAATTTTTGCAGTTTTATTAAGCATGGCCGCGGGCCCTCTCGGCGCGTTAAGGTTCGGGCCGGGCCCGGGCCCAAAATTTCAGGCCTGCGGGCCTTGTACAAAAAGTTCAAAACCCGATTGTCTTCAAAATTATTGCAAGGAAAAGGCATTTTTACTCATTTTTGTGTTATTTAACAGAAATACACGCCAAGAAAACATCAAAGTTTTTATTGAACAAAAGTTTTTTAGAAATTTTTCGCCAAAAAATTAAAGTGTTCGATTTTAAGAAATATTAAAAAGTTTGCTTAAAGCCCGCTAGCCGGGCTTTACATGTCCGTCAAGGCCAGGGCTTTATGGGCCCAAAAACAAACGGGCCGGGTCTGGCCCGCCCCGGGCCTTTAAAAAGGGGGCCTGAAGCCATGCTTAAGTTCCATTAAAAAAGCCTTTTTTTAGTTTTGCCGTTTTTTATTCCAAATATTAACAAAGAATTGCTGCAGCGATTTTTACAATTTTTAAATCTCGAAGAACAATATTCACTGGCATTTACTTCGCCCTTGGCTTTAAAATCCATTAAACTGAAACATCTTACCATCCTTTATCAGATGAATCCTTTAAAAAACAAAATGATTTTGGAAAAAACGAATTCAAATTTTGTCATCAATTATTCATATTCTTTCTATAAACCATTTCGCTATAGCTACTTCGAATATTCGATACATCCGACATACTTTTCTCCAATAATTTTTAAATGTCAAAAAGTTTACATTTCCAGCGCAGAGTTTACGGCACAAGAATTTATGGAGTTTTTTTCTGTTAAACTCATATATGCTAATTTTTCGAATGTACAATTACTATCAGCCGTAACATTTTTATCCATAATTCAAGCTGCACCAAATATGGAAAGCATCATATTTTATGAAACAAATTTAACAACTGATACCTCTTGGCCTGATGAGATTCTTAAGTGGAAAACAGGAAATCCCTTATCAAAGCTACAAATTCCGATTCAAGATTTAAATTTTGATTTAAAAAGTCTTTTGGTTGTTTTAAAGGTAAAAATGAGAATTTTAATATATGATTACGTCATCATGTCTTTTTGGGTTGGAAGGGGGACATCCCCCCGCGAACAAATTTTTTTACCGAATATTAGAATTTTTTAATTTCGAGTTTTAAATATTTGCGTGTCGAGATCATCAATTGTTGTTTAGTGAAAAAACTTGTTCGCGGTGGTACATTTTTCATTTTGGTTCCCATAAACGTTTTCCTGTACCGTAAAATAATATAAAAAAATTTTCAGGAAAAATCGCTACCATCAATTAAAATTTTATTAGATATTACAACAATCATAGATGCAACAAAAAGTCGTGAAGAAATTGTAAAAAAAGTTCAAAAAAAAAATGTCATATCTTTTTAAAGTCCATTCAGTTGTGCAGGAATCAAATCACACAAATGACTTAAAAACTCTTAATATGAATTTTACAATTAATAAGTTTTCTATGATTAAAAAACTTTTACAATGGCATTTATGTGTACCAAATTTCTGCATTTTTCATACAAAACGATTACCAGAAAAACCAAATACTTTTATTTTGCATGTAAAAAGAAAGAAAAGAAATGATTTTAATTGTATGTTGCATTCTTCAATTTCATGTAAATAAAATGTTTTTTTTACCTTTCTTCACTTTTTAGTTTATTACAAACATCAAACAAATTAATTTAAAAGGTTTGTAAAAGATATTCTGTAAACGGAATTGCCGTTCCTAGAATCTGGAAAAAATTACAGTAAGAAATTTAAACAATAATTTTCATTTATGTAAGAGATGAAGAGGTGCCACCAAAATTTGCATACGTTTGTTTTCAACATTATACAGGGTGTTTATTTTATCTGTGTGGGGTTTTAATTGCACGAAAAACATAAAAATTTTAACTTTCAGAAGCTCATATTTTCACACAATGTTAATATGGGCCTAAAGTTTGTTTTTCCAAATTTTCAGCCAAATCAAAGACCTAAACTTTTTTCGAGGATCTAGATCCTAGGACTTGACAAAAAATAAAAATTTGTAACTTTTTGGATTCCTTAGTTTATGGACTATCAATTTGCTTTAAAGTTTTTTTTCTTGTTCTCTAAATTTTAAATTTTTTCATCATTTTTAAATTTATTGAAAATCGAAAAATTTTCTAAGTCCAAGGTTTTGTAAATGCATTCACGGACTTAGAAAATTTTTTAAAATTTTAGTTTTCGAAAAATTTTATTAATTTGAAAATTTAGAGAATAAGAAAAAAAACTTTAAAGCAAATTGATAGTCCATAAACTAAGGAATCCAAAAAGTTACAAATTTTTATTTTTTGTCAAGTCCTAGGATCTAGATCCTCGAAAAAAGTTTAGGTCTTCGATTTGGCTGAAAATTTGGAAAAACAAACTTTAGGCCCATACTAACATTGTGTGAAAATATGAGCTTCTGAAAGTTAAAATTTTTATGTTTTTCGTGCAATTAAAACCCCACACAGATAAAATAAACACCCTGTAGTACCTGTTTTTCTTAACTTTATCATAAATTCCAAAATAATGCCGGGATAAATGCAAAAAATATATTTTTACTAACATATAACCCTTTTTGTTATCCGTTTCGTCCTTACCCTTATTAATATCGTGAATGAATTGAAACAAACAAAAAATGCAACAAAAAATGGATTGCATCAATAAATCACATTTTTTTCACTAAAACTAATTTATTTTTTTAGCATTTAAAGATTTTTTGATGGAATTTTTGTGGTTCAAAAATACCTTTGTTTGTTTTTCTCAGTTGCACATCCATGTTGATTCTAAAAGCAACGGTAAAAAAAGTGTTCTCAGTCCGCTTCCGGCCATCTGGAGCCATCAGATATTTTTTTAATTTTTTAAACTTTCTTTAGAAATCCATACCTTAATATCTAAGAAAGGCTGTAAAAAAGTTACATTTCGTTTGCACAAGTAGAAAATAAATGCCATCAAAAAAACATCATCCGATGGATGGGTAACTGTTTTTGTACTGGCAAGTATGATTCATTCTACTGGTTTTGCATTTTATGCTTTTTACGCATCTGGAGAATTACAAGTTTGTTAAACTACTGTAACCCTCTTTTATTGATTTTTCATTCAAATTTAAAGGATTGGGCTGAACCGAAAGCTGAAAGATGGCAAGTTGGAAATGGTGCCCCTCCAACAGATTACAATACAGGAGCAGATAAAAAAAAGAACCACTTCAATTACAACCACTCAACCAAGCATTCACCAAAATCCTCAACCTACTCAAGAAAAAAATGATGCCTATCCTCAACCATACCAAGCTTCAACAACAAACAATCCTTTCACGGCAGTATGGAATGAAAACTACCAATAATAATTAATAACGCCATAAGCAATACGAATTCGACTTGTTATAGATACTGTTCGTACACTGTAATTCAAATCAAATAATGTTTATTATCGATAACAATCAGCAAAATTATACACATACAAATCAGTTGAGAAAAATCATACAAATTTTTGAATTTCTCTACATTAAAGTTTATTCAGTGGAGTCCATTTATATGTGCCAGAAAAACCATGTTTATGCATCATCTCATCACTAGCTTCAGGCCATCAGCTAAAAAATAAAAAAATTGTTTTACAAAAAGTATACGGTAATGATCATGGACATACCTTCCAAATTTATATTGATGAGGTTTAACTTTCTTTTCTTCAAGAGTTTTTAAAATTGGAGTGAAAATTCTCCATGCATGTTCAAGTTCATCAGATCGAACAAAATTGTATTGCATATCAGAAAAGAGATCACAAATCGGACGTTTGTAAGCATAAGGTAAACGGATATTCTAAAATCAGAAGATTTGAAAAAAATTGGATAGGGTGTACAATAGTGTATACCTTATAAAGAGAATTGCATGTAAGATCGAATTCAGTTTCTTCAGTATCAAAGCCAAATCCAGGTTTATTTGTCAAAAGTTTCATATAAACTGCTTCATTTGGTTGCAAAGGAATAACCAATTCATCACCTTTTAGGTTTCCATCTTCTAAAATATCACCGGCAACATCTTTGTATTGAATTCGAACTTCTGCTTTTCGTTCAGTGAGAGCTTAAATAATACAACTTTAGACATAGAATCAAATAATACTATAAATACCTTTTCCACATCGTAAAAGGAATAAAACATCGTCCCATCGTTCATTATTAACACGAAGAACGGCTGATGCAAATGTTGGAGTAATTGAATCTTTAGGAACTTGTGCATCTACAAGATAACCGGTTCGAGCATCATCAGCTAAAAAAAGTAATATTCAAAAGAAATGGAGCATTATTCAGAATAAACATACCTTCTCCTTTTGGATCAGCAGTATATTAACCAACAACGATATCATTCAAAGTAATTGGTTGAATACATTTAAGAACTTTAACTTTTTCTTTTCAAATATCTTCTGGAGATAAACTTGCAGGTTTTTCCATTGCAACAAGAGTACAGCAATCACTTACAATTGATAAAGTAACAGCAAAAACCTAAAACAATTCAGATAAATATATATATATAATACACAAAGACACTTCTAACCTTTTTTGATGAAGCTGGAATCAACAATCTGCTGCTTTAACATGTTTATCACTTATGTGTGACAGTTATAAAATATATAATAATCATTAAATATTATGTGTGACAGTTATAAAATATATAATAATCATAATTTTCAACATCTTTTTTCTTAAAATAATTTTTGTTTTAAAAATTTGAACTTAAATGCTCTCGAAGCGATTGATTGCATTTTTGTAGCCTTGACGAAAAAAGTTTTTCCTCTTTGCCGAAAAAATTCCACAAAATGAAATGTTTTACATTTGTTTTTCTTTTCGTTATTCTTTCTGCTAAATTATATATATTTATTTATTTATTTATTTTATTTATCATATTTATACATATTTATATATAATTTTTTTGCAGCAATGGCTTTCACCCGAGAAAAGAAACAACAAAAAGCAGTAACTCGACAACGTCAACCTGTCAAAAAAGCTACTCCTCAAAAACCTCGTCGTGCTTCTTCAAGTGCTACATGCTCTTCAGCTAAATCAGCTAATTCTCCTAAAGAATATGAAGTTGAAGAAATTTTGAAGAAACGTGTTAAAAACAATCATACTGATTATCTTGTTAAATGGAAGGGTAAGCTATTATAATATATATATATATTTTACTGATATTTCGTTGTTTTATAGATTATGACAATCGATTCAACATGTGGATACCAGAAGAAAACTTAGCTAAGTGCTCATTTTTGCTTAAGCAATTTAAAAAAGAATCTGAAGTAAGTTTTTTGATTTTTTCTTCATATTTACTTCATTGTTTTTATTTTTCAGAATCCTTCTAGCAGAAAGCGATCTTCTCCGACTCCAACAGCTTCAGAATCTTCTGCTAATAAACGTTCTCGTTCATCTGGTGTTCATCTTTTGGGACTTTACAAGGGTGTTTATGCTGACCCTAATGCAGCTGTTCAAGTTGATATGGATCTTACCGTTGATTCTCCATCTTATAATCCTCGTGAAGCTGATACCCAATCCGTTGCTCTTCCAGTTGATAATCAAAATGATATTCATGCTGAACCTGGAAATGTTGTTGCTGTTTATGTATCTCGTGAAAAATTCATACAAAAAATTTTGGATAATAAAAAAGTAAGCTGTTTAATTTTTTGGAGGAAAAAGAGCTTACTTAACCTTTTCATTTCATTTTAGCGTTCAAGCCGACCTAAAAGTGTTACTTTCTGCGTCCAACTTCATTCAACTTATTATGTTCCGAAGTTTGACTACGAAGAAGAATTTGTATGTGATGATGAAGATGGTGAATGTGATGATGAAGATCTTGAATATGATTCAGAAGAAGAACGTCAATATGATGAAGATGCTCTTTTGGAACCTCCACCTGAAAATGTTGATTCAGAAGAAGAACTTGATAATGGTGAAGATGTTGATACCGAAGAAGATATTGGTGAAGTATATTGTGATGAAGAAACTGATGAAGTTTATTTCCAAGAAACAGAATATGAAGATTATATTTAAGCTTTAATTGTTTCTTTTTGCAATTTATTTTTTTATATGATAATGATGCGTTTTTTATGATAATAAATAATTTATTGATTAAATACAGTTTTATCTAACCTTAAAAGACAATATCCAAACATTTCAACATTTATTGCTAGTCACAGCCTGAGTCACAGATGACTCGAGTTGCCCTATAGTGCCTAGTTAAGACTCTAGAGTTGCAGCGTGTCAGTCTAAACTAGGAGTTAGCGAGTTGCCCGATAACCAATCTGTTTTCCTCCTTTTTTCGTTCTCCTTTTTTCCACCCCAGAGTTGCCCTGTAATATAAACTTTTAACAATTAAAATATTTATTTTTTTAAAAAACACAAAATTTAACAACAATAAAAAATAACAAATAAAAATTAAAGATTCGTTTCTCAGGAATAGGTTCAAGAAAGATGACAGCAATTGGTTCCTTTTCTACAACACTTTGTTCACCACTCGAATGCCAGAATCAGAATCAAGAGAGCAGATTTATCAACATGAGAAGCGTAATTGAGTATTTTCCCGTATACAGAGGCTAAAAAGAACAAAAGATATATTCACATGTTTAAAAGTATATATATATACTTACCACTAATTCTTCAAAGTGAAGATGACGATCAAGATTTGCAAAGGCAGCAGTTCCATATTCTCCGTTGAGTTCACCGAAGGCGGCACGAGGAAATGAATATCCTAAAAAATGAAAGAAGTTAAAACTTGAAACAAATAATAAGGAAATTCACCAAACCTTGAATAAAGATGACTGAAATTGAAGCAAAGAAAAGAAGTTGGAGGAGTTTGCCATGATCTGAAAAATATAATAATATACGTTACATGTGATTACGAGTGAGGTGAAAATTTTACTTACTTGAAGCTTAGCATAACCATGTTCAATCTTTTTGATAAAATCAGGGGAGACAGACATCTTTTTTGTTTTTGAGAATCAAGAAGGTTCAAGGTGTAAGAGAGATGGTGGAGGCGGAGGTGGTAATGGGTCAACAAAAACGTGTTCTTTTTCTGCTGGTGGTTGTGTAGTCTCTTTTACACGTGGTGGTGTAACATCCATTGGTTCATCTTCAGCTAGAGCAGGCTCGTTTGTGACAAAAATATCCTTTGGAACTGTTGATAACTTTAATAATAATCTTGAACCTTTTGCTGAAGAAGCTTTTGGATTTGATTCTCGAGATTTATTTCCACTTGAAGATGGTAAAGAGCTTTGACTTGGTTCAGGGTTAATTGGTTCAGATTCTAAAAATCAATGAGCAAGTTTAATACCAATTAATAAGATAAAAAAACAACTTACGATTCTTTTAATTGAATCTTTAAAACATTTCAGCCAAAGACCTTCTGTAGCTGATAAACCAAAGAAACCACATCCAACTCTGCACAAAGTTGCAGCTTGTTGTTGATTTTCCATTATTTGAATAAATAACAATAAAGATATTATAACAAGTAAAAAAATTACAGAGTTTCTTTCAAAACTCTGTAACTTTAAAAAATTCGAAGAAAAAAGTTTTAAAAAAGGTAAAGCAGCAAGCATGAATGAATTCGTGTTAAGAATTTCGAAAGTTTTTAAAAAAAGTAAAAAACCATAAGTTTTATTTACAGGGCAACTCGGGAGTTTAGCGAATATTTAATTGAAAGATCAAACAAATACAAATTTTAAAAATATTTTTGTTCAATTTTAATGTGGTTGTAAAGATTACGATTATATGTTAGAGTAAAATGTTGAAAAGTTGCAACTGAAAAAAATTTTGGGGTGAGACCACATGCGTTGAAAAAAATAAATTTATTCCATCTGGTCCGCTCCCTTTAAAAAAATATTTTAAATATCAAACTTGTCAAAAAAATCGATTCTTCTTAGGTGTGTTTTGTTTGTTATCAGCTAACAAAAATTTTTTCAATATGTACATCTCATATTATTTCTTAACTTCCTGTCCCTTCCAAAGAATGTAGTCACCAATAATAATAATTTTAACATTAAAGAAACTCTTATTTTATTCATTTCTTGTTTTATTTCATCATGGTTTCTACTCTTTCAAAAAATTATTATCCAAGTGATGTCCTAAAATCGATGAAGCAAAATGCCCATCCACGAATGGCTTTAAAACTTATGCAAATTTGTAAATATTTTCAACACCCCAAATTTCCATATTTTGTTGTTGAATATTTAGTTGTTTCCTCGGAACGCGCATCTTATATCCCCTTAGAGAAAAATGAATCTTCTGAATTTGCGTTTGTTCCTTTAAAGTTCATTGACAAAATTGAAGATATTCCAGAAGGACTTTGGATTTTAAAAGAGTTAAAATTGATTAATATTGATTTTTCTCTAATTTCATATAAAATAGAATGTTGTGAAATTACAGTATTATCTCTGCAAAGACAAATTCTTTCTCTTCAAGAATTTAAAATTTTATCCAAAAATCTCGCTGAACTGTGGATGACCGAAAGTTTTATCAAATACGAAAATGGAGAAGTTGTTGTTTTTGAGGACCTTCTTGAATGTGTCCCAAATATTGAATCTATTAATCTGTAAGTGGGTTTCATTTTCAATAGTTAAAGAAGTAAAATTTGAATATTTTTAGCGACCAATATATCCCTTCAATTGTCAACTTGGAAAAAGCAAATTCATTATTTATTCCACAAAATGTTGAAATGAAGCTGAAAATCGATGAAAATTTTAATGTTGCCTTCTTTACTTCATTTTTACTTGTAAGTGTTAAATTATGTTTTGAACAAAAATTTGCATAATCAAAACTTTCGATTATTCAAATTTTTGTTGTCTCGTTGCCTTTGACATGTTGTCGACAATGAAGCGCAAATAACCAAAAAAATATGATTATTTTCAGAACCATCAAAACATTTATGCAAATATTGAAACCGTTGATAAAATTCGTTTCGATTTAAGACTACAAAATTTTGTTGATGAAATTATTAAAAATTGGTGCATCAAATTTCGACCCCCATCAATCAGTTTTTTGAATCAGACAGAAAGTTCATCAATGACCATGAAAGATATGGCAAGAGAATATAGATATGTAAATTTGGAGAAAATTAAATAATTTATTTCTTATCGATTTTTACTACAAATATTTAAAATTTCATTTATGAAAATTTGATTATTTGTTTATTTTTTCATGTTTGCTTCATTCATTCGCATAACTTAATTTAAATTAATTTAGAAAAACATAAGTAATATCTGAAATAAAGATAATTTTGTATACCTGGCAAACAACACAAAAAAACTAAAAAAATAGTTATACAAGAACATGTAAAACTAAAAAGAGGCAATCAAATGATTACTTTCCAAAACCAACGCAGCAGCACTTCTTTTCACTGATAAGAAAAATAATTATATTATGTTGACAATTAAAATTTTTCTGGAAAGAAGTTTGTTGATTTTAAAACATGACGTTTCATGCTGCAGTTTATCCTTCTGTTAATATTGCACTTTTATTTAATGCTAGTAATGAAAGTGTTACAAAAATAAAATTACCGTATCGAAGTTAGTTTTTTTAATATTAAAGATGGTTGCGGTTTACATTTTCTTTTTTTGGGTCTTTTGTAACGAAAATTGCTTGGAATGGATTTGCCTGATAAAATGACCCTGATTTTCAGGATTATGCTGTACAAAACTGAAAATCAGGGATCGTAAATAACAGTAACCCCTTTAAAAATCAAATTCGCATATTTTCAGATTCCAATGATTTCTTCAAAGATGTTATCCGTGATATTTTTAAAGAAATTAAATCAAAAATTACTGGTAAATTAGGCTGCTGTGCAATTGTATTAGATGAAAGTGAAAATGAAACTCGAATAGATTTTATTCAACACGGATTTGAAGTTGGATTTGAAAAAGTCGAAATTATCGATTCTCAAACTGCCAGATATTTGCATGCAACTTTTTATTCAAATTATTGCCCAAAAACTAATGACGTAATTTGGATTATCAATAATTTGTCCCTGAATATTTTTGAAAAATCAAATGATAAAGCGAGATATATGGGATCCATTTATGGTGACTTTAAAAAAGAAGAAATTTTAAAATCGGCTTTAATAAATCCAAATTTTGAAAAAACCCCGAAGGCATTACTCTATGATCATCGAAATTTTACAATGACTTTTATTAATAATATTACTGCACATTATAAATGTCAGTTTTATCAATATCAAAGTACTCCAACTTCAAAAATTCATATTCCCTATTACAAAATTAAATCACCAAATCAAGTAATTTTTACTGTTTATGAAGGAGCACTTTTGTATGCTCGTTTTATGGCAAATTATCCAGAATTAAAGGAATATGGAATTGAAAAAATGTTGGATCGAAGGATTTCTGTCGGAATAAGAAGCAAATTGATGCTGGAAGAAGGTGCGGACAAAATTGTTGACTTTCAATGTTTTGAATTACTGCCATTGAAATGTTTGGTGAAAGTGAAAAATTGCAACACCGAAAATAATGAGCTCATTATTGTAAGTTTTCAAACTAAGCTTGAGAATTTTATGTAGAAGTATCATAATTTTAAATTTTGATTTTAACCCGACCTTTAACAAATTAAAGGAAGTAGTCGTTAACGTAATTTTCTAATCCCTGATTTTCATGTTTGTGCAGCACGAACCTGAAAATCAGTGCACTTTGTTGAGGCAAATTTATTCAAATTTATTTTTGTTGCGTGACCCAAAAAACGAAAAAGTATGTAAACCTCCGCCTCCTTTAAACCCGTTTATTATAATTTTAATGTTTTATTCAAATCAAACACGGTCAAATTATTATTATTATTTTATTTAAAGGGAGAGGACGGGAAGGAAGAAGTTTATTTTTTTTATTACTGTGGTCCCACCCCGAAAGCTCTCTACTATAAAAATTTTTGATTGTCAAAAAAAAAATTTTACTCGATTAGTAGAGAGATTTCGGGGTGGGACCACAGTAATAAAAAAAAATAAACTTCTTCCTTCCCGTCCTCTCCCTTTAAATTGTATTCAAATTTTTCTTTAAAACCATTTTTGTATAATTTTTTCAGGAAAGCACACAGTTTGTTCCATTAATTGCCGTTGAAATTCAGCATGGTCTAATTGATCCAGATAAATATGGTGATAGTATAACAGTTGGTAATTTAACAGTTAAAATTTTAAATAGGTAAATGCACAATTTCAGAAACACAAAAAATAGATCTACCAAATTTTAATAATCTACTTTTAACAATTACTGTTGATACAAATGGTATTTTTGATTTAATTATTGATGAACTACATGAAAATGATAATGAATTTGATGGCAAAGATGAGACTTCAAAAGCTCAAAATATAAAAGTTCTAAATTTTACAATCCCTTCAACCCTGCATGAACATTTTGAACAATTTCTACTCCCAAAAAAGCATCAATTAAATCCAGAAATATCAGAAATTGTTGGAATTGATCTAGGCACTTCGAGATGTTGTGCAGCTGTAACACGAAAAAATGGAATTGAAATTGTTGCATTGGATAATACCGGGGAAAGGCTGCTACCTTCTTATGTTTCTTATGATGAAGAAAAAGAAAAATGCGGACAAACAGTACTTACAAGGTTACAATTTTTTGCAGAATCTACAGTTTTTGATGTTAAAAGATTCATCGGAAAAACTTTTGATGCAATAAAGCTGGACAAAAATTGGATGTTTAAAATTATTGATTCTAGTAATAAAGTGAAGATTCAATTACAAGGTTACGGTGGCAGTGAAGTGTTAAAATACCCTGAGGAAATTTCAGCAGTTTTATTAAAACATATTAAAAAAGTTTCTGAAGGCTTCCAAGGCATGCCCTTGAACAGTGTTGGCGGTCTTCCGGTCCGCGGTCCGGTCTTTCGGTCCATTTCGGTCCGGTCCGGTCCGGTTTTTCGGGCGACCGAGACCGAAGACCGAAAAATTTCGGTCTCGGTCCGGTCGACCGGACCGGTGGACCGAAACTTTTCGGTCCAATTGAATTCAGTTTGTCAAAATTTCAATTTTTCGAAAGTTTTTTAAAAAATTTAACGCAAAAACTGAAAGAAAGAGGTTTGTTTTAATGAGGGGCAATCATAATTGTGATTTTGCATCATTTTTCGTTTGTCAAAACTGCATATTTTTGATTATTTCGAAATTTAGCAACAAATTCGATCAAAAATGTTAAAAGCCCAAATTTATTTTCGTCAGACCGGGACCGGCGGACCGGAACATTTCGGTCTCGGTCCGGTCGACCGGACCGGTGGACCGGTAATTTTCGGGCGCCCGCCAACACTGCCCTTGAATGAAGCTGTAATAACTGTTCCTGCTGCATTTGACCCTACCCAGGCCGAAGCAACCCGAGCAGCTGCAATTCTTGCTGGTTGGGATCAAGTTCATCTTCTGCCAGAACCTGTTGCAGCTGCATTTGCATATTTTATTGATCGACCAATTCCAAAGAATTCCACTTTACTCCTCTTTGATCTTGGCGGTGGCACTTTAGATGTTTGCATTTTTAAAATTACAAAATTTCAAATGGAAATTATCAGTCGTTGCGGGGATCCATACCTTGGTGGACGAGATTTTGATAATTTACTAATCGATTTTTTTGCTGATAAACTTTTTACGGATTTCAATATAAAAGTTGATGAAAAAAGGCAATACAAATTAATGCAAAAATGCCAAGAAATTAAACATAATTTAAGTGTTAGAGACTCAGACAAGTGAGTTTTTAAAAATTCACAAAAAATTTGCATAAAACTTACTTTTTCAGATTAGACGTTGATGACTTCAAGCCATCAATAGAAAATGATGTTTACATAAATATTACTCGAAATGAATTTGAAACTTTGGCAATTGATCTCTTGGCAAAAATTGAAGAAAATTTAATCAAATCTTTGAATAGAATTAAAACAACCCCGGATAAAATGGATAAAGTTTTGTATGTTGGTGGAGGATGTCGAATGCCAATGATTAAAAATCTTCTTCAAAAGATATTTCCAAATGCTGAACATTGTTGTGAACAACATCCTGATGAAGTTGTAGCAATTGGAGCAGCATATTATGCAAATTACTTGAAAGAAATTTTTTCAAAGAATTTTTTTCAACAAAG
This sequence comes from Panagrolaimus sp. LJ2414, assembly GCA_024447195.1. Classification (NCBI taxonomy): domain Eukaryota; kingdom Metazoa; phylum Nematoda; class Chromadorea; order Rhabditida; family Panagrolaimidae; genus Panagrolaimus; species Panagrolaimus sp. LJ2414. The sequence goes on from JAMRXY010000023.1 coordinate 4,263,868, forward strand.
TTTAACTGTGAATTAAAGAATTACACACTTTTTTACTACTACTTGCATTTTTAAGTTACGGTACTTTTTCGACAGTTCAAAGTTGTTCGATTAGCTTTGATCACCTTTTACTTCAAAAAGATAAAAAAGAGACCTTTTTAATTTCCCCAAAATTTTGTTATTATCATAAAATGTTTCTTTGGGCCAACAATAAACAAATGAACAATAGAGATCATCGAGATGTGACGTCATATAAGATAAGTTTTGTCAAAATCTTCTAATTTTCAACACAGAAAAAAGCAAATTAATCTCAAAAATTTCATCTTCTTTTGAGATTTTGTTTTTGCTGACCAAAAAGAAGCCATTAAAGGGGGCGGACGGTTTGATACTTTTTTATTATTTGTCTAACGTTTTTCTTCGTTGAATTTTCATGACAATCAGGCAACAAAAACAATAGAAAAAGACCCTGATTGTCAAGGAAATTCAAAGAAAAAAAACGTCAGAGAAATAAAAAAGTATCAAACCGTCCGCCTCCTTTAAGAAGATGGTCAGTTTGGGAAGAGAAAGATTTGCCAATGAACCGGCTGTTGACCCCGAGCGCACACACACACATGTGTTTTTTTCATTGTTCAACTCGGATTTTTTCCCTTTTGTTGATCGATGGAAAAAAATTTTGTGAGCTAAAAATTATATGCCATGTGTCAAAAAAAACAGACTGTGCCAGGGCATAGTCAAAAATCTTTTTTGCTGCTCATTTGAGTTTTTTGTCATCTGCTTCGCTGTTTTTGGTGTCGCAGCAAAATGGTTTTTACAATTTTTACTGGAAAAATTGTGCCAACGCAATTGGATCCTGCATTACCAGTCTCGAAATGTCCTAATGATGAATCTGCTGCTGCTGCAAATTATTGCTTTTATCATAAAATTATTAGGAAATGTCTAGGAATTTCTGCTTTATGCACATTTATTTTTTTGCTTTCTTTAATTCAAGCAAATGGAAGCCGAATTAATTATTACAATAAATATTTCTATGATTCTGCTTTTGCTCCTGTTGAAAATGGGTTTACTCTACAAACAAAAATTGTTGCTGCTGAAAATGTAAATATAGTTTTATGAGTTTTTGGGAGTTTAAGAAGATGCAGATTTCTTACCTGCCAGCGTTTAGACCCTTGTCAGATAAACTGTAAATAGAATCCTTTTTGCGGATTATCTTACAAAGGAAGTTACCAACCTGGCCCGCATGGTGGATGGACTTTTATTATGCTAATTTATGGAATTGAAGTACAGAAAATTCACCCGGGTCGACGATTTTTCAGAAGCCCCAGTTTCACGCGCATTTTTTCAGACTTCAATTCTGTAAATTTGCATTACGATAGAGCATTTACCGGTAATATTTTGGTGTTATAACATAAATGCAAAACTGAATTATGGCTCCTTAATGGGATAGGTCTCATAAAAAAGCAAAAAAAAAAAAAGCGGTGGGACATGTTGATAATGTTCCTTGTTAATTAGATGGCAAATTTTTATGCAAATTTTATCAAAATTTTAGTAAGACATTACAGTTGTTAACTAATTCAAAAAAATTTCGTACTGTGAACTTTTAAAAAAATAACACAAATTTAAATTAGATCAACTACCAAGATAAAGCATATCCTCGTACAAAGCGGATACCGTTTCTTACAACATTATACTCTATATATAACCATTTATAACAGCTTCAAGAATTTGATGAATATCAATTATTCACCCCAGATGACCTTATTCAAGACCAGAGACCTTCGATCCTCGCCACCTTAAAAGAATTGAATCAAACCTGCAATCAGACACAACATTTAAACCAAAATGAACTTTTAAAGCGAATTAAAGAATTTAATCAAAGCCAAGAAAATCTTTATATCCAAACAATTCGTCCTTTTATTGCTGCAATGTTTCTGATTTTTGCAATCATCATGTTTTGTTTTTGTAAACAACAAAAATTTGTTGTTGAAGAATCTGAATCTGAGCATTCAAAATTTTTTTCATATTGTGTACTAGGTCTCGCACTTTCAACAATCTTTGATTGTTTAAACATTTTCATCCAATATGGTGTTTATCGAATTTCAATTGAAGATGTTCCAATTTTGTGTAGCACAGATTCAACTTCGAAATTCTTGACTGAAGGCTGTTACAATGGAACAGAATCATGCTACAGTATTTGGAATCCCGATGCAATGGCAATTTTTAATAATGTTTTGTTTGTTGACATTTTTCGGTTACTTATTCATTTTATAACTGTCGTTGGCTTTTACAAATGTCCTGAATTTTAAATATATTTTTGGGCTTTTTGAAATAAAAAAAACGTTGGCAAGAATGCGATATTTTAGCAGCTAAAAATCAATTGTTGATCTTGAGGGTTTTAGTGTACATGAAATAATGCATTTTTTAATATTATATAAATCATTGAAAAAACAAACAATCTTTAATAAATAACAATTAAATCATTATAATTTGGAGGAAAACTGTTTTCATATTCGTTCTCTGTTGAAATGACTGTTGAAGTGTAAGGAGGTGGTGGCAATGATGAATGCTAAAAAAGCAAATTTTATTTTACCTACAAGTACCGAATTTGTTACAGAATCAAATAAAACCCCAAAAAAAGATTTTGTTCGATTAAAAGTTTCATTTAAATATGCAAATTTATACCTCAAAATTGAGAGTTGACTTGATTAAACATCAAGGCTTAAAATTTATATTTTTTGCCACTTTTTAACATTATTATTTTAAGTTCAACTTACAATTTGATAAGCATTTATATTTACAGGTACGGTACTTGAAATAGCTTGAGTATAAGATGGAACGGATTCTAAACTATCTTGTGAAGGTTCACGAACCAGTAAAGTTTGCGTTGTTAATGGACAATTTTCTTCAATAAAAAATAAATCATTTTGATTCTGTTTGATATTGGAATTTAATCGCTGCTGAAATTTTACCAAACAAATAAATATTGAAGCAATAGAAATTGTTAAAATTGTAATTCCAAGCATTAAAATTAAAATATGTTTAAACATTTCTTCTGCTGTTAACTAAAAATTGGTGCCCATGAAAATAGCCCGGAATAATGGATACAAGAAATATGCAAATTTTTCATTGTTTTTAAATTTAATAATAAAAATTCAGTGAAAACTCCAAATTTTGAAGGATTAAGCAACACAAAATTTGCATAAAACTTATATTTAAATAACAACTGATAAACTCAAAACTTACATTATATTCATAAAAAACCGAAATAATAGTTAATACTTTTACAGTAATAATAAATGTAATTAAAGCTGGCTTTGATAGCATTTTGAAAAAAATTTTAACAAATTTACAAATTTAATGGATTTTAAAAAATCAATATTTAATAGAATCGAATAACACAAATGTTGCTTTTTAAACTTTGATTTAAAACGTTAGAAAAAAATATTAACACAATTGTGTACAAAAAAAGTGTAATACGTTTTTTTGAGACAAGGAAGTCAGAAAAAAGAAACGTTTTTCGCAACAGTTTTTTTGAGAAAGAAAGAAAAAATGCAGCAGCAGCAGTCAGAAAAAATTATGAGAAAGAAGAAAAATGATTTAAGCATGTTTTTTAAACTTTAAAAAATGTGAAAGTTCAACGATGAAGGAACGAACGATTGATTTTGTGGCTCTCTTTCTTTTTTTGCTTCTCCGTGATTTTTGTGTGTGGTTTACAAGTGATTTTTATGCGTTTTTTGTTGTAAACTGGTTGCGCAATTTCTTTAGTTTTCATACTTTCTGGAAAACAAATATAAAAAAGAACACGTTTTTTAAAAGTAATATAACCACAAACAAAAAACATTATACTTGCAACATTTTTGACAAAGGAATCGATCAGATTGTAACACTCAAATTGGAACGGGATATACTTTATCGTGTTCCCTATAGGTTCAGATATATTCGCCGTAATTATTAGCTGCCCATAACCCTTTTTAACTACTAATTGCTTTCAGAAATTCAGTTAACAGAATAAGATATTTTTATGATATAAGAATTGGACAATATGCAGATATACAGGATTATCAATAGCTATAAAAATTTGAATAATCTCAGATTTTATGTAATTGTTGAAAGCTTTCTTGGAGTTATTGTTGTAAACAATTTTGGTACTGTTGAATTTGTTGCTTGTATTTGGAAATCATTTTTGCAAATATAAAAATGTTTATATGCTTTTCGAGTTGAAGAACTGTAACAAAAAGTTATAAAAAACTGTAAAAGATAGAAAAAAAACAACCTTAAAACCATTAATGAAAGACTTCCACTCCATGCAAATAAGTCATTGATGATAGGTAAAGCAGTATTATAAAAAATTATGATTCTAGAAGTTGGCGTAAAAATAAGTCGATTGGCAGAATAAGAAGCTCGTAACAATTGTGCCAGAAAAATTATGAAAGACACAACTAAAATACAGTAATTTATAAAATGGAGTCAATTATTTTTATCATCAAAAATGCCAAAAAATTATGCAAATTTGAACCATGGTAAGTATAAAAATGGCGGGGTTGGGATATATTTTCAATCCCTGATTTTCAGGTTTGTGAAGCATAAACCTGACAATCAGGGTCTTTTTGTTAAAACAAATTCATTAAAATCTATTTTCGTTGCAGGGCCTAAAAAACGAAAACACATATAAACCGCCGCATCCATTAATTAAATTTGCATATTTTTGGATATTGAACATATTGGAGAATATGCAAATTTAAATTTAGCAACTTACACAACAAATTTCTTTCATTTACATTTATTGAAGCATTAGCATTTTGTTTCCGAGCAAAAAACTTGATAAATGACAAGAAATTCAAAGCTGCTGCCAAACAAGTTGTTGAAAGGAATATCGTTGTTGAAATAATATTATTTAAATTTATAAAACTTTCATCTGTATAAACCAAATTTACAATACTATTAGGGTCAGGTAGAAAAACAGCATTTTTGTTTAACTTCCATGAAATATTTATTAATGGGATTCCACATATTACTACCGTATACCATTGTCGTTGCCAAAAATTTTTGTGTTTTAATGGAATCCAAATAAGTGTGAAACGATTTAAAGCAAGAAAAAGGTGTCCAAAAAATTGTGTAACAGTTACAAAATTGACAAATGCCAGTAGGCCGGTGGCGAGGTAATTGTTGGAAGTTATGTAGGCCAAAACAATCGGGATTAATGCACCTTTTTGGAAAATTACCATCTAAAATTATCATTGTTTGTGGTTTAAAATTTGCATAAAGTTTAAAAGCTTACAGAAGCAAATCCCAAAAAATCAGCAATTAGGACAATTCTAAAAATATTATAAAATGGTCCTTTAAAAAGTGTTTTGCGTTGGGCAGTCATCAAAGTTAGCACTGATAAATGAAAAGAATAAAATAAAATTTCAATAAAAAGAAAAATCAAAAAATATGTACCAAGTGCCATCTTCTTACCTGACGTTAATGTAATGCTTGGTTTTTAAAAACTTTTTAAAAACATGTTGTTTTTTTTAAAACTTTGATGACACATGCATGTGCACATTTGCTCAGAAATTAGTAAAAACTTAGCGGAAAAGCAAATTAATTTAAATAACAAATGCTCAAGTTGCTAATTTTTAATTGTTTATTTTTGTTAAAATTATGAAAATTATGAAAAACAAACGTAATCCGAGTAGCAATTGTACATTTACGTTGAAACAATTACGTTTCCGTTTTTTAAAGAAAAAGCAATTTTTAGTTAAAACACTTTTTAAAAATTAAAGAATACTTCCGAAATAGGAAAGTTGTATTTATTTAAAAACAATTAAATTACAAACAGATTACGGTAGTAGTAGTTAAAGTTTACATTATTGATGCTTACGGCAAAGTTAAAATTAAAACTAATTACAAAATTCAGGGAAAAAAGAGGGGTTGCACCAATGAGATATAGCTCCTGGTAATAATCCTTTGATCTTTTACCGCCTTCAGCAAAAAGTCAAACGGTGTACCCCTTTCAAATTAAAAATGCTACTGATGTATTTTACAGAATTAAAAATAAATTAATAAAAAATGATTATTGAAACTTTGGAGGGCCTTGACCTTGTTGTGGTGGAGGCCATCTTTGTTGTTGTTGCTGTTGCATTTGTTGTTGATGTAACATTTGTTGTTGTTGCTGCTGTTGTTGAGGATTCATTCTCATTTGTTGTTGTTGACTTGGATCTGAAAGTTGTTCATTATGCAAATTTTCAAAATACATTAAAATGTTTAACTTACGAATAAATCTTTGTTGTTGGCTTTGTTGTTGATGCTGCTGATAATTTGGTGGAGGTTGTTGTTGTTGCTGCTGTTGCGGCATTCTTGGAAATTGTTGCTGCTGAGGAGGACCTTGTTGGGATGGAGGTAGAGGTTGTTGTTGTTGTTGTTGCATCATTTGTGGATGACCTTGTTGTTGTGGGGGTTGCTGTTGGCGTTGATATCCAAACCCTTGGGGGTTCTGTTGTTGTGGAGGTGGTGGCATCATATGTTGGGGTGGACCTTGTTGCATTCTTGGTTGCTGTTGTTGCATTGGATTCATCTGTTGCTGTTGTTGGGGTTGTTGCTGATAATTGTATGGTGGAGGTTGTGGTGGAGCAAAACCTTGATGGGGGTCATGTTTATTTTCTTGTTTCATTTGTTGTTGAGGTGGCATTTGCATGGGATTCATTTGTTGTTGAGGGGGTTGCTGCTGCATAGGTTGATGCATCATCATTTGTGGTGGGGGTGGTTGTTGTTGATGTTGTTGCATAACTGGTTGTGGTGGAGGTTTCCGTTCATCTGAGTCATCCTGGTACTCTCGAACGGGATATGGTATTTTCATGCCATAGAAAGCATCGGGGGTTGGAAGGGGTTCCTCCAAGAAATATATATCTTTCATTGCCTCTTCAGCTGTAACCCGTTTTGTTGGATCAATCGTTAGTAAGCGTTCAAGGAGTTTAAAAGTTGAAGTATCTTGTAGCTTGTACTTTGTCATATACCCAGATAAACTGGATTTTTGAAATCTAAAATGTGCCATTCTTAACTAACTGTTGCAAATACTAAAAAGCCTACGCTGAAGGTTTAAAATCATTATTTAGTCGATTGTATTCTGGCATCTTTTTTAAATCTTCCCAATCCTTTGTTGATGGATATCCCATAACATTAAAGATCCTTTGTAATTGCTCTTGATGATAAGGGGTCGAAGTTTTGATATCTTCTTCACGACAATAAAAAATTGGTTCAGCTGTAAGCAACTCCGCAAAAATACATCCAATTGCCCATATATCAATAGCTTTTGTGTAATGTTTTGCTCCTAACAATAATTCTGGAGCTCGATACCAAAATGTTACAACAACAGGATCCACATCTGCCAAAGACCTTAGGGGATTATTAAAAATTCGAGCAAATCCCATATCTCCAATTTTTACCCTTCCTCGTTCACAAACTGGTGCTTCTCCAACTACAAGAATATTAGCTGGCTTGAGATCTCTAAAAACTTAAACCCTGCAGATTTAATATATCCTCTAAAAAACAAACCTATGCAAAATCCAATTATTATGCAAATATAATATTCCATCCAACATTTGATACATTAAAGATTTGACCATTCCTTGTGGAATTGAAAATTTCTCTTTTTTAGCTCTTTGAGATCGATGATATTTAATTATATGCCATAGATCATGTTCACAATAATCAAATAAAAGCCAAACTTTTCGTTGATCCGTAAAAACTCGATTTAACTGAATCAGATTTTCATGTCTAAAATTTTAGCGAAAATTTTAATTTTATGCAAATTTTTCAGCTTACTTTAGTTCCCTCAATAACGCAATTTCTCGGCAAGCTGATGTACTAAATCCTTGACCTTCGATTAATTTTAAAGCATATTCTTTCTTGGGGAATAACTTGCTTTGAGTTTTCGGGAAAGCTTTAAATACATGTCTAAAATTAAGATTTTTTAGCAACTTTAATAAAATCGGACTTAAACCAACCCATATGTTCCACGTCCTATTTTATAACCTTCATAATCAAAAAGAGCTTCAACTTTTTCACGTTTTCGATCCAATTCAGCAATAAAATCTCGATCTATCATTATTTTAATAAATAGCACAACAAATTTGAATATGGTAAACAAAAGAAAAACAAAGGATGCAACTTTTGCATCCGACGACATTTTGCCAAAAATTTTAATGTTTCTCCAAAAAAATTCAATGTTTTGGTTTTTCTTTAACTTCAAACATCTAACTGAATTTTTGAATTTTTTGTAATTAATTTACCACAAATATTACTATAAAAACCTTGTCATTTTAATACTTAAAAAAGGTATTAAAGTTAAAATGCAACATACGTTCAATTTTTTACGTTATAGAAAAACGTATTAAATATTTTGACACTAAAAATGTAACTAATTGGCAAGCTGCTACTATTAAATGGGATGAACGAAATTTCTAACACAATTTTACAAAGCATAAATAATTAAATTTCTTGTATATTTTTACATAGAATCTGTAAAAATTAAAATAACACTGCTGTTGAAAAACCAATGGTGCTGAATGGTTTACAAAAACAATTCTGTTAATCAATCACAACTAAATTACAGTACTATTTTGAGAATCATCACCAAGATTATAACTTGAATGACAATACAATCTTTCAAAGATTGAAATACAGTAACCAATTTCATCATGCTGTAAAATTTCTGCAGAAGCTTTTGCTATATTTCCATCAAATCTTCCACAAACAAAGATTTTTGTATTTATATTTCCCAATTTCTCGAGTGCTATTTCAAAAACAACTCTTACTTCATCAGTATTTAAAACTTTAAGTTCTGGTAAAGAAAAAAAAGCAAAGGATGTGATTTTTGCATTCAATGGCATTTTGCTAAAATTTGCTTTGTTTCTCAAAAAAATGCAAGGTTGTTATTTTTTACTTTAAACTTCAACTGAATATTTGAATCTTTTATAATTTGTTCAAAATCTATGCTATTAAATAAAAAATATGGTAATACCATCAAATCATCCACAAACAAAAATTTGGAATCTTTAAAAATTCCTTTTCCCCATTATTTAAAATATAAACAAACAAATTAAGACGTTTGAAACAAAGAAAAGTAAAGAATGCGTCACATATGCATTCAATGACGTTTTGCTAAAATTCATTTTTCTCTTCAATAATTGTAGTTGTTGTAATGAACTGCAGTAATTTTTTTTTCATCTTCAATTTTATTTGAATTTTTTATATTTTTTTTACCAAAATATAATTTAACATGGTAATTAATCGGTAAAGAACGTAATAAGAGATTGCGAAAATATATCATAAATCTAAAGATGAATTCGTCACTAATTTAAATATCTCATGATGTATTATGGACCTACATCAAATGAAGCAATATTTAAAAATATGGAAAACATATTAATCAAAAAGACATGGCTGCTTTGCCAAGGGGGAATGCATTTTAATAATTTCTTTTTTCTAACAAAATTTGTGGTTTTTTTTCTTCAGAAACAATTCAGTGAGAAATTAGAGTGAAATTCTCTAAACTTTTCAACATTTTTGTGTAGATGAAACATTGCAATTTTAACTTTACTACCATCGAATTATCCACAAACAAAGATTTGTCTCTTTTTATGCCCATTTAGTTCAATAACTGTTTAAAACTAATACAACAAATGTAATTCTAATAAACAAAAAAACAGCAAAGAATGCGACTTTTGTCATTGAATGACATTTTGCTGAAATTGATTTCTTTCTTTAAAAATTGTTGTTGTTCAAAAAACTGCAGTTCATCTTTGATCTTCGATATTCTTTGAATATTTAATAATTTAATAATTTTTATATTATTTTGGTATTTAATAATACCAAAATAATATAAAAAAACCATATCCATCGGTAATGAACGTAATAAGGTAGTTAAAAAAAGATCAGATAATTGAAAATGAAAAGCAAGACATTATAAATAATTGCAAAAAACTGTAGGTGAAGTTGCAATTTTAAAGGATGCGACCGCTAATTTTTAAATCTTTGACAATATTGCCAGAGAAATGGTTTTTTTTTCTTACTTCGTTTTTTTTGCAATTACATTTACAGAAATAATTCTATGGAAAGTTTTTCGATTATTATTTAAAACTAATACAACAAATGTAGTCCTGGTAAACAAAGCAACGAATGCGACTTTGGCATTCAATGACATTTTGCTAATATTTAATTTGTTTTTGTCCTCTCAAAAAATGTTGTTTTTCAAAAAAGTGCGATATTATTTGCTCCGACTTTATTTGAATTTTTAATAATTTATTTATCGCAATCAAAATAAACGTCGTTTTAATGAAAAAAAACGTTATAAGAGATTGAGAAAAAAATTTCATCGGTCAGAAATAACGAACGATAACGTAATAAATGATGGACATGTAACAATAACAGTTCATTGCAATATTTAAAAATAGAAAAAATAGCAAAAACATATTACAATGTCGTTATTTGCGGTATAACAATGTAATTACATTTTCATAATTCTGTTAAAAAATAAGAACAAAGGATGCAACTTTTGTCATTCAATGACATTTTGCTAAAATTTGTTTTGTCTTTGTCTTCTCAAAAAATGTTATTGTTCAAAAATGTGCAGCATTTTTTGCTCCGATTTTATTTGAATTTTTAATAATTTATTTACCAAAATCAAAATAAACGTCGTCTAAATGAATAATGAACGTAAAAAGAGTTTAAGAAAAAAATTCGATGGAAAAAAGAGAATTAAAAACTGGACATAATAAATTTTGGATATTAGAAAAAAGGAAAAAACAAATACTTATTACAGTGTTTATATCAGCGACATAACAATGTAATTTATTGTATTATAATGGAGTCATGGTTTTGGTAAACAAAGAAAAAGCAAAAAATGTGACTTTTGCATTCAATCACATTTTATAGTGTATATCGTTTTCTCATCGACAAAATTCCATAGTGATATAATTACATTTCCATAATTTTGGTAAAAAAATAGAAATAAAGGATGCAACTTTTGTCATTTAATGACATTTTGCTAAAAAATCTCTTCAAAAATTGTTGTTGTTTGAAAAACTGTAGTTCATTTTTTTGATCTTTTGATCTTCTTTGAATATTTAATAGATTATTAACCAAAATAATATTAAACAATGTATAAATCGGTAAAGAACATAATAAGGTATTAAGAAAAAATCAAAGAATTGAAACTCAAAAGGGACTTACATATTAGAACATTAAAAACTTTATTTTTTTAAGAAATTTAAAAAAACTTTATTTATAGTTCAATTATAGTAATATTTTGAGAGCCATCACAAACATTATAACTTGAATGACAATACAATCTTTCAAAGATTGAAATACAGTAACCAATTTCATCAGCTTGTAAAATTTCTGCGTCCACTTTTACTCTACTTCCATCAAATCTTCCACAAACAAAGATTTTTGTATTTAAATTTGCCAACTTTCCTATTGCCATCCAAGCTTCCATTTCACTGACTGTTTGAGAATTATGAATAAAAATATTATTGAAGTGTTGATTTGATAGTCCATGATCAGCAAGTTTTGGGGCAAGTCCAAGTGTACAAATTACAAGCTTAAAAGATTTTAACTTTGAATTACCAATTTTTCCAAGTTCTACAGTACACCTTGAAACTAGTGAATCAGGATTAAAGTTGTGATTAGTGTCAATTCTTGCAGCATAGCCTAAGGCAAAATGTTTACGAATTACTTTTCGAAGTGCCAAAGTAATATCTTTAACATAGCTATTTGAAGATGAACAAATCAAAGTTTTTTCTGAAGTCCCAGCTAAAGATGCCATTCGATTGATATAATTTTCATATGGTAATTCTGTAATCCTTGGTCCATCGTGAATATTTTCCATTTCTTCCAAAGCCCAAAGTTTATTCAACATTGCTTCATCGCCTGCAATGGCACGAATGCCATTTAAAGCATAAAAATTTTGTTCAAAATTTGGATAAATTTGTGCCGTAAATCTATCTTCATCAAGTGGTTTTAACTTTGGTGGGCCTCGTTCTTGTAAAACTATGGTTCGACTTGTATGTTTTGTTATTGTACATAAAGCTTGAATTTCCATATAAGGTTGTAGGAGGATTTGAACCTTGGTTTTGCCATCTCTTATTTTTTCTTGAATTATATCTTTATTCATCAACCGAAGAATGCCGACATTGTAGTTTGTTGTTGAAAATCGTCCATTTACAATTATGTGTTTTTCGTTTTGCAACTGAAAAAGTTTATGAAAATTTTATTAATGAAAACAAAAACATATATGTATATTCAAGGTCGTAAATAGAGAAAAAGGCATTGGGTTCAACTTTGATCTTTTGCCGATTGTGGATAAAGATCAAAGGTGTCCTTACCAATTATGTGTTTTTCATTTAGCACCTTAAAAAACTTATGCAAATTTTTGTTTCGGAGTAAAACCAAATATGTATCTTCAAGAAAGTCAAGAGTGGGAGGAACTTTCAGGTCTCCTTTGATCTTTTGCCGATTGTGGAAAAAGATCAAAGATGTGCCGACAAATTATGTGTTTTTCATTTTGCAACTGTAAAAATTTATGCAAATTTTTGTTTGTGGAGAAAAAGTTATGTTTCATCAATGCAGTAAAAAATGGTAAGAACATTGGGGGTCACTTTTGATCTTTTGTCGCTTGTTAAAAAAGATCAAAGTAAAGCCACCAAAACAAGAAATCTATTCCTAAATATCCCCTACGGCATAAATACTTACTTTATTATAAATATCAAATAAAGCATGATGAGCAAATAATTTTTCCACCAAATTTGACCGTAATTTTCTAACAAAACTTGGATGTTTTTCTTTTAAATATTTAAATGTTAAATCTTCATCACAAATTATTTCTTCCAAAACACTATTAACAAATAATTTATAAAATAATTCATTTGTTTCATTCGCATGATTCGTATTGATAGATATCACTGGATTATCATTTTCATCAGTATTTTGAATATATTTTTTTCCTCTTTTTAACCACCAATCCATTAACATTCAACGCAAAAAACAAGTATGAAAATTTTTAACAAAAATTTATAGATATTAGGTAACCATGCCAACAAACAAATTAATATTTACTTTTATGTACCTAATAATTACACTTAAAAATAACTCAATTTTACTGTTTTTAAACATACTCATTATTTCATACGTTTTCGATTTTTTGTGTTTTAAATCAAATAATATGTTTGAAAAAAAAGGGAAAGAGATTTGTATTAAAATTTTCTTCCTTTTTCACTGTTATTAATCCGTTGCTTCAGATTTAACACAAAAAAAGAGGCTATTTTTTTCATCAAAAATTTAGAATTTTGTTTAAAAAAACATATTTTTTTTGCATTGTAAAACAAATCAAAACAGAAACAAACCATTGCTGGAGCAGATTCATTCAATTTTTGGAGATAAAAAAGATCAAGAAAAAGCAAAAAACCAGTCATATCTAGAAGAAAGTAAAAATTTGGTCTTAAAATTAATATTACAAAAAAGAAACATTGATAAAATGTACTATAGCAAAATCATGCAGGACCATAGATGATAAACAACAAAAAAATCATATATAAATATATTTTTTGTGCTTGTTCATACATATTTTTTCCAGCTTTTGCAAAAATGAATAAATCGTTATTGCTTTTTTGAACATTTTTGGAGCATTTAAAATATTTTTTATTTATTTAATAAACATTATTTCTTCTACTTTCCACATTTAACTTTCTACATTTTCTACATTTCAAATTTTTCAATCATCTTATATTGATAATTTAAAATGTCAAATGATAAATGTTTCTAAAAAATAGAATAAACAAAACAAAAAAATTTGGTGAAAAAATAGATTGAACTCTTTTTTTATTAATTCTTTTTTTAAACATGCCATCCATTTTCTCGTTGTTTTAAAAATTGAATTTTATTTTTCGTTTGATTTACATAAATAAACAAAAAAAAAATTTCAAAACAGCAGTTTTTTACTACAAAAATCTTAAAGTTCTATAATAATTTTCTTGTTGTTGGATGTGTTCATTGTTGATGAAATAAGCCGTGAAAACATTGATGTATTGTTTTTTGATGAGACCATGTAATTACTAACCACTTTTTGATTATTACTTGTATTACCACAAAGAAATATTTTTGTGTTGACATTTGCTAAAATTCCCAAAACCATCCAACAATCCAATTCACTTGATTTTTGTGCATTTATAATAAAAATATTTGCAAAGAAATCCTTTTTTATGCCATTTTCTGCCAATTTTGGGGCAACCCCGAGGGTACAAATTATAATTTTATTAAAATTTGTTGTTTCGGATAACTTTTTTGTGCATTCCTGCAGTTTTTCTTCGTTTTCTGAATATGGTGGAAGTAAAGTGACTAATCGAATAATTAATCCATCATTAAATTGTTGGGGTAAAAAATCTTGCAAGTTCAAAATTATGTTTTCTACGTCTGCATTCGTTTGGGTACAGATTAAAGTCGGTAGAATCGTTTTTACAGCTGTAGCAAATATCCTGCAAAGGGACTGTCCAGATATTACGTCGTCAAGACATAGGTAGGTAGGGGGACAAGGAATTAAGACGCCACTTTGATGTTGCGGCAAGCCCCAAATAGGGTTGTCATGGGGTGGCGCGCCCGATGGTTGCGCCCGGTCCAAAATCAAAATGATGGTAATTTTATCCGAAAAATTCACAAAAAACGAAGTATATTTCCTTTTATAATTTTCATTTTTAAGCAAAAACCGATAAGCTGAACAAGTAGCTTTGATGTTTTTAATTTTTAGCTTGTGTTATAGTAAACTGAGGATTCTGTAAATTACTATAATTTAAGAAGTTCCTGTTATTGATCTTTAAAAATCTGTAACGACGGAAGTAATTAAAGTCATGCTTTAATAATGCTTTTTTATAGCTAAAATATCCCTTTTTGGCATATTTATACTGACCATATTTGTAAATTTGAATATTGTGGTCACGGGCGAATGTCATCAGGCGCGCCCACCTTTTTCAGAAAATCGAGCGCGCCATCAGCCCTACCTGTAAATTTCATTCCCACTGTTTTCGAGAACATGAATTTTCGGATTATTCAAAGTTCCAATACACAGCTTCTTCAACATTTGAGCATCACTTTCAATTGCTTTAACCCCTCTTTTAGCATATTCATTTTGTTTAAAGTTCGGGTACAAAAAAGCATCAAATTTTCCATTAATTTTTGATAAATCAAAATTTCTTGCATACAATTTTAGATGCTTTGTGCCATGAGAAATGATAGTACATAACAATAAAATATCAGTTGGAGGATTGGATTTTAATTGTACCTTTGTCTGCCTTTCTCTAATGTATTTTTTATTTGCTTCTTGTATTTCATCATCAGATGTAAGATAAAATTCATTCTTTTCAATGTTACAAATGGTTCCGTTTGTAACAAAAATAATCTTACTTTGTTTCTGAAATAAAATTCATTTGTAACTATTTGAAAAATAAACTGGTCTTACAATATAGTACTCCGTTGTCGTCGAAATAATGTCATGCAAATTTTTTATTAATTCGCTAGGAGCTTTGTGATCGATTAATGAAAAAAAATGATTTGGTTTAAGAGTTTCTGTAAGCGAAACTGACCTTTTTTGATGGAGGTTAAAAGAAAATTACCTGGATTTATGTTGGAATGAAATGAATTTGTAAATGTTTTAGGAGTTGAATACCTGCTATCGTTTGCTTGGTTATGAGTATCAATATTTTGAGGTTCGAAATTTTGATATTTTAAGTCATTAGAAATTGAAAGCCTTTGATATGGGTAAACAAAAGTGTTTTTAAAGTCTGATGAAGAACATGGTTTATTTTCTTGTTGTAATGGATAAAAATCTTGCAAATTTTCTCGTGGTTCAAAAATCGATGTTTTTAAACGATTTCTTTTAAATTCATTTTCCGAACATATGCAACACCGGCAATCTGGGTTAAAAAAGTTTTCGGTAGTGTTGCGTCCAAAATTATTTTCAATTCTTTCTACATTGACTTCCGATTTGACAACATTATTAAATTCAGGGACAATATCATTTTCTTCATTTGGAACTGCAGCATTTTTCTCATTCAAAATACCAGTTAAACATTCTGTTTTTTTAAAACAGTTTAATTTCTTTAACCACGACCACACCATAAAAAGTTTTTAAAATAATTGCAAAAAACACGTGTAACCTTTTTTGAAATTATTTTATTGGAGTTGTCATGTCAACATTGAGATTAAACTAAAAATACATACTTTTTTTTAATGCTGACGTTCATACATTGCAAAAAAATGAAAGTAATTGTGTTTATTAAAATCTTGCGGATTTTTGTGAAAAAAGGATTAATAAAATTATTGATACTTTCAAATAATAAATATATTTATAGATTTATTTGTCACAAAAAATCAACAAAAAAACATATCCAAAGATGAAAGGTTTTCAAATAAAAATCTTGAATAAACAAATTGAATTAATCCGGAATTCTGAAACTACTGTTAAGGCTTTGTTTTTTTTATTATCAAAAAATACCGTAACACAAAGAATTTTAGCCATAAAAATAATTAATCTGTTTCAATTTTGATTTCCTTCAAATAACTTTTATTGTCGCTTTTCAATAATAAATCAAGCCAATTTGGATCAAAAATAATATTTGTACCATATGGTATATATGTATTTTAATTTTTCTTACATTTAACATCCGTTCAATTATATCAAAAAAATTCATTGATGGATCAACTACAACAGCGGGAAAATCACTTTCTTTTGTATCATTGGAAAGTAATAAAAGAAGATGTTGAGATGAAATTTTACGCTTATTGAAGGTAACTTCATAATCTGAACAATATATCCCAGGAATAGCATTTTTATTAAGACTAAAAAATATTGCGAAATAATATTTATAATTCAAAATTTTTTTTCTTTACATATCTATCAAGGGTGGACTAGTTTTTTAAATTAGATAATCTTGTCTATGAAGGTATCAGTAATTTGAAATGAGTCATTAATATTTAATTTTTTACTCGATTTTTTTCGCAATTTAATTGAGACTGACAAAATAATTGTTTTTTTTCATGTATTCCGAAAATGAGAAAACAATGCAAAAATTTTTTTAGGATAAGTTTAAGGTTTTAATTTGTACGTTTCTTTCTTTTTTTATCTGACATCTTCTCATTGTTATCATTTTTTATAGTTTTATAGGGAATTCTTATTTAACTTTTATTTGATTTTATTTGTTTAGCTTTAAAGTATTTTTTATGCAAATTTTCTTGTATTTTGTTTTATTGTCTTTTGTTAAGTTTATGGTGTTTCAGCATTCAATAAATGAATAAATAAAAAGATAATTACTTAATTCTAAAACAATTATTTATATAAAAAAACATGTTTTAAAAATAAAATAAACACAATAACAAAATTTGGTGAAAAGATAGAATGAACTCTTTTTTTGCGAATTCTTTTTATTAAACTTGTCATTAGTGTTCATTTTCCCCCCCGTTCCCCGCGGGGATCCCCGCGGGGACGGGGATGTTCCCGCTCCCCGTCCCCGTAAGATTTTCGTCCCCGCTTTTATCCCCGCAACATTTCGTCCCCGTGAAATTAAAAATTCATTGTTTTTGACTATTTAAAGGGTCGGATCAGCTGTGTTATGTGATAAAATGATACTTCCACTCATTAATTATCGATTCTGGGAATTTTGGAATTTTCCCGTCAAAATTCCAAAATTCCGTCCCCGTCCCCGTAAAGTTTTCATCCCCGCGATTTTTCCCCGTCCCCGTCCCCGCTTCATTTTATCCCCGTTTTTCATCCCCGTCCCCGGGATTTTCGATTTACGGGGGGGGGGGGGGGGAAATGAACACTACTTGTCATTCATTTTTTCATTGTTTTAGAAAATGATTGCCAAGTTTGACCTACATAAAAAACAAAATAAAAGATTTTAAAACTTGCAGCAGTTTTTTTACTACGAAATTCTTAAAGTTCTATAATAATTTTCTTGTTGTTGGATGTGTTTATTGTTGATGAATTGGTACAGATAACAAATAATCCATCTCTTGAATTAAGACAATTTGGATCAAATTCAATATTTGAGCCATGTATTTTAACATTTCTTACATTTAGCATCTTTCCAAGCATATCAGAAAAATTAATAGATGGTATAACTTCAACAGCCCGAAAATCAATTTCTTTTGTATCATTTGAAAGTAATAAAAGGAGATGTTGAGATGAAATTTTACAATTCTTTAATGTAACTTTTGAAGCTGAAAAATATACTCCAGGAGTAGCAATGAAATCCAAAAAACTTTTCAAATCTAATTTTTGAATGTCTTCGTTTGGATCGATTTCTGAAGTAACTGAATCAAATCTTTTTAACGTAATTTCTTTCGTAATCATAAATTTATTAATTGGTAGACACGTTTCAGTGATATCAGGATCAGGCATGTTCCAAAAAATTTCTTGAAAGACGACTATACGTCTTTCTGGAATAAAAGATGACATTTCAGCTGGTGATGATAAAAGTAATAATTTTAGCTGTTCAGTCAAATCCAACATTTTACAAAATCTTGTAATTAATACTTTGTCAATATTTGGGGTAAAAACATTATCAAATTCTAAAAAGCCAAGGTAATTAATGAAACAATAAAATATGGATTACTTTTTCTTGGATATGTACAGTATACAGTATGATGAAGTTGGCAAAAACAGTTGTAGCATTTTGTTCGGCATGAAATAGATGGCCCGTGTCTGGCAGTTAAACAATATTCACAACAATTCTTTGATCGAGCTTTTTCCATTTTTGACTCATTCGAGACATGAATATCACAATTTTCAGAAAAATGACAAACGGAGTCACAGAAAAAACACGACATTTTCTCTGAAAAAAAATTTTCTATTATAATTTTAAACACGCTTAATTAAGATCAATTTAATAACCAAAAAAACATTACTGATGCCAATAATTTTTTAAACCCTAAATGAATCACGATGTAATGAAAACATAAACATAAACGAAAAAAAACATTCTAACCAAACTTCTAAAGTTATATATATTAAATTAAAGTGAATATAACAAAATATTATAGTCGAAAAAAATCAATTAAAAGAAACTCAGATTTCCATAAAAATATAATAAAATTTTAGAGCAAGCAAGGACAAACGAGCGCCAAAAAATGAATGACAAACAATTGAGTCCATTGCGGTTAGTTTTCTCATAAAAAAATGGCTTTTCTTCTTTGTAACCGCGTAACCGCGTAACCGAGTTTGTTTTCGTGTTGAGAAAAAATGCGGTTACAAAGAGACTTCTTCTTTGTAACCGTTTTTTGAGTAAATGAATAAAAGCATATAAATTTATTAATTTTTTTATTTTAAAAGTACTTTTTTTTATTTTTTTTATTTTTTCTGTTAAAAAAGGGATATACAAATAATTTTTTGTAACTTTTTTAAAAATTTTTTGATATTTATTTATAAAACATTTTTAGTGTTAAATCTTTTTATTTTTTTTAATTCAAATGTTTATAAATAGTAATTTTTATTCAGAAAAAAATATATAAGTAAAAATATATATAAGTAATTAATTTAAAATTGTTAATATAAATCCGAAAAATAAATAAAGTGAATTCTGAAATCATTTATAAATGTGTAAACTTATATTTTAAAAAAGTATTCATTGTCTATGTTTTAATAAACCAAAGAAAAAGGATATGGTCAGTTGTTGCGCATGATAAGTTTTTGTGATGTTTACTGAATACACGTAATTCCAATAACAAAATTTATACACAAAAGTGAAACAACATCAAAAATCAGTAAAAACAATAGCAAATTCATCAAGTATCGAATCGGTTAATTCTTCTGTTAATTCACTTTTAAAACAATTTCTTTTTGCATAAGGAGGGTCTGCCTAAACGGTGGACTGGACTGGCTGGTGGACTGGACTCCTAAACGGTGGACTGAGCCCTAAACGGTGGACTGGGGGTAAAAAATGGTTAAAAATGAATTCTGAGTATTCAGAATTCTTCCAAATTATCAGGCAAACAGATTCCTGTTTTCAGAATTTTTCGGATTCTGAATCAGAATCCTTAGACTTCAGAATCTTCTGGGATTCTGAAATCTTTCCAAAATTTAAAAAAAAGAGTGCGCAACATTCCACACTCTTTTTTTATTCCAAAAATTATTTCTTTCCAAAAAATTTTTGGAAAGAAAACAAACAAAAAGTTCGTTGGAAAATGAACATTTTTCCAGCTTTTATTTGTTTTGGCAAAATGTCGTCTAGACAAGGTCTCTTTCGGCGACAGAGAAACAAAGACACGTTCTTTTTCTGTGCAAAAAAATGCATTTCTTTTCTTCTTTTTTTACAGTAATCTTTTCAAATTTTTTTTCAATGATTTATTCATTTAATTTTTATGAATAAATTAGTAAAATATTTATTTTTTTTGCCAATAAATTAATCTTTGAAACCTTAAACATCTGCAATATTTACAACAACAAAAATATGTGGAAAAAAATCCTTAAATAACAAAATGTAATAGTTGAAAAGAAAATGTATTTTTCGCCTTTCATTAGGATTAAAAGGTCAATCGTAAAACGTTGGAAGATGATGAAAGAAAGTCGCAAAAAAGGAAAGCAATGTTTATAAAATTCGAATTTTAGTCTTTTTCTTTTTCATTTTTCTAAAATTGCATGCAACAATGATTGCAATCGATATTGTTTTCGATTTGTATAATCTCATTCCCGTCAAAGCCGATATTGGTGTAGCGGATAAGTTGCATAACGTTTTATCGCCATTCATTTTTGTATCTTTTTTACTATACACTTTATTTCGATATATGGGAGATGAACATTTATTATGCTTCTCCAATGCATACGAATTAGAACAATGGACTCCCTTCATCGAAGCATTTTGTATGCTATTATTTAAACGCTTTGTAATCCCATAAACCATGATTTGTAGGTTTTGTAGAAAATCAATATTTTGTAAGCCCAGTTATTGGTGATTTTCCATCATTTAATACTACTACTTTCAAACGTGATGCAATATATGTCGATTATTATCAATGGGTGCCAATAATCTTTTTAATGCAAACTGTAATCTTTTCCCTTCCATATTGGATATGGCAAAGTTATAATTACCAAAATGGCCACTGTCTTTTGTCATTAAATAATTTAAGCGATGATAAAGAATTACATTAAAAATTGTGATGAATACAATTTGATCATAAAGATGAAAATTGCAGATAAGAAAAAATAAATCTTTGAAACAAAATCTCTCCGTTGTTTTTACTCGGCACTTTTTAATGCCATCTGGGTAATACTTTATTGAAAGAAATCATTTCGACGAAGTCAGTTTATATATTTTTTTTTTCGTTTTTTTAAAGACGTTCCGATGGCAGTTTTTCAAATCGTGCCCTTTTGAAGAGTGCTTTTGCGGCTTCTCGTTTGAGTTTGTCAACCGTTTTTTGAACGGTTCACAAACTTTTTTTCTTTAAAAAAGACGATCCGATGGCATTTTTGCAAACCGTGCTTTTTTTGAAGACTCTCTCTTTTGAGTTTGATGATTTTTTCTTTTGAGTAGTGTAAATTTTTTGATTTAATTAAAAAATGTACAAGTATTTTTTTGATAAATATTTGATGCCTTACTTTATTTATGTTTCTTTTTCCAGTTATTGACTGGTTTTTGATAATGTTTTCTCCCTTTTTTTGTTTTAACTGTTCCGTATTTTCATGATTGGCGATTGTGGATTGTTTTATTTTTGTTCACAGTAATAAGAACTTTTCCTTGGGTCTTTAACTATTTTTTGTGATTTTGAATTCTTTAATCTCATATCAGGCAAGCATTTTCAATTCTCACGTTTTAAACATTTGTTCTAAACATTATTTAATTTAAGGCCACAACTTTTCGGCAATACAGTTCATGAAACCATATCTGCGGTGATAAGCTTGGAAAATCCATTCATGGTTGAAAAAAGATGTGGACATGAAATAAATGGAGAAAAGTGCTCTCAAATGATAACCGGGGTATCTTGGGCTTACGCTCAAGAATTCCCTTGGATTATTCCAATTGGGATTGCATATGAAGATTTAAATCGACAATTTGGATTAAACGAAGTTGAACAACTTCCAATGGTTGTTGATGTATGTAACAGTTAAAAATAATTCATCAAAATGAATGTTCGTATTTCAGTATAAAGATCGAAAGTACCAGCTTGGATGTATTACTTTTCATATTTCCGGCCATTTTGTTGCAATTATTGCATGTGAAAATGGTTTTGGTTATTATGATGGAATGGCACATACTCATCCTATTACAACTTTACCAGAAGCACTGAAGCTTGTTGCTCCTAGTAAGCCTTTGATAAGTCATATTTGTTATTTCTTGGTTCCTGAAAAGAAAGAACCTAATAAACCTACACAAAAATCTCAACAAGCAGCAACCATTCCAAAAGAACCTGAAATTCTTGCTGAAACTGCCAAAGTAAATCAGCCTACCCAAAAATCCCAAAAAGCAACAACTATTTCAAAAGAACTTAAAATTCTTGCTGAAGTTGATATAGTAAAAGTAGTTGCTGCAGATATTACAACTTTAAAAGTTGATGCTATTGTTAATGCAGCAAAGGCAACATTACTTGGAGGTAATTATTGTTAATACCTTTTTTTATTTGCAAAAACCGTTATAGGAGCTGGTGTTGATGGTGCAATACATAAAGCAGCTGGGCCACAATTATTGGAGGAATGTCGTAAATTAGGTGGATGTGAAACAGGGGAAGCAAAAATAACTCAAGCTTATAACATGAAAAATGTTCAAGGTTAGTCTCAAATATTTTTCACTAACTTCATTCCACTTTTTATTTTTAGCAATCATTCATACAGTAGGACCCCGTGTTTCTGGTGCTGTTACCGAACAAAATGAAGTTGACTTATATAATTGTTACTACAGCTCACTTACGCTTGCAGCAGAAAATGGATTACGAAGTATTGTAAGTGTTCGTTAAAGTAAGACTCTGTTAAAACATTCTTTTAAGGCTTTCCCTGCAATTTCAACAGGAATTTATGGTTATCCAAAAGCCGCGGCTGCTAAAATAGCAACAGAAGCCGTCAAAGATTATTTAAATGATGAGCCTCAAAAAGTTGGTAGTTCTCTCTTTTACCAAAGACATAATAGTATGAGCACTTGTTGTTATATAAATGAAATAATTTTTGGTGTATATGATAATGAAGACAAAAAAGTTTACAAAAATCAAGTTCCGAAAGCCTTCCAGTGTTCTGATGAATAAAAATTTCTGCTTTCTTTCTTATTTCCACCTTCTTTGTAATTTTATTTCTTTCTCAAAAACTTAGCATTGTTGCTTTTAAAACTTCAAAATTTGCAAAAAACATTTTTGAATACAATTGTTATCTTTCATCCTTACTTTTCTCATTTTATTTAATTGTTTTCATGCATCAAAATTGTTGTATTTTCTTTTCAACTATTACATTTTGTTATTTAAGGATTTTTTTCCACATATTTTTGTTGTTGTAAATATTGCAGATGTTTAAGGTTTCAAAGATTAATTTATTGGCAAAAAAAATAAATATTTTACTAATTTATTCATAAAAATTAAATGAATAAATCATTGAAAAAAAATTTGAAAAGATTACTGTAAAAAAAGAAGAAAAGAAATGCATTTTTTTGCACAGAAAAAGAACGTGTCTTTGTTTCTCTGTCGCCGAAAGAGACCTTGTCTAGACGACATTTTGCCAAAACAAATAAAAGCTGGAAAAATGTTCATTTTCCAACGAACTTTTTGTTTGTTTTCTTTCCAAAAATTTTTTGGAAAGAAATAATTTTTGGAATAAAAAAAGAGTGTGGAATGTTGCGCACTCTTTTTTTTAAATTTTGGAAAGATTTCAGAATCCCAGAAGATTCTGAAGTCTAAGGATTCTGATTCAGAATCCGAAAAATTCTGAAAACAGGAATCTGTTTGCCTGATAATTTGGAAGAATTCTGAATACTCAGAATTCATTTTTAACCATTTTTTACCCCCAGTCCACCGTTTAGGGCTCAGTCCACCGTTTAGGAGTCCAGTCCACCGTTTAGGAGTCCAGTCCACCAGCCAGTCCAGTCCACCGTTTAGGCAGACCCCATAAGGATAACGTTGGTAAACACAATCTGCACTTGCACAAATAAAACGAATTGTTGCTGCAGTTGCCAATTGTTTTGTAATTGAATTTGTATAATTATAAGTTTCATAATGTCCAACGACAATATTGGGAAGATTTCGATGACATTGATTACACTTCTTTTTATTAACATTGGGAACTGTTCGAAGTTCGCGAAGGACAAAAATACAGTAATTGGCATGAGATGGAATTGGCTGATGCCGTCGATAGTATGCCCTAAATTAAAAATAGTTATAAATTATTTTATAAAAGTAAAACTTTGTCGGAAAACGTACAAAAAGGCATTTTTGGTACCGGCATCATCTTTTTCGTAATCTAATGGTGGTATTGTTTGAACTGTTCGAGTTTTATTAACTTGGGGAACTTGTGGAAGACGAACAGAAGTTGAAGCTTGTGGTGCATTTCTTCCCGGAAGAACATGTAAATCATTTGCAGGTCGTTCACTTGAATTAATATTAGAAAATCTTGGTAAAGGGGGACGTCTTGGTGCTAAACTTTGAGGAATAATTGGTGTAAAAACAATTGGAGCAACATTTGGTTGGCGAATTGATCGAGGGAGTCTTGTTGACGGAAATGACGGACCAGCAGGATTGAATGATACAACAGATCCAGGTCTACTTAATTGTGGTGTATGCATTTCCAGAAGATGAAATTGCAGAGGAACTGTAATTGCCAGATTTATCACTTCTATTAAAAACAGAATTAGTTGCTTCTGGATTAGGCCTTTTTCTTATAGAAGACGAAGAAGAAATGGACGAAGCTGGAGATTTAATATGAAGGGCAGAGCTAGCATTTGAATTTTCATATGATAAATCAATCATTTGTTCAGTTGGTTTTCTTCTTGTATTTCTTGTTGAATTTCTTCCTGTACGTCTTGAAGTACCAGGTTTAGCTCCATCTGATGGCTGAGTTTCACGTTTTATCTTCTCATCAATTGTTTCATTTTCCATGATCTGAGGTAACACCATATGTTGCTGCTTGATCCATAAGTAGCATCCTTTCTGTTTCTGTAGTTTTTGGAGCAAATTCTTGAGGAAAAGTGTTGGAGTATTTTGCAAAACTTGGAAGCTGATCACTATGCTTAATTCCAATTCCCTTTAATTTTTTTCTTTTGTTCTCATCTGAATAATTTCCAAAATTAATTGCACCCAAAAATTTCTTTTCATCTCTTAGCTGAACTGGATTTTTTTGAAATATACTCATTGCAAAATTTTCAATTTGATTGGTTTGTTTGAGTTTCAGTTTTGGAACTAATTCATGGAGAGGAGTATTTGTATCAATAACAGTTTTAATTTGAAAATTTTCACCTTCTAATGGACTAGTTGTTCCTTCATCAAATCCGTATCCAATCATAATTCGAACTTTAATACAACATCTTTGATAATAAAAATCAAGTCGACTTTTATTTTGAGTCCATTTGATAATCTCAGGATATTTTTGCCAAGCATCAGTAGTTGCCAAATCAGCAACTTTTTGCAAGTAATCATCATATGGTAAATCAAAAATCCCAGGATGTTTAACTCCAGATGATGAATCAATATAACCAAAAATAGTATCAAGTACTAAAACATCATGAGCACATTTTTCTGCAAAAAGAACTTTAGCATGCCGAGTACACATAAATCTCGGAACAGGTGGTTTTATAAATGGTGCATCACAAAGGCCATCAAGAGATAAAGCACCATCTGAACCGTATCCTCTCACGACTTTGCCTAAAAATATTTCTTATTTGTTAATGTTTTAAAAATATCATATTATTAAAAACCTTTTGATTTTATCCGTTTTGTAAGACATTGTGCCATCCATTTAAAATCTTCCTTTGCTTTTCCTTTTGAAAGCATATAAGCTACAGTAAATTGTGCCGGCCGGCCATCTTTGTTTAAAAAATTTCTTGAAACATAAATTATCACAGTTAAAGTCAATCTACCGAGATTATATGTTTCATCCGCCATTAAAATTCCGGTAAATGCTTGATCTTTGTATTCTTGGGTGTTTATGAATTCAGCAATTGATTCAAAACGGGTATTGGAAGTGTTGGAATCCAACATTGTAGCTTTTAAAGTTAACTGTTCTAATTCTTCCAGTGCAAATAATTCATGTTCAAAGAGAGAAAGAGCAGAATCAATAGCACAAAAATATCTTTCATATCCATCACCTTTTGCAGAATCTTTAACAAAATCCGGAGTACAAACTTTTTGAAATTTTTCTTCATTTTCATTTGCTCTGCGACCTTGATGAAATCTGGTTTCACGATCTGTCATGCGATTTCCAAGACGTTGAACTTGTTGATGTGTGACAATTTGGCTAGGATCATTATCCATCAATTTTCCATTGGAATTGTATTTATTGTGAACTTCCTTTGCACTTCCAGT
Organism: Panagrolaimus sp. LJ2414; assembly: GCA_024447195.1. Taxonomy (NCBI): domain Eukaryota; kingdom Metazoa; phylum Nematoda; class Chromadorea; order Rhabditida; family Panagrolaimidae; genus Panagrolaimus; species Panagrolaimus sp. LJ2414. Next base: position 4,290,355 of record JAMRXY010000023.1, read on the forward strand.
TTGTAAGAGCGGTTTTAATTCTGCAGTTATATGCGGTTGAAGTCGAAAATTTGAAGGCATTGGTGGCATTACATAACTTTTTGAAATACGATATACAATTACAATGAAAGTATCTTGTCCAGGAACTTTCTGAAAAAAAACGTTTTAAACTTCTTTCACTTTGTGTGACTCCATGTTTAAATTTTTCATATTCGTAATCATCACTCTAATTTTATTAGAAGAAAAGACTTTAAAAGTTTTTTAGAAAGTTTAAAAAACTTTTATTTAAAGTTATTGTAAACAATTTGTAATCAAAGTATTTCTTGTTAACTTAGCTTTTTCTTTATCCAAAATTCAACAAAAGACGAGATCACAGCTGTAAAAATATTAGAGCACTCATAGTGTTTTTGTATTATTTAATTACTGTGTACAACGTTCAAATAAACGTCATTTACTTCTTCTACATTTTACTTTGATTTTATTATTAAGACATTATTAATAATTTGATTATGTTAAGCCCAGATTTACCGAATTCAATTTCAAAGAAATCACATTGTAGTTCTGTGCAATTATTGATTACAGTAGTCTGATTTCCAAAAATCATTGCATACCCCGGCAATTTAGCTGCTAAGAAATTATTTAGTAAAATACATAACACAAACTAAAACAAATTTGACTTTCTCATGTACAAAAGGAATTGATGGCAATTAAGAGCTTATTGTTAGAAATAAGTACTGAATGACTACTAAATGCTTATCTGGTTAACTAACAATGGAATAGTTCTTATCAATAACTTTTTACAAAACTTTTTTCCGTAAATCTCATTCATGATGTGTAACAATTAGTTTTAACGTTAAAAATTTTTCAAAAGCAATTTTATTTTGATTTTCCATAAGCAACAAAAAACAAACAAAACTTTAATGTTTGGAAGCACAAATTTCACAAAAGTAATGTTGCATTTTTACATTTTGGGCAATTTTCATATTCACTTGGGGTACCGGAATCCATTTCTTTGAAGCATCAACTTTGCAAACATTTTTAATTCGATAATTAGAAAATCTATCACCGATTTTAATGAACAGAATAGGAACCTTAATTGAATAGTTTTAGAAATAACCTAATTAAAATAATTACCGGTTGAAAATTTTCCAAGTCAATGCAGGTAGAAATAAAGGATGAAATAGTTAGTTTGTTATCAACCTTTGTAACAATACAAAAAATTTGTTTTTTGCACGATGTTGCTGATTTAATTCTAGTAAGCAATTGTTGATACGTTTCTGGAACAGCATATTCCAAGGATTCATTCTTAACAAATTTTTTATGTTTTTATTTAAAATATATCAACAAAACTTACTTTATGAAGACGCTTGTTGAGGGTTTTTCTCCAATTTCTGGAGGATTTTACTTTAAACTTATAAGTTTGCTCAAGTGGAAAAATTTCAGCTGCCCAAATATTAAATGATTTTACAACGTAAGAAGTATATGAATCCATTTTAAATTAAATTAAGAGAAGAAAGGTCGTAAATAATTTAAACTCGATTGTATCCAATCGAGTTTAAAAAGCAATGAAAATATCAATGTCACGAATAAATTTACTCCACCAAATAAAAAAGAAAATTATTGCGGTATTGTAAATGCTGACGCGGTGGAACAACTCAGTTCTGTTTATGCTGATTCCCTAACGCCATGGAATAGTTTGATGAAAAAGCCGCAATACAGTTATTGCTCCCTCGTTAAGATTCAAAAACAATGGAAATCTTATAAAACCTTAAAACATGGTGCACAATACTCTGCCATTCACCCAAAATTTGCAATTAAAAAAGTGGTTTTTTCGTCAACATTTCCAAGAGAAAATATTCCATCATGTGGCACAACAACTGTAGTTGTATATGATATTCATGAATCTTTCAAAATTCAACCACTCCCAGATTTTGTTCGACTAAAATGTGATGCAGCAGGAGAAATTCCATTACAGGAAAGAATTAATTAAAAAACCTTCATAATATTCGTAAATTTATTAGAAGATGTGGAAGGGAATCATGTTGTTGATTACTTATATATATTTTTGCTTTTGTGTATAAATTTTGTTATTGGAATTACGTGTATTCAGTAAACATCACAAAAACTTATCATGCGCAACAACTGACCATATCCTTTTTCTTTGGTTTATTAAAACATAGACAATGAATACTTTTTTAAAATATAAGTTTACACATTTATAAATGATTTCAGAATTCACTTTATTTATTTTTCGGATTTATATTAACAATTTTAAATTAATTACTTATATATATTTTTACTTATATATTTTTTTCTGAATAAAAATTACTATTTATAAACATTTGAATTAAAAAAAATAAAAAGATTTAACACTAAAAATGTTTTATAAATAAATATCAAAAAATTTTTAAAAAAGTTACAAAAAATTATTTGTATATCCCTTTTTTAACAGAAAAAATAAAAAAAATAAAAAAAAGTACTTTTAAAATAAAAAAATTAATAAATTTATATGCTTTTATTCATTTACTCAAAAAACGGTTACAAAGAAGAAGTCTCTTTGTAACCGCATTTTTTCTCAACACGAAAACAAACTCGGTTACGCGGTTACGCGGTTACAAAGAAGAAAAGCCTAAAAAAATGCACCAAAAAATGACATTTAAAAAAGCACTCTGGCCATTTGATTTTTATTGATCGTCAAACTTATTTTTTTATTTTTTTAAATGACCTCAGCTTCTTGTATGCACTGATTATATGTATGATTTCTACATGGTGATTTTAATTAGTGATTATTGTCATCTGTATTAAACTTAAATCCACCTAAATTCACAGATAAAACAGCTTGATGTTGCTTCTAAGAACTTTTTTGTTGTTTGTTATCTCAAAAACGTCACTTGTTTGCCTTTTTTTTCAAAGAAAACATTTATTTTTTTAAAAATGACAAAATTAACAAAAGCAGCTGTGAAACAAATTTCCAGGTCGAGGTCTGCTTTTTTTATGTTTGTCCTTCTTTATGTTTATCGGATTAATGTCTATATCTTAAATTTCGAGATCAGCAACTTTTTTTATGTGACTTTTTGTTTCTTTTTTTTAATTTTGCACTCAACGTTTTTGATAAAAATTTTGATTCTTTTTTTATTGGATCGAACGATTCATTAATTTATTCAAATTTATTGGATATTTAAAACGTGGGATAAAATCAATGGCATCTTCGGCATCCACTGATGAAAATGCACCAGATGAAAGCCAAAAAACTTCAAAAAATGATTGGGAGATTTTTGAAAATGAAGAAGAATACGAAGATAATTATTATTTTTATGCAAATTTAATTAGAAAAGCATTTTTAATAATTTCACTTTTTATGTTAATTGTTATTGCTTTACTCATTCAGTTTCATACTAAAAGAATTAATCATTTTAATTACAGGGTGTAAATTTTAACATGTATGGGTTTTAAACGCGTGAAAAACATAAAAATTTTAGGTTCCAGAACCTCAAATTTTCACAGTAGGTTTGTATGAGGCTAAAGTTTATTTTCCCAAATTTTCAGCCAAATCGAAGACCTAAACTTTTTTCGAGGATCTAGATCCTAGGTCTTGCCAAAAAATTAAAATTTGTAGCGTTTTAGATTCCTTACTTTATGGACTATCAATTTGCTTTAAAGTTTTTTTTCTTAATTTCTAAATTTTAAATTTTTTTAAAATTTTAAAAAACAATAATTTTGAAAAAATTTCTAAGTCCGTGAATGCATTAACAAAATCTCGGACTTAGAAAATTTTTTCAGTTTTCAATAAATTTAAAAATGAAGAAAAAATTTAAAATTTAGAAATTAAGAAAAAAAACTTTAAAGCAAATTGATAGTCCATAAAGTAAGGAATCTAAAACGCTACAAATTTTAATTTTTTGGCAAGACCTAGGATCTAGATCCTCGAAAAAAGTTTAGGTCTTCGATTTGGCTGAAAATTTGGGAAAATAAACTTTAGCCTCATACAAACCTACTGTGAAAATTTGAGGTTCTGGAACCTAAAATTTTTATGTTTTTCACGCGTTTAAAACCCATACATGTTAAAATTTACACCCTGTATTATTTTTACAATGTTTGTCATGCCCCAGGAATGATGCCGGCTGAAGATGTCCTTGAAATTGGTCATAAAATTGTTGTTGTTCAAAAGGTAATTTTTGTTGTTTATTCAAATTTTCAATAAAATTTGTTTTAGAAAATTGAAAACTTTCAAAAAACTGCATCAAATGATTTTTCCTGGGGAGAAACAAATTCTGAAAAGTTGGCATCTTATGAAATCGAACTTTATATATCTCTAGAACTTTGCAACACCCAATTGAAACTTCGAGAATCTTGTTTTATGGATCAGCTCAATGATTTTTCTGATGACCAAGATTACATCTTTACTCATTATATAATCCCCTTTCTTTACTTTTGTGTCTTCATTGTGATCTTCTTCATCATTTGTTATCAACGATTAATCAAATTTTCTATTGATGAATATGTTTCATTTCAGCAATGTTTAAAAAAGGTTATGACAGGTTACGTCATTCTTATGGCGGTATTCTATGTGTTGCTTTGCGTTCAAAATACTAAAAAAGATCTCATTTCAATTGAAGATGTTCCACTTTTATGTGGAAAAGATAGTGAAACAATGAAATTTTTAACTGACGATTGTTTTCATTACTCACGTAAATGCTACATTTTTCCGAGAAAATTTGAATATTCCATTGCCTTCCCTTTCATGTTTGTTTTATATGGTGGAATTGCAATAGTTTGTTTGGTTTTTGGTTTAAAGTATCATATTCGTGATGATTAAGGAATTCTTAATAAGAATTATTTTTTGGTTGTAATTATTGTAGTATTGAATAATGTTTTGTGTTTACTTTTGCCAAAAATAAATTTTGTTTTAAAATTGTTTATTACCAATTTGAGTGGCCAATTTTTACACTTGGAAAGACACTGTCAAAATAAATACTGTAAATATGAGTAGGGCTGCGCGGTGGCAAATTTGCCGGTAAATTTAACTATGCCTAATTTATTGGTAAATAAGAAAAATTTGTGTGTTCGACAAATAAAGAAAAACTCAACAAATTTCTTGCTTTTTTAAAATATTTTGTATCTTTTTTAAGTGCCATAAAAGTTGTAAAAATCATTCCCAAAAATGGTTTAAATTTGTGTACTTTTTCGACAAAAACCTTATTTTTTGTTGTCAAAATCCATATTACAATAACTGAATAAAGTATGTCTAACAATTACTGTAAACGATAAAACCCTGACGGAAAAAATGAATGAAATGCGACTTTGAATATATTTTTTGCAAATTAAGTTTTTCAATATCACAAAAAAGAACATCTTGATTTTATTTTTGTTGTTCTTTGCGACCTCGAAAAAGAGACACATGTTTGCTTTTTTCAAAGAAATCTATTCTTTTTTATTTTTTTAAATGATAAAATTTGCAAAAGCAGCTGCGATTTGAAAGTTCCGAGGTGATCTGCTTTTTCTTTTATTTGTCCTTCTTTTTGTTTACCCGATTTGTGTCTTTGAATTTGATATTGAGAGAGCAGCAACTTTTTTTTGGCCTTTTTTTTACTTTTGCACTCAACTTTTTTTGCTATCAATTTTGACTCTGTTTTTTATTATTATCTATTAAATATTTCAGAAAAGTCATTTTGTCAATGGCATCTTCGGCATCCAAAGACGAAACTCCGGCAGATCAAAGCCGTGAAAATTCCAAAAAGGATTGGGAGATTTTAGAGAATGAAGAAGGAGTATATAAATATAATTTTTATATTTATGACGATTTAATTAAAAAATCTTTTTTTATAATTTCATTTGCAATGTTTTTTCTTATTGTTTTGCTCATTCAGTTTCATACTAAAAAAATTAATCATTTTAATTATTATTTTTACAATGTTTGTCATGGTCCAGGATTGATGCCGACTGAAGATGTCCTTGAAATTGGTCATAAAATTGGTGTTGTTCAAAAGGTAATTCTTATTGTTTATTTAAATTTTCTTTAAAATTCGTTTTTAGAAAATTGAAAGCTTTCAAAAAACTGCATCATCTGATTTTTCCTGGGGAGAAGAAAATTCTGAGAAATTGTCAGCTTATGAAATAGAACTTAATACTTCCTTGGAACTTTGCAACACCCAATTAAAACTTCGAGAATCTTGTTACATGGATCAACTGAATGATTTTTCTGATGATCAAAATGTTGTGTTTACAAATTTCATTATCCCATATATTTCGTTCTTTATCGCGGTGGTTATTTTCTTTGCCTTCTGTTTACAAAGATTATTCAAATTTTCTGTTGATGACGATTTTGTTTTTTGGTCGAAAGATACTTTAAAATTTATGGTAATTTACGTCGTTTTAATGGCGATGTTTTTGATATCACTGTGTCTTTATTATTATCCTAAAGATCCAATTTCGAATGAAGATGTTCCACTTTTATGTGGAAATCAAAATGTAACAACTACCCTCAAATTTGTAACTGAAGATTGTTATCATTATTCATTTGAATGCTATGTTTTTCCAAGAAATTTTGAATTTGCTGTTGACGTCCCCTACATGTTTATATTTTTCAGTGTTATTGCAATATTTTGTTTTGCTTTTGGTTTTAAGTACCAAACTTATTATTATGAATAATTTTTGTAGTTTAAAAACTAAATTTCTATGTTTACTCTTGGTCGAAATAAATTTTGATATAAAATTGTTTGTCATTATTTAAAGTTTTCTTACACAAATCGCATTAATCTATAATCACAGCAAAAGAAGTTTAAATTAGGTGACTAAGTGGAAAAATTATAATATTTTGATCAGCAAAATAATTGATTTTTATTTCTTATCAGCTATTTTGTGCTCAAAATTAGAAAGTTTTTGCAGACTAATTGCGCCGATGAAAAATGTTGACAAGGGCTCACAAAATTGTCAGCAAAATCAAAATTTCGAGAAATACTAGGGTTCAGGTTTTTTATTCAAATTTCAAAATTGAATTTTTCATCAAGCAAATAAGCTTAAAAAAGTGATAAATAGTCACTGAAAAAATTATATTACATCATTTATGAATGTAAAATAAAATTAATAAATGATGTAATATGTAAATTTACATGAACTGTTGAAGGAAAAAAAAGGACGAAAAAAAATCAAGAGAGGGTGGAATAAACTAAAGAAGTGCCATAAAATCTGCTAACAGAAGATTTAAAAACTTTAAAAATTACATGAAAATTATCGGCTTTGATTTTGATATTTCGGTTTTTTAAATTTAGATTTTGCAAAACCCTGGTGATAATTTGTATCGTACTAAAAATACAGATTATAATTTTTAAAAGACCAAATAAATAAAATGTATGCTGTTGGACAAAAAGTTTAGATAGATCAGTCCTCGACAAACTTATAGCTAAGCATTTTTTTGCGTGGGTTTGTTTCTGTTAAAAAAAACTTTTATCAGCTTTTAGACAGGAAAAAGAGAGAAGCTCTTTTGACAAAAGTATGATGAAGCACAAAAAGCAAAAATCAAATGTTGATATTATTTTTTGTTTAAAATGATTATTTTATTGATTATTTATTTCGTTGGACTGGTTATTGCCAAAAATGAAATTTTTAAAGTTTATGCTGAACGTTCAGAAACTTACATAATTCCTGCATTTTCAAATTCCACATTCGCAGAATTTCAAGGAACTTTAAATTTTACCTTATCATTTCCCGAATATGTTTTACAATCAAAATTTTGTATTGTTTCATTTGATCGATATCAATATTGTGATCCTGAAATTTTTTCTGAAATACCATTTCAAGAAATGATTTTTGTTAGTTCAAATGTTTCTGAAGATGTTCTACATGAACAAATGCAATTAACTGCAGATTTTATAAAACTTCTTTTTGAAGATAATAATAAAGAAATTGAAAGAATGAATATTATTTTTTTAACGGATATCTTTGATTTTTCATACTTTTTTATTTCTTCAAATAATGGAATTAAACATGAATTTTATTTTGCAATTTTAAGTGTGGAAGAAGAATGCATTCAAAATGTTGCCGTTCAAACTGAATTCGACAATGTCACTTGTTTTAACGTGTTGAAAGACAAACCGAATGATGATAAAATTAATGATATCATTTTTGATAAAACAATATGTAAGTTTTTAAAATCGAATGAAAAATGAGACCTCCTTTTTACAAATTTTTATTATGCAAATTTTACGACCATGGCACTAAAATTCTTTATCTTTCACCATCTTCTTTTTTGTCAACAGTGAATGAAAAAAAGAACAATACATTTTTGCCTGATTCCCCTGTGCCGAGGCTGTAGGGAGAAAAAATTTCGGTGTGGGCATTTTCTTTCGCAGGAGGCACGCTTTTGATCTTTTGCCGCCTTAACACGGCGGCGGCAAAAGATCAAAGGTTTTTCTTAATTTGGGAGAAAAGTGACTCCTTCTCTCTACTGCGGCCTTGCCATGAGCAAAAAAAATTTTAGGAGCTGGGAGTCCCCCTTTAATAAAGTTTACGATATAAATAACAAATATATGCAGAGAAAAACTTTCAAGGTACTGCGATCCCAAAATTTAAAATGTAAAAAATCAATAACTTAAGACCAGGAAGATCAAATGTCCATAAATTTCCCAATGATGCGTTTTTTGAGTGAGGAGAGAGTATAAATTAATCGGCTTTTGTCCAAAAAATAGCAATATTGATAAAAAGAAGTTGACGCAACTCAAAAAAAAGAGAATAGTCTTACGTTTTTGATTCTTCAAACAATTGATTTGTATCAGGCATGATTTTTGTCTTCATATTCATTTATATTTCTTGTATCAGATTTTGCATATCCAAAAATGAAACCTTTAAAGTTATGGCCGCCGAATCTGAAACCTACGTTTTTCCTGGATTCTTTACAGGGTGTTTCAAAAAAAATGGCGGAAGGACCATTAAACTATAACGGTTTGACCAATATATTTCATGTGTGGTGGGTTAATATTGTCCCATAAATGTCACTTTATTACAGTAATTTCACCTCTTCATAACTTTCGCTTCAGGACCCACAACGTTCACAATTTAAAAAATGACCGTTTTTCGTGTGTTTCGTAGGTACACTGCCCTAATTTTTTCAGAGGGTATTTAAAAAATCTGTTAGGTGGTATTTTTAGACAACCAAATTAACTCGTTGTTAGGCTATATTTTGAGACTTCAACCCAACTCCCTGATTTTTGCCGAATTTTTTTCTAACCCTCTGCGCAAAATTTTTCATTTTTGGCCAACTTTGACGGATTGCCCTACTTTTTCCAGGAGGAATTGGAGGCTCATATTTGTTGCCAATAAACTTCAGCCACTTTGTAGTCGATTCCATACCAAAATATTGAAATCTGGAAAAATGACATCTTTTCGATACTCCAAATTGCCCAAAAACGGCAGCTTAAACGCGTATATTAGTAAATAGCAGGTAACTATGAAAACACAAAAATTTTAAAACGCCGGTATATGCTAAAAATCAATAAAAATAATCTAGAAAAATACTGTGAAACACAAATTAAATGTTTTTGACCAATTTGGAGACTTTAACATTAACATGAATTTCAACATATACCTTGTATACTTACTTACATACGAAAATTATGGCTGCTTAAAAAGTCATTTTTCCAGATTTCAATATTTTGGTATGGAATCGACTACAAAGTGGCTGAAGTTTATTGGCAACAAATATGAGCCTCCAATTCCTCCTGGAAAAAGTAGGGCAATCCGTCAAAGTTGGCCAAAAATGAAAAATTTTGCGCAGAGGGTTAGAAAAAAATTCGGCAAAAATCAGGGAGTTGGGTTGAAGTTTCAAAATATAGCCTAACAACGAGTTAATTTGGTTGTCTAAAAATACCACCTAACAGATTTTTTAAATACCCTCTGAAAAAATTAGGGCAGTGTACCTACGAAACACACGAAAAACGGTCATTTTTTAAATTGTGAACGTTGTGGGTCCTGAAGCGAAAGTTGTGAAGAGGTGAAATTACTGTAATAAAGTGACATTTATGGGACAATATTAACCCACCACACATTAGATATATTGGTCAAACCGTTTTAGTTTAATGGTCCTTCCGCCATTTTTTTTGAAACACCCTGTAATTCAACATTTGAGGATTTTCAAGCAACCCTAAATTTTACGCTTGACCTAAATATAGGATATGTTCAAGATAAATTCTGCATTGTCACACTCGATCGTGATCAATTTTGTGATTTTCGAGCTTTTTCTCAAGAATGGCTTCAAAAAATGATTTTTAAAAACTCTGTGGATTCTGAAAAAACACTTCTTCCAAAATTGGAGATTGCAATTTTGGCTGCAAAAATATTTTCGGAATTTAACACAGAAACTCTTAAAAGAATTAATATTATTCTTTTGACGGATATTATCGATTTTTCGAATTTTCTTACTTCTCCGAATAATGGAATAAAAAATACATTTTATTCTGCGATTTTATCTGTTGAAGAAGAATGTATTCAAAGAAATTATTATTCTGAAGATAATCATGTTACTTGTTTTAATATATTTGACAATAAACCTGATGGAAGTGTAAACGATATAATATTTGACAAAACGATTTGTAAGTGAAAAAGTGATTGGAAAAAACCGGCAAAAAATGAGATAACTCACATCTGAAGTAGGGTTATCAAAGGAACTTTAGAGCACAGGTCGATTTTTTTTTAAAAACGGTCAACGCAAAAAAAGAAGAAAATATTTTCCACACGGGAGCATCATATTTTCAAAAAAAAATCGCGTGTAGTAACGAATATCTGAGATAACTCAGCTCATACAAACTTTTAAATTTTCTCCATACTCACTTAGGTTCTCGAAGGTGCTAAGAACGATTAGCAATACAGAAAAAACGTTTAGAATATCAGTTGGCTTGGGAATTAATTCCTAAAGTTAATAATGCTTTTTTAAAAATGGATAATGCTCCCGTGTGGAAAATATTTTCTTCTTTTTTTGCGTTGACCGTTTTTTAAAAAAAATCGACCTGTGAGAGAAATATTTCCCAGGAAATTTCCCGAAAATCAAGCAAATTTCCCGCAAACTTTTACATTTTTAACACAGAAATATGTAACTTAAGTAAGAGTTTAATCGTCAAAATGTAACATTTAAGCTTTTTTGGGTATTCAAACACCGATTTTTGAAAAATCGACAAATCAGGAAACTTCCCGCTTTTTCTGATTTCCGGGGAAATTTGACAGCTCTAATTTCGAAAAGTCTAAAAAGTCAAAACTGTGTCCCAAATTGAGCAACATCGATCGTACACTTGTAGTAATTCCTATAATCTTTTTTCCAGATTACACCTTTGATCCAATTCCGATAATGTACAAATACTTCATTGTTATGAAAGAAAACGAACTTGACAATATTGCAGAACTTCCTCAATATCTGCAATTAAACAATGACTTTCCTTATAATGGTCCAACTTTGTATGTTGCTGCAATACAAGTTGATGATACACATTATTACGAATCAGGTAAAACGTTTTTTGAATCTCACAAGGAATTCTTAGCTAACTTCAGAAGGCTGTAACTCTTGAAAGAGGTTGGAAGGACAAAATTTCCGCGGGGAATCATTTTGGAAAATCAAGATTTAATTTAAAAATAAAATTTTAGTTACGGTAGTTTTTGATCCAACTTTGACATACGTGATTTCATGGTCTTTGGTAAAGTATATATCCTGTAAGTGTTAAACAATGCATATTTTAATATGCTTACAGTATACATTTAGCCAACAGTACAACGCTTTCAACAAAACTTGTTGAAAACTACTTAAAACAATCATTTGAAGAAGGCGAAAATAATCTAAATGAAACTTGGAATATAGTAATTACAGATTCATTTCCATTTTGGATTTCAAATTTGAATATTTCATTTAATTCATTTCGAAACCATGTGGACATATATTTTTGTGCGGATAATAATAGTGAAGAATATGATGCATTTTTTGAGTCTTTTAATGCTCAAATTAATGATATTCTTGTTAATGATGAAAATGCTTCTCTACGGGCAAATCATATAATGGTATTTGAAAACGTGAAACAAATGATTAAATTTCGTCAATATTTACCATCTGGTAAAAAAGAAATGACTTCACGTAAGTGCTTTTTTAAGGGATTGTCCAGATCTGATAAAAATTTTCAAACCCTCTCGGTCAGATTTTTTCCTTTGATCTTTGCCGCTTTTAAGATGAGTGACAGGCTAACCCATTCCCTTCCCTCAAACACCTGATGTCGGGTGTAGACAATCCCTAATTTATTAATTAATTAAAGAGTAACAGCATTCCTCATGCATAATATGCAAATTTTGCATAAATTTAGTGCTATTTCTTTTTAATTTTCTAAAAAAGTTGAAAATATCATTTTTTGATTGTTTTATTTTTCTAGAATTGTTTAACTTCAAAACAATCAAAAATAGCAGCAATGAAAGCAAACCTTGGATTTGGATAATCTTGTCTGCTGTTTTAATCATAATCATTGTGATTGGAATTATTGGAACTTTAATATGGCGTCGGCGAATGCAGCAAAAACTTAATGCAAAATATGCCTGGGCTCTTCAAGCTGGATAGTAAGTAATTATTTTAATGAAATATGTTAACCCGAATTTTTCATCTTGGATTTTGAGACAAAGCCTTTCATTAATTTTTTCCATTTTTTCGCATAAAATAATTATGCAAATTTAAGCACGCCAAATGAAGCTGAATCGATCATTGAAAATGGGAAAGAATTATTTGTTGATGAAAATTCTATAGAAATTAAATATGAAAATATCAAAGGAAAAGGATCTTCTGCAATTGTATATGCCGGATTTATGAAATCTGCATCCCCAATATCTGCTTTAAAACCATCATTGGAAACAAAAAAATATGCAAATTGTGAAGTTGCAATAAAAATGATAAACAAATTTGGTCGAGATGATTATGAGCAGATATTTCGGGAAGTTGAAGCTGGAATCAAGCTAGGCTGGCATCGGCATATTTGTTGCTTACTTGGATGGACAATTAAGCAATCAACGCCAGTTTTAATTTATGAAAGCGTTGATGGCGGAGATTTGTATAGCTATATAAAATCTGATGCCGAATTAAATGAAAAACAAATAGCACAAATTTTGTGGCAAATTGCCGACGGCATGGAATATATCGCTTCAATGGGGATAGTGCATAAAGATCTGGCAACAAGGAATATTTTGTTGACGGCATCTTTCGTTGCCAAAATCACTGATTTTGGGTTAGCTTCATTGTACGATGAATCATCTTTCACATATCAAGCCCCTTTACAAAAACGACTACCAATTCGATGGATGGCCCCTGAGGCTATGACGGAGCGGATATTCTCGGAGGCGTCTGATGTTTGGTCATTTGGAGTTTTGGCATGGGAAATATTCTCAAAGGGGGCAATTCCTTACGGCACTCTTGATGGAAATGACATTCTTGAATATTTATTGGCTGGAAAAAGGTTGCATTTGAATGATGAAATACTTTTGACAGAATGGAAAGAAATTATTGAAAGTTGTTGGAATTTAAAATTCAATGAAAGACCAAGTTTTAAAGAAATAAAATTTAAATTATCTTTGTTGTTAGAACGGTTAACTGAATTTTATGGATATATTTGTGTTAATAATGAAAATTAAAAAACATTTGTTAAGTTGTAACTAATAATTTGCATATTATAATTTGATGCACTATGAAACAGGATAAACAGAACACACAAAAATTATCAATTTCAACTGCTAACACTGGATCCAAATTAACAAAAATAAAATTTTAAGATAGGACTTGTTAAATATCATTGTACTTAAATTTATTAAAACTGTTGTTTATCAAGGCCTTTGCTGTAAACTAGTTGGAACCCATCTTTAACATGAACATGTTTTGATTAACTTTGTTTTTCAAAATTTTTATGATATTTGTTTAGGAAACAAAAATGTTTACGGTTTAAAATAAACAAAACAAAAAATTAAAACATTTTGGATACAGCTGTTACTTCTCTTTTAGTGATATAATTGAAAAAAATATTTTGATCAAAAAATGGTATACAAAATATTGACAAAAATTGTTATTATAAACATGATTAAAAATTGTCAAAAACTGATATAAAAAGAAACTATTTTGGATATGTTTTACCAAATTCAGAGTATTTTTTGCTGTGTTTAATTTTTACTAGAAGAATCATGAAATATTTTGTTTTTATTTTTGTATGCCTTGTTATGCTTGTTCAGGAAACTTGGCAAGCTTCGCCTGATTTCGGAAAGAAATCTACTGGTGTTGGACATTTTGGAGATGATGAACAACAAAATCAAAATATCAAAGTTATTTCTGAAGCAATCACCGGAAAATACAATCGCTGCATTTTTAGTGGTAAAAAAGGAACTTACAGATGTGAATAAATTTCAAAATTTGTACATGCTTTTTCAAACAAGGAATAATTTTGCAAACTTTGCTGTAATTGTTGTTTAAAATTTATTGCATTCTTGAAAATCTAATATGTTAATAATAAATGTTAAATTTCAATTTTCATATTATTTTATACTGAAAGAAAAATAAAAAAACATTTCATGTTAAAATCATCCGAGAGAAAAAATTAAATAAAAAATGATAAGAGACCAAAGGATATTTGGGGGGGGGGGGGGGGGGGGGGTTGTTAACAGTAAATTTTAGATGATGAAAGTGCAAAAGATAACACACAAAGAAATAGAAAAATAATAAAGCCGGGTAACTTTTAATTTTCAATCACGAATAAATTATTCTAAAGTATAAGAGTATTATGCTCCTCCTTTTTTGAGATTTTTATGATGACTATAAAAACATTTTACATTCTTGTTTATTTTACTTTGTTCGTTTTTTTCCGTCTATTTATCATCATTTTAACATCGGATTTTTTAAATTATGAAGCGATTTTTGTTGAACGCACTTTTCAATTATGACAGACAACAAAAACAAACAGCTACTACGAAGCTTTCACTGGATTCGGTAAGGATATTACATTATTTTTATTAATAAAACTTAAACACTTTTAGACTCGATACAATTTTGGAGTATCAGGTCATACAAAAACTGGAAAATCAACTTTGGTAAATACATTTCTGGGAAAGAATCGGGCAGAAACTGACATCACTGAAGCAACTCATTTGATTGCCAAATATGATATAACAACAATTCCAAATGCTACTTTATGGGATCTTCCTGGCTGTGGAACGGAGAAGCATAGCGCTGAGAATTATTTTGAGTAATTTCATTGCATATTTTTTTAAAGGAGAAGACTTTTTTTCTTTCATAGTTATTTTTTTTGGTTTCAAAATGGTAATGACGAAAAAAATTGATTGGATATAAGCTGAGCTTTAACTATTTTGTAGCAAAACATGCATTTCCGAGAATTAATACAAAAGGGATAAATCTCGGCTGATATCCAACAAACGTCAATACTATTTTGGAATCAAAAAAATAGTTATGAAAGAAAATGTCATCTGAATTTATTAATTCAGAGTTTTGAAAATTTTCGTGTCGGGACCTCCAATCGAAATAAAGACAAAAAAATTTATTTGCGATGCGTTTCCTCACTGGGGAAACACTAACATTATGAAAAATTTAGAAATGAATTATTATATGTTTTTGATTTGGTAATTATTGTTGTGCAGGAACAAATAACTCCGGAAGAGTTTAAGCTTGCTGCAGAATCTTACAAAAGAGGTCAGCCAGTAATCTTTGTCCGCTCAAAATGCGATTTAGCTTTATACAATGAAAAAGAATTTGGGAATATTACTGAAATCAATCAAGATGTAGCCGATGAATTTGTAAAAAAAAGTTTGTTAAAATCAGAATTTGTACATTTAAATCGACGATATGAATTTTTAGATTTAATTCAATTTGAAAAAGATATGGCAGATTCTAAAATTCAGATTGTGGAAAATCCAAAAATATTTTTTATTAGTTCTTTGGTGTTGCACAAAATGTTGAACGGAGTTACACCAGAATGCTGCTTCCAAGAGAAAGAATTTTTACGAGAAATTAATCAAGCCGCCGTTTGTAAGCGTGGTAAAAAATAACATTATGTTTTTTATGTAATTGTTTTTAAATAAATTTTTTATACTAAAGACTGTGTAATTAAAAATATAACTGGTTACTTCTCCAGTAATTTCATTTTTTGAATGGTCTTATTTGTCAACAAAAACTAATCAAAAATAATCTATCATATTTTCAGAAAAAGAAGTGCCTATGGTCAATTTTTTAAGTCCTCTTTCGACATATCCGAATATCACAACAATTTTATCTAATAAAAATATGGTATGGTGTTTAGCAGGAGCATGTACAGTAACTCTACTGGTGTCTTTATGGCGAAAATATGGTGGTTATTTTGACTATCTATTTTCATCTCATACAATTGATCAAGCTAATGAAAAACTGGGCATACAAAAGGTAATAGATTATCTCCTAAATAATGCTACTAACATGTGTATTGATTTTTTTAGAATAGATACAATATTGGAGTTGTTGGAAGAGGTATAACGGGGCGAACAAAACTTCTTGAAGTAATGACAGGAAACCATGGAATAAGAAATTTTGAAAGTGGTGTAAAATATGAGAGTTCACGCTTTCCAAATGCAACATTTTGGGAACCTCCAAAATTCAATCACAACAATGTCAGCGAATATTACAAGTAAGCCATTACAGTAATTAAAAGAAAAGACAAATCGCAAATAAATTTCTTTGCCTTTACTTCGATTGGAGGTCCCGACACGAAAATTAAAAAATCCGAATGGAAGAATTCTGATGAGATTTCCTTTCATAACTATTTTTTCTGATTACACAATGGTATGAAGTTTAAAAAATGGTTGTATATAAACTGAGATTTAACTATTTGTTTAATTCTCTAACATTCATGTTATTGAACCAAAATGTTGAAACTCAGCTTATGTTTTACCATTTTTATAGTTCATACTATTTTGGAATCAGAAAAAATAGGTATGAAAAGAAATGTCAACAGAATTGAACGATTTGGAGTTTTCGGAATTTTCGTGTGCGACCTCCAATGAATGAAGGGGGCCAAAATTTTGTTTTGCAATCCTCCATTATCTAAAAGATGAACTGTTTTGTTTAGTCAACACTATCTTTTTCGCTTTGATTTAATTATTGTTGTTTGTCAAGCAACACTTGGAGAAGATGAAATCAAACTTCTTTCTGAAGCAAAACAACTCAATTTACCGGTCATCCTTGTTAGATCAAGATGTGACACAGATTTCCGAAATCAACACTCTTTTTATGGAAATGGTTTTGTTTTAAATCAGGAAGCTGCAAATTTATTTGTAAATAACTGTATGTTAGTTTAAAATAGGGATACAATAATAAAAATTTTATTTTAGTAAAAGCAAAATTTGCTCAACATCTTTCATCTTCACGAATGTCTAATATTCAAACGTTTTTCATCAGCGCTTTGATTTTGCAAAAAGTATTTGCAAATTCTACACCAGATTTTTGCTTTGAAGAAAAAGAATTTGAAAAATACTTAAAAAGCAAAATTGCCGAAAAGCCTTATCATGAAATCAATGATTTTGTTGACCAAAATTAAATAAAACTACAATCTTTGAAATTTTTATTAAAAACTCGAATGACATAACGTTTAACAGTTATTTAATCTAACAATAAATTTCTTATAAAAATTATATACAAAAATGTAATAATTAAAAAATATGTATTATAATTATATAGATTAAAATGGAAAATACGTTGAAAAAAAACACATACCTAAAACCTTTTAAAAATTTTACCACGGTGATTACTGTAGAACATGTTGATACACTATTTTCAACTCAAAAAACGTACAATAGAGGGATACCTATTTTTTTGCTTGATTTTATCACTAAATTTTAAACTAATATTCAGGTTTTTTTTCTTTTATGTGCTATCTTTTGCACTGTCAACATCAACAAAATGCTTTCGACTTATCATTAATTTTCATTGCCTTTTTCTCCCCCAAGATTTCAACATAAATTTTTTTCCAATATAAAGAAACATACATTATTTTTTAAATAATAAAATATCGTGCAAATACAATATTAGAAATGAATTGTGACAAAGTATGAATATATCACGTATTATTATAAATATGCATCAGCTTGCTGAAGCTTCTTTTGCTTTTAAATAGACATGAAACATATATTTTATAGTACAATGATAAAAAAGAGGTTTATATAACATATCGGAAAATTACAAACGCGGCTGATCAAACGAAATTACTCAATAAAAAAAGAAAAACAATTATGTTAATATTTTCCGTTTTTCACAAAGGTAATTGAAAGCAATTAAAGCCACTTATTATCAATGATTCTCCAGAAAATGTCAAGTACCAGGGAAAAGAGGGTGTTCGAAAAGTAAAACTAAAATATTCACGATATCCATTTTTAATAATCCAATCAACCAAAAAACAATCAAAATCAAAGCTTTTATCATACCGAATATCAAAAAATATCCTATAAATTATATCACTTGGAATATTATTGCATATAAGCATTCATACCTGATTTTTGGAATATTTCCAAAAATTTGCATAACATATTCGATCATTTCTCGGTTGCTGTAACCATTATCTTCAAGTTTGATCGATAGATAAATAGATTTTAAATTTAATTCTTTAATTAAGCCGATTTCTTGCAACGACAAATTTGAAGATTTAATTTCGAGTTCAGAAATAAAATTTAAATTTAAGTTGGTGAATAAATGTTGAAATTCCATTGGTTTTAACTTTGTAAGAATTACTGTTTTGGCAATCTTTAACTTTTTTATGGAATCCAAATTCCAATTATTTTTTCGAGCATCCCAAAATCGAACAACCAAAAGTGTTTCAAATTCAAAATATGATTGTGCAAAATTCCATGATTCACTAAAAATGAAAGGAAATAAATATCTTTAAAATTATTTGAAATTAGTAAAAAGCTTCGCAGATAAAAATTAACATTTCAAATTGCTCGAAAATGTTTAACAACTAACGTTTTTAAAATTTAAAAATCGAGCAACACAATTTTGTTCGGTACTGGAAAGGATTTTACTTTTTATAAATTTTTCTCAAATCAGCAATATATGCAAATTTTTCTCAATTTTTAATACGGAGAGTAAGCCTAATGAACGACAATGAAATGTCTTGGTTATTATCAGTAGGTGAGTAACACACTTTTCTAAAATTTGATGTTACTTGCAAAGACAATGTGAAAAATTTGCATATCGTTTATTAAAAAAATATTTACAGCGAAATTCTGTCAAAATTTAGCCTACGATTTGAAATGTCGATCTCTATTTGAATATTTTGCATTTTAAAAGAATTTGTTCGATGTCATTTTCGTGCCCACAAAAAAAGTTGATCCTTACTTGATATTTTTCCAATCAATTTCTTCTTCAATTTTTAATTCTTTAAGCTGATTATGATTCACCAACTCTCTCGAGATATCAAAAGCTTCTGCATCAAGGTGAAGTTTATCAATTAAAAATTTATCGAAATGAATCCGAGGATAAATTTGTTTTAAACGTTTTTTTGTTAATGGAGACTGTAATTCAAAGAAGCGATCGTGAAACGATAATGGAAGCTCTTCAAAATGAATCAATGCTGGATAATCAGGAATCTGTAATGAATTAAAAAATATGCAAATTTTGAATACCTAATTGCATCGTTTTATGGTTTTAAACTCATATCGTTTCATACAAAACAGGATATCAAAGCAATATGCAAATTTGCAAAATGTTACCGCTTGGGTCCTTCATAAAAATAAGTAATCAGGCTTATAATATTTTTGCAAAAAAACTTGTTGAAAATTTGCATAAAAATTTTTTTGTGCCAAAATTTTTCATAGTAAATATTTCATTTTTATTAAGGCTTTAAAGATTTGTAAATTTGCATACTACAACTTAGGGTCAACACTCTCTTCCGCACAACCCCATAAAAAAATGTCTTACCTGCCATGAATGTTTCCCACTTCTCTGTGCAGATTTTACTTTTAAAGCACAGAAAAATTGAACAAATGTTGCAACAAAAACCAAAAAAAGAATTATCAAAGTAAGCGGGAGAAAAATTAAAGCAAAAATATAATTTTTACGTCTTTCATTTTGATGTGTTCCAGAATCCCAAAATAACAAATAATATTTAAACAAAAAAATTGAATCCAACCATCTTTTTAATCGTGCATTCTCTATTCGATGATAAAAAAGTTTTCGCAAATTACATACTGTATATATATGAGAATAAACAAAATCAATAATTATTTTCCCAACCAAAAAATAAACACAACTCATTATTACCGACAATAACATATAAAAATATTCCTGATTTTTACCATAGTTTAGGAGGTTTATAAATGTATGATAATAAACTGGAAATATATTAAACCACACCAAATAAACATACAAATGTCTCATACTTTTTTTGTATGTAATACAAAAATTGAAAAATATATATATTATTTTTTCTGTTTTCCAAGATGACTTTTTAAACAACCAAACGTGAAGCAATCTCCAAGAACTTTCTCAAAATAGACAAAAACTCTTGGGCATTTATGTATTGGGTTTCGAGGGGTTGTATAATTGAATTATTTTATGGTTGAAATGAACAATTCAAATTATACCTAAAAGAAAATCTTTTAGAGGTTTATTTTTTTACGTATTTTAGACTATCAATCTCAGGAGGTCAAAATGGGACCGAAAGGGTGAAAACGGGTGATCACCCGATTTTTGCTAGGTATGCCCAGCGAAAACTATAGTCTTCTTTAATCACCCGTTTCATTTTTTGCTATTTTCGTTTTTTTCACCCATGAACCCGGTCACGGATATACGGAAAAGCCGACTTCTGGAAAAGTGTTGTCTGGAGATAAACTAAACACTGACATGGAAGGATACTTTATTTATTTAGAACTGCCTTTTTGTTATAACAAACGAATAGAAAAAAAACTTTGTGATATAATCATTGGATAATATGCCAATATTATCCAATGATTTTTCCGCAAGTCGACATTATTTGATATCCCAGGACTTTCTTTTTTTCTATTGTTATCATTTCAAATAAAAAAGATACTTTCGCAAATGAAACAATAGAAAATAGCGAAAATCCATGATTATCAAAAAGCGTCAAATTCGCGAACTTTGTAACAAAATCAAAAAAAAAGAATGTAATGAAACATTTTCTTTAAACAAGATCATCTTTATCGCGTCATTCATAAATTTATCCTATTTAGAGTATTTTATGATGCAATTGAAATTTTTTATTTAAACATTCAATTAAAAATCTTTGAAACCTTGACAGACATATGGATAAAGATATTTTCAAAAAACAGATTTAACTTTGTTAAAGATCTCCTTTACACGTGTCTTCAATGATTTATGGCCCCATTGATCCTGATATGGCTTGTACAGCATGGGCTTTGAATGATATGGTGGTACAGCATTACTTAATTGATGATATTGAAATGCTTTTTCGGTAAGACGACAACTTGGCCATGCACTATGAGCTGTACAGTATTCCCTTATAAAATTAAATGGTTGACGATTTTCATTTTTACAATCTGCCCAAAAATACATTTCATCAAAATCTTTCCATCTAATTTGTTTATGATCTTTTTCTGTTTTGATCTTATACCGCACTCTATTTGGGTTATCTGGTAAAATATCAGCATTTCGTCCATATCCCATCGATATTGCTGCATTATCGTCATATGAAAGAAAGCCAATAAGATTTTTAATTCTGCAATTTCGTTTAAACATTTCTGTGACAGCTTTTGCATCTTTAATATCAAAAGCATTTGTATAGCTAAAACGACTATACAGCAACATTTGAAATTGCAGACATGTACTTGCACGTGTGACCATATTTTCTAAAAAATTACTATATAATTTTTCTAATGTATTACCGCAATGAGTCTTTTTTTATTCATACAAAGAAAAAAAAGGTTCAAAAGAAATGCCGTTTTGAACATCGACGGCACAAAAAGTGCCAAAACGGAACTTTTGGCTAAAACGATTTTGCATCTGGTCTTTTTTAGCATGATGGAAAACATGGGTAAATTTTCAAAAAAACTTATTTTTTTGCCTCAAATTTTCTAGCAGAATGCGATTAAAAGGGAATGTTCGTGTTTATCAAGGATGTCAATCAAAATCGGCTAGGCCTCGATTTCTCGGCTTCATTGGCATCCTCGTGTTTGTCAGCGATGAAAAGTGTTTTTTTTAAAGTTTGCTTTAATGCATTACTTTTATCATCAATTTTTGTGTAAATTTTTCTTTACGCTCTAATTTTTTGAAGCCAGAGAAAAAAATATGAGCAAAAAAATTATACTCAAAATTGTGTAAAGCAAACTTTTGAAAAGCAATTTTCTCCTTGGATAAGCATTTTTTGAGAAATATTTGTAAAACAGATAAAGCAATTTCTTACTTTTTGTATTATGACAAGGTAGAGTCCGAAGCACCCAAAAATCTAAATCTGTTCCCTCTTTGATATGACAAGATTTTTTGCTGCAAGAAAAGTGATAATTCTTTTTGCTACTGTTCACAACACCAAGAGCATAATCATAGCCTCTAAAAATATTAAATTTAAACAAAGTTAAAATTGTTACATAATTCTTTTCAGAACTTACAATTGAAAATAATCTGAATTAAGTTTTTCAACCTCCTGTTTCATGTAACCCCTTCTAATAGTCCTTGTGTCATTTTCATGCTTTTTATATTCGTCATACCAAATTTGCAGTTTATTTGGCATAAGTGCCCACACTTTTTCCTATAAAAATTTTAAAATTATTGTTAAACTTTCAAAAATGATTACCGTTCTTGTTGCATTTATTTGAGTGATTAATTCCGCAATTCGCAAGAATGGTCCAACAATTTTATTTCGCCGGTCCAAAAGTTTATCTTCGGCTCCTTCATTTTGCCCATCTTCATTGTCATTAATCAGCGCCTCGCA
Source organism: Panagrolaimus sp. LJ2414 (assembly GCA_024447195.1). Classification (NCBI taxonomy): domain Eukaryota; kingdom Metazoa; phylum Nematoda; class Chromadorea; order Rhabditida; family Panagrolaimidae; genus Panagrolaimus; species Panagrolaimus sp. LJ2414. The sequence goes on from JAMRXY010000023.1 coordinate 4,313,265, forward strand.
TGCATAATGAACTGGTGACTTTAAAAAAATTTACATCAAGGGACCGTTCCAAAGTGACCCCCGAGGATTTCATCGGGACTATGTGGAATCAATAGTGCCTTGAGGGATATCAAAAGCCCTGTTGGGGTTTCTGCTATTTCGGGGTTTTCTTAATTTAACAGAGAATTGAAGTTGGAAGAATCCACGACCAGCCAAAAAAATTGTTTCTGGTCGAAGATTCCTCCAAATTCAATACTCTGTTAAATTAAGAAAACTCCGTAATGGCAGAAAGCCCTTCAAGGTTTTTGATATCCCTCGAGGCACTATCGATTCCACATTGTCCCGATGAAATCCGTGGGGGTAACGCAAAAATGATCCCATGTTATGCAAATTTTATAATAATCTTACAAGTTCTAAAAAGAGATTAGCATATATTCCCCAATATTCTGCAAGAGCTTGATCTGTGTACTGATGATTTTTTAAAATGTGATCTGAATTCTTTTCCATAAGTAATGTCATTGTCTAGAAAATTTTCAGTATTTTTTTGGATCTGCAATTATTGTAAGAATTAAAGTGAATACTGAAAAAATTGATGCTGGCATATGTTTAATGCAACTATTTCTTAGTTTTTCTCGATTATCCATTTGTCGTGAATTCATAAATTCCATGTATCTAGCCATGACATCTTTGGCGGGTATAGTAACATGCTATAAAAATATTATATACATCTTTTGTTTGTGAAAAAAAACAAACTGTTTGAAAATGGTTCTCATCAATGTGCGCCAAAATTTTATCAACTGAACTATCAATTTGTACTTTCATTGAATTCAATTTATTGTGTAATTGAGAAATTGCGTTTTGTAATTTTTCTTCCGCTTGCTTCTAAAAAATTTAATTTGGCAAAAACATAAATATCAAATTCATACCTCCAAGGCAACTTTTCCAACACTTAAACATGCAGCAACTATACCACCCACTGGTCCAATGTATGATAAAATTCTAATGACATCATCTCGAAGAAGCACTTCTGCAACGACTCCTGCAACACCTTGAACAGCTTCGGGACGCGGAATAGCATTCACAAAATCGGTGATATGTTTTGCTACATCTTTTACAGCATCTGCTGCAGCTTTTCCATGCTCACATCTTTTTGAACCAGAAGTCGGAACAGTATATGGTAGGGTGAACAATGGAAGTAAAGCAATGATTAACAAAATAAAAAACTTTTTGTAAATCATTATTACCCCTATAAGATTTAAAAATTTAAATACAAAGTATTAATAAAAAGATAAATATTGCAGTCCAACAAAAAATGTGGCCTGAATAATCATGAAGCGATCTCAACACGAACGAAAGAGTGATTTTTCGTTTTTTATTTAAATTTTTTTAAAGCAATTTTTCACAAATGCATTTGTGGTTACCGTAATTCTCTAACTGACAAAATTCGAAAATTACAGTATCCTCAACTAGTAATATTACAGTCAGTGTAACGACTCCAATTTTTTTTGCCCCAAACTTCGCCCCCTTTCCCAGCTCCTTTCAAACACCGCCCCACCACCGCCCCGCGCCCCGACGTTTTGAAAAAATCGCCCCATCCACCGCCTCAAAAACAAATTTTCGCCCCAAAATCCCCCATCATTCCTTAAATTTTCAGAATTTTTTGCCAAATAAAATCTCAAAATGTATTTTTTCCGTTTTTTAACAACGATTTATGTAAAAAATGTTAAAGTAAAACCTAACATTAAAACAGCCAAGTTTACTAAAAAATAATAATGTTTTCACTTTTGCTCACTGACGCCTAAGAAAAAATCGCATCATCCACCGCCCCGCCCCAGCTTTGGGGCGCTCCGGGCCACCCGGAGCGAGATTTGTGCGAATCGAGTCGAAACACTGATTACAGTAATTACTTTTTTAATTACTGTAATATAAAGAAAGTGATAGTTCAGGTAGCCTTCCGAACGATTTCACCAAAAAAGTGTATTTTCTATACAAAAAAATATGCAGCTTTTTGCAAATTTAAACGATTTTTTAAAAATAAAGCTTTTTAAACCATTATTAAAAACGTCTGAAAGCTACTATTAAAGCTTGCAAAAAAGCAGTAAAATGATGGTTTTAAATGCAAGACAAAATCTGGTTTAAATATTGTTAAATGTAGGCGGGACTCTTTTGTAAACCAGACATTTAATACGGAGACATTTTATGCAAATGATATTATTTTGCAAAACTATTGTGATTGCTACTGCAAAATTGAATTGAAATGAAATTGTTAATTGCTTGCTTAATAAATATTTTTTTAAGAACTTTTGCAATAAATTTTGCAAAAAAAAAGTTTGCAAAAAAACAAGTGTAAAAAAAGATAAAAAAAGTTGACGGAACAATGGTGCCTAAAAATTTAAGATTTAACAATTGAAAACGAAAATTTGCAGAACTAATCCAGAAAAATAAAGTTTGTTATTATCGTTATTAACGTTTTTATAGCAAAATACTGTATGTTAAATTTTATACAAATTACTGTTTTTCGTATGTTGTCAAAACACAACATTTTATGAAACAAAAGCAACACAAGATGATTGATTGGTACGCATTTTTTTTCTTTAATTAATGAATCATGAATAATGCCGTCATTTTTGATATTAAAACAAAATTAATTATTGCATAATGATGAATTGATTTTGTTTCACAAAAGATATGATAGCAACTTGAATATAAAAAAAAATTAATATTTTTCCTTTTTGGTGATTTCTTTTAAATTAAATTAAATATTCAAAAAACTGTTTCTTTGCTATTAATTGAGAAAAAAAATGAAAAGTCATTGTTGCAAACGTACAAAAAATGTAGTTTAATGTTTGCGTTTTTTTATTAAAGTCATAAATAAATGATAAAATTTCTTCAATTTTGGTTAAACTTTTCAAGCTTTTTAATTAAATATCTAAAAAAAAATTTGATTTTCCACATTTTTAAAATTAAAATTGATCAACAGATATTCTATTTCTGCGCAAATTTTAATTAAAAATGAGTTATCATTATTTATAGCATCTATTTATTAATTTTATATATTTATTGAGGGCAAACAATGCTAAATCTTTTTTGAGAATTAAATCTATTTATTAATGATCATATTTATCAAAAAAATCTGTACAATATAACAGTTCGGATATGATAAAATCTGTTACATTACTTCTTTTTTTTATATTCCTTTAAATAATATAAAATATTCAAAAAAATAACTGACAAACATAAGTTTTAAGGCTGAAAAGAGAAAGAAAAGTTATTGCAATTGAAAATACATAAAATGTAGTTTAATGCTGTTTATTTTTCTTAACAAACAAAATGTAAAACATGTTTTCGAATGAATTTTATGCCCAAAAAAGATACCTTCTTTATCTAGCTATTTGGCGTAGTCAATTTTTTTCCGTCAATCCTTAGATCCTTCTTTGAGCAGTTTCTTATATGTCATCCTAGTCTTTTGTATTACTGTAAAAATTTCATAACTGATTTTATGCCTTTTTCGATGTTTTCCAACCTCTAAGAATATTAAACTTAAAGCAGAAAATATCAAAGTTTCATCAAAAAATAAAATGTTGTTTTTTAACAAATAATCAAAAAATCATCATCTCTTAGATAACGAAGCTTCATAATAATATAATATGAAAATAACAGAAAAACAAATTGAAAAAATAAACATTTTCTTATCAATTTTACTCATTTTTTTGATTTCTTCGATTTTTTTAACTTTTTTTAGTGCAGTTTTAATCAACAAAAAATTCTCTCAAAAAAAATGTGTTCTTTAAAAATGAAAGAAATTTGTTTTATGCTAATTTTAGTATTTTATATTTTTGTTACAGTAATCGCCGTGGAAAAGATAATCTGTAATTCCACTCATAATATTGAAATAAGCGAAAACGAAATTGTATTCTTTGAATCTCCAAATTTTCCACAATCAATTAATAAAAAAATTAAAGAAAATTGTAAATTAATTATCAATGGAACTTCCGAAAAGGTAAACTTTTTGTATGCAAATTTTAGGATTCTATAAAATATTTTCGTGATGGGAAATTGAGGAAAGAAAATTTTACAGAATCTAAACGCTCCCATTAATTATAAATTTTTGCAGGAAAATATGGAAATTTTATTAGTTTTTACAAAAGCCAAATTTAAACATGGACAAATTACAGTAGAAAATGAGAACGAGTATGTAAATTAATTTTCCTTTACTTAATCAATAAAAATCTTTTTAGCACAGAAAGATTTGATAAAAAGAAATATTCCAAATCCGGATATCATCATACTGATGACCCTTATATGATTTTCGATTTCTCTAAAAAATCAATAAAGTCTTGGGAAGTTTTTCAAGGTTTTATCACCTATGAACAAGGCAGTATCAAATCATGCCCTCTGGCAAATAAAGATAAACCTTATAAAATTGGAAGTGAAGATGAACCGTTATATATCCGATCTTCGTATAACAAAGATATGCTTTTATATGAGAAAAAATGTACTTGGGATTTTGAAGCTCCAAAGAATCATGCTTTTAAAATGAAAATTCAACAGCTGGAATCTGAAGTTTTAGTAGTTTGGAATAATGAGAGACAATTGATTACAAGGTTTGTTAGCAAGATTTTTGACTTCAAACACGATATTAAAAATGGGAAAATTGAATTCTGATTCCACCGGATTCAGAATCACAAATGGTTTTTGTCTCCATATACGGTTACTTTGGTATTTTCAGGTTCATTGCCATGGAAAAATTTGCATAATTAGAATTTTTGTTTGTAAAATTTGGAAGTTTCAAAAAATAACATTTTTATGCAAATTTTTATCCTCCGTCTGAAGATATTGAAACAGTGGAATCATTAAATTTCTCCGATAAAAAAAATTTGCATAAAAAAGTTTTTACTAAAATTTTGCAAAAAAAATTTAAAAAGTTTCAAAAAATTATGTATGCAAATTTTTAGCGTTTAATCCAAGAACTTTCTTTCTTAAATCAGTTCAAAACATATATTAACAAATATTCAAATTTCAGAAAAGGAACCTATCACTTCAACACCACTGCCATTACAGTATCCCACACAACAACACTTAACAAGAATCATACCTTTGAGGCAATAATTAGTGTTGTCAATCTTACAAAACCACATCGGCAAGATGATTGCATATTTATTAAAGACATCAAAAGGAATACCGCCATTTGGACCCGTAAAGCTGATGATTTTGATAATGTAATTAAATGCAAAAGAAATGTTTCAGTAGTTTCCGGACATCAACTTTATGCAAATATTACCCTTTATGACCTTGAACCTGGAATTGATGCATTACGGTATTATGATAATGACACAGAATTACTTCATCCAATTGAAATTCTTTCGAATAATACATACGTATTTCTACCGTACTCAGATGGTCAAAATAGAAGTGTTACTTTGGAGTTTACAAGTGATGACAGTATTATTCACAAAAATTTTAGTGTTCACTTTAGCAGTATTGGTAAGATCTGATATCACTTATGCAAATTTTACTGGCTTTTATTTGTGAGAATATGCGAATTTTGAATGGGTCTCATTTTTGTGAATATGCAAATTTCGGACGCCTTTATTTCTGTAAATATGCAAATTCTGCTAAGCTTTCAGTTTTGCTGATATGCAAATTTTGTTTGGTTTTAACTTTAGTAAATATGCAAATTTTGCTTGCCTTTTTTTATGAATATGTAAATTTTGCTCATGCAAATACGAAGAGTCTTGTAGATTTTATGCAAATTTTTGCGTTGTTTTCATTTATGTAAATAAATTATGCAAATTTCAGAATGTAAATGTACAAAAGAAGATTTTGTTGTGCCTTGTAATGGAGAAAAAACTTACACGATTATGGGTGGAGAAAATGACCTATACTGTGCAAATTTAACCTGCTCATCTACAGTAATTAACAACCCTGCTAATCAATTTTAATAACAAATTTTTCAGATTCAAATCCATGATTCTTGCCCTGATAAGCTGATTTTATTAAAATTATATCCAGATTTTGCAAATCCAGATTGTGATTACATTCATCTTGTCAATGAAAATGAAGTTTTAATAAATACTTCGGATATTTCAACAAGATTTGTGGAATCCACGATTCAAACAGCGCTTATTTTACCAAATCGAAGCACTTCTTTCGCTTTTGAATCTTTTCCCGGAACAAGAATCGACAAAGTTAGGTAAGTTGGGCTTATGCAAAGTTTTTAATCAAAAAATTTGCATATTTTTTTAGTGGAGCAGTAATTAATGTTGGCATTGGAAGATTGCGATTTTGGACAAAGGCATTAGAAGGTGAAAAGTTCTATAAGTGGTTAAAAAAAATTTGCATAAATTTATTTTAGTCCCAAAACCACAGTATCAGACAATAACAGCAGCTGATCCATTGTATATCTTCAAAAGCGAAGTGATGGAAGGAAATTTTGTTTTGACTGTGAATTTATCAGATGAATTATTGATACAAAATGATACTCTTGAACTTGTTTATGAAACTTCCAATGCTCAACATTTGTTAAAATGTTTAACCTTGTATGATAATGAAGATTTGAGTTCGATTCGAAAATTGAATTTGTTCAAGTAAGTTGGCCACGTGGGATTTGAAAATTTGGCAAAATTAATTTTGCAGTTACACCATTGACATTGGTACATCAATAACAATTTACAAACATATAAATTGTGAAAAAGATATTTCAAAATTAATTGTTCGAGCAAAATACGGTAAGTTTAAGTTTAAATATTACAGTATCCAACTTTTTGACTAACAAAAAATAGAATACTGTAGCTATCAGGGACGTCTACTGGGTTAAGCACCAAAGGCAAGTGCCATTTCCGAAATCTTAAAAAATCTTTGATCTTTTACCGTCATCAGTAAAAGATCAAAGGCGGCTTCCCCAAAATCGGTTCTTCTCCCTCTGAAATAAAATACTGATGACGTCCTTGGTAGTTATTACTGTATTTTATAAAAGTATACGGTAACTTCGACTTAATAGTATTTTTTAGCACATTCTGTTAATTGTGTTTTTCAAAACAATTTGATCAACGTCGAAAATATAATGAAAACAAAAAATAAAATTATTTCAATGATTGCTGGATCCCAACAATCTTGTGATTTAACCCTGGTAAATAATGTTGGACAATATTTTATTAAACAAATTTGGACAAAAAATGAAGATAATATTCTCCTATACAATAATGTCATCAAAAATGAAACAATTTTAAAGTTCAAGTATGTTGATGCGGAAAAATTTGCATAAAAATAATAAGATATTTCAGTAATGAAACTGCTGCAAAATGGAAGCAGATGACTTTCAATGCTTTATCCTATACCCTGAAAATTCCAGCTAACAGCAGTGTCATCTTGGAATTCTTTGTTTCTTTATATAAAGTTCTTCTAAATTCTTCACATTCATCTTATTACGAAACACCATTTTATGGAACTCAAAGTTTCAAACCTGTCTCACATAATACTACTTATTACTTACCAAGAAATTTTTATGCAAATTTTACGATAACTGATATGCGAATTTCTTCAAAAGGGAAATTGGAACTCCTTTTTGCAGGAAACAACATCGAGTAAAAAAAATTTATGCAAATTTTAAATTTCTATATTACTGTGTTTTAGCCTAAAAACAACTCTAAGCAAGACCATTTCCGGAAATGATGATATCTTTGTTATTTATTATTATGAACCAGAACTCGGGTATAAAGGTGCAATGATCGACATTGAAGTATATGAAAAATAAAAATAAACTATTTTGAAATCTCGATAACATTAAATTGTGTCAAAAATTAATTGTTTTCGTTAGCTTCTTTATTTTTAAGACGCACTCTGGCTGGAACTCAAAAAAATCAAGAGGAGGCCGGCACAGGCCAAAAATAGATTTGCCCCAAATTTTGCCCATAGGTAAAACAAGCATGGAGAAGACGATCCTGCCTTCTGTTTTTGTTCAAAAAAATTTCTTACGGTAGTTACAGTACATCAAAGATTAAAGCCGACGAATTTTCAAGCTGATGCGAAAAATCAGCAAATTGATTTTTTGCCATTATTTTACCCCTGTATAGGTTTTCGACCATGGGGAATCCGAAAAAGAGGCTTTTGGAAGCATCAGAATATCTGGAATATCGATTTTTTTATACCCTGTCTTATTTGAGCCAAAGAAACATGACTTTAAATTCCCGTGCGGGGTGAAAGATTATATTATTATAAAACTACAACCTCTTTTACATATAAAAATAAAAATAAGATAAAAAATTACGGTAAGTAACATCGTTTAAAATATTAACAAACATGCTCAATCGTGATTTTTCCCTTGTAAAAATTTTTGCGAAAAGAAAAATGAACAGTTTCGTTGTGCGACATTTTGCCAAAGCAGTAAATTTTTCTTTCTTCTCGTGTTTTACAAGGGAAAAATCACGATTGCGCATGTTTATTAATATTTTAAACGATGTTACTTACCGTAATTTTTTATCTTATTTTTATTTTTATATGTAAAAGAGGTTGTAGTTTTATAATAATATAATCTTTCACCCCGCACGGGAATTTAAAGTCATGTTTCTTTGGCTCAAATAAGACAGGGTATAAAAAAATCGATATTCCAGATATTCTGATGCTTCCAAAAGCCTCTTTTTCGGATTCCCCATGGTCGAAAACCTATACAGGGGTAAAATAATGGCAAAAAATCAATTTGCTGATTTTTCGCATCAGCTTGAAAATTCGTCGGCTTTAATCTTTGATGTACTGTAACTACCGTAAGAAATTTTTTTGAACAAAAACAGAAGGCAGGATCGTCTTCTCCATGCTTGTTTTACCTATGGGCAAAATTTGGGGCAAATCTATTTTTGGCCTGTGCCGCCCGTTTTTGAGTTTCAGCCAAAGTGCGTCTTAAAATTTTGATTAAAAAAAATTCATTTTTGATGTTTTAATTTGTCTTTCCTTTTAAGTTGAGAAAAATAAACAATTCTTATCAGACATTTTTTGCAAATGATGTAAACAAAAATGTACAAATTTTAGGGTTTGTCTCGATTAGACGTCAGCTATTTAGAAAGTGAGACGTAAAAGCTGAAAGCTGATGTTCACCTTAAAAATAACAAAAACCAAAGGGGAATATTCGATGGAGATTTTCATAAATTTGAATTTTTTGCGACGTCGTATCTGAACAATTCCTTTCAAAAATTAAAAAAAATGAAATACATACCGTAATTAACCTAAAATTTATTCTGTTTTAATCTTCTTTTAAGATTCAAAAATCAGAAATCTTATCTGCTTTTACTTGATGTTATTCAAATTTGATTTTTGTTCAAAATGTGACTATTTAAAAAATGTTTTACAGAATCGACTAAAGAGAAATCTTAGAAATCGTTATCAAAAAACATAAAAATAATAACAGCTTCCTAGCTTGTTTTGAACAAAAAATAATTGTGACAAAAACATTTTATTTTTAATTTTTGATGTAAAATGTTTTTTCGAAAAACAAAAATAAACAACTTTTTCATCTGTTATTTTTTTACATTTGAATAACACAAACATCATAAATTGATAAAACTATGTTTTTAGCAATATGAACATGCTTATAAAGAAAGACATAACTTTTAATTTTAAAATTTGTTTTACAAATATGAAAATTTTACTTATATTTTTACTTTTGCCTTCCTGTATTTATGCTGCTGCAGCTTCTGATGGAGTATATGGAGCCGATTCAATCCATCCCATAACAGTAGCAAATTTTACATGTTTAGCAAAAAAAGAAAATTATCAATTTTTTATTGCTCGACTTTTTCGAACCGTTGGAGAAGTTGATGAAGTTGGAATTCAAAATATTATTAATGCTCGAGCAGCAGGTTGGAGCTTTGTTGATGCATATTTTATTCCATGCCTAAAAGATGGATGTCCTACCGCGAAAGAACAGATTGAACTTGCTTTGAATGCGGCAACATCAAAGGGGGCACAAATTGGAATTTTTTGGATAAGTATTCAAGTTTTAAATTGTAATACAACTCTGCAATGGCCCTTGACTCAGAATTGCAATGAAAGTTGGGAAAATTGGCCATGGTCGGCGAATTTTACTTTCAATCAAGCATTCATCATTGAAATGGTTAAACAAGCTGAAGCAATGGGATTTAAGGTTGGCATTTATGCTGGAAGAATACATTGGGAAAAAATTGTTGGAAGAGAATGGAATGGTGTAGCGGATAAACCCCTCTGGTTTGCACGATTCTGGAAAACTCATGTAAGGTTTTTTTTCCCATTTTAAAGACTGTCCACGCTTTCTTCAAATATTTTCTTTGATCTTTGCCGCTTGACCCACCATTAAATCAGATTATAGCCTTTGATCTTTACCGCTTTTATGTCAATGGTCAGATTTTGGCCCTCCCAACCTGTCTCGCTGCTTTTTTAATGAAACCTGTCTCATTAGATAGCCCTAGGGCAGTTTTGCATAACCCCAAAATATTTGCAGTGAATAACCTTTTATTGTGCTAATTTCTAGCATTCAAGTTCGAAACATGTACGTGAAACACGAGTTTTTGTAAAAATCCTCGACCGTGGATTTTTCTAACTTCATTTCCATGAATTTGCATACTAAATGCCATTCACCGGACATATTTTGGGGTTATGCAAAGCTGCCCTAGGGTTATTTAATGGGACAGGTTTCATTAAAAAAGCGGCGAGGCAGGTTGGGAGTTTCCCATGTTAACCCTTCCTACCCTTAAAACTGCTGGTATAAGATCTGGAAAATCCCTAATCAGAATCAAAAATGAATATTTTTTAAGGATTTCACTGAATATGATATCCCATTTGGTGGTTGGGAAATGCCATCAATGCGGAATTATGCACAAAATCATTTTTCTGAAAAATGCAATGTTACAATTAATTTAAGCTGGTATCCAGAATAATAAATTGCTTATAATTTTTCTCTTAATACTTTTTCTTTGTGTTTTTTTTGCAATCGTTGTTATTCGATATTTAAATATAGTATAGATAAACATGTTTTCCTGGGTCAAAAAATGTCTTTTAACATACAATTGTATGTTTAAATTACCGTTTCTTGGAATAATTGGTATTCCATTGAAATTAACACAGGAAAGACTTTAAATGTCATTACTTTTCTACATTTTAAATTTATAAAAATATTCAAAAAAGGTTTCAAATAAAAGAAAAATTCAAAAAAAACGACAAATCATCTTTGCAAAAGTTCAAAAAACGTAGTTGTTAATGTTCAACGTTTGCGTTTTTTTATTAAAATAATCAATAAATGATTAAACTTCTTCCATTTTAGTAGAATTTTAAAAGAGATGTTTAATTTGCTGCTTTTTATGATTTTGAAGTTCGCGAAGCTAAAAGTTATTGAAAATCAGGGACATTCGCTTTTTACTAACCTTTCAAACTCTAGAAAAAAGCGAAAGTTCCGGAATTTCAATTTCCATTGAACTTTATTGCGAAATCAAATGAAACAAATCCTTTAAAGCTTTTTTATTAACGATATCAAGAATATGTTTAAAAATTAAAAATGATGATTTAACAAATGAAGATGAATTTGTGGTTCACAAAAAATACCGTAACATCTTGGATGTGAAAAAATGGTTTCATTTTTACTTTTTTCTTGTCCTTTTTTAAAATGTATAAAATATTCAAAAAAACAATTTCACAGCAAAAAAAGAATAAAGAATAAAAATTTATTGCTGCAAATGTACATAAAATGTAGTTTAATGTTCTATTGTTGCGTTTTAATTAAAGTAATCAATAGAAGATGATCAAATTTTTTCCATTTTGGAGAAACGTCCCAAGCTTCTTTAATAAATTGTTTCAAATACTAAGGTTTACTGTCTTTTTTATAATCATTATTGATTAAGACATAACTTTTCTCTCGACAAATTAATTAAAAATGATATTTTAAAAATCTTATGTTTCTTTGATTCTTTCACACAATTGAACTAATTTATTTTTTATGTATGAATGGTTCACAAGAAAACAACATAACAATTTGGATATCAAAAATGTTATGTTATTTCTTTTTGATGTAATCTTTAAAATAATATTAAATATTCAAAAAAATGATACACATAATTTTATAAATTTAGATCGAACAACAAAAAACTCACGATATTGAAAATACAACAAATGTAGTTGTGTTCTGGTTTACAAGGGAACCGTCAGAAGTGATAATTGAGTTTTTAAACGAAATATGTTTTTTTGGGATGGTTTTAGGTCCCTAATGATCATATAAAAATATTACGTGCTGGTTTTTAGGTTACGGCACTTTTTCGGCACTTTGAAGTTTTGTACCCTCATATCCAAAAGGGGGAGTACGTGCTCAAAAAAGTGAAAAAAATAAAAAATTTTAAAAAATGTTAAAAATGGATGGAAATGTTAGTAATAAGCATATTAATGATACCTTTAAAATATTTTTGCTTAAAAACGATTTCAATCCGCTTTTTAAAGCAATTTAAGCATGCGTCATGTATTAGTACAAGAACTTCGAAGCTTTCAAAAATAAATTTATCGGCCTTCTGGTGAAAAAATATTTTGCATACGTTTATTACCGACCCTCAGGAACAATTTGAAGCAAAATTTGCGAAATTTAAAAAATTTCAAATTTTTTTCATTTTTGAACCTAAAGGGGGGAGTAAGGCAAATCACAGAACTTCAAAGTGCCCAAAAAGTACCGTAACCTAAAAATCAGCACGTAATATTTTTATATGATCATTAGGGACCTAAAACCATCCTAAAAAAACATATTTCGTTTAAAAACTCAATTATCACTTCTGACGGTTCCCTTGTTAGCGTTTTTAATCAAAGCAATCAATAACTGATTAAATTTCCAATTTTGGTAAATTTTTGAAAACTTTTTCTTTGATTTTAATGATATCGAAAAATCTGATTTTCTGGATTTAAAAAATTAAAATTGATGAAACTTGATTTATATTTCCATGAATAAATTTAAAAGGAAATTTAATGGTTGAATCCACCTTGTTTGCATCTTTTTAGTTCACAAAAATACCATAACAACTTGAACATGAAAAAAAATGTTACGGTATTTCTTTTTCTTGTATTCTTTTAAATTATATTAAATATTCAAAAAAGTTTCACAACAAAAAAAGAATTGAAGAAGATTAATCATTGTTGTAAATGTACAAAAAATGTAGTTCGATTTTCTGTTTTTGCCTTTTTTAAGTAATCAAAAATAAATGATTAAACTTTCATTTTGGTAAAATTTTGCAAGCTTTTTTAAATCAAAAACTTTGATTAACGATAAATTTTTAAGATTAAAATTAATACGTAAGCACTGTTTATCCTGGAATCAATTAAAAATGGAAGTTTGTGATAATAATGCATTTTTCTTGGTTTTGTATTTGCCTAAAATTAAACAATATTAATCTTGGCATCAATAATATCTAAGTTTTCATAGTTCACAAGAAACAACAGTGTATGAATCAAAAATGTTATATTATTTCTTTTTCTTATTTAAAGTATATAAAATATTCAAAGGAAAACTGAAAAACATAGTTTTATAGTTTTTAATCGAAAAACCAAAATTTGTCGCAGTTAAAAATATAAAAAATGTAGTCCAGTGTTTTGGTTTTGTGATTATGCGAAAATAAATGACAAAACTTTTTTTTTGGTAAAATTTTTCAAGCATCTTCGATTATTAATGTCAAAAAAAATTGATTTATCTTTATTTTATAATTAAAATTGTTGATTGGTATTGTGCCTTTCCTTTTTTTGAGAAAAAATTACAAATAAGACACCTATAAATAAAATATTTTCGAGCTGACAAAAAATCAATGCGATTTAACAAAATCTGCTCACAAAGTAAAAAAATATCAATTTTTTAAGACATTTTGCACAACAAAATAAAGTTGTGTGCAAAATTTGAAAAACAATTACATTTTTCTTTTAAAAATCTTTTAAAAATTCAATTTCTTTAATTTTTGATTTTTTGCAATTTTTCTCTTTTTTGAGTCAATTTTTCATCAGAAAATTTACTCAAAACTGAGTCAATTTTTCATCAGAAAATTTACTCAAAACTGAGTCAATTTTTCATCAGAAAATTCACTCAAAACTGAGTCAATTTTTTATCAGAAAATTTACTCAAACTTTTTTCTTCTTTTTTACTTCTCAAAAAATTCGAACCCACGACCTTCGGTCTTCAAACCCTTCGTTCTAACCACTCCGCCATTTGCGCTTTTTTAAAACAGGTTCAAAAATGCTTCTTAAGCCAGTGCAATTCTCTCAACACGAAAGTTGTTATTGTTTTTGCTTCTTTTTTTAAATTTACTTGTATTTTTTGTTATTTTTTATTAAATTATCATGTTTTTAACAGTTCTAACTGAATTTTATCATTTTAGAATACATTTCAACCAAAACTAATGATATTTTATTGCAATCATAAACATTTAAGTTTTTGCAAAGGTTTTAATCATAAAAATGAGTCGATTGACATACAATCCAAGCTTTTATAGCTTTAAAAAAGTGTTATACTGTTTTTATTTACATCTGGAACATTTATTATTAAAGATCAAAAGGATAAAAGAAAAAAAAGTAATATGTTTTTGTCTTTCAACTTTTCATTTCTCTTTTACAATAAGCTGTGACATTCTTCATAAAACATATGACATTGCAAATTTTATTCAAAGTACAAATTTTTTATACTATAAATATTTATTGTTCGTTGAAGATAAAAAAGAGAAAGCAAGAATAATATTGAAAAAGTAAAAGAATGGTAGTAAACATTAGTATCTGATTCTTTCTTATTTTTTAGGCAAATGATTTGACAAAATGTGACAAATGCATTATATTTCGTCAAATTAAAAATAACCCAAAGGCTTCACCAGAAGAACGTAGAGAAGCAGAAATGCATTTGAAAAATCATCATAAAAATGTCACTAATGATAGGCGTAATGGTGCTTCTACACAACATTTTTCAACAGAAAGTGATGGTGTTATTGCCGTTTCTCATGATGGTATGTCCAAAAATAAAACCAAAGTGCCTCATTTATTGGAAAATAATACCAAAAAATTGGCTGAAAAATATCTTTTGATGTGCAGTTTAAATTTAGCAGTTGTGCACAAGAAGAGTAAGATTTAAGTAATGAAAAATATTATTTAAAAAAATTTTCTTAGAAGACGATTTAAATTATCAGAACAAGTTGTTTTGGAATATTGCGCAATTAAGTGGTAATGATTCAAATGTTATTGCATCGCAATTGTTTCATGCTATAAGCACTTGCGACAAAATTCCAAGTAAGATTGCTATACAACTTGATAACTGTCAAAGTAACAAATCCTATACATTACTTGGGGCCTTTGGACTTTTGTTGGTTTGGGCTCCAAAAGTGACTAAGGTAATTTATTTTTATATTCATAATAATATGCCTTAACTCTTTATTAAAGATTTACATCACAATGTCCGAAGTCGGACATACGCATAACGAAGTGGATCAAAAGTTTGGAGTATTGGCCAAAGCATTAGATCACAAAGAAGTTTATTCTCCTCAAGGTATATATCCCAAATTGTGCGCATTTAAAAAGATAAAAATTTTAGAAATGGCTAAATTTGCTGAAGAAAATTTAAAAGGTGTAGTATCAAATAATCTATTTCCAACAACTTACGATTTTGAAACAATTGTAAAGGGAATTCATGATCCCTGCGGCAAAATCAAAGCAAATCATTCGTTTCAACTTTCAAAAGATGACAAAGACAATGTTATCCTAAGAATAGCTCGATTTATGAGATCTGAAACATTTTTAGTGAATGATCCGAAATATAAGGAACCCGATGCATTCCATCTTTTTAAAGTAACTGTAACAACAAAAATACCAAAAACATTGAATCTTTTAGAATAAACCGGAAGCAAACAAATTTCCAACAATTGTTCCCCTAAAAGAATTGGATATGGAAAATCACAATAAATTATGCAAAGCATTAAAAGGAAGAATTCCTGCCGAAAGTTATAAAGAATTGCTTGATCTTCCTGATTTTATCAAAAACCGTCCAGCTGCTGAACCTTTTGAAATACTTTTAAAACGAATAAATGATAAAGTAATTCCTCCGACACCAATGGAAGAAATTTCAGATGATGTTGAAAATGAAGCTATGGAAAGATTTTTAAAAAGCGGCATTGTTGCTCGATTATGGCCAGATGGTACCCCGGAACATGCAGAAGATGAAGATGGACAAGATTCAGTTACTACACCTTCCTTACCCAAAAAATCTTTACAACCTAAAGGAAAAGTTAAACCAACAACTGTTGCAAAACGACCAAAACTCGATGATCAACCAACATCTTCAACAGCACCTAAAAAACCACCACCAAAACCCAAAGTTGTTAACAAAAAAGAATCTCCAAAAGCATTAAAAAGAAAACAACCGTCAAAATAATTTAGTACATATCAATTCAATATTCATTACTTATCATTTAATGTTTTTTTAATAATCAATATTTTAAACATTTTTATTGTATATTTTTCTCCGAAAAGAAAAACATTTTTATTGTATCTTTTTCAAAAATTATTCCAATATTATTCTTGCTTTCTCTTTTTTATCTTCAACGAACAATAAATATTTATAGTATAAAAAATTTGTACTTTGAATGAAATTTGCAATGTCATATGTTTTATGAAGAATGTCACAGCTTATTGTAAAAGAGAAATGAAAAGTTGAAAGACAAAAACATATTACTTTTTTTTCTTTTATCCTTTTGATCTTTAATAATAAATGTTCCAGATGTAAATAAAAACAGTATAACACTTTTTTAAAGCTATAAAAGCTTGGATTGTATGTCAATCGACTCATTTTTATGATTAAAACCTTTGCAAAAACTTAAATGTTTATGATTGCAATAAAATATCATTAGTTTTGGTTGAAATGTATTCTAAAATGATAAAATTCAGTTAGAACTGTTAAAAACATGATAATTTAATAAAAAATAACAAAAAATACATGTAAATTTAAAAAAAGAAGCAAAAACAATAACAACTTTCGTGTTGAGAGAATTGCACTGGCTTAAGAAGCATTTTTGAACCTGTTTTAAAAAAGCGCAAATGGCGGAGTGGTTAGAACGAAGGGTTTGAAGACCGAAGGTCGTGGGTTCGAATTTTTTGAGAAGTAAAAAAGAAGAAAAAAGTTTGAGTAAATTTTCTGATAAAAAATTGACTCAGTTTTGAGTGAATTTTCTGATGAAAAATTGACTCAGTTTTGAGTAAATTTTCTGATGAAAAATTGACTCAAAAAAGAGAAAAATTGCAAAAAATCAAAAATTAAAGAAATTTAATTTTTAAAAGAAATTGTAATTGTTTTTCAAATTTTGCACACAACTTTTTTTTGTTGTGCAAAATTGAGTTTTTTACATCTAAAAATTTTTGCATTTATTTTGGTGCAAATTTCTGATTTTCCATCTTTTTTTTATCAGCTCAAAAATATTTTATTTATAGGTGTCTTAAATGTTAAAATTGTTTCGGCGCAATGGAACTAACACAAAATTAAACAAATTTTTTTAAAATATTACTTTCTATTCATGTTTCGCAAAAAAATAACGTAATATCTTGTATATGACATTATTTTTTGCAAAAGATAAATTATTTTTTCTTGTATTCTTTAAAATTATATAAAATATTCAAAAAAAAAAACGGGTTAACATAATTTTCTAGTTTTAAGTCAAACAACAAAAAATTCTCGATATTGCAAATACATCAAATGTAGTTTAGTGCTTTGGTTTTACGTTTTTTATAAAAGTCATCAATAAATGATTAAATTTGCTGTTTTGCTTAAATTTTGGGCCTCACTAAACGGTGGATGGACGGGTTCCATGGAGTGGACGTCTAAACGGTGGACGGATTGCTAAACGGTGGATGGATTTTTTTGATTTTTGGATTTAAAAAAATTCAAGTTTTTTTGTTTCTACCGTACTCTCATTTTTTTAATCTGCAATTTTAGGGAGGAAGAATCCGGAAGGATTCCGATGAGAGTACGGTAGAACCAAAAAAACTGGAATTTTTTTAAACCCAAAAATCAAAAAAATCCATCCACCGTTTAGCAATCCGTCCACCGTTTAGCAATCCATCCACCGTTTAGACGTCCACTCCACTGGACCCGTCCATCCACCGTTTAGTGAGGCCCTAAATTTTTCCATCTTGTTTAATTAATGATTTCAAAAATATTTGATTTATCACATTTTTATAATTAGAATTGATTAATGAGCATTTTGTTTCTCCAGGAATTATTTAACGACAGTCTGTCTGCATAATTGGTCACTATGATTGTTGCAAAAAATTAAAAAAGATTTATTAAATAAATGATGTAGTGGTTATAATTTATAAAAATCACCGTAACAATTTGGATATGACAAAAAGTTACGTTTTTTTTCTTTTTCTTGTATTTTTTAAATTATATTAAATATTCAAAAAAAAATTGAAAAACAAAGTTTTACGATTTTTAGTTGAAAAAAATGAAGATTCAACATTGCTAATGTACAATAAATGTAGTTTAGTATTGTTTTTTTTAAAGATTATTTTTAGGTTTTTTAGAAAAATCGACTCCGACTCTGGAGTAAATCGAGTTGACTCCGGCTCGAAAAAATCTTGTATAATACATAAAAATGCTTTTTCGAAGCTGATTAATACTATTTAATCTATTTAATTCATATATTATCTGTTTTTGGAGGTTTTCAACAACTTCTGTTAACAAAAAATTTTTTCATACATCCATGACTCCGGAGTCGGAGTCGCAACAACACTGTATGAAATATTCTAAAGAAATCACAAACAAAAGTTTTATATTTTTAAGTCGAAAGAATTATCACCCTTGAAAGTACAACAAATTTTGTTTAGTGATCGATTATTTTTAATCGATTCCTGGAGAAAGGAAATTTATTACGGATCACTTTTAATTATAATAATTTAATGCATTAAATTATTTGATTTCATAAATCAAAAACGCTTGAAAAATTCATCCAAAATTGAAACTTAATTGTTAATTGATTTTTTTCATAAAAAACACATAGTACCAAAACACTAAACTACATTTGATGTATTTTCAATATCGAGAATTCTTTGTTGTTCGAATTCAACCTTAGAACACTTTGTTTGTCAGTTTTTTTGAATATTTCATATATGTATTTTTAAAGAATACAAGAAAAAATCATTTATCTTTTGCAAAAAATAATGTCATATACAAGTTATCACGTTATTTTTTTTTGCGAAACATGAATAGATGGTATTCAAGTTTTAAATTGTAATACAACTTTGCAATGGCCCTTGACACAAAATTGTAATGAAAGTTGGGAAAATTGGCCATGGTCGGCGAATTTTACCTTCAATCAAGCTTTCATCATTGAAATGGTTAAACAAGCTGAAGCAATGGGATTTAAGGTTGGCATTTATGTTGGAAGAATACATTGGGAAAAAATCGTTGGAAGAGAATGGAATGGAGTAGCGGATAAACCCCTCTGGTTTGCACGATTCGCGAAAACTCATGTAAGGTTTTTTCATGAGTGTCGAGATCTAATGTCAGCAAAAGTCCAGAGTTTTTTCGGGCATTTGTTACCTGTCCCTCCCCCCCCCCCCCAAATCTGAGAAAGTCCTTTGATCTTTTGCCGCCGCCGTGTTAAAGTGGCAAAAAAAAGATCAAAGGCTTGCCTCCCCCTGAAATGAAAATGCCCACCACAAAATTTTTTTCTGTCTACGGCTTTGCCTCCAGCCCTTAAAATTTCTGGCATAAGATCTGGAAAATCCCTAATCCGTATCAAAATTAAATATTCTTTTTTTAGGATTTTTCTGCATATGATATCCCATTTGGAGGCTGGGAAATGCCATCGATGCGGAATTATGCACAAAATCATGTTTCTGAAAAGTGCAATGTTACAATTAATTTAAGCTGGTATCCAGAATAAAAAATAGTTTATAATATTACTCTTTAAATTTTTTCATTTTGTTGTATTGGTTTTTTACAATTGTTCTATGATATTTTTATAATGCTGGTATGTTTTCACGAACGAATTCTAAATTTTATATCATATTTTCTAGAATTTTGTTAACGAATGATTAGTCTTATGTACATAAAAATGAGTGCCGTAACAAACAAGTAATAACTTCCACAGTCATTACTTTTTTCATTTAAAATTTGTCAAATTTTCAAAAAAGGTTGCAAAAATAGAAGTATTCAAAAAAACGACAAATCATCGTTGCAAAAGTACAAAAAATGTAGTTTAGTGTTCGATGTTTGCCTTTTTTTATTAAAATAGTCAATAAATGATTAAATATCTTCCGTTTTAGTAAAATTTTAAAGCTTCCTTTATTAAAAATATCAAAAAAATTGATGTATTGTATTCAAAAAATTAAAATTGTTCAACTGGTATTTCACTTTTATAATTTAGTATCAATTTAAAATGATGATTTAACAGAATTTATCATATTTTCGAGAATTTGTGGTTCAGAAAAAATACCGTAACAACTTAGATATGAAAAAAATGGTTAAGCTATTACTTTTTCTCTTTTAAATTATATTAAATATTCAAAAAAAAGTTTCACTGCAAAACATCGAGAAAAAGAGAACTTTTGTTGTGAATGTACATAAAATGTAGTTTAATGTTCTATTTTTGAGTTTTAATTAAAATAATAAATGAGTAAACTGTTTCCATGTTGGTAAAACTTTGCAAGCTTTTTTGATTAAAAATATCAAATGCTAGGGTTTACTATCTTTTTTTTTATAATTAATATTGTAAGAGATATTCTTCTTCTCTCTGTAAATTAATAAAAAATGATGGAGATGTGATCACCAAAAAGATCTATGGCAATTTCGCAGAATTAAACTATATTTTGGTATGTGAATAGTTCACAAGAAATTAACGTAACTATTTGGGTATGAAAAAAATGTTACGTTATTTCTTTTTGTTGTAATTTTTTAAACTTTATATTAAATATTCAAAAAAATTGATAAACAAACTTTTATATTTTTAATTGAAAAAAAGAAAGATTCATCATTGCTAATGTACAACAAATGTAGTTTAGTGTTGTCTTGTTGAATTTTTTATAAAAGTAATCAATGAAGAAATGAATTTCCATTTTGTTAAGATTTTTCGAGATTTTTTTGATTATCGATCTGTCAAAAAATGTGATTTGATTCTTTTTTATGATTTAAATTGATAAGTAAGAACTCTTTTAAAACATTTTTTAACCGGGGATTCCATTAAAAAGAGTTCACGTTATGGATGATGTCGAAACTTTCGATACTTACATAAAATTAATTTTGTCCTCATTTGTCAAAAGTCCGCAGAAATTAACGTAACTATTTGAATTTGTAAAAAGAGATATGTTATTTTCTTTTGTTGCATTCTTTAAAATTATATAAAATATTCAAAAAAACTGACAAACAAAGTTTTATAGTCTTAAGTCGAACAACAACCATTGATATAGAAAATACATCAAATGTAGTTTAGTGCTTCGGTTTTGCGTTTTTTATAAAAGTAATTAATAAATAAGTAAATTTCCATTTTAATTTAATTTATTAAGCTTCTTGGATTAATGATACATTTTTATACTTAAAATTGATTATTGCTATGGTTCCTTTGCGAGAAACAATTACAAATTTTTCAAAAATATTGGCATAAAAGATACTTACATAAAAATAAACATTTTTTTAAATAAGTTGTAAAACATTCATGTTATACAAAAAAATAACGTGATAACTTGTATATGAAGTTATTTTTAGCAAAACATATATAGTTTTTTCTTGTACTTTTTAAAAGTATATGAAATATTCAAAAAAAACTGACAAATAAAGCTTTCTAGTTTAAAGTCAAACAACAAAAAATTGTCAATATTGAAAATACATCAAATGTAGTTTAGTGCTTTGGTTTTATGATTTTTATAAATGCAATCAATAAACGATTAAATTGCCGGTTTTGGTTAAAATTTTCCATCTTGTTTAAGTAATGATTTCAAAAATATTTGATTGATCACATGTTTATAATTAAAATTGATTAATGAGTATTTTGTTTCTCCAGGAATTATCATGATATTTAACGACTGTCTTTCTGCATAATTGGTTACTATGATTATTACAAAAAATTAAAAAAGATTTATTAAATAAATGATGTAGTGGTTATAATTTATAAAAATCACCGTAACAATTTGGATATGACAAAAAGTTACGTAATTTTTTTCTTTTTCTTGTATTCTTTAAATTATATTAAATATTCAAAAAAAAATTGACAAACAAAGTTTTACGATTTTTAGTTGAAAAAAAAATGAAGATTTAACATTGCTAATGTACAATAAATGTAGTTTAGTATTGCTTTTTTTAAAATGATTATTTTTGAGTTTTTTAGGAAATTCGACTCCGACTCTGGAGTAAATGGAGTTGACTTTGGCTCGAATAAATCTTGTATTTATTGATAAAAATGCTTTTTCGAAGCTGATTAATACTATTTAATCTATATAATTCATATATTATCCGTTTTAGGAGGTTTTTAACAACTTCTGTTAACAAAAAAATTTTTCATACATCCATGACTCCGGGGTCGGAGTCGCAACAACACTGTATGAAAGATTCTATAAAAAAATCACAAACAAAAGTTTTATATTTTTTAAGTCGAAAGAATTGACACCCTTGAAAGTACAACAAATTTAGTTTAGTGTTCGATTTTAGCGTTTTAAATAAAAGTTATCAACAAAAGATTAAATTTCCATTTTTATTTAATTTTTCAAGCTTCTTGAATTAATGATATCACAAGAAATTTGGTTTCTTGATATCATAATAAAAAACATTTTTATAATTAAAATTGATTATTCCTTTTCGCGAAACAATTACAAATGTTTCAAAAAAATATTGGTATAAAATATACTTACATAAAAATAAACAGTTTTTTAAAAAATTATTAACTTTTCATGTTTCGAGAAAAAATAACGTGATAGCTTGTATATGACGTTATTTTTTGCGAAACATATATTTTTTCTTGTATTCATTAAAATTATATGAAATATTCAAAAAAAACTGACAAACGAAGTGTTCAAGGTTGAAATCGAACAACAAAGAATTCTCGATATTGAAAATACAACAAATGTAGTTTATTGCTATGGTATTATGTGTTTTTTATGAAAATAATCAATAGATAATTAAGTTTCCATTTTGGATGAATATTTCAAGCTTTTTTGATTTATGAAATCAAAAAATTTAATGCATTAAATTATTATAATTAAAATTAATTAGTAATAAATTTTGTTTCTCTGGGAATCGATTAAAAATGTGCGCTGATAATGAAAATAACAATTACACAAAATTAAACAAAATTAATCAATTAAAATGAATGGGGTTATTTCTCAAAAAATTACATTAACGTAACATTTTGCATCAGAAAATGTTACATTATTTTTTTTGTGGTTTTTTTAAAATTATATGAAATATTCAAACAAAAACTGATAAACATAGTGTTTTTTTAGCTTTTAATCGAAAAAAAAAGAATCATCGAAATTAAAAATACATTAAATGTAGTTTAATGCTATTTCCTAAAACAAAGTTTAAAAGAAACAATTCATTGCTCAAAATAGTTAAACAAATTTGCATAATTTGGGTTCATCAAATTGCGATTAACTGTTCTAATTTTTTAAACGTGATAAAATTTGCATAATACATTTTTATTAAAGTGACAAATAAGAATTATTAAAAACACCAGGAATTAAAGATGTACAAAACATTACAGGAGTTATGTCATTATCTCTTGAATACGAAGACCCTTCCCAAAATTGATGCAATTCTTCAACTCTTTTATTCCATCCTTTTTGTTGCCATAATTCAGGATGCATTTGTACACCAATTGTTGTACCGAATTCTCGAAAAGCTAGCCGATGATTTGGAGGTCCACTAAATTCACCAAATTTATATAAATTTTCAACAACAGTTGCTGCTTGGGATTTTAACTGTTTTGCATAATCAAATTCTGGGAAGAAATGTGCAAGCCATAAAGCTTCTCCAGCATCCAAGGAATCATTTGTTGAATAACTTTTATATCTGGCAGAGACAAGGGTTTTCATGTGCTCGATTTCTGGTCGAAGATTCTGAAAATGTTGTCTTTTAGATCACGAACGTCAGCAGGATGAAGTTCGAAGGCTCTTTCTGAAATCATAAAAAATTTTAGTACTATTACCGCCAACGATAAAAGATCAAAGGCGGCTCCCTTCCAAATGGTTTCTGCCTTGTCAAAAAAAAGGTGTTAACGTTCTGGTGTTAGATTCCAGTTTTTAAAATTAGATTTGTTAGACTTTTTTGGTAACAGAAAAGCTTTAACCAAGTGAAAATATGCAAATTTTAAGGGATTTATTTCTGCCAGAACTTTGGCATAATCGAAATTTCGATTGCGTTTGAAATTTTATTTTGAAACAAAATCGAAATTTTCCCTTCCGCTCTATTTAGCAGAAATTCAGTTTTTATTAGAAACATTTTTAGGTTTTTCAAATTTTTCTAATTCAGTGATATCCTTGATATTCATCATATCTGATATCGGAAGTTTTTGAAATTTTCAAACCCCCTTTTGTCAACTAATTTTTGTCCTTTGATCTTGATCGGTCTTAAACTGAACATTCGATATTGGCTAATCCTCCCTAACCATTAACCCTACTGATGTCATATCTGAATAATCCCCTTTCTTTCATTTAAGAAAATCCAACCTTTTCTTCCCATTCTTTTTTCTCTTCTTCCCCCAAATTTTCAAAATTACTAAAATCTTTCTGCGTATTTTGCAAAATTGAATACATTGTTAATCCATCATAGGTATCCAAGCCGCCTTCAGAATTCACTAAAGGCTTTGAAAGATCAATTGACATTTTCCAAAACATTCGATCCCGATTTTTTGAACAAAATTTCCAATGTATTGCTTGTACCAATTCAATTCCCCATTTATTGTATTTTCCATCCTTTGAAACCAGAGACATTCGATTTAGTGCAAACATCCATTTTGTTAAATAATGAAAGTATTGTCCATCTGAGGACATCCCTCCCCCTTCAGGATCAGGTTTTCCAATTCTTAATCCACCATTTAGGGGATGTTCTTTTGTGGAATTGGCTAAACGCCTTGAGCCATCCCGAGTTTTTCCAAGAATGCCATGAACTTCATCAATTAAAAGTTTTGCTTGATTTAGAAAGTCTTGGTTTTTAGTTTCTTGAAAAAGTGTTAAATAATTACAAACGCCATAGGCATCAGTCCATAAATATCGCGGTTCTCGTTTTTTAAAAGGTTTTGGTCTCCAATTTGGGGAATATTTGCCATACACATGATCCATAGCTGCTTCAAATTTTGATATTTTGTCCATTTTTGCTCTCTAAAAACATCAAAGTAAATACGCAATTTATATTTTTTAAATTAATAAATTAAAAAAAACATTACAAAAATTTAAATATATTTTTAACACTGTTATACGGCACAGAAAATTTATAAAAAAATCTATTATTAAACCAAAATGTTTATCCACAAAACTCAATTCATTACTTAAAAAACGAGCACGAAAAACAGATGGAAGAAAAAAGTTTAAAAACAACAACAAAAAATGGAAAAAAAATAACAATTTGGAACGACTGAGGAGGACAAACGTGTCCATTCTTTCCACGTTTGTCTTTTGGATGAGAAGCAAAGCAACCAGCTGCAGTCTTGTGTGTCGCAGGACAATGAAAACAAGGGACATACATAAAGAGATAAAAAAGTGAATTAAATTTTCAAGATTTTTATTTCGGCTAGTACAGAAAACAATGGGAAAAAAAGCCTTTAAATCTTGAAAAAGAATTTGGTAATTATTTTTAATAAGCCTAACTGCTAAGTGCCTTGACAGAGAATCGGTGCAATGTCGAATTTTTATATTTTTAACGAATCAGTTGACATGTCCGAACTTTCAGTTTAAATCAAGTTTTTTCCTTCGTCAACAATTTTCTCCACATCAAATAAAGTTTTGAAGCATTTATTACTTTAATATCTTAAATATTCAAAAAAATGACAGCATGAAAAAAGTTAAATGCATTTTCTCAGTTACTTGATATTTTAGCTTTTTTCCGTTACTTTTTTCAAAAAATAGAGAAAAAAGATCCGATACTTTGATAATGAGAACAATGAAATGGTCACCTTGTAAGAGATCGATTTTTTTAAAAAAGATGCGAACAATCAAAAAAATTTCACTAACTCGGAAAATATTTCCACTCTTTTTTGTGCTTTCAAATTTTTGAATATTTGAATAAAATTAAACTAAAAAATGCCTCAAAAAATGCAATAGATGAATTTGATGTGGTCAAATTCATCTACTGCTGGATTTTTTTTTGGCACATCATCTTATATATGTCACGTCTGACAGCATATACATAAGAATCAGCCAAAAATCCATATCAAGAAGCAAAAAAAATGTGCATTAATAATATAAAAGCAAAATAAAATCCCTTTTTATCATAGACAAAAAAATAATAATATAAAAATTGCTACACTAAAGCTAAAAATTTAATGCAATATTTTGTTGGGACGACGATGTGAAAGTACCTTTATAGTAATAAAAGTCCCCAGAGGGTTTTCCCTTTCGGGCATTTTACCATAATCTAGCCTTCTGAAGTTAGCTTCTCGATATGCTGAGATATTTAAAATTATATGCTTTTTTAAAGCAAAAAAACATTAGAAAGAAGCTTTGACCTTTGCAAAAACAACTTTTTTTAAACAATGGAAAAAATGCAAATTTTTCACGTTCCTTTCAGGGCTGCAGTGTGCATTTTTCTGCCATAGAAATTTCATGTTTATTATACAATTCTGCTTATCATTTGTCACACAATTGTGACATTTATGATTTTGATGAATCACGACAAGAAATACTGGTGTCCAAATTGTTTTCTCATGTCAGTGAAATTCATGCAAGAAAATGGGATCGATGCCGTTCAAAAGGTAACAAAAAATGTTATCTGTGTTTTTCACGAGAACATCATACTGTATTTTGTCGTGAAAGATATACAGGTAATCGGAGAGCGTAATTTTGATTGGTTCAAATATGCAAATTTATAGTGCCAAATATGATTGTACCTGCAATTGATAAAGATTTGCATAAACGATTTTTTAAAATGTTTAACAATGTTATTGAACAATATTTATCAAAAACATTAATTTATCACATTTTTATAGCTAAAATTAAATTGATCAATAATAATTTTTTCTCCGGAAATCAATTAAAAATGATGGCTTTGCATAATTGATCGCTGTGATTCTTACACACAAAATTAAAAAAAACTTCTTAAATTAATTATGAATTTATTTTCTGAACGTAATTTACATAAAATTATTGTAACAGCTTGGATATGAAAAAGAAGTTACGTTTTTTCTCTTGTATTTTTTAAATTATATTAAATATTCAAAAATTATTGACAAACAAATTTTTATAATTTTTAGTTGAAAAAAAAGAAGAAAGATTCATCATTGCTAATGTACAACAAATGTAGTTTAATGTACGTTTTTTATAAAAGTAGTCACTAAATATTGAAATAAAGTTCCATTTTGTTACAATTTTTCAAGCTTCTTTGATTATCGATCTCTTAAAAAATTTGATCCAACACATTTTTTCGATTTAAATTGGTAAGTGAGAAAAACATTTTTTAACCGGGGATTCCAGAAAAAAGAGTTCACGTTATGGATGATATCAAAACCTTCGATACTTACATAAAATTAATATTGTTTTCTCTAAGTTTTAATCCAAAAGAAATTAACGTAACAATTTAGATATGAAAAAAGAGCTTTGTTATTTTTTTTCGTTGTACTCCTTAAAATTGTATTAAATATTCAAAAAAATGACAAACAACGTTTTCTAGTTTTTAGTCAAACAACGAAGAATTATCGATATTGAAAATACATCAAATGTAGTTTGGTTTTGCGTTTTTTATGAAAGTAATCAATAAATAATAAAATGCTTTCAAGCTTTTTTTTATTAAGTATATCAAACATATTTGATTTATCACATTTTTATAGTCTCATATAGTCTTTTGTCCTGAAAGATATACAGGTTATCGAACCCCGATTACCTGTATATCAACTTTAAATTACGCTCTCCGACTAGCGTAATTTAAAGTTGTTTGTAATATGCAAATTTTTAGTACAAAATATGATTGTTCCTACAATTGATAAAGATTTGCTTAAACGATTTTTTAAGCTGTTTAATAACGTAATTGAACAAAATTTATCAAAAAAATTGATATTATTACATTTTTATAACTAAAATTAAATTGATCAATAAAATTTTTTTCTCCGGAAATCAATTAAAAACGACGAGTTTGCATTGTTCTATTGAATAATATTAAAAAACACGTCTTAATTTAATTATGAAGTAATTTTCTGCATGTAATTAACAAAAAATTATTTTTACATTAAATTTTTTTCTAA
Source organism: Panagrolaimus sp. LJ2414 (assembly GCA_024447195.1). Lineage (NCBI taxonomy): Eukaryota > Metazoa > Nematoda > Chromadorea > Rhabditida > Panagrolaimidae > Panagrolaimus > Panagrolaimus sp. LJ2414. Next base: position 4,341,632 of record JAMRXY010000023.1, read on the forward strand.
ATTTATCTCAAATATTCAAAAACGTGTCAGCAAGAAAAACGAATATTCTGTGTTACTGGAAATTTCTTTTTTCCATTTTTTGAAAAAAAATCAATCTTTTGCGAAGTATTCAATTTATTTGTTTCCGTTATCAAAATAACGGATCTTTTTTCTTTTTTTCTGAAGCAAGTAACTCAGTAAATGTAATAAATATTTTTGAGTTACTTGCTTTATTTGATGCCTCAAATGAGGCATCAAATAAATCTGATGTGAGCAAAGTATTTAATGAATTTAATTTAAATAACTCAATCTCACCTGATATAATTAGACGATGGTTCAAGAATGATATCAAATTTATCGATGAGGATCGAACTTTTTTTTACTTATTTTAGGTCTTTAACCGCACGTACTCTTCAATGATTTTTTTGTTCACAGACAACTAATTTTTTACAATGATTTTGTTGTTTTGGGACTTTCTCATGACCTGCACAAATAAACTTATATCTTCAGAGAAATAGCCAATGTGAACAAATAAAAACCAAAATAACAATCAGCATTGTCCTTCTTACAAGTTGTATGAAAAAAACAACACAAAACAATTTCTTTATCAATTTTAGTTGTGCCCATTTTTCTTTTTCTATAAAAATGTCATGTTTATTATGCAATTCTGCTTATCATTTGTCACACAATTGTGACATTTATGACTCTGATGAATCACGACAAGAAATTCTCGTTACCAAAAATTGGTGTCCAAATTGTTTTTCTCATGTTAGTGAAATTCATGCCAAAAAATGGGATCGATGCCGTTCAAAAGGTAACAAAAAATGTTATCTGTGTTTTTCACGAGAACATCATACTGTATTTTGTCCTGAAAGATATACAGGTAATCTGGTATTAAAACTTCTGGTTGTTTGTAATATGCAAATTTTTAGTACCAAATATGATTGTACCTGCAATTGATAAAGATTTGCATAAACGATTTTTTAAATTGTTTAACAATGTTATTGAACAATATTTTTTGGCATTTTTATCCCAAGAAATGTTTGATAGAATAAATGCCATGGCAATGGAAAGAGAATTTTTATACACAGATTTAAAAGTGACACAAAGAGTAATTTTTGGAAGCTTTAAATTTAATTTATATTTTAATTTTATCGTTTCAGGAATTAAAATTATATGATTCAATGAGAAATGAGAATGATGCAAGAGTGATTCAAAATTGCACGGATCGATCATTCACTGTAATTACGAATGATGTCATTTTAAATGACGTAAATATGAATTCTTTTGCCGTTAAAAATATTCTTCGACAACTTTATTATGTTGCATTTTTTGCTGCAAAAAAAATTGTTTTAATTGATTCCAAAATCACTGAAGCAGCATTTTGTCGACTTTTGTCAAATTATACGAAAGTTCTGGAATGCCGAAATTTGAAGTTGACCCCTTCTATGAAATTTATAAATGTTATTAAACATGTGTCAAATAATGAAGAATTGATCCTTGAAGAAACAAATATTTACACAGATGAATTTTGGGCTGATAATTTGTTGAGATATAAAAGTACAAAGAATTTTTCAAAGCTGGAAATGGAAATTAATGGTTACAAGTTTAATGTTCAAAGTTTAGCTACTTTTATAAAAGTAAGTTTTTTGGGGAATTTTCACAGGGTACATTAACGGGGATATCGGCTCGCATAAAATAAATTTTTATATGAAAAAAACGAAACTAAAATTTTTGTTGTAAAATTTGTGTAATTATCCCCTGAGGGGTTTTAAGCTCAGCAAACCCATTCCATCGTAATCCCCACGAAAAACTGGCCAATAATCATGTATAATGTTAAAAAACTATTTATTTGAAAATTTGCATATTCATCCCCTGAGGATATATCGATATCACGGAACCAAAGACCCATTCCATCGTAATCCCATTGAAAAAATGCATATAGATCATGTAAAAAATCAAAAATAGAAAATTATGCAAATTTTGATATGGCTGCCTGCGGCCAATAACAAGATAACCTTTGAAAAATTTATGCAAATTTTGGCTCGGGTCAGTATCCGCAAAAGAATTTTTCATTATCACCATGGAAATCACAAAATTTTTTACAACATACAATATTACGGTTTTTAGGCGAAATGTATTAAAAATCCTTATTTGAAATTGAACATTACCAATCCAAAAGAAGACAAAGAAGAACGTGGTCATAAAAAAGAATTGTTGGGTAAACTTTCAGATTCTTTTGAATCTGAAAAACGAGGACTTCCATTTTTATCTTTTAATGTCGTGGAAATGGATGAAAGCACCGAAGAAAAAAATCTTCGAATGTTTGCATCTTTCACAAAAATTATTTGAAAATATATGGGGAATATTTTTGTTGTTTTTGTGTTGTAATTTTTTACTTTTCAACAAAATATTGTTTTATTGGTAATATATGTTTTAAACAAATAAAAAAACCACATCCAGGAACTTGAATTACCCCCAGCTGGGTTCAAAATTTGCATAAAAATTTTTTTTAAAGATTTTAAACCACAAATTTAAGTTAAAAGGTTATTTAAAGCTAATTAAATAAATCGAGGGTTAAAACTGCTTAAAGTTTTAAAATCATTACAGTAATATTAATATCATTTATGATTGTTAAAAGCTTTTTAATTTTTAGTTGTTGCAACTTTCTGCCATTTGAAGCTAATCAAAGTTATATCGTTTCTTTAAAGTTTCTGCAAGACGTAAAGAACCATCTTCATTTTTGCAATTGAAGATTCGATCCCGATTAGCTTCAAGTTTTTCAAAGGCTTCAAGGTTTTGAGGTTGAACTCGAACAAACGTGCCATCAGTTGCATCAGCTAGAAGGAAATCAAGCCAAGTGATCTAGAATGGGCAAAATCAGTTTTTGTGCTTTTTAAAATTTTTATGCAAATTTTAAGGTTTGTAAATGTTTTAGTTGGCATTTTGTTTATGTTTTAATACATTTTTGGCACTTTTTCTAATTAAAAAGAACATACCTTGTTGCCAATAATAAATTCTCCGCCATTTTTTTCAAGTTGTTTTGTCAAAATTGGAGCGAATTTGTTCACAGCAAATTCTTGAACAACTTTTTGGGCGCCTTCGCTTTTATTTTTTATCATTTCATAAATAAGTTTGTAATAAGTGTACATAATAAATTCCCCAAGGCATCACAAAGTGCCTGATCTTCAGGATTATAATATATTATGGCATTATGCTTTGAACCAATGTAACGATAAATTGCAAGAGCTTGACCAATTTGAAGGCTATCATTGACCTTCAGGACAAGGGGTTGACCAAATGGGGTTGCTAAAATGGGGGATAAGGTTTTAGGTTTTAAAAATTATCTGACGGAATATGCAATTTTTTTTGCATCTGGAAAACAATAAACTTACAAGTTCCAACTTTTTCACCTTCTTCATAATATTTATCTTCATATTTAATTTGAAGATAATCAAGCATTAAACGAATTCCACCAGCTTTACCATTAATAGCAAAATATTTTAGTTCATATTTATCTTGAGTCATCTTGGAAATTTTAAGAAGAAGGATTTAATTTTCTTTCTTATTTAATTTTGGTTTATCAAATTTGAATTCTTTATATACAATTTTTTCCAACATAAAAAACAAAAATTTCATGATAAAAAATGTTTCATCAATGCTTTTTCTATCAGGAAATTATAAATTTTTTGCTTGTTTTTTAGCTTTTTTTGTTAAGCATTTTTGATGACTCACATTTGCGAAAAAACAAAACAAATGTTTATTTCACGGGAGGAAAAAAAGCATCGCTTTTTTGAGAACAAATAAAAATTATGTGTTTGTAAAATATCGCTTCTTTGATTGTATTTTGCATTTTATTTTTAATGAAATGTATGCTTGTTAACAATCAAAAGGATGTGTTATAATTACAATACTGTAATGGTGGTGGTAGTCACATTTACATTTTAAGTGATAAATTGTTTAAAATGAATTTCAACAAAACGCATTTTTTTTCAAATTCGAGCAAGGTGTGTAAAATCAATTTTTCAAAGTGGTCCAAACAAGCTGATTTTTGTTAAATAAATTCCTCCTATGGGATCCCTTTGCTCCATTCATTCTCGGTTTTTTGTCCAAACCCCCTTTGGGGATCAGGGAGATTAGCTTTATCCCCTCAGGCATGAAAAATCGAAGACTGCGGATTAAGCAAACGTAACAAATCAGAAGTGTTTTATAGGTCCAGATGAAAATACAAAGAAAAAAACTTTGACGGGCCTCACTAAACGGTGGATGGACGGGTCCAGTGGAGTGGACGTCTAAACGGTGGATGGATTGCTAAACGGTGGACGGATTGCTAAACGGTGGATGGATTTTTTTGATTTTTGGGTTTAAAAAAATTCAAGTTTTTTTGTTTCTACCGTACTCTCATTTTTTTAACCTGCAATTTTTGGGAGGAAGAATCCGGAAGGATTCCGATGAGAGTACGGTAGAAACAAAAAAACTTGAATTTTTTTAAACCCAAAAATCAAAAAAATCCATCCACCGTTTAGCAATCCGTCCACCGTTTAGCAATCCATCCACCGTTTAGACATCCACTCCACTGGACCCGTCCATCCACCGTTTAGTGAGGCCCAACTTTGACTTATTATTTCTGATTTTGTTTTAAGCTATACAATTTTAAACCAAAAATTCTTAAACATAATTCAAATAATGATACTACAAAATTTTAAGAAGTAGACGGAAAATTAAACCTCCTTTTTTAATCGAGATTCTACAAAAAAATCTGTTGCTGGAAGGAGATGGTGAAGGTTAACCTTTTTTTGGAAAAGAAAAACAAAAAGTTTGAGAAAAGAGAAAAAGATCCGTCAGTTTGATAGCAGAAATAATAAAATTCGGCCCCCTTGTAAAAGATCGATTTTTTAAGAAAAGGATGAAAAAATTTCAAATAACTCAGAAAAACATTTTTTTGTCTTCATGTTTTTGAATATTTAAAAAAATTAAAACAAAAAAAAACTTCCATAGTCTAAATATTTTTAAAATTCACACTTTTTATTAGTAAAGTATATCTTTATGATTTCCTACCAAAGGAAATAATACGTAAATTATTAAAAATTGCCGTGTCCATCATAAACTTGAATTTAATAAAGTTTCGTTCAATTTCAACAAAATCGTTCTCATAAGGACTATTTATACATTTGTTTTCAAAATATAAATAGGAATTTTTATATCATCAAAAACATTTGCATTTTTGAGTATTTACAGTGTTTTTATTGCATAATTATCCAGTTTTATTTGGTGCAATTTGTTGATGTTATTCTTACTAGACGAGTTTACTGTAATATTACGGTAATTGTACACAATGATCGTATTTAGCATATAAATACCTAATGGCATTGCATTTTTGGATTATTGAAATTAGCATAATATTTTAGTAACTATAAGTCCGTGGTAAATCTACAGTTTTGAGGATTCCGCAGCTAATTTTCTGTCACAATTATTCCTTATAATAGACGAGTTTATGGACAAAGTCTAGGCCTTCAATTCCTACGGTAAAAGAAATTTGTTATTCACTTTTTTAATAAAAAAATTTAATAAAAAGTACAAAAGTTTGAACAAACATAAACAAACAAAATATTCAAGAATTTAAATCAAAGTTCATGAATATTTCAAGTTTTAGTAATTAAGGATGATATTTTTGCGGCCGACAAATATGTTTCCCACTTTTCATTTCTAAATATCGTTGACCATTTTCATCAATTCGAAGATTGGCTGTAACATTATATTTTTTCATTTGCTGGCATCTTGAACATTGATAATAATTTTCATGACTTGCATGAAAAAGATAAGCATAATCGCGGTTTTCAGAAGTGAAAACTATCAACTTTTTATCTTTTTCACCATTTCGATTATTGAGCAGCAAAAACTTGGAGGCTGGTATAATTTCTCTTTCTAATTCTTTTTCCTTTAATTTTTTGGGATCAAATTTTTTTGCCTTACAGGCATGTTCTGCACCAAATAATTCCACAAATTTTTCACCATTTTCATTTTCTTGAATCTTTGCAGAAACTTTCAGTTTTTTATATGCACATTTGATACAATCAAATTTTCCATGATTCCATGCATATGAAAAAACAAAATCTTTTTTTTCGCTGCTAAAAACCAGCAAAGTTTTATCTTTTTTTCCGGCGGTATTTGAACACAACAAGAACATGGATTCTGGAATTTTCTTAGTTTCATGTGATGCAAATTTTATCGGTTCACAAATGTGTTCATTTAAAAGTTTAATCACTTCATCCCCGGCTTCATTCGTTATTAAATTTGCATAAACTTCTTTCTTCAACTTTGTACAACCAGAACATCGATAGCGATTTTTGTCCTTAATGTATCGAAATTCATAGCAAAGATCTCGAGTTTCAGAAGTAAAAGTACAAAGTTTTTTTGATGTTCTTCCATGAGGAATTTCAATAATCAAAAAATTTGGGGATTCAATAATTTTTGAAAATGGACGTTTCAAAGGTTCACAAACATGTTCTTTTTTTGAGAGAGTCACAATTTTTTCGCCATTGTCATCAATATGCACTTTTGCATTGATATACCAATTTAAAGTTGTACATTTATAACATCGAAAATTTTTTGGACCTGTTTGATAGAAATATTGATAATAGAGAGATGGGTCTTCAGGATGAGAAATTATTAATCGCCTATCAGGAAGTCCATTTTGGCTTGGTTGAAGTTCAAAATTTGGCATTCTTACAATTTTGCCTTCATCGCTTTCTTCGATAATTTGTCGTTTTTTCACTTCTATTCCACTTTCTTTAAGAATGATAAATTTCGGTTCAACAATTGTTGAAGCTTTAATTGGTTGACATAAATGTTTCGAAAAAATATGATTAAAGAATTCTTGATTTTCGGCATCTTTTTCAACTTTCATTGATATTTTTCTCTTTTTAGAAGTACATTTTCGACAAACAAAATTATTTTCAGATTTGCAATATCCAAAAATGAAGCACAAGTTTCTATCATTTGGATGTAAAATTGCAAGCTTTAAATTTTCCATTTCACTTTTTTGACGAAAATAAAAGAAATCAGTTGTTTTAAAGTTTTGATATTTTGTTGGTTCATATTTTTTTGGTTTACAGGTATGTTTTTGATTTGCATGAGTCAATTGAAAAATGTGATTTCCGCTGCTTTTTGTGATGAGATTTCCCGTGACAATCATATTTCTCTTTTTTTTACTTTGTGTTTGTACATAATGACATCCCATACAATAAAATTGTGTTTTTGATTTATCTTTTGTAAAGATATAACAAGTTTTGTGGCTTTCATTTTCAAAAACAAATAATTTTGGTATTCCAGTTTTTGTATTCTCCATTAAATGAATTTGATGAGATTCAAGGATAGTTTCTTTCCGAGGAAGAGGTTGTAATTCACAAATATGATCTGGCTTAATTAAAATTACATATTCTTCTCCATCATCATTTTGGCATACCTTTGCATTGACAAATTTTCCTTTCTTTCGACAAAAATTACAAATAAAACAATCCGAATATGCTGCAAAGTAATAAATATAACATAAATTTCGATCATTGGAATCAAACAAAATTAATGTTTGAATTTCACGATTGCGTTTGAAAAATTTATGAATCTCAAAATCTGGTTTCAGAACATGCTTGTAAATTTGTTGATGCTTTTCAGGTTCATATTTTTGTTTTTTACAAGCATGATTCGCATGAGTAAGTTCAATATATTCATTAAAGGTTTCTTCATTGCAAACTTTTGCCAGACAAGTTTTTCTCCAACTTTTTTCAGTTTTGTAACAATCATGACAATAAAATCTTGAATAACCACGATTCCATAAAAAGTGATGACACATACTTTTATCTTTTGAATCAAAAAGGATTAATAGCCTTTTTGTAGTTTTGCTATAATTTTCATAGATTTCATAATCGGATTTTTTGATGATCTTGATTTCGGCATAATTTGGCGAAAGAGAAGTTAATGGAATACATTTGTGTTCAACTTTTGTCAATTTAACACAAATATTTCCATTTTCATCATGTTTCAATATTGCAGTATTTGATTTACAGCTACGACAAAGATAAACATTATTCATTTGTTTTTGGTATTCATGAAAAGTAGAATTCTCAGCAGAAGTGTATACGATTAAACTTCGTTTAATTCTTCTTTCTTGATTCCAAAATAATTTGAATTTTGGATGATAAATTATTTCAGTATGTTGTTTTGTAAAAAGTTTCCTGCTTTCTCTAAAAAATATGGGATAAGAATTAAATATTTACAAGGAAAGGTATCAACCTGGCCCGGGGCTTTTTGAATGGGACTTATCCCATTATATAGCCCAAGGGCAGTTATGCATAACCCCAAAATATTTCCGGTGAATATCTTTAATTATGTTAATTTTTGGAAATGAAGTTTGTTTCAAAAACCCCTGTTTCACGTACATTTTTAAAATTTCTTTTCCATAAATTAGCATAATAATAGACGGTTCACCATAGATATTTTGGGATTATACATAATTCCCGTAGGGCTATATAATGGAATAAATCCCGTTCAAAAAGCGGCGGGCCTGGTTGATACCCTCCTTTGTCAAAAATTGTTTCAAACCTATCAGTTTTTGACATTTTTCCAAAATTAATTTCATTGAATTTTCGTTTTCTCTTATCATTTTTTAATTGAGATAAATTTCTAAAAAATGTGTTTTTAGTTACAGTCTTTGTAAAAACTGAATTGTCACCTTTCATGAATTTTCAAAAATGATGAAATTTGATTGAAAATATTTCTTTCTTTCAACATTTCAATATATCGATTTTTAAGATCATCCTTCAAAATGTTTATCCATTCAGCAACAATTTTACTTAATTCATTATTTGCTGTTGGATTTTCTTCAATTTTATCAAAGATTGGTAGCAAGAATCTTTTTTCTATCGTGTCTGTGTAATCTATGATTTCCTAAAAATGAAATTTTGTTAAATGATTATTATTTTCATTATTTAACTGTTTCAACACTAAATAAGGTATTTATCGGTAAATGGCAAGATTACCAAAAATGCCAAAGATGGTAAAATAGAGTTAAATTAATGTACATTATCAAGGGAAGGATTTCGAATGTGCTTAAAACAACAATTTTGTCGTTTAACGGTAGTAGTACAGTAATAATAAATTGCCAAAAATAAAATTTTTGTTGAAAAAATAGACGTACTTTTTACACCATTTTTGGGTAAAATAATGACTTTAACAACTTTTTTGATGCTTGAAAAAAAATTAATAGAAAATAAAAAATTTTTGAAAAGTTTCCTTATTTGTCTTACAAACAAAATTTTCCAGTTAGCTGATGAATTAGGCATCGGTATATTTACCATTAAACAATCCTAATGCTAAACTTTTTCAAAAATAAACTTTTTTAATATTGCATGCGTGGTTTTGCACGTTCCTGATTAGAAACCTTTTTCTTCTTTGCAAGTAAAGAATAACATAGTCATCTATAAAGTAAAAAAACAAACCTGTTCTTTTTGTTCATTAAAGATGAACTGATAAATTTTAGAGCAAATTATTTCATTCTTAAAAACTAAACAAAAATCCAAAAAATCAAAATCTCCAAAAACAAATAAAAGATTCTGAAAAAAGTAGAGGTTTTTAGATTGTATTTCTCTTAATTTACTACTTACTTTTTGCATTGAATATTTCCATTGAAATGAAGCAGAAATCATTTTATAATCTAAAAATATTCATTTAAATAAAATTTTATATAAAACAAATATAAATACCTTCATTTTTAGGTTCAACAATTAACAATGAAGAAAGTTTATTTACAGAAATTTTGCAAAATCCTTCATACTGTAAATTGTGATTTTTGTCAAATGCGATTAATTTGGCCATATTGTTTTATCACAGCTAATAAAGCAAAAATTTGGGTGTTTTCTATAAAAAATGAATGCAGTTTCTTTAGCGAATATTCGCAAAGAAATTCAGCAAAAATAGTCAATTGTTGTCACCAAACAAAAATATAACTGACCATGACAATGCAGATTTTCTACAAAACAGGGTCACTCAAAAATAGTCTTGATGGAAATATATAAAATGCATTTGCTTTTAGAGAAGAAAGAAAAAACCTTGAAAGGATTTTTAGGTACCTCTGAATTTTTAAAGGGTTTATTTGACAGTTTTTTAAAAACACAAAGATTGATTATTTTGCCCATTTTATTTAAAAAAGACCATCCTTTTTGTTATGGTATGTTCTTTGATCTTTGCCGCTTTTAATGTCAGATTATGTTTGATTGAAAGATCTGGACAATCATTTGAAGCGGTTTTTAATTTTACCCAAAAAAAAATGCAAAAAATGCATTTATAAAAGTTAAATGACTGTTTTTCCATTTCACACATCGAAACGAAGGCAGAAAAATGTGAGATTTTTCGTTTTCTTTCGTTTTTAAAAAGAACAAAAGAAAAGTCTTTTCGTTTTTTTTCGAAAGCCTGTTTTACACATGGCGTTCATAAACATTTTTCCACACTTTGTCTCACGTTTTTCTGGTTTTTTCTGGAAAAAAATTCGATGTGTTCAATCAAAAACATAAAAATTTTTCCCGTTATTTTTCGGTCGCAACATTTTAATAAAAAGAAAAAAGTGAACTGCTTGAGAAAAAAGAAAAAAATCCGTCACACATTGATTTCTTTTGTAACTAGAAACGGCACAAAAAAGAAAAAGACGGACGAACGCTCTCTCACGTTTTTTGGTGCAAAAAACGCCTGTTTTTGCACCAAAAATCCGTCACATTTCAGCTAGCCCTATTTTTAATTTTGATGATATGGCTTAACCAAAGGTATCCCCGTATTCCTTAGGATGTCCTTTATCTAATTTTGCAAATTCTAAGCGATTACTTTAACATAAACGGATTCGCAAAAAAAAAAAGAATCTGAATCGTGATTTTTCTTTTTTATAAAAAAAAGCGCGAGAGAGCAAAAGTTTCTATTGTTTGTCCTTTTTTTCGTTTCGGCCATTTCTAGTTCCTCTTTTCCTACGTTTGGGATCACTGTGGTCATTTTGACAACAAAATCAAATCAATAGAACACGTTGTTACAGAACGATTTAAAAAAAGATGGAAAGAACAAAAATATCAACTAGCGTAAAAAAATTTTTTCCACGCTTTCTTGCTGTCATGTGATTCACATAATCGCACTACAACGCGTTTTCCACACTTTTAATCATGCGCTGCGTCTCTTCTTTTCTCTGTTCTTTTTTTTTCTTTCACGACAGAGTTAAAAAAAGAACAGAGAAAAGAAGAGACGCAGCGCATGATTAAAAGTGTGGAAAACGCGTTGTAGTGTAATCGCGATCCATTTGCTTCAAATTCGTAACATTCTATAATTTTGTGTTCGGTTTGACCAATTTTGTATATCTGGATGGATAAGCTCAAATTCTTCGAATTTTTTTTAACTTTTACTTTTTTAAAGAAATGCTTCAAATATACAGTAGCATATCATCTGTGACAAATAAAATTCTATATAAAAAAAATTTTTCTTCGCAAAAAATAGAATTTTTCTTGTAAAAAAACACATTTGTTGAAGAACGTTTTATTTTTACTAAAAAATGCTTTACACTTTTTTCCTGTTTTTGAGGTGCTTGATTTTTTTTTAGAAAGGAAAATTAAATACTTGAGAAAAGAGAAAAAAAGATCCGTTAAATTGATAAGGCACCTTGTAAGAAATTGATTTTTTTTGAATATGGAAAGAACAAAAATTTCAAGCAACTGAGAAAATAGTTTCCACGTTTTTTGTGCTGTCATCTTTTTGAATATTTAAAAAGTTTAAAACTTTGTAAAAAGAAGCCTTTGGAGTAGGGTTGTTAAATCTCCGGGGAATTGATGGCATTCCACTTGGAATTCCCCAATATCCGGGGAGAATTGAGAATTCCCTAGGGAATCAACAGCCTTGCTCAGGAGGAACTTTTTTTTGAAAAACACAGGTTACCACAGAATACAAGCACGAATAATGCATTTATGTTGAAATCATTTGGGAGTGTGAAGCATTATTAATACTAATTTATACAAAACGAATTCAGCCTATATTAAAGCTAAAAAATATTTATTTAAGAATTACAACATATAAACTAAAAATTTAATAAAATAGCGATTCATAAGTTGTTAATGTAAAAATGTATAGCCAACAGTTTAACGGAATTTAGTCTGTTGAATTTTACCAATTTGACGTCCACTACCGTAATCTGAAACAACAATTTTGGGGATTTTTGTTGTTCATTTTTTTAAATTTTTCAAACCTTGTTTGATTCCGCCTTTGGCAGCACCACCTTCACCGCCTTGATTAAACCGGCTGATCAAATCCGAAACTTTTCCGCCTGAAATTTGAATATTTTCGAACTTGTCGCTACCAAAATTGTAAGAGATTAGCAAAACTTACGAGCTCCTTGATTTCGTTTTGCCCAATCATCATTCCCTTCACCATCCCCTCCAGCAACAGACTTTTGAGTATAATCTCGATCAAGTGGTGGTCGTTGTTCCTGTAAAAATTAGAATATTTTTATTATTGCGTCATTCTTATGAAAGCAACACAAAAAGCTTGAAAAAGCTACAAAGAAAGCCAAACAAAAACAAAACTGAACAACACCTCATCCATCCCGCCATATCCAAAACCATGTTCTTGAGATTCACCCATTTCGTGAATGGCTTGTTCATATCCGTAATATCTCTCCTTCTCAATTTCATCCCTTTCCGTTGGGGGAGGAGAACCAATTTCCATTTCATCATCATCACTTAAAAGAATTGGAGGTTGAATGGAACCTGTCATTGGCACTTCAATAAATGCCTCTTCAATGGCTGCCACGTGTTCATCGTTGTCATTCCCTTCATCTTCAGTTCGGGGAGTTTCATTTTCTTCGACCTCGGCAGGAACATCTTCAGCACTTTCTTTATGTTCAATGTCCTCAGGGGATGGATCCCTTGGAGATTCATCAAATTCAATGAATCGATCAGAAGGTAAACGGGGACTATGCACAATTTGAAGGGATTCAGAATCCGATTCATGATAAACATCAAAATGATGATCAGGATCAGTTATATCTGGAAAAAAGCAAAGCACATGAATGAACAAGGACAACAGATTTATAGAGTAAAATTTGAATGTTGTTAAAATTAAAAAGAATGAAAGCAAAAGATGTGACAAAACAAAGGATTACTGTAGCCAAAAAATAAGGGATTGTTCAGATCTGACGAGGCCTTTTTAGGCCTTTTATAAATATGCAAATTTTCTCTTTGATCTTTGCCGATTTAAAAGTAAGTGTCAGATTTTGAATTATCTTTCCCATCCTCAAAACTGTTGATATCAGATCTGGACAATTTTTAACTGCTAAAATGATGTTAAAAAATTACACATTTTTTTAACACAAATAATTAGAAATTTGTATTTCATTATTTTCTAAATACAATCCTCCTCAAGTGGCAGTGTTAAATTTAAAATGGGATAAAAATAAAGCAAAAAATCAGCAATTTTAAATACCGTAATCACATGTGATATCTAATTTTGTTAATTATTTTAAATAAAGCAATTTTGTTAAGCACCAAAAAGCAAACGACTTCACTTTTCCTATATTTTAATGCCAAAAACAAACCTTCGGTTGCCATTCTTGTTTTGTTGAAAATTTATTATTACCAAATTTTTTCTTTGAATTTTCTTCACCACCTTCTTCGTCAGATGATGACAAATCGTCTTCTTGAACGATTCCTTCTTTTTGATGTTGATGTTGTTGCTGTTGTTGCTCTTTAGGGCGATATTTCAAAGGTTCGTCTCCAATATCTTGATGACGATGAAGTTGTTGTTCTTCTTGTCGACGAAAATCACCAATTCCACTTCCACTTCCACTTCCAATTCGGCGTTCTTGTTGTTGATGTTGTTGTCGATGATGAGAATCTTCTTCTTCCGCAGATGAATCAGATGAAGAATAACCTAAAAAAAGTGAAGAAAAAAAAGAGATAAGTAAAAAATAAATTTTAGGGACAAGCAAAAGGGATAAATCCAAAGCTTCTTATATTCAACAAAAAAAAAGGTATTCAAAAAATCCGCCTACTTTTTACCATTTTTTTCTTCTTTCTTTTCTTTGGTTTTTTGTGGTTGCTGTTGGTGAGGTGAGATGGGAAATGAGTATCTAAGAATTAAAATATTATCCTTCTTTTTTGGGATAGAAAAAAATAATAATAATATTGAAAGGTACACACAAAGACAAAGCAGCCCAAAAATGGTAACTTGCCTGAGGCAAGCAAAAGAAATGCCTTATTACGAACACTGAAATTGGATGCCTTTGTCTTTGTCGACGCAAAAAAATGAAAGAAAAAACACAAAATTATTTTTGGGCAAAAAAAATATATTGAATAAAAAATTCTGTTTAAATCAAAAGTAAACAGGATGAAGAAAAAGTTTCTTCTTTTTTCTCGCAATTTCGAAATCCTAAAAACATTTGCAAAAAAAACTTCAATAACGGCAAAAAAAACAAAAAGGAAGAAAAATGAACTTTTTTTCAAAGGTGTTCAATTTTGAAAAAAGTTTAAAAAAAAGACGGAATTTAACAGTTGAAAAAAAGACAGAAAAAGTCTTCTTAAAATGTGACACTTCCAAAGAAGGAAAAGGATGGATGGATTGAAAGGTGATGGGACAAGCAGGGGGTCGATTTTGTGGTTGAATATAGAAGAACAAAAGGATTAGTTACCTAACTGTAGCAAAAATGATACTACTTTTTTGGAGGTAAAAAAAACTGGTTAAAAATTGTGGATAGATGGAGGTAATAAAAATGAGGTAATTTATTGTTTTGCAATTGCTTTTTGGCAATCAAAAAATGGAAGTTGTAAAAAATTAATGTGACATTTACAAAATCGCGATTTTAAAGTAAATCATTTTTTGAAGACGGAATAGCAAAATTTTATACACTGGATTTACTTAAATGCAACCAATGTAAAAAAAATTAAAAACAGAAAATTACAAAATTAATGTTTTTAAAATTTTATTTAAAACCAAAAAATCTTGCTATCGCAGTAAAGCAAAACCTAGCATTTTAAATTTGATTATTTCAGCAGTTTTTTTTTCAGGAAAGTAAAAAAATTATTGCAACAGTTTGAAAAAAATATGTTTGCTTGCACTAATTTTCAACATCAAACAGCAGCAAAAAAACAAATAACCCTGACGTAAACTTAATGATAAGGAAAAAAATGAAAAGAATTCGTTTGTAAGCTCCTTTTTTGAGTTGATAAAACTGTCTTCAAAAAACCTCACCCAAAAAATGCTAATACTTTGCTACTAACAAAAACTTTAAATTTAAATAAGCAAATTTAGAAAAAGTTGTTTTTCAAGTGTAACAGAACTTTTGTAACAGAAACAATCCAAAAAATGCCTTCAAAAAACTTTGAAAAAAGAACTCCAAAAAAAACTCCAGAAAAATCTTCCAACAAAAAAAATCGGAAATGAAGTCAGCAGCAACTATTTTTGAATATATTTTTTTTTCTTCGCTGCTTTTTTTTAACCATCATCATCATCTTATTTTTGTGGAAGAGAAAGAAAATGCAACAGAAACAGAAAAAAAAGGCAGTCATATTGCTTGAAGGGGGGCTTAAAAAGTTATTGTTGTTGGTGTTGCTGCTTCATCATTCTTGTTGAATTTCGGCGTTTTTTTCTTCTTTTCTCCAGTTTTTCCATTTTTGTTTCTTCGTTTTTTTCTTCAAAAAATGAATCATTCGTAAAAAAAATATCAAAGTTTTAAAAATGTAAAAAAAGAAGCCCAATTTCTTTTCTTTGCCCGATTTTGTTGATGTTTTGTTTTTGTATTAGTTTTGTCGGAACCAAACATTGAAGTTTCTGATCGGCATCATTTTTTTTGTCTAGGAAAAATGAATGAAAAATATCAAGCCTAAAATGTCGAAATTAAAAAATGGTAAAAGAAAGTTGAACAAAATCGATGCCAAAAATGGTAAACAATAAGGTTACTGTAATTGGCAAAAAGATAAAACTTCAAATGAATGACGTAAAAATTTATTCTTTTCTCTTAATACACCTCATCAGTAGTAATATTCATATACAACACAGAAAAGAAAACACAAACTTAATGATTTTCAGATTATTCAAGGAAAGCAGTTTTCTGTCCAACTTTGACAAAACTTGGCTCAAAATCTGGCATTTCAATTTCACATTCAATATTCTTAGGAGTTCCATCAGGTTTAACCATTTTAATATTGAATTTAAGGGTAACACCTTTTGCATCTTCTTTAATATTTTGAATTAATATAGTATTTGTTGAAGCTTTTGAACCAGAGGTTGTTGATTTTTTACTTCGAGTTGTTGCAGATACGGTAGTTGTTGGTAATGGCGGAGAAGTTTCTGCTGCTGCGGATGATTCATCAACACCACGAAGTTGATTCAATTTCTTTAAATTTGGTTTCAAAGGTTCACCATTTGCAGCAAAAATTTCACGAGTATACTAAAAGAAAATTACTTATTATTAATTTATTACAGTAATCTAAATCTATAACAATATCCCAAAATGCCATAGGGGATATAGAACTAATAATATTAATATCTCTAATATCTTATCCAACCAAAAATATATCCTTACCATATTCTTTCCACGACATTTAAAATATCGATCACGACAATAGATAGGTTCTTTATCAAAGACACCATGAGTAATTGGAAGAGGCATGCCATTGCAGTCACATTCAGAAGCCTGTTCAGCAGCAGTTGAAACAGATTGTGACGGAGAAGTTGAACGTGATGTAGTAGTAGTTGAATCTAATGCTTTCCTACTCTTTCTATTCAGCTTTTTAGGTTGTTTTTCACCAAAAGTTGTACGCTTTCGATTTTCATCAATTGGAACAAGTTCTGATCGAGTTTCAGTTGTTGTTGAAGTCGTTGATGTTTTTTCAGCTGCTGGAGATTGAGCACGAGGAATTTGTTTCAAAGTCTAAAAAGATAAAATGAATTAATCCAACAAAATAGTAAGGACAAATTAAAGGAATATACAGAAAAAATCCCAAACTTGTCAACCACAAATGCATCAAAAACTTACATCAGCAATTTCATCAATAGCAGTAATCAAAAGTTTTTTAATATTTTTTCTTGCTTCTGCTGGTGAAAGAAGTTCTTCAGTATTCTTTGAAGAAGTTGTTGAACGACGTTGTCGACGTTGCTTTTCTGGTGGTGGTGCAGAAGACATTTATATTTTTGATTGATCAATTAAAGAATGGACGGAAGGAAGGAAAGCAAACAAAAAGAAAGAAATGATGACAGCAACTTGAAGGAAAAAAAATTTGATGCAAAGATAAACATTCGCATGATTATGCAAATTTCGCTGACAAAAAACAAATGTAAAAAAGTGATAAAAAATCAAAGATATCCAAATGTATAGAACATATCGATAAAAGAAAATACAGTAATACAAAACAAATTTATATCTTTTACAAAAAAAGAATACAAATAGAATAACACAAAATTATGGATGAATACATTCATAATCAAAATCATCAGAATCTTCAGCATCATATTCTTGAGGTTCACAAACATGTGGATAATTTCCAAATTCAAGATGACCATTTGGCAAAACTTTTACCCAAACATTGATACCCTTCTTTTCACATGTTGGACAAACAAATTTTCCAGGTTTGCCTTTGGTATTCTGTTTCCAGGTATATTCAAAATAGCTTGAATTTTCATCATCAACAAAGACGATTAAACTTTCAACATATTCATCACCTTTTCGTCGTTTGACAAGTTCATAAATAGGTACAGTATCATTATCACCTTCATCATTTGACCAAATATATTCGGCTGGATTATATTTTTTCAAAAGACAGCTATGTGGTATTCCAGTAACTTCAACAACCATTTCGCCATCTTTATTTTTGACAATTCGAGCTTCTACTTGATTTCGATCTTTTGCATAACATTTAACACATTCAAATCGTCCGCGTCTATGAGAATATTTCATCCATTGAAACTCATAACAAAGATCATGATCATCAGGATCAAAAACGAGAAGATGTTGAACTTTTTTACTTTTTGGACCAAAAAGTTTTTTGTAAACAATCTTATAATTCGGTAATTTGTATATTGATGTTTGAGTTGTTAATTCCATAGCACTGATGGTAGGATCTTCAGGTATAAAAGGCTTCGGTTTGCAAACATGAATTCCTCTTCCCATTCGAATATATTCACCATTTATGTCATCATAGAGTTTTTCAGCATAAACATAAGTATTTTGTCTTTCACATGCACAACAAAAATATCGATTTTCACTACGTCGCCATGTCATATCAAAGCATTGATTAGCATCATTTTCATCAAATACAACAAGATGTTCGAAAATTTTGTTACGGTATCGACGTTTAATAATTTGATATTTTGGAGCTTTGATGAAACGAGTAGAATTAGATGTGAAGTAATTATCAATAGCACAAGCTGAACATGGACAATAATTTCTAAAAATATCAAACGAATTAATGCACATCTTTGATTTGATTATTAAGGGTGAAAACTCCAAATGGCATCAGATATAATGCTTAATGATACTGTAAAAAAAATTCGAAAAAAATGACAAGTTTCTACAGTATCCCCAATGGAACTTTTGATAATGGGTTGGAGAGGTGAAGTCCAACACATCCTCCAAAATGAATTGGAATACTGTAGAAGACTCAATCTGTATTGAGTGTGGTGTAAGGAGAATGGTTTGTCTCAAATTTTATTTTAATCAAAAAATTTCTCAAGGCCCACAAAACTGGCCACATTAAATAACCTTAACCCAGCTTTTTGAAATTAACTCACCTTCCTTTTTTTCCAACATTTAAACCATTGCTGCATGTAAAATTCAAGTTTGAAACATTATCCTGATTTTGGAGAGATCTGGCAACATTGGTATGCTTTTGTTTACGGCTTTTCCTAAAAAAACATTTTCAAACTTTGAATACCATCATAAAGGAATGTCGAGATCTTTCGTAAGCAGGACATGAGGGGAGCTAAATGTTACGGTTTACCTTAAATGCGACAAACATCAAAGGAAAAACTCTTACGGTAAAGGGGGTAGGTTTAAAAACTTGGATATTTTGTTTACGGAAGATCTGAACAATCCCTAAAACTAACTCTTGAGGACGATCCATAACAGTTCTTTCATCATCTAATTCAAATGTATTGTCTACATCATAGATTTCAGAAACAACAGCACGATTTTGAACGGGTCTTGTAACATTGGTATGAGGTTGTTTACGGCTTTCCCTAAAAAGACTCTTTTAATCTTTCGAAGATTATTACAAAAACTAACTCTTGAGGACGATTCCTAACAGTTCTTTGAACAGGTGATTCAAATGTAAAGTCTTCATCATTATTTCCAGAAGCAGCAGCAGCACGATTTTGAAAGGGTCTTGTAACATTGGTATGAGGTTGTTTACGGCTTTTCCTAAAAAACTTTTTTTAATCTTTTGAAGATCATTATAAAAACTTACTCTTGAGGACGACTAATAATAGTTGTTTCTACATGTGATTCAAATGTAAAGTCTTCATCATTATTTTCAGAAGCATCAGCACGACTTTGAACGGGTCTTGAAGCATTGTCATGGGTTCGCTTTCGGTTTTTCCTAAAATAGCTTTTTTATTCTCTTGAAGATCACTACAAAAACAAACTCTTGAGGACGATCGATAACAGTTCTTTCTACATGTGATTCACCAGTAAAAGCTTCAACATTAGTTCCAGAAGTTTCATGTTCATCATCAGATAAAATAATATTTGGGATATCCTTACGGCAAATCCTAAAAATATGAGAATAAATTATCTGTCTCAATTTTATAGAAAAAAGCTTACTTTTGAGGTTTACAATGCTTTGCAACAACACTAGAATTCATTGGAATTGGTTTTGGGATTTTCCTAAAATTGCATTTTTGATGTCCGGAAAGAGTGTTAAAAAACATACTTCTTAGAAAGTTTTACATCCCGTCGTTCTTTATCAACTTCCATATTAGTCAAAATAAAGTAATATCAGTATAAATTTAATATTATTATTAACAATTACAATGTAAAAATATATCAGAAAACTAACTACAAACTATTTCCAATTAAAATTGGAGAAAAAAATTTGATGAAAAAAATGTTGAACACCAATTTTTTCGTTGTATCTATTCGCACTCGTTTTGCCAAAAAGTGCGCATTTAAAACTGTTTCAATTTTTTGGTTGAAATATGGTACATTTTTTGCACTATTTTTTTAGAACTATTTTTCTTGTAAAAAATTTGTAATTTTAGCAGAATAATTGCTGGCAAAAAAGGTTATTTTGTTTGTGTTTTGAACATTATCAGGTTTTTATTGTTCATTGTACCGTAATCTATTTTGTGTACGGTACACTTTCATTAATTTTGTTTATGAATGACAATTTTATGAAAATTTCACATGTAGTTATTGAAGTTATTTTTACATCAAAGGAACTACAAATTTTTGTTGAACAATAAAACATCAAAAAATGAGTAGTAACTTTCTCATGCTTTTAAAAACACAATTTTTCGATCAAAGTTTTTTTTCAAGTTACCGTATATTAAGGTCCAAAAAGAATTTTATAGATTAATGTTCAATGTAATATTTAGCTATACAAAACGTTTTGTAAAAAGATGGCAATAAGTGTAAAAATTGGAATTTTTAAAATTGCATTTAAACAGATGAAAACGATTAGTAAAAATCACTTGAGAAGTTGTGAGCTCTCAATGTTGAGTAATTCATACTAACAGTTTTTTAAGTAAATAATGAAGTGAATTAAGGTTGAATTCTTCTTCAGATAGAATATTCGAAAAAACTTGCTGTAGTTTAAATTATTTATGACAACAGTATATAATCGATGGAAAGAGAAGGTGTGTTATAGTGTTTTTTAAAAATAAAATATTCAAAAAGAGAAGCTTCATCAAACGATTAAAAATTGCAAAATTTTTGAATCGATTTTTGCTTTTCTTATCAGACAAAAAAGGAAAAAACGTTTTTGTACTTTGTCTTTTCTTTCAGTTACTATGCTCCCCAGGTCAATGTTTTTAAGAAAAAAAGGTTATTTGAATTTTTAAGATATTTGTGGAAGAAATTGTTCAACTTTACTTGTTTAAAAAAAGGAAAAACAAGTTATAAGTAACTTAAATCTTTTTTTTACTATTAATTTCAATAACTGTTGAAGCCCAGTATTTTATTCTTCGCAATCTGGTTTCTAAAAATTGGTCAGATTAAATTTTTTTATCAAATACAAATCAAGAGTTTCTAGACTGTATGTATTGAAAGCAGATTTTTTGATTTTGACACTTTTAAACCTTAAAAAAATTCACATTGTACTATCCAAAATTTATATTTATACAGAATTATATTTACTTCTCCCACATAGCTTTTATTACAGTATTTTTGAAAGTTGAGCCAAACTTTCAAAACTCTTTAAAAGAACTACAAACTTTTTGCGAAAATAAAAGAAAGAAAAAAGTAGAAACTTTTCACATGTTACGTTTTTTGTGGATTTCAATTTTAAATCGAAGGTTACATTCTCTCTTTTACTATTTTTTTGAAAAGCATAAAAAAAAACAATTTACAAATCCATAGTTTTTAGAAAACAGAAAAAAGGCTAATATATGTCAACTCGATGTAAAAATTTTTTCATTCTGTTTTGCAAAACACTGCGATCAACAATAATATCATATGTTTTCAATTAAGAAATGCTTTGCTGTTTTGATTTTTTTAATGGAGTCAATGTGATTAATCCAATTGAATAAAAAAGAGCTTATTTCAAATATTTTTTAACCATAATAACGTGGAACGACAAAGCGTGTTAGAGTGTTTTTGTATAAATAAAATATTCAAAAAAAGAAGCTTCATTAAACGATTAAAGACTGCAAAAATGTTGGATCAATTTTTGTTGTTCTTATCAAAAAAAAGGAAAAAACGCTTTTGTACTTTGTCTTTTATTACCTTATTTTTTCTTTCTAATTTTTTACTCAATTTTTGGAAAAATGGTTTTCTATGAATTTTTATGATATTTTGGCAAAAACAAGTTGTTCAACTTTACTAAACTTTTTTTTTCTAGAATTTCAGCCACTATGAAAAACGGTGGATTCTAATTCTGTCGGGATAAAAATATTTATGAAACCAAAATTGCGATTGACCCTTTGCATTAACCAAAAAAATGTTGAATAACCCTCGGTATTACATTTAATTCTTTGATATACAGCTCATAGTTCAGTATTTCAATGTAATTTTTATAACCCTTTTTTACACTCACAAAAGGAACTACAAATTCTTGAAGAGAAACAACGAAATAAAAATTAGAAATTTTTCTCATGTTACCTTTTTGGATTTTTTTTTTTTGAGCAAAGATTACTCCACTTTAAAGTATACTGTATTAGAGTAGGCGTCAATTTACGTATTTTTTTCTTTTTTGGGTGTTGTTAAATTTTAAATGGATTTGCCTCGACAAAAAGACCCTGATTATCAAGTTTCTGCTCCACAAACTTGAAAATCAGGGATTAAACAGATATCTAGACCGTTGCATCCTTTAATAATTAATATTGCATGTTAAAATTGTAAATACTGTAAATTGTACAGTATACGGTAATTTATTTATTTCGAGCTAAAATTATAAAAACAATTTCGAAGTTAAAAAACGATACTGTAACGAGAACAAAAATTATAACAAAAAGGTTTATCACATTTAAAAATCTGAATAAAAAATTTAATATTTAAAAAAATTATTGCTTAATCTTTTTGGGGAAGTTGTTGCCGGAGTAATATGGATACTGCTAATTTCTTTGTTATTTTTGTTAAAGACTCGACTGTACATTAAAATATTGATTACAATATTGATACAACTGATTGTAGTACGGTATGGGCCAAGATAGGTGACTAATGAGATATTTTCTTCAAAGATCTAAAATTTGCATAATTATTTTAACTTATTAGAATGTTTAAAAATTACCATATTAAAAATTTGATCAATTAAATTTGGGGTGAACTCGAAGATGATTGTTGTAGAGATAATAATTAGCATAGCCTTATTTCGAGATTTACTTTTGTTATAAATTGATGGCAGGGTTTTGTATTTGATTAGGAAAAGCAAAAAAATGGCAGCTACTCCTTCCATTGTTGAAATAAGGATTTTAAAAGGGACAAGATATTTTTTTGCCAAAAAAATTGTTAAACATGTAAAAAATCGGCAAATTTGTCGACGAAGAAATGGCGGTTTTGTAAAATCATTAATAAAAATGTTTAACAAAAGGCAAAAAGCGAAGAAAACGATGGTAAAAACACACATAAGCTTTTTTGATTTTTCCAAATATCGATAAGGGAAGGAAATTGTATAAATCCGTTCGAGACAAAGACAAAATTCAATGACTGGATTTATGGTAATTAAAATCCATGGAATAAAACCAGTAATGTAAAGGGCGGTTTGATCAATGAGAATAACGTCAGGTCTCCAAAAGATAAGTGCAAATAAAGAATAAATTGCCAAAGTTATGCCGAGTACTGCCATAAAGAAGAAATACAGTACCATTGTTGGAGTAGCTTTTGAAAAGATTTGTTTAAGTTTTAGGATTCGACAGGATTTGTATAGGATGAATAAGCCGAAAAGGACTTGTAGGATTAGATGGACAAGGACCAATAAATTGTAATAATCTATCCATTCCATTATTGTAGATTTTTAAAATATATACGGTACTTGTACAACTACAATATGCTTGTTCTATGGTATTTGTACCACTACAGTATCCTCTTTTAGATATATTTTGAAAATAAGATACTTGTACAACTACAATATGCTTGTTCTATGGTATTTGTACCACTACAGTATCCTCTTCTAGATATATTAAGAATATACGGTATTCGTACAGTTACAGTATCCTCGTTTAAATAAAGAATACCAAATAATAATACCAAATTTGAATACAAGCTACAGTATCCACAAAAACGAATTAAAACCTTCACTTTTTTATAAAAGCTACAGTATCCAAAATTTAATTTTCCAAATTTATACCTGAGAAATAATTAAATTTAACACAACTTAAATACTAATTTTAATACAATAACAAAATTTAATTAAATATAATATTTTTGTATTTGTATTATTAGTAATTGAGAAAGTTAACTTTAAATTTTTAATATTTTTAAGCATGAGCCATTTGTGACTTTCTCTTCCTTTTTTTAATAAATTTTTAAATTACAGAAGGAAGGAAAAAACACAATCTCTCACAAAAATAGAAATTATAGTAATAAATCTTTAAATAATAAATGTGTAGGACATGAAAATTTGTGGTAAGTAAGTAATAAAAAAGTCGTTAAAGTTAAATTTTTTTGTTAAATAATACAGCAATAAATTTAACCAGGAAGAAGGAAAAAATCTTTTTTTTTATTAAATGGTACCTAATTTTTTATTTAAAAAAAGGAAAAAATTTTTGCAAAAAAGGTTTTTTATAAAGACGTAGTCGAAGTTTCTTTAATTAAGTGTTATTGCGTTTCTGGGTCTTTTTTTTTCTGAGAAATTATATATAATTTTTTACAATCAACCAGCTACTTGACTTTTGGAAAGATTAATAATATAGGTAATAAATTTGCATATGTCATTTTATGTAAAAGTTGTGTTATAATTTATTATTACAATGCAAAGACTTGGCTTTTGAAAAACTTTTTAAAAGATTTTTAAAAGCATAAAATTTAAATAAAAAGATAATTTATATTTGTAGTAAAAAAGTCAAAAATCATCCCTTTTGGAGGCCAAATGTCCATATTTGACAGAAAAAAATCCTTTTTAAAAAAATTGGAAAACATCCAAATTATTTTTGTTGCCATTTTCAAATTTTCGAAGTTATCATTAAAATATGTATTTCATAAATCAAGTTTTTCTTAAAGTTTTCGCGGAGGCTTTGCTTTGTAGTTTTACACTATCATCATTTTTAACGGTCAAAGAATTGCCAAAAATTGCCACTTACAAAATGCAAAAGTGCACTTTTTACAAGTGTCAAAATGTGCTATTTTTGGGACCAAAAGTTAAATGTGTTTTGAAATGTTTAACTTACAGGTGAAAATTTTAAGAACTTTAAAAAAAGCAGGAATGAATAAAAAATTACTGTTAAAAATTTTAAAATAATAAAGTGCACCTATTATTATTTTACAGTAAGACATAAAGCACATTTAATATTTATATAAATACATGATAAATGCAAATTTCTGGTAAAAGAACCAAACATATAAATTATCTGTTTTTTTAAAAAAGCTTTTCGTTGAAAGTTGTAATAGATATCAATTTAAAATATATTTACTTGGACCCGGAAAGATAATTTTTAAAATACATATCTTTTACAACAAGGAAGGAAAAATATGAGATGAGTTTCTTAAGATTTTGGATATTATTGCCAAAAAATGCAACAGAATAAAATTGAAAAATCTTAATTACCACAAAAAATGAAAAAAAAACTACAAAAAATTACAAGAATAGTACTTATGGATAATATACTGTAATGTAAATGCATTTTTTACGTTTTGTTTAGCTTTTTATAAGATTGCATGGTACTATAACCATCATCAGGTATGCAAATTAATATTCATGGTGGTTATAGTAACATGGTAAGTAAATAAGATATTCTGTAAAGAAGTGTTTGAATGTAAAAATGAATTTTTTTCAAAAAATTAAAATTTCATCATGAAACTATGAATATCAGGGATTTTGGATTGGATATTTCCGTTATACATGTACCTTGGGGCACAATAATTATAATAAAACTAATTTTTTTGTTTTTTTATATGAAGAAACCGGAAGAAGTATGATGAATTATTGGAATGACCTAGTTTTTAATTGATACTATAATAAATGCTTTATTAATCTGAGACAGTCCTTATCTTTTTTATTGTGACAGAAAGTCCTGATTTAATTTATTAAAATTTTGTATTTATATAAATTTTCATGTTTTTAAAATTATGAGTGATATAAAATTAACTAAAGATTATATTCAAAAAGATATAACTCAACAAGTAATACTTTACAGTTTAGCTTAATAAAAACTAATAATAATTAGTTTTAGGCAGAATTCCTTAAAAAATATCCAGAATTTGATGGAAGAGGACTTTTAATTGCAATTCTTGATACTGGAGTTGATTTAAGTTTTGATGGAATGCAAAAAACTTCAACCGGACTTCCGAAGGTTATGGATAGTTTTGATTTTACGGGTGCCGGGAATGTTAATACTTCGATTGTTAAAAAAGTTGATTGCAATAATACAATTGTTGGATTAACTGGTCGATTATTAAAGGTATGCAAATTAATATTGATGGTGGATATAGTAACATAGTAAAAATTTTAGATTCCTTCAAACTGGATAAATCCATCTGGGAAATGGCATTTGGGAATTAAATACGTTTACGAAATGTGTTCTGGAGCTGCTTTAGAAAGAATAATTGTGAGTTAAGTGCCACAAAAAAGTTTCACATGACCTTCACATTAAAGTAATATGAACCTCACATCTCCGATTTGACTCACGTTGAAGTCACATAAACCTCATATCAATGTCATATATGATTCTAACGGAGGCTGATATGAATTAAATGTGAAGTTTATGTGAAAATAATTTTTCTGTAATTTCTAAAAAATCCTTCAATATTTAAATATTTTAGAAAATAAGAAAAGAATTAATTTCGGATCAAAACAAAGATCTTGAACAATTCATAAACAAAAACAACAAAGAAGATTTCAATGCTGCGATTGAATATTTAAAGATGGCCGAAGATTTATCCAAAGAATCATTAGTGGCAGATTGTATTGTTTGGTTCAATGGTAAAAAGTGGCAAGCTTGCATTGATACATCCTTCAACGGAGATTTAGAAAATGCAAAAATTTTGACAAATTATAATGATGAACATGAAAATGACACAATTATGGATAGTTTGAGTTTTTGCATCAAAATTCATGATAATGGTAATTTGCTTGAAATTATTTCTGCTTTTGATGATCATGGCTGTGGTGTAGCTCAAGTTGCTACAGGTTATTTTCCAGACGAGCCAGCAAGAAATGGATTAGCCCCTGGGGCACAAATCGTTTCAATGACAGTTATGGATAGTCGAAATGGAATTAAGTTGAATAATTATGCTTTAAAAAAAGCTGTAAGTCATTTTAATGCTCAAAAACTATTGTAATTTGGAAAAATTTAAATTTGAGTTTGAGAAATGTATTGAAATGAAGGTGGATATAATTAATTGCTCATTTGGATGTTCGACAAAGTAAGAATTGACCACAAACGGGGAAAAAACAAATTATAAAAATAAGTTGACGTGCTTATGCGTAGAAATGGATACATTTTGTCTCGAAAAAGCAAAATATGACATTTTGTCACACTTTTGTGACACGCATATGCACATTGCCGCATTTTCTCGAGATATAAAAATGATACTTTTGAAAATTCCATAATCAAAATTCTCGGGTTCAAGGGTGACAGAACTTCGCCGTAACTTTTTTCTGACTTTGATTTTTTTTAAATTTGATTTTTTAATATTAATTGTTAATAAATATTTTTAGAAATTTTGAAAAACAAATAACTAAAATGACCGAAAAACATGGCATAATAATTATTTATGCAGCTGGTAATAATGGCCCTGTTTATTCTTCAGTTCAGCGAAGATGTTCTTCAAATCCAAATATCTTTATGATTGGATCAGTGTCAGCAAGAAAGAAAAAGCAAGACAAAACTACTTATACAGTTTCACAATATTCTGCAAGAGGACCTAATTCATTTGGAGATCATGGAGTTACTTTTGTTGCCCCAGGGCATGCTACTATAACTTATCCTGATTACTATCCAGAGAAGAATAAATTAAAATTTGGTACAAGTTTGGCAGCACCAAATGTCGCAGGTTCAATTGCGTGTTTGATTTCGGCTTTGAAGGGCAATTCCATCGAATATTCTCCATCGATTATAAAATTTGCATTATCAAAAACTGCGCGTGTACCAGAAAGCGGCAATGAACTATCATATGGACATGGAATTATTCAAATTTTGGATGCTTTTGATTTTATTAATAGTTCAGAATTTTCGAAGCTTTATCAAAGCTGCAATCAACGTATTAAAATTTCCAATGAAGACAAAAATGGAATTTTTCTGAAACTTAATGAAAAAAATGAAGAATTTAACAAAACGTATACTGTAGAGATTCTAAACAAACCAGATGATGAAAAGATTAAACTGAAATTCACCAAAAAAGCTAAGCAACTTCTACAATGTTCAAATATCGAAAATAATTCATTCAAAGCTGAACTAAACACAAAATCAATAAAGCCTGGAACAATTACTTATGCAAAAATTTGTGGAATTCATTCAACAAATTCATTTACAACTTTTTATCTTCCAATTACTGTAATAAAACCTGAAAAAGTGATAAAAGAACAAAACTACCGTATACAAAATGATATCATCTTAACCGTGAAAGAACCATATCGACGATTTTTGGTAGCTCCAGAAAAAAGTTGTCAATGTTTAA
Organism: Panagrolaimus sp. LJ2414; assembly: GCA_024447195.1. Taxonomy (NCBI): domain Eukaryota; kingdom Metazoa; phylum Nematoda; class Chromadorea; order Rhabditida; family Panagrolaimidae; genus Panagrolaimus; species Panagrolaimus sp. LJ2414. The sequence goes on from JAMRXY010000023.1 coordinate 4,370,109, forward strand.
TCAAAATTACAGCATTGCAAAATGATTCACTGTTTGTTTGGATTCATCATGCCGTCGAAAATTTGCATGTTGATCAAAAAACTGCGAATTGGCTAGAATTTAATAAATCTAAAAAAGCTCAAATACATTATATCAAAGTTTTTGGAAATAAAATTCATGAAATTTCTTTATTTTTGATATCATCGAATTCAACCAAGGCAAAATTTAAGCTTGAAATAGATTTTTACGGGTTTCGACAAAAAGTGCCAAAACTTGCAGAAAAGAAAAATAATCGTTTTACAATTTTGAATAATTTGAAGCCATTGAATGCAGCTTTGTCGGTGGAATTCAACAAAATTTCTTACAAAATATTACCAGAAAATGTCTGTCATGAAAGTGTTAAACATGTTTATGATTCTGATTCAACTGATTATTTAAAGCTATTATATTTCTTTACAAGTTTGCTTTTATAAAAACTATTTATTAAAATCATATAAAAACTAATAATTACCAACATTTCTTGTTTTTAGTAACACAAGAAACAAAATGTTTTTTTCAAATAAATTCCAAAAAAGATTTCCCACTTTTCCGAGCTCAAGTTTTTACAGAATCAAAGAAATTTATTCATGGTTTTTGCAGAAATTTGGATGAAATGGTAAGTCAGTTTTTGGGGAGTATTATTTAATGGGATACACACCAGAGAGAACTGTCGCAAAATGAGGTTAAACTAATACCTGGCACCTTGCTTTAAAAAATTGACGTCTCTTGTTAACTTTTATAAGAGTTATTGACCACCAACAAAATACTCAAATTTTGTATGCCCCAAGTGAGACCATAAAATTTTTAAAAACAATTGAAACCTGTTTATTAGCTGTCCTGGGGTCCTAAACTCATTAGTTTTGGATTATTTTGGCTTTATCCGGCAATTCATAATTTGTATGCCAGGGGGATAAAGAATATCCCCTTTATCCCCCAAGGGTTTTAAACTAAAAACCGTCCGTGGAAGTATCTGTTAATAGTTAGAATGTCGCAAGGAAATTTTGTACAAATCTTCAGCCTTTTTGAACAACTATAATATTTTGTCAAATTTGTTGAAAGTTGAAAAAAATGACAAAATATGTATTTTAGGTTACATTATTACCTGGTAAATATTCAATTATTGCCTATGCATTTTATTCTCCTTTATCTGAAATTAATAATAACAATAACATTCCATTAACAGAAGAATTGCCGTCTATAACATTATCGATGAATCTTCCAGAACCTTTTGTTTCTGAAGCTTACAGTAAATTTTCTAAAAATATAAACTCAAAATATACTATGGAAAAAGTAATTGAAAATGGAAAACATCAAATTCATTTTGAAAAAATTCCATCTAATAAACTTCCCAAACCTATGCCTTCAACAGTTACCCTCGAGGGGTCATTGAAAGTCAGCAATGAAAATTTGAATATGGATATTCCCATCAAACATGAATATACTTTGAACAAGAAGAAAAAAGTGAAAAAGACAAAGGATTCAAATATTGATAATGAATTGCCATCATTAACAGAATCCTTCAAGGAAATATCTATAAATCCTAAAAATCCAAAAAAGAAGGATTCAAAAAATAAGCTTGTTGCAGCAAAATCAACTCCAAATAATCCAATCCCAAAAAATTTAAATAAAATTCAAAATGACCTAATTCAATCCTGCCGACATTTTATTCAAATATCCAAATCTCATGAAAAAGAGATCAATCAAATTGAGGACGCCATCGCCTCAGGGCATTTTGGAATGGCACTTTTAAATTTGAATAAATTTTCAACAAAAAATCAAACAAATTCAAATTTTAAAGTTATTGATTTGGCAATTATTACCGTAAGCTTTTAGATGCTTTAAATTTTTGCATTTACTTGATTTTTTTTAGTTACTAAAACATTTAAATTGGAATTATTTGGTTGAAGCTCATCAAAATGCTTTACTTGATCGACATCGAGATCATTATCGTTTACTTTAAACTTTGTTCATGGATGTACGAAATTAATTCTATAAATATGTTTTGTTTTTGTGATATTTATTGTACTGTAGTGAATATGTTTACTGTAACTTGATGTTGAAGTATATGTACAATAAAAATAAATATTTGTTTTTTTCCTGTGGTTATCGTCACTTGGATTTTTGTCTTGATCTAAAATTTTTTGTTATATTTATCTCCTTTTAATGGCATGAATTGCATTATTTTGTACAAAAGTTGTCTTCCACTATCCAATTGACATTTATTTAAACATTTTGGTTACTTTTAAATATTTTTGACTTAAACCTTCAGCTCAAAAAAAAAAGATAGCAGCTTTTCTTTTTGGACAATAGCAAAATCACCAAGAAAAAAGTCCAAGATTTTTTCTTGAAACGAAATATTAGCTGATCTAGCTTTAATCTTGTGAGCGCTAAAAAGCTAAGTTTGTGATCGTCAGCATATGCAAATTTGAGCTATTCTTCTTTTACTATCATTTAAATTTAATTAATTTTCTGTGAAAAATTAGCTTGTTTTATCATTAAAATTTTCCTTGTAGTTTGTAGTTACATTTATGTTTACCTCGAGAAATTTGAATATCTTTATGTGCTTATAAAAGAATTATTTTTAGAAAAAATGATAGTTTACTCAGCTTTACCAGATCCTCCACTTCTTGCATCTACTGATGTTGAAAAAGATAAGATAGAGAAGGAAAAGGTTAGAAAAAAACCTGATTACAATCGTATATGCAAATTTTTTAGATTACATATCCATATCAAGCTGAATTGAAAAATACTGCCCGATCACAATGGTTTTTCTATTTGACATCAAAAATAATTCTCAAGCTTTCTTTTATCCCTGTGATTATGCAAATTTGCTTTCGATTAATGATACATTACTCCTGAAAAATCAAGTGAGCGAAATGGGTTTAAATGAAGAATCTGAAAAGCTGAAAGAAGAATTTGGCTATCATAAAACTCAATGGACAAAATGCTTCAAACATAATTATGCTAATTTTAATAAAAAAATTATTGCTATGCAAATGATGTTTTCTATTATTGGTTTTGGTAGTGCTCTTTATTGCATCTTAAATTGGTTTAAGCTTGTCTCCAAAGTGAAGCATGTTGAATTAACAGAAGAAGAAAAAGAAGCATATGCAAAAGATTGGAAAGGCATTACTGGTTTTAAGTTTATTATTTTTCCAATTTTTCTTTTGTGTCTTACGTGTTTTTTATCAATTGCTGGTTGTATTTTTAGATTTTATAAGTCTGATACACCTCCAACAATTGATATGCCATACTTTTAATTGCTTTAACAAATGTAAGCTTTATTTTTTTTGCATAAAAATGTAAATGCCTTACTTTTTTCATGTTTTGTTTCCTAATTTTTACCTCAAGTTCTCTTTTTTTACTTTAATGCAATTTTGTATTTTAATCCCATAGTACAAATCTTGTATTGTTTTAATGAATAAACAAACAAAAATTTTTTTTCTGTGATTATCAGTTCAATTTTACATACAACTTGTTTTTTGATGTCAATTCTTTTTGCCTCATACATTAAAAAAATTCAGTTTTTACAGAGATTTAAACTTTTTGTGTCTGGCGTATCATTCCATCAATATGCCCTCCGAGATTAAGCTGAAAATTTGCATATTTTTTCCCTTATTATGCCTGTTTTGGTTTTCTCAACATGGGATTTTTAATTTTCGCTTGTTTGATGTTCAATAATATGTGGTATATTGGTATAGCTTTCATATCTTTCAATACACAAAAGTAAAACAATAAGCAACTTTGAACTTTGAAAAATTGTTTTTCTTTTTCTTAGAAACTTCATTGATAACTTCAGCTTTTTGCAGAATAAGTACCAAAAATATCAAAATCTTGAACGGATTTCCACAAAACAATTCTTACAATAGACATATCTTCTTCGATCGTTGAAATAGGTGTAAAATGTTGCAAAAGATCATTTTGCAAGGCTTTCTTTGCATTTTGATGACTTATATCGTCGTCGGAAAAACCTGCATCAACATTCAAAGAAATTACAATTTTAGGCTTGGGAAGTTTTGTCTAAAAATGTACACATAAAATTAATCAGTTAGAGATAAAAATCAAGCTTTTAAAACTAAAATTTTGTCGTGCACAACCGAAATTTAAATTTTACAAAGCCCTTTTTATCTAAAAATATCTCTTTTGGATTGTCCAGATTTGAGGCCAGCGAAAGATTCTAATTTTTGGAATCCAATTTTCCGTTTGTTTTTTATTTTCGCCGCTGATAAGGTAAGCACCAGAGCTGTGCGATACCCGAAACTCAGACAGACGATACCGAGACTCGAGACCCGTACCAGTGTTTCGACTCACCCTGCCCCAACCTCGCCCCGGGCACTATAAGGTTTTTGTTTACTGCCACTTTGCCAAACACAAAAAATGAAAAAATTTAATAAAATTAATTGATCAAAGATTTTAGTATAAATGCTATTTATATAACTTTTTAATCATTTTTATTTTTTTATTATTAAAAAGGGATAAATTCCTCATCGATTGATACCAAGATCAATGAAATTGGTCACGCTTACACTATTTTGCTTTGCTATAAGCGATGTTGCATGTTAAACATGAGATACAATTATCCCTACCCCACAGCAATTCTACATTTTTAAATTATTTTTGCTATCGAAATAGATAAAAAAACGTATTTACAAAAAATGTAATTCAGCTTTTTTAGAATTTGAGTGAAATTTTCCATAAATTTTTGCAATGTTTAACACGAAATATAGGAATTTCTTGTGTTTCAATGTAAAACATTTCAAAAATTTATGGAAAATTTCACTCAGATTCTAAAAAAGCTGAATTACATTTTTTCTAAATACGTTTTTTTATCTATTTCGATAGCAAAAATGATTTAAAAATGTAGAATTGCTGTGGGGTAGGGATAATTGTATCTCATGTTTAACATGTAACATCGCTTATAGCAAAGCAAAATAGTGTAAGCGTGACCAATTTCATTGATCTTGGTATCAATCGATGAGGAATTTATCCCTTTTTAATAATAAAAAAATAAAAATGATTAAAAAGTTATATAAATAGCATTTATATTAAAATCTTTGATTCAACTAATGTTTAAAAAATCAAAAAATTAGCTATTTTTGTTCGTGTCAAGAATCGTCGCGACTTATAGTGCCCGGGGCGCCCGGAGCGCCCTAAAGCTGGGGCGGGGTTTAAGCCACATCAGAAGTCAATTGTTTTAACCGTTGAGATTTTCATAAGACGCCGGAATTAACTATCCATATTTGTTCCTATTTGTACTCCTTGGGACTATGGAGTATGATATACAAAATATTAGCAGCCCAATACTATTCTATAGTCTTTTTAAAATATTACCTTTAAAATTGAAACATAATCTTCAACATCAATGTCGTTGAAATCATTGAAAGCAACGTCAATGTTAATTGGATCAAGAACATTTCTGCATTTATCAAAATCAAAAGGGAAAAAATCCAAAATAATTTTAGTTTCTTTTATAGAGATATCTTTGATGTCAGGAGACCTTTTAAGAATACCGCTGAATAACACTTGGGCAGTAAATTTTAAGTTTTCGCAAAAAAGCTCCTTAGTTCGATATGAAAGAATTGAATAAAAATCATTCGCAGAAATATTTGAATTTTTAAAAGTAACACTTTTTGGTTGAAAAATAAATTGATCCAAATTTGATGATGGAAATCCTTTCGATGTAATAAAATTATGTTCATAAATATTTACATTATTCGTAATTACAGTAATTTTTTTCCTAGGTGAATATCTGGCCCAATGAAAAAAAATGTCAAGATCACCACTGCATAAACGAAAATTTTTATTGACATGAAATACTCGCAGTGGTTGAATGCATTTAAATATTGCCGGGGATGAAAACAATAAAGTGTACTTTTCCTTTTCGCTCAAAACCTGCACAAACCGATGGAGTAAAATTTGATCAATATTTGGGATAAAAAGTTTTGCAACTAAAAAACAACAATTTTTAAAAACTTTGTCATATTTCATAAGTACCTATGAATCTTTCTGGACAAAAAACTGTATGATGAAATTTTGAAAAACAAATAAAACATGAATATTTCTTTAAAGGTTTGCAAAATAAACATATTTGTTTGTCTTGAACGAAATTTAAACAATTTTCGCAGGAATTTTTTGAACGAGCAATATCTTTTCGAGCTTGATCAGAAACATGAATATCACAAAATTCTGAGACATGAAAATAGGAATTACAGAAGAAACAAGACATTATTAAGGCTCATAGAATTGGTCAATTCTGCTGGAAAAAAACTTTTTTTCTGAGATAAACAAAATTTATGCCATGCCAATTCAAATAAATGATGGACGCTTTCGACGAGAACTGTTGCAAAGGAAAACCAATGTTCGGCACTTTGACTAAAAAATCCGGACAAACTTAATAACCGTTACTAAAAACAGCAACAAAACAAGATTGGAGTATGAAAAAAACTAAAGAGAATAAAACCTTAAAACCTATTCCTCACTCATCAATCAAAACTCCTTCAACAACAAAATAAAGAAAAATAAAAAACTTTATACAAATTTAATCACAAAAAATAAAACAAAAATCACAAATCAAGATACAAAATAGAGAAATCATTGAGGTTTGGCAGAGATACGGTTGGAAAAACCTTTTGAACGAGAAGCCCCAAATCGAGATCTGAAAAGAATAAATAAAAATAAAAAAGAAAAAAGAAAGAAAAAAGCTTACGGTTTTGCACGATAATTAAAACGATATCGAATAGCATTTTGAGCAAAAGGTCGAGAGCTTTGAAATTTACCAGATTTTTTGATTTTTGGAATCTTTGAAACAGCAAAATCATTATTTTCATCATCTTCCGAAGCATTTTTAAGCTGATTAAATCGAACATATTTTGATGATTGAAAAAATCCATATCGTTTCATTGGTACCTAAAAAATTAATAAAACGTTAAATGTTAAACACAAAAATAATGAAATTAACTTACTTTTGTTTCTTCAGAAAAACTAATTTTTGGTGGAGTATTATTCAAGATTGTTCTAATATTTTGATCAGTTTGTTGGACTTTCTTTTCTTCTTTTTTGGAAGATTTCTTTGAATGAAAAAGACGTTGAATTTTTTTGAGAAACATTTTTTCAAATTTCAGCAATTTGAAAAAAAAGATTGAGATAGAGAAGAAAAAGTTGATGGAAGCAAGCAAAAGTGAAAATGATTTTAAAAAAATTTTTTGGGTTATATATCAATTTTTGACCTTTTAAAAAATTAATTAGAATACAAAAAATGCTTCAAACAAAAGGTGTTATTTTGATAACAATAGAAACTGTGATGAAAAAAATCGTTCTCAATCAACAACCAAATAAACAATAAAAAAAGTTTGTCAAAACGATGGTCGAATTTTAATGCTATATTCATTGTATTTTTTTTGTCGGTCGACAATCTTGATAAACATTAAAAAGATCGCAGAAAATACGGATGTTTGTTTTAAATCTATACTATTTAGGTCACAAATGCTGCTCTAAAAAAAACAAAAAAAAGCCTGCTTGGTCCCCCAAGCTGATTGGGTCTTCATCGAAAAACAAAAAAAAGCCAGCTTGGTAAGTTACTGTTAGACGCTTAAAAATCGTAAAGTTTTGATATCTTGCATAAAAAAATGCTGCCCTCCAAAATTTTAGCTGAAAAAATTGATGACGATAAGTATTCTTATTATTTTTTGTGCTCAAAATTATGGATTTTTGTAAGCCTTGGGGCTTTATCATTGATAAGTTTTCGATACACGAAAAAAGAGAATATTATGGATTATAAAAAAGAAATTTATGAGAGCTGTCTTGAAGACAAAGGACTGAAATATTTCTCAAATTTGAAACTTTTGATCGCCACTAAAGAAAATGTAAGTCACAAAAATATGATTTCTTCTTCATTTCAGAGTTTTTAATTTTATGCTTTTATGTATAAAAAGGATGCAGCAATTTACTTCTTTTTCGGGGTCCCGTAACGAAAATGTATTTAAATCAATTTGTCTCGACAAAATGACCTTGATTATCAGGTTTATACTACAGTAACCTGAAAAATCAAGGATTGATGTAGTAAAGTAAAATTTATCAAATAAGAAAAACTGTTCTTTTTAGAAACTCAATCAACTTGAAAATTACATTTTACAGAATACAAGTCAACAATTGCATGCATCTTATTTCAATCAAAAGAAGATCACCAAAATAAAATTAGCATATTTGAAAAAGAACTGCTTCAAAAAATTAAGATTTTATCAATCATGTTTTGATGAAAAGATTAAAGAATTTTATCTCAAACGAAAACATAATTACCAAATTAATTATTATTTTTTCTTATCAGTTTTTATCATTTCCATTTGCGCATCACATCATTTTTTTCAAAAATCAAAATTTGAAGTTCACGTCATGTTTTTTTTAAACTCCCGCGTGTAGAAATTGCTAGAAAAAATAGCAATCAATCGCTACGAGACCAAAAAATCTTCAAATTTTTGCTGCTTTTTTATAATTAATAGTTCTTAAAAATTATTTTTAACGCTGTTGTTTTATCCTATCATTCTCTACAGGTACTGTGTAGTATGATAGTACCAAAATTGCCATGACATAGTTGTCCAAAAAAAGCAATTTTAAAAAATTCAAGATTTTATTCCACAAAGACAAGTTTTCTATGTCAAATTTAGTACTATCATACTCCATATTATCTGTAGATAATAATAAGATACACAAATAAGGTTAAAAATCATTTTTTAGAACTGTTAATTATAAAAAGGTTGCGAAAATTTAAACGTTTTTTGGTCTCGTAGCGATTGATTGCTATTTTTTCTAGCAATTTCTACACGCGGGAGTTTAAAAAAAACATGACGTGAGTTGACAATGAACAGTATGCTAATTTTTGGAATGCTTATTATGGATTTAATTTTTATGTGATTTTTGCTTTTTGTGTGTGGATTTTTTTATTGATAGATTTTTCGGAGACTTTTGTTCCATATTTATGCTAATTAATATTTGATGTTGTTCCTTTCTGCAATTTTTTGTTGTACAAATATTGTCGGAAAAATCATAAAAAGAAAAAATGAATCACTTAACATGAATAATTGCTTTTTTTTGTAGCATTTTTTTTGTGTTTAATCGTCGAACAAAATCGACTGCAAACAAAAAAAAACGTTTTTCTTCAAATTTCGTCGTTTTGTTTTGCATTTTTTTGCTACAAATTAGTATGATTTTTCTTATACTTTTTTTAAATATTTTATTTTAAAATACAAAAATGGTATTAAAGGAGGCAAACGGTCACGTTTTTTTTAAATGCAAGAACCAGGCAAGAAAATCATAAAAAAAGTCACGTCTGGTTCAAAATTCAAAAACAATTTTAAGTTGTTTGCGTTTTATCGTTCTTAAATCATAAAATTTAAAAGAAACGTAAACCGTCCACTGCTATTACTTATGCTCCAAATATACGATTAAACACAACAAAAAAAACTTTTTTTTAATTAAAAAATAAAACAAAGAAAATAAAATTAATAAAGATGATCCTCATTTTTGAGAAAATCATTGCATTTGTAGTTGTTGATTTTAGGGTTTTAAAGTTGAAAAAGTGTTTCCAAAATTAATAGATGAAAAATGTTTGACCAATATAGTTTTATCTTTAAAGATAATGTCATTACATTTACAGTTGTAGATTTCAAATAATATCTTTATTGTACCAAATTGAATACACACATGCCATAAAATAATTTTCATTTTGTAGCAGATATTTGCATATTTAAAATGTCACGTTGATTCGAATTTTGGTTGACAGGAATGACTCATAAATAACACCAGCACTGCTAACACTAAAAATTTTGGCATTTAGAAAAAGCGCCTCTAAACTCTAATTCGATTTTAAAGGGACACTGAAACTTTCAGTATGAAAACTTTTGCCAGTTCAGTTGCGAAAATGTTGCAACAAAAAATTAAAGCTTTACAAATGTTGCGGATGAGTTTAATAGATAAATGTAGTAAAAAAGTATCTAAAAAACATATCCGCAACATTTATAAAGCTCTAATTTTTTGTTGCATGCTTTTCGCAACTGAACTGGCTAAAGTTTTCATACTGAAAGTTTCAGTGTCCCTTTAACAGTTTCATAAAATTTTCAGAAATATAAAACTTTTTTGGACATAATTGTCAAATACAGTAAATCAGCAATGCACTACTGTACTTTTACATTCCTTAAAACTTATCAATGCAAATTCTTTTGCTTCTTCAAAATAATAAAAAAGGCTGGCGAATATCATTTATCGAGCTATTTCGACAAGTTTTTTCTTTCCTTAAACGGTGGTTTTCGTTGTTGTTTTTCTTCAAAGTTTTTACTGTTTGTAAAAAACTTTGAAGAAAAACAACAACAAAAATTACCGTTCAAGGAAACAAAAAAAATAAAGGGGTGCAAAACTACAGAAGCACCAGATTTTCCTTTTTTTTTACTGTATAATTGTATTTCCCAAATCGATGACATCTATTAATTGCTTCTAAAAAAAGTTCGTACACAAATGTGATAGAAAAAATGCATTTTCAAGTTCCAGAAAATAATAGATCAAAAGGTAAAAAGATGAAAAATGCAAAAAACTGACCACTTTTTGAGTGCTTCCAAGTCTGCGAAAATCTTATCTATTTTTGCCTCTATTAAAGGAAAACAAGGATTTTTTCACACACATATTTAAATGGAATCATCAAAAAATTATGTATCATTCAGTAAAAATAATTAAAACATGGATTTTAAGTTATTTTTGTTATTTGTTTTATTTTCTTCTGTTTATGCAGATTGCCCAAATGGAACGATTTCAACATTTTCTGATCAAACTTGGTGTTACTCTTTTCAAAATAACCAAACAAATTTTGTTGAAGCTGAAAAAGTTTGTGTACAATTAGGCGGACATTTGGCATCGATTCATAACATGTTTGAAGATAACTTTTTGGCTGGTGAGTTTTTTAATGATTTTTTTCGATAACTAAAAAATTTGCATAAAAAACGCTAATAAGGGAAGGTTTCAACATGTCCCGGCGCTTTTTGAACTAGACCTATCCCATTATATAGCCCGCAGGTAGTTATGCATAACCCCAAAATATTTCCGTTGAATGGTCTTTCTTTATGCAAATTTGTGCAAATGAAGTTTGAAAAATCCACGACCCCAGGGTCGACGATTTTTCAAAACCTCTATTTCACGCACTTTTACCGAACTTCATTTTCACAAATTTGCATAATAAAATGCCATTCAACTGAAATATTTTGGGGTTGTGGATAGCTGCCCTCGAGCTATATAAAGGGATATGTCTCGGTCAAAAAGCGGCAGGACATGTTAATAGTGTCCTTGTAAAAAATTTGCATAAAAAACGTTAAATATAATATCTCAGAGAAACAATAAATGTTTCCATTTAGGCCAAGCAGCTCTAAATTTTTTTGATGATCAAAATGGAGAATTTTGGATTGGATTAAATGATATTAATTCTACTGGAAAATGGTCATGGACTGATGGCACTTCTTTAGATTTTCAAGATTGGGAACAAGGTGAACCATCCAATTTGAATAAAAATAAATGCGGTGCCGCATGGAGAGGTTACGGAATTTGGCAGTCCATGGATTGTGCATCAATAAGGCCCTTTGTTTGCTTGCTTTCTGTTACAGATTCATCAACAACTGCAAGCAGCGTTGAAACGATAAAATAAGCATATCCAATTTTAGCGAAATCCACATTTTGCATGATAAATTTATATTTATATAAATAATAAAAGATAAAAGATAAAAGTATAGAGTTGACGCAATAAAAAAGTCAGCTAGGAATTTAGCACAAATAAATAAGCAATGTGATTCTGATTTCTCGATCAAATTTTACAGTAATATTTAACGATTATACATTAAAGGACGATACCCATCGTGAATAAACTTTTACACGCAACTTTGATTGCATTTCTCGACGCGAAAACACCTTCATTGGAGCTTGTTTTTTTTGTTCACTGCAGCTGCAAAAAAGGAAAGAAAAAAGCAGCTCGAATGAGTCCCTGATTTTTGTAGAAAAAATTTTATTCACGATGGATCTGCTCCTTTAAACATTTAAAAATGAGATAGAAATGGCTACAATATTGATCAGCTGGAAATTTCATTGATGGTCGCACTACAAAAATTTCGCGGTTTTATTAATTATATATAATGTATAAAACAATGAATATATTTCCACTTTTCAGCAGCAGCAGCTCTTAAAAATGTATTAATTTCTTAATGCTTTTTATGGCCATTGTATGTCTTTAAAACTGATACATTTTTTATTCAAATGATGATTGATTTCGTTACTTTTGTAATAACTTAATTTCTTTTAATTAAGTACTAACAATTGTTAGTTTTTTTATTATTTGCTTTTACACCAAAATATTCAAAAATTAAAAAAACAGCAGCCATTTTCTAAAAAGAAACGTTGAATCATTTTTTTGCAAGCAGTCATCTCTTTTTGGGAGGGAATTAAACAAAAATGAACATTGTTAATCATAAAAACACGAATTGCTTTTTTTAAAAAATAACAACGATCTTTCGATACTTATGAATAACAATAATATGAAGAAAAAAATGAATCAATATTTTTTTTACATTTTTTATGTTTAAAATAACAAAAAAAAGAAGAAACAATTAAAAACGAATATTTTTTTAAATATAATTATGTGCAAAAAGTAAACACTCAATTTTTTCATGATTAATATTGTCCACTTTATTATTGTATTGGCTTGTAATTTCACGAGTTGTTATAAATTATATATATTTATCCATTTAAAAAGAGCACTGACAATTGGTAATTTTTAATTATTTACCAATAAAATATTCAAAAAGAAAAAAAATTGTAACAAGCTTTAAAAAAATATCGGAATCCTTTTTCTGTAAACAGTCATTTTTTTTGGATGGTAAATTCAATAAAGCATTGTTGAACATTAAAAAATGAAAAGCTGTTTTTTTGAATAAAAACGACACTTATATGATTAATATTAGGAAAAAAAATGAAATGCAATCAATATTTTTTTCAACACTTTTATATTTTAACTTTAAACAATACATGACTTTTTTTGATTAGTAAGGGAATCAAACCCAAGCCTAAAATCATAAATTTTATGTTAAAAAGGAATTTTATTTATTCTACGGTACTCTTCTCATGTTCTATTTATGGTCTCATTGTCGCAGTTCAAAAACAGATTTATTTAAAAAAATAAACATTTATGTAAAACACTTACGAAAAAATGTAAAAATTTAAACATTGCAGTCAAAGATCTTAATAATAATTCAATTTTTACTGTTTTTTGTCTTCATTGAATTATAAACTGAAATATTTTTTTTTCAAAAACTACTTGATTTTTTTACTTTTGTAATAACTTAATCTCATTTAATTAAATACTAACAATTGTTAGCATTTTAGTATTTTCTTTTCCACCAAAATATTCAAAAAATAAAAAAACAACGGCCATTTTCTAAGATGAAACATTGAATCATTTTTTTGCAAGCATGCATCTCTTTTTGGAAAGGAATTTAACAAAAATAAACATTGTTAATCATAAAAATACGACTAGCTGTTTTTTTAAAAAAATAACAACGACATTTATGAATAACAATTTTATGGAAAATAATGAATCAATATTTTTTTTACATTTGTAATGTTTAAAATATCAATAAAAGAGGAACCAAGTAAAAATGAATATTTAAAATATAATTATTTACAGAAAATTTTTTTTAAAATATAATTATTTAGAGAAAGTAAACATTGAATTTGTTCTTGTTTAATATTGTCCGCGATGATTTTCCCATTGTGTCGAGTTCAAACTTTTCTACCCACGAAAATAAATTACCTTCAGTAATATATTTAATTGAGCACTAAATATTGTTAATTTTTTATTATTCAAATTTAAACCAAAATATTCAAAAAACAAAAAAAAATTGTGTCTAGCTTTCAAAACAAAACTTGTACAAATATTCGAAATCATTTTTTTTGTAAGCCGTCACCTCGTTTTGGGAGGTAATTCAAAAAATAATTCTTAAGCATTGAAAAATGAATTGCTTTTTTAAAAATAAAAACTGATGACTGATGAATAATATGTAATATCGGAAAAAAAACATGAAATGAAATCAATATTTTTTGCTAACACTTTTATATTTTAATATTGAACAATTCAAATATTTTTTGATCGTAAGGGAATCACATTTTTAGCATTGTTGTATTAAATATGTTTAGAAATCATATTTAACCCAACAGTTTCGTGACAGTACGGTAACTAATTTTTGGGTTGGTAAAACTCATATGATCAATGGATATTTGACCTATATCAGTAACAGCAACAAATAAATAGGTTCGAAAAATATCGCATTTAAATTCGAGCATCGTTTTGATTCACTTTTTTGTTTATTTTGTTATTGTTGTTCCAGAACGATTTTTATAATGACAGTAAAAATGGAAAAAACACCTTTTGTTTTGAAGCATTTTTTGTATTCCAATTAATTTTTTTAAAAGGTCAAAAAACTGCTATGTTAGCAAAAAAAATATAATTTTTTAAAAATCATTTTCACTTTTGCTTGCTTCAATCAACTTTTTCTTCTCTCTCTATTTTTTTCAAATTTGCTCAGATTTAAAAAAAATGTTTCTCAAAAAAATTCAACGTTTTTTTCATTCAAAGAAATCTTCCAAAAAAGAAGAAAAGAAAGTTCAACAAACTGATCAAAATATTAGAACAATCTTGAATAATACTCCACCAAAAATTAACTTTTCTGAAGATACAAAAGTAAGTTAATTTTATTCTTTTTGTTTTAAAAATTTAACATATAATTTAATTTTAATTTTTAGGTACCAATGAATCGATATGGATTTTTTCAATCATCAAAATATGTTCGATTTAATCAGCTTAAAAATGCTTCGGAAGATGATGAAAATAATGATTTTGCTGTTTCCAAGATTCCAAAAATCCGAAAACCTGGTAAATTTCAAAGTTCTCGACCTTTTGCTCAAAATGCTATTCGATTTCGTTTTAATTATCGCGCAAAACCGTAAGCCTTTTACTTTCTTTTTTATTTTTATTTATTCTTTTCAGATCTCGATTTGGGGCTTCTCGTTCAAAAAATACCAACCGTATCTCTGCCAAACCTCAATGATTTCTCTATTTTGTACTATGCTTTTTGTTTTATTTTTTGTGAATTGATTTGATTGGACGAGATTTACGAAGAAGCTTAAAATGCCTTACCCAATATTTAAAATTAATGAAGACGGTATTGATTAATATGATGGTACGGTACTTTTTAATGATGCCTAAAATGAAAAAGATGAATTAAAAGTTATTTTGGGTTTTTCATGAAAATAAGCACTTGTAAAAATTTAACCTTTGATTGGTCCGAAGAAAGAAGATGATGAGTCATAGTAATATTGATGTTGGTTATTGTTGATTTGTCGAAGTCGGAACTAATGATAATAAGATTTTGGCAAAGGATCTGTTCGTTGGCATACTGTATTCACAAAAATAGTTTTGAAAATAATAGTTTTTATTAATCACAGTAACCATATTAAAATAAATAAGCAGCAAAAAAATACAAATTCTTCAAGTTTGAGGTTGATCACCGCTTAGAAACATAGGACGAATTGCTGGAAGAACTTTTTCAACAAGAATTTGATGATTATCATAACTATTCAAATTTGATAGAGCAAATGCAATCTCAGCATGGGTATTATAAGTGCAGGTAATGGATCCAGTTTTTTGACCTTGGTTATTCAATACATGTTCGACCTTTTTGACGAAAAGCTTTCCATCATGTGACATATAAGTCTAGAAAGAACAAGATAACCTTATAAATAAAATTTTGCAAGTCTAAACTCACCTTAAATTTTTCAAGATCCAAATTATCAGGAACATTTGAAACTCTGACATCTAAGTCATGCATAAGAGAATCATATCGTTGACGATAAAGATGTAAATCATCAGGATTTATTCGCGAAGTTTTTCCACCATCCAATAAAAGTTGTTCAGCACAAATTAGAAGATGAGTTGCACAATATAAACGATCCTGCTGTTTATTTATCATTTCATCACATACTGATTTTCTGACCATTTTAAATTGTAGTTTATAAACTTCCTCAACTTTCTTCTTGATTGCATAAAAGATATCAAAGGGTTTACGATGACAGCTATCGATGTAAAATACTCGCTTTTCATCCATAAGAAATAATGCCAAAGCAAAATGATGGCATTCAACATTAGTGAATAAATTAAAATTTCTCATTGCTTCAGATGTAAACCATCTTTTAATTTCGACATTCATGAAAATTGGAACCATTAATGTTTTAACAGCAGGTAACGGGTAGCCATGATTGAGATTTTGAGATTTCATGACAAATTCTTCAACTCCAGTTTTTCTTTGCAGAAAATCAACAATCGTATCAACAGTTCCTCGGCGAGTTTGACGTTCTTTTAGATGTTCTTCTAAATCTGTTGCAAAATGGCAGGATGTTATACCATAATTACGATCAACATTGAAATATCGACAGATCAGATGGAGGACGGCATCAATTTCTCGAACTGAAACAGCTACTATTTTTTGCTGTTGTTCAACAGACATACCAGCAAGCGGTTTATTAACAACAAAATGCTTAAGATTCTGAAATGTAATAAAGTTAATCGCAGAAAACATAATTTTAGAACTTACGTCTAGGAAAGGTTCATATCTTTGTACTTCTTGAGATTCTCCTGAAGACATAAGAAAGCTTTGGTTTTTTTTGATTAAAGGAAATTTGAACTTTGATTTTTTTTGGAATTACAAAAAACAGTTGCGCACTTCTTTTAAAAGAGCGGTAGGAGTTTTTTAAATGAAACAGATCAAATCAAGGGAATTTTTACTTGTATTATTTTTTTTCTGGGTTTTTTCTTCTTCTCCGGGTTTTTGTTTCTTTAGCTTTACTGATGTATTTCTTTATAATTTCGTTAATAAATTTTTTAAAGGGACCCAACACGCATGAATAAGTCAAGTCGACAGAGTTTTATAGGCAACGCGCGCGAAATTTAAAAATTTCTTTGCTGCGTATTTTTTGAACCCAAAATTTTTTACTGCTGCTTTTTTTTCTTCTCCTCAACTATTTTTATATCCGTGATTTTTTGCCGTGCTTATTTTTTTGTTTATGTAATTTATTTGTGTTAGTGTAATAAATAAAGTTTATTTTTTTATTTGTATGTGTTTCTTGCGTTATAATGAAAGGTTTTAACCTTATCATTTATCTTTCTTTCTTTGGATTTTAGAGTTGCTGCTGCTGATGGATGGATGGATGAAAAGGTAAGTTTAGCCATATCAGGTACGTTTATGTATTGCTTTTCAATATCAAGGACTAATTTTATCATTTTTTAGGCATGTTGAAGAAGAAGATAGGGAAGAAGAGGATTAGAGGCTAACCATATATACCAACAAGCATATGTGGTTACTTTTCTTCTTTCGGTTCTACTAATTGCTATTATTGAATGCTTTGTGAACCATTATTATATTTGATAGGATTGTTCATTTTTAACGGATACCGGGGTATCTGCAGATTCCGTTAGTTTTAGTGGAGCTTGCTCCAAATAAATTTTTGCTGCTGTACTATTTAGTACTGCTTGTATTTTTCCAGAAATGGAAGAATCTGTTTTGCAACATCATTAACAAGGAACCAATTACAACTACTTGATATTTGCTTACCCTTTTCTGAAACAGAATTGTAATCATCACCATCGAAATTGGTGATCATCCTCTCTGTAATATGGGTCCTTTTCTGATATCTACTGTATGTCTCTGTGAACGAGCATCACACCTGGGCAAGGCGGGCGAATAGGGGCGAAATTCGCACCTTTGGGTCCCGCGTCCCGCAGCCAAAACGTCTTGGGTCCTGCAAAAAATTTAGAAAAATAGATTAAATAAATAAAAAATTGAAGAAAGAGAAGAAAAAGAAGAAAGGAAGAAGATATTTTAAAAGTTTCTTTTATTTTTAAGATTACAGTATATATTAGCTAATAGAGAAATTTAATAGCTTTTTTTCGTTATGTGTCACCGCGTAAGGAATTTTTTTCTGTTTTTGCAGTGTTTTTATTGCAGCCAATTTGCAAAATTTGCTCACATCCCTATCATCAGGTGTTGAAAATGAGGCCGGCTTAGTTTTTTTCAGGCCCAAGGCCGGCTAAAAAAAATATTTTTACATTTTACATTTTGGATAATTTAAAATATGGCAAAATATGGAAAAAATTAGCTGAAGTTTTCGAAACCCATTGTAATATTGATTGGGCGAATAAAATTGAATAAAAAATGTTAGGGAAGCTGATTGGCTTGGAAACAGACGCGAGCAAAATTACACCGCCTTCTCAAGCAAGTGATTTCGACACAATCATTCAGGCTTTTTTGCATTTGATTTCCAAAGTTACCATGATAACAAGCCTTTCATGTTTCTTCAAATATTTTTCAACAATAAAAATCTGTTGTGAAGGAACTTCAATAGCTTCAACTCTTCAAACAGTTTCATTTGTGAAGTCTCTAGAATTTAGTTTACTGCCAGGGGGCATCAGCTTGTAGGGAACAAATACATGTTCCCTCAAATTTTTGAAGCGCCAGAGTTTTCATTGATATTATTATTAGCTCAATGCTTTGGATGTAGGTTTGTTCCAACAGTAACTAATTCGAACATTTTAGATGATAATTTGAGAGATTGAAACAAAATGACTATAACTTAAACAGGATAATACAGATACCTAAAAAGGGGAAGCTTGCAAATTGTAATGGACACCCACGTTGAAATGGAGATAATGTCATTAACCCAATATCCTTTTAAATTTTAAATATTAACCAAATATTTTCAACAGTTTTGAGCAGCGAAAAAAAAACAAATCTCAAATCTCAAAACACCTATGTTTTTGTTCACGGATGAAATACTTTATATACCAACATCAAAATGATATAAACATGTTTAAAAAATATGTGAAGTCTGATAAGTACCGTTTCAAATATTTTGAAGTTAAATTTTTAAAAAAAATAATTCATGCATTTGGGTTTGTTCTTTGATAGGAATTCTTTAAGGTAAATTTACAAATAGAAAATGCTAATTTGAAGAAATAATTTTGCAAAAGCAATTTTTCAATGGTTACGGCGTTTTCATTTTGATTCAAACACCACCGCCGGCAGTGCCAAAACTGCAGTTTATTGTTCATAGGGAAATACAGACGGGAAATTAGCATAACTGGATAAAAAATCAATTTTTCATAAGTGATGGAAATTCTCGAAAATCAGAGTCGACTGTATTCATTGTTTTGCGAAACATCGGCCATGACGAGCTATGATATTTGACGGTGATTCACCCCAAGGGGTAAAAAACCACGGGAAATCCGATGGTGAGAATAACTAGTCTAGCAAATTAATTCCTGACCTACTTTTTAGGCAAATTATGAGGTCAACATGCGAAAAATGGGTCTTAACGCGAAAATTTTGAAACGCGGAGTCGAGATTCGGATTCCCCGACTTCGAAAAAAAAATTGTAAAATTTTGTCAGAAACTCCTCACATTTTAAAAATTGAGGAGATTTTCAGAAAAAATCAATTTTTTATTTTTTGAGAGGAAGTTTTTCAATTTTTTGCATGATTTTTGCGTTGATCAAAAATATTTTTATCGTTTTTGTCTTATATGTTTAAATAAGCTTGCTTAATATCCTCTGATAGTTGGTTTTTTTCAAACTTATCGTATGCAAATTCTTCAAGGGTGGTTTTATACTTTTGAGACACAAATCTTTCAAGCTCTTTCAAAAAATTTTGAAAGTTCTGGAAGGTTTAGCCCAGTTCTACGGATATATATATATATACATGCTGAATCCGATTCTGAAACATTTGTAGCGATTCAGCTTTGAGAAGTTTCAAAATCATCATTTTTTAAGGTGGTTCTATACTTCTGAGACATACTATATTAGAGTGCATTTTTAATAACAAAAGATGTAATACATTTTTCAACTTTTTACGTCTTTTACAAGTTAGATGAAACCTGGTGTGCGTTAGCACAGACAGTCTCTTTTAAAAATCTTTAGATATTTTTGGCCATACTTTTTTTATCGCTAAAAAATAGGGATATTTGCACTTTTGTGGAGGAGTGAATAAAAGTAGTTAGGGCATGTTTCTTCCGAGATATAGTTGAAAAAAAAACATAAAACTATACAGGAATGAGAGAATAGCTGAAAAACAAAATTTGTTTTTCAAAAAACACTCTCCATTCACATATTATCATATGCCTTTTTTTTCAAGTGCAGTTTAAGAGAAATATTATCATTCTTTAACCTTTTTTATTTTTATGGACCTCGGTTTTTCTTGTTTTTCTTTAAAAACGGTGAAAAAAAAATCAAGTCCCATTTTTGCGAGGAATAAAATGGGTTGTTTTACTACTTTTCGTGAAAGAATTACTGAATTATTAGACTTTTACCGAAACGAAAAAGCTTACAAATATGGTGTTAAATTTGGAAAACGGTCATATTCAAATGTTCTTCACCAAAATTTCTCTTTTCCCAATCCTTTAATCCATTATATTTTATTCAATCAAAAAGAACCAAAAGATCTTTTAAAATTATATTTTTCTTGCAAATATTTTTTTCTAAAAGCCAAAATTATTGTTACTCCTGAAGAATCACGCATTCAATTCATTACGGATTCGTTAGTCATTGGATATTTCTCCCATACTTTGATCAATCATAAAAAATATTCAATTTGGTTAGCAGAAGGGTTCTGTGTTGATTATTATGATTCAAGCACCTGCGAACTACCAAAAATTTATCGATCAACAAATTTATGGATTCATTTTAGTCGATCACGGGTATCATTTGATGAATTAAATCAAATACTTTCGACCGGATATGTTCGAATCGTTTCTCTTTACCAAACATTAATTTTGTATGCGGATGGCCAAACCGTTCCTATTAATGTTTTAGAAGAAATGGGCCCTACTGTTTATATAGCGAATATTGATTTTTATCTCGGTCTTTAAAGCTAAATTTCACGAAAAAAAAATTTAATACATTTATCTTTTTTTACAATTGGCATTTTCTTTACATATTTTATTATTAAATATTTATGCTTTTTTGGCTTTTTAGTAAAAGTTGTTTTTCTCTGTCAAAAAAGTTAATAAAGATTAATAATAAAAATTCCAAAAAGATATATGCAAGATTTTTCTGTTTTGTACATTGATTTTTGTTTTATTTTTTGTGATTAAATTTGTATAAAGCTTTTTATTTTTGTTGTTGTTGAAGTAGTTTTGATGAATGAGTGATGATTATGCTTTAAGATAATATTTTCAATAGTTTTTTCGAAATTCAACTCTTTTTTGTGGCCTTTTTTAGCAGTTGCCGAAAAGATTAAATCTGGAAAATAAATATTGCATGCTCGAGAATATTATTTTTAAAGAAAGGGTCATAAAGTTGAAAAGGATACTATACTTGTAAGCTAAATCAAGTGGGGTTTTCTTAAACCTACCGATTTTAGCATTTAAAGCCTGATACAGTATCACAGAACATAATTTTCTTAAATAATTGTCTGCTCATATCTATTTATAATAAATATTAACTCATAATTAGGTGATTTTAATTAAAACTAGTAAATAAAATTTTCTGAAACTCTTACCGTAACCGTTGCTGATAGTTGCATCAATGACTAATTCCATATTGTAACGTTTAGGGAAATGTTAAAGTTGATACAATTGATTTGATTGGACGAGATTTACGAAGAAGCTTAAAATGCCTCACGCAATATTTGAAGTTAATGAATACGGTATTGATTAATTTGATGGTATGGTACTTTTCAGTCATGCCTGAAATGAAAAAGATGAATTAAAAGTTATTTTGGGTTTTTCATGAAAATAAGCACATGTAAAAATTTAACCTTTGATTGGTCCAAAGGCGAAAAATACCATGATTTTTAAAATCAAGGGAAATAAAAAGTGGGTATTCCCAGGTGTTGAAATTGTGCCTACTAATTCCAGACATCCTATATTTTATCAGAAACGGCAAAAACAATTGAAGGATATGATATTGCATACAGTTTTGATACCTCGAAAATTGGTCAAAAATGAGGCAAATTTCAGAGCGGTCAGAAAAATCATTAATTACCTTTATTACATTTCAGAATCTGAAGCATTTTAAGATTAATAAACCGCGTGCTGATATGTCTGTTGAACAACAGCAACAACTAGTAGCTGTTTCAGTTCGAAAAATTGATGCCGTCCTCCATCTGATCTGTCGATATTTCAATGTTGATCGTAATTATGGTATAACATCCTGCCATTTTGCAACAGATTTAGAAGAACATCTAAAAGAACGTCAAACTCGCCGAGGAACTGTTGATACGATTGTTGATTTTCTGCAAAGAAAAAAAAACAAAAGAAAAAATGCCCAAATGGAACGATTTCAACATTTTCTGATCAAACTTGGTGTTACTCATTTCAAAATAATCAAACAAATTTTATTGAAGCTGAAAAAGTTTGTGTAAAATTAGGCGGACATTTGGCATCGATTCATAACATGTTTGAAGATAACTTTTTGGCTGGTAAGTTTTTTAATGATTTTTTTCGATAACTGAAAAATTTGCATAAAAAACGCTAACAAGGGAAGGTATCATCATGTTCCGTTGAATGGCCTCCCTTTATGCAAATTTGTGAAAATGAAGTTTGAAAAATCCACCACCCCAGGGTCGACGATTTTTCAAAAACCTTTCAAGCACTTTTACTGAACTTCATTTTCACAAATTTGCATAATAAAAGGCCATTCAACAGAGATGTTTTGGGGTTATGGATAACTGCCCTCGAGCTATATAATGGCATAGATCTCGTTTAAAAAGCGGCTGGACATGTTGATAGTGTCCTTATAAAAAATTTGCATAAAAAATGTTAAAAACAATATTTTAAAAAAGCAATAAATTCCGTTTAGGCCAAGCAGCTCTGAGTTTTTTCGATGACCAGAATGGAGAATTTTGGATTGGATTAAACGATATTAATTCTACTGGAAAATGGTCATGGACGGATGGAACTTCTTTGGATTTTCAAGATTGGGAACAAGGTGAACCTTCAAATTTGGATAAGAATAAATGCGGTGCTGCATGGAGAGGTTATGGTATTTGGCAGTCTATGGATTGTTCATCAATAAGGCCATTTGTTTGCTTGCTTTCAGTTACAACTTCATCAACAACTGAAAGCAGCATTGAAACAATAAAATGAGCATATTTGATTTAGCTACATTCACATTTTGCATGATAAATTTACATTTAAAAAATAAAGGACAAAAGTTTAAAGATATGTTAATGCAATAAAACAGATAGCTAGAAATTTAACACAAATAAATAAACAATGTGATTCCGATTTCCCAATCAGATTTTACAGTAAGATTTAACGATTTTACATTAAACATTTAAAAATGAGATAAAAATGGTAAAATATTACTGTAGCTTGGAATACTGTAACTCCGGGAAATTTCCCGCATTTTTTCGATTTCCCGGAAAATGAGCAACCCTAGGTGTGATCAAAAAATTTCATGGTGTCCCGTTCACCGCTGCTCCGACGCGGTGCCTGGCTTTCCCAATGAGCCAATCGTTATAAATTTGGTATCACTGGATAGCCTTTGATCAGGGCTAGAATATTGATCAGCTGGAATTTTCATTGATGATCCTCCCACAAAAATTTCACTGTTTTATCAATTACATATAATTTAAAAAACAATGAATATATTTCTACTTTTCAGCAGCAGCAGCAGCAGCTCTTAAAAATTTATTAATTTCTTAATGCTTTTTATGTCCATTGTATGTCTTTAAAACTGATACATTTTTTATACAAATGATGATTGATTTTGTTACTTTTATAATAACTTAATTTCTTTTAATTAAGTACTAACAATTGTTAGTTTTTTTATTATTTGCTTTTCAACCAAAATATTCAAAAAATTAAAAAAACAGCGGCCATTTTCTAAAAAGAAACGTTGAATCATTTTTTTGCAAGCAGTCATCGCTTTTTCGGAGGGAATTCAACAAAATGAAAATTGTTAATCATAAAAATTCGAATTGCTTTTTTAAAAAAACACAGTGATCGTTCGATACTTATGAATAACAATAATATGGAGAAAAAAATGAATCAATAATTTTCTTCCATTTTTTATGTTTAAAATAACAGAAAAAGAAGAACCAAGTTACAGCGAATATTTCTTTAAATATAACTTTTTACAGAAAGTAAACATTAAATTTGTTCATGATTAATATTGTCCACTTTATTATTGTATTTGCTTGTAATTTCTCGAGTTGTTATAAATTATATACATATATATCCATTTAAATGGAGCACTGACAATTGGTAAATTTTTATTATTTATGTTGCCAATAAAATATTCAAAAAGAAAAAAAATTGTGTCTAGCTTTCAAAAAAACAAGTAACAAAATAGTTTTTCTGTAAGCAGTCATCGTTTTTTGGATGATAAATTCAATAAAGCATTGTTGAACATTGAAAAATGAATAGCTGTTTTTTTGAATAAAAACGACACTTATATGATTAATATTAGGGAAAAAAATGAAATACAATCGATATTTTTTTCAACACTTTTATATTTTAACTTTAAACAATACATGACTTTTTTTGATTAGTAAGGGAATCAAACCCAAGCCTAAAATCATAAATTTTATGTTAAAAAGGAATTTTATTTATTCAACGGTGCTCTTGTCATGTTCTATTTATGGTCTCATTGTCGCAGTTCAAAAACAGATTTATTATAATAAAAAAAGCATTTATGAAAAACAGTTACGAAAAAATGTAATAATTAAAACATTGCAGTCAAAGATCTTATTAATAATTCAATTATTTAATGTTCTTTGTCTTCATTGAATTATAAACTGAAATATTTTTTTTCAAAAACTACTTGGTTTTTTTACTTTTGTAATAACTTAATCTCATTTAATCAAGTACTAACAATTGTTAGCATTTTATTATTTGTTGTTCCACCAAAATATTCAAAAAATAAAAAAACAACGGCCATTTTCTAGAAAAAAACGATGTAGCATTTTTTTGCAAGCAGTCATCTCTTTTTGGGAGGGAATTCAACAAAAATGAACATTGTGAATCATAAAAACACGAATTGTTTTTTTTAGAAACACAAGGATCGTTCGATACTTATGAATAACAATAATTTGGAAAAAATAATGAATCAATATTTTTTTTACATTTTTTATGTTTAAAAAAAGAGAGTGTACAGAAAACCTGGACTGGACTAACTTCTGGACTGGATTAGGATTTCCTGGACTGGACTGGGATTTCCTGGACTGGACTGGGAATTTCTGGACTGGACTTGGACTTTTCAAAAAATATTTTTAGCGAATTTAACCACATATTAACTCGAAATTGCCTTTTTTATCAATTTTAAACATAAAATATAAAG
Organism: Panagrolaimus sp. LJ2414; assembly: GCA_024447195.1. Classification (NCBI taxonomy): domain Eukaryota; kingdom Metazoa; phylum Nematoda; class Chromadorea; order Rhabditida; family Panagrolaimidae; genus Panagrolaimus; species Panagrolaimus sp. LJ2414. The sequence continues at coordinate 4,395,534 of JAMRXY010000023.1, forward strand.
TTTACAGTTTTATGATAGAATCAAAGGTCGAGTCCAGGTTTGAAAAATAAAGAATTTTAGACTTCATGACATCTGAAAGCCTCAGATTCTTCAGATATCCCATTATTTAAAAATAACCCATCGGGGACGTTAAAAACAACTTATTTTATCATTATTTAACAATTTTGTATTATTTTTTTGAAGAACATAGGTCCAGTCCAGGAATTCCAAGTCCAGTCCAGGAAATCCCAGTCCAGTCCAGGAAATCCTAATCCAGTCCAGAAGTTAGTCCAGTCCAGGTTTTCCGTACACTCAAAAAAAGAAGAACCAAGTTACAGCGAATATTTATTTTAATATAATTATGTGCAGAAAGTAAACATTAAATTTGTTCATGATTAATATTGTCCACTTTATTATTGTATTTACTTAGAATTTCACCAGTTGCTATAAATTATATATATTTATCCATTTAGATAGAGCACTGTCAATTGGTAATTTTTTTTATTTATGTTGCCAACAAAATATTCAAAAAAAAATTGTAAAAAAAAAAATATCGGAATCATTTTTCTGTAAGCAGTCATCTCTTTTTGGGAGGTAATTCAAAAAAGAATTGTTGAGCATTGAAAAATGAATAGCTTTTTTAAAAATAAAAACTGATGACTGATGAATAATAAGTAATATCAAAAAATACATGAAATGAAATCAATATTTTTTGCTAGCACTTTTATATTTTAGTATTGAACAATACAAATCTTTTTTGCTCGTAAGGGAATCACATTTTTAGCATTGTTGTATCAACAATTTTGTGACAGTACGGTAACTGATTTTTGGGTTGGTAAAACTCATATGATCACTGGATATTTGACCTATATCAGTAAGAGCAACAAATAAATAGGTGCGAAAAATATCGCATTTAAATTCGAGCATCATTTTGATTCACTTTTTTGTTTATTTTGTTGTTGTTCCAGAACGATTTTTATAATGACAGTAAAAATGGAAAAAAACACCTTTTGTTTTGAAGCATTTTTTGTATTCCAATTAATTTTTTTTAAAAGGTCAAAAAATGATATATAAGCAAAAAAAAATTTTTTTTAATTATATTCACTTTCACTTGCTTCCATCAACTTTTTCTTCTCTCTCAATCTTTTTTTCAAATTGCTGAAATTTAAAAAAATGTTTCTCAAAAAAATTCAACGTCTTTTTCATTCAAAAAAATCTTCCAAAAAAGAAGAAAAGAAAGTTCTAAAAACTGATCAAAATATTAGAACAATTTTGAATAATACTCCACCAAAAATTAGCTTTTCTGAAGATACAAAATTAAGTTAATTTTATTGTTTTTATAATTTAACATTTTATTAATTTCTAGGTACCAATGAAACGATATGGATTTTTTCAATCATCAAAATATGTTCGATTTAATCAGCTCAAAAATGCCTTGGAAGATGATGAAAATAATGATTTTGCTGTTTCCAAGATTCCAAAAATCAAAAAATCTTGTAAATTTCAAAGTTCTCGACCTTTTGCTCAAAATGCTATTCGATTTCGTTTTAATTATCGCGCAAAACCGTAAGCCTTTTTCTTTCTAATTTTTTTGCCTTTTTTTAATTTAATCTTTTCTTTTCAGTTCTCGATTTGGTGCTTCTCGTTCAAAAGGTTTTTCCAACCGTATCTCTGCCAAACCTCAATGATTTCTCTATTTTGTACTTTGATTTTGTTTTATTTTTTGTCATTAAATTTGTATAAAGTTTTTTTATTTTTTGTTGAAGGAGTTTGAATGGTTGAGTGAGGATTATGTTTGTAGGTCATCTTTTCTTTAGTTATTTTTATCCTATTCACCTCTTGTTTGTTGCCTTTGCCATTTTTAGTAACAGTTATTAAGTTTGTCTGGATATTTTAGTCACAAGCAGAAAAGAACTGTGGTGTCGGCATTTACATTTTGGAGGGGTTACGTCTTTGATCTTTTGCCGCCTTAACATGACGGCGGCAAAAGATCAAAGGCTTTTCTCAATTTTTCGGGCATAAATACCGAATGCCCTCCGCTAAATACGGCTTTGATAGGTGACTACTGTTTTTTTCTCTTTGTAATACGTCATTCAAAAATTAGATATGCAAAATGTAAAAAAATAGATCCATCCAAAAAATTTTCTTCCATTGAAACAACAATTCTCTTTTTTTCTAATTTTTTATGATAAAAAGATGAAAGGCAATTTTTGCAGCTCTTAACTGTAAATGATATAATCTTTTTGAAAAAGCTTAGAATAAAAACTGATAACAAAAGACACTAATAATCAATAAAAAGCAAAAAATTGTCATTTTCTTTATTGTTTTGAAAGAAAATGTTGTTTCTTTTAACATTTTTAACATTTTTTATAAGCTCAAAAGCGGTTTGCCCAAATGGAAGTATTGAATGGCAATCAAATTGTTACTTTTTTCAAAATAATTCATTAGCTTTTGTAACTGCCGAAGAAACTTGTAATTCGCTGGGTGGATATTTGACTTCAATTCATGACGGATTTACTGATGCTTTTTTGGCTCGTAAGGGGAATCAACTTTTAAACGGAGAGCTCCACTTCATACAAATTTTTCTTGTGTTCAGGACTTAAAATCAGGCAAAAACACACTGTTCTTTTTCTAGTCAACAAAAGAATGTGTGACGAGAACAATGCATTTTCGTGTCGAGAACATTTCCCTGTTGAAAAAAGTTGTTAAAGTGGATCTCTTCCTTAAAGGACGAGACCCATCGTGAATAAACTTTTCACACGAACTTCGATTGCAATGTCTCGACGCGAAAACACCTTCATTGGAGCTTGTTTTTTTCTTCACTGCAGCTGCAAAAAAGGAAAGAAAAAAGCAGCTCCAATGAGTTCCTGATTTTTGTAAAAAAAATTTATTCACGATGGATCTCCTCCTTTAAAGCAATTTTTGATTAATTATGTTTTTAGAAAATTCCGCATTACAATTCCATGACAGTACGGTAACTGATTTTTGGGTCGGTGGAACCGATATGATAACTGGAAATTGGACATGGACAGATGGAAGTAATTTTACTTTTACGGATTGGAATACATTAAAAAATTTGACTGGTCAAGATTGTCTTGCTGTAACAATTTCAAATGGAAAATGGAGCCCTCAAGATTGTTTTATCCCAAAACCTTATGTTTGTGCAATTTCTGCAACCCCAACTCCTCTGCCATTTATTGATTGTGGACATTTATGGTTTTATTTTGAGTTAACTGGGTACTGCTATGGAGGAAGTGAAGGACGTATGTCCTACAATTGGCAGGATGCTGAAACTTATTGCGAAAATAATGGTGGTCATTTGGCATCTGTTCACAGTGATGCAGAATTAGCTTTCTTCTTTTGTAAGTTTCAGGCCCGTATTTAGGGTAGGCTAAGCAGGCTGACCGCAAACATATCCAACTTCTGACGGAGTTGAGGCACCATCTTATGCCCATAAACTCGTCTAGTATAAGGAATAATTGTGGCATAAAATTAGCTGCGGTATTTTCATAATTTAGATTTAACATAGACTTTAAATTACTGTAATATTACGGTAAAAGCACACGATGAACGGATTTAGTATATAAACACCTAACGTTGGTGTTGCATTTTGGACCCTTCCAAACATCAAAACTTGTCTAATTCATGTTTTTAACTATTTCATAAGCCCTAAAACTATTATAACTTTGTCAAAAATGTTCGTGGTGGAATCAAAAAACGTTCATCGAATGCTTTTACTGTCCGAGAGATTGCTTTTGTGTTAAGATATTCATCTAAAAAATAAAAAAAGCTTTGTATTGGTTTCGACAAATCATTTAAAGGTCAAATTCTTGTTTTAGCCTTGGTACAATTTAATTGGAGAACTTTATGGATTGGGTTATTTTCGCTGGATCATGAAAAAACTTGGCATTGGACAGATGGAAGTCCAGTTAATTACATGAAATGGCAAACACATAATCTAACTTGGAGTTCAACATCTTGCGTTGTGATGGGTGAAGCATTTATAGATACAGATTGTACAGCATTATATCAACCGTTATGCCAGCGATTACCAAAAACATTTTAATTGTTCCATTACAGTTGATACCAAAACAAATAATGAAATTTGAAATAATAAAAAGTTTTTTTTCAATTTTCAAATGCTATGATATCTACTTTGTGAATTACCGTATTCGAGAATAGTTGGAACAGCATTTGAGACCGCAAAATTGTAAAATTCAAATCATTGATACGCATTGGTTGCCATCTTTTCCATGTTTATCAAAATAGGTAACAAAAATACATAAATAAATGAGATAAATATTGCACTTCAAATTGTGGATCATTTAGACACGTTTTTTGTAAATTTTTGCCCTTCAAATTAGATTTTTATAACGACAGCTTATAAAAATTTAATTATTATTATTAAAGAAGAAACACCTTTTGTTTAAAGCATTTTTCCCCAATTAATATTTTTAAAAGGTCAAAAAATTGTATACAAGCAAAAAAGATATAAATTTTTAAATCATTTTCACTTTTACTTGCTTGCATCAACTTTGGCTTCTCTCTCCATCTTTTTTTTTCAAATTGCTCATTTCAAAAACATGTTTCTCAAAAAAATTCAACGTCTTTTTCATTCAAAGAAATCTTCCAAAAAAGAAGAAAAGAAAGTCCAACAAACTGATAAAAATATTAAAACAATCTTGAATAATACTCCACCAAAAATTAGCTTTTCTGAAGACACAAAAGTAAGTTAATTTTATTCTATTTGTTTGAAAAATTTAACATTTTATTAATTTTTTAGGTACCAATGAAACGATATGGATTTTTTCAATCATCAAAATATGTTCGATTTAATCAGCTTAAAAATGCTTCGGAAGATGATGAAAATAATGATTTTGCTGTTTCAAAGATTCCAAAAATCAAAAAAAATGGTAAATTTCAAAGTTCTCGACCTTTTGCTCAAAATGCTATTCGATTTCGTTTTAATTATCGCGCAAAACCGTAAGCTTTTTTCTTTCTAATTTTTTTGCCTTTTTTAAATTTAATCTTTTCTTTTCAGATCTCGATTTGGAGCTTCCCGTTCGAAAGGTTTTTCATACAATGTTTCTGCTAAACCTCAATGATTTCTCTATTTTGTACTATGATTTTGTTTTATTTTTTGTGTTTAAATTTGTATAAAGTTTTTTATTTTTCTTTATTTTGTTGTTGAAGGAGTTTTGATGGTTGAGTGAGGATTATGTTTGTAGGTCATCTTTTCTTTAGTTATTTTTTTCCTATTCACCTCTTGTTTGTTGCCATTTTTAGTAACAGTTATTAAGTTTGTCCGGATATTTTAGTCACAGTGCTCAACATACTTTCTCATTTCAAAAAAAAGTTAGATCGGCCGTTGTTTACATTTTTGAAAATTTTAACGTTTTTTCAAAATGTAAAAATTCGGGTTCTTTCGATTGTTTTTTAAAAGTGTTATAACAATACTCATTTCATTTTGCAGTTTTTTCCTATCATTCATAAATGTCGTTGCTATTTAAAAAATAGTATCTTTTTAATGATGAACAATGTTCCTTTTCCTCCCAGAAAAGGTTGGAGTGTTTGTTGCATGATTTCAATGTTTCTTTCTAAAAATTAGTCACTTTTTTCTTTCTTTTTTTTGAATATTTTGGTGTAAAATAAAATAATGAAAAACTAACATATGTTAGTACTCTATAAAAGAAATTTAGTTTTTTAAAAATTAACAAAATCATATAATATTTGAATAAGATTAATTCAAGTTTGAGGTACATTGGAGGCCCCATTTTATATGCTTTTTATATGGACCGTAAGATCTTTCCTCGCCCCCCCCCCCCCCGGGCAGTGATTTAAACAATTTATTAAACCTAAAAATTTTGTGATGCAATCACTAATTAAACTTTTAATATTTTAAAATTTTATTAACTCAACAATATTTATTTAAAGGGAGAGTCGCATCGCCTACTAACTTTTTCTTATGACATTTCGTGAAAATCAGGCAAAAAGCATTGTTCTTTTGCATTCGCATTTTTTTTTGAAAATGGAAAACGAAAAAAGAATGAAGAAAAACAATGCTTTTTGCCTGATTTTTACGAAATGTCATAAGAAAAGTTAGTAGGCGATGTGACTCTCCCTTTAAAAAAAAGTTCAAGAAAATTTTTAGATCAAAGCTGTCGCAGAAGCTTGTAATCGCTCCCAAATAGCTAAAAGAGTTTCAGAATCTCGAAAAATCTCAGAATCTTCTCGATTAAATGATTGACAATTTGAAACAAGTAATTTTATGTCATTTCCAAGGGCTTCAATGGTATCGTAATGACCACGTTTTAAATTTCTTCGAAGCTGTGAAAAATCAATTGGTTGTGAAATAAGTTTGTAATAATCTGGAAGTTCTCGTCTGGATGGAAGTTGTATAAAATCAGCTGCAACATGCCGGCCTTCACTAAAAAAGTTTTTGGTCATCGTATCTCTCGGAGGTGATACTTAGAATCGCCAATATCTCATTTCGTAATTAATTTTTCAAATTAAAGTTTTTAAATTTGCATAATTTTTCATTTTTGGCATTTTAAATGATCTATGGACAGGTTTTTATCGGGATTTTGATAGCGTGGGTCTCCCGATCCTTCATCCCCTCATGAGGTCATTGTGCAAATTATCGTAAAAACCTTTCTTTGAATTTTATTTGTTTTTTAAGCTTCACATGAACCGGAGTTTTTTAAAAGTTTTTTATTTGCTACGGAGGCTCGTAATACTAGAAACGAATCCAAATGGAACATTTTTGCATGTTTTAAACATTGAAAAAACCTTACTCAAATAAAATAGAATTCAAAAATGCGATCAATTGAAAGCTTCATTTGGCCACAATTGTGCACAAATTAAGACTTCAATTGGTTGTATTTTAATGAATTCTGTTTTACTTGGTCAATTTTTAGTCACATGTTTAGGAAGTGTTTGTTTAGAATTCAATTGACAAAGAAACGTTCTTTAAACGGTTGCAAGCTTAAATTTAACTTTGGAAATAAATGAAATCAAAATTGAGAGAATTAATATTTTTTGGTTAATTTCAATTTTGAGATTGTGAAATTTTAGATTTTTATACACCCATAATAGAAAAATTAACCCATCTGGCATTGAAAATTCTCTTTATTGTTTGTTATTTATGCAAAAATTTGTTTTGGTTTTTTTTCATTTGCAATTGCCAAGTAAAAACTAATCAATATTTTAGAGCTGATTTTTCAACGATAACTACAAAAAAATCTGAATTTTCATAATCTGAACGAATTCAAGGTTATTCTCAAAGTCAAATTAGAATGAGTTTTGAAAAATCTCTGAATTTACCATAATTTTGGTTGCAAAAGATGCATTTTGTTTTAGTTCTGACTTATATTTGTAAATATAAGCCTTCAGAAGCAAAAGAAAAAAGTTTGATATAAAAAGACATGTCGCAAAATACAATAACTACCCTTTATGCCAAAATCTCTGACAAACCTGTCTTTATAGTTAATCAAAGCTTCCAGCAAAGCTGATAACTGTGCCCAAAGTGGTCCATCACAGAATCTTCTTTTCTTTGGCGGTGGTGGTGGAGGTGGTGGGGGTACTGTAGGTCCAACAGTTCTTTCACGTCTTCGTTTTGGAGGTGGAACAGATTCAGCTTTAATTTTTCGAATCGGAATTGGAATTACTACTTCTTTTTCTGGAGGAGGGGGTGGTGATACTAATTTGCGTTGACATTGTTGTGACAAGAACTTTTGAGATTCTGTAATCTTTTTTAAAATTTCTCGATTCTCTTTTATCATTTCTTGAGTCTCAATTTGTAGATTCAGAATCTGTTGTTGTTGGGTAAATACTTCTGCCATCACTCGAATCATTGTTGTTGATGCATCAGTTGTTGAATTCAGGGCATCACTAATCAACTCTTGAAATGAAATAAATGGATCAACATCTTCAGTATTTGTTGAAGAATTTGCATATTCTTTATTATTATTTGATGACATTCAAAAATAATTTTGTGGTAAAAAACATGCACTAAAAATATATACTTTACAGTAATCATAACCTTAAAAATTATCCTAAAATTACAGAAAAACAGTATAAAAACGAAAAAAAAAAGAAATTTAAAAAATCGATTTGAGAAAAAGACAAGCAAGCCTATTTTGGCCATCGTCATCAAAAAACATAGATAAAAATTCTTATCTTTCAACCAAAATAAAATGCTCTCATGCGATTTTTTTGGCTTATGTGGAAAGAAGCTTTTAAAGCAAACAAAAAAATGACGAAAAAATTGTTGAAAATATTGGTTATTAGGTTCTAGTATATATCTGAACATCAAAGTAGTACAGTATGTTACAATCAAAATCATGTAAAAGTCAATAAAGAATCTGGAATAGCAACGTTTATGATGCTGATTCCAATAAAACGTTGTAGCACTTTTGGTAACAACAAAAATGAAAACAAATTGGTAAACAAAATGCAAAGTCAAATCTTCTCAAACAATGATTGCGCGCTTCAGGCATCAAACTTTCCTTTTTCTTCTGGAATTTTTTTTGATTTTTCTGCTGTTTCCGCAAAAGCAACATTGGTTATCTGGAACTACCTTTAAATTAACTTCTGAAGTCCTTTCAACAGTTATTTATATTATTTTCATTTATTTAACCACTTTTTAACAAAATGAAGGGCATAGTCTTTAATGATGTTTTTTCATCGTTAATCTTTATTGTAATTATTACCCTTATTTTAAAATATTTATAAAAGCACCTCTATTATCGCAAATGAAAAGGTACTTGTTTAATTTGCTCATTTTGTTGAAATTAAAGCCGACAAAACCTATATTCATTCCAAATGCATTCCAAATTATTGACTACTGTAATTTCAAGCGTCCAAGGGAAAATAAACTTGAAAACAATAATTTTTGGAATCTCCAAGGGTTGCTTATTAAAAAGTACAAGGTCAAAAACCTTTAACTATTCTGTAGCAGTTTTGCTGTAGCCGACAAGATTTGATCAGATCATTAACATGTCTCGTGTTAAATATGCAAATGTCTTAAACAAAATTAAATTTATTATCTGTCATGTGTTAATTCAATTTTGCGCAATAAAGATGTATTTATTGGTCACATGTTTTTTATCTCTCAAAACCTGCAACAATTTTCGGATACCGTAATTCACCTTTAAAACCTGAAAGCTACAACATCAATTGCAATAATTTTTTTGAAATCAGGCTTTCATTTTTCTAATTCATTTTGTATTTTTTGTTCCATAGAATCATTTTTATTTTGTTTGCATTTATTATCTAAAAAAATAAATGAAATAATATTAAAAAGAACATAGAAATCCATAAAACGTTGACAAAAAGAAAAAATTGTTTGTTGAATGTTGACAAAAATGGGGCTTTCGCTCTCACGCCCTCTTGGCTTAGTGGCAGAGCGTTGGTCTTGTAAACCAAAGGTCACTGGTTCGATTCCAGTAGGGGGCAATTCCTTTTTTCATTTTATTTTTTTGCAAACACTAAAAAGACTTTTTTTTTAAATTTTTTGTCAGTATTTTGAGTTTTTGTTTCTCTGATTCTTTGTTTTGAAAAATTTGTAATAAATAAGAAAAAGTAAAACTTTAAAAATTTAAACACCTCAATCTGATTAAAAAGGAATTGCCCCCTACTGGAATCGAACCAGTGACCTTTGGTTTACAAGACCAACGCTCTGCCACTAAGCCAAGAGGGCTTGAATGAGAGAGCCCCATTTTTGTCAACATTCGTAAAGCTTGTTCTTTTAAGTTTAAAAACTGACAAAAAGGAAAGGCTTTAGTCGACTTTAAAAGGGACAGTTTTTGATTGATTTGCAAAAAATATGGATGCTTATAATTGAATGTATTTACACAAATGGAAAGCCTTTTCTTTGTCATTTTTTTGATTTATAACAGAAAATGAATCTCTGTTTAGTGTCGTTTAATGAAAAATTTGAATAAAAATGTTATCGCTGTTTTAAAAATTAAGGAGCTTTGAAAATTATTTATTTCTTTAATAATTTAAAGATTTTGGGGAAGATAGATTACTCATTTTTCTCAAAATAACATTTTATAAATTTTTCATTAAAATTAAAACTAAAATTAAAGGTCATAAATGTAGGCAAATTTTTCTTCCTCTTTTATTAATTAATTTTGTTAATGATCTTTTGAAAAAACTTTTTCAATGTTAAATTAATTACTTTTTTTGATTAACTTTGGAGTTTTGCTAAAATTTAAACCTTGTGAACTCTTATGTTTTACCTCCTCCTCTTCCGTTTATTTGCATAAAAGGTGATAATTGTTGTTAAACTGCCAGACAAGATTTCAATGACGACAAAATTCAATTATTGTTTTTTGAAGAATTTTTTAAATGGAATAATTAAAAGCTTAATATTTCTAATTTTGTACTTGAACATTGCCTACCCTTACATATATTACATATTTTCTCATAATTAATGCAACCCAAGATTTTAATTAATGCTGTTTTTTAATAATAAAAAAACAGATATAACTTATTTATACTTTTTGAACCCTCTAAAAAATGTCAATTTTACTTAAAATTGTTTATTTCAATGATATCATTGTTCCAATTGTTGCAATTTTATTAAATATTTTACTTTTATGGTTAATAAAAACTACAAAAACTAAAAATTTAATCCATATTAATTATTCGCTGGTGCCTAATAGCTTTATTGACATTTTTGGGGCAATTTTAACGTTTATTGTTGCTCCTGTTTGTTTTTTTTTGTTTTTTTTAATATTCAAATATCTAAATTTTAGCATATTTTACAAATTGAAGGCAGTTTTTATCTTGTTTTTGGAGATTTATTTGGATCTTTACAAATTTTGAACAGAACTACAGCAAGTTTTGTCACCTCATTTTTTTCTGGATTTTTAATTATTGGGGTGATTTCGATTACGGTATCTTTCTATCTTCGATATTTGATCATTTGCAAGTAAGAATTTTATTGATTAAAAGGAGTTGTTTCATTTAATGCTTTTTTGATGTCGAAAGAAAGTTCTCAAAACTGACAGAAATTGAAAATCAGGGACTTTCGCTTTTTTCCAACGTTAGAAAAGTTTAGAAAAAGCGTAAATCCCTGATTTTCAATAGCTTTCAGCTTCGCGATTTCTTGAAAAATCAAAAAAAGTAGCAAATGAAACATCTGCTTTAGTAATTTTAGGGATTGTCCAAATCTGACGTCGAGCTTGGTTTAAAATTATTCAAAGCTCTGTTAGTCACTATCAGATTTTTTCCTTTGATCTTTGCCGCATTTAAAAAATTGTTACTTTTGTTGTTTTAGGCATCAAACAATTAATGTTAAAACAATGTTTTTACCGTATTTTACATTATTTTGCATTTTTATTACCTTTTATGTATTGTTTATATGGTTTTATTTATTATCTTCTGATCCTACGAAAACACTTAATTCAACAATAATTTTGTTAGAGTTTTGGAAAGAAGAATACGGTAGATCTCCATTATTTGTTACAAATGAAATGGTAAGTGACAAAAGTGTTACACTTCAAAGAGTAGTTTTTATTTAAAAACTCATTACAGTTCTCAGCAACATTTTTTGTTAATTCTGGATTTATTTTAATTGTTTTAACATCTGCCTACAGCTTAATCGTTTATTTCAGCAGACAAATTTCAAAAACTTTAAAAGATAATATAGCCAGTAATAATTTTACCACAAAATTACTGCATAAACAAATTCAGCGAGCTTTGTTTTTTCAGGTATTCATTTTAAAGACGTATTTTTGATCCCTGATTTTCAAGTTTGTCAAGCACTAACCTGAAAATTAGGTTCTTTTTGTCGAGACTTTCACATTCGAATCTATTTTCGTTTCCAGACCCAAAAAAATAAAAAAAACCGCATCCTTTAAAATTTGCATAAAAGTTTTTCACAAAAAATTCTTTTAAGGCAATTGGACCATTTTTAATTGGCAGTTTTCCGGTACTTTTAATTCTCGCGAAAACTTTTATTGCATGGAAAAGTATTGAATTATCTTTAATTTTGTCATTATTTTTTCCATGGATTTCAATTACAAATCCGATTGCTGCTTTAATATTTATTAAACCATACCAGAATCGGATTACTTCCATGTTGAAATTTTTGCTGAAACCATTTCAACAACAACATAAAACTTCAAAAATTTTACCTGCCGCGAAATAATGCATATGAAAAAATGAAGAAAAAAATTTCTGTTTAGTTTTAATTTTTGTTCCTTGGTTTTTTCCATAAAAAAATAAAATAAAAATTATACAACTTTTTTCTCACACTTTTTAAAATTAATTTCTGTTAATTTATTACAAGAAATACAACCATTTTTTAAGCTGAAAACCATGGATTTTCAAAAATAAATGCAGTATTTTAAAGTTTTCGACAGCATTAATATTTGTTAAAATTATAATTAATAGTTTTAACCACCTAAATTAAAAAATTTCAAAAATACAAACATTCAGTTTTTTACTCCCACAAAAAAGTTTTTCAACAAAGTTTTTTAATTCTCTAAACTTTTTTTCTGTCCTTGAAATATGTCTGTATTGCTTAAAATCGTCTATATAAATGATATCATTGTTCCAATTGGTGCAATTTTATTAAATATTTTACTTTTATGGTTAATAAAAAATGTAAAAACAAAAACCTTAATTCACTTAAATTATTCGTTGGTGCCGAATAGTGTTATCGATATATTTTTTGCAGTTTCAACATTTATTGTTGCTCCTGTATGCTGCATGTTTAATTTTCTCTCCTAACTTACATTTTTTAGCATGTTTTTCAAGCGGAAGATAACATTGCTATCGTTTTTGGAGATCTTTTCGGATTTTTTAGTTACACAACAGCATGTCAATTGGCATCTATAGCTTTTAGCTTTTATTTAGCAAGTATTATTTCAATTACAGTATCCTTTTATATTAGGTATTTGGTAATTTGCAGGTAAAACTTTCAAGTATTAAACAAGCCTATTTGCAGAAAAACATTTTGGAGGTGGCTAAAATGCTCCCTTTTTTTATCTTTTACCGTCATATCTTTTCGATAATTCCAAAAAGCTATTTTAGGGATTATGAACTTTCAATTAAGACAATGATTTTTCCCTATTCAATACTTTTAATCATATCTATTATTCATTACATTTTATTTTTATGGGTTTATTTGCCTGGAATCGATTATTACAATAATGTTAAACCAAATGCAATAAATGCATTTTGGAGGGAAGAATACGGTAAACTTCCAGTATTTCTTATAAATAAGACGGCAAGTTTTTTAAGGAGCAAGAATACAACAAATTTGAATAAATAAAATAAAATAACAGATATCAATTATTTTAGACATCTTTTTCGTTTTTATCTTTTCTCGGATTCATGTTTATAGTATTTTTTCCAGCGTCGATCCTAATCGCTTATTACAGTATTCAAATTTCGAAATCTTTAAAAGCCCATATTGAAACAACGAATTCCAACACCAAATTGCTTCATAAACAAATTCAACGAACACTTTTCATTCAGGTATATAATTGTTGTGGTACATTTATATGCAAATTAACGTTTAGGCAATCGGGCCATCTTTAATTAGTTGTTTTCCGCTATCATTAATAGTTACTAAAAGTTTATCAAACATTAGAAGTACTGAATTATCCTTAATTCTGTCACTATTTTTTCCATGGATATCAGTTGCAAATCCGATTGCTGCTTTAATTTTCATTAAACCATATCAAAATCGTATTATTCTAATGTTTAAAATGGCATTCAAACTAATTCATCGTAATTATAAAACTTCAGCCACTGTCGCAATTGGAAATCATCAATAGTTTAAAATAATGTGTTACAACTTAGAAATGTTAAAAAGAAAGGTGCATTTAAAAAATTCCGATATTTTTTGCTAATAAAATTGTAAGACATTTACTTTAATTATTGATTTTTTTTAAAATTCTAAAACTTGTCTTACAGATTTCTGCTCCATTTTTGAGCGTTTGCAGCTTCTCATTTTTTACCACAACTTTTGCATATGGTTTAATGTATTATTACAGTTAACAAATTTCAAGAACCCTTAAAACTCATATTGGCAATAATATTTCGGGTACTAAATTACTTCATAAACAAATTCAACGTACTCTTTTCATTCAAGTATGCAAATTATTAGCTTAAAAAATTTTAATGCAAATTTTTGGACATTTGGTCCATTTATAGTTGGGATTCTTCCAGTTCAAAGGAGTGTCCCCTTCGAAATGAAAATCCCCGCGAATTTTTTTATGCCGACGGCCTTGCTTTAAAGTTCTTAAATCTTCCCTAAATATAACAAAAAAATTCGAGACATGCTTGTCTTTTTTCATTAATTACATAGAATTTTTACTTCCGTTTTTTAATTAATTTTTTTCTTTAATCATCAATTTTTGCATTACTGAATTAAATTGTACTTTAAGTAAGTGCGTAATAAAAAGTTCTAAAGTTCATTACAGTTACATTATGGATTTTATATGACGGTACTTTATAAAAATAAAAACATTTTATCAATGTGTACATGTATGTATTTAAAGATATCGACAGCCATAAAATTTATTAAATAAATACACATTTTAAAATGTTTTTGTTTTTTTGTTATCGAAAATAAAGAGATTCAATCATGCATTTTTGTGTGCAGTAAATTAAAATTATGAAATTAATAAAAGTTATGAATTCGGAACATATTTTTGTTTTCTGCGTATTAATGAATAAGTAACAATTAAAAAATGGGACAGATTTAAACAAATACATTCCCTTATTTAAAATTGTATTCTTAATTAAAAATTTTTGTTTCAAAGGACTAGATTTAAAAAAAAAATAAAATTTCTAGTTTTTGTCAAATTTTAAAATGTCTTTATTATTTAAAATCCTTTATTACAATGATATCATTGTTCCAATTGGTGCAATTTTATTTAACATTTTACTTTTATGGTTAATAAAAAATGTAAAAACAAAAACCTTAATTCACATAAATTATTCATTGGTGCCGAATAGTGTTATTGATATAACTGTGGCTATTCTAACTTTTATTATTGTCCCAGTGAGTTAGTTTTTAATTATAAATTAGTCCAGCCGGATTTTTTTTCAAACAAAAAATGTTTGACTGAATTTTTTCTAATAAGGTGTCAAATTTTTTGATTTATGATTTGAACAAAAGCATTTGAGACAAAATTTGACTTGATTTTGTTGTTACTCTCCATAATAGTTTTGCATATTCTAATTTTTATCCACTTCAAAACGTCAACGCTTTTTTTTTAAAAATTGTTAGAACTGAACAAGGCCGGAAGGAAGAATGAGAGATTTGATCTTTTGCCGCCTTGACACGACTGCGGCAAAAGATCAAAAGGTTTACTCAGATTTGGGTGGCTTTTCTACCGCCTTGACACTAAACAGAATATCAATTTTCTAGCACTTATTTGCCATGGATGGCAATTTTTATATTGTTTGTGGAAATTTATTTGGGTTTATGACCCCAGAAACTGCCCATCATATCTCTGCCATTTTATGTGCTGCTTCATTGTTTAACACAATAACTGTTACTCTATCATTTTATATACAGTATTTAGTGATTCACAAGTAAGCATTTATTTCGTTGATAATAGAAATGATTATGCAAATTTTTTAGACATCAAAAACTCGTTTTTCGAACAATGCTGCTTCCATATTTTTTGTTTTTTAATGGAATTTTTATTGTTTATGTTATATTGTTATGGGCTGCGATATCTGGTATTGATCAAATTAATTCAAGTCTTTTAATAAATTTTTGGAAAGAAGAATACGGTAAATCTCCATTATTTACATACCTGAAAAGGGGGTGAGAAAATCTACCCCCACCGACCCACCGTCATGAAAAAAAATTTTGAGAAAAATGTCCAAAGGGGGGAGTACGTGAAAATATGGTAAAATCAAAAGTAAAATTTTTCGGAAAAAGTTTGTATTTTCTTCGTTTTGTACCTATTGTTAAAATTATCAGAAAATTACGTTTTAATTATTCATAATTTGAAATTCCGAAAGAATTCTGATTAAAGTTGTGGTTAGCTGTTAGAAGATTAAACAAAGCTTTTGGTTCGAGCTGAAACATAAAGTATTTTTTTGTGATTTCTGACGTGATACACAAATTGTTTATTGAGTTTTTCACGGAATTTATAAATGCTATTATTGGTTAATCGTTTTATGACTCCAAAATATTTGGATCCTTCAAATCATTTAATCAGTAGATGTTAAACCTTTGTCAAAAACAAAAAGGAATGATAAGTGAAGGTTGCAGAGAGGAGAATGAGAGCGTTTATTCGTACACAAGCAGATATAATTATAGACAACAGCCAATGAGGCAATGTACTATGCTAATTTATCTGTAATACCTTCCCCTAGAAAATGTGAATTATTTCTTAGATTGAAGAAGACGATTTTACAAACAAAGGTTATGACTTTGCGATTATTTTGTACATATTCTGTAAATGAGACTAATTCTGATCCAGAAATAGCTTCCGCATATGGTTACATGATCCATGTGACTTGTCTTCAATTCAAATATTGAAGAGTTTAATCCAATTTCTTCCCAACAATAATTCAACATGGTTCACAACTACTATCCAAATATTCTTGACCTTCGAGTTGAGCCTTTACTTTGCATTGACCAAGAACATGAATATAGCTTTTAAGACGAAGTTTTGCTGGTACTAATTCTGGTTTACCAAGTTTGATAAAACTTGTTCATTGATTCCGATACATGCTCCCCCACTATCATGTTGTAGAAATACAGTAATCCCATTAATCTTGCCTTGAAGCATAATTGGTGAAATACAATGATTTTATGTTGTTGTTAGAGATAACAAATAAAGATCAAAAGCATGATCCTACAAGAAGAAGAAATACTAGATAACGATTCTTTAGCATTTTATTGAGCAAATGAAATGTTTTAAGCATGGAGCTTTATATTACTTTGATCATGTTAAACTTTTTCCACCGTTGAGATGTCAAGACTTGGCAAAAGTTGTGTCATATGACCAAAATATTCATGAATTGGTTGACCAATATCTTGTTTTTCATTTAAGAGTTTCACCCTTAAAGCTGCAATATTTGGTTTAATTGATAACTTCGATCTGAGCAGATCAAGTAATGATGATTTTTCATGAGAACGATTCTAATCCAAAACTTTTTCAATGAGACCAGCGCTAAAACATTGGAGCAATAATGAAGCTTTTGATTTTTGCGATGTAAGATTTCGAGCAGCAATATATGATAGAACATCCTAAAATTTAATGACTCCAAAAGAACCAAAATCTGAATGACAAATCGACCAATCGGATCAATCCGTCGGATAGGAACTGATTGCCTTAGAATACTTTAACCAATTACAAATTTACATCCTTAGTTTTTAACTTTGGAGCATTTATTGGATTCAATAGGAATTCTCTTAACTCTTTGCTTTCCAATTCACAAATGATTGGCAATACTCCATATTAATAAAACGAATAGTCTTGAGGCCATATTCTTTGTAGTAACTGAGACATCTGAGAAAAGAATTCTGCAACTGTTTAGCATGGTTATTGCGTTTCATTGAACAGCCGATTTCGAAGGTGCCAAATGCCAAATAGTAGAGATAAAAAAGAACACCAACTAATAATACAGAAAAATGAAAAAAAAACAACTGAAAAAGCATGAAAAAGACGTATGTCAAAATGGACCGTCAAAAATTTAACATGTGTAAATAGGAACCGTCAAAAGATTATCCGGTAGGCGCGAAGCGCCTGCCGGAAAAATTTTTGGTCATGTAAAATATGACCGTCATGTAAATGACCACCGTCATCCGAAATCCGGAAAACAGATAGCATTTTCGAAAAATTCTCACCCCCTATTTCAGGTATGATTATTTATTGGAAATCGTATAGTAAGTGAAAAATTTGCATATCAACCTTGAAAGAATCTAATTTTTTTTGAAGTTTCCGCCTCAGTGTTTTTCCCTTACTGGTATGATATTCATCACCTACATTTTTGCATATGGTTTAATGTTTAATTACAGTAAACAAATTTCAAAATCCCTAAAAGTGTATACTGATATTGCTGGCTCAAAATTACTTCATAATCAAATTCAAAGGACCGCATACCATCCTGCACTTTTTCCAACCTGCACTTTTTGACGATTGAGTCAACCTGCACTCGAGGCCAACCTGCACTTCCCAAGTTGCACCCGAGGCCAACTTGCACTTCCCAAGTTGCACAAACAAAAAGTAAAAAGTTTTTCAAAGTCAAAAAACATCTATAAAAAGGCTCAATTCATAAAAATTGTTTTATTTTTTTGATTTTTCTTTTATAAAAATATGCCACCTGTTCGACGATCCGGTTTTGTTACTTTTGGTAATTCTGAAATTATCAAGGTTCATTCGCAGCGTGTAAATGGAGAAATGTGCTCATCTGAAGAAAAAACTGATAAATTCTCTCTTGTTACAAAGGATCCAGATCATGAAGGAATGTGTTATGTTTGGAGTATTCATCGACCAGCTGGCAAATCTCGAAAAATGCTATGTCAAAGATGCAGATATTTTTACAACAAAGATAAACAAAGATGGCCATTCAGTGGTGTTCCTTCCATTTATTATGATACTGAAACTAATGAAGTAGACGTATATTTTCATCAATTAAAACATTTCAATGAATGTGCTCCACAAGATATCACTGATCAATAAAGTGCAGGTTGGGCATGAATATAATGCAGGTTGTCGATGAGTGCAGGTTGGGCAGTGCAGGTTGGGCCTTAGTGCAGGTTGGGTTGTGCAGGTTGGGCAGACGGTGCAGGTTGGGTGTGTGCAGGTTGGGAAAAGTGCAGGATAGTCCGGCCCCAATTCAAAGAACTCTTTTCATACAGGTTTTATTTGAGATTTTATGCAAATTTTTATTTATCCTTTTTCTTTCAGGCGCTTGTGCCGTCCTTGATCGGTGGAATTCCAGTTTTGTTGGTTATATTAAATAGCTTTGCACAGCTTGATAGTAACAATATTTCTTTGCTTTTGTCAATGGCTTTTCCATGGATTCAAATAACGAATCCAATGGCTGCTTTGTTTTTTATTAAACCTTATAGAAATTATATCCAAAATATTTTTAAATTTGGTGGAATTCAATGTCTCGGAAAAACTTTAAAGATTGTTCCAGTTGAAATTAAATCGTAATTACTGAATTTTATAATATTTTGTGTTAACTTTATGTGATTATTTTAATTACCTGTTTCGTCGATTGTGAATCCGTAGCTACAGAATCAACAAAACACAAAAATATTTGCATAATATACTCGTCAAGAGTGATTCTCATTGTACAAAATGTAGAGAAAAAGCTTTTTTGGATTCAGAAACCACTTTTTAAAAAATATGTGATTCTTTAAACACTAACTTGATATCCATCAGTAATATTTAAATAATTTTATAATTTTAAAAAATACTGTAGTATTAATAAATTAATAATACAGTGAATTCGTTTCTATGAGGACTCTTTTTTAACGGGAAAAAAAGTAGTGGCGTCCAATTTTTTTTATTTTGCTTCTCACAAATTACTAATTTGATTCTGTCAATAAATTGTTGTTAGAAAGAACTTCCTTTTAATATATGATTCAAGGTTCAAATTTTGATAAAAAACCGAAATTGAAATAAAAATTTTACGAGCCAAATCATTCTGTACCTGTTCCCCCCCCAAAACCGAGAAAATCCTTTGATCTTTTGCCGCCACCGTGTATAGGCGGCAAAAGATCAAAGGCGTGCCTCCTTCAAAATGAAAATACAACCGAAATTTCTTTCTGTCTACGGCCTTGCTTTCAAATTTATAAACTTTATCTAAATATATCAGGGTGTTCCATAAGTTTTTTCCGTTTTTTACACTTGGCAAAGTGTTCTACATGGGAAAAAACGGAAAAAACTTATGGAACACCCTGATAACAGAAAAATCCGAGACATGCTTGTCTTTTTTCATTAATTACATCGAATTTTTACTTCCGTTTTTTAATTAACTTTTTCCTTTAATCATCAATTTTTTCATTACTGAATTAAATTGTACTTTAGGAAAGTGCGTAATAAAAAGTTCTAAAGTTCATTACAGTTACAATATATATGGATTTTATATGACGGTACTTTATAAACATAAAAAATATTTTATCAATGTGTTCATGTATATATTTAAAGATATCGACAGCCATAAAAATTATTAAATAAAAACAGATTTTACAAATGTTTATCAAACTTTTGAAAATGTTGGTTTTGAATAAACAGATTCAATGATGCGTTTCTGTGTCATTAAATTAAAATTATAAAATTAATTTTATCACTTTAAAAAAGTATATGAAGAAAACAAAGAGATTATCTTTGTTTTCTGTGTATTTATGAAAAAGTAATAATTAAAAAGACAAACAAAAATTTTAAAAGTTCCTTTTCTCTCTTTTAAAAATTTTTTCTTAATTAAAAGAAAAAAAAAGTTAAGTTGAAAAAAAAGTTTTTCAGTTTTAATAAAAATGTCTTTAATATTTAAAATCCTTTGTTTCAATGATATTATTGTTCCAATTGGTGCAGTTTTATTAAATATTTTACTTTTGTGGTTAATAAAAAATGTTAAAACCGAAACTTTAATCCACTTAAATTATTCATTGGTGCCGAATAGTGTTATTGATATAACTGTTTCAATTCTAACTTTCATTATTGCCCCAGTGAGTTTTACTATGTTAACCTCACTTTTCACTGAAAGCGCTCCAATAAAGGCGATATTGTTACTATGTTCCTCAAAAAAAATTTGCATGTCTAGAATTAAAATTTTATCTTGAAAATAATCCTTTCTAACACTGACCACAAAAAAATTTCAATCCGTTTTTGAATAATGTTAAAATGGAAAAAACGAAAATCTGTATTATTGATTGAAATACATATTCATTGTAAAAACAATATTCTAATTTTTTTGACCTCAAAAAGTCCGCCGTCAGAGTTTCTTTTGAAAAAATGGTAAAACTGAACAAATCAATCATATTTTTTAGCACATTTTTCACATTGAAGAATATTTTTATATTGTATATGGAGATTTATTTGAATTTATTAACCCAGAACTTTCCTCGCATGTCAGTGCTCTTTTATCTGCATTTGCTTTGATTAATACAATATCAGTTACAGTATCATTTTATATACAGTATTTAGTGATTTGCAAGTAAGAACTAATGGTAAAAATTATCAAAACTATTATGCAAATTTTTTAGACATCAGAAACTTCATATTCGTACAATGTTTCTTCCATATTTTTTACTTTTCATTGGTCTTATTATTTATTATATTTTATTTCTATGGTTTTCGATATCTGGTATCGGACAAATTAATACAAGTTTTTTAATAAATTTGTGGAAAGAAGAATACGGTAAATTTCCATTATTTATTGGAAACAAAGTTGTAAGTACAAAATTTGCATACAAATTGTGTAAAAATTTAAATAAATGTGTTAACAGATTTCACCTCAATTTTTTTCCGTAATTGGTTTCGTATTTATCCTTTACATTTTTGCATATGGTTTTATGTTTTATTACGGTAAACAAATTTCAAAATTCTTAAAAGTTTATATTGATATTGCTGGCTCAAAATTACTTCATACACAAATTCAACAAACTCTTTTTATACAGGTTTTATTTGAGATTTTATGCAAATTTTCATCATAGTTTTTAATGTTTAGGCACTTGTGCCGTCTTTACTTGGCGGAATTCCAGTTCTGCTGGTTATATTAAACAGTTTTTTGCAACTTGGAAGTGTCGAAATTTCTTTAATTTTGTCAATGTTTTTTCCGTGGATTCAAATTACTAATCCCATTGCAGCATTTATAATTATTAAACCATATCGAAATTATATAAAAAATATTTTTAAATTTGGTCGAATTCACTGTCAAGGAAAAACTTTAAAGATTGTCCCAATTGAAATTAAATTGTAATTACTGAATTTTAAAATAAAAATCTTGAAATATGTAAATTTTATCACATAGAAATTGAACGCTGTTTATAAAAGGTTCCTGTATCATAGTTTTTACTTCCGCATTAAGATTAATTTATTTTTCTTAATCATTAATTTGTAAATTACTGACTTTAAGAACCTTAATTTTAGTAATTAAGATGAAACGAGTCCATTAACATTTAAAACTACAAAGCATGGATTTTACGATGTTTTTGTTTAAATAAAAAATTAAAATAAACTTAAAAACATAGATTTTTTGAATGTACAAAAAAATTAAAAAACTTTTTTTTCAATAATCGACATGGAGAAATTTCAAAATTTAAAGATCGATAAAATTAATAAACAAGACAAATTTTAAAAATGCTAAAATTGCCAACTAAACCCGAATATAAATACTTTTAGATGAACATCTTTGTTACAAAAAATCATACGTTGTACATTTCTATATTTACATAATCAAAATTACCGTTTTCTATCTTTTAAAATTTAAAGATCGATAAAGTTAATAAACAAAACAAATTCTACAAATGCTAAAAAATTAAGAAAATTGTTGCGGGTTTATGTCTATTTAATTAAAATTATAAAATTAATAAATTTAATGAAATCAAAACATATTTTTGTTTTCTGTGTATTTATTAAAATGTAATAATTAAAAATGGGATAGAAATAAAAAAAAGTTTTTTTTCTCATTCATAAATGTATTTTAAATTTTAAAGTCTTGGAGATAAAAAAGTTAATTTTATGTTTGAAAGTAATTTTTGGTTTTTCTAAACTTTTAAAAAAATGTCTTTAATATTTAAAATCCTTTATTTCAATGATTTCGTTGTTCCAATTGTTGCAATTTTATTAAACATTTTACTTTTGTGGTTAATAAAAAATGTTAAAACAAATACTTTAATGCACATAAATTTTTCATTGGTGCCGAACAGTATTTTAGATCTAATTGTTTCAATTTTAAATTTTATTTTTGCACCAGTAAGTTGAAGTTGTACAGTACACTTTGAATAGACGTAACACACTATTATGCATATTTTTCAGCACATTTTACACATTGAAGGAAACCTTTTTGTTGTTTATGAAAATTTATTTGGGACTATTGACCCATACATTGTCTGTTATATCTCTGCACTTTTTGGTGCAATTTCATTGATTAACACGATATCAGTTACCGTATCATTTTATATACAGTATTTAGTGATTTGCAAGTAAGAACTAATGGTAAGAATTGTTAAAACTATTATGCAAATTTTTAGACATCAGAAACTCATTTTTCGAACAATGTTACTTCCGTATTTTTTGCTTTTCATTGGTGTTATTATTTATTTTATTTTAATCTCATGGTTTGCGATATCCGGTATTGGACAAATTAATACAAGTTTTTTAATAAATTCTTGGAAACAAGAATACGGTAAAACTCCTTTAATAAATGCCAATCAAATTGTAAGTCAAAATTTGCATAGGAAACTGAGAATAATGAGTTCTTTACAGTTTTCGCCACAATTTATTTCTTTCAGTATTTTTACATTTATGATGTATAATTTTGCATTTGGTTTAATGTTTTATTACAGTAAACAAGTTTCAAGAACCCTAAAAGTGTACATTGACAATAACAATACTTGTACAAAATTGCTTCATAATCAAATTCAACGAACTCTTTTCATACAAGTAAAAATTTGCATAAAAATTATTACACATTTTATGCAAATTCCTATCTTAACTTTAATTTTCAGGCATTCATGCCATCTTTGATTGGCGGAGTTCCAATTTTGTTAATAGTGTTAAGAAGTTTTTTACAAAATGGCAGTGTTGAATTATCTCTTATTTTGTCACTATTTTTTCCATGGATACCAATTACAAATTCGATTGCTGCTTTGATTTTTATTAAACCTTATAGAAATTATTTAAAAAACATTTGTAAATTTGTTGGTATTCAATGGTGTGGAAAAACTTTAAAGATTGTCCCAGTTGAAATTAAAGCTTAATCATTGAACTTTAAAAAATTAAAATTTGTACTTCCTTTTGAGAAAGTTGTTGAACTTGATGGTTTTGGTGTTTATTAAATGCTAATGGATTTTTTTTATTCTTTGAAATTTTGCTGACCTAAATATAGCAGTTTCTTTAATAATTGCGGGTTGTCTTTTATTGCGTCAGCCTCACGACATCTCGAAATAAACATTTAAAAAGCGTCAGTTAAAAGAGATCATCTTTCATTTATTGCTTTTTTGATTTCGCAAAAAAATCCGAGAAGCTGAAAGTTCCTAACATGGAAAGGTATCAATCTGGCCCGCCGCTTTTTGAACAAGACCTATCCCATTAGATAGCCCTTTGGCAGTTATGCAGAACTCCAAATCATCTCCGGTGAATGGCCTTTAATTATGCTAATTTGTAAAAACGAAGTATCCATCGACGATTTTTCAAAAATGTGCGTGAAACAGGGGTCGTGGATTTTTTCAAACTCCATTTCCTAAAATTAGCATAATAATAGGCCTCTTACCGGAGATATTTTGGGGTTATGCATAACTGCCCTAAGGCTATATAATGAGATTAGTCCCGTTGAAAAATCGGCGGGCTGGGTTGATACCTTTCCTTGTAAATTTCAATTTTCTTCAACCTCGCGAACTTTATTGCGAAATCTAAAAAAGCAGCAAATGAAACAACTCCTTTAATTATTTTTTTTTCATGCTACGTTTTTGTTATTTTAATTTTTGTCATAATTACGCAAATGACAATTTTATTATTTTAAATGCAATTTTTAAAAAAAGTAATAACAAAAATAAAGCTGAACCTTACAAGACACAAAATAAATAAGTGATATGAAAAATTAATACCGAAAAAAAATTAACGTTGTCCAAGTCGAAGCTTAACTTCTTCCCCACTTCCTTTGATATCCTCTTTTTGCCGTCTAAAATCATATAATCGAGATTCATGAAATTGTTCAACGATATGTCCATAGCATAATGCCATTGTCATATTGTAAAGGGTTGTCGTGGGATAAAGGGAATGAACAATTGATAAAGCATTATCTAAGATATCATGACCTGTAGAATGAAAAGGTAAATGCAGACGATTAAGAAGATAATACATGGCAAATCCGATTATGCCATAAAAGAGAAAATAAAGTGCCAAAAAAGATGTTGGAAACATATGTAACCATCGTTTACCACTTTCAGGATGAGGTTTATGTCCAAGATGAAAGAATTTTTGAGTAAAATGAATAAAAATAAAGAATGATAAAATTTCAAAGATTGTTGTAACAGAATTCATAAGAATGGCAGAAAGGGGATAAATTGGGACATTAAAGAAAAAATAAGTGATTAGCTGAAGGGCACTTCGAGCAAGAAGTTTTATAGCAATAATAAAGCTGGCAATAACTAAGATGATGAGATCGGGCTCTTCAAGGATAGGTTGAAGTTTACAATTTGCATAAACATAAAAGTTGAAGAATGTAAGAAAGAAAAAAAGGCCAACATGAAGGGTAAGACGAGCAGAGAGCAACAAAATATTATGATCATGATTATGATCATCATCAACTGAGATAATTGGAATTACATAAATAATATACAATGGCAAAAATCCAAGAATGGCACAAATCAAGTAAAAAATAGTCCGCAAAAACCAATGAGTTTTTGGGGTTCGAATTTCAGAGAATTCATGCTCTTCTTTGGATTTTTGTTTACCCCAAAGAACTCCAGAAATCCATTTTGGAAAATGTTGTTTTAACTTTGAAGGTGGATTTGGATGGATTAAAGCGGCACCAGATGCCATCATCATTTCTAGCGCGCTTCGTTGAACAGGAGCTGGAAGGTATAGTAATAAAGCTAAAACTCCGATGAAAAGCTCCAAAGTGCAGGTATACGTTAGGGAAGCACCATTTTCCTAAAATTTATTGATTATTTGATGCCCTTAGGGCTAATATAGCATACCACATCAGTATACATATCATTTTGACTTTGAGTAAGATCCCCGCGATTTGTGTGATAATGAATAAAAGCTCGGCATCGGCTGTCATGACTTCTCATATGTTCGCAGACTTCACTATTAACCAACATTGTTTCAAGTAACCATTTTTGGAAGGCATTCAGAAATAAAGTTGTACCGAAAAGCTAAAAAATTATGCAAATTTTCATGCCAAAATTATATTATATGATCTGCATTATTTCTACAATACAGAAAATTATGCAAATTTTTACCAAAATTATATTTTAAGATCTATAGTAATTCCACGATACCGAAAATTATGCAAATTTTTACCAAAATTATATTTTAAGATCTACAGTAATTCCACGATACCGAAAATTCTGCAAGTTTTTAATAAACCTATGTTACACGATTTACTGTAAAATAACAAATCTAACAAAAATTTATTAAAATTTGCATAAATTAAAAAAACCTTTGATAACAGTAAATATTTGAACTTACACTTTTTTCAATAATTGTAACCCCAATTCTTGGTGCAATTATTATACAGTAATATGGTTGAAATAATAAATATAATATTAATATTGTAACACAGAAAACATCAACCGGAAGTTCCAATTCTCGAAGGGTATAATTTAAAACAAAATCAAATTTCCAAAATATTCTCATATATGAAAATCGATTGTAATATCCAACTATGGTGGCTAGGGTCATGAAATAAATGAATAATTTAATAGTCTTTGAAACATGTGAAGCTCCAGCAACTAAAAAAATCAATGGAGTTAAAAAGGGTAATAAAAAATTCTACGGAGAAAAGAGGGTCTTGTTTAACAACCTAATGCCAAAGACAGATTTTGAAAAATAGCCTAAAAAATTTGAATATCCACGATTCAAGACCGAGACTGAAATTTCTTAATAGACATGATAAATTTTAACTTTAAAAAATTTGCATAAAATTTTAAGCCGAAAAAACCAAATGTTTAAGGTAATCAGATGTAACAATAAATTAAAAGTTTTATAAAAATCTGTGACAAACGACTGAAAATATCTAGTTTTTAGGGAAATCAGTTTTAAAAAATTTGCATAAAATTTGAGATACAGGTTGTTGTACTTTTCAAAAAGGACGAAATATTAAAAAGTAAACAAATGAAACCAGTAAAAGTTTTTATTTCTATCGTTTCATTGTATTCAATGCCCCCGGGAAGAAAATCAAATGCCGAAAATTTGCATAAATGATTTTTACAAACCAATCCAAACTTACGTCGAAAATGACCACTTCGTTGAATTTTTCCAACATTCCATAACATTCGTCCAAAAGTTGCAATTAAAAATATAATGGAATAAAGTGCAAATGCCCGACAAACTAGCAGCGCAATACCGCCATGAGAAATTATCATTAAAACCATAACAAAAATTGAAATAAGGACCGAAAAAATTGGCATTAACAGTGACAACCTTTCCCATTTTGTGTAATCTGAAAGTTTTTTGAAGTCTTCAGATTCGGATTCAGATGCTGATGATGAAGATCCATCAGCAGCAGTTGTAGAAGCATGTTGGGTCAACTCAACCATTTCAATATCATTTCCATTTTGATTAAAGTTATTGGTCGGGGCTGTGTTGGGTTGCAACAACGGAGAACCACCTAACATCATCATTCCGTTATCAAAAAAGTTTTATCACTTTCATCAAAAAAAAATGTTTAATCAGGACTTTTCAATCAATAAAAATAAAAATAATACAAATTTAAATCAATAAAAATCAATAAAAAATCAAGGAAAAATTAATGTCACTTTTAGCTTTACAAAAAAACAGAGCTTGACTAAATTTGTTGACAAAAAAAATATAACACACTTAAAAATAGAAAAATAGAAAAAAAATAGCAGCAGCAGCAAGTCCAAACTACGAGAAACGTCGTTTCAAAAAAAATATAAAACAAATTCTATTTTTTTTCGTTGCTATGAGTTTTAAAAATAAAGTGTGTCGTTTTTCTTCACCTTTTTGCAAGCCGGAAAAAAATAAGAAAGGAAGAAAAAATGAAAACAAACAAAAATGTCTCTTTTTTTGGACGTAAAAAGAGAGGAAAAAAGTTGGGAAAAATGGAAAGAATGAATCACTTTGATTATGGAAACTTTTAAGCTTTAATACCAAAGAAATTGAAATGAAAAAAGAGAAAGACCTGAAAAGTTGACAATTTGCTGGATTTTAGTTTTTTCTTATTAAATTTTAATCAAAGAAATTTGGTGTTGTATATGTTTTAAAAATTTTTTTGGTTGAAAATTTGGAAACTTTAGGCCCATACTAACCTTCTGTGAACATATGAGTTTATGAAACTTAAATTTAATACGTTTTTTAGATAAATAAAACCCCACAGAGATAAAATAAACACCCTGTATTTTTGTACATGAAAATTTATTTATGACAAATCTTATATGTTGTAATTTATCATCTTTGGTCCTGTATGCCAAAAAAAACATTAATGAAAGTGGTAAAAGAGCAGCAAAAGACACAAAGAAAATTTGTAAAAAAAATTTAATTGAAAAATTTGTTTTGGCAAAACGTTCTTTTACATTCGCGGAAAAAAGTCAAATTAAAAATTTTTATTTTGTTGATAAACTTTATAAATTTTTTAGTTAACTTAAGCTTTTCTAAATTGTCTGATATTGTTTAAGCACTTTAATATGCTTTAATCTAGTTCCTAAATTACTTACATTATCTCATATATATGTACATATGTCTTAACTGCTGTTTTTTTGGTTTAGATTCTATCTTCAATGTTTTTGTTTGTCATTTTTGTTCTTCCTGCTTATTATTCTGCTGCCGTAGATCTTATCGCTTATTCTTCATTTCTAATACATTTTTTGCACCATCTTTTATATTTTCTTTCTTTTCAGATACAATTGCTTTTGCTTTTTTGTAATAGTTTTGTTCTCGACAAAATGAATGAATCTGCTCCAGCAATGGTTTGTTTCTGCTAAGATTTGTTTTACAATAAAAACGTATAATGCTTTTTTAGACAAAGTTATGTATTTTCGATGAAAATCAACAACATCAACAGCTTGATATTAGAAAAATCCTTATTGATAAGATTGGGAAGCAGCTTCTTCTTACCCCAAATACTGATACAAAACTTATTAGTCTTTCATTCAAAAGGAAGTATCTTCGACACAAGGTTAGTTCTTTTTCCAGGGCATCAAGCTTTTTCTCTCCCAAAGCTTTTTGCTTTTAACAATTCTGTGCTTTTTAGAGTATCCTGTTAATTTGTCCTTCACAAGATGATCCACTTTCTTATGTCTTTGTTTTGAAAAGTGACAACCAATCAAAGTTTATTTTTGATGCTGTTGAACAAGGAAAAAGAAGAACGGTAAAACTTTAGTATCTTTAATAATTAAATTTTATGTCAAAATTTTAGGTTACTTTTTTGGATGAGGTGATTGAAGTAAAACAATCTTTTTTTAATTTGTTGGCTGGAACGAATATTGATAGAAATTTGTTTGATGATCTTATCGAAGGTGTTAAGGTTACTAATGAACCTAAAGAAATTACTCAAATGGATACTGGTAGCGCTCAAATGGATACTGGTAGCTCTCAAATTCCAGTACAAGATCATACTGATACAGCTACTAATGTTGTTCAACCGTAAGTTTTTGATTTATATACTGTAGAAATAATGAATAATGAGCTTTTTAGATTGAGAAGAAGCTCAAGACTTCAAGTAGTTGAAAAAGAACTTGCTGATACTGTAGATGATAATGGCAATGCATTACAGGCTGATGAAGAATCAAAAAATAAAATTGCAACAAATGAAGAGTTTGTTCTTTTTTCTTTACGTATGCTTTAAAATAGTTTTTTTTTTCAGAAGATGCTTACGTAAACGCCGTCGTCCATCTCAACGTATTCTTGAAGCAAACATTGATGATGAAAATAATGATTTAACTGATGCTGCAAATGAACGGTAGGATTACTGTAGTTTTTTGGCAACAACATTTTAGTCGAGCCCTTTCGAACTTTATGCTATTTTCAAGTCCTAAAAATTTTGTGTTAGATTCATTATGTTATTTTTGACATTAAAAATGTAGAAAATATAAAAAAATTGATACACCCTAAAAAGTAAACACAAATATACCCGTTACTATAACCTTAATTTTCAGTGAACGAAAACCGAAAAAACAACGAAAAAATGCCTTGCCACCAATGGATGAAATTATTCGTGCTCCAAATTTCACAGTCATTAATTACATCGAAATGGGCATTTCAAAGTCAAGATTATTTGTCTTTCCTTCTTCTGATAGAACACGCTGCTACCTTTATTTCTATGATTTTGCACGTGAAATTTATGTTTGTTGTAGCTGTAATAATGGTAAATGTACACGGGCCATCATTGAGCATGATTCTGATGGAACTGCATTTATTCGATGTCGAAAAAATGATCATACCTGTACTCTTCGAGAATTCCAACCTGAAAGGTTCAAAACTGATTATGTCATTAGAAAACCAAATTTTGCTTTTATTGAAGAAAAAGAAAATGGAAAAAAGAAAAAGTTTTTGCTGCTTTTTACTTCTGCTGATAAGAAAAAGTTTTATAAATTTCATTGGGATAATGGTCAAAAAATGTATAAATGCATGAAATGCTGCAAAGCAAGAAATTACATTCAAGCTTGTGTTTGCAAAGATGAAAATGGGGCCGAATATATTTCAGTACGAAATCGAAAACATATTTGCTCGGAAATGGAATATTTGGTTGCTGAAAAACCAACAACAGTTGAAGCAACAACAACTGCGAAAGTTCCAGAATATCATCATGTTGTTAGAAACAAATTCAAGGTTACTCCATCTGTTTCACATCCAAGCCGACGAAGAATGCCGCGATCATCAAAACCATTAAATCCAATGCTAATCAATAGTACAACTTCTCCATCAATATCTGCATCACCAGAACCTTCAAGAAAATCCGCTTCAACAGAATCTTCAAAAACTCCTCAAATTCAATCAAGAAATCTAAATCCTATTCAAATCCATCAACCTTCTCAAGTTTCTGATGCTTCTAAAATTATCAAAAAACCTTTTTATCGTTTAGTAAAAAGAAATTTTCGTGGTAAATGGCTCCAAAAATTGATTATCTTTGATCCGCTTCTCAAA
Source organism: Panagrolaimus sp. LJ2414 (assembly GCA_024447195.1). Classification (NCBI taxonomy): domain Eukaryota; kingdom Metazoa; phylum Nematoda; class Chromadorea; order Rhabditida; family Panagrolaimidae; genus Panagrolaimus; species Panagrolaimus sp. LJ2414. Next base: position 4,426,511 of record JAMRXY010000023.1, read on the forward strand.
TCAATGTGTCGTGAATATACTTGGATAGAAATTCACAAAATATTTGCTTGTAGTCAATGTAGATGGAAATATAATAAATTTTTATCTGCAAAAGTTATTCAGAATGAAGATGGTGAAGAATGTGTTCAACTTGGCTCAAATAATCATCTCTGTGGATTAAAAAAATTTGTGGCATAGTTTGTTTAAACTTTGTTTTTCTTTGTTGTTAAAATTTTGTATAGTTCGAATTTGAGATTTTATAATAATTTTTTTATTTTATGTGTTACATGTAAAATAAATTTTTCAAATTTGTGCTCATTTCTTCCTTCATTTAACCCTAGGTCCGATAAATAATTAAATTGACATATCTTTTGTCAATATTTGTGATCATAAAAAATTACAGTAATCTCTTTTCGGAAACGATGTTTGAAATAACATTATTGAATTTGAATAAATAAAACCTTAAAATAATATAAATAGCAATATCTTGTTTTGTATCATTTCATATTTCATTTGTGCAGCACCGAAAATTAGATTTCATTAAAAACGCATATGCAGAATGAAATCTTTTTGGTGTACGTTTTGGAAACGATAGATTTTAAAAAATCCAATTTTTACAAATTTTATCTAACTTTTTATAATAAAATATATCAAATATTCAAAAAATTCCTTGAGTCAAAAAAAGAAGAAGAGGAAAATGATTTTTAAATCACCCATTTTTCATCTTTTTACACATTTTTTATACCCCATTGAATCACCCGTTTTTCGTTTGTTGGTCAGGCAGTTCATCATTCTTTTGATTGCTTATAAAAATATGAATCACTTTTGAGGTTCAAAATGCTTCTTTCTTTGTGTTCTTTTTATATCGTGAATAATAATAACCTCAAAAATTAAATTGGAAGGAAATGTGTCGTTACCTATTACTGGCTGATAAAACTGAATGTAACAATTCCATCAAAAACGATAGCTATTCTCAAAAATATGTTTATTAAAAAAGGTTTGGTAAATTAGCATCTATAAAAGCTTCACATATTCGAATATTGAACGTTTAAATACAACCTTTTCTGGGCTATTTATGAGAAGTTATTTGTTAAAGTTAAATACCAAAAATGTTCATGAGATACTATACGGAAAGTCTGTCCTTTAAAAAAAAGTTTTGTTGCTGCTCTTCTTTGATTTTGTAAAAAGCCTGTTATATTCATTTGAAAAACATTTAAAAACAGAAATTGCCAAAATTTGACCAAAGCAATTAGAAACTGCATGCAATTTAAATAAATTTTCTAAAAATAAATTAAAGTTAGTGTTACTATTAAAATTATATTTCTTTGAACAGGAATAGAAAACAAATTTATTTTATTTATTTATTTATTTATTTAAAACCTTTTATCTGTCTCGTAGGACGAAAGGGGACACATTTAGACACCAAAAATTAGATAAACAAAGTGATAATAATTCAATCGGTTTTTTATTAGTGTATTTCTTGAAATCATCCATCCATCTTGTAGGTGGTCTTCCAACCGGACGTTTTGCATTTGGATTCCATTCAGTTAGTTTTCTATTCCAGCGATCTTCAATAAGTGTCATCAGCTTTTTGAGATAATTCCATTTTCGTTCACGATAACAAATTACATCATTCATTTTATTTTAGGAATCTCTAACTGCTTACAATAATCAAGGACAAGCTGTAGATTTCTGTTTCATTGTCAAAGGTCCAAAAAAAACTTGCTGTCTCCTTAGATAGTAATATGGTAAAAAACAAAGTTGATCGAATGGAACATTCAATGAATATGTATGCACAACCTGGAGTTAGTTACTGATCTGTTTAATAGATATTTGTAATAATTATGTTCTCTATTTTAGGCATACCGACGAATCATGAAACAATATTACATTTTGCAAAAAGATGAAGATGCTCTTGTACCTGTTTACAACGATCAAAATAAAGATGCGAACAATAAGACTCAAAGTGGAAATTTCGCGCATCAGAAGGGCATTATTCTTTTCAAAGATAACCCAGGAATATTCATTTTTCATAGTATTCCATGTCTTCCTGATCAAGTGAATTTGAATGAAAATAAAAAATTTGGATAAGTGCTTGGGCAACATTTTGTTTGCATGACTATTGGCATCGATGCTTTACCAAGTATTTTGGAACATCTATGGACATCACATCCAAGTGTCGAATTTCCAAATGTTCCCCAACAATATATGAACATTGGAAGAATGCAAGAAATTTACGATGGAAACTTCAGAAATGTTGTCACTGATTTTCAAGAACGTTTCACAAGCTCTTTTAAAACAAAGGGAGGCTTAGAAATTAAGATTCATTCAAGAAGTCATTCTGCAAAAATAATCCATCAATATCGTAAATCACTTTGGGATGAACTTCCTGAAATATATTCTGATTCATTCCTCGTTCAAAGCTGGATTCAAAAAATGTTTGAAAAATGTTCCAAATGTGTCACTTTTTTGGCAAATCAAGGATTTTAACAATTGTTAGTGTTAAGGCTTTTGGTATCTGTACTTGGAATCGAACACGAGATCATTCAAAAATTGGTTTTAGTAGTGCTGCAAATATTTTATGCTTTAGTGATCTAAATCACACTGTAAGTTTCTTTATAGGCTTATTAAAAACGTATATATAAAACCAATTTATAGATCAACAGAGGTGGTTAGGGTTTTAGTAGTAATATTTTATGCTTTAGTGATCTAAATCACACTGTAAGTTTCTTTATAGGCTTATTAAAACGTATATATAAACCAATTTATAGATCTCCATTTACGTAATTCCAGATGAAACGATTGTCAAAAAACATCTTTCAAAATACATTCAATTATACATAAGAAGATGCCTTCAAACCAAATTATACAATGCATATTATTATTTTTTAATTCTTGTTTGTTTTGCCATTTTTCTCTGTTACCTTTCGTTTTCTAAATAATAAATTATTTGTCGGATTATACAAATTATTCAAACACAGTGATCTTTTTCATCTAACTTAATCATCTAAACTTTACAGAAAAATTGTAATTAAATAATCAAATTTCAAATATTTTGTGTTTTATTCTTTAAATACATATTCTATGTATAATTCGAGTTCCTTCTTCAACATTGAACAAATTGCAATTCGCTTAATGTTGAAGAAGGTCCTTGTATTTGACAAATTTTTGTCAATAAACTTTAAATCAAGAGCTTATTAACACACAAAAAATAGAAGATTAATTTAAAATCTCTACATTTAAAGGAGTGTCAAAATTTAAATCTTTTGGAAATTTTAATTCCTGTTTGTTACGCATTTTACCATTTGATTCTCATTTGACACATTTTTGGTTGTACTTTGATTGTTTTTTTTTAAAAAAGCTTCAAAATGTTTTTTACTGTAATTTTTACAGTAATATTTTTTATTCCTTTTTCTGATGGTCAATCAACGGAAACATTTTCATCAGTATCACCTCAACAACCACCAACTTATAAAGTTGCAGTACAAAAATTTTCAGATGGTCCAATAATTTCAAAAACTTTAAATAATTCAATTTGGAATATTAATGTAAATCCAACGATGTTCCTTTATGACAATAAAATTTGGTTATTTGTAAATGTTGGCTTGGGATATATTGGTCTTGCACAGATTGAAATCGATTCTAAAGATGGACATTTAAATTTGATTAAAAAAATTGATGACGAAGATTTTGCTTATAATACATATGGTAATTTTAGGGATATCCCGAAACCTTTTAGACATTAAATGTAACTCCTAGGATGTAACGAAAAAGTTACTTTAGAAGAGTCATTCGAACGTCGCAATTAGAATTTACATAGCAAATATGTTTTTTTATTTTGGCACTTTTTGAGCTTTATGCCTTCAAAAATGGCACAAAAAATGGTTAAAAAAAATGCCAAAACATACAAAAATGAGAATAGTCGTAGAAGATTGTTAAGAACCTATTTCGATTTCAGATGCCTTAAAATTCATAAATGTCAATAATTACCAAAATTTAGCCAAAAAATCTTTTGATAGTTAAAGAATAGGTTGAAATTAAATTCAAATCATGTATGATTTAATTTAAAGGAGGAGACCTACTTAATATTAATTTTCTTCCCTTTCATTCATTGGAGGTCCCGACACGAAAATTTTAAAAATTCTGAATTAAAAAATTCTGTTGATATATTCTTTTAAAACTATTTCTTATTCTTGAAAATTCATGGATATGTACCAAAAAGTTTATTCTCAGCTTCTATCCAACAATTTTTTAAATTTCACACCATTTTTAAATCAGAAAATATAGTTATGAAAGAATATATCAACAGAATTCTTTGATTCAAAATTTTAAAAATTTTCGTCTCGGGACCTCCAATGAATAAAAGGGAAGAAAAGTTATATCAAGTCGGTCTCCTCCTTTAAAAAATTTATTTTTAGAATATATGATTCTTACTTATCCTTATGTTTCTCAATATAATGAATTATACTACCGTTTTACAAATACTCAAGATTTGCCTTTTTGTGTTGAGCTAGAAACTTCAACAGATCCATCAAATTCAACAAGTTGGAAACAATTGACTGAAGATTCCACGTGTGAAGATATTGATGAAAATTACGAATCATGTGTTGGATTATTTGCAAATGAAAATACAAATAGTTTATCACAAGATTATATAATTTGTTCAGATATGACATCATTTCATGAAGGATATGATAATACAAGTATAAGAATTTTAAGCGGAAATGGAAAAAATCTTACTTTTGGATCAAATCTTGGCGGGTTTGATAAATTACTTATTGCTCCAAGTTCTGATGTCCTTGCAGTTAAACCTGGACCCGCTCCACTTCCTTTGAAAGATGGAAATTTTTTGTATCTTTATAATGCAGTAACCGAAATTGTAAGACCTTTTTTCTATTGGTATCACATCTTGATAGAGTCCTAGACAAATAGCTTATTTGCATAATTGATGGACGAAAGCATTTTAAAAGGACCCTCTTATTTCAGCAAAATAACATTGCAAAATGTTCTTAACACGAAAAGTTTCGATAAAATACCCAAAATTATGTAATGAATTGTAAAGGCTTTTCCTTTCTTTTCAATTTTTCCTCAAAAAAAGATCTCGAAAATGATATTCTCCTAAAAAAATAAGTTTTAAATAATTCAAATTTTCTAATTTGCAGATATCTGGGGAATAGATATAAAAAATTAAAATAAGGATCTTATCCAACTTTTTTCTCATTGATTATACCATTATTTTTCAGGTCATCCGGAAAAAATAAAAAGTCATTAAAATTTCTTAATTTTAGTTATGAAGCAGTTTCGAAAATTTTCGTGCTATTAAATTTTGCAATGTTATTTTTTTGATGGGACTTCCCTAATTATAATAAATTGATTTTTGCCATTTTTTGAGAGTCCCTTAAAAAATATTGTACATTTTTAGATCGATTTGGATACTAGTAGTCGATTAGGATATGCTATTCTTGATGGTCATGATCCGAGTAAAGTTTTACTGCAGTATGATCAACATTTTTCTAATTCAATTATGGGATCAAATGGTTATTTTTATGGTAATTAAAAAGATCATTTCTAGAAAAATCTTCATTTGTGATGTTTTTAGGTTTAATTCCAGATCCGAATAACTGTAAATTTGTTCAAGCTTCAACGCTTTTGGGCCCAAATTTTGAAAACACAGCCGAATGCTTTTTTGGTGTTTATAGCGGAGATGAGGGAAATGAAACTGATGTTTATGTTAGCTTTTAAAGTTTTTAAAGGAATACTTGAAAAAAAGAGATCTTTCGCTTGATTTATTTTTTAATATTTCACAAGAAAGATCGAGAACTGCAAAGACCTGATATTACCGAATTTTGCTTTTTTCTATTGTTTTTTCTCAACGAAAGAAATATTGCTAAAAAAAGATAATGAAATATTTAACAAATACCTCTTTCGTTTACATAAAACAACAGAAAAAAGCGAAAGTCCCTGAATATCAGTTATTTGCGGTTCGCGAACTTTCTTGCGAAATAATAAGAAATGAGCCAAATGAAAGATCTCATTTTCTTTTTTTTGCATTCGGTAATAAAAAAACTTTCAGCGATCTGTTTATGGCTTTTATATTATGATTGGGACTTTTTCGGAAGTTACCACAACAACATCAACTACACTTTCAACAACGAGGTGAATTTTTTTGGTAACAATATCAAACATCTATTGTTTGTTTTAGTTCTAAAACTTCTGTAACTTCTTCAACTACGGGAACATCAACTTCAACAACTTCAACTTCTCCTGCAAAAACTAAAGCAGCTTTAAAGGCATGGTATTTTATAGTTGGTGGTGTAATTCTCTTGATAATTGTGATCGGGATTATTGTTATTTTTGTAAAACGAAGAAATTTGAAAAAAGAAAAAGCACTTTCAAATTTACAAGCTTTGAGTAGCTTATCTGCAGTTGAAAACAGCTTTCTTAATGAATTTCAACAAAAATATGGCCCTGAATTAAACCCTTCTGACATTTTTATCAATTTTACTAATATTTTTGGAAAAGGAGTTAGTTCTACCGTATACAAAGGTATGATATCGGTATAGATATATTCAAAAGATTAAGGAGTGGGTACCCTTTCTTTTGTTTAAAACGCATTCTGGGACATGATCTGAACGCTTCCTTGTATGCTTGGCACAGGCAGAAAATGAATCTTTTTGAAACTTTACCCATGTTTTCGGTCATGCTTAATAAGCCTAGATCTAAGGGATTTTTTTCAAAAGTGCTGTTTTGGCACTTTTTTGTGCCATTAAAGTTTAATTTGCCATTTCTGTATTTTCAGTGCCATTGAAGATGTGCTCTTTATCTAGTAGCTCATCATAAGTTAAAAAGCCTTTCTTTAATGAATTTCAAGATGTGCTCTTTATCTTCAATGGCACTGGAAATACAGAAATGGCATAATGAACTTTAATGGCACAAAAAAGTGCCAAAACGGCACTTTTGAATAAAATACTTGGATCTCGGCTTGTTAAGCATGGTCGAAAACATGGGTAAAGTTTCAAAAAGATTCAGTTTTTGCCTGTGCCAAGCGGTTCAGAATTTCTCCAAGAGAGTGTTTTAATTACTCGTTTATTCATTGGATCAGTATTAAACAAATACCAAATGAGTTATCTTTCTAATTTACACGCATCGTTATTAAAAGCCCAGGTAGCATGTAAAACACGATCAATTTATCAGTATATCATAGTTTTAAACTGGTTGTTTTTGAACAAATCACTTTTTTAATATCTTTTGATCAAGTTGAAATTTTTTATTTAAATTTGAAAGTGTTGTTAAGGTTTATAAACACTTGGATCTGGTCTAAAATACTATTTCGGACCATTCCTATTCTTAATTGATCAAAAGTCTGTAGAGTATAAAATTTAAAAAGCATACAAATTTAGATATAGCTTATAAACAATTAAATAATTTAAATTCAATAAATAGTTCAACTTCATTTAATTTGCTTTTTTTAGTTCTGTTTCTAAAGATCCATATAATGGTATATTTTCAGGATACATTAAAACAACAAAAGGAACAGAAAACATTGTTGTAAAAGTTTTAACAGAAAACAGCACAGAATTTATTGAAAATGAACTTCACATTCTTACAATACTTCCCTCACATCCTTCCATTGTTCACTTTTATGGTTGGTGTGTAATTAGTGATACTCCAGGAATTGTTACAGAATTGGCAATATCTGATTTATTTACTTATATTTCTTCTATCAAATTTGGAGAACTTTCAATCAAAAATATCATCAAAATGTTATATCAAATTTCTGTTGCTCTTGAACATTTAACAAGCCATGGAATAATTCATCGAGATATTGCATGTCGAAATATTTTACTTTTTGATAATTTTGTTGTAAAATTATCAGATTTTGGATTAAGCTGTGACCAAAATAATTCAATTCCACAACAAAAAATCCGAAAACAATTCCCTATTAAATGGTTATCCCCTGAGGCAATCATTTCACAATTATTTTCTGAAAAATCTGATGTTTGGGCTTTTGGAATTTGCATTTTTGAAATTTTTTCATATGGTGAAGTACCATATTCTAGACTCGACTCGCCAGAATTACTAGAATTTTTACAATCTGGTAATCGATTGCAAAAACCTGATGAAACTCCTGACGCTATTTATGAATTGATGCTGGATTGTTGGCAGAAGGATCCACAAGAAAGGCCAACATTTTCAATGATTTCAAAAAAATTAAAACTTATGCTAGAATACTCGACTGTTCAATATGGATATATGGCTTTATCAAATGAATAAAACTATTTTTGTTTATTTCTAATAATTTATAAAATTGTTTGTTTGATAATAAATACATAATAAAATTTACACTTTTTTGTAACAATTTTTCATTTTAATTTTATTCAAATTTGTAACATACAATACAATTAAACATTCAAAAATTACTCAACATCTTTCTCAAGATCCAAATACCCATAATTCATAGTCTCTAATTTTATTAACTTTTTTAAGCATTTATATATTTCTGCAAAATTTGGCCTTTCCTGCGGCAGAAACATCCAGCAATCCAACATTAAATCATACAAAATATCTGGACAATTTTCAGGTTTTTCAAGTCGATTTTGAGCTTCCAAAAATTCTAACAATTCTTCATTTGTTAAACTTTCATATGGAATTTTACCGTATGTAAACATTTCATAACATAAAATTCCAAATGCCCAAACATCAGATTTTTCAGAAAATTCTTGATCTTTTAAAACTTCAGGAGATAACCATCGAAAAGGAAATCGTTTAACATTTGATTCAATATATTTTTCGGTATTATTTGCATAACAGCAAAGCCCAAAATCTGATAATTTTACAACAAAATTTTCAAAAAGTAAGATATTTCGGCATGCAACATCTCGATGAATTATACCATGGGATGTTAAATGTTCAAGAGCAGCAGAAATTTGCATAGAAATTTTTATAAAATTTTTTGTAGCCAAATTTTTTGGTTCATGGGCTCGAAGATGATAAAGTAAATCAGTTTTTGCAATTTCAGTAATAATTGCAAGAGTTTTATCAATCATGGACCAACCAAAAAAAGTTAAAATATTTGCATGTTTTGGCAGAGATGAAAGAATTTGAAATTCTGTTGCAAATAATGTAGTATCATTTGGGGATGTATTGGTTGCAATTTTAACTGCCACTTTGCAATTCAGCGAATTTTTAAGCAATCCTAAAATACATATTAAAATTCATATAATTTTATTATGAAGTATAACGCATTTTGTGAGATTTTGAAGCTTTTTTGATCCAAAAAATGGCACAGAAGCCAAAATTTTGAGCTAAAAAGCTGAAAATTTGCATATTTAACCGTCATTTTGTTTGAAGATTCTGAGTTTCAAAAAATAGTCTCATTATGCAAATTTTTGAAATATGCAAATTTGGTGACTTAATTCTGAGATGCATTTTGAATGGTGTCAGTTTTGTAGCACCTGCAGTAAAATCCAAAATTAAGTAGCTAAATTTGCATATCTCAAAAATTTGCATAATTAGAAAATAATAAAAATAATTTTAAATTCGAAAGTTTCAAACAAAAAGGACATATATATGCAAATTTTCAGCTTTCTACCTCACAGCTTTTGCTCGTGTGCAATCAAATGCTTCAGAATGTCACAAAATATTGTTGTAAATCATTTTTTCGTTTTAGCCCTTGATGTTCATGGAAATCATACCTTGAAAAACTGAAGACGTTGAACCACTTCCTAAAGTATTTGTATAATCAATCAAAAGATTTTTTGGATCAATTTCATCTTTGCAAAATTCTTTTATTGTTTTTTCATTGTCCACAAAAGTGTTCAAAATGCTATTCAAAAATTGCATTCTTTTTCTTTTAAAATATATTCTTCGACCAAACAAAATGCCTAATATAATTAATAAACAAAGAATAGCAATGCTTCCAATAATTATGTAAATTAAAGGGGATGATTGTGATCCTTTTGCAGGTGTCGTGATGGTAACGTTATAAATATTTGCTAAAAAATATATGTATTTTTTAAAAAACGGATTAAAAATCCAAACGTTGGCACTTTTTTGTGCCGTTAAAAGTTAAAAACACCTTTAATGGCACTTTTTTCCTATTTTAAGAAAAAATGCCATTGTCTATTTTCGGCATTTTTTATTTCGGTGATATTAACTTACAATTTGGATTATCAGTATTTTCTTTTGTGACGGAAGTGTCATTTTTTGATTCTTTTTTTGCCATTGTCGTTGAAGTTGTTGAAGTTGTGAAATCTTGACTTAAAGAATATTCAATAAAAAAGCTATCATTTTTTAAGAAGGGGTTATAATTTAAAACGAAATCAGTTGTTACAAAATAATATGTTTGATATGAATGTGGACTGAAAAGAGTTATTCGTTTTTTATAGTTTATCTTTTTTTTCTCTTAACACGAAAAGGCAATGTTATAAGCATATTTTTTTGAAATTTTAAGAATAAAAATACCTAAAAGAGATGTCATTGTGAGTAATATTAATTTTCCCAGTCAATTCTTTGATGTTTAATAAAATTGCTATAGAATTCTCAGAATTAAAGTAATATATTTCAGAATAAACTGATAATGGTTGAGAAATTCCACTGTAACTTGAAGATGCCATTATTCCGGATTGTATACCACCTTCATAAGTTATTAGGTCAGTCAATAATTCCGTTCGCCTGTTTGACCAGCTGGCATTTTAAAACTAACTGAACAACCTGTGGTGAAATTTTGCATATAGGTAGCCAAGATAATTCTACGAAGGGGGTTAAAAGGGTTTTTTGTGGAATTGGAATTTTCACAGAATTTTCAGGGATTTTCGCTGCGAGATCCGAAACCTTCGAAATTCTCGTATGACGAGATTACAGAAAAACTGAATTTAAAAGTTCAAAACAAGATCGCATACACATTTTTACACTAAAATATTTCACAGGATACTTTATCACACCTTAGAACCTGTTTATTATCAAAAAAATCAAAACTCCTATTTTTTACTTTTTTCATATACTTACAGTACCCCTGCATTGAAAATTCCATTAAAATTCCAGTAATCGCGTAAAAATGTCAAAAGCCTTAAATTCTATAAGAACCATGTCCTGGCTACCCATACAGCTCAAATTTATGCTTTAAAATGCCAAATCTGATTTTTCCTGAGTTCAGAAAACACTGTTCTCAAAATTTCGGATCTCGCAGCGAAAATCCCTGAAAATTCTGTGAAAATTCCAATTCCACAAAAAACCCTTTTAACCCCGAACGTAGAATTATCTTGGCTACCTATATGCAAAATTTCACCACAGGTTGTTCAGTTAGTTTTAAAATGCCAGCTGGTCAAACAGGCGAACGGAATTATTGACTGACCTAATATATCATGTGTTTCTGGAAAAAAAAAAGAAATTTAAAGGAGGAGATCCATCGTGAATAAACTTTTTTTTACAAAAATCAGGGACTCATTGGAGCTGCTTTTTTCTTTCCTTTTTTGCAGCTGCAGTGAAGAAAAAAATAAGCTCCAATGAAGGTGCTTTCGCGTCGAGACATTGCAATCAAAGTTGAGTGTAAAATGTTTATTCACGATGGGGGTCGTCCTTTAAAGGCAAAAAAAATGGAAGCGTACATTGGAAAATAACTTGAATCAGAATGGACAAGTTAATATGGAAATCAGACATGAGAAAATAGACGAACAAATCTGTCTATTATCTTATGTCTGATTTGCATATCAACTTGTCCAATGTGAGTCAAGGTTAGTTTTTCTGTGAAGAAACATACTTATCGGTTCAAAGTTAACTTCGGAATATGTAGAAGGCGGAACGGTTATGAATAATGCTGTAGTATAAATACACATATTTTTCCATATTTGCATATCAGAATTGCTATAAAAAAGTAATTTTTAAATAGGCAAATTAAATGTTTTTTTTAATAATTTGCATATTTTAAGGCTTAAAATTTGAAAGCTGCCATAAAATGTTTAAAACTTACTTTATGTTAAGTAATTCTTTATCATTTTGTGCACTTTTGAGTGTGATGCTTTTTGCATTTGTCTTAAAATTTTTTATTCTAATTTTTGAGTCCCAAGTTGACGACATTTCAAATGGGTTATAAATATCAGATAAAATAATTATATCGCAACCAACATTATCTGTGGCAGATATATTTAAGGTTGTAGGCTTGAAAAAGACATTTGGACCATTGCAGTTTTCAAATTTAACTAAAATTTTATTTTCAAGATTGCTGAACATTCCATTTTTGCTAAACATACTTGGTAAAATAGTAACAAATATTTTGATTGAGACTAAAAAAAGAAATAGTTTTTAACATTATTATTCAAAATTTTGGATGCTGTTTAAATAAAATTCACCATTGGTAGCGTTTTTAACAGGTCGATGAACAATGAAACATCCAGAATGTGATGTAATAATTGTATTAATGTCACCAAGACTAAAAAGTTTCAAAATACAGTCCTCCTCTTAAATTTAGAGCCACCCCAGAATATGCAGATATTGAGATTATGAGTAAAGATAAAAACATATGGATTTTAGATTCGGATTCAGCATGCCAAAAAACCTATAAACCCCCAAAATTACCTAAGACGCCCATCTGGTAATATTTCTACAGTAATAAATGTTAAAAATTGCTTGCTCTTAAATATAAAGCCACCTATGCAAAAATTTGCATACGACATGATATGAAGAAACTGGCTATCAGGGGTTCTTAAACATGCTTATTTTAGCTCATCTGTGAAGAAAAAAACCAAAAAATCTTTATTGGCATCAATTTGGTACCATGTTGAAAATGGCATTTTTGTCATTTTTGGCACTTCTTGAGTGCTCACCAAATGGCACAAAAGTGAGTTTGGCAAAAACTACCAACTCTATTTTGTAGTTTAGCTAGCCCTGATCCAAAATTTTGTCACTTTTAAGTTTTTTTAAAATTAGCCCACAATAATTTTTGTAAAACTTACTTTCCAATAAAACCATTTTTAGAAATATTTTGACTATCATAAATAAAAACATCCGATAAATTTCTTTTCCCATCTGTTAACCCATTTGCAAAGAGTAATTTTGTGGTTTCATCGGTTTTACAAAATTTTAATGCTTGTGGATAAACAAAAAAGATATTTATACTCTCTGTAAATGTGACATGGGAATCATTTAAATAAAAGTTTGTGTATTGAATTTCATCATCATCAACAGCAAAAACTAGAGGCGAAATTTTTAAGAAATTTAACAATATTAAAATTAAAAATTTCATTATTGATAGTCTTTCAGTTTTCGTATGACAAAAAAATAATGCATTAAACTTGACACATTCTTGACTTTTTCCTTTCTTTATCATTATTTTAAAATTTGCGTAAAGAAAGCCGATTATTTACACGTATTAAGCAGATTTTTTTTTACTTTTCAAAGTAATGGTAAATTGAGAATAATGCTATAAATCTTCAGTATTCACAGAAAAGGTATTTTTTTTGAAACCGTAGTTGAGACCCTATTTTTTCCGTATAATTGTAAATGCTTTATAAGATAAAGGTTTTTTTTTGCATAACGTCCTAATTAAAAACCGGTAATTTTTAAAATTTTAAACTTTTTTATAAATTTTCTTATAATGTTGCCCAAGGCCGTTGGCATAAAAAAATTTCGGGGGGGGGGGGGGGGGGGGGCATTTTCATTTCGTAGGGGGCACGCCTTTGATCTTTTGCCGCTTTAACACAGCGGCGGCAAAAGATCAAAGAATTTTCTAAGTTTCGGGGGGCACGTGACCCAAATGCCGCCCCCCTCTCTACGGCCTTGATGTTGCCCATTCCAAAAATATTAGAATCAAAATGATTCATGCCCCAGGCAAAGTGGCTGACCTTATTAAAGTTTTCGAAAATACTGTAAATCCCCGCCACAATAAAATTCAAAAAACTTGAAATATTTTGTAACAATAAAATGAAACTTTTTATGTTTTGACCTATTGCACTTTGAATGTTACTGACATTCATATCTTGACCAATTTAAGTATTCCATGTTTATTCGATTTTACATGAACTTCCCTTTTTTTATATTTCTTTTGCCTTTTAACGTGTTGGAGTGACATTTTTTTCCGCATTGAATTTAAAATAAAAATAGTCATTAATTTTTTCAAAAAGAACAATCCCATTGTCGCTAATGTCATTTTTAAAAAAGTTTGAAATGTACCGAATAAAAAAGTGGTAATCTCATTTGTATCAAACAAAATTTGTCGATAAATCACGTAATCTGTTTTCTGAAATAGAAAAAAAGCCTATAATCTTATTTGGGACAGGTAAATAATGGGATTTTGGATATAAAAATTAAAATGTTTATTAAATTTTATACATTGTTGAAAAAAATTGTTCCGTTTGTTAAAAGGAACAGTATTCAGGTATATGTAAAAAAGCAAAAATGCTGAAAATTAAAAATGTAAAATTTATATTGTATTTTTTGCTGGCAATTTGTATATTTGATAAATGTTCAACAACTTCAACCACATCAGTTCCATCATCTTCCCAAAATGTGACAACTTCAGTTGCGCCAGCAGGTGGATTATCTCCAAATATTCAAATTTCTTCTTCAACTTTTAAAACTCTAAATACAACTGATACCCTTCTAATGGCCAAAACACTAACAACCACTTTATCACCACCCATGGCACCAGCATCTCTTCCTCCCCAATCATCTAACGATACAATCTGCAACAAAGAAGGCTTCAAACTTCTTTCATCTTCTGCAAATCGATCTTTTGCAGCACAAGGAAAATTTGGAGGTTTCTATAAATTTCGTTCAAGATGTCAAAGATTGTGCCGACAAAGTTTTGGTCTTTTTAAATGCAAAGCTTTTATGTATGAACCAAAAAATCATGGAAAATGCTCAATTTTTGAACATTCAATCGAAGGAAAAATTATTGAAAAAATAAATTCAACTGCTTTTGTTTTTAGAAAATGTGGTATCACTGATTAGATTTGCATTTGTATAACTTTTCTAAATTTTTTCCTCATTAAATGTTGTTTTTGTATCAATAGTTTCTTTTGCAGTGAATTAAAAAAGTAAATAATCATTGGTTTTAAAAAAAAGGGGATAATCTAATGTCACTAATGTCATTTTAAAAAAGTGAAAATGAATAAAAAATGGTAATCTAATTTGCAAAAAATTTATCTATTTTCATATTAAAAAATTCAACAAATCACGAAATTTATCGTTTTAAGATCAACGATGGATTTCAAACAGTTACTTTTAGTTTTTTACCGTTAACGGATTTTGATAGCTCAAAAATATTTAGTTATTAAATTTTGTCAATTTTATTTATCGATTTTTATTTTGGATTATATTTTTCCATTAAAGATGTAATAACACAAAAAACCACAAAAAACGGATAAAACATGTAATCTCATTTACGACAAGTAAAAAGGGATTTTTATAATCTAAAAATTAAAATGGTCGTTTAACTTTACACATTGTCGAACAAAAAATAGTTCCGTGTTTATTTTATATACAGAAAAAAGGAACAGTGTTGTGGCAGTTATAGAATGTGCAAACAGTCGGTGAAGATTGAAAGAGTAAAACATGTATTATATTTTTTGATGGTAATTTGCATATTTGATGAATGTTCGACAACTCCAACAACATCTGTTCCAGCATCTATCAAAAATGTGACATCAGTAAATTTTGTCATTCTTAGAACCACGGCTAGTGCAACTATTTCCTAGCACGAAAAATTCTAGAGAGATTCTTATTTTTTGATGTAAAAATTTTGGAAATCCCTCTAGTATTTTTCGTGCTAGGAAATAGTTGCATTACCCATGTCGAACAACAATGAACAAATTTTTAGTCATTTGATAACAACAGCTGCTACAACCTTTCATTCCCACTGGCTCACACAAGGGACGGCATGCAATCAGGATTTCAAACACTTAAAGAAAAATTCAATGGAACCCGTCAACAATTTACAATTTCATGTACCGCATATACCCCAACAAATGACAGAATTTCTTCGATTACTGTAGTTGAAGCGGATGGTACCTACTTTGAAGTTGTAAAAGGAAACGGAACTGTTTCAACAACAATAGAATGTGGGATTGGAGGATTTTGGTATATCCAAAATTTTCCAAATCGACCATTTACTCATAATATCTTTTGTGAAAGTATGCAAATTTCTGTTGAAATTTCTTTAATAAGTTTTTTTGAAGCAACGAATCTAACAAACGGAATACCCCCAAATGCACCCGTAGCTACAGTAGCCGTAAATTTATATTTTTTGTAGTTTTTAAAAATTTGCATAATTTTAAGCCAAGTAAATGTAAGCCCTTAAGGGTTGGTCAAAATTATACGAATGGGATGGAAAATGGAATTGTCACTTTTGAAGAACGACTTTATGGTGGAATTCAAGAGATTATGATAACTTGTACAGGGAAAGATTTGACAGATGAGAGTTATACTGTACTTACAGTAACATCAGAAACCAATTATTTGACAATACGTGTTGAATCAAATGGCACAATTTCAGTATCATTAACATTATTGTGTGGTATTGATAATTTATGGCATCATTCACAATTTAAATTGGATACATTGATGAAAGGCATGGAGCTCTATCAATTGGATATCGTCTTTTGTGAAGGTAATTTTCAAACAAGAAGGATTTTTGTTGGAATGATTACAAGATTCCTTGCCGCTTTTGATCATGTGTCAATAGCATGGCCGTAGGCAGAAAAAAATTTTGGGGTGGACATTTTCATATCTGGGGGGCACGCCTTTGATCTTTTGCCGCCTTAGCACGGCCGCGGCAAAAGATCAAAGGGTTTTCAAAATTTAAGGAGGCAAATACCTCCCTTTGTGATGATTCTCTTAATTACCATCAGTATGATTTTTTAATCGATTTATTTTTGGCAATTTTCAGTTACACCAAAGAAAAATGGATTACCTTCATCATCCTCGTCCAATCAATCAACAACAAATGAGGCAACAAAAAATTTATTAAATAAGGCTAGAACTTCTTTTCAAACTGGGCCTACTAAACTTCGATCAACAACTGCTTCCCCTTTCTTGTCTTCAGTAACCCCACCAGGTTCTTTAATTCCAAATATTCAAATTTCTTCTTCAACTTTTAAAACTTTAAATACCACTGATTCGCCTTCGATAGCCAAAACAACAACCACTTCATCACCATCAATGGTACCACCAACTGTTCCTTCCCTGGCATCCAATACAACCTGCAACAAAGAAGGCTTCAAACTTCTTTCATCTTCTGCAAATCGATCTTTTGCAGCTCAAGGAAAATTTGGAGGTTTCTATAAATTTCGTTCAAGATGTCAGAGATTGTGCCGACAAAGTTTTGGTATTTTTAAATGCAAAGCTTTTATGTATGAACCAAAAAATCATGGAAAATGTTCAATTTTTGAACATTCAATCGAAGGAAAAATCATTGAAAAAATAAATGCAACGGCTTTTGTTTTTAGAAAATGTGGTATCACTGATTAGATTGTTTACTGCTTCTTTAAAATAAAGATGTTGTTACATTAGTAGTAAATTTAAACATTTATACAGTTTTTGTTTTTTGGGAATGAAATTGGTCGAAAAACACGGTAGCCAAAAATTTGCATAATCAGGAGTACAATTGTAACCGGTTCACAAAAAATTTCAAAACTGTCTAAAAATGATTTTTAGTCGTTTGACTAGTCACTATGCAAATTTAGCTTTGATCTTTTCCTTTAAATGTTTGTTTTTGATTCAAAAATGTTTTTTATAAATTAAGGAAATTAAAATATCTGTTTGATTCGGTGTTTAGTAAATAGATTTCAATTTGGCGTTTTTGTCATTTTTGTTTTTTAGGGAGCTTTTGGGTTAAACAAATCTGATCATGCCACCGGCACTTTCGGTCATCATGGAGGCCTTTTCAAAGGGGAATAAAATGTATGGGTAAAAGAAATAAAAAAATATGATAAAAAAAATTTGTTCATAAAGTTGTAATTCAGATATAATTTTGTTGAAGAAAAAGTTCTCAAAATTAAGCAAAAAACGACTGAAGAGTTGCTTTTTTGCTTGAAACATGAGCCATTTGTGCAGTTTGAGAATTATGTGGCATCCACAGAAAATCGAACACTGTCTTTTTACGGTTAGAGAGTAAAAAATTATTTAACATTTATGACAAAATCCGTTTTTTCAAAAAACTTTATAAAAAAAATTGTAGTCCTCGAATTCTACGGGCAGGTAAAATAACCGTTCTCAAACAAAAACATAAAATTTCTATAGTCTTTATCTAAATAATGTGATGAAGGTTTTTCGTCAAAAAATTTCAAAGATTCAAAAAATTTATTGACTCAAAAAATGAAAAAATTTAGAAATGATTTTTAGATTATCGTTTTTTTCAATTTTTTTTGGATGATATGAGTTATATGATTTTTATCTTTTATTAACCTTGGGATCAAGGACAAAAAGTAAGTCCGACATGAAGTACCTAAGGTAGCAAAAAGCGTAGCCGAAAATGCGGAATATTGCAATAAATTGGGAAAAGAGAAAGAAAAAGATGAGGAAAAAAGATAAGAAAAAAGAAGGCAAAAAGAAAAAAGAGGAATGTAAAATTCTATAGTATTCGTTAGAAATTCGGATGGGGCGAATTTGCATAATCAAAGGTACAATTTTGGCCAGTTTATAAACATTTTCATAATTGTCAAAAAATAATTGTTAGCCAGTACATAAATTTGGCTTTGTGTCTCTCTCTCTTTCTTTCAATGTTTGTTTTTAATTCATTGTCCGTCATCATTGAGGCCCTGCTGGGGGGAATGAAATGTTTGTGCGAGAAAATTGATGACCGACAGGACCAGCCATATGAAACTTTGCTGTCCCAGCTTTTTTCTTTTTAAAATGTGGTTTGTGTTTAAGGGAACACCCTTGAATGACTAACACAAAAATAAAAACTTTCATCATTCAAAATTTGCTGCAAAAATTCATTGCTTTTTTCTTTCTTCACAAAAACTTTTTTATCGTTAGCGTTCTTTAAATTTAAACTTCCAATTCTAAAAATATGGAGACCGAAAATCGTCCAAATAAAGTCCCATCGGATGTTCTAAAATGGATGAAAGGAAATGCCGCTCCAAAAATGTCCCTAAAATTAATGCAAGTATGCAAATATTTTCAATTTCAAGAATTTCCATTTACTGTTGTAAGAAGTATTTATGCAACAGAAAATAAATGGCTTTACCGTACAATAATCGATGGTTTCAATTTGATTGAAGAATTAAATCTTGAAAATCTTCCAACTAATTTTTGGATTATTGAAAGCCTTCAATTAAAAGCACCACCAAATTTATTGATTCCGAAAATTTCTGTTTTAGATATATCATATTTAATTATTGATCATCAAAGTATTTTATTTGATGAATTTAAAATTTTGATTGCTGCTGGAAAATTAAAATCTATATTTTTGAAACAAACTTTGTTATTCAAAACAAAAGATGTTGTTGCTGATAATCATGGTGTTAATGATGATGATGAAGATGATGAAATCGAAAGTGATGTTTCAGTTGAAGAAATATTAATGTGTCTTCCAAAGCTTGAAAGGTTTTCTATGTAAGTTTTTGTAAGCATGATAAGGGGCCAGGCCAAGAACGGTAAAATCCGAGATCGGTTGGGCTTTAAAAATTATGGAAAAAATTGCTTAAGGGATTGTCCAGGCTTGCCGTTGAATTTTTTTCAAAATTTTCAGACTCCCCTGCCCTTGCTGCAGTTTTTTTCCTTTGATGTTTGCCGCTTTCAAGAGCCAGACTCGTAGCAAAGGTACCGCTGTAAAGTTCGGCTATGTGCAAACAAAAGAAAAACGTTTTTGGCATTTTTAAAATTTTCTTCTGACTTTAAAAACCTCGTTTTAGTACTAAAATGTAGACTTTTTTATGGGCTATTTATTACACTATTTCATTTTTCTATACTGACACAAAGTTTTCGAGATATGTGGCAAGATATGAATATGCTAATTTTCCAGACCCGAAAACGGCAACTTAAAATGCATTTAAACACTCCAAATTTGTTGGAGAGTTATATCTGGGTCTATAAAACATTTCTGATTTGTTACTTTTGCTTAATCCATAGTTTTTGATTTTTCATCCCTGAGGGGATGAGGCTAATGGTCCCGATCCCCCATAGGGGTATGGACAAAAAAGTGAGATTTAACAGAGCTAAGGGACCTCAGTTTGTTTACCATTTTTGGACAACTTAGAAAAATCGACTCTACACACCGTGCTCAAAGTTAAAAAAATAGCATTTTATATCAGATCTGGGCAATCTCTTTCTAATTGTCCAGATCTGACAAAATGAAAAATGTGATTTAAATATTTAACTAAAAATTTTTTAGTCATCATCATATTCCACCGATCAACTCCTTGGATTCTTTAACTTCAGCCCTGCCACTAAAATTGAGAAATTTGAAAAATTGAATACTTTGAATTATTTCATATTCCATATACATTTAATTTCGATCAATTATTCCAATTTATTCAGGTTTTTTTCTTCATTTATTTTTTTGATTATACAGTTTTTCGTGTTTGCTTAAGAAACATAAAAATATCACTTTTCAAATTCGTACCCGGCCTGGATTTTCAAAAGAGCTAACCCAAAAAGTTCAAGATTATGTTGATGAACTTATTGAAGGTTGGTCTCCAGAATACCTTCCCCCAACTATTGATTTTCCCCGACAATCAAAAGCTTCAAGAAAAGCTTTGGAAAAACTTCATCTTAATTACAACAGTCGATTGAACAATGGTCATTAAATTTTATTGTTTGAATTGAATTAACAAAATTTGAAGGTTCCGGCGAGAAACAATTTTTACGTGATCGAAAAATACAAAAAAATGTACATTTCCTGGTTTTTTATGTATCTGAAGTACCTTGATTTTTGTATCCTTGTGTAAAAAAATAAATTTTCCCACATACTTCTGTTATGATGTTTTATCGTAAATAATTAAATTTTCTTGTAAAAATTTATTAATGAATTTCAAAGAATTAACAATTTCTAGAAATTGTTCTTACTGGTACTGTAAATGTAATAATAGTTTTCGAGGAAGGCTTTCGTCGAAATGGATTAAAAAGAGATTTTAGCATTCGAATAATATAATTTCGGTAAGGTCGAATGAAGATAAATGCTGCAATCGGATTCCCCAATGATGCCCATGGAAAGAAGAATGATAAAACCAACGAAATTTGAGTACTTCGCAAATTGAAAAAACTCTTGAGCAATATCAGCAGAAATGGCATGCTTCCAATCAGTGATGGTCCAATTGCCTAAAAATTTGCATAATTACTAACAATGACAAAAATTAGAATAATTCTTTCAACACGAAAAATTTGCATAACTTTTAGAACACTAAAATTTACATAATTCATGAAATTTAAAAATTTGCATAATATTAGAAATCCCCAAAATTTACATAATTTTTAAAACACTTAATATTTGCATTATTTAATTTCGTGCCCAAAACAGAAATTTGCATAAGTCTGTACGAGACAACGATCAGATAAATTAAATATTCAATTATGCAAATTTGTCATGCGAGAAAAGAAACAATTAAAATTTTGCATACCTGAATAAAAAGTGTCCTTTGAATTTGTCGATGCAACAATTTTGTGCCCGAATTATTTCCAGCAATATGAGTTCGCAATCTTTGAGAAATTTGTTTACTGAAGTAAAAAATTAAAAAATATGCAGAAATGAATACGGTAATTAGAAAACCACAAATTGTAAGAAATTGGAATGAAAGCTGTAAACAATGTCTATTATTAGAAATTTGCATAAAGGGTGAAACTTACAATTTTGTTCGCAACAAAAAGTGGAGATTTGCTGTATTCTTCTTTCCAGAAATTTGTTAAAATACTTGTTTCAAAATTTCCAACTGCTGATAAATAGAACCATAAAAATAGGAGATAGAAAGCAAGAAAAATGGCAAAAACGATAAAGTATGGTGCAATCATGGTTCTGATGGAAAGGGTTCGATTTCTGAAATATGCAAATTTTTTGATAAATTAAAGCAAGGACGTTAGCAGGATTTTATTATGGAGGGGCAGAAACTATTTTGAGGGGTCGCCTTTGATCTTTTGCCGATGATGGTAAAAAATCAAAAGATTTTTATAATCTCGGAGAGAACATGTGAGCTTGGTGCCTCAGTTTTCTGACGCTTGTGAATTACAATATTGCCTTAGGGCAAATTAAAATCTTACCTGCAAATAACCAAATACCGTATATAAAAGGATGCCGTAATTGAAATCATGTTTGTCATTGTTAATCCTCCAAACAGGGCAGCCAAATGGCATGCTGTATAATAGCTAAATGATCCAAATAAATCCCCAAAAATTAGATAAAAATTTCCACCAACATGGAAAACGTGCTAAAAAACAAACCCATGTTTATGCAAATTTAATCAACCTTAGAACTTACAGGTCCTACAACGAAAGTTACAAATGCCACAAAAATATCAATCACACTATTTGGTACCAGGGAATAATTAATATGAATTATAGTTTTTGTTTTTACAGTTTTAATTAACCATAAAAGATATACATTGAATATGATTGCAATTAACGGAATTAAAATATCAGTTACATAAACAATTCGTTGTAAAAGTGACATCTTAATTTTCAAAAATGATGCAATAAATTGGATTATAAAAATTGTAGAAAAACTGCTACGAAAAAACCGTATTTAATAATCTTTTTCGAAGTAAAATAAATAAAAAGTTTTGTGGGGGAAGATTAACTTTTTTTATCCTTCAACAACTGGTACAAAATAATGAGAAAATAATATTCTTTTTAATTACTTTCGTCTTAAGCTTTTAATTTGCATTTTCTATTATTTTTTTTCACACACAGTATATTTGTTAAACCAAAGAATATAATTAATTTCTCTTTTTTTGCATCTATTTTCGTCACAAAAATTAATTAATGATGTACAAAAAGTTTTTTTTCTCTCCAACTTTTTTCCAGTGTTCAAATTTCTATTTTAATTAGTGTGTTTTGGGTTCTGTATTTTCTTAAAAAAAGGTGGTTGAAACAATTACGGTAATTTTGTTTAAAAGATTTTTGATGATAAATTGAAACATTAATTTTAGGTAATCTTTATTTGTCTACGATGAGACTTTTGATAGAAAAAACCTAATTACAAACCCTGTTAGCACTATTTTGTTAAGATTAAAAACAATAATATTCTTTATTAAAACAGAATGTTATTGATTTTGATTTTTACTTGAATATGAATCACAAGCCGAGTCCCACACCTTCATTTAAGAACAATTCCAGTCACTTTGCTTTGTTGTGAGAAACCGGAACAGTTTTAATGAATTATGGTAAAAAGTAGTATAAACTAATTAATTAATAACACAAAACAAACGATATTTTATTAAAAAATATATAATTCCCAAATATTATATATATACATGTAACATATAATTCGATTTTATAAAACTTAATTAAAATTCTAAAAAAATACACTACTGTATTTTTGACTTTTTTGTCATACGATTTTAAAAATTTAACAAACCATCATTTTGTTTTTTAACACATACTATTTTTAATTAAGGTGTTCCAAATAAAATGTATATTATTTTTGTTAAAAAACTATTAAAATAAGTTGCAACCCTGGATTATGTCTTTCATTTATCATTTTGAAAACTGTTTTGACGATAATCACAAAATGTAAATAAATGCTGGCAAGCAAAACTGTGAATACTTTTTGCAGACACTTAAATTTTTTAGAAGCATTGAATGAATGTCTTATACGGTAAATTTATTAGTGAAAAAAAGGTATATTTATCCAACAATTAGTTAACCAGTTTTGAAAATTTAATATTAATCATTGTGTTTTTGGTTCACTGTTTTTAAAAAAAGGATTGAGATAACGGTTTTTGTACGATAGTACTGCCATGAAAAAGTTAAATAGTAATTTAAAAATGTATTTCCAAAATCGTCTAAAAAAAGCAGATGGAAGAATTATATCATTTTATAACTTTATGTTTGAAATAAATTTTTTTAAACAAAACAAAATGCATATAAAAGTAAATAAACGCACTTATAAAATACGAAGGAACATTTCTAGAATAATAGACAACTTTTTTTTCGTTTGTGAGTGCATAAAAAAATTTAAAAAAATTGTCCACTATTCATCAAGAAGAAAATTAAAAGGAAATACATGGTCTATTTCTTTCGATGTAATAACAAGTTTTGGCTTTCTTTGATCCGAATTCCATTGATTATTCATAAGATTATAGACTTGTTCACTAAAAACCTTAACATCAACAGGAACAACATTTTGATGAAAATGGATTCCAAAAGTTGAAATGGGAGCAGCATTCTTCTAAAAAAAATTAAAAGTTTAACAAATACTTAAACAAGTAAAATCTTACTTTCACAAAATCGAAAAATGTTTGTGGATTAATAATATTGTCAACTTCATGGAATTCGCAGGATAAAAATTTGTTTTGAAAAGGGATTTGTTGTAGTTTTTCAAGGATTTCATTTGTTAATTTCATAGAGGTTAAGCTAAAATATAGAATATTTACCAGAAATTAGGAATTAGTAAATCCAAAAACAAACCCAACATATCGAAGTTTTGGCATTTTTGCAACAATTTCATTAAATTCCATTAAAGCACCATTCTCTTTCAAAATTGTAACACTTTCAAGACAGCATGATTCAACATTTCCATGTCCAACCAAAAAATCAAATTCCTTTTCTGAGAGTTTTTGATTTTTAATTTCGATATGTTTTGCATCACATTTGTAAAACTTCTCATTAATGAAATTTGAAAGCATTGTAGAATTCTTATTATTAGCATAAAAAGAAGTGGTGATATACAAGTCTTTTAAATATGATGGCGGAGAAACATTTGAACGATATTCCATTGAATTTTCAACAAATTCATATTTGACTTCATCTTCTTTTCGAAATGCTAAATTATTCAAAACAAATCGATAGCAAGGCAAGATTGGTTGTTTGATGAAGGAATACTTGCATGTTTGATGAAGTTTTGATAGTACAGTACCATTTGCAGTTGATAAAATATACTTCATTAAAGGTGATTTGAATGGAAATGTTTGATTTTGTGCATTTTCCGGTGAGAAACGAATAAGAGGTCTTAGATCAGTACATGGAATCACACAGCTTCGACAAAAATTTGCAAAAGAATTATCGACCAATGGCTTCTCAAAATCAAAAAGCTTTTCAAATTTTACATAAGATGGACCATGAAGTTTTGTAGCTTTCCAATAATCTCTCTTAAGTTCAACATCATTTGGGAAATATCTGCAGAACTTTGAATAAAGTAGAAGCATTTCTTTTGGATTTGTTTCTTTCAAATAGCTAAGATAGAGATCCCATAATTTTCTGTTACTCAAATCTTTGGATAAGCGATATTCAGTATTGACTTTAATAAACTTTTGATTTTCAGCTTTTGTAATCCAATTAAACCATTTTTCATCGTCACTTTCTGCAGCTTTAATAAATCTTTCCAATTCTTTCATTTTATCAATGTACTCTTCAGTAGGTGGAGAAGCTGAAAATAAAATAAATGTAAGAAAAGATTCAAAGAGAAGAAGATAAAAGAAAATATCTAGGATAAGGTTTTGGAGATGGGCTTTTATGAACAGACTTTTAGGGACAAAAACTGCAATGATTAATATTTGGGTGCTTTTCAAGGGAAGGGATCATCCAGATATGACGTAATACAAAAATGGACTTTTTTACCCATCCAGTCATAGAAAATCTTTGATCTTTGCCGCAACTTCAAAGCGTCATCATACATGGCTGACCCCCTCCCAATCCTTGCATGACGTCATATCTGGACGATCCCTAATCCGATAGTTAATGATTTTTTAACAAAAAAGGGAGGGTTAGACAAAAAAACGAAGTTTTATGAGAGAGTCTGTGAGATTCGTTGAAACGGAGTGCACAAGATTTTTTAGATTTTGGTTTTTTGGTACTAAATCGACTATATAGGTTGTAAATAGTCGATTTTGAAAATATAAGACTCATCTGGTGTGTAGTTTTCGTATAGGAGTAATTCAAAGTTACATATGTGCAGAAAATGAGAAAATTCGGCATATTTTTTGGCGTAAAGTTATAAAATTAATATTCTGCAGTTATACTAAGTTGAACATGGGCTATTTAATGGTATATAGAACATAATTTTCCAATGACGAAATCGGGCCCAAAATTCACTTTTAAATATTTGAGCATAGATATCGTCATCAAATATTTGCCGGCCGGACCAAATAAACATCCCACAATGTTACCCAACATGTCTAGTTTATTTGTGGAAAGTTTCAGCGAAATTGAGGGTCCCCTTTTTCGTAGACTGTAAATCAAAGTTGCACGCCAAACATCTTCAACATCATATGACCCACATAAGTTACGAAATACGTTACGAAATCACTTCCGGTAACTTGTATTATGAAATACTATACATATAAGTCATTCCGGGTGAGTTTCATGACATTTGGACAAGATTTGGAAATATTCCATCAATAGGAAATTTCGAAATATAGCAACATCAGACTTCGAAGGGAAAATCATGGTAATTTGGGGTTTCGGTTAAAAATAAAAGAGTTAAAGCTTTTAAAACATTAAATAGATGTTATATAAGTAATTATAAACATTGAACATTGATATATTGGTCATTATCGATATTTCCGGTAGGTTTGAAATTTACCTTATTTTTGACCATTTTTCGAGGTATCAAAATACTATAAATTATCATTCCTATCAACTTTTTTTGCCGTTTCCGATAAAATATAGCATGTCTGGAAATAGTGGGTACAATTTCAACACTTGGGGATGCTGACTTTTAATTTCCTATTATTTTAAAAATCATGGTATTTTTCGTATATAAATTATCTCTAAAATCCATGTTTTTTGCATTCAAAAAGGTTCAAAAGGTCTCAAAATTATTTTTTGTGATAACTTTCGACATAAAAAATCGTTTAGGAACAATTTTGGTGCTTATGCAAATTTTGTAAAAATTTCGATTTTGTCGAATTTTCGAATTATTAATTTTTATCCAGTGGTTTTCTTTTTATGTATAAGCTTACAAAATACTCTCACTGATTTTAAAAAAATTGTATTTATATCTTTTTTGGAAGAAAAACATGGATTTTAGAGATAATTTATATACGAAAAATACCATGATTTTTAAAATAATAGGAAATTAAAAGTCAGCATCCCCAAGTGTTGAAATTGTACCCACTATTTCCAGACATGCTATATTTTATCGGAAACGGCAAAAAAAGTTGATAGGAATGATAATTTATAGTATTTTGATACCTCGAAAAATGGTCAAAAATAAGGTAAATTTCAAACCTACCGGAAATATCGATAATGACCAATATATCAATGTTCAATGTTTATAATTACTTATATAACATCTATTTAATGTTTTAAAAGCTTTAACTCTTTTATTTTTAACCGAAACCCCAAATTACCATGATTTTCCCTTCGAAGTCTGATGTTGCTATATTTCGAAATTTCCTATTGATGGAATATTTCCAAATCTTGTCCAAATGTCATGAAACTCACCCGGAATGACTTATATGTATAGTATTTCATAATACAAGTTACCGGAAGTGATTTCGTAACGTATTTCGTAACTTATGTGGGTCATATGATGTTGAAGATGTTTGGCGTGCAACTTTGATTTACAGTCTACGAAAAAGGGGACCCTCAATTTCGCTGAAACTTTCCACAAATAAACTAGACATGTTGGGTAACATTGTGGGATGTTTATTTGGTCCGGCCGGCAAATATTTGATGACGATATCTATGCTCAAATATTTAAAAGTGAATTTTGGGCCCGATTTCGTCATTGGAAAATTATGTTCTATATACCATTAAATAGCCCATGTTCAACTTAGTATAACTGCAGAATATTAATTTTATAACTTTACGCCAAAAAATATGCCGAATTTTCTCATTTTCTGCACATATGTAACTTTGAATTACTCCTATACGAAAACTACACACCAGATGAGTCTTATATTTTCAAAATCGACTATTTACAACCTATATAGTCGATTTAGTACCAAAAAACCAAAATCTAAAAAATCTTGTGCGCTTGATATCTGAAAATTGCAAATTTTCTCACAGACTCTCTCTTATAAGCTGGGAGATAGCATAAAGTCCGGCAATTTTTATGTTGGCATTCCACCATTAAAAGCCATATTATCTTTGAGTTGTAGAACAATGGTTTTCAGATTTTCATCACCCCTTTATGAAAAATGTAACAAAATCGACTAATATATATCGGATCCATGAGTACATATAAAGCTCAAAAAACAGCCCATAAATTTGTATTTTAGAAATATAAATAAGATCCATATTGCCAAAAAAACACTTACATGAATACTTTTCATACAACAAGTAGTAACGTTCTGCATAATCACTGGGGAATTTAAGATATCCTTCAAATTCTTTCAATTCTATTTTACTTGCAAGTCGTCCAACGGCAACTGCTGGAAGTTTTGGTTCTGCAGTTGAATCGAGTAATTCCTAAAAGAAGTAAATTCATTAGGTGTTGCATAAAACTAAAAAATAAAACTTACGGCAGTATTTTTAGGATTATGACGAAAGCCAAAGTATACAGTATCCGGTGAAGCCATTAAAGTTTTTAAATCCATATTCTAAAACTTTTACATTCATTATAATAATCACATATAACACAAATACTAAGCATTCCGATAAGACACGATACATATTATATTAATAAAAATAAATAGTATAAAGTAGGAAAATATACCTGATTTTGTAAATAAAGTTTGTAAATAAAACTTGTGTGTAAAAAAGTAAGAGAAAAAGTAAATATGCAGTTGTCAGTCGGTAACAAAATGCCAAAATGTTTGAAAAAAATGAACTTGAAAAATGAAAAGAGAATTTTCATTGAATTTTTGGTGATTATTTTAAAAAGTTTTAAGATTAATTTTTTGTCTTAAATTCTGATAGGTGCTTTAACACTTTATTTCCATATACAACACCTGGTCGGTCGACAACAAAAAAAGCAAAAAATGTAAGCCGACTGCTAAGAATGGAAAACTAAAAAAATATAAACAAAAATGAAAAGCAAAATCTATTGATTGATTTTTTGTTCATGATTCAACCAGAGAAGATGGTTTTTTTTAGCAAATTTATGATTTTAGATCACAAAACTGCGACAAAGGATTTTAAGTTCTTGCAGTCTAAAATTATATCGGTAAGAATTAAAAACTAAATATACTTATATAATAGCTATTAGTCATAATCACTGTTAAAAAAAATCAGAGAAAAATTACTAACACTTTTGGTACTGCCTAAGAATTTTATTTTCATATACAACACCTGGTCGGTCGACAATAAAGGAAGCAAAAAATGTAAGCCGACCGCAAAGAATGGAAAACCAAATAAATCAATAAAAATGAGAAACAAAATCGAGTGATTGCTTTTTCTTTTCATGATTCAACAAGACAGGAGGGAATTTTTTTAGCATATTCATAATTTTAGATCACAAAATTTCGACAGATGTTTCATAGTTTTTGTAGTCTTAAATTTAATCTGTAAGAATTAAAAACTAAATATGCTAGCAATAATCCAAAATCACAAAAGGGGCAAAGATAAATTACTTATACTTTTGGTACTGTAATAATTAAAAGCACAAGTTCAATTTTTTGGGATTGAATATTTTCCATTCATATTTTACGTATAATTCTAGGAGCTTCAACTTTAAAATTTGATGCTACAGTAACCTTTTATCAAAAAGTTGCAATAAAATTTGTTCAATTTTTATCTGTTTTGTATTTTAGTTTATTTTTTTATTGTTTTTTGGGAAATTTCAACATTTTTGAAACAAATTTATCGAATTTTTCCATAGCTTCAAATGGAAATGAATGCTCTTTTGGTTTGGGTCTATCCAGATATTATGTCATCATTAAACTATGCTTTACCCCTATACATCAAATACACATTTTGCCGCACATCAAAGGCGGCATGGTCATTTACCCTCCCCCCTCCCCTCACTGATGACATAATATCTGGACAGCCCCTTTGGATTTATCATTTTATTCTTCGATAAATAAGTTCTGCTTTAGAGATCTTCCGATAAATGTGTTGTGTTGTTACATATTTACTTAAACTTTCGTAAGAAAAAATTTAAAGTACACACAAAAAAAGAGTAATAAAATCCGAGAAAAAAATGTTGTTGTTGTTGTTTTACACTTTTCAGTACTTCTTTTTTACAGATATATCGGTGGGTGACGAAAAAACAAGCAAACACAAAAATGAGAACATCGAAAAAAAGTAAGAAGAAAGAAAAAGCAATCAATGTTTTTTTAAAAAGAAAAGAAAACAAAAACACATTTTTTAAAGGAATAAAAAAAATTTCAATGAGCAAAAATCAAGCAACAAAAAAATAAATCATTTACCGGTTTTTCTTTCCACCTTTTTTTAGTTGAAAAAAATAAAAACAAAAAAATGAAGAAAAATTTTTTATTTTTTGATTATCAAAAATTTATTATCAAAGTTAAAAATCAAAATTGATGAAAAATATTTATTTAAATATATTTATTTTAGCTGGAGCATGTTGGGGTATTGGATATTTGAAATATTCGATTTTTTGGATTTTATGCTTTTCAATTTTTTATATTTTAAAACAATATATTTGGATAAAACATGAAAATTCATATTTTATTTTACAAAATGAAATAATTACAGCATTTCGACAACATTTTAAAAAATCAAAATGGATAAAATCTCCAGATTCAGAAGGTGGAGATTGGATGAATGAACTGTTTTTACAATTTTGGCCTTCTATTGATGCTTATCTTCAACATTATTTCATTGAATTTATTAAACCTCAACTTCGAATTTTGATTCCTAAAGATTTTAAACCTTTCCGGGTAAAACATTTTGATATGGGAGATATTCCTTGTCAAATTGGAAAACTAAAAATGTACAATAAAAAAGTGGATGATAATAAAATTATCATTGATATGGATTTTGTTTATTCTGGAAATGCAAAATTTGATGTCAATATTCGAGGATTTAATGCTGGCGCGAATGAGATTACTGTAAGCTCTTTGATTTAAAGGAAGAATAAAAAGTTTTTTAATTTTTGAAAAATTTGCATAAAAAGTAAATTGAGAGTAAACAAAAGTTTCAACTTTTTATAATTTTCGTTTACTATCACTTTTTTCAAATGAGAGTAACACTAAAATGCAAACATCTAATTTTTAGTTTACTCTCAATCAAAACATTATGCAAATTTTTTCAATGTCTTCTAATTTTTTGGCATAAAATGTAAAATGAGAGTAAACAAAAGTTTCAACTTTTGATATTTTTGGTTACTATCTCTTTTTCTTCTAATGAGAGTAACGCAAAAAAGCAAACATCCAATTTTCAGATTACTCTCAGTTTTATGCAAATTTTTCAGTTTCTCTTACTTTTTGGCTCTTTATCAACAATACTTAATTTTTAACTCTTATTATTTTTTAGTTAAAAGGAAAACTTCGATGCTTTTTAACCCCGTTACTTTCATCAACCCCGCCATTTTTTGGAGGATTTTCATTTTCGTTTATGGAATTACCAAAACTAAATTTTAATTTAACTGGAGTTGGAGATTTCTTTGAACATCCAGGTTTATCAAAAACCATTCAATCAATAGCAGATTTTCAACTTGCCAATTGTTGTGTTTTTCCAAATAAATTTGTTATTCCATTAGCTCCATCAAACATTGATCTCACTGATCTTTATTTTCCCGAACCTGATGTAAGTAATTTTAGGGGACTTTCATCAATGTCGATATGCAAATTACTGTCAGAAATTTTTTTTTGGACTTTCGTCTTTTAAATTTCAGAAACCTAAAAAACCGTTTTCACAAAATTCATATTCTTGAAAAATTTGCATAAATTTTCAAAATGAGAATAAACAAAAAACTCAACTTTTAACATTTTAGGTTACTATCAGTTTTTTTTAAATGAAAGTAACTCGAAAAACAAATTTATAATTTTTCGTTTACTATCGCTCAAAATGTTATGCAAATTTTTTAACATTTCTTTAAAAACTCATTATCGTAATCTTTTTAGGGAATGATTAGAATTAAAATTATGGAAGCTAAAGATCTCGATACCAAAGATAATCTAATCCGAAAATCTAAAAGTGATCCATTTTGTGCTGTTCAAGGTTTGGCATTTAACAAAATTGTATCTCCTACAGTAATCTTTTAGTTGGAGCACAAATGTTCAAAACGAAAACCATCAAAAATAATTTGAATCCGAAATTCAGTGAATGTTTTGAGGCGATTGTTGATGATGGAAGTTGTCAAACATTACAAATTGAAATTTTCGATGAAGATAAAGCTGGATTTGATGAAGAACTTGGAGAGGTTTCAATTCCCTTAAGCAAGGTCAAAGAAAAAGGAACCATTCAAGAATGGGCAACTTTGCAAAAATGCAAATCTGGAGAAATTCATTACAAAATTCAATGGTATGAGCTTTCACAAAAGAAAGAACTTCTTGGACATCAACAATGGGATTCTGAATGGCGACGAGCAAATAATCCAATTTATTCGGCATTGGTAATGGTGTACATTGATCATATTGAAGGATTGCCTGAAGAAACTTCAAAGGGAGTTTTGCCGTCGACCTTCATTGAATGCAGTGTTGGAAAAAGAAGTCAAAGAAGTTTAGTCTATGAAAACTCCACGGATGTCCAAATGCATACATTCTTTTCATTTTTCATTGAGAAATCTGAAAGTCAAATTCTCAATCTTACGGTATGCAAATTTTTAGTGCTTGAAAACTTTTTTAAATATTATGATCTTCGACCAAAAAGTTATTCTTTTTGTCTATAACAAATTTGCATATGTTTTTATTTTTCTTTAAAAGAAATTTGCATATTTTTAGGCGATTGATGAAGGTACTCAAAGCTTATTGGGTCAACTAGAAATTCCTTTATCAGATGTTATAAATGAGCCGAAAATGGAATTGTATCAGGTCAAAAAATATTTGAGACATGAGTCATTCAAAAGTGCCATTGTATTAACGGTTCGAGTTCGAGCATTTAAGCCTTGTGATATCTGTGAAGCTGAACCTTGGAGCTTCAATGAAGTTGATGAAATAACTTCTGTTGAAACTGGTTAGTTGGATCAATAAACTCGAACATTGAAGACTCAAAAATTTGCATATTATATAATGGTTATCATGATCGTCCAAAAGGCTTTTTGATCTTTTGCCGATGGCGGTAAAAGATCAAAGGATTTTTATGATTACGGAAGGGGAACGAACCGTGGCCAATTCGCTGATAATGAGGATAACCATTTTATGCAAATTTTTAGGGCTGATTTATTTGAACATGCTTATTGCTAAATTATTGAAAATGTTAATTTTTAGCATCTCTCAAAGAAAGTGTCCCATCTCAGATCCATAGTGAAACATCATCAGAAAGTTCTGGGGATGATGGAAAAACTGCTGAACCGGGAAAGACGGTAAAAATGGAAAATAATGAATCAAAACTCCAATTAGAACCACACATTTTTAATATTGGTCCAAAGTTACCAAAAGCTCAAAAAATTTTAGATGTAATTTTTCAAAGAAATAAACATTCAAAAAAGAAAAATGTCAACAACGAAAATGGCGCTCAACTAAATTTGAATTTAAGATATGATTCAGAAAATTCGAAACTTATTGTTACAGTAATCAAAGTCAAGTAAGTTTTAAATACAAAAAAATTTGCATAAATTTTAATAACAAGGCTTTTATGTCAGCTTATAAAAAATCGATAAAAGTGATAGTAACGCAAAAACACGAAACTTGTTCGAGTTTGTTACTATCAATTTTTTATGCAAATTTTTAATGATTCTTTAAACAAATTCCATGCTTGAGGAAAAAATTTTTAGGAACATTGTTCCAATAGAAAAGAACAATCTTGTTGATCCATTTATTCAAGTCAAATTACAGTCCCAAAATGGCAAAACCAAATCCTCCAACAAAACTGCGGTAATCAAAGATGAAAGAAATCCGTGCTTTGATTCTTCTTTTGAATATGAAATTGGGTTGGAAAAACTGCAAAAACATAAAATATCTTTTTACTTGAAAGATGCCATCAATTATGGAATTTTGCAAAAAACACCTGTTTTGGGATTTGTAAGATTTGTTTATTAAAGATTAATAAAAAAAATAAGAAATTTTAGAGTGAAGTTTCTTTAGCAGAATTTGATCCATATCAGTTATTAGGTGATCACTGGATCAGTCTTACACCCCCTTGAATAACTTATTTATTGACCATTTTGAGAGACTGTATTTGTAAACATGTATTAAATATTTAAATAAAGTCATTATTAATGTTTCATAAAAAGATTTGATATCTTTAAACATCGATTTCATTGGGGCAGATGAAAAAAATTGGCACTTTAATTTGCTTTTTTGAAAATACGATTTGTTTTGTTAGATTCTATCAATAAAATATTCAAAAAGTTAAAGAAGAAAAAAGTCAGTATTGATTTTTTGCAATATATTTAAACGACGAAAATGTTTAAAGCAAAAAAAAACCAGTTTTTCCACTTTTAACCTTGAAAGTTTCCATTAAGTACAACAGCAGCAGCATCATTTTGTGCATTCCAAAAGACTGCCCCTGCGTCACTGGAAACGAAAATTGAAAATGACCTGCCAAAACTGTACTTTCAAAACATTGCTTTGCTGCCCGATGGATCAAGAAGTGAGAAATTGTGGTAACAGAAGGATAAAATAGTAAAAAGATGTTGATCAAATGGGGTAAGAACAACGCTGAAAATTTTTTGCCACTTCTATCCACCAACTTCGAAAGAGAAATTTATAAAAAAAATCTAAAATTTTTTGAGTGAAGTTTCTTTAGCAGAATTTGATCCATATCGGTTGTTGTGAGATCACTAGATTAATCTGACACCACCATGAATAACTATGTATTTTGGATCTTCTCAACCATTATGTGAAAAACAGTGTTTATAAATTTAATCAATTTTTTTAATGTTTACAAAACATTCTTTCTGATAAAAGGTCGATTTTACAGTAATTAAAAAATAAGTATCATGATACATTTAGTTTACTTTTGTAAATACGATTTGTTTAGTTAGATTCTGTCAATAAAATATTCAAAAAATTATAGAAAAAAAGTTGAGTGAATTTTTTTGTATATACAATTGCCGCAATATATAAGCAAAACTGACTCGTTTTTTTCATTTTTGACCTTGAAAATGTACTTCACTTGCAACAGCAGCAACATCTTCCATTTTTGCATTGCAAAAGACTGCCCCTGAATCAATGGAAAAAAACTGAAAAAGACCACATCAAAGTTGCAAAAGTACAGTAACTGTGCTTTTACAACTTTGTCTTGCTGTAACTTTTAAAGTAAACGTACAGTATCCAAGGTACTGTATCGGACAAACACCCCTTCCACCCATCTCTTCGATTTTTAAAGACTTTCTCCTATGTTTATAGAAAAACAAATTCTACGATTCTTTTTAAACCTTTTAAAAGTTGAGACTAAAAACCCGACAGCAAACTCTTTTCGCTAATATATCTTTTTTTCAAAAAGGACTTTATAAATAATATTTAAATTAACACATTAAAAAACTAACAACAAAAAACAGCGAAAAGAATAACCTTTAAAGCTTTGCATAATTTTAATTTAAAATTAATAATGTTAGTTTAAAAACTCGCTAATTCATTGCTTCACTAGCAGTTTCGGGCCGATTTAATTCTCTTGTTTCGACTGATGAATTAATAATAAACGAAATATCCATTTCAATGCCATTATTTTCTTTTATTTCACAAACAAAATCACATTTTTCGCCTAAAACAACAGCATTTTTTAGCAAAGGAAAAGCTTATGACCAAAAAAGCCTTACAGTGCCCAACTTTGGTGGGTGTAAAAGGCAAGGCCGTAGACAGAAAAAAATTTCGGTGTGGACATTTTCATTTCAGAGGGGGGCACGCCTTTGATCTATTACCGCATTAACACGGTGGCGGCAAAAGATCAATAGATTTTCTCAGTTTCGGAGAGTATGTGCACCAAAAGCCTCCCCCTTTAGAATACGGCCTTGTTAATGGGTGTCACTACTAGCCTTACCTTGAATGAAGCAACTGTAATCATGTTTGATACAAAGTTTTCCAAAGCCTTCTCGATCTTTAATGACGATGTATTTGAATGGCATATTTTGATATCCAGGTAAAACAAGTTTTCTTTCATGGAATTCATAAAGATTCATAACTTTGATAAGATTTGATGAAAATTGAAGATGATACACATTTTACCTGAATATTAATTTTTTATCTAATTTGCATAATATTCACGAT
The DNA here is from genome assembly GCA_024447195.1 of Panagrolaimus sp. LJ2414. Lineage (NCBI taxonomy): Eukaryota > Metazoa > Nematoda > Chromadorea > Rhabditida > Panagrolaimidae > Panagrolaimus > Panagrolaimus sp. LJ2414. The sequence goes on from JAMRXY010000023.1 coordinate 4,462,795, forward strand.
ACTGTCAGTGGCAGCAGCACCATCGATAAGTGGAAAAATACATCTTAAAATCCTTACGATCAAAGAATTTCAATTTTCAAAAAAGAACTTTATCAATAAAAATCGTAAAAAAGAATTTCAACAAAAAAGAATCAGATCAAAACAATAAAAACTAAAAGCAAAAAACAGAGAGAAGAATTTCTTTTGGAAGAGCTTGAAGTTTACAATTTCAGATTTTTGAGCAACCATAATTTCTTTGCATTTTTGCTTCAATTCTTCAAAGTTGTTGGAATAAGCAATTTCAATAAATTCACAAACATTTTCAGGATTAACAGATTCAATAAAATGTGAGATATAGCTTTTCTATAAAATTAATTATTAATTATAAATTTAAAAAAAAGATAGTAGAAACTTACAATTAATTCTTGAAACTCATATTTTTTAGCAAATTGAAAAACATCAACTTCTTTTCCTTTAATTGATTCAGGTTTGCCATACAAGAAATCCAAAGCAGCTTTGATTGTTTCAGCATTAAATTTTTTTTTTAGTTTCTGAAGCTGATTTATTTCCAATCCAAGAGGTTACGGTAATGGAAATAAATAAAAAATGCGAAAGATTGTTCAACAGTAATTTTGAGAGGAATTTCTTTAACATCACAAATTTGATCAAAAATTGGAGAATATTTTGCGAGAAGATTTCGATGAGATGGAATTTCAACATTATCAGATGAAATAAGAGTAACATCAGAATATTTATTGTTTGACATAATTTCATACATTTCAGAGCAAGGTTTTGGTGATTCAAATGAATTAACAGATTCCGGTCGACTTTCATCCATGACAGGATTTTGATTCATTTCGGTTAAAATTGATGACTCAAGAATGAAAGAAATATCCAATTCAATGCCGTCATTTTCATTTACTTCATGAATAAAATCACATTTTTTGCCTAAAAATTTTATATACTTTATTAAAAAATAATCTCCCAAAAAAACTTTCCTTGAATGAAATAACCGTAATCATTTTTGATACAAAGTTTTCCAAAGCCTTCTCGATCTTTGATGACGGTGTATGTAAATGGCATATTTTCATATCCAGGTAAAATAATCATTCTTTTATGAAATTCGTAAAGTTTCATAACTTTGATAAGATTTGATGAAAATTGAAGATGATATATAATTTCACGATAATCAAGCTTTTTTGGGATTACATATTGAATTTCAAAACCATTAGATTTGTAGTTACCGCATGAAAATTGCTTTATGGCTTCGTACCATCCAAGTTTATAGCGGTCACCTAAATAAATAATCATGTATTTTTGGCATATAAAAACAAAACTTACCATCAATGTAAATTTTTCGAATGTTTTTGATAACAGCATCACCTCGAATATCTTTGACTACAAAATCATAATACGGGTAATCACATGTTACACCAAAAGTAATTTCAACATTTTCATCAAGTTTCACAGTTGTATCAGAATCAAAAGACAATTTTATATCTTTGGTAAGAATTTTTGGCTCCATTTTTTGAAGTAAACTAGATATAAAAGAATTTAAAGAGTCCAAATCCTCCTCTAAAAAAGTGATGATTTCTAATCAAGTTATTTTTGTTTTTCTTTCTGCAACAATAAAAGTGTTGCAAAATGTCGCGAACGCCAACAAAAATTTTTATTCACAATAAAAATTTCTTGATTGATTTTTTATGCCACAAAAAAGGAATGCATTAGCTTTTTAATAAAACTATATACATAAATCTCTGGTGGGTTAATATACATTTAAACAAAGGCAAGCATTTGGTTATCGAAATTGTTGGGGAGATCCATGATCTACCAAACGCGAACAGTAAGAAAATTGAAAGAAACAAAAAGAGAAATGAAAAAAAACGACGTTACTACACAAAAAAAGACAAAAAGAACGAACTCCAAGAGTATTCACAAACATTTCATTCTTTATCTAATTTGCATAATATTTACGATTCTTCGTGACAGGAATGTTTGTCAGTGGCAGTAGCATCATCGACAAAGAAACTAAAATTCTAGATAAAACCCCAACGATCAACGAATCTCAATTTCCAAAACAAACTTTATGAATAAAAACCACAAAAATCATTTCAACAAAAAGAATCACAACAAAACAATAAAAAGCTAAAAGCAAAAAACAGAGAGAAGAATATTTTTTGGAAGAGCTTGAAGTTTACCATGATCAATTTCAGATTTTTGAGCAATCATAATTTCCTTGCATTTTCGTTTCAATTCTTCAAAGTTGTTGGTAAAAGCAATTTCAATAAATTGACAAACATTTTCAGGATTAACAGATTCAATGAAATGTGAGATACAGCTTTTCTAAAAAATTAATTATAAATTTAAAAAAAAGATCGTAGAAACTTACAATTAATTCTTGAATCTCATATTTTTTAGCAAATTGAAAAACATCAACTTCTTTTCCTTTAATTGATTCAGGTTTGCCATACAAAAAATCCAAAGCAGCTTTGATTGTTTCAGCATTAAATTGATCAACAGTAATTTTGAGAGGAGTTTCTTGAACATCAAAAATTTGATCAAGCACTTTAGATTTTCTTGAAAGCAAGCATCGATGAGATGGAATTTGAATATTGTCAGATGAAATAAGAGTAACATCAGAATATTTGTTGTTGGACATAATTTTATACATTTCAGAGCAAGGTTTTGGTGATTCAATTGAATCAGTAGATTCTGGACGACTTTCATCCATGACTGGATTTTGATTCATTTTTGTTGTTTTGACTGATGAATTAAAAATGAAAGAAATATCCATTTTAATACCATCATTTTCATTCACTTCACAGACGAAATCACGTTTTTGACCTAAATATATAATTACGTGATATCACTCTTAATGATCAAAATCATACCTTGAATGAAGCAATCATATTCATTTTTGATGCAAAGTTTTCCATAACCTACTCTTTCTTTGATGACAGTGTATTTGAATGGCATATTTTGATATTCAGGTAAAACAATTTTTCTTTCATGGAATTCATAAAGATTCAACATTTTGATAAGGCTTGGTGAAAATTGAAAATGATGTAAAATTTCAAAGCATTCCACTTTTTTTGGCGTAAAAATTACATATTGAATTTCAAATCCAGCATACAAGAAGTCATCAGCCACAAATTGCTTAGTGGCTTCATTCCACGCCGTGTTACCGCGGTCACCTAAATAAATAATCGTATATTTTTTACATATAAAAACAAAACTTACCATCAGTATAAATTTTACGAACGTTTTCAATAACAGCATCACCTTGAATATCTTTGACCACAAAAGTATAATTCCCAAATTCACATGATTTTACACCAAAAGTAATTTCAACATTTTCATCAAGTTTCACAGTTGTATCAAAATCAAAAGACAATTTTATATCTTTAGTAAGAATTTTTGGTTCCATTTTTTGAAAGCAACAAAATTGAAAGAATTTAAAGAGTCCAAATCCTCCTCTAAAAAAGTGATGATTAGTTTTTTGGTTGTGCAACATTAAAAATGGCAAAATGTCGAGAGCGCCAACAACATTTTTATACACAATAAAAATTTCTTGATTGATTTTTTATGCCACAAAAAAACATTGTCTTTAACAAATTTTTAAAGAATCAGATAAATAAAATCCTGGTGGGTTAAAATACATGTAAACAAAGGCATGCATTTGGTTATCGAAATTGTTGGGGAGATCCGTGATTTACCTAACGCGAACAGTAAGAAAATTGGTAGATGAAAGAAGAGAGAAATAAAATAAACGACTTTACTCTAAAAAAAATATAAAGAACAGAAGACAAAAAGAATGAACTCCAAGACTTTTTATAGACATTTTACATGAAGCTTCTTTCTTTATCTAATTTGTGTAATATTCACGATTCTTCGTGACAGGAATGTCTATCAGTGGCAGCAGCACCATCGATAAGTGAAAAAATACAGCTTAAAATCCTTACGATTAAAGAATTTCATTTTTCAAAAAAGAACTTTATTAATAAAAATCACAAAAATCAATTCAAGAAATAAAGAATCAAATCAAAACAATAAAAAGCTAAAAGCAAAAAACAGAGAGAAGAATTTCCTTTGGAAGAGCTTGAAGTTTACCATGATCAATTTCAGATTTTTGAGCAACCATAATTTCTTTGCATTTTTGTTTCAATTCTTCAAATTTGTTGGTAAAAGCAATTTCAATTAATTCACAAACATTATCAGGATTAACACATTCAATAAAAAGTGAGCAGCAGGTTTTCTAAAAAATTAATCATTAATTAATAAATTTAAAAAAAAGATAGTAGAAACTTACAATTAATTCTTGAAACTCATATTTTTTAGCAAATTGAAAAACATCAGTTTCTTTTCCTTTAATTGATTCAGGTTTGCCATACAAAAAATCCAAAGCAGCTTTGATTATTTCAGCATTAAATTGTTCAACATTGATTTTGATAGGAGTTTCACTTGATTCACAAATTTGATCAAAAATTGAAGAATAACTTGCAAGAAAACATCGATGAGATGGAATTTGAATATTATCAGATGAGATAAGAGTGACATCAGAATATTTATTGTTGGACATAATTTCGAGCATTTTTGAGCAAGTTTTTGTTGAATCAAATGAATAAACAGATTCTGGTCGACTTTCATCCATGACAGGATTTTGATTCATTTCTGTTGTTTTGACTGATGAATCAAAAATGAAAGAAATATCCATTTTAATACCATCATTTTCATTCACTTCACAAACGAAGTCACGTTTTTTACCTAAATAAACTGAGCTTATTAATAAATCAAAAAATATAATATAAAAAACCTTACCTTCAATAAAGCAATCATAATCATTTTTGATGCAAAGTTTTCCATAACCTACTCGTTCTTTCAAAATTGTATATTTGAATGGCATATTTTCATATCCAGGTAAAACAATTTTTCTTTCATGAAATTCATAAAGATTCATAACTGTGATAAGATTTGATGAAAATTGAAGATGATATACAATTTCACGATAATCAAGCTTTTTTGGGATTACATATTGAATTTCAAATCCAGCATACATAAAGTCACAGGCCACAAATTGCTTTATGGCTTTATTCCATCCCGTGTTATAGCGGTCACCTAAATAAATAGTCGTGTATTTTTTAGATATAAAAACAAAACTTACCATCAGTAAAAATTTTACGAATCTTTTCGATAACAGCATCACCTTGAATATCTTTGACTACAAATTTGTATTTCTCGGATTCATTTGTTACACCAAAAGTAACTTCAATATTTTCATCAAGTTTCACAGTTGTATCAGAATCAAAAGACAATTTAACATCTTTTGAAAGAATTTTTGGTTCCATTTTTTGAAAGCAACAAATTTGAGAAAAGTTTTGAAGAATCAAACGAATAAAAAAATGAATGAATGAATCAAATAAAATTTTTGAAAAAGAAATATTGAAGACTTTTTGTCGAAAAATTTCTTGCGAACTTTTTGGCACAAGAAAATCAATAAATCTTTTGTTTATTATGCCTGGTAGCCTTTTAAAAAATTCATTGGTAAGAGCAAACGATATCCATTGATTAGTTTTAAAAAAAAAAAAAAATTCAAAATGTCTAAAAATTAATTTATATGATTGCTATTGAAAATAACCAATATAGTTTAAAAAAACCTCTTCGACAATATTTTGCTTTTCCATCTGATGTTATTTCGCATTTTTTAATAAATCCAAAATCTGGAAATGGACTTGAAAAACTTTATCAAACATGCAAATATTTTTTCTCAAAAAGAAAAATTTTGGTTATTAATTCTTCTGGACATAAAAGAGGGAATCCATTGTATTACCATGCCCATCAAAAAAATGGGTCTTCAATTGATATAACAAAGATTCACAAAAATCAAGCTCTGCTTTGGTTTACTGGAGATTTATTTATTTCAGGTCGATTGCCTGCAATTTTTAAAACTATTTACCGTTGTTCAATTAACAGTATTTATATGTTTGATGTTATTTTATCTTACAACGAATTTGAATTAATTGTATCTGAAAATACTGTTCAATTCTTTCATATTTGCGATGCTTCAATTTATTTCGATGAAAACCTTCCAGCTACTTTAGATGTTATTCTTAAAAATTTACCAAATGTTGAAAAGTTTCGGTACAAAGACAGAAATGAAACCTATTCAGCAAAAACTCTTCAAAAAATGAGTCAAACCGTATTGGGTATAAAACTCAAATATTGTTTCTTCTACATTTTGGATATCTCGAATGATTTTAATACAGTATTGCTTTGTAAATTTATTGAACAACATCCTTCATGCGTTCACAAAATTAATATCGAAAATGCTCGTTCGTCTGAAATGAAGCAAAACATTGAAACTGCTTTGAAAGATATTTCTAAAAATGATAAAACCAAAGAATTCAATGTTACTGTTAACCCAATGACCTGGTTCACCTCTTAGGATAACCATGCTGTCAAAGTTTATGTTTACCAAATTTTGTGTTTTTTATTTCTGTATTTCGCTTTATTCTGAATAAAATTATCCAAAAATGCTAATGATCTCGTTTTTTGCGAAAATATGTAACAGTGACTGTTAGTTTTTTTTTTGCACCACAAACAATGGAATTTTTTAAAGAATCATTTTACAAGCTTCAATAAATAATTGTTGCAAACGTAATAATGTTTTAAATATTTTAAAAACCGCTTTACTTAATTAACGACTAAACTGTGGAAATTATTCAAGTGTGGTAATGTAATGTTATTAGGTCACAAATTTTGAAAAAATAATATTCTATAATCCTGAAAATTGTAACAATAATTCAAATATTCGGATGTGATAAATTTTCATCACACAACTTTTGATTTTAAGTTTATTCTACACATTTTTAGAAAAAATTTAATCTTTAAACATTCTAACTTTTCCATCTTCAGACACCTACTTAAAAATTTTTTAACTTCCTTTATAAATCTTGTCAAACATTTTTTTAGCATTTTTCACATTATAAATTGTTTCGAATAAAAAAACTATCAGTTTATAACTCTCTTATTTTATAACTGGGCGGAAAAAAAAAATCAAATTAGGCAACTAATTTAAGATAAGATAAGTGGTGTGCTTAGGGTAAATTCAACTAATTTTGAAGTATACCTTTAGGCACAATAATCTCATAATCATGTGAAATTAGTTATTTATGCTCATTTCCTCAAATTGGTTGTTCAAGAAAATATACTTTATCCTCATCTATGTCTTTATTTTTTTAAAAAATATATTTTCTTCTTAATGATGACTTCTGCCGTCAACAATAATAATAAATTCACTTTTAAAGAACCCCGCCGACAATGTTTTGCTTTTCCATCTGATGTTATTTCACATTTATTAATGAATCCAAAATCTGGAAATGGACTTGAAAAACTTTATCAAACATGCAAATATTTCTTCAGCAAAAGAAAAATTTTGGTTATAAAGCAATATGGTCATCTTATGGACACTATCTTAAAATCTACTTTCCGCAACAATAAAAAGATTTTATACTGCAATGCAGACATTCGCAAAATTGAAGCCCTTATTTGGCCAACTGGAGATTTACAAATTTCAAATTCATTATCCATAAATTTTAAAACTATTTATCGCTGTTCCGTTCGAAGGCTTGTTTTACATGATATCACCTTATCTTACAATGAATTTGAATTTCTTGTCGCAGAAAATACTGTCAAAGACTTTGATTTTCGTGGTGCTTCGATTTATCTCATTGGCAAAAGCCACGTCTCTCTTGATGTTATTCTTAAGAATTTGCCAAATGTTGAAACGTTCCGGTATAAAAACAGAAATGAAACTTTTTCAAAAAAAACTCTTCGAAAAATAACTGAAGTGCCATTGAATATGAATCTAAAAAATTGTTTCTTTTACATTTTTAATATCTCAAATGATTTTAATCCAGAATTACTGTGTCAATTTTTTGAACAACATCCAATTTGTTCTTTCAAAGTTTATATTGTTAATGCACGTTCCTCTGAAATCAAACAAAACATTGAAGCTGCATTAACAAATATCATTGTCTTGAAGCAATTAAAAAAATTCCATGTTACCGTATACGGATATAATTATTATTATTAAAATCATGATATTTTTTAATGTTCTTCTTGCATGTTTATGGTGTAAATTCGTTAATAAAGATTAACAAAAGTCATATCTATAATAGTGTATATTTTGTTGCATTCTCTGTTTTTTATTATTTCTATAGTATATAAAAACCAATAAAAGTCAATGGTGATTTTCAACGACTGAAAATCGTATAAGGTAAAAAATTTGAAAATAGTTGAATAAACCTCTATATTGTAATAGGATATCTTGGCCCCTTAAATAGTGCAATAATTTTTGTTTTTATTAAATTAATTGTTTACAAAAACGAATGCCTTTTTAGAAAGAGTTTTTTTTCACTTAGAAATTTTAGAAACTTTATTCGATTGTTAATTTTTTCATCAAACTCAAATAAAACTTTTTTACTTCCATTTCGTGCAATTCTATTTTATCGTTTTCTTAAAAGCGAACAAAGATAACAACATAAAAAGAAAAAAGTTAAAAAACTATTTCGTTTTGTTCGAAAATATACATAAAAATGTTAAATACTACTGTATTCCTTCTAACAAAACTTTTTGTCATTGCATTTATGAAAATGAAACAAAAATAAATTTTTAAAGATGTAAAGCTAGCTAAAAATGTTGCAACAAAAACATCGTCACAACCAACAATTCCATCAGCTGCATATCAGTTAAACATACTTAACAACCCCCAATAACTCCGTAATACTACTATTGTAAACTGGCTGTCACACATTTTTTTGCTTAATATTAAATTTATCTTGCAATATTAATAAAATAAATTCTCATCATATACTCCTGTACAGTTCTTGTAATAGGTAAAAAAACAAGTCCGTCATTAAAACCCTAAATTCAGTTATGGTAGTTCATTAATTTCATCAATAATAATAAAGTGACCCTTGAAGCAAGAAAATTATTTTACGTCATTGTGCCTATTTCTTTACCGAAAATGCCAAAAATGGTAAAAATGAGGTCAAATTATGTACTCTATCAAAGAAGAGTTTAAATAATATTTATTATTAAAAAGCTGTTTCGAACTTGTTTATTTGTTATTTTAAATTTAAAACAACATTTTTGATGTTTTAAAGTTCATCGGAGTAGTACATTAATCATTGCTATCGAAAAATAGAGTTTTTGTCGAAAAAGTACACGAATTTAAACTATTTTTGGGCAAAATAATCATTTTTACTACCTTTGTGGAACTTAAAAAAAATATTTTAAAAAGCAAGAATTTTTCGATTTTATGTTGAGTTTTTTAAAAATTTCTTAATTTGCCATCCACAGAAATTTTTCTAATTTAACGGTAAATTAGGCATTGGTAAATTTACCGGTAATTTACCGCAACCCTATTTATAATTTACTTTTTTATAAATTGTTTGCTGCAGCATCTTATAATTTGGTGATTTATTATGCATTTTTGTATAGTGTTATTTGAATAGTAGGCCAAAAGAAAAGAAACTAGGCAACTAATTTGTTTAAGGGTTCTGCTCGAGGTAAATTCCATTAATATTAAAGTGCACCTTTAGGGACCTCACTCACATCATCATGAGAAACGAGTCATTTCTTTACATTTTTTGTTCACTTATTTCTCATTGTTATTTCCTATTTTTTTAAATATATTTTTTGCCTGAAAAAGTATCAGTTTTTTATCGTCCTACCAAAAATGACATCTGCTATTGAAAATAACAAATATACTTTTAAAGAACCCCGTCGACAATATTTTGCTTTTCCATTTGATGTTATTTCACATTTATTAATAAATCCAAAATTTGGAAATGGACTTGAAAAACTTTATCAAACATGCAAATATTTCTTCAGCAAAAGAAAAATTTTGGTTATCAATCAATATGGGCATATAAGAGGGAATCATTTGTATTACACTGTCTATCAAAAAAATGCATCTTTACAAAAGACAGCAAACATTCAAAGAACTCAGGCTCTTCTGTGGCCAACTGGATTGTTTGCAATTTCAAATCCATTACCAACAACTTTTAAAAATATTTACCGATGTTCTGCATATAGGCTTGTTATAAATGATGCCACTTTGTCTTACAATGAATTTGAATTACTTGTCTCTGAAAATACTGTAAAAGATTTCCAAATTAGGTGTTCATCAATTTATTATTTCAATGGCGCACATGTCACTCTTGATGTTATTCTTAAAAATTTACCAAATATTGAAAAATTTATCTACAGAAACAAAAATGAAACATATTCGATAGAAACACTTCAAAAAATGACACAAATTCCATTAAACATCAAACTCAATTATTGTTTATTTTACATTGTGGATATCTCAAATGATTTTGATCCAGCATTACTATGTAAATTTTTTGAACAACATCCAATGTGTTCTTACACAGTTTATATTCAAAATCAACGTTATTCTGAAATTAAACAAAATATTGAAACTGTATTGAAAAATATTTTCGAAAATGACAAAGAAACGAAATTGAATGTTTCTATCTTCTTTAAAGCATAATCTTTTTTGTTTAACACTTTTCGTACAAGGTGTTAAAAAAAATTGTGGATTTTTGTTGTTAAACAAAGGGAAGTGGCTCCAAAGTTCAAAGGGTTGGGTGGATGGATACTTGGATGGAAGGGGTATTTGGACGATACCGTACCTTGGATACTGTATTTTCGCTTCGAGAGATCCAGGCGTTTAAAGTTTTGAAAACACCGTTTATGGGGGTATTTTTCAAATCCCTTTTCCCAGGCCCCCAGGGCAGTGTAAGGAAATGTGTTGGTGCCTTTTGATAGACCACAGACCCAACTCGTTGACGCCCCATAGTATGACTTTTTGGAACTTTCGCTTCGAGAAATCCAGCGTCGAGAAAAAACCGATTTCCATATTTTTGATTTTTCGGTCAACTTTGACCGATTGCCCTGGGTCGCCCAGGAGGAGATGGACCATCATATTTGTTGTCAACAAACTTCAGCTTCTTTGTGGTCGATTCCATACCAAAATATTGAAATCTGAAAAATGTTATTTTTTTCGATACTCAGAAACAGTAAAAAATGGTTGCTTGAAGTTGTATACTAATTAATAGCAAGTAACTATGTAAAGACGAAAGTTTTTAAATGACGTTTTGTGCTATAAATTGGTGAAAATAGTCCAGAAAAATACTGTGAAATAAATTTCAGACGTTTATGACCATTTTGGATAATTTAGCATTGAATTGAGTTTTGTAGTATACTATGTATACTTACTAACATAAAGAAATTACGGCTGCTTAAAAAGTCATTTTTCCAAATTTCAATATTTTGGTATGGAATCGACCACAAAGAAGCTTAAGTTTGTTGACAACAAATATGATGGTCCATCTCCTCCTGGGCGACCCAGGGCAATCGGTCAAAGTTGACCGAAAAATCAAAAATATGGAAATCGGTTTTTTCTCGACGCTGGATTTCTCGAAGCGAAAGTTCCAAAAAGTCATACTATGGGGCGTCAACGAGTTGGGTCTGTGGTCTATCAAAAGGCACCAACACATTTCCTTACACTGCCCTGGGGGCCTGGGAAAAGGGATTTGAAAAATACCCCCATAAACGGTGTTTTCAAAACTTTAAACGCCTGGATCTCTCGAAGCGAAAATACAGTATCCAAGGTACGGTATCGTCCAAATACCCCTTCCATCCAAGTATCCATCCACCCAACCCTTTGAACTTTGGAGCCACTTCCCTTTGTTTAACAACAAAAATCCACAATTTTTTTTAACACCTTGTACATTTTTTATGTTGTGAATGAAACAATTGTTACATTGGCCGTCATTTCTCTTCGTCCTGCAGGGCGAAGAGAAAGATGCCTTAGAATGTTTTCATTTAATTCATTCATTTTTTTGTTGTCCTGATATATTTTTTCATTCATTTTCGAATAAAACTGTCAAAATTATCTTTATTGCTAGTGTCTTTGCATTGCCAAAATCTTTGTTCTAAGTTTTTGTTTTAAACATTTCTACGCTTTTACAAGCTCCCAAACATTTACTTGAAAAATGAAGTAAACGCACAATAACGTATAATGGTAAAACCTTTTAAAATATATTTGCTATAATCGAAAGTGTTGTAAACATTTGGATAATGTTTCAATGCTATTACAAATTCCCAAATATTTACATGAATTGTAGAACAAAATCACAAAACATATGAGTGTAAAATTATTATTAATTATTATTTTGCTTTTTCTCCGTTAACCACAAATTTTAAAACTATTTACTGCTGTTCAATTTACAAGCTTGATATCTATGAGATTAACTTATTTTACGACGAATTTGAATTTCGAGTCGTAGAAAATACTGTGAAAAATTATATAGTTAAGCAGAAGTGAGTCAATTTCCTTTTTTATATCAGACTTATTTGATAGATATTCCTTTTCTTCTTTTTCATTTTGTTTTTATTTGGCATACTTTTTTTTGTTTTCGAAACTTAGCAAAGAACAATGTGATATGCAATTTTTTGAGTGAAGCATTGGATGGCAAAAAATATCAAAAGATTTGTTTTCTTAGTGAAAAAAAAAACTCTTTCTAAAAGGCATTCGTTTATGTAAACAATTAATTTAATAAAAACAAAAATTATTGTACTATTTGAGGGGCCAAGATCTCCGATTACAATACAGAGGTTTATTCAACTATTTTCAAATTTTTTACCTTATACGATTTTCGGTCGTTGAAAATCACCATTGACTTTTATTGGTTTTAAACATAGCAATAAATTCTCATCATTTGCAGATTCTTAGTCCACAGCTGCACTAAATTTTTTCATATTGAAAAGGGCGGTGATCGCCTTCTAGAACGCCTTTTCTAGGTGGATAACTTCAATAATGTGTTTTTCTAGATATACATTTTCTATTTGGTTATTTTTGTAAAAGTTTTTTAAAAAAGTCATTTCTATATTTTTATTTTCTCTTTTACACATTTTTAAAAGATCACTTCACATAAATTTTTTCTAACACTTGATTTCTAATACTGCAAAATAAAAATAATATTTTTTTAAAAAAGTAAATTAGAAAAATTTTATCATGATGCTCATTATTAAATAATATTCATCTAAACCTTAAACTATTAAATGGTAAAAAAATAAACAGTAATTTCTGAAAAATGCTTTATGCAATGCACGCAGCAAGAAAGAATCCTTCTAAAAAAGTTTTTGAAAATGTACTTTTCTAGATCGCCTCTGCCAAAATGGAAAAAGTCTCACCACGAAACTTTTTTTTCGTGCAATTTCAAAAAACTTTTTTTAGATTTTTCTTTCTTGGTGGAAAGTTACTGTATCGGCTTATTCAACAAATTTTTTCATGATTTTTTTTTCTGAATTATTATATTCAAGATGGTTTTGTTGTAGATAAACACAGTCTAGATTAATCACGAATGCCAAAAATTTGCATATCAATATAACTTCCTTTTTCAAGCCATTAATGTGGCTAGAAGTTGCTAAGGCAAAACCAAACCATCTAGAAAGAACGAATTAGAAAAGAGAAAATAGAATCTCATAATCTCGAATGTGTTAATTTATAACAAAACCGAATTGAAAGAGTTATTTCAGATTCAAAAATCTTGAAAAAATTTGTTAAAAATTGCAGATACCGTATCTTTAAAAGCAGAAAGCAAAATCTCAAAAAAGTTTTAAAAACTTGCACGAAAAAAAAGTTTCGTGGTGAGACTTTGTCCATTTTCGCAGAGGCGATCTAGAAAAGTACATTTTCAAAAACTTTTTTAGAAGGATTCTTTCTTGCTGCGTGCAATGCAGAAATCATTTTTTGGATATATTTTTTCTAATTTACTTTTTTAAAAAAATATTATTTTTATTTTGCAGTATTAGAAATCAAGTGTTAGAAAAAATTTGTGTGAAGTGATCTTTTAAAAATGTGTAAAAGAGAAAATAAAAATATAGAAATGACTTTTTTAAAAAACTTTTACAAAAATAACCAAATAGAAAATGTATATCTAGAAAAACACATTATTGAAGTTATCCATCTAGAAAAGGCGTTCTAGAAGGCGATCACCGCCTTGAAAAGTCAGCAAAAAACCTAAATGCAGTAGTAGTTTCTTAAATTCAGTCAATAATTAAGTCATCCTTTAAGGAATTTTCTCTGTCTATTTTTTTTTTGAGGAAGTAACCATTTGCATATTCGTTGATAATAAGGAAATACATATTTGGTTCCTTAGTTTATTTTATTTTTTGTTTTTAAAATGACTACTGTCATCACCAATAACAAATTTACATTTAAAGAACCCCGTCGACAATTTTTTGATTTTCCATCTGATGTTATTAGACATTTATTAATGAATCCAAAATCTTGAAATGGACTTGAAAAACTTTATCAAACATGCAAATATTTCTTCAGTAAAAGAAAAATTTTGGTTATTAATCAATATGGGCATCTTATGGACAATATCTTGAATTCTACTTTGTATCAAAATAAAAAATATTTGCATACTAAAGCGGATATTGGCAAAATTGAAGCCTTTATTTGGCCAACTGGAGAGATTATATTTTCTGCTCCGTTAACCACAAATTTTAAAAATATTTATCGCTGTTCAGTTTGGAGGCTTGTTATTCATGATGTCGTCATATCATATGAAGAATTTAAATTTCTTGTCTCAGAAAATACTGTGAAAGATTTTAATTTCAACCGAGCTTCAATTTATTATAACGATAATCGCCCAGTTACTCTCGATGTTATTCTTAAGAAATTGCCAAATGTTGAAACGTTTCGGTATAAAAACAAAGATGAAACTTTTTCATCAAAAACCCTTCAAAAAATGACCGAAATTCCATGGAACATGAATCTTAACTATTGTTTATTTTACATTATGAATGTCTCAAATGATTTTAATCCTGCATTACTTTGTAAATTTATTGAAAAATATCCAATGTGTTCTTTCAAAATTCATATCGTTAATACTCGTTCTTCTGAAATAAAGCAGAACATTGAAGCCGCATTAAAAAATATTACCGGAGAAACCCAAGAGTACAATGTTACTCTAAGCGCAACAACCCACTTCATGTTTCACAATGTTTAAGTTTTTGTTAATCAAATTTGTTTGTTCTTTGTTATGTGACATATAACTTATAACTTATGTCTTTTGCTTTCTTGAGAATAAAATTTTCAAAAAATGTTAATGAACTCCTTTTTAGCATAAAATTTGTAACATTGTCGTTTGTTTGTAAGAAACATGAATAATGTTTAAAATCAATTTAACATTTTAATCATACTTTAGAATTTTCGAATCATAAATACTGCAATTTTGAAAGAATCATTTTGCAAGCTTCAATTTTGTTGAAAGTATAATAAATCTTTAAGAGTAAAAACTGCTAGATTTTGAAAAATTTATTTGCTTTTTCTTCAAGAAAAAAAGCGTTCCAAAATTTATTTAGGATTTATTCCTTTGCCACACAAAAGAGTGAGCGGAATTTAATATTTACCTCAAACTTGGGTAATTAAACCAACGAAAAAATGGTTTCAGACCCTTTCGTGCGATAAAAAAGAATACCAAAAGACGTGATTGGGTTGAAAAAAATAAAAAATATTAATACTACAATGAAAAAGGAGGCAGAAAAGAAGCAAACAAAACAATGAAGGGAGTGTCGAAGATGCAGCGCTGCAACCAAAAACAGCTCCTTTTTCTGACAAGAAAAAGGAGAGAGAAAAAAGCAACTGAATTTAGTGTCAAATATTTGATGAAAGTCAGAGAGAAGCAACACAACAACTGCTGCTGTTCTGTTTTTTTTTCTGTTTCTTTTTCTATGTCGCTTCTTTTATGATACTGCACTTTTTTAAAGTGAGCACGAACGACCCAATCGCTTTCTTTGTTCTTCTTTGTTATCGAACAAAAGCAAGAAAAACGATTTTATCTTCGGTTTAATTACCCAAGTTTGAGGTAAATATTAAATTCCGCTCACTCTTTTGTGTGGCAAAGGAATAAATCCTAAATAAATTTTGGAACGCTTTTTCCCTTAAAGAAAAAGCAAATAAATAATTTCAGAAAACTGAAAAGTGTCAATTTTGTTGCTACATTGTGTAAAAAATATCAAGATGTGCTTTATTACTGAAGCCTGATCATTATTAAAATACATGAAAAGTTTGTACCGCGTAATAATTAAAAAAACGTGTTTACGTTACTGTAATCAAAATTAAATTGTTACACAACTCTCAAACATAATTACTCAATGCCTTGAAGTATTTTAAAAAGGGGTAGAGATTTTGGAAGATGTTTATTTTTTTTTCAAAGAATACTGCTTTTGTTGCATTTAGAACCCAGTGATCAATCTTTATATTTTTAAGGTCTTTTTTCAAGTTCATTGTTGAAATAAAAAATAAAAATAATAAAAATAGTAAAAGTAACATGAATCATATTAATATTATCAAAATTAATGAGAAATTTAAATTATTTCATGGATGCTTCTCGATGGAATCTGGGTCAGCTGTTTTTGAAAATGAAACATTCAAAGGCTTGAAACCGGATTTCCGTTTTTGAAGATCTATAAATAAATTTGAATAAATTTCTTTTTAGAAAATCATTTCTGTTTTTACCAAGTTTGATATTTTTCATCAATGCATTCATTGCATCCTGTTTAAAAGAAGTTTTTCTTTTTTCATCGGATAACAAAGCTATTATAGCTTCAACAGCTTTGATTTCAGATTTTAAGTAAGCTTGGGATTTTTTAACCGGAATATTTTCTTTTTCGACAATGGAATTATTTGGCTCAACAATTTCACGAATTGAGTCATCAGTATCCGAACCTGAAACATTTGAACAAATCTTGTTTCTCTAAATTCCAGAATCGCCTGATTTTTAGGTATCCATAAAAATTTTTGGGGGTATTTGGCGTATTTTTGAAGTTGTTGTTAAACACAGACGGTCGGGATTTTTCAGCAAATATTTTCCTCATAACTATCCCTACTCAAGGCCAGTATATGGGCAAAATGTGAAGCCCCAACCCCGGAAAAATGTGGGTGAAAATTTCATTAAATTAGGATAAAATATTCTATTATTAAATATCGATTAAACTACTAGTGGAAAAATTTGCATAATTTCAAAGGTTTTTTACTTCAGAAGATTTTTTACCCAAAGAATTAAGTATCAATTAACTAAATTTAGGTCAAATTTGAATATCTCAAATTTTATGCAAATTTATCAAAACAAAATTGTTTTGCTAGAAAAATTTGCATATCAAAAATTTTAAAAAGTTCTAAATCCCAAAAAGAAAATAAACCAAACTCTTACCTTTTGTTCCATTATCTCCAGTTTTTTCGAAAACAAAGTAATCTTCATAATTTGTAAAATGAACTTTGCCAGCTTTGAATCGTCGATAACATTGATAAAGATTCAATAAAATCAAGCCAAAAATAATAACCCATTCAACAACAATAATAACATAAAGCCAATGAGTTTCATCAAATGAACAGCATTGTTCAAAGACATAAAAGTAGAAATCGATTTTGCAGCATTTTGGATCATATGAGATTGTAGAATTATCGCAGGTTATATTAAAGATGGCATAATGTTCAGAGGCGGGGACATTGGATTCATGAACTTCAACTTCAACCCAGTATGTTCCAGTTTGCTAAAAAATATTTTAGTGTCATTATTAATCAGTAATTTTTCCCAGGGAGATGGCTAATCATCCTTATCACATCATTCGATATATGGTTTATTATATTAATTAACGATATCTAATAACGATTACGGTAAGCTGATATTAAATTTGAATATCATATATCTCTATTTTTATAAAAACTTACATTTTCATATTTAACGCCACAATAATCACCATCAAAATCATAATCAATAACCATATACGTATTTGTTTGTCCATGTCCATCAGCGGTACAATTGTCTCGATGCCCTACAGCATTGGCAGTTCCATTAAAAGGTTCAGCAGTTTTAATTGTAAGAATTATTCCAGACGGAATACAAATCCATTGCAATTTTGGTTCAAATTTTGATGATGAATCACAAAAAGTTGCAGAAATCTGAAAAAAATTTGCATATTAGTCATCAATAATCTTGGGAAGAGTAATGTTTTAGCTTACCGTAATGACCCAAAGAAGGCCAAAGAAAAAGAAGAGATTAGCCATGATTTGACTAGATAATCCGATCCCTGAAAACAAAAATTATTATTTATCATAATCGATTTAAAAAACGCATTGAAAAAATTTATCATGAAATACAAACTCAAGATTGTCGAAATAAAAAAAATGTCTAAATAGACAACACCGCAAAAACGACTCTCTTTTTCCGAGGAAACAAAAAAGTGAAAAAAAGGAAAAGCGTTTTTCTCCAAAAAAATACTAAAAAACATGAAGCATAGGTAGGTTGTCGGAGTAAAACTGAAAAAAAAAACTCCTCCTTTTCTGTTCTTCTTCGAAAAAAGGCAAAAAAATAAAAAATGATTGCGAAAATCATACACTTTGATTTTTTTTTATGTTACTTATGTCTCAGCTTTGAAAGGTCAATGAACAATATTTGTAAGCATAAAAGAGGAAAGAATGCAAGAACAACAAATAATTATAGACTGAGAAGGTTTTTTATGAATCATTTACACTCAGAAAAAATGAATAAATGGAATCGAAATAATCGAGAAAAGAGATGTTAAAAAAGTGTTTTAATATAAGCTCATGTATCATTTTTAAAAAAGAGATATCATTCATTTTAGTACAAAAATTATGTGTTTAAAATTTTAATGTTTAATTTAAAAAAAGCATTTTTTAACAAAAAAGCAAATTTTGAACATTTTTAGTTGCAACTTCAATTTCAGAGTAAAAGGGGGAGTTGGAGTCGTTTTTACAAAAGATCAAAGAAAAAGCGCCGCTTTCAAACTCCAGAGTCGTAGTCACTCAAAACAAAAAAACAGAAAACAGCTTATAAATCCATGTTGATAAAGACATCATTAATTTCGATTTATACATTAAGCAAAGTTACACGAATTTTATGACCCACTGGTACCCATGCAAAAGTTTATGTTTGCAATAATTAAAAATAGTGTGCTTTTCTTACCGTAATTAAACTCAAAATGTTACAAAACAGTCAGATAAACGCAAACCAATGCATAATGCATTTCTGTATCCTATTTTTATTGAAACAAATAAAAAATAATATTTAAAATATTTTTTTTTGGGCGAGTGTAAGTTAAAAGTTATGTTTTTAAAATAAACCGTGATTCACAATAAAAAGATCTTCTCTCTCTTTTTCCCTTTTTTCGTACAATTTTTTTGTCTGTCTTCAAAAAGAAAAAGAATTTGCCTTTATTGTAGGGTTGCGCATAAACGAAAAAAACGATATTTTTTTCTTTCAGTTTTTTCTAACGTTGAAAAGGAAAATATATTTTCGCGTCGAGACATTTTGTCTTAAATGATGTTGAAGGTATTGATGTAGCTTAATAAAACTGCTTTAATAACCTTAAAATAGTATTATATTATCTTTTTTTATATCTTATAATATTATAAGCATAGTATAATAAGTTGGCGTAATGAAAGAAGTGGCAATAAACGCCTCTAGAAAATATAAAATTGCAATTTTTATAAAAAAGCTCATTTGGGCGTTCAATCAATCTGGTAGTGTACATCTATGATGGAATGTGATGTTCTGCCCTTTAAATATGTTGTTCTCCATAAAAAACTGCATAAGTTATTGGCAATTATAAGTTCCCCGGACACCTCCTAAAAAAGTTCTGCCCCATGATTCATGAATTTTAGCATGTTTACACTAGGATATTTAATCAATTCATCGGTGTATGCTTATGATGCAAGATAATGTTTAGCTTTTATTATATGTTGTTCCCCATATAAAAATACATCTTTTAAAAACGAAATGAAGTTCCCCGGATACCTGTAAACAAAATTTTGCCTCAAGGTTTAAGGATTTTTTTGCTTGTATATACAACATTGTTCAATCTATTCATTGCTGCATGTTTATGACGAAATTTGATGATTAGCTTTTTATAACATATTTTTCCCTATATAAAAATACATCTTTTCATACAGAAACGAACTTCTCCAAAACTCTCCAAAAAAGATTACGAGGAATTTAAGATAGATATAAATAATGTATATGAAAACAGCTAAAATTCAAAAATGCACGAAGTTTTGATATTCTAAACATTTTTTCTATATTTCTAATTACTTATTTTAATAAAAGAACAAAAAAAATTGATTAAAACTCAAAAATACAGTATTTCATTTTTTTGCTGCTAATAAGTTCACCTTCAACATCAGCAACAAAGAGTGCGCAACGAGTCGCAGCTTTGCTGCAGCATGCATGCAATTTTGGAAAGAAAAAATTTTTTAAGAAAAAATACGATTCAGAATTCTTTAATTCTTGAAGCCACGCTGATTTTTTTCTTTTATTTCTTTGTATAAGCTTTTATAATATGAAAAATGCAACATTTTGATACCAAGATTGTTTTATATAACGGTCTGGAAGCTGAGATTTTGACAAATTTTAAAATTTTATGCGCAACCCTACTTTATTGGATGATTTCTTTCTCAATCAAAATATTTTTCGAAATTTTTTTTTGTATTTTTATTGCTTTTTCAGTTGCTTATTTTCAAAATCAAAACAAATGATTAAACATTAAGATTTTTTGAAGATTTATCATTGTTGAAATCTTAAAAATTTTGAAATGAATTTTGTGCTGCTTTTTTTATCCTTTTTGTAACCAATAATCATTGAGTCATACACGAGTACTTGCAATCTCATGAATCTTTTAAGAAAAAAGTGTTAGCTCGTTTTTCTTTTTCTTTGATTTATTTGAAATATCAGGTCGTTCCATAAGTTTTTGCGTTTAGTTTTTTTGTTGGCATATTTGACCTTGCCTGGAAGTAGTCCAATGGGTCACACAATTGGTGGAACTTTACTTAGATTATGAAATGAAATGGATGTTGTCTTTATCGACATGGAATCATACGCTGTTTTGTGATTTTTTGTTTTAAGTAACTCCGACTTCAAACTTGAAAAACGGCACTTTTTCTTTGATCCTTTGCTGTTTTCGCGTCGAGAAATGCAGTCGACTTTGCATCAAAAAAACTACAGGCGATGCGCGTCCACCATAGAAATTTGCGGTTTAAAATGAACCACACACGTCTGTAGAAAGTCGTGTTAAGATCGCACCTTTCTTTTAAAAAAATGCTCGCAAAAACTTTTTTTGTAGCAAAATTCATTTTTTTCTTTTCATTCTTTTGCAGCAAAAAAGGTTTTGCAAGCATTTTTTTAAAAGAAAGGTGCGATCTTAACACGACTTTCTACAGACGTGTGTGGTTCATTTTAGACTGCGTTTGCTCACAAAATTTCTATGGTGCCTCCCCCTTTAATAAGCTGCTTTTTTTAAATAATGCTTTATTTAAATTTAATATAGAAATTTTAAACACATAATTTATATACTAAAATGAATGATATCTCTTTTTTAAAAATGATTCATGAGCTTATTTTTTTGTCTAAAACAGTTTTTTTAACATCTCTTTTTTTAATTATTTCGATTCCATTTTTCCATTTTTTCTGAGTATAAATGATTCATAAAAAAAATTTTCTGTCTATAATTTTTTTGATGTTCTTGCATTTTTTTCCTCCCTTCTGCTTACAAATATTGTTGATTGATCTTTCAAAGCTGAGACATAAGTAATATTTGTATGTCTATGATTTTCGCAATCGTTTTTGATTTTTTTGCCTTTTTCGAAGAAGAACAAAAAAGGAGGAGTTTCACTTTCACTCTCTCAGACAACCTACCTATGCTTCATGTTTTTCAGTATTTTTTGGAGAAAAAAATGATTTTCTTTTTTCATTTTCTCATATCCTCTGAAAAAGAAAGTCGTTTTTGCAGTGTTGTCTATTTAGACATTTTTTTATTTCAACAAAATTGAATTTGTGTTTCATGATATCTTTTTTTCAAAGCCTTTTTAAATTAATAAATTTTGCGATGAATTTGGAGCTACTTTTTTATTCTTTTTGTTGCAAAAAAATAATCAGTGAGTCACAGACGAGTACTCTCGATTTTATTTATCCTTTAAGGAATAAGTGTTTCTTTAATTTTCTTTTTATTTTATTTACTTCAAATATCAGGTCGTTTCATTAGTTCTTGTTTTTGGTTTTTTTGATGGCATATTTGCCTGGGGGCTTTAAAAATTCTGAAAATTTGAATGGAAATAGTCCAATGGGTCATAAAGTTGGTGTAACTTTGCTTTGTTTATGAATAGAAATGGAAGTTTTCTTTATCAACATGGAATCAGAAGCTGTTTTCTGCTTTTTTGTTTTGAGTGACTCCGACTCTGGAGTTTTAAAGCGGCGCTTTTTCTTTGATCTTTTGTAAAAAAAATTCCCCATTTACTCTACAATTGAAGTTGCAACTAAAAATGTTCAAAAGTTGCTTTATGTTAAAAAATGCTTTATTTAAATTTAATAATAAAATTTTAACACATAATTTATGAACAAAAATGAATGATTAAAAATGATTCATGTGCTTTTTTTGTTTAAAACAGTTTTTTAACTTCACTTTTTTCGATAATATCGCTTCCATTTTTTCTATTTTTCTGAGTATAAATGATTCATAAAAAGCTTTTTCAGTCTATAATTTTTTGTTGTTCTTGCATCTTTTCCTCCTTTTTGCTGACAAATTTTGTTGATTGACCTTTCAAAGAAGCTGGACATAAGTAATATAAAAAAATCAATGTCTATGATTTTTCGCAATCATTTTTCTTTTTTTTTTTGCCTTTTTTGAAGAAGAACAAAAAAGGAGGAGTTTCACTTTTTCAAACAACCTAACTGTGCTTCATGTTTTTCATTTTTTATTGGTGAAAAACGCTTTTCCTTTTTTTCACTTTTTCATTTTCTCGGAAAAAGAGAGTCGTTTTTTCGGTGTTATCTATTTAGACATTTTTTTATTTCGAAAAAATTGAGTTTGTGTTTCATGATAGTTTTTTCAGTGCTTTTTTTTAATCAATTTTAATAATTTTTGCGATGAATTTGGTGCTGCTTTTTTTTATTTTTGTTGCAAAAAAGTTACAAATAATCAGTGAGTCATACACGAGTACTTGCAATCTTCTTAATCTTTTAAGGAAAAAGTTTTTTTTTATTTTTCTTTTTATTTTATTTACTTGAAATATCATGTCGTTCCATAAGTGCTTGCATGTTGTTTTTTTGCTAGCGTATTTGCATAAAGGCTATCAAAATCCTGAAAATTTTGCATGGAGGTAGTCCAAAGGATCATACTATTGATGTAACTTTGCTTAATTTATGAATCGAAATGAATGTTGTCTTTATCGACATGGAATCATACGCTGTTTTGTGATTTTTTGTTTTGAGTGACTCCGCTTCAAATTTGAAAAACCGCACTCTTTCTTTGATCCTTGGCAAAAATGACTCCGACTCCTTTCGGCTCCGAAGTCGTTGTGGTATCAAAAATGTTAATAAGCTGCTATTTTGTTAAATAATGCTTTATTTAAATATTGAAATTTTTAACATATTATTTATGAACAAAAATGAATGATATCTGTTTATTAAAAATGAATCATGAGCTTTTTTTTTGTTTAAAACAATTTTTTAACATCTCTTTTTTTGATTATTTCGATTCCATATGTCCATTTTTTCTAAGTATAAATGATTCATAAAAAGCCTTCTCAGTCTATAATTTTTCGTTGTTACATTCTTTCCTTTTTTTGCTTATAAATATTGTTGATTGATCTTTCAAAGCTGAGGCATAAGTAATATAAAAAAAAATCAAAGTCTATGATTTTCGAAATCATTTTTGATTTTTTTGCCTTGTTCGAAGAAGAACAAAAAAGGAGGAGTTTCACTCTCTCAAACAACCTACCTATGCTTCGTGTTATTTTCAGGAGAAAAACGCTTTTCCTTTTTTTCACTTTTTCATTTTCTCTAAAAAGAGAGTCGTTTTTGCGGTGTTGACTATTTAGACATTTTTTTATTTCGAAAAAGTTGAATTTGTGTTTCATGATAGTCTTTTTCAAAGCTTTTTTTGAATCAATTTCGATAAATAATAGTTTTTGCTTTTTAGGAAGCTGATGATCTAGTCAAATCATGGCTAATCTCTTTTTCTTTGGTCTTCTTTGGGCCATTACAGTAAGCGCTGATATAACTTTTCCCAAGATTATTGATGACTAACATGCAAATTTTTTTACAGATTTGTGCAACTTTTTGTGATTCATCAAGAACATTTCAACCAAAATTGCAATGGATTTGTATTCCGTCTGGAATAATTCTTACAATTAAAACTGCTGAACCTTTTAACGGAACTGCAAATACTGTTGGGCATCAATCAAATTGTACCGCTGATGGACATGGACAAACAAATACTTATATGGTTATTGATTTTGATTTTGATGGTGATTATTGTGGCGTTAAATATGAAAATGTAAGTCTTTATAAAAATAGAGATATATGATATTCAAATTTACTATCAACTTACCGTAATTGTTATCAGATATAAGTAATGGATATAATAAATCCATAGCAGTTGATCTGAAAACGGTTATCCGCGATAATCTTTTTCAGATCAATATCTATATATCACTAGGGAAAATTACTGATTGAAATAAATAGCAAAGGGTAAATTAATGATTAATAATGACACCAAAATATTTTTCAGGAAACTGGAACATATTGGGTTGAAGTTGAAGTTCATGAATCCCAAGCCCCTGGCTTTGAACATGATGCCATCTTTAATGTTACCTGTGATAATGCTTCAATGTCATATGATCCCTATTTTGGGTTTTCTCTTGATCTTCAACCATCTCCACTTAACAGTACTGAAGAAGCAAGTGTCAATCAATCCCCAAATGCCGAAAATGGACAAAATTATGTTTTGCATGCTTATCTTGAACCTTCTGATGACTCAATCAAATACCTCAATCGTTTTCAATTGTCAAGCTGTTTTGTTGAAGGTGATCAAACAAATCCAATTGAAATTATTGATTCACATGGTTGTTCCACGGATCTCAAGTTTATCACTGATATTGAATATGATAATGGATATGCAAGGGTTCGTCTTTCATCAATTAATCCATATTTGAAGATGGTCACAGTGAAATGCAAATTTGCAATTTGTGATAGCAATGGAACTTGTCGGGTATGGTTTTTTAATTACTGTAATATTACCGTAATCACGTATCTTTTTTCAGCAAAGTTGTGAACGTCATTGGTATGATTCAACTTTGAAAAATGTTAAAAGTTTTGCAAATTGGATTGGATTTAATACTACTGATGCTCCTGCTGATGATTCACAAGAACCTTCCTCTCCTTCAACAATCATTGATCCATTTATCAGTAGTAATGATAAACTAGATGTTCGCCGTGAAACAATTGTTCAACTTTTGATTCCATTACAACCTGATACTCTTCAACCTCAATCAACCCAAAGCAGTCTTTTCATTGATAAATGCTACAAAATTGATTTCTATTTTTATGTTTTTGAACAATGCTGTTCATTTGATGAAATTCATTTGCTTTATGTTATCATTGTTGTTGAATGGATTATTATTTTTGGGTTGATTTTATTGAATCTTTTACAATGTTATCGACGATCCAAAACTGGCAAAGTTCATTTTACAAATTATGAAGATTACTTTGTTTTTGAAAAAACTGGAGATCATGGAACAAAAGGTTGGTTTATTTTCTTTCTGAGGTTTTGTACGTTTTAAAAGTTTTGATATGCAAATTTTTCTGACAAAATAATTTAGTTTCGAAAAATTTGCATAAAATATGAGATGTTCAATTTTAGTTAATTGATACTTAATTCTTTGGGTAAAAAAACTTCTGAAATTATGCAAATTTTTATCAATATTTTAAAATAACTGAAATAACTTCACAGTACTTTTATGATAATTTTCTTCTAACTTTTCAGACGATGAACCTCTTGTTCGTGAAAAAAGTTTTCTTCGCCGAATCTCCAAGCGTCGTCGACCAAGTGCAAATTCAGAAGAAATTTATGCCACAATTAAATCCCGTTCTTCAACCCGCCTTCAGAAAATCAATCCAGTTTCACAAGTCTATGATAATCCACACATCACAATGCCAGCTTTCTTCAAACCTCCCACCACCAATGGCAATGAACATATTTATGCCGGTTCAAGCATTGAAGAAAATCCGGCATATATCTGCCAAAAAAAGATGTCCCGTAGTACATTTATTTAAGATTATCTTCTAATTTTTTGGGGGAATATCTTTGATATTCACGCGGTTTTTTTCTTTCACTTAAATGCTATAAAATTGCTTATCTTTTTGTATCGGGTTTTGAAAAATTCTACTTGTATTTTTTTTAAAATTTAATTAAATTTGTAAAAGTTAAATAAAATTTTCATGTTTTTCATGTTTTTACTGTAGGACTTCAGCAATTTGGAGGGGCAGAAACCATGTCGGGTCAATACTTTGATCTTGTGCCGATGGCGGTAAAAGATCAAAGGACTTATGTGGTTTTAAAAAGGGCATTTTCTTTTGGTGTTCCATCCTGCAGACAAATAGATTTAGTTGAAGAAAACAATTTTATGCAAATTTTCAGGGCTGTTGAATTTTTTCTTCTAATCAATATTGATTACTGTTAACAGTAGCAACAGAAACAACAACAATCTGCCGAAAATTTCTTTGCAAACTTTTCCATTGATGGCAAATAAATTTTCGATACCGTATTATATAGCACATAATTGCAGCAAATTCTAAGCAAGAATGAAAAGACAACAATGACAAAAATAGGCTTGCCGCTCCAGAGCTATGTAGAATTTGAAAAATAATACAACATCCAAGTAATATCATTGGTAAAATTAAAAATACACATGTCAATAAAATTTGCATAATTGAAGTAATAATCAACGAATGTTGATACTTTTCAAAAGTTGCATTTTTCTGAGATTTGACATGATAAATAAAAAATGCCATTATTGAAATACCAGCTAGTAAAAAGGCTATCAACAAATATGTGTCAAAAGTAAAAAATTTCACGGCAAATTCGACCGGAAAAAAGAACAATGAAGATATACGGAAATTTAAGAAAAATGGATCAAATGCCACGGCATTTTTATAAGTTGAATCAATATGGGAGAGCATTGTGATCCCAAAAGAGTAAATTAGCATGCCATAAAAAGCTGCCAAAAGAAATCCCAAAATTGCCAAAATCAACTTTTTATTAAAATTTTTTGTTAATCTTGATGGAAATAAAAATAAATATCGATTAATGATTGTTGCCAAAACTCCAATGACACAATTCGAGACAAAACAATAGCCTAAAACTGTGACAAGTCCTGTGAAATATGGATTTCCATCTTTTAACATCCCCAGAGGGAATCCACTTGGTGGCGGACATAAATAAAATGGAATTACAAGACCCAAAAAATTTTTAAATGCAAAACACCAAATTGAATGATTTAAAGGGGGAGTCGCATCGCCTACTAACTTTTTCTTATGACATTTCGTGAAAATCAGGCAAAAAGCATTGTTCTTTTGCATTCGCATTTTTTTTGAAAATGGGAAACGAAAAAAGAATGAAGAAAAACAATGCTTTTTGCCTGATTTTCACGAAATGTCATAAGAAAAAGTTAGTAGGCGATGCGACTCCCCCTTTAAAATAAACCATTTAAAAGATTTTAACTTTTTTGATTGTGTTAAAATTATGTAAAATAAAAAATGGTGAAATAATTCATGTTGAAAAAAGTGTGAAATAAGAAAAATAGTAATAAAAGGTGGTAATAATTGGAGATGGCAAGGACACTTTTGAGGCATTCATATTTTAATCAATAAATTTACATGTTGAAAATGGCACATATATTTTTGAGGTTTTATAAAAGCAAAATATTATTCCAATTTCGTAAAAACACCTGTCACTTTTTAAAACCTCTTTGAAAATTTTAAATGTAATTTATTGTTTTTATTGACACTCTTTTGATGCTTTTACTTTATTTTTTGGGTACCAAAAAGGAATGACAAACTCATAAAAGCAATGAACAACCGTGCTTGTCATGAATGTTTAACTGTTTTGGAGCTTGTCGAATTGTTGATATGATGATTTTGTCTTTTTATAAAAAAATTTATTTATAAAAATGATAAAATAAGGTAAATTAGCTAGTTAAATAAAATATAAACGGGTTTTTTTTATCACGTCTAAGTTATGCAAATGTTCAAGAGGTCATACTGTAGGGTCAAATGCGCTTTCCTACCAAGTATTTATCCCACCCAACACAAGTTGCAACTTGTGTTGGGTGGGAAACAAAAAGAAGGGGACAACGTTGTTCAAGTCCCCTTCTTTTTGTTTAAAAATTGAATTGCCCTTTTTTTGGGCCACCTTGTAAAATATAAACGAGTTTATGTTTTTAAAAATTTTGTTAAAAAAATAATAACATAAAGAATGCAAGAATAACATTATAAAACAAATTTTTTTAAAAAAAATATCAAGAACAATTATTCCGCATATACGGTAACCTTTAACTTTTTTTCTTTACCATCTCCGGTAATATTTTTCAATGCGGTTTCAATGTTCTCTTTAATTTCAGGGGAACGAGCATTAACAATATAAACTTTGAAAGTACACATTGGATGTTGGTCAAAGAATTTACATAGCAATGTTGGATTAAAATTGTTTGAGATATCCACAATATAAAATAAACAATAATTGAGTTTGATGTTTAAGGGAATTTGGGTCATTTTTCGAAGAGTTTTTTCTGAAAAAGTTTCATCTTTGTTGTGATACCAAAACTCTTCAACATTTGGCAAATTTTTGAGAATTACATCAAGAGTAACTGGGCGATTATCATTATAATAAATTGAAGCACCACGAAAATCAAAGTCTTTGACATTATTTTCTGCGACAAAAAATTTAAAATCATTGTAAGATAAGGTGATATTGAGTAAAACAAGCCTCCAAACAGAACAGCGGTAAATTGTTTTAAAAATTGTGGTTAACGCAGAAGTAATCACTAATTCACCAGCTAGCCATAAAGAGGCTTGAATTTTGCCAATGTTTACTTGGCATTTCAATTTTTTTTCACTTTGATTAAAAGTACAGTACAAAATATTGTCTCTAATACGTCCATAATGCTTGAAAACCAAAATTTTTGTTTTTGAAAAAAAATATTTGCATGTTTGATAAAGTTTTTCAAGTCCATTTCCAGATTTTGGATTCATTAATAAATGTGAAATAACATCAGACGGAAAAGCAAAACATTGCCGACGGGGTTCTTTAAAAGTATATTTATTGTTGGCAGAAGTCATTTTTGGTAGGAAGACAAAAAACTACAGCCGAACCTCGTTATAACGTTTTTCAAGGGACCGTGAAAAAAAGACGTAATATCGAGGTTGACGTTATAACGAGGTCAAATTAATATAGGCTCCTTATTGAAGGGATCGAAGACAAAGGACGTTATAACGAGGTTCGACTGTAATTATTTTTCAGGGAAAAATATGTTTAAAAAATAGAAAATAACAATGAGAAATAAGTATATTTTCTTGAATAAAAAATGTAAAGAAATGACTTTTTTCTCATGATGATGTGAGTGAGGTATCTAAAGGTGCACTTTAATATTGATTAAATTTACCTCGAGCAGAACGCTAAAGTTTTATTAGTTTCCGTTTTTTCTTTTAGCCAACTATACAAATAACATAATACATCATCCTAAATTCAGTTAAAAAACCGTTTTTTGTCAAAAAGAGTAAAAGAAATATGCACAATGATGTAATATAATTATTTTAAGAAGAAAAAGTTTTCGAGGGTCACTTAATTATTGATGGAATTAATGAACCTCCATAACTGAATTTAGGGTTTTATGATTGACTTGTTTTTTGACTTGTTGCAAGAACTGTGCAGCAGTATATGATGAGAATTTAATTTATTCGTATTGCAAGATAATTGTAATATTAAGCAAAAAATCTGTAAGGCAGACTATTTAAAATAGTAATATTACCAAAAATTGCAGTTATTGGGGGTTGTTAAGTATGCTTAACTGATTCCCTGGGGATGTAATTGTTGGCCGTGACGATGTTTTTGCCCCCTACGGCCTTGTAGTGCCCCAATGATAAAAAAAATCCTTTGATCTTTTGCCGATGTTGGTGAAAAATCAAAAGTGTGTCCCTTCTAATAATTTATTGTCGTACGAACTTGACCGAAACAAATATTTGAATAGTAAAATTAAAAAAATCTTTGATCAATCAATCAAAAAAGTTAATTGATTCAAATATGAATGGTGTGTAATTTTTTATAGATATCCATGCAAGCTTTTATTGATAATATTAGATGACAAAAAAAGGAAGCAAGTGTTCTTATATCACGGATTTCCAGTACAACTAGCAACTTGAAATTCAATTGTTTCTCCTGTGGGTGTAATGTGAATCCCATAACCAGTAAAATCACATGTAAATTCAACTGTCACTCTGGTCGCTGGTGGTCCTGGAGTTTGTCCAACATAATCAATTACAACTCCATCCATACCAATTAATCCAAAATATAAAATGCCAGTAGTCGGATTATCATTTGAAAAGTCACATGTTATTGTGCCTTTTCGACAAGCTTCACCATTAAGGCCGTTATATGTTATAATTGGTAAAGGACTTTGACCAGGATCTCCTTCTAAACCTGTCAAAATTTCACAAGTATCACAGAATGAAGATTCACATGACACTGAATTTACAGCATTTCCGCCATTGAATTTAAGAGTTCCGCCTGTGCATGTCAAGGATGTTGTAACTACTGCTTGAGCTATTGAGGGATTAACATTCAAGTTTTCATTTCCATTAAACTAAAAAAGGGATACTTTTAGTACTTCAAATTTTATATGAACCCCAAGGACATGAACACGGCTAGTGCAACTTTTTCTTAACACGAAAAATACTAGAGAGATTTCCGTTTTTTTGATGTCAAAGTCTTGGAAATCTTTCTAGTATTTTCGTGCTAAGAAAAAGTTGCACAAACCGTGCTTGGGTGCTGAAAAATTACGGGAAATGATGTCAGCGGCAAAAGATCAAAGGAATTTGTCCATTTTGGTGGGGTTTCAGCTCCCTCTAGCCCACCCATAAAAACGGTTTTGGACATAGAAAGACAAGGCATACTACCCCCAACAAATCGAAAAACCTTTTGATCTTTTGCCGCAATTGACAAAAAAAATAATAAAAGTGTCCCCTTCAAAACAAAAATCTTTCCCCTTAGCTCCCTGATGACCCCTTACAATCATATATCCAGTTTTTAAAGCTTGAGGCTCTGGTTGATCTGTGAAATCACATTTAACATTAAGAATATCACATCCTTCTTCAACTGCCGGAGTTAAAACTGCTGCAACATTCCATCTTTCATTTGGAGGTGGTTGAGGTTCAACGACTACAGGATTCGCACATCCTGTACAACCTAAAATTATAGAATACGGTATTTTTTTAAAAAAACTTTGTTTTTAAATTTTTTTAAAAACTTTACTAATTGGTTCAACATTTGTCATTTTCATACATCCATAAATGCTTGAAGTAAAATAGAAAAAAACCAAAAAAGTTTTCATCTTCTTCATTTTTTAAAAATATGTAGTTGAAAACTTTTTTATCGCTTTATAATAATCATTTTTTATCACTTTCAATTTCATATCAAAATTAGGAAATCAAACGTTTAGGAAAGAAAAGAAAAAAGAGATATCTGAAATCCGTTTGACCCAAATAAAAAAATAGCGACATTTGTTTTGTTTCCGAAAATAAAAGTACATAAACAAAAAAAGATAATAGGCTACAAATGGAACCAAAATGATAAAAAAAGTTCTCATTTTTAAAATTTTTTTATAATTTTATAATTTTAATTTTGAGCAAAAATGTGCTTCTTTTTTCTATAAAAAAGAGGAAAATCTTTATTTTAAAAAGTTGACCTGAAATTTAACCTCGAAAATAAAGGCATCAATTTTTCTGACGCAGTTTAGAGTATTTAGGAGTAAAATTTTAAAAAATATGGTAACTAAATTTTTGTAGTTTTAATAATCCCCAAATCACGATAAACAAGCATGAAAAAAGTTTATACCTGGTTTTGTTGTCGGGGGTGATTGCGTCACAGTGATGAAATAATCTTCATCCGATTCAGAAGATGATGATGATGAAGAGGAAAAGGAAGAAGAAGATTTGCTGTCATATTTGTGATACTTTCCATCATTCGACGAAGAAGAAGAAATTTTCGTTTCAAGATAAATGTCAAAAGCATCATCGATTGCATCATCATTACCTTTCGAAGGCATTTTAAATTTTTGATAATAACTGATATCTTTATCAGAATTACTATTATCAGCGAAATATTTACCATCTTTTAACTTCCTATCTTTGTATTTGTGATGATGGCAAAAAACAAACAGAAAAAGCAATGACAAAAATAAAAATTTTAACATTTTTTGAGAAATAAAAAACAAAATTTGCAACTAAAAATGCAACACTAATTTTTATATCAAAATTTTTTAAAGAAAATGTTAAAGTTTAAAAAGCATAAATATGATTAAATTGTATCGTATGAAAAAAATGAATCAATGCTTATTTCAAAGTCCATTTTTTCATTGAATTTGAATCAAAGCAAAAAGAGCACTTTTCAATAAAAAAAATGTTAAGACTACAGAATTTTTTACGTTTTCAAAAAATTTGCAAGAATTCATTGTTATACATCATCATCAACATTCTAAATGATCAACATTTTTCTATTAGTATACAACTACAAGCAGCTGTCTTGTACTGTTTTTGAGTACCGAAAAAAAGTCATTCTTCCAGATTTCAATATTTTGATATGGAATCGACCACAAACAAGCTGAAGTTTGTTGGCAACAAATATGAGTTTCTATCTCCTTCTGGAAAAAGTAGGGCAATTGGTCAAAGTTGACCAAACCATGAAAAAATCGGAAATCGCTTTTTTCTCGAAGCGATTAAACCTGGGGCAAAAGATACATAGACCCAAACTTTGCTGCGTCTACGAGTCTAACATCTGGGCTATCCGAATATACCATCATCTTTTCCCCACCCCTTCTGGTTCTTCCAACTATCTCATTCTACGAAAAGGTCGAAAAACGTACTTTTCAAAACTTGGCGGCGGCGAAACTCCCGACACGAAAATGTTGGAGAGGTCATTTTGTAGGGTCAAATGCGCTTCCCCACCAAGTATTAGGTCCACCCAACACAAGCTATTCAAGTCTCCTTGCCTTTGTTTAAAAATTGAATTGCACTTTTTTTTTGGCCACCCTGTAGAAGATAAAGGCATTTTTGGAACAACGTTTTTTGATAACCTTGTGAAAAAAGGCAACTTTTATTATACAACTTCAAATTTGGCATAAATGAAATATCGAAAAACATATGCATCGAAACAAAATATTATATAAAGCAATCACAAATACAAATACACAACGCAATATAAATAAAAAATGCTATAAAGACATATATTTTTGCTTTACTATGTTTTCCACCCCTTCTTCGATTCTCCCCCAGATCATTGCCAGCTCCATCTAAATTAAAATTAAATGCACCACTGCCTCCGCTTTTGATTCCAGCTGAATTTGAACTTGACCGACTGTCAAATATCGAAGAAGAAGAAGAAAAAGACCCCGATTTTGTGCCGGAATTTATTTTTACTCTCGAACTTGCTCTTGCCGCTGAAGAACCTCTTGCACCACCACTAAATTTTCTTTTAACACGAAATTTTTGAATTTTTCTTGTTGGTGGTGATGTTTCTGAGGTTACTGTAGAAATTTTAAACTGACAAATTCCATCTTTAAATTTATAGTTTTTGCAATTTGGAATAATTTTACGGAATAATAGGCAACTTTCATTCAAATCTGATTTCAAAAGATAAATGTTTTCGTCATCTAAAAATATAAATGTAAAAAATTTAAATAATTGTTCTTTATTTACCTGCGTTACAAAATTTCAAGCACAAAATCGTTAAACTTAAAAAGAACAATTTCATCAACCTTCTATTAATCTTCTTAAATGATAATAAAAATTTTAAACAATACTTTTATCTTTTAAAAAAGAACTATTTTTAAACCTTTTTTCGTCACAAAGAACAGAGAAATTACATATAAAAAATATATGCCTGCAGAGAAAACAAAATGGACGTCGATGACGGCATAGAACCAAAGGCAAATAGGAAGAGAAAAAAGAAATGAAAATGCTTTTTAGCAAAAAAAGAAGTGTAGTTTAGTTGTCTGTCTTGTGGTCAAAAAAAGAGACATTTTTTAAATGTTTTAATGACATTGTGAAACAATACAAACTCTGTTGTAAAACTTTGGATAAAAAAATACAGATCTTTTACCACTATCGGCATAAGATCAAAGGCGTGTCTTTTTCGAAATAATTTCTGCTCTCTCGGAAACAAGATGTTTTTATTTTTAGCACAAAAAATGACTAAAAAAAAGATGCTGCTTTTTTTGGAAAAGTGATGACGTAAGCAAAGAAAGTTAGACTGAACAACAACTGGTTTTTGAAATGGAATAAAAGAGAGAGAAAAACGAACAACAACATTTTGCTTTTAAAAGGTAATGAAAAAGTGTCATTAATGAAATATCAGCTAATAATACAGTGTAGTTTTTTGTCATAGTTTTTTCACGGAAACATTAAACTTTTTTTTCTTGGACAAAACAGATTTAGTTCGTTCCTGCCAAAAATGCAGAAACAAATGGGAACGCAAAAGAAATGAAACTATTTTTCAGCAAAAAAACATAAGTGTAGTTTAGTTGTCTGTCCTGTGGTCTAAAAAAAGATATTTTTAAAATATTTTAATGATATTGTGAAACAATGCAAACTCTATTGTAAAACTTGAGCAATAGAAACAGATCTTTTGTCGCTATCGGCAAAAGATCAAAGGTATGCCCTTTCCAAAACGGTTTCTGCGTTCTCTGAAATGACATTTTCCTGACGTCCTTGTATAAATTCATCACTATTTTTAGAACAGAAAAAAAGACTTCTTTTTAGAAATTTATGACGTAAGCAAAGGAAATTAAACTGCATAAAGATCGATGACTAAAGCCTTTTACAAGTACAGCTGTTGGCATGGACTAAAAAACAACAAAATGTGGCTTTTGCTGATAATGACTTACTTTACTTTTCCATTTGTTACAATATGATACTGTTTGAGAGTTATGATAAATTCATGACTTTTGTTTAATTAATTCAAACTACAAATCAGTAATAGAATTTTTAAAAAAAGTTATCTTTTGCATAAAAATGCTAAATTTGTTTTTAAAGTTATTCACGAAAACTTTGATCTTTTTTTGCAAATTAATCGACAGAAATGGGTTTTATTCATGTTTGCCAAAAAAAAAGATAATATCTAAACAAAAGAAAAGTTTGCCGAAAACAAAAAAAAGAAAAAGGAATAGGACATTCACTAGAAGTTTCTTTTTCTGCTACATTGCGATGATGTCAAAGAAAGGCACATGCATTTGACCTTCAAGTTGAAAAAAAAAGATGGCAAAATAAAAAATGAATCAAATAATGGACACAAAAAACCGGTCATTAGTGTGTGTCGGTGTAAAAAAAACCAGAACTGATTCATTTTTGATTTTTATTTTTGGCCAACTTGGAACTTTTTTTTCTTTTTTTGCAACTTTTTTTCATTTTGGAGGTTTGTGTCGAACGAATGTGAAATAACTTTTTTGTTAACAGTGGGAAGATATTATTTAAAAAAGCTGAAAAAGGTCAATTATCCAAAGAAGATTATATTTCGATTGTTTCGATGTTATCAAAATTTAAAAAATTCATGCCACAAAAGGTAAATGTTTTATTAAGATGAAGAAACTTTTAAGTTTATCGTTTGACAAAAAACATGAGTGTTAATTTATAACAAACAGCGCTCTTAGGGATCCCCAAAACCCTGATGCAGGCCATGTGCCGGGGATTTTAGTTCCGGATCTAATCCCGGATGTAATCATTATAGTTTTACCACAGAAAAATTCGGGAATCTCGAGTCCTGTCCGTCAGGGCTGAGCGGAAATCCGTTCTGCTATTTTTCCGGAAATTCCGTTTTCTTAATATTTTTGGTTATCCTATTGATAAATCTGGATCTAATCTATCATTTGACACAAAATTGGGACTTTAAATGAAATATTAATAAATTTTATAAAAAAACGGAATGGGACCGGAACGGAACGGAATTGAATTGACCGGAACGGAATAAATTCCGGAATGGGGATGTTAACTTCCAAATTAACACCAAATTTAATAAAATTCCTTGATAATTTGATAAAACTAAGTGATAGACGTCATATAGAAGAAAAAATAACAATTTTATCAAAACATATCTGTTTAATTCTCCCATTCCGGTGAAATTCCGGAATTCATTCCGCTCAGCCCTGCTGTCCGTCCCGGAAAACCTTACTGAGAGTTAAAAATCATGAATTTGAACATAAGAATTAGGCAGTTAAAATTTTGCAAGAAAAACATTTATAACTTTTTAATAAAATTTTTGCAGGTTCAAGAAACTATTAAGCATAAAAGAAATCAAAATATGAAACATGCCAATGAAGCAGAACAAAAACGTCCCAAAGATCAGCATCAAGAGGTAAGTTTATTCTTTCATATTTCGATGACAACGCAAATTTTTTACAGAAAATTCCAACCAAATTTGTTGCATCATTTGATGCATTGACGTTTGAAGACATTGAAACAAAACCAAAACCAAAAATGCCAAAAAATACCAATCCTTCTTCAACAAACCCTTCTCTCAAACCCAAAAAAGATATGCCAAAAACGTTTGATTTTATTGCATTTTTGGAAACATATTTTGATGCGAATGCTCAGGTATGTAACAGTTATGCAAATTTACAGATAGAAATTATTAAAGGTTTTTTTAGTTCCGTGAAAATTGGATTAAAGCAAATATTGAAGATAACACTCTTGTGCCATTTTTTGAAAATATGTTTGCTTCTTTCTGTAATATTTTGATGACAGCAAATGGGAAAGAATGCCGGGAACTTTTGATGCTAATTGAAAAATGTATGTCAAATCCATGGTTTCAACAACCGTTTTCGATTGCGTAAGTTTTACCTGTATCGATTAAGAATCAAAGGCGCAACAATAAAGCTGTTGAAACGTCTTTGATCTTTTACCGCTCTTGAGATATGATTTTTCGAGAAAAACGGGATTGTCCAGATATGACATTGAGTTTTCTTCGAGAATTTAAACCCTCCTCAATTATCGATCTTTTCCTTTGATCTTTGCATATTTTAACAAGAACATCAGATTTCGGCTTTTCCCATTAAAATACCCGGTGTCAGATCTAGACAATTTTTGATTTGTAGGCCCTCTCATCTTTTGTATTTTGCCTTTTTAATCTTTAGTTTTTATAAAATAAAGCCCCCCAACTTTTAGGCTCAACCAGTACAGTACGAGTGCCAAAAACATTACAGCAAAATCAACGGTATGTCTTTTTGTGAAAGCATTAATCAAATTTATTTAATTTAACTTTTGCAGCAAAAATCAATCAATTCAACTGATATTTTTAAAGAAATGATAAAAATTGTAATTTGGAAAGATTGGCAAAAACTTGAGGCATCACTTGATGAAATTTTTACCCGAATTTGCGAAAAACCAAATTTTGCCAACTTTTTTGCTGCTTTATTTATTGCTTTGCATGAAATTGAAACATAGATGAATAGGGGGTTGGAATTCCAACCCCCCACCCCTCCCCCCCTGTCAAGCGAAAAATTTTCGAGAAAAATGAGCAAAGGGGGGAGTACATGAAAAAGTGGAAAAATTTTGGGAAAAGCGGAAAAAGGTGGAAGTACATGGAAAACCTAAAAATTTTCTTTTAAAATGAATACGGAAAAATGAGAAGTTTTCACAGAATTATTCCCAAATAATAGCTGTACAATAACTTTATTAATTAAGCATAATTTCAGTTAAAATAGTAATAGTCGTCAACATTTGATACTCAACAATATTAAAGGGGTTAAAATTTTTCTTTACAAAGTTGTTAAATATATTACGTAACTGAGTAAACGTTATTTAGACACTTATTGCGGAACATCTAAGGTCAGCCAACTTTTGTAAATTAATTTGTATATGCAGAAAGGCATCAATAATAAATAGTTTTAACTTTCAAGCGCATTCTTCTTTCATTCCGAAAAGCGAGGTAAACCCCATCCGACATAAATGCTTAACATAAGGTACTAGACGCTTCAAATGTTTGCTTTAACGTCATCTCTCTCTTTCATTGATGCATCGAACAAATTTCGATGTGAAACTTTGAGGGCGTTCAATAGTTAATTCTTTTAAATAATTGCATCCATTTTTTGTGGCCATAATTTTCTTTTCCTTTGTTAACATAATCATTGTCAGAGTCGAGAATGACGGATTTTTTATTTTTCATTAGTAGCTTGCCTTTACTTTTGCCGCATTTTGGTGAGAAACATTCTGTCCGAAGTTACGAATTCATCACTGTTACGTAGTGTTGCGCGGTCAATTGACCAATAGTAATTTACGGTCAATTCAAAATATTTTATTGCCACAAGTAAAGTACTTTAATTTTTCTAGTTTAAAGTACTTTACAAATAATAGATTTATAGCATTTTCATGATGTTAAGTGTTATTAAATCAAGATAAAAAAGCATTTTTCAAACATTTTAAAATATTTCTATGTACAACTTTAGGTGGTGGATAGCATTTTTTTTGGTTTTTGGAGTGCAACTGAGATATTGTGGTCACAACTATGCTTCTTAGAATATTGACTTTGGTCTTAAAATGAATCTCATGTTTAAGTTTATTAATGCAGGATAGGGTTTTACAATCCGATGAATATTTTTCATTTGCCTATCAATTGATAAATCACTATCAATTACCCCAACATCATGGAAAACTTTGTTTTGCAGATACTTCATAATGATCCCTAATGACATGTTTTTCATGGTTGTATGCTGATATTAATTAAATTTTAAAGTTTCGCCTCTACAATACACTTTTGGCCCTAAAATGAGCCTTTTAAAGTGTTTTGAGCTTATGTATACACTAAATCACTACTTAAGGCATATGCGATTAATTAACTGGTTAATTGACCAGCACTACTATTTTACCGGCCAACTTATCAACACTACTGTTACGTTACAGTTGGTGATATATTTGTAACAACCAACACATAGTTTCTCGTCGCCACTTTATTTCTGTCTTCATCATCGCCAATTTCCAAGAATCTTGAAAAACAACAATAAGTCTGCCTTTTCAATCGACGACCTCAAATATCTCTTTAGTAGGAAGCCCGACAGAATTTATTATCATAAAATGCGATCAACGACGAGAACGAATACGTGCTTCAAGTTGTAAGAATCATTATTAAAAATTTATAAAAATTACAAAAAACTTCACTTTGTCTTCATTAAGTTGAGCTTTAATAGTGACGTATAACAAAAATAACATCATGAAAACCGTCAACTTATCGGTCAAAAGCAGAGAAGATTTTACAATAACAGAAGTAATATCAATTATTCACAATTAAACCAATAAAGCAAAACAATAGTAAAATCATGAACAATTTACCCAATTTAAACGAGATCACACCAACTACGGACGCTGATTTTCAAAAACGTAAAAACAAACTCAATCTTATTAAACTTCGTAGATCAGTTAGAAGAAAAATAGAACAACCTATTAATTGCAAATGCAAACTTGCATCAGAAAAGAACATACCTCTTTTCTTTGTAAAACAAAAGAAGTAAAAAGAACAATAAATCTTGAAAAGTAACAAAAGAAACCAAAATTAAACCCCTACCCTTGTATTTCCGAAGTAAAAAAACTAACAAAATCAGTTAAATAAAGTCCAAGCAAAAGTCCAAGTATTACAAAAAAAGGTCGACGAACCCCTGACAAGCGAAATATAGGAGTAACTATAAGAAATTTTTTGGCGGCGCGAAGCGCCGCCAAAAATTTTTTTCACATATGCAAAAAAGGTCGACGGACCCCTGTCACTCATTTCGAAAATTTTAAGGTGGGAGATAGCAAAATTTTATTTTTCCAACCCCCCTATTCAAGTATGAATTGAAAGTGCCATGGAAAAATATGTCCCTAAACTTCAAATTCATAAAACTGTTATTCGACTGATCACTGAAAAAATTGAAAAATGTACAGTGATTGCGAAAGATGATGTAATCAATACTGACAAGGATCAGGGAAAAGAGGATGAAAAGATACAATTAATTGAGGCCACAAATAAACAACTTTATGGTACCCTAAAGTAGGGAAAAATCCTAAATTAATTAATTAAACTCCTCTTTAAATTTTTTAGGCTTGTTTCAAATTTGTTCATCAACAAATTTGTTAATTTCAAAGTTTGTGAAAATTGTATTACTGTACTTTTACAAAATGCCGAAAAAACTGGTAATGAAGAGATCCATGAAAATCTTATTGAATTTATGAAAGATGTTGGTAAAATTCAACAAAATGCCAATTTAGATGGTTACATCAATCAACTCGCAAAATCTTCACCAAATGTTTCTGGGAAAATTGGAATAAAAATCTTAGAACTTATGAGTCTTCGAGATAAAAAATGGATTCAAGAAGAAGAAAAAATTTCTGCATAAATTTTTAAAAAGTAATGTTAATTGTTTTTTTCTTTTCATTTGATTTTTTTCTAAGATAGCTAAAGTGGCTTTGTAATTGTTGATGACTTTTTTAATGAAAATAAAATATTGATGATTTTTTTGATAATTTTTAAAGTTTTTCATAGAATTCTTCGGAGAAATGTATGCTAGAAATTATTTCAAAATGTAACAAAGGCAAAATCAAAGAAAACGTTAATCATTAAAAAAACTATCAAATTTCGGGGTATCTAAATTTAACTTTAAATAAAATCAACATTTTACTTTTCCTTTAAAAAGGGAATCAATTTTGCCGTAAATTATACAAAAAATTGAGTTAAAAATGTTTAATCATTGTGTAAACGATGAATCGAATTTTTGAGAAAAAAATCAAATGATTGTCAGAATTGTGTAAATTATATGGATTGTTCAAATGTTACCGTACTTCAATTTAAATGAAATTAAGTTAATAACAGGTTTGTATACTGTATAAAAAGTACAAAAAGTTTCTGATAAGAAAAAGTGAAAAAATTTATTTCAAAAAAAACAATTTGAAGAAATCAAAAAATACAAAATTGCATAATGAAAAACAAGAAAGAGAACAAAAATAAAAATAGATATTGCAAGAAAAAAAATTATTTCTTTGGCTTACATTTGTGTTCTGTGGTATTCAATTGAACATATTCTTCATCAGTTCCATTTTGAACAACTTTTGCACTAACATGAACACCCTTGCAGGAATTACAAGTATAATATTTGAATGTTGAAGACCATGTATATTCATAACATTGCTTCTTCTTTTTATCATTTGGAAGAAAAATAACCAATTTTTTAAGAATTTTCTTTCCCGATTTTCGTTCAACTAATTTGTAATTTGGTTTTCTAATAATTTTTGATTCAACAGGGGGATTAAGTTCTTGGAAATTTTGTGGGAGATCAATTTCTAAATTAGCAGATTCTTTTACAGGTTTAGATCTTTTAATCCATTGTTGTTGAGGTTGTTTGAAAGTTGAAGATTCATTTTCCATTGTTTGATGGCATTCAACGTATTCCATATTTGAACAAGCATGTTTTAGGTTTCGAACATAAACAAATTCATTTCCATTTTCATCTTCACTAACATAAGCTTGAATATAAATACTTTCTTTTCGGCATTTTCTACAATTATACATATTTTGACCATTATCCCAGGTAAATTTAAAATAATTTTTTTTATCTTTTGAAGTAAAAATCATCAAAATCTTCTTCTTTTTTTCATTTTTGCTGTAAATACAATCTTCAGTTGCTTCTTCAAAATTTGGTTTTTTGATAATTAAATCAGATTGATAGTTATCAGAGTTGAAAGGACGCAGCTCACAAATATGATTCGTTTTTAGACAATAAACATAATCTTTTCCAGTTGAATCTTGTAGAATTTCAGCAGAAGTATGTTTCTTTTTACTAATACATCCACAGCAAGAAAAAACTTTTCTATGAAAATCATAAAAATATTCATAACACGAATTTTGGTTTGGATTTGGAAAAATAAAAAGACGGTATCGTGGACCACCATTTCGAATATAATGAATATATTTAAAATTTGGAGCTTGAATAATATTTTCCGCTGTTGGAGACAACTTTTGCTTTTTTGTTTCACTTAAAAAACTATGTTTTATTACAGAAACGCAAAAAATAAAACTTTACCGTTCTATATTAGTAGATTGATTTAACGAATTTTCATCCACAGTATCAAGTTTGAAAGTTACCCTTCGACGCTTTCGAAGATTTCGATCCCTAAAATTCAGACAATAAACTTTAATGTTTTACCCAAAAAATGACTTACATTTCATTATTTTCATCTCGATCAACATCAAATGCTTCTGCAGAAGAAATGGGAACTGTATTTTCAGCATCTTCAACTGGTTCAACAAGGGGAGGATTTGCAACTGCTGGAATATCCTTATCATGTTCATTATCACCAGCAGCAGGAGTTGAAACATTGTTATCACTTTCTTGACTGTCATCAATACTTTCTTCAACATTTTTGTAAACTTCTAATAATTCCAAAAGTGTTGTTTCAATTTGATCTTCAAAAGTTGGATTTTCTTGGCAATAATGAAGAAAAGGAATTAAGAATTTCGTCTTAAAAATTTTGCCATTTTCAGATTGAGAAATATCAAATTTATGTTTAAACTAAAAATCAATTACATAATAGAATCTTCATTATTAAAATAAATAACGTACCTTTCCATTTTTGGCATTATTGATAAACTTTTCACATCTTTGAACAGATGAAAAAATAATTGCATATTTGTTTGAATCAGTTTTACATTCATCAATATACAGAATTTGAGGAAATAAATTTTGATGGATGTAATTTCTTGCAAAAGTTGCATGAATGAAGTCATTTTCTAAAAATGTTGCTTATTAAGTTTATGAAAAACATGAACATGGAATTAAATGCCAACAAGCAAAATAAGATTTATGAAAAAACTTACTATTTTCGGTTGGCTTAATAACCAAATATCCATCTATTCCATTGATTTGTAATTGGCAACTGGCATAATATCGAGCATTTTGTCGATCATTGATCGAGACCACTTGTATTGAATCAGAGTTCTAAAAAAGTAATACAATAAAAATGATAAAAATTTTAGAAAAAAACGAACCAGTTTATTAAGGTCTTCCATTCTTGATTCTCTTTGACTACACAAAAAACTTAACAATTTTCCAAAAAAACGAAAGAAAGAAAAAGATTGTGCAAATGCCAGATAGCAAAAGGTTATAAAATGAATGAAAGAAGGTTCAGTGAAATTATAATCCTTCACGTTGGCAAAAATCAAAAAATGAATAAATTTACCAAAATGAACCAATAAAATCTAATAACAACAACACTTCAATCTCAGTGAGGCCGAGTAAATGTTGTTAGAGAAAAATCCTCCTACTTCAAAGGAATTATACAAAATCAAGAATAATTTGATCAAATAAGGCAACACTTCATCAATCTCAGTGACCCCACGATTCATCAAAACATAACAGATATAATGTTAAGCTCTTAAAGAAAATTTTGAAGTATTTGCTGTCAATCAATGGAAAACCAAAGGTATTTTGAGGCATAAATTACAATTTATTCTTTTTGTTGGAAAAAAAGAAAGACAATCAAATGGCAAAAAAGGGTCCGCTTCACAATTGTGCCAACAGTGCCCGTCCGTCGCCAAAATTCCGAGGGATGTAATGACCTCTGAACGTTAACTTTAAGTCTTGAAGGTTGTAATACAGTATGACATTTGTCCTTTGCCCCCTTTTTTTCAAACGATGTGCCATAAATGGTTTAGAGCGGTTCTATGATAGACTAAAAATTGTTAATGCATTTTTTTGATTTTTTGTTTTTTTCTTCGTTAATATAAAAGATTAAAATGAGACAAATTAACTGAAAAAAGTCTATTTAAAATCTCTCAGGCAAAATAGAGACAATCCATCTCAAAGTCGGTGAAAGAAATTGCAAAATGTCTAAAAACTTCAATTTCTGGTAAAAAAATACTAATCCAAATAAAAAGCATTGAATTTATTGTTTCAATAAAATTAAAAACAAATTACTGTTACAAAATAATAAATTAATAGGTCAACATTTTTTGATTTATTCCCAGCTTTCTTTCTTTTGAAGTTGAGTTCCATCAGCTTTTCCGAGATAAATTCCTTGACCTCGAAGATACCAGGATGGACTTTCATCCATTGTTGGTTCATAGACAGTCCAGTGTTTCTTCTTTCTAGAAACATAAAAATATTAAATTATGCAAATTGTCATAAAACAAACCCATCAGAAGAAGTTGCATCACACCAAAATTCAGTTGTTTGAACGGCATTTGGATTAAAGGACCATGCCATTAATTCTCCGTCCTTAAGTTTTGTTTCATCAATTGTGTCATCCCCTGAGGCACAGTTAAGTGTAACT
The DNA here is from genome assembly GCA_024447195.1 of Panagrolaimus sp. LJ2414. Classification (NCBI taxonomy): domain Eukaryota; kingdom Metazoa; phylum Nematoda; class Chromadorea; order Rhabditida; family Panagrolaimidae; genus Panagrolaimus; species Panagrolaimus sp. LJ2414. The sequence continues at coordinate 4,507,263 of JAMRXY010000023.1, forward strand.
TCAACATCAGCACCCATGTGATTTTGAACTCGAACATAAGTTTCTCCAGCATGTTGTTTAAGGCCATTTGCAATTGCTTCAACAAGTAAATCAACAGCTGGTCCAATTGCAGGTGCACTAAAATTTGCATATTTTAATAAAATTGGATGTCTAATATCTTACATTGCATTGGTGGCAGAGATTGCTGCAAATAGGATGAAAACAGAAGTAACTTTCATGATTGATTTTTAAATATTAGAATATTTATCACTAAAAATAAAATAGATGATGGAAATACACATTTTTGGTTGGGCTTTTATACTAGTCAGTTTTGTTTTTCCAAAAATGTAAATGAACAAAAACATCCTGGTTTTTACAGTACATTTTAAATTAGAGACAATAACAATATCGCAGCTTCGCATAAATTATTTGTGTGTTTTTTAATGTTTGAAGTTTTTTTGTGCAATCACTTCCTTTTATAAAAGTTTTTGTCTCACTTTTTGATAAAAGTACAAAAATAAGTGTATTATTTTTGATATTATTTTTTGTAGTCAAAAAAGGCATTTCATCATGGACTCTTATTTGCATATATATATAATGACCATTTGGCACGCGTTTGTTCACCTTCCTTTCCTATTGTTTGGGACTGCCGTGATAAATTTGTTTCGTTTCAATAAATTATTAAATTAAATTTATAAATATACACACTTTTTTTGCTTTTTTAAAAAACAATTTAACACAGTCCTTTACTGAAAACGTCTATCTAGCGATATTAAAAGTCCTAGGAATTTTTGTCATCATTTGAAAATGATTCCATCGATCTAAACCAATGGATAATCTTTTTTAGAGACATTTTATGCAAGTTTTGTGTAACTGCTTATTCTTTTTTTAAAGAATTAAATAGGTTTTTTTACTTTTCATTAGCTCCATTTCGTGTTATGTGGCAAACGCTGTATTGCCAAAAGGTGGTGATTCATTACCATACACTATTATTCCTTTCAAATGTATCCATGCAAATTTCTAGCGGCCCCAATTATCAAGTGTCATTTTCGCCTTATTTTAGTAATATACTATAATTTGGTATACAGTTCAATCCTTATATCTTGAAAGCGTGTTTTTCGTTTTACAAGTTTCAAAAAGCTAGCAGCAGATAAAAAGGGTCATGTAAACGATGAATGACACACTTCTGACCATATCAAACTTTTATAAACAGACGAAGATAATTTCAAGATATAAGGATTGACCTTGATACCAAATTATAGTATATTACTAAAATAAGGTGAAAATGGCACTTGGTAATTGGGGCCGCTATAAATTTGCATGGATACATTTGAACACATGGGGAACACGATAAAATATATCCTATCTCAAATTGTGGGTTATAGTCGGTACGGTTCCCTTGTTAGTGTATGACGGATTTTTCTCGGAAAAGGAAGAAAAAATTCCATAGGATCCTTTCCTTTCTTTCGCGAAATATATTTATTCCGCGGTTTTTATTCAATAATGAACAGACACAAAAACCCTTTTGCAGCATCATCTGGTCGGACAAGCAACTGCTCTCTACACCTTGAACCTTCTTGATTCTCAAAAACAAAAAAGATGTCTGTCTCTTCTGATGTTATCAAAAAGATTGAAGATGATTATGCTGAACTTCAAGTAAGTAAAATTTCCACCTCACTCGTAATCACATGTAACGTATATTTTTATATTTTTCAGATCATGGCAAACTCCTCCAACTTCTTTTCTTTGCTTCATTTCAGTCACCTTTATTCAAGGATTGGTGAATTTTCTTTATTATTTGTTTCAAGTTTTAACTTCTTTCATTTTTTAGGATATTCATTTCCTCGTGCCACCTTTGATGAACTCAACGGAGAATATGGAACTGCTGCCTTTGCAAATCTTGATCGTCATCTTCACTTTGAATAATTAGTGGTAAGTATATATATATACTTTTAAACATGTGAATATATCTTTTGTTCTTTTTAGCCTCTGTATACGGGAAAATACTCAATTACGCTTCTCATGTTGATAAATCTGCTCTCTTGATTCTGATTCTGGCATTCGAGTGGTGAACAAAGTGTTGTAGAAAAGGAACCAATTGCTGTCATTTTTCTTGAACCTATTCCTGAGAAACGAATCTATAATTTTTATTTTTTATTTTTTATTGTTGTTAAATTTTGTGTTTTTTAAAAAAATAAATATTTTAATTGTTAAAAGTTTTTCTTACTGGGCAACTCTGGGGTGGAAAAAAGGAGAACGAAAAAAGGAGGAAAACAGATTGGTTATCGGGCAACTCGCTAACTCCTAGCTAAGACTGACACGCTGCAACGCTAGAGTCTTAACTAGGCACTACTGGGCAACTCGAGTCACCTGTGACTCAGGCTGTGACTAGCAATAAATGTTGAAATGTTTGGATATTGTCTTTTAAGGTTAGATAAAACTGTATTTAATCAATAAATTATTTATTATCATAAAAAACGCATCATTATCATATAAAAAAATAAATTGCAAAAAGAAACAATTAAAGCTTAAACATAATCTTCATATTCTGTTTCACAGAAATAAACTTCTTCAGTTTCTGCATCATAATATACTTCACCAATATCTTCTTCGGTATCATCATCTTCACCATTATCAAGTTCTTCTTCTGAATCAACATATTCAGGTGGAAGTTCTAAAAGAGCATCTTCATCATATTGACGTTCTTCTTCTGAATAATATTCATCATCTTCATAACATTGACGTTCTTCTTCATCATCACATTCCCCATCTTCATCATCACATTCAAATTCTTCTTCGTAGTCAAACTTCGGAACATAATAAGTTGAATGAAGTTGGACGCAGAAAGTAACACTTTTAGGTCGTCTTGAACGCTAAAATGAAATGAAAAGGTTAAGTAAGCTCTTTTTCCTCCAAAAAATTAAACAGCTTACTTTTTTATTATCCAAAATTTTTTGTATGAATTTTTCACGAGATACATAAACAGCAACAACATTTCCAGGTTCAGCATGAATATCATTTTGATTATCAACTGGAAGAGCAACGGATTGGGTATCAGCTTCACGAGGATTATAAGATGGAGAATCAACGGTAAGATCCATATCAACTTGAACAGCTGCATTAGGGTCAGCATTAACACCCTTGTAAAGTCCCAAAAGATCAACACCAGATGAACGAGAACGTTTATTAGCAGAAGATTCTGAAGCTGTTGGAGTCGGAGAAGATCGCTTTCTGCTAGAAGGATTCTGAAAAATAAAAACAATGAAGTAAATATGAAGAAAAATTCAAAAAAAAAAACTTACTTCAGATTCTTTTTTAAATTGCTTAAGCAAAAATGAGCACTTAGCTAAGTTTTCTTCTGGTATCCACTTGTTGAATCGATTGTCATAATCTATAAAACAACGAAATATCAGTAAAATATATATATATATATATTATAATAGCTTACCCTTCCATTTAACAAGATAATCAGTATGATTGTTTTTAACACGTTTCTTCAAAATTTCTTCAACTTCATATTCTTTAGGAGAATTAGCTGATTTAGCTGAAGAGCATGTAGCACTTGAAGAAGCACGACGAGGTTTTTGAGGAGTAGCTTTTTTGACAGGTTGACGTTGTCGAGTTACTGCTTTTTGTTGTTTCTTTTCTCGGGTGAAAGCCATTGCTGCAAAAAAATTATATATTAATATGTATAAATATGATAAATAAAATAAATAAATAAATAAATAAATATAAATTAGCAGAAAGAATAACGAAAAGAAAAACAAATGTAAAACATTTCATTTTGAGGAATTTTTTTCGACAAAGAGGAAAAACTTTTTTCGTCAAGGCTACAAAAATGCAATCAATCGCTTCGAGAGCATTTAAGTTCAAATTTTTAAAACAAAAATTATTTTGTGAAAAAAGGTGTTGAAAATAATGTTTTTTATATATTTTAAAACTGTCACACATAATATTTAATTATTATTATATATTTTATAACTGTCACACATAAGTGATAAACATGTTAAAGCAGCTGATTGTTGATTCCAGCTTCATCAAAAAAGGTTAGTTGTGTCTTTGTGTATTATATATGTATTTATCTGAATTGTTTTAGGTTTTTGCTGTTACGTTATCAATTGTAAGTGATTGCTGTACTCTTGTTGCAACGGAAAAAACTGCAAGCTTATCTCCAGAAGATATTCGAAATGAAAAAGTTAAAGTTCTTAAATGTATTCAACCAAATACTTTGAATGATATCTTTGTTGGTTAATATACTGCTGATCCTAAAGGAGAAGGTATGTTTATTCTAAATAATGCTTCATTTCTTTTAAATATACTTTTTTTAGCTGATGATGCTCGAACCGGTTATCTTGTAGATGCACAAGTTCCTAAAGATTCAATTACTCCAACATTTGCAACAGCTGTTCTTCGTGTTAATAATGAACGATGGGACGATGTTTTATTCCTTTTACTGGAAAAGGTATTTATAGTATTATTTGATTCTATGTTTAAAGTTATATTATTTAAGCTCTCAGTGAACGAAAAGCAGAAGTTCGAATTCAATACAAAGATGTTTTAACCGGTGTTATTTCTGAAGAAGGAAAGCTAAAATGTGATGAATTGGTTATTCGTTGGCAACCAAGTGAAGCAGTTTATATGAAACTTATGACAAATAAACATGGATTTGGCTTTGATACTGAAGAAACTGAATTAGATCTTACATACAATTCTCTTTATAAGGTATTCGCTATTGTACACCCTATCCACTTTTTTTCATATCTTCCGATTTTAGAATATCCGTTTACCTGATGCTTATGAACGTCTGATTTGTGATCTCCTTTCTGGTATGCAATACAATTTTGTTCGATCTGATGAACTTGAACATGCATGGAGAATTTTCACTCCAATTTTAAAAACTCTTGAAGAAAAGAAAGTTAAACCTCAGCAATATAAATTTGGAAGGTATGTCCATGATCATTACCGTATACTTTTTGTAAAAAATGGTTTTTATTTTTTAGACGATGGCCTGAAGCTAGTGATGAGATGAGGCATAAACATGGTTTTTCTGGCACATATAAATAGACTCCACCGAATAAACTTTAATGTAGAGAAATTCAAAAATTTGTATGATTTTTCTCAACTGATTTGTATGTGTAAAATTTTGTTGAGTGTCATCGATAATAAACATTATTTGATTTGAAAGATTTTCAGACGAGGAAGAGGTGAAGATAAGTTGGATGGAGAATATGCAGAGAGAAGACTTGTAGATCTTGAATCTTTAGTTGACTTTGAGCTGCTTCTAGCTTATTTGAAGATTTAACAAGTGATGATTATCATTGATTCAGCATCACCATATCCAGTTTTTGATGTTCATTGATATCCTATAAAGATGAAATATATAATCTGAAACGTATTAAAACGGATTGTTTGTTGTTGAAGCTTGGTATGGTTGAGGATAGGTATCATTTTTTTTGAGGAGGTTTAGGATTTTGGTGAATGCTTAGTTGATTGGTTGTAATTGAAGGGGTTCTTTTTGTATCTGCTCCTGTACAAAAATCTGTTGGAGGGGCACCATTTCCAACTTGACATTATTCAGCTTTCGGTTCAGCCCCATTTATTTAAATAGTTCCCATCCTTTAAATTTCAATGAAAAATCTATAAAAGAGGGTTACGGTAGTTTAACAAACTTGTTATTCTCCCGATGCGTAAAAAGCATAAAATGCAAAACCAGTAGAATGAATCATACTTGCCAGTACAAAAACAGTTACCCATCCATCGGATGATGTTTTTTTGATGGTATTTTTTTTCTACTTGTTCAAACGAAATGAAACTTTTTCACAGTATTTGTTAGATATTACGGTATGCTTTTTTAAAGAAAGTTTAAAAAATTAAAAAAATATCTGATGGCTTCAGATGGCCGGAAACGCGCTGGGAGCGGACTGAGAACACTTTTTTTAACGTTGCTTTTAGAATCAACAAATAATTTTTTTTAGAGACCTTTTATGCAAGTTTTGTGTAACTGCTTATTCTTTTTTTAAAGAATTAAACAGGTTTTTTTAATTTTTCATTAGCTCCATTTCGTGTTATGTGACAAACGCTGTGTTGCCAAAAGGTGGTGATTCATCACCATCTTTTGGCAACACTCTCTCAGTTGGACATATCGTTAATTTATTCCTTTCTTTTATTTCCTTTCTTTTGCAAAATATATTTATTCCGCGGCTTTTATTCAATACAGAGTAGACGCAAAAACCCTTCTCTCTCTACACCAAAGCCAGGTCACAATAATCACCTTTCGTGATATGTTATACCATCGATAAATTAATTTAAAAATTTGATTTATCGGTTGTTTTACTTCCCTTTTGCCAAAAACGCATCTCTCTGTTGGACATATCGTTAAGTGCTCTGTCAGTTTGCCGTTCAATGGTGACGATAGACTCTATTTTATCTGATCTGAAAAAACTTGATGTTGCATAATATCAAAGAAGCATCAAAATTTTTTGGCGCCTGTTTCTCTTAAATTTTCAGTGCCTTTGTTCTTCTTTTATTTTTGTTGAAATGCATATCTTTTTGCTGCCATCTGCCATTCGCGCACTCTTTTTCTTTTCTCTTTTGGTGTTCCGTTCCCTTTTTTCTCTCTTTCTTGCTTTTTTAAAAACTAGTTTTTTTATATTTTGTCTTTCAGCAACAAACACAATCAAAAAATGGAAGAACAAAATTCAAAGGTTTGTTTTTTTCTTTAACTTTACAGTTTAAAATGTATTCTTTTAGAAATCTAACTCAATTCAAGTAATATCCATCAATAAACGACAAAATGCTCGATATTATGCGAGTTGCAAATTACAAATGGATGGAATTGATGGATATTTGGTTATTAAGCCAACCGAAAATAGTAAGTTTTTGACATAATTTTTTTTACTTTTACCTGTGTTTTGACTTCATATGAAATGTTAATAAGCAACGTTTTTAAAAAATGACTTCATTCATGCAACTTTTGCAAGAAGTTACATCCATCATGATTTGTTCCCTCAAATTCTGTATATTGATGATTGCAAAACTGATTCAAACAAATATGCAATTATTTTTCCTTCTGCTCAAAGATGCGAGGATGTTATTAATTATGCCAAAGATGGAAATGTAAGTTCTTCATTTTGTCTGATGAAGATTCTATTATGTAATTGATTTTTAGTTTAAACATAAATTTGATATTTCTCCATCTGAAAATGGCAAAATTTTTAAAACGAAATTCTTAATTCCTTTTCTTCATTTTTGCCAAGAAAATCCAACTTTCGAAGATCAAATTGAACCAATACTTTTGGAATTATTAGAAGTTTACAAAAATGCTGAAGAAAGTATTGATGGCAGTCAAGAAAGTGATAACAGTGTTTCAACTCCTGCTGCTGGTGATAACAATGAACGTGATAAGAATATTCAAGCAGTTGCAAATCCTCCTCAATCCCTTGTTGAACCAGTTGAAGATGCTGAAAGTACAATTCCCATTTCTTCTGCAGAAGCATTGGATGTTGATCGAGATGAAAATAATGATCGGTAAGGAATTAATAAGGGTAACGCAGATTTTTACAGTAACCGCAATTTCAGTTTACGAAGTCTCCGAAAACGTCGAAATGTATCTTACAGATTTGATGAAATCGATGCTATGAATAAAAATTTATTCGATCCATCTTCCAAAGAACGGTAATTTTGTATCTTTTTTTCTCACTCAGAATAAATAAATGATATATTTGTTTTAGTGAACCAAGAAAGAAAAGGCAAAAGTTATCTCCAACTGCCGAAACTGTTATTCGAGCTCCAAATTTTAAATATATTCATTACATTCGAAATGGTGATACTCGATCTCGACTTTTTATTTTTCCAAATTCCAGCAAAAAGTTTTGTTATGAATATTTCTTTGATTTTATAAAGAAATTATACGTCTGCTGTGGCTGCAATAATAAGAAGAAACATACTCTAGCAAAAATTCAACAAGATTCAAATGGAAAAGATTATGTGAATTGTATCAGAATGGATCATGTTTGTCAACTTCGATTATACAAATCTGAAAAATATCAATCTGATTTAATTATCAAAGAACCGAATTTCAAAGAAGCAACTGAATTTAATGCTGTTGGTAAAGAAGACATCAAGAAAATTTTGCTGCTTTATACTTCAAAAAATAAGAAGAATTTTTTTAAATTTAGCTGGGATAATGGTCAAAATATGTATAATTGCTTTAAATGCCGTGAAAAAAGAGTCTATGTTCAAGCTTGTGTTCGTGAAGATGAAAATGGGCATAAATTTGTTTATGTTCGGAATCAAAAGCATGTTTGTTCTAAAATGGAATATGTTGAATGCCATCAAACAATGAGAAATGAATCTTCAACTTTCAAAGAACCTCAACGACAATGGATTAAAAGATATAAACCTATGAAATAATTTTAACTTTGTTTTCTTTCTATTTCTTGTTTTTCATCATGGAAATGTTTTTTATTGTGTTATCTTTTTGTCTTGATTTCTTTAAAATTTTTTTTTTAATTAAAACTCAAATTTTTCAGTTTTATTTGTTAATAAATTAAAAATCAATGAAAATAGAAGTTGCACAGCGTTCTCTTTTCCTTTATTTTTGACCAATGGATAGTGTTTTGTGTATGAATGCCAACGCATTTTTTGCAATTTTTTAAAAAATAATTTTAACACTTATTACTGTAAATAATTACTGCACCATGCTTTTTTAAACTTTCTTATATATTCTAAAAAAAAGTAGAGAACTCAAGGATCATTTTTATATAAGCATGTATAAGGATCTGTGGAAGTTTTCTTTACGAAAATTGCTAAAAACCATGTTGAAGTACATGTTGCAGATTACAAATATCTCGAGATATTTTCAATGCGAATTCAGATCAACATCATTTTGCTCTTTTTACAACCAAAATAAGGTGCTTATCGATGAACATCAAGTAAAATTTGATATTCTACGAGAAAAATTTGAGAATTTTGAGAAAATGTTCATTTTACGTGTATTTTGTATATATGTTTACATACATTTGTATTACTATTTAACTTTATTAATCTTTTTTCATTTCAGGAATGCTTCTTGGATCATTACAAATGAGTTTCAACAATCAGAATCAAATATTTTTCATTGGGATGAATGTATGTCACTCACTCAACATCTTCACCTTCAGGATTACGGTATCGACTCATCTTTTTATGCCATGAAAATATTCTTCAATAATTTACTTCAAAATGCTTTTAATACTTATTAGTCATATTGGGAGTCGAATTTGTGCTTTGTAATTAGTCAACAAAGCTTAAAAAGTCGATTTCAAGTAATACCGTAATCCTGAAGGTGAAGATGTTGAGTGAGTGACATACATTCATCCCAATGAAAAATATTTGATTCTGATTGTTGAAACTCATTTGTAATGATCCAAGAAGCATTCCTGAAATGAAAAAAGATTAATAAAGTTAAATAGTAATACAAATGTATGTAAACATATATACAAAATACACGTAAAATGAACATTTTCTCAAAATTCTCAAATTTTTCTCGTAGAATATCAAATTTTACTTGATGTTCATCGATAAGCACCTTATTTTGGTTGTAAAAAGAGCAAAATGATGTTGATCTGAATTCGCATTGAAAATATCTCGAGATATTTGTAATCTGCAACATGTACTTCAACATGGTTTTTAGCAATTTTCGTAAAGAAAACTTCCACAGATCCTTATACATGCTTATATAAAAATGATCCTTGAGTTCTCTACTTTTTTTTAGAATATATAAGAAAGTTTAAAAAAGCATGGTGCAGTAATTATTTACAGTAATAAGTGTTAAAATTATTTTTTAAAAAATTGCAAAAAATGCGTTGGCATTCATACACAAAACACTATCCATTGGCCGCAAGGAGAACGCTGTGAAGTTGTTTCTGTTGCATCAAAAGTAGGAACCAATCATAACATTAATAAAGCCTAAAAAGACCAACAAAGAACTAGGGGACCCGTCGGGATCACACCAACACTGAAATCATTTGGGTACTGTAGATCAGTTAATCGACTTCGCGCTTGTCCAAAGGACAACCGCTGCGCGATTCACCCCTGGTCCTAGCCCTACGGGGAGGGGTCTTAGAGTTGTTAATCATTATTTGGATATTGGCCTACTTTTGGATTTTTACTTACTTCACAAAAGCGTTTCTCCTTCTCCACCACGTGACGGTTTCCAAATATCGAAGAAGTTAAATTTTTTTAAGCTTTTACATTTACTTCAAAGTAGCTTTAAAAAATTTCTAAATAATTTAATATAATATTTATGGTAATACTTTGTTATTAAAAAATTAAAGTAATTGTTGCCAAACAATATTTTTTACTGTATTGGTATCTTTAAGAGACAGTCTACGAGAGAATTTGAAAATTCAGGGTTGAAGCGGAACCGAGAATTTTTAAATGAAATTTTTTGTGGTCCATTCGATTAAACTAGATGAAAAAACGTTATTCTGAGAGTTTTGGCTCAATCTATCTCATACTTTCAATTTAAGAGTAAAGTAAAGTTACTGTATTGTCAAAAATGGAAAAATTCGGGAAAAATCCAAAAGTAAACCAATCAAAAAGTTATTTCCCATGATTGTACATATAAATAAGGGCTATTTATTGCACTATAGAAAAAAATTTTATCTGACCTCCAATGTCGAAATTTCGGCTATTGTAATTTTCGACACAGAAGAAAAATTTGCATATTTCCATGTCCAGAGCAAATATATACCGTACCAAATAGCCCAATTTCTGGGCTTTCCAAAAATATAAAATTTGTTGAAATCAGTGGGGTACTTAGCGATAGCCAGTAAAAATGGTGCGCGTGATCAATATCTCCAACATCAACCTCGGGGCAAAACTCATGTATGATGAAAGATAATGACATGTGGTGACTTGTACAATGAAATATAATGTTGTAAGAGTATTCTGGATGAGTTTCATGACTTTTGGATATGTTTTTGAAATATGCCATCAATGTGAAATTTCAAAATTTAGCAACATTAGACTTCGAAGGGAAAATCAAAGTAATTTGAGTTTTTGGTTAAAAATAAAAGAGTTAATGCTTTTAAAACATAAAATAGATGTAATTAAAGTAATTATAAGCATTATACATTGATATATCGGTCATTTTTGATTTTTCCGGTTGACTTGAAATTTACCTTATTTTTGACCGTTTTTTGAGGTATCTAAATTCTATGAAATATCATTCCTATCAACTTTTTTTGCCGTTATTGATCAATTATAACATGTTTAGAGTTAGTAGGTACAATTTAAACACCTGGGGATAGGCACTTTTTATTTCCCATCATTTTTAAAATCATGGCTTTTTTCAACTATTAATTATCTCTGAAATTCGTGTTTTCCTTCCAAAAAAGAGACAAAAACTATTTTTTCGACTTCAATAACAGTATTTCAAAACATAACACAGAAAAAGAAAGCCAATGGATTAAAAATCAATAATTCAAAAAATCCAGAAAATCGAAGTTTTTGAAAAATTTGCATAACCATCAAATTTGTTCCTAAATGAATTTGACTGACATTATTAATCATAAAAAATAATTTTTAGACACTTTAAACCTTTTTGAATGCCAAAATCCGAATTTAAGAGATAATTAATAGTTGAAAAAAACCGTGATTTTAAAAATGATGGGAAATAAAAAGTGCCTATCCCCAGGTGTTTAAATTGTACCTACTAACTCTAAACATGTTATAATTGATCAATAACGGCAAAAAAAGTTGATAGGAATGATATTTCATAGAATTTAGATACCTCAAAAAATGGTCAAAAATAAGGTAAATTTCAAGTCAACCGGAAAAATCAAAAATGACCGATATATCAATGTATAATGCTTATAATTACTTTAATTACATCTATTTTATGTTTTAAAAGCATTAACTCTTTTATTTTTAACCAAAAACTCAAATTACTTTGATTTTCCCTTCGAAGTCTAATGTTGCTAAATTTTGAAATTTCACATTGATGGCATATTTCAAAAACATATCCAAAAGTCATGAAACTCATCCAGAATACTCTTACAACATTATATTTCATTGTACAAGTCACCACATGTCATTATCTTTCATCATACATGAGTTTTGCCCCGAGGTTGATGTTGGAGATATTGATCACGCGCACCATTTTTACTGGCTATCGCTAAGTACCCCACTGATTTCAACAAATTTTATATTTTTGGAAAGCCCAGAAATTGGGCTATTTGGTACGGTATATATTTGCTCTGGACATGGAAATATGCAAATTTTTCTTCTGTGTCGAAAATTACAATAGCCGAAATTTCGACATTGGAGGTCAGATAAAATTTTTTTCTATAGTGCAATAAATAGCCCTTATTTATATGTACAATCATGGGAAATAACTTTTTGATTGGTTTACTTTTGGATTTTTCCCGAATTTTTCCATTTTTGACAATACAGTAACTTTACTTTACTCTTAAATTGAAAGTATGAGATAGATTGAGCCAAAACTCTCAGAATAACGTTTTTTCATCTAGTTTAATCGAATGGACCACAAAAAATTTCATTTAAAAATTCTCGGTTCCGCTCGATTTAAATTTTCTGGTAGACCGTCTCTTAACTGCAGTAACAATTTTGATGGATTTCTTTGCTCTAACTCGAGACATTGCAGTATAAAGTTGTCCATGAGAGAAACATTCTCCTTGACGGAAATAAAGTCCAACACGATTCAAAGTTTGGCCTTGAGCCTTGTTAATCGTCATTGAAACGATTAACAAGGCAGAACAAACCTTTGGATTCAGGATTTATAAAAAACGGTTTAAAAAAGCAATTTTATACCATATTAATGACAAAAAAATTAATAACAAACATGACTACAAAAAATAATAACAAAAACAACAATAGATTTATTTTTGTACTTTTATCAAAAATTGAGACAAAAACTTTTATAAACGGAAGTTATCTCACAAAAAATTTCAAACATTAAAAAACACATGAAATAATTTATGCAAAGCTGCGATATTGTTATTGTCTCTGACTTAAATGTACTGTAAAAACCGGGATGTTTTTGTTCATTTACATTTTAGAAAAAACAAAATTAACCAGTATAAAAGCAAAACAAAAAATGTGTATTTCCATCATCTATTTTAGTGATAAATATTATAAAAGTATTAAAAAAACAATCATGAAAGTTATTTCTATTTTTATCCTTTTTGCAGCAATCTCTGCCACCAATGCAATGTAAGAAGTTAGATATGCAATTTTATTAAAATATGCAAATTTTGGGGCCCCTGCAATTGGGCCAGCTGTTGATCTTCTTGTTGAAGCAATTGCAAATGGCCTTAAAGAACATGCCGGAGAAACATATGTTCGAGTACAATACCATATGGGTGGCGATGTTGAAGTTACTCTTAATTGTGCCTCAGGGGATGACACAATTGATGAAACAAAACTTATGGATGGAGAATTAATGGCATGGTCCTTTAATCCAAATGCCGTTCAAACTACTGAATTTTGGTGTGATGCAACTTCTTCTGATGGGTTTGTTTTATAAAAATTTGCATAATATAAAATAAATTGCATTTTTAGAAAGAAGAAACACTGGACTGTCTATGAACCAACAATGGATGAAAGTCCATCCTGGTATCTTCGTGGACAAGGAATTTATCTCGGAAAAGCTGATGGAACTCAACTTCAAAAGAAAGAAAGCTGGGAATAAATCAACAAAATTATGACCTTTTAATTTATTATTTTGTAACAGTAATTTGTTTTTAATTTTATTGAAACAATAAATTCAATGTTTTTACTGGGATTCGCTTTTTTACCAATGTTTTTTGACCTTTTGTAATTTCTTTTGCCGACTTTGAGATGGATTGTCTCGGTTTTGCCTAAGAGATTTGAAATAGACTTTTGTTTACTTGATTTTATCTCATTTTACTCTTTCATGTTAACGAAGAAAAAACAAAAAATCATAAAAATGCCTCATCAGTTTTTAATCTGTCATAAAACCGCTCTAACCCATTTTTGGCACAATTGTTCAAGCGGGTTCTTTTTTGCCAATTAATTGTCTCTTCAACAAAAAGAATATCTATCTTAACAATTGTAAATTATGCCTCAAAATACCTTTGGTTTTCAAATGATTGACAGCAATTTTTTAAAAATTATCTTTAGAGATTAAGTCTCTTAATTGTTTTTCTACATTTATTCTTTCCATTTTTCACTTTGGTATTTTTGGATTATTTTGCCATTTTAATTTGCTTTTGTTTTCTGCTAAAAAATCTATATTTATTTTGTATGTTAATATGGAGTTTACTACCAGTTCTTTGGTTAGTTTTTTGTGTAATTTAAACAATTTTTTGATAAATATTTTTAGAAATGTGATAAACCCATACAATTGATAATAATGAATGGTAATCAGCGGGTACGGTATTTTGAAAAATGTAAAATTGTGTTTGATGCGCAGAATCATGAATTGTTTATTAAGCCATGTGAAGCAGGTTAGTAAATTCGAATAAAAAAACTTAAAAAATGTCTAAAATGAATTGTTAAAATTAAAGAAAAATAGATAGGATTTAAACCTCCAATTTTTAGGTGCTAAAAATATTCATGCAAATTTTGAAAGAGATTTTGTGCATCAAAAAGTAAGTTATTTTTTTGTGTTGCAAAGGGATCGTCCAGAAAATCACCCTTACCTCCTATACATCAAAAACACTTTTTGCCGCACATCAAAGGCGGCACGGTCATTACCCCCTCCCTACTCAATGACGTTATATCTGGATGATCCCAAACTATTTTCGCAAAAATAATTTCCTTTTTTAAAGAATGTTCTCTGTATTGATGAAGCAGTAACAGATTCAAACAAATATTTCCTAATTTTACCATCTCCAGAAATTTGTAACCTTTGCTTTTATTCCGTGAAAAAAGCCAAGGTAAATTTTAGTTTATTAAATTCAATTAATAAAAATTGATGAACTTAAAAATCTGATTTTCTTGAATTACAGGAAGCAACCAACAGCAATATTACTACAACAGAAAATGATGATTTTTTTGTAACAAAATTCCTGAAACCACTTCTTCATTATTGTCAATACAATCCGAGTTTTGAAGATAAAATTGAACATATTCTTTTGGATTTATTTGAATTTTATAAAAATAAGGAAGAATACAAAAATGAAAATGATGTTGCTGTTTTTGATGTTGCAGTTGCTGAAAATTGTCTTCAAAGTATTAGCGCTAATGAAATTACTGAAAGGTCATTTATTTGTTTTTAATGCCTAATAATCATTGGCGATTTCAGAAAAAGAAGTCTTCGAAAAAGACCTTCCATGTTGAAAGAAAATCATCAAAAGGAATACTGTAACGAAGCAGAAGATAATACTTTTAACTGCCCTGAGGCAATTAATAATGAAAGGTAAAAATCAGATTTTTGTCCAATTATTACCCTTATCTTCTTTCAGCCAACCACCAACAAAAAAGCCAATACTTGAGGAACTTATTTATGCTCCAAATTTCAAGATTATCAATTACATCCAAAATGGAATCTCAAAATCTCGACTATTCATTTTTCCAAATGCAAATGAAAATTTGTGTTATGAATATTTTTATGAATTGAAACGTGAAATTTATATTTGTTGCGGTTGTAAAACTGGCAAATTTACTTCTGCAATAATTCAACAAGATTCCAGTGGAGAGAATTTTATCAAATGTAAACAAACTGAACATATTTGTACCCTACGAACATTTGAACCGGAAAAATTCAAAACTGATTATGTCATTAAAAAACCAAATTTTGATATTATTGAAGAAGAGAAAAATGGAATTAAGAAAACGTTTTTGCTGCTTTTTACTTCGGCTGATAAGAAAATGTTTTACAAATTTCATTGGGATAATAACCTAAAAGCTTATAAATGTATGAAATGTTGCAAAGCAAAAAATTATATTCAAGCTCGAGTTTGCAAAGATGAAAATGGGGTCGAATTTGTTTCTGTTCGAAATCGAAAACATATTTGCTCAGAAATGGAATATTTGGAATCTGAGGAAAAAACTGATAGTGAAACAAAAGCAGTTGAACTTACAGTACCTGAGCATCAGCATGATGTAAGACATAATGTAAGAAATTCATGCAAAATCAAATCACAAATCCTAAAACGACTAAAAACTAAAAAGAAGCAGAAACAAATCAATCATCCAAATCCATTGCCTGTTTCAACGCCTCCAGAAAATCCCTTCTTTCAAATCTTTAAACGTGGATTTCAAGGAAAAGTTCTCAAAAAATTGGTTATTTCACATGAAAATAATAGGATGCAATATTTCGAATATACATGGTCAAATAGATTGAAATATTTTATTTGTCATCCATGTAAAAATAAGTTTGGTATTCATGTCTATGCTAAGGTTCTACGAAACGAAAATGGCCAAAAAGCTGTTAAATTTGGGAAAGCTTGGCATAAATGTGATCCAATTAAATTTGAGTCATCAGAACTTTGAAAAAATTTTTCAATCAATTAATGTTTTTTATTGTTTTATTGTCTTTAATGTTTTTTGTTATCTAAAAATTGTTGATTTAAATTCTTCTGAAAATCTTCTCGAATAATATTAAAGTTTTTTAAACAAAAAAATTTCAATACAATAGACATGTGACAGATACTGTAGCTGTCAAAACATAAAAAATAACGAAATAATATAATTTTTAAAATGTTTTTAAGTGGAAATTTAATTTAAAAATTGATCAGTTTTTATGCAAATTTTTTAGAAGATTATTTATTATTTTATGAATCCTTAAAATCTAAAAAACGGATATGCTGTCCTAAAATATTTATGCAATTTTTATTTATTGCTGTAGTCTCATTTCCTTGCCAAAATGTTTAATTTTGAAATAATTTTTTAATTCTTCATCTTTTTTGATGATAAGAATTTAAAATTGATGTGAGTCATTTTTTAGTTTGAGCAAAGTTGACTTTGTTGAAATACTTTATTTTATCAATATTTTAGAAAAACTTATTACAAAAGAATTAGATTAAAAATTATATGACCTGGCACAACCCCCAATCTTCGACTGCTGCCTGCTTCAGTAGCATAGCACGACAGCTGAAAAAAGGGTGAAAAATAGCAGAGAAATTAATGAACGACAAACCTAAATTTGGCAATGAATGGGCCTTGTGGTTCAGTTACTTTTTTTTTGTTATCAGTATTTTTGTTAATTTTTTTGTTCATACAATTTCGATATTATTCGCTAATTCCATTTTTTCTTTGCCACTCTTTCTCTACTTTTTCGTACTAGTCTGTTTTTTGTTTTAGGATCTTTAAAAAATTGCTTACTTTTATTTTTTAAATTTGATCATTGAAAGCAATGATTACTCCACATTTCTTTTTCTTTCCAAATATATTGAACGCTTATCACTAAAATTATATTAGACAATCATCATCATGGGCCATCATCACCATTATGTTTGTGGTGCTTTGAATCATTTTATTTTGGTTCATTAAAGTTTTCTCTTCTTCATAAAATTACTCTCTTTATTTTTTGCTTCTTTTCCATGCTTTTTTAAGAATAAATTTGCGCTTAAAATTTTATATTATTTAAATTTTTAGTGTTTTAATTAATTATAATTTAAAATGGAATCCCTTATCCCTGTAATCAGCGAGCTTCGAAAAATTAATTCGATTATTGGTAGTGGAAAAATTGAGCTGCCCCAAATTGTTACTGTTGGATCGCAGGTAACAAACAAACTTACTCACCAAAAATTAATAAATTATGCAAATTTTCAGTCATCAGGTAAAAGTTCAGTTTTGGAAGGAATTGTTGGTTGGGATTTTTTGCCCCGTGGAAATGGAATTGTCACTCGTCGACCGCTGGTTTTGAATTTGGTCAATGTCCCTGAAGATGATGTTCGGCGAAGTCAAAGTGGTAAAATTTGCATATTTATTTTTATACATTATTGTTGGATATTTAGGAATGACAGGAGATTGGGCAACATTTGATCATATACCTGGTGAAAATTTTACTGATTTTGAGAAGGTTAAAAAGGAAATCGAAAAGGATACTTTAAAGGTTGCAGGGGATAACAAAGTATGCAAATTTTTTTGCTTCATATATGAAATGTTTATGTTTATAGAATATCTCTTCAAATCCAATTCACTTAACAATTTTTTCTGATAAAGTTGTTGATTTATCATTGGTAGATTTACCTGGGGCTATTCGATTCTCGCTACCTAATCAATCGGATACTATCAAGGTTTGGCATTTACCAAAACTGCCTACAGTAATCAAAAAATCCATTTAGGATGACATTGAAAAAATTATTGATGAATATATCAAATCTCCAAAATCTCTGATCCTTGCTGTTACCCCCGCCAATCAAGATGCAGCAGTTTCAGATGCACTTTTTTATGCAAAAAAGTATGACCCTGAGGGAAAAAGAACTCTTTGTGTTTTAACAAAAATTGATATCATGGATCGTGGCACAAATGCCTATGATATGTTAAGTGGAAAAACTATTCCGGTCAAGCTTGGAATTATTGGAGTTCGAAATCGATCCCAAGAAGAAATTGTTAATAATCAAAGCATTGAAGAATGTCTAGCAAAAGAGGATAGATTCTTTGTTAATAATTATCCGAGCATCGCAACCAAAAATGGAATGCCATACTTGAGGATTCAGTTGAATAAGGTATGGTAGATTTGAATAAAAAATTTGAATATTAGTAATTTTAAAATTTTGAAATAACTTATAAGTTGTTAAAAGTTAAACATCATGGATGTCATCAAGGTCTGCAGCAGATAATATCAAAATTTGCATAATTTTTGCATTTTGGCATTTTATGTGATCCATGATCAGTTTTTCTTGGTGATTTTGATGGCGGTGATCTCATTATCTTTAATCCCGTTGTCTCCTCTAATATCCGATAAATCCTTTGATCTTTACCGCTATCGGCAAAAGATCAAAGGCACATCCCCTCGAAATGGTTTCTATCCCATCCAAAATAAAATGCTACTGACATCCTTGATAGAGACGCCTATTTTCCAAAATTTGCATAAAACTACCGTAACCTATGAAATTTTTCAGTTATTGATTAATCACATCGCTGACCATTTACCAGGCTTGCGGGATACAATTGATAATATGACAATTCAACAAAAAGAAATTATGTCTTCCCTCGGGGAAGCCCCGGAAGAAGTTTCTTCAAAAATTACTACAAATAAAGTAATCAGAAATTTTGTTGAACTTTTTAAAAATTTGCTTAACGGAACTCAAGAAGATATTGAAGTTACCAGAATGTTAGTTTTATCTTTTTTATATCCATAATAATAATGGTAAAAATTCATTTAGGGTTGGTGGTGCAAGTATTAACGATGCATTTAAGAATTTTGCAAGCTTTAAAGATATAAAACCTGAAGATGGGTTAAGTGATGAAGTTGTAATCAATGCATTAAGGAATTCACATGTAAGTTATCTTAGAATATGCAAATTATACTGAACTAAATTTGTAAAAATTGAACAAAAAAACTTAATTCAGGGCCAGGAAAACAAAAATTTAATAAAAACAACAATATTTTGGAAGGTTCAAAAATTGAGGTTATTTAAAATTGCTAAATGCCCTGAGGCAAAGTAAGCATTAACCAACTTTCTATCATCTGACCTGTATTCAGGAGTTTTTTTTGAATGCGTTAAAAAATTTAATGGGGTATTTTACTTTGATCTTTTGCCGCCGGCTACCGTTGGCGGCAAAAGATCCAAGGATTTTTTCATTTTGGCGAATGATTCATCTCCCTTTGATACAGACCTGGTCAAAATTTAATGTTTTTGTTCAAAATTTTTACACTTTTTGTCAAAATTTGAAAAATTAGGTTTATCTTAAAAAATTAAAAAGAAAACTAAAAAATGGATTTTGTATATCCACAAATTTACCATTACCGTATAAACCTTTAGGGTACTCGAGTTCCAATGTTCATTTCTGAGCATTGTTTCATTCAACTTTCAATTCGTCAAATTAAACGCTTAAAAGATCCAAGCATCTCTTTTGTTGACACCATCAAAAACATTCTTCTTGAGATTGTGGATTACTGTACTAGTAAAATTGTTGAACAAGAAAAGAATCGATTTCCTCGACTTTATAAACGAATTAATAAAGTTGCCTGTGACATTGTTAATGAAAGACTTCCACCAACAAAAGAATTTGTTGAAAAAATTGTAAATATGCAACTAAATTATATCAATATTCGGCATCCAGAATTTCTTATTGCTAAACCTACACTTCAAAATAATGAAAGAAAAGAATCTCGATCGAATACGGTAGAATCCCAACCATTTGTGGGAAAGCGGAATGATCCATTCAAGCAATCTGAAAGTGATATTGAAGAATTTCTTTCACATTTGCCATCTCCACCATTTCGAGAAAGTAGTTTGACACCATTTCAAAGAAAGGAAGTTGGAAAAGAAGTGGAACCAATTCAACAACCCCAACAACAACAACAACAACATTCATTTGCAGCTGATGATAATGAACTTGAAGATTGTAGAACTTTACGTAAGTTTTTTGCTGTTTTGGTTTTTAAAATCCATCAAGATAATAGTTGTTATCAGAATGATGACACTACATTAAAGCTAAAAGTCCTTTGATCTTTTCCGACATCACTCTAATTGTTTTTTTGAATTTTGGAATGTTCACATGACAAACTTCTAATCTTCTAATAAATTTGCATAAATGTGCATTTCAAATAAAGCTCAAGTTATATTTCATGCAAATTTTAGCTTTACTAAAAAACCTAAAAAACAAAAAAATTTGCATAAAATCCGACGTATTAAAGCTTAATTTGTATTTTATGCAAATTTTCGCTTTACTAAAAGAACTAAAACCAATTTATATAAAATCCAACATACTAAAGCTGAATTTGTTTTTATGCAAATTTTTGCTTGCCAGCACCCATCCATTTTCAAAAACAGATATCCAACCTAACCAACTCAAATTTCAATTTCAGAAAAACTTGTCATTCAATATTATCAAATTGTTTGCAGTGCATTACAGTATATGCTTCCAAAAGCAATTATGATGGAACTTGTAAATCATGTTAAAAATAATATTCATGAAGAACTTGAAGAAAAAATTGCATCATTGGGAGATGTTGTAAAAGAACTCACAAAAGAAAGTGAAGCAATTACACAAAAGCGTGAACAAACTTTAACAAAATTAGAAGAACTTGAACGTGCCAAAAAACTTTTACAAGATATTACTGAAATCGATGTTTAAACATTGTTTTTTGTCCTTTTTGTGTTCAATTACTTTTTGATAATAAAACAGCTTTGAATTGACAAATTTCATTGATATGCAAATTAAAAAATAAACAGATACATAAAAGTCCGTTCTAAGTTCTAAGTTTATTCAAATTTTGTTTTTACATTGTATAATTTGTACATATATTATTATTTTGGGGATCCTGGATAAATATAAGTATAATATGTAAAAAAACCCTTTGATCTTTTACCGCAAGGCTGGTGCAACGCTTTCTTAGCACAAAAAACTTGGCATCAATAAAAGATTTGTATTTTTTGATGTCAAGTTTTTTTCGTGCTAAGAAAAAAGTTGCACCAGCAGTGTTACTGCCATCGGTACAAGATCAAAGGTATCCTTCACAATGGTTTTGCCCCCTCCGAAATAAAATATTTATGACGTCGTAGTTCAAATTACTGATAATTAAAATGTTTTCTACGTTATTTTAAAATTTTAGGAATTTCTCTAGTATTTTTCGAGCTAAGAAAAAGTTGCATCATGAAAAGGTGGCAGACACAAATAAAACATTTCATTAATTAATTTTTGAGTCAAAGTAAAGACATCAAAAACCAACGTTAAAGCTTATCAAACAAAGAAAGCCAATCAAATCAATCGATTAATTGTTCCCCTTTTTTCGACAAAGTTAAAAAGCATTTGTTTCAACCAAATATAACATTAGTTTTGAATATTTGATAAATATTTGATAACAAACATTTAGGGGGAAATAAGAATTTTGATAAAGTTATTATGTTTCGATCATCCCCGATAAAGAAAATTGGAAACATTACACAAATTCAACAAAAATAAATTTGTTAGAAACCTCTTATTTTTTCAATTGTTTTAAATACACGTTTAAAATTTTTTGCAATTATTTTTCCCCAACAGATATTAAAAATAAAATAAATGATTAACAACGGAAAAAATGTAAACTTTATGTCATTGTCAATCAAGAACAAAACTCATGAACCAAAAATGGTAGCAGACAAACAAAATGTTTCATCAATTTTTGTTTGAGCCAAAATGAAAAATATAAAACCGACGTTTAAGCTTATCAAACGTAAAAAATCAATTAAAACAATCAAATAATTGTTACTCTTTTTGGAAAAATTGAAAGAAAAATCATTTTTTACCTAAAAATTGCATCAGTTTTGAATATTTAGTTGTATATGTTACCGTCAATATTGTGAGGCCGTAAATATTGTGAATGACTAGTAAATATTGTGAATAGTAGTTTATAAATTGTAATATCTTTAAAAGTAACACATAAAATTAAGTTGGAAATGTTATATTCGAATTCTCCATCCTCGAATTAGTATATTAACTTGTTATGAAATCGGAGCGACGTTGAACTTAAGATTTCTGACAACTTTTAACATTAAAAAGCAGATATCTGTTGATAAACATTAATTTTACCATACACATTAAGGACTACCATACTAATTCGAGGATGGAGAATTCGAATATAACATTTCCAACTTAATTTTATGTGTTACTTTTAAAGATATTACAATTTATAAACTACTATTCACAATATTTACTAGTCATTCACAATATTTACGGCCTCACAATATTTACGGTAACATATACAAAAATAAAAATTTAGGGGAATGAAGATTTAATAAAGCGGCAAAAATGGGTCAAATTGTATAAGAAAACTCCTGCTTTTTTATTCAAATTAAGATTTAAAAATTTTGAGTTTTATTTTTCCTATCCACAAACTTAAAACAGAAACCAATAAATAATTAACAATGAAAAAAATGTACATCAAATTTGGAGTTTAAAATTAAACGGTTTGTCCAAAAACAAACAAAAGTTTTAACACATTTAACAAACAAATAAATTTAAATACCTAAATTTCATACACTATATGTCATTCTTCGTTCTCGATCAGATGGATCAAGTTTATCATTTCTGCAACAACAAAATATTCGTTTAAAAGCATCCCGGAAAGTCATTGATCTCCACCAATAAATTAACAAATTGCATGAGCCATTAATGATGACAGGCCAAGCAAGAAATATTTCAACAGTTTTTTGTGTTTCTTTTGAAATTGAGAATGCTTTCATGAAAAGTAGGGCAAACATTGTGAAAGCCCATGTTGCAGCATACACAAACATTATCACACTTAAAGATTGCTGGGCTCGAATTGCTGTTTGTTCAAGGCTTATCGTACTTTTACTTCGAATTCCTAAAAATAGCAATTTAAAAGGATGTGACGAAAAACCTCGAAAAAGATAAAGTCATAAACCCTCAAAATAAATGATGTGTTTTTAAAGTAAATAACCAAAAAATTCGATAACCGAAAGTTTGAAAAAGAAACATTTGCATAAAAATGATATAAAGAAAGCTTTAAAAAGAAAAATTAGCATAAAAGGATAAGAACGGCAGTAGTATTTTATTTCGGAACGGGCAGAAACCATTTTGGGAGGACACTATTTTGATCGTCTGCCGACAGTGGTAAAAGACATGTTTTTGAGGTACAAGTGTCATTAATGTCCCACTCTGCTGACATCCTTAATAATCAAAATATGCAAATTTTTGCGTTTCAAACCTTTGAGTTTGTACCCCTTCCTAAGGAGATTTCGCAATTAAAACACTTTTTTAAATACAAGTTTTTGTTTGATCAATTGTTTTTAATTTACACCAATAATAATTGAATTGTTGCCAACGAAACTACAGTATTAATACAGTACTGAAAAACGTACGTTGAAATCTTTTTAAATTATATTGCGCGGCACCATACAAAACCATTACAATTACTACAATAATGCCATTAGAAAAAAGCCATGCCGCCTTTGAAGTTTTATTGTAAGCACTTGGTGGAAAACAAACTGGGACCTAAAAAGTGGGAAAATTGTTAAAACTATGTTTTCCAAATTAAAGGATGCGGAGGTTTATGTAATTTTTTAGTCCCTGATTTTCAGGTTTTTGCAGCTCGATAATCAGGGTCTTTTTGTCGATGAAAACTAATTCAAATTTATTTTCGTTGCGGGACCAAGAAAAAAGTAAAATACGTAAAACCCAGCCATCTTTAATTTAACATTCTCCAACAACAACTTACAATTACAGTATCTGAAGTTTCAAGATATCCCCAAGTGGTAATAACAATAGCATAAATTAGAACCGGTGTAAAAGTGAAAATTAAATATGGTAAAGCTTTTCGCATTCGATATTCCATTGGATATGAAATTGAAAGATATCGATCAATTCCAACTGCTGCTGTTAGCCCAGATTGAATATTCATTGTAAAAAGTCCAATAACACTATGAAGAAAGCATGCCCGATTTGACATAAAAAAATTACCAGTAAATATGAGAATCCTGACATGTGAATAATATATACAATTAATGAGATCAACAATTGCAAGAATAAAAAGGAAGAAATGAGATCGAGAACGAAGTTCTTTGGTAATTGTAATTGCAATAAGGATTAGCAGATTTCCAATAATGCCGAGGATACTTCCGGCCAGGGCTAGGATTGCCATTGAAAGAGGATAAACTTCGCTGTTACTTGGGCGTACTGTAGCTGATGTGATAGAAGTATCATTAAGTAATAGGATATCCAATAAATCCATCATGTCATTATTAAAATTTATTTGTGGTACTGTAATATTAGCATTTGAGGTAGAAGAAGATACTGTAGCTCCACCACCACCAGTATCAGCTACAGTATCATTAAAAAATAAAATATCTACTAATAATTCCATTACATTTCTTTTAATATAAAAAGTTTAGAGTTAATTTTAAAAAAAGTACAATTTAATTTTCAATCAATTTTTATTTTATTTTATCGACATCAAATTTACCCACGAGCGCGCGTAGCACGGAAACGACGTCTAAAAATTTGATACTCTTTTTTTTATTTCTCTTTCCTTTATTTTTCGTTTTAAGGAAGGCCTTCTCAAAAAAAATACACAAACTTTTTTTGCAAGAAAAAAAACATGCATCTAATCTTCTTTCTTGTTGCTACTACCATTAAAGGAGGGGGGAAAACAACGGTCATTAAAGGAGGAGACCCACTGTAAATAAATTTTCTTCCCTATCATTCATTGGAGGTCCCGACACGAAAATTTAAAAAATTCCCAATCGAAGAATTGTAATGACGTTTTCTTCCATAATTATTTTTTCTGATTCCAAAATGATAAAAAGTTTAAAAAATGGTTGAATGGAAGCTGAGTTTCAACTTTTTTGTACAAATCCTTGAATTTTCGAGAATTTAAACAAAAAAGTTAAAACACAGCTTATATCCAACCATTTTTTAAAGTTCATACCATTTTGGAATCAGAAAAAATAGTTAAGGAAGAAAATATCGTTAGAATTCTTCGATTGTAAATTTTTTTAAATTTTCTAGTCGGGACCTCCAATGAATGAAAGGGAAGAAAATATAAGTGTGATCGGTCTCCTCCTTTAAAGGAAAGGAAAAACAGTTATTGAAAAATGCATTGCTTGTTGTTGAATTTTTAACTGTTATCACTGATATTTTTTATGTCCTTATTTTTGTCAAAAAAAGCATCAAAAAACAAGATGCTTGTTGTTCTTCTTTGAAAAAAAACAAATGAGTAATTCTTTGAAAAAAAGAATAATTTTTTTGAAACATCCTAAAAATTTTAAACGATTTTAGAAACTTATTTAGGGACAGGCAGGGAACACTTTTTCTCTTTCTTTTTCATTTTTTTTCTTCGTTACAGTATGAAAAATTCAACTTTTTTTCCAAGACTAATAATCTGGCCTAGCAGACGTATTTTTTTACGCTGATTCCGAATATGCTATTTTCTAAAAAGTTTTTTTTGTAACAAATACCTAAAATTTGCATTTTTAGTGGTTTTTACAGAAAAATATTTTCATGCATCGAGTTGCACTCATGAATTTAGTACCATCGGATAGCCAATCAAAAAATACATCTTGGGTGAAAAGGAAAATCACGCATTATCACGCATAAAAATGTTACAGCGATCGCAGAGCTAGAATTGTATAAAAAACGAAGGAAAAACAAAGGAAAGAAAAAGAAATGAACTTTTTTGGCCACGCGCCTCAAAAAATGCATTCTTTTTTGTGCAAAAAAGGAAGAGAAAAAGTTTTCCTTTTTCTTTTTTTTCGACGAAGAATTTTTATTTTGCCGAATTTTTAGCCGTTCTTTTCGGCATTTTAACTATTTTTAATAATTTTTTTAATTTTATTTTCGGCTTATTCAGGTCTGAAAGTACCTAGAAAGAACAATAAAATAATTTTTTTTAAACTTTTGTTTTTAACCTGCCTGTCCCTAAACTTATTTTCTTCTTTATTGGAATTTGGTAAATAATCAAAACACATAAAAAAATGGGCGTTCGCCAAGGTCTTTTCTGTAGATGTTGATCTTTGAAAAAATGACTACAAAAAATTGACGTTTAATTTAATTTAAAAGGTTTAAAGAAACAAAAAAAAGAGATCAATCAAAGATTAATTAATTATGACTAATTCTTTGAAAAAAATGGTTGAAATAAAACGTTTATTACTTGGTCAAAAAAGTTATTGGAATCAAATGGGTTATAAAAATTTCTTTCTAAAAACATTAAAAATAAAATTTGCATAAATTAGACATGAGCATAAATTTAAAAAAGTAATTGAATCTTACAGTAACGGTTAAAATACTAAAAAAGTTTTTTGTTGCTTTTGCATCAGCTACCCTGATCAGGCAATGTCATAAAAAGAAAATGGTCTTGAACAGATCCTAAGGGTCAATGTTTTGTTGTCCCTGATCAAGGTAGCACAAACAAAGGCAGCACAACGTTTTAAAAATTGTTTACTTTTTCAAATAAACAATTTTTAAGAAGTTTATGCAAATTTCTCAAATACAAAAAATGCCAATTTCAAAACGACCAAAACCAAAAGAATGGTTTCATTTTTCAAGCTACAAAAAACTATGCCGTCGATGATGATTCTTGCCAAAAAAACATAAACCAGAATTCCTTATTAGCAGATGCTTTCAAAAATTCCATGTGGCCTTTTCAGCATTGTTAAACAACGTGGGAAAAAAAGAGATTTCAAAGAGAAGAAAAAACAATGTGCCAGGGCCAAGGCATGGAGCATTTCTTTGAAGTTTGTTGAAAGAGAACTATCAACACCACAAAGAAAAAAAAGAGAACTACTCAAATTTCATCGTCTTCTTAAATAATGAATGAAAATCCCTAAAAAAATAACCTTTTTCAAAAACCACAATTTTTGAGGCGGAAAAATTTTTTTCATTCTTTTTTTACATTTTTTTAGAAGACGGAAAAACTGTTTTTTGTTTCAAACTTGTAACACCAAATTTTTAGCTCCAAGAATGACTAAAATGTTAAACAACAAATAAATACTTGTAAACTCATCCACCTAAAAATGCACCCTTTTCAGATACATTTTTCTTTTTTGACCAACCACTAAACAAACATTGCTTTCTTTAATTAGAAATGTTTGTTATATTTTTTTCAAATATCACAATTTTGTTTTTGCTGCTTTTGTTAAAGAATGTTTGGTATTCTTTAATTTTGCAATTTAAAAGTCCCAAAAATAAATTGTTTTTAATAGTTTCTGTAAACATATGTATGATATTTAATTAGGACACAAAAATGTGAAACATCTACGGTACTATTTATGTCAAATATTACAACAATATTTACAAACGCGATCAAGACAAAAATACCGTACTTAAAATTTTATGTTTGCTTAATGCTCAATTACAAATGAAAAATTTTTAAATTTAAATTCCATCAGCAAAATCAACAAATGCTTTTAAAGATTTCAAAAACTTTGTTTCTCTCCAAAAAAACTCTATAAAATCTGCAAAAGTATACTGTAAAAAATTCCACCACCAAATCTTACAATTATCATTTTATATCACACAAAAACATTACATACCGTAATAAAAGAAACAAATCATTGAAATCAATAAATATTTATCTTAATAAAATTAAGTTTATTGAAAATCGATTTGATCAAAAAGTTTAATTCCCAAATTAAGTTTCATTGCAGCTTTGTTAAAGACATTTCGTTGAGATTCAGTAACTTTGAAGTTTGTTGTTAAATAAATTTCTGAGACGTCATCGTTCAAATAAGTTTCAGCTCGAGCTTTCATTGTTTTGAAGAAGGCTGCCACAACGGTTTCTTCAGGAATCATTCGGCAACCATCCGTAGTTTCAAGTTGAAAACAGTTGGAACCATTATTGTTGACAATCTTGAAGCCCCATCTTGGATCAATTCTAATTTCATGGAAAGGCTTTCCAATAATCTTGAGGATATCTGAAATAAAATGTAAATAATAAGGAAATAGGATAAATAGAACATAAAAGTTACCGTAAACAACATGCTTTGGAAAGTCGAGTTGATGGTATTGAGCTGTTTCACCAAGTTCAATAGTCTTTTCTGCCATTGAAAGGAATAATGGAGTCCAAGCATTGCCTAAAAAATCATGACCAATCAGCAAAAACTTGCGAATAATGTATTTGTAAATTTAGGGTACTAATGCAAAATACGAAAACTACTGTAACTTTTAGACATTCCGAAAAGTAAAAAGATAAACAAAAATCGGAAGATTTTCTTATTCCCTTACAAAATACAGTACACCGAAAAGACCTTACCAAACAAATTTTTAAGCATTTTCTTTCGTCCACTTTCATTAACTTCAACACCAAACTTTCCATCATCCAAAAAGATGAAAGAAACAACAGTAAATTCTTCTTTAACCCGTTCATTGATTGATGAAGATTCTGAGTATCCATATTGTTGTTCAGAGTGTCCATATTGTTGATTAGAGTGTCCATATTGTTGATCAGAATATCCATATTGTTGTTCAGAGTGTCCATATTGTTGATCAGAATATCCATATCGCTGTTCAGAGTATCCATATTGTTGAACAACACTTGATCGACCAGATGCATAGCATTCACTTGCAGGTCCAAGATTTTGTGAATCAGAATCTTCTTTCCATGTTGAATATGTATCACCAGAGGCCCCAGAGCGAATTCCAGAATCAAAGGAATCCTTTGATGAATATAATTTGAGCCACGGTTCTTTGACTAATGCAGCAGGGAAGTTTGTTTCATCTGTTTGAACAAGAGCATTTTTAAGATTAGGATTTGGGTTGTAACTGTAATGGTAATGTGGAAATAAGGTTTCATCAGCTTTTGGAGAAATTTCATATGCTTTTGGAGCATTATAATATGGTAATGGAATTGGTGGTGGTTCTTTCCAGATGCTACGAGTTGGAGGTTCTTCCCATTGATTGTTTTTGCTTCCATAATTTTCTTTAACTGTGTGGGCTACAGTATCTTCGTATTCTTCTTCCTAAAAAACTCATGATCGTTTCATTTGTTCAATGAATAAAGTTTGGTGTGCCAATTTTTCTATAAAATCCTGCAGATCGTGAACTTGAAAAGTGCATTTTTAAAGTTGTGCATTGGCAATTTCAAAGTTAAAAAGTACTGTAAGACAGCGAGACAGGATTATACAGATTATCAATGAAAAAATTAAAATGCACAAAAATTGTTCTATCATGGTTATCAGAGGTAGCATCATCACTTTTGAAACTTACTTCAACTCGCTTTGGTTTTGGTTCAATTGGAGCAAATCCAATTGGATATTTGATTACAGGTTGCTTTGGTTTTGCAGCAGATTGTGCAGCAACTTTGCCAAAAGTTGTTGAAGCTCTTGCATTACCAAATGAAGGAAATGTTGGAGGAGGAGGAGGAGCAGCCTTCTTTGCTTTCATTGCAAATTGGGGACCATATTTGTTCTGAAAATCGTATATCAACGATAAAAACAACTAAAAAAAGAAGAGAATAACAAACGTTAAGATATGTTTCTTCAGGTGGTGGTGGACTTCGAGAAGATAAGTAGTGATCATCTAATTGTTTCATTTTCTTTCTAAAAATGAGATCACAGTTACCAAGAATTCTGTAAAGGACGGAGACACTTACTGATTGGATTCAGGAATTGCTTTTGTAACAAGTGTTGGCAACTTTGGAGCCTTTGGTTTGTGCTTCTTCTCTTTTTCTTCAACAGGAGGTCCAAATTTCTTCTGTAAAAAATGAAACAATTAAAACATGACAATAACTATAAAGGAAAAGTACTTCTCGTTGTTCCCAGGCATCATTATCACGGGTAATTTGACCTTTTCCGCATGCACATCTCATATTCTTTTGGATAAGTTGTAAACCCTTTTTAATCCATAATCGATCATTATTGATTCGAACACCTTCAGTAACACTTTTATCATATCCTAAAACATAAAGATAAGTATGTATTACAACCGCTGATATATAAATTCCAATAGTAATACCTTTAACGGCCATCAAAGTCAACAAATTTTGTTCCAAAGATCGAAAGCATTCATGATGAACCAAATGTTTAGCATAAGGACATTCAGGATTTGTACAGCACATTTTTACTCCATCTGGTTCAGCTTCAGGAACAGGATGTCCAATTCGAGTACATTCCATAAATGGAATTGCACATTTAACTTCACCATTTCGATCACGAAGTATTCCATCATCTTCTTTAATCTTCGATTCAACTTCTCTGAAAAGAAATAAAGATTAATAGATACTAGGAAAAGGGAAAAATACAAACCGTTTCTGCTTTTTAACTTTTTGAAGTTGTTCTTTGACAAATTTCTTTTCTCGCATCTCGAATGTAAAAGTAATAACAGCAACCAGCCAAATGGCAAAGAAAAGAATTTGTAAAAGAAGGAAAATGCTTACAAAAGGCTGCTTTGAATAGTCTGAAAGAATGAAGGCGGATATGAGATATATGCAGATTATTTATAACACAAAGAATAAATGAACGTACAAACTCGCGCGAAAGAAAAAAGCAAAGAGGGAATTAAAAGAAGGATAAAAAAGAAACAAAGAAGAAGATCTTCTTCTTGTACAAACATCGAATCATGTTCGAACCAGAACAAAAAACGGCAAAGCGGGAACTAAAAGAAGGATAAGCAAGAATAATGAAGAGGATCTCTGAGAGAAACTTTACACAACATCACCATATCTTGCTCGTACAAAAACAGAAAAAGTTAATAAGTCGAGGATAATGTTACTAACGTTAATTTACTGTTGATGCTTCTATTTTTGATTAGTTTAATCCGATAAATAAAAAAAGATGATTTAAATTTGTGTTTGAGCTTTTCTTTACAACAAAAAAGTTTGCAAAAAAAGTTGCAACTTTTTTGTTGATTGTCAGTGGAAACACAATGCCAAAAATTGAGATACTGTAGTAAAATGAAAACAACAAAAAGATAAGAAGGTAAAAACCAAAATCCTGCAACTTTTTTGGCATTTTTTCATTTCTTTTTTTTGTTAAACAAAAAATGCCATTGAAAAAGATAATCCAACGGAAGCAGAGATTCTGTTTTGGCGCAAATGGCCACCATTCGACTGCACTTTTTTCATATTTAACCGCTTACTCATTTTTGATTGAACAGAAAAATTTAACCGATTCTTCTTGAATTAACTTTTTTTTTGTTAAAGCAACATTGTTACATAATTACAAGTAACATAATATCTGATATCCGATATCCGATAAGATATTTAAGGATTACACAAACCTGTTACATAATTACAAAATGTGCAATGAAAAAGCAAAGCCAATAAACACAAAAAAGAGAAAGAAACATTTCACTAACATTCGTTAGCACAGATCAAAATGTCGGCAGATGTGTCGAAATTATAGCAACAAAAAAGCGATTGCAAATTTTTTTCACACGGCATTGTGTAATGTTGAATAGAAAATCACAGTGTCTAAAAAAATTGTATAACATTTGTTTTCAAATCGCAAAATTTGATGACTATTTTTGCGCGCTTTCGCCGAAAGGTTATTTTTGAAAGATTTTGCCATTTGCAAAACATGACATTGAAAAAAAATGCTTTTATCTTTTTCTTTTTGAACTTTTGCAATTTTTTCTTTTCTTTTCATTAAAAAATACAACACAGGAATGGAGACAAAACAATATTTTGGCCGTTTTTTAAATTTAAAAATGTGAAAGCAGAATATTGATGTTTTTTACTTGAAAATGGGCAATAAGCAATTGACATTTTTAAAAATACACTGCTCCACAAAAGTTTACGGACACCCTAAAAATAGTCGATTCTGAAACTTCTAGAAGTGGAATCTGTCCAAATGTTTCAGATTCAGATTCAGCATGCTCGAAAACATATATATCCGTAAAATAATGCCGAAATTTCAAAAAGTGGCAATTTCGCCCATGAAAGTATAAAAAATTGCTGCCACAAAAGTTTACGGACACCCTGAAAAAAATTTGCATACGGTAAGTTATGAATTAGTTGTTGTTTGGGAGTTGTTACATAAGCTTGTTAAAGGTCATTTGTGAAGAAAATTGGATAAAATCTTAAGTGGCGACGATTTGCCATCGATTTGAAAATACGGCATTTAGTGTATTTTGGCATTTTTTACGTGCCGATTCAGCCGCCAATATGAAACTTCAGGAGATGCCGTATATGCCATTTTGTAGCCCTATCCATGGTTAACAAGTCCTGAAAGTTTCATAGCTCAATCTCTCACAGTTTTCTCAAATCCCGATTTCAAAATTCTGAATTTTCGTCATTTTTTAACTTTTTTGTCAAAAAATTGTGTTTTTTGACGTTTTAGTGTAACTTTAAAATCGGGATTTGAGAAAACTGTGAGAGATTGAGCTATGAAACTTTCAGGAGTTGTTAGCCATGGATAGGGCTACAAAATGGCATATACGGCATCTCCTGAAGTTTCATATTGGCGGCTGAATCGGCACGTAAAAAATGCCAAAATACACTAAATGCCGTATTTTCAAATCGATGGCAAATCGTCGCCACTTAAGATTTTATCCAATTTTCTTCACAAATGACCTTTAACAAGCTTATGTAACAACTCCCAAACAACAACTAATTCATAACTTACCGTATGCAAATTTTTTTCAGGGTGTCCGTAAACTTTTGTGGCAGCAATTTTTTATACTTTCATGGGCGAAATTGCCACTTTTTGAAATTTCGGCATTATTTTACGGATATATATGTTTTCGAGCATGCTGAATCCGAATCTGAAACATTTGGACAGATTCCACTTCTAGAAGTTTCAGAATCGACTATTTTTAGGGTGTCCGTAAACTTTTGTGGAGCAGTGTATTTACTGGGTAAAACTGTTTAAAAAATAAGCAAAGTAAAATTTAATGTATTAATGTTGTTTCTGTTTCTTAATGAACAAATGGTCATTTTTGGATCAAACAAAAATGACCATTGTTAGATTTATGGAATCTCAAAGTTTTAATATTTGCATTTTTTTTATTGCCCCAAAAAGTTTCACCAAAATGCAAGGCCGTAGGGAGAAAAAAATTTCGGGGTGGGCATTTTCATTTCAGGGGGGCACGCCTTTGATCTTTTGCCGCCTTAACACGGCGGCGGCAAAAGATCAAAGGGTTTTTCTCAGTTTCGGGGGGGGGGGGCACGTGCCCCAAATGCCCCCCCCCCCCCCCTCTCTACGGCCTTGCCAAAATGAGAAAAGTTGGAAACTTTTTAGGGGGTAATTTTAAAACCATATTATTAAAAACTAATTTTTGGCAGATTGTGATGCAAAGAATTAAACAAAAAATTAAGTCACAATTATGACAATTCATTGAGGAATTCTTTCTGGATGCATGTATCATAATAGTTTACAAAATGTGACTCATTTTTAATTAAATTTTGTTTTTCTTTCTTTACTGACGCAACATGGTGAAAGTTTTATCATTTTAGTATTCCAAAAAACAGTCATCATCAAAGTTTCTCGATATAATTTGGGTCTGTTTTTTATGACAGTTAAAGTTTGTACTTTTTCAATGACGCCTGCGTTAATTGCATTTAATTTGATATAAATGACATTTTTAGTACATACTCCTCAATTGATAACAGTTGTTTTTGTGTTATACATAAAAAAAGTCAATTTTTATATGTTTAACAAGTTGTTATTTTGGTACTCTCAAAAATGACTGCTTTAATGGATGGAATTGGAAGTAATAAAATTATTGATAATTTAAAATGTTTAAAACTTGTTGACCTCGAAAAAGAAGAAGAAAGTTTTAAAAATTTGAATAAATTGATCGAAAATTTTCAAGTTATTGATGCTGCCGATAATTCGATTATTATTTCGCAGGTTTTAGAGCTATTAAAAATACCTAACGTTGACATTGATATTGTTAGAAGAATATGCAAATTTTTATCTGAAATAGTAGTGCACAGCCCAAAATATGCTCAACAATTTAATGAAGAACAAGATGGTATTTTAAAACTAATTAACTTGTTAGATTTATTTAAAGATGAAATAATTCCTGATTATGTTTTTGATATTTTTGATGCCCTCAGGGCACATAATGAAGAATCCATTGTTGAATTTATTCCAAAATTTGTTGCAATTCTTGAATCCTCCAAGAACAAAAAACTCTGTTTAAGAGCAGCAAAAATTTTAAATGCCATTGCTTCAACAAACAAAAGCGCCAAGAAATTATTACTTACAACAAAAAATATTCAAATTTTTGTTAAACTTTTAAATCCATCAAATATTTTATTGGCTTTGTATGGATGCCGGGCATTGTTTTGTTATTCTACAGATGAGTACATTGATGATATTGTTGCCGCAGGGGCTATCCCAAAATTTATTAAACTTTTAGATGCTCCAAATTTTGGTTTAATAGAATTTTCACTTAATAATCTTCAAAAAATTTGTAAATATTCAGCTTTTGGAGATGAGGATGCCATTGAAGCTGGAATAATTCAAGCCTTGCTGAAATTGCTCAATCCTTTTAATGAAATTTTATGTTTAAATGCTTTGTATATTTTTGAAGACTTATTAAATGATGGAAATGGAAGACACAAAAAATCGATTGCAAAATCTGATGTAATTTTAACTTTATTTAATCTTATATTAGCTACTAATGCCCTAAGGGGAAGTTATACAATACCTTCAAAAGATAGAGAAATAATGGGATGTGCGTTTAATGTCTTCAAAAAATTGGCAGAAATAAATTTTGAAATTTTTGTTAAAGAAATAGAATTTGAACGTCTTCTGAATTTTGTGGATTCAATTGAAAAAGATAATTATTTCAAGAAAAGCAAACTTCTAATGCATCGCATATATATGGTGAAAAGAATGTTTATAACTCATAATAATAAAAACAATAATATGTATTAGATGTTTTTATTTTATAACAATTTGTTACGGTAAATACAGTAATTACTTATGGATATGTTTAAAATGTCACAATTTTTGTTGTTAAATGAATTTCAAAAATAAATATAAATATACTGTAACGGAAAAGTTTTGAACTCGTTACCGCCTTTTTTAATGAAATTTAAATACTCACAATAATGATAGTAAAGCTATCATGATTTTAGATTACTCTCATTATCGATTGATTTTGAAAAAAACATAAAACTCATAATTTTTTGTTTTAAGATTACAAGGTGTCACAAAAAAAAGTATAATTCTTTTATTAAACAAGGAAGAGGGGCTGCCAAGACCTATGGTTGGTGCCAACAGGGACTTGGTGGGAAGAGGTACTTGACCCTACAGTATCGTGGTTACGGTACTTTCGCTGCGAGAATTGCAGAAGTTCAAAGTTAAAAAAACACCCATTTTTGGGGTGTTTTTTGAATCCCTTTTCCCAAAGCCCCAGGGCAGTTGAAGACCTGTGGTTTTGGGGTTTGGTAGACCTTGACTAACTCTCGTTGTTCCCCATTAGTACGACTTTGGGGGACTTTCGCTTCGAGAAATCCAGCGCGTTAAAAAAACTTTTTCAGATTTTTATACGTTTTTGACTATGTTTGACTTATTGGTGTAGTTCACAGAGAAGGAGTTTGGGGCTCATATTTGTTGCCAACAAACTTCAGACCTTTCGTGGTCGATCCCATGCAAAAATATTGAAATCTGGAAAAATGACATTTTAAGCAGCCACAATTTTCGTATGTTAGTAAATATATGTAGTATATACCGTAATTCAATTCAATGTTAAACTATCCAAATTGGGCAAAATCGCTTGAAATGTATTTTACAGTATTTATCTGGACTATGTTTATTGATTT
This sequence comes from Panagrolaimus sp. LJ2414, assembly GCA_024447195.1. Taxonomy (NCBI): domain Eukaryota; kingdom Metazoa; phylum Nematoda; class Chromadorea; order Rhabditida; family Panagrolaimidae; genus Panagrolaimus; species Panagrolaimus sp. LJ2414. The sequence goes on from JAMRXY010000023.1 coordinate 4,543,537, forward strand.
ATAGCGAAAAACAACATTTTAAAACTTTCGTGTATACATAGTTACATGCTATTTACTAGTAAACGCGTTTAAGCAGCCGTTTTTGAACATTTTTGGGTATCGAAAAAAAGTCATTTTTCCAGATTTCAATATTTTTGCATGGGATCGACCACAAAAGGTCTGAAGTTTGTTGGCAACAAATATGAGCCCCAAACTCCTTCTCTGTGAACTACACCAATAAGTCAAACATAGTCAAAAACGTATAAAAATCTGAAAAAGTTTTTTTAACGCGCTGGATTTCTCGAAGCGAAAGTCCCCCAAAGTCGTACTAATGGGGAACAACGAGAGTTAGTCAAGGTCTACCAAACCCCAAAACCACAGGTCTTCAACTGCCCTGGGGCTTTGGGAAAAGGGATTCAAAAAACACCCCAAAAATGGGTGTTTTTTTAACTTTGAACTTCTGCAATTCTCGCAGCGAAAGTACCGTAACCACGATACTGTAGGGTCAAGTACCTCTTCCCACCAAGTCCCTGTTGGCACCAACCATAGGTCTTGGCAGCCCCTCTTCCTTGTTTAATAAAAGAATTATACTTTTTTTTGTGACACCTTGTACTTTCATTTTTTAGTCATTTTAAATGGACAGGAATTAAAAACTTTTAAAAATACGTAGATTTTTCATGGAGCAAAATTACTAAAGTTTTTGTTATTTGATTGTCCATTTTTTGATTCATGACTGGGGTTGTTCATTTCCCGGGAAATGGAAAAAAGTGGGAAATTACCGGGAAATGGCGGGAAATTTCCCGGAGTTACAGTATTCCAAGTTACAGTAATATTTTACCAAAATTAACCTTATAACCTATAAAAGAACTGTTCAATACTAAAATTAGACATTTTCGATTATTCACATTGTTTTTGTTGCATATTTATCGCGTTTTTAAATGTTTAATGTAAAAACATAAAATATTACCGTAATTTTCCATGAAATGAGAACCATTTCCCGCAACAAATCGGGAAATTCCCGGAAAAGGGAAATGGACAACAATATCCATAACTCATTCAATTTTTTAAAAGACAACAATTTGTTTCTTGTCTCACGTCGAGTCTTTTTTCAGCAGATGTTTAAAAATCTTTTCTTTATTTGGTCATCTCCAAATTTTCTTTCTTCTTTCTCTTTTGTGTTTCAAAAAAGAAGAATCCGCTTCACCTGTTTTTCTGACGGTTTTATTTTTTATTGTTCAATAAACATTTTTTATAAATAAATAAATACAAAATATTTTTTTTGATTTCGTCACAGAATTTCATATTTCTTTACGTTATTGCAGGGTTAGGATTTTCATGTAAAGTGACCGCGTCTAAACTTTCAATGTTCACAACTGAAAAATTTTATTTCCATTTACAGGGTGTAAAAAAAAATTGTGCAATTCAATTTTTAAAGGGGGACCATGAGTCCCAAAGGCCCATTGATGGATGGAATATAAACTTGGTCCAAGGCCACATTTGACCCTACAGTATCACCTTTTGAAAGTTTTCGCTTCGAGAGATCCAGAATTTCAAAGTTAAAAAAGTACTGTTTTTGGTGGTCTTTTTTCGTATTCTTCTCCTCCGGTCCCAGGGCAGTTGGGAACCTATGAAATTGGGGATATGTAGACCAGGGGTCAAACTCGTTGTTAGAGTATATTATGACTTTTTGGGACCTCTGCTTCGAGTTTAACAACGGCACGAAAAAATCAATTTCCAAATTTTTACGTTTTTGACTAACTTTGAAGCAATGGTGTAGTTCACAGAGGTGGAGTTAGAGGCTCAAATTTGTTCCCAACAAACTTCAGACCTTTTGTGGTCGATATCATATCAAAATATTGAAATCCAAAAAAATTGTATTTTTTCGATACTCAAAAATGTTCAAAAACTTCTGCTTAAACGAGTATACTAATAAATAGCAAGTAACTATGTAAACACGAAAATTTTTAAATGGTGGTTTTTGCTATAAATCAATAGAAATAGTCCAGAGAAATACTGTAAAATTCATTTTAAGCGTTTTGGACCTATTTGGATAATTTAACATTGAAGTTAATTACATCAAGAACTAAGTATACTTACTAACATACGAAAATTATGGCGGCTTAAAAAGTCATTTTCTCAAATTTCAATATTTTGATATGGGATAGACCACAAAAGGTCTGAAGTTTGTTGGGAACAAATTTGAGCCTCTAACTCCACCTCTGTGAACTACACCATTACTTCAAAGTTAGTCAAAAACGTAAAAATTTGGAAATTGATTTTTTCGTGGCGTTGTTAAACTCGAAGCAGAGGTCCCAAAAAGTCATAATATACTCTAACAACGAGTTTGACCTCTGATCTACCTATCCCCAATTTTATAGGTTCCCAACTGTCCTGGGACCGGAGGAGAAGAATACGAAAAAAGACCACCAAAAACAGTACTTTTTTAACTTTGAAGTTCTGGATTTCCCGAAGCGAAAACTTTCAAAAGGTGATACTGTAGGGTCAAATGTGGCCTTGGACCAAGTTTATATTCCACCCATCAATGGGTCTTTGGGACTCATGGTCTCTCTTTAAAAATTGAATTGCACAATTTTTTTTTACACCCTGTATTTCTATTAAATAAATTTAATATAAAAAACAACCTTCTTTTTTGAGCTTTAAAAATTTTTTGCATTTCATTGCTGTTGTAAATGATGAAACATCCAAGGCTGCTAAAACGATTGTCACAACAACCAAAAGAATTTTTGGTATTAATCCATAATTGTCACTTTTATACATCAACAAGTAAATAGTTCCACCAAAATTAATTCCGACTAAAATTATCTAAAAAATGAAGGTTTTATAATTTTGATTGTTGACAAACTTTGGCATTTCGATGAATCGTTTTGGGCCAGAACCAGCCCAAAACGATTCCTTGACAGGGCCGTTAAAGGGATCGTCCAGATAAATAACGTCATGACGGAGGGAGGGAGTAATGACCGTGCCGCCTTTGATGTGCAGCAAAAAGTGTCTTTGATGTATAGGGGGTAAAGCTGATTTTCGAATGACGTCATATCTGGAGGATCTCAAAGCCCAAATTTTAAGGGAACCCAAAACCCCGGGGGCCTTTTCAAAAATTACAAAACATAATTCCAAAGTTTTGTTTAAAAAACAATATTTACTTATTTTCGTATGATTTTATTTAAAAATGTGCCATAAAAGTGTAAAGTTTTTAATTAAAAACTATATTATTAAAAAAAATTTGGTAAAAATGTTAAAAAATTTAATTTTAAAATTTTTTGTTTAAATAAGCCCTCAAGGCATAACCCCGGCGGGTGGCTCAGAACCAGGACCGCTTAAAAAATGGCCCCCAGCTATGCCTATGCTAAATTCAATAATAAAAAAAACTTACAATAACAAGAAATAATGGATAAATTAAGGCATGTTTAGTCTTTCTTAAAGCAATAAATGGACAAATACATAATAGAGCAGAAAAAATTGAAAGAATACATACATAATAATTTGAGGTAAAAAGGGCAATTCCGGCATAGACAATACTTTTAATAGCTAAGGTAGTCGTAATAAATATCGTGCAAAATACAAGACTAAATCCGCATCCACCTTTCCAATCATAATTTTTTTTATCCAATAATTCTTGGGACATTTTTTTAGTATTTGAAAACTAAAAAATAAATAAATAAAAACACACTCAACAAACAAAGTGTGTATTTTAAAAAAAGTGAGTGAAAAAAAACAAGGAAATAATAATAAAAAAATTTTAACAAAAGAGAAATCGATTTCAATATTCCATTATTTTCAATTTTTAAGGAAAAAAATAGAGAGAGAACAGCAAAAAAAAAGCAGCAGCAGCGGCAGCAGCAGCAGCCACATACACTATACTTTAATAAAGATGGGAAAAAAAACAGTTGGTGTTTTTCTGGTTTTCGATCATGAACTTTAGTGTTCTTCTTCCTTCCTTTTTTTTGTATTTTTTTTGGATGACTGGTTTTTTGGCACTGCTGAAAATAATAATGGAGGCAAATTTGAATATGAACCAAAAGAGAAAAAAAATTTAAAGAATTAAATATTTTATATCTGGCCCAAAGCTGTTATTTTTAGGTAAAAAAAGACAAAGAAACTCATTCAAAAAGTAATCCCTAATTTTTTTTAAAAGGAAAAACACATAAAAGCAACGTTGAAATAGTTGTTGTTTATGGGGAATGAACCTTGGTGTATGCTTTTTGAGTATGAACCTTTGAGATTTTTTTCTGACAACACAAAGGTCAGAAACGCAAAATTTGATATTCGAAAAAAATGAAATAAAAAATAGATTATTTTATTAAACGGCTTGATAAACAATTAAATCGCTATGACCATTTAACACAATAAAATATGATACACCCAAAAGATCCTTAAAAAGACGGTTTTTCAATCGTTAAAAAACAAGGCCGTAGGGAGAAAAAATTTTTGGGGTGGGCATTTTGATTTTTGAGGGGCACGCCTTTGATCTTTTGCCGCCCAAAGACGGTGGCGGCAAAAGATCAAAGGATTTTCTCGATTTTTGGGGGTACTGGTACCGAATGCTCCCTCTTCCTCTCTCTACGGCGTTGGTAATGAATTACTGTAGCAAGAAATTACGGTACTCTAAAGTTCAATAATTAAAATTACAGTTTTTGTGTTTTTACCAATTCTTAAAAGTAAATTTCATCAAATTCGACACTGTCTTTCAGAAAGGTTATAATTTTAAGTAGTCATTCAAAAAAATATACTGTCCCTTCAATAATCACCAGCAATACTTGTTCATTTTTAAAATGTTAAAACAGTTTCATCATCGAGATGATCAACCCTTATTTTGCAAAAAAAGCAATGCTGTTTTTGGGATTGTCCAGATCTGACGTCAGCACTTTTATGGGTGAGTGGGGTCAAGTCAAATCTGATGCTCACATTAAATGCGGCAAAGATCAAAAGAAAAATGTTGACGGTAATGGTGGGGTTCAGAATTTTGAACTTTTTGTTGACGTCAGATCTGGACAATCCCTTTCGAGATCTTAAATAATACTACTGCTGCAATAAAGTTTTTACGTGAAATTTTTAATCGTTTTTATCAATCTGATCAGCTATAAATAATATTTATAGCTTGAAGATATTATCTTTAACTTCTAAAGAAATAAACTGCAATATCAAGAACTATTTATTACTTCAATGAAATTATTTTATTTCATTGAAGTTATTAAAAAATTATTTTTCCTTTTTTTGATGCAGCTTATAACTTTTTGCTTTCTATAAATGTCTCAACAATTTTTATGGTTTTTTAGTAAATCTGAATCCTTTAATATTTTTTTTTATTAGAATTAAGTTTATTTATTTGGTGCTGTTGCAAAACTTTTTAAACTTTTATAAAAGTTTAAAAAAGTTTTGCAGCAGCAACAGAATGGAATTTTGAGTTACCACATCATCTGGAGAATTCACCCACAAAAATAACAAAAAGGTGAATACCGTATTTTAGAAAGTTAATTTATAAAAGTTTTGCAGCTGCTAGCAGCAACAGCAAAAAAAATTTGAAAAAACAAGTTACACTATTGTCTCGCAACGAAAACGATTTACGTTTTTCTACGTAAAAAATCGAGAGCCGCGATCAAACCCAAAAAATTTTTGTCAACGTTTTTTTGCCTCTCTCTTCTTTTTTTAACTCGCGCAAAAGAAAAAGAGAGAAGGATAAAGAATTGCTGGAAGAAGGAAGAAGATTTTATACAATTGCCATTCAACATTGCTGTGGTTTTTCCCTTTCAATTTTAGCTGCTGCTTTTTTATTTGTTCGATTCTGTTAAACAATGTTGTTCTGCTTAAATTCACATTATTTTATCCATAATTATTTTAGCCCCTGCTTTTTTTATCCCTTTTTCATGTTTGATTTTGTTGATGACTGAAAGAGTGGATAAAGAAGGAAGAATCTTTCTTTTTAGCATGAAAAAATCCTTGCATTTCCTTATTTGCCTTTGAATGCTGCTCTTTTTTGCTTAAACTTTCTTTTGCTCTTGATTTTACACATTTCTGCTGCTTTTGATGTGGTTTTTCGGTTTTAAATTACGTTGCTTTTCCTTGAATCATCGTTTTTGCGAGATTATCTTCCTTTACCACCTTTTATCCTTCTTTCTGGTGTTGTCGAAAGCTCTTTTATGCTTTTTTGCTGTTTATTTGATTGCTGTGCTTTTTGGTTGAGTTATTCTTCTTCATCGGCAACAACTTTAGAGTCTTTGCAGCACTGATTTTTATCACTTTTGCATCTTAGTGTCTCCTTCCTTCCAGATTTATCCATGATCTTTGTATCCTTTTTGTCGCTTTCTGCAAAAATATTTATTACCATTTTAACCGTTATTCTATCCTTTTTTACCCTCATGTTGTATCTGAAAGTATCTTCTGTCTCTCTTTTGCGCTTTTCTTGGTCATTTTTTATACATTCGTGCTTCTGCTCACACTGTGATTATTCGTTCACTCTTTTTATACAACATCTTTTCTTTTTCAGTGTCATTTTTTTGGCATACTCTCAACATCTACTAACTAATCAATCATGAATCGTGGTGGTTATGCTCCTCGTGGTCAAAATTTCCAACCTCGTGGTGGTCAACAAGGTTATGCTCCTCGTGCTCAACAAGGCTATGCTCCTCGTAGTCAACATGGTTACGCTCCCCGCGCTCAACAAAGCTATGCTCCAGTACAAGCACCTTCTGCAAATACGGTTCCTTTTGATCAATGCCTCAAGACAACGATCCCTTCTGCTACAGAAGAACTTCTCATCAATTCTTATGATCTTACCCTTCCTTATCGTCCTGTCTGGCAATATGAATTGAAATTTTTTGCTGATTACAAGCGTCCAGATCAACAACAAGGTTATCCTCAGGATGAACAAGATAATAAATTTCTTGATGATTTGTCTGTACTTGATAACAAGAAGTAAGTTATAGGTGCAATAATATTACTGATGACTAATATTCTTCATTTTTTAGTGTTTTGGCAAGTGTTCGACGTCAATGCATTACCAATCTCTATGAACTTCTTTTTCAACAACATGGTGTATACTTTGAAGCGCATAAAATTGACAAGGATGGAAAGTATGAACATGTTTATGCTTATGATCGCAAAAGCATCTTTTATTGCTCTTTGGAAATTGAACCGCGCGATGAACGAAATCCATTTGAAATTAATTTTGTAAGTTTTTTATTGGCGATATTCAGGGTTCATTTTTTTAATTTTTAGGCTGGTATGATGACTCCTGATGAATTTGGGCATCTTCGTGATCCATTTCGCGTCTATGCAACATTGAAACGTGGTGCTTATTTGGATCCGAGAAATCTTCCAAGGGCTTCTGAAATGGAACAATACCTAGAAATTCTTCTAAGTCAACATCAATTTGATACGTAAGTGTTTTCTCAAGTTTGTTTGGGGGCTATAAAGTGATGATTAAAGTTGTGAGGAATAAAAAGTTACGACTTTTATTGGGTGATGTTAGTCTTTTGAATCTTTACAACAAAGAAGAATTTAAAAGCCTTTTTTATCATGTACAAAGCATATCATTTGTATAGTTTGCTTACCTTTGTTTTTTAGGCCTGCTCGTTACGTCAAATTTGGTCCTAAAGTCTTTGATCTTTCAACCAAGCAAGATATTGAAAATGCTTGTGAACTCAAAGATGGTCATCAAAAAAGTGTTCATGTTTCTGAGAATAAAGCTGAACTACAAATTGATGCAAAAATTTCACCATTTCATCAAGCAATGCCTTTGCTAAACTATGTCAATGTTCGTTGGGGACTTGGAGAACATGATAACTGGTGCGGCAATCGTGAAAATCACTGTCTTCAACAATTGAAAGGACTTTACGTCCGAACAATTCATAAGCAAAATAATGAAGTATTTTGCATTAATGGTATTACCAATGTTGCTGCAACTGAATTGATTTTTGATCGCAATGGGGAACAAATTTCGGTGGCTGCATACTTTCAAAAGACTTTTCCTGATTTTCCATTGACATATCCTCATTTTCCATGTGCTATTAAAAAATCTGGTTTGAAAAAACTCCATTATCCACTGGAAGTTTTGAAAGTTGTTGATGCTCAAAAGTTCTCTAAAGATGATATGAATAATAAGCAGGTATAAATTTTAATTGTTTTTGTATGTTTTTTAATGTCATGTTTTTCTTGCAGGAAGCTAACATGATTAAAGCTGCTCAGCGTCTACCATGTGCTCTTATGGAAGAAATTGAAAATCAAAAGCGGCTTGCAGGCATTCATGACAATGATCAATATATTGCAGCAGCTCGAGTTCGTGTCGGCTTCGGAATGAATTCCATCACTTCTGAAGTTTTGGATGCTCCGATGATTACTTTCAAAAATAATGCTGCAAAGCAACCTGCTGCTGCTCTTTGGGATATCAGAGATGTTGAATTTGTAAAGCCTGCTGAAATCAATGCCATGGCCATCTTTTATAATGGTGTTACACAACAGGTTGCTGAGTATGTGCTTTCTTTGTCCTTGTTTGATTTACTAAATTTTCTCATTTTTTAGAATGGTTTCTAATCGACTCGTACAACAAGCTAGAAAACATGGAATGATAATTCATGATCATAAATGTTTCGCTCTTTCAAATAATCAACTTTCTTTGGAATATCTTGAGCCAACTATTACAAGTTATCGGGATCAATATGGTGTTGATTTTGTTATGGCATTCGCTTCTGGTTCTGAATTTCATCATATGCTTAAAGCTACAGAAGTTACAACCCGCGTTCCAACACAACAAGTTGAACCCAAAACTGTTTCAAATCCAAAATTGGGAGCTGTTACTCTTGGGAATATTATTCAAAAGATGAATCCTAAGAATGGTGGATACAATCAATACTTTCAACAAGTCCCAATTAGCAGCGGAATTGATCTTTTGTACGTTTCTTTTTATATATTGTTATTTAATTATACCGTACCTTTTTTAGCCAAAGCTTTTTAAAAACTACTATGGTTTTGGGATTTTATGTTTCACATCCTTCTCCTGGGAGTAGTGACGAATTTCCTTCTGTTTTTGGATACTCTTTTACTTCAAATCAACGTGGAAATGTTAATCGTGGTGGATTCGTGTACAAAAGATCTCGTAATCCTGAAACTAAGGAATTTGAAACTACACTTACTGATGCTGATCTTCGAAGACCTATTGAAGAATCTACAGGACTTTATTATGAAGAAAATAAATGTTATCCTGAGCGGATTTTGGTTTATCGATTTGGTGCATCTCAAGGTGAAATTGAAAGAATCCAAACTGAAGAATGTCCAAGGATTGTTGATGGTTTTGTTGGGTTTATGAATGGTCAAATGCCAAAGGTTACTGTCATTGCTGTTCGTCGTCATCATAATACTCGTATCTTCAAACATGGTGATAAAATTAATCAACAATTAAAAGCTCCAGATCAAAATGTTGCACCTGGTTCTTGTGTTCCTGGTACCTCTGCTGTTGATACGGTTATGGTTTCTCATCGAGCTTTACAAGTAAGTTGTTAATTTTGTTAATAACTCTAAATTAATTCATTATCTTTTTAGGGTACTGCAAAGCCGACAATCTATTCAACAATTTTCCCTGGTGGAAGAGATAATGATCTCTCTGAAAATTTCCTCAAGAATATGACTCATGCCTTCTGTTATATGCATGAGATTGTCAATACTGCAATATCTGTTCCTCATACTCTTCGATCAGCAGAACAAATGGCAAATCGTGGTACGAAACTTTGGCATTCGAGAAGTCATGAACTTCCAGCCTCAGAAGATTTCCTCCTCAATGCAACTCGCCATCTCAATCCTCAAATTGAAACCCGTTATTGGGCATGATTTGCTTTTTTAATAATTTATTAATCGTGTATATCTGTGTCATATTTTTATATATTAAATTTGTTATATCTTAATATATTTTTAATAAATTTTGCATGATCTGGAAACTTTTGTTTGTTTTATTCTTTTTTAAATAGGATTGTTTTATTTTTTCTGCTTTAACTTTTTGCTGATGTGTATATCTCGTAGGTTGTCTATAGAAATGGTTTTTAATAATGCTAGAATACTTTAGCCAAAATTTAAAAGATGAAATTGATTAACTGTTGCCTTATTTTAGTAATATTTTCTATTCAATACACCTTTTTAAAAGGACAAGGGCAATAAACAAAAACTAATGACATCACTGCCTTCTTCATAAATAACTTGTTTATTCATTCATTGATCATAAGTTTGTTCGTACAAATTGGAGCACCAAAAAAAGGGGGAAAAAGTATTGGTGACGACGGTTGCTTTCTCCAACATTGCACTTTTGAATATTTAATAAATTTTTTGTAAAAAATTTATTACAGAAAGTTATCTTATTTAAAATTTATAAAATTGAAAGCAATGATAATAAAAAAAGCTAAACAGGAAAGAAGAGCAGCATTTAAAATAAAATGAAATGATATGATATGGTTTTTACCAAATGAGTTGGTTTTTTAAATCGAATGTACATACATGAACAAATGTGTGCAAATATTTATCCAAGTTTCTACGGTTTAATATATTTAGGTTTATTTTTAGATTGAAAAGGTGTGCATAGGGACAATTCAGATATTGCGTGATCTATTTAATGTAAGGGTGTGACGAGTTATAATGCCTCTTTTTTCTTTATATTTTTCTGTCGGCATAATGCTTTGATGTTTGATTATGCAATGGGGGATCGAAAAAGTTTGATGTAAAACACTTTTTTTGATCCCTGAGGGCTGCCCAGATCTAGATCTGGACACCCTAAAAAAAAGGCTACTGATTAGGCACCTTTTGTAAAACATTTTATTTAATTTTTTGTTTAAAGGAGGCGGAACCTTTGGTACTTTTTTATTTCTCTTTCGTTTTTTTTCGTTGAATTTCCTTGACGATCAGGGTCTTTTTCTTTTGTTCTCTTGCCTGATCGTCAGGAAAATTCAAACGAAAAAAAACGTTAGAGAAACAAAAAAGTATCAAAGGTTCTGCTCCCTTTAAGACATAGTCGGTGAATAACTCAAAAAATCCACCAAAGGGGCGGCGCACACAAAAAATAAAGGTCGATCTACCAAATTGTGCCTATAGGTAGATCGACCCTGGAGAAAATGGTTACGCAATCTATTTTTGCTCGAAAAATTTCTTACGGTAGTTACAGTATACTTTAAAAAGTGGTAAAACGACACTACCGAGCTACAATAATTTTTAATTAGTATAAAAAAATATCTCTTTCTAAAATATAAATATAATTTTATTAAACATCTATGCATCACTCATAAATACGAAAAGTGCTCTCTTTTTTGTTCATGTTTTTGCCATAGAAAAAAATTTTTCATCGAATTTTTCCAACTGCTGAAGTAGGGATGCGCATAAATTTTTGACTTTTTTCCAGATCTCGGCTTACAAAGCGTTTTGTGGGACAACCAAGGTCTCAAAATATTGCATTTTTTATGCGATAACATAAAATAAAAGAAAAAATAATGAAAAATATTAAGGAATTGTCAAGAATCGCAAGATTCTGAATCGTATTTTTTCTTCAACTTTTTTTTGCTTTCCAAAAATGCGCGCATGCTGCAGCAATGTTGCGACTCGTTGCGCAGCCTTTGTTGCTGATGTTGAAGATAAACTTTTCAGCAGCAAAAAAATAGAAAACTGTAATTTTACGTTTAAACTAATTTAATGTTGTTTTTTAAATAAATTAAGCAATTAGAAACATAAAAAATGATGTTACAAGCAGGAAAACAGTGTATTTTGGAACTTCCAGTTGTGCTTAGGTAAAAAGTTAACATTCACCTCAAAACTTTTATAACATTCTTCAGATAGCTTTAGGGAAGTTCTATCATTTATTAAATGATGTATTTTTGTATAGAGAAAAAGATGCGGTAAAAAGCCAAGCATCATATGGCATCATAAAAATACAACAATGATTTTAGATATATGCATCAAGAAGTAACGACCCTCTTTAGGGTTTAACTTTGTTCGGATAAGCCCGGATAACTTTATTTGACTTTTAATAGATGTATATTTATGTTAGAAATAACATATTTAAGATTCCCAACTTCACATCATTTCACAAGAATACACCGTTGGATTGAACAATCCCTTAAGATCGAGTTTACTGATAAAACATCATTTTTTTATATTCACACGTGTTAAAATTAACTTCTTGCATTACCAAAAGATTCAGTAAGTTGTTCCCTATCTTTAACAACATAAAAAAGAAACGATATAGATTAATGTGAGGTTAATTAAAGGATTTTATGTATCTCATTTAATACCTTCAACATCAGTTTTCACTTTTAAAAAAAGAATAACTCTCGACACGAAAAAAGTTTTCTTCTTCAACGTTTGAAAAAAAGTGAAAGAAAAATAATCTCGTTTTTTTCGTTTATGCGCAACCCTATGCTGAAGTTTATGCCGGCTTTTAAGTATTCCTGAAGGGTAAATATTGATTGTTAAGAAGAGACCATGATTACTTTTTATAACTGCCATCATTTTGGTATTATTCAATTTTTTTGTTCTATCGTTTGGTCTTATTTTTTTACTGCTAGTTTTTATAAAAATTTCTATAAATGACTGGAGTACAATTAATCCTCTCAAATGAAAACAAGAAATTAGAATATTACAAAAAATGTAAAATTCTTGTAAATCAAATTACCAATCGTTTAATCGTAAAACCGATCCATAATGGTAAGCTTTTAACTTAATTTTTTCTAAAAAAACAAAGAATTTTTAAGGTCCAAAAATTGTTGTTCTTCTTGATTTTGAGAGAAGTTTTATCAAATATAAGGTATGCAAATTTTTGTTGAATGGGTAATAATTAACTTTCTTTTAGAATGTGTTATGTGTTGTTGATGCAGAAATCAATAATGCAGTAATAATTTTTACCAGTGAAAATACTTGTAACACAATTTATGATGTTGTTCAAAAAGATAAAGTTTGATTTTAGCAGTAATATTTTGGTCAATAAAAATGTTAAATTTTTAGGATACGGTAGAAGTTGATCCAATAAAAGCTTGTATTTTTCAAAGAAAATTTATACTTCTTCTTTTTGTTGAAACTTTATCCAAAACTGGTCGGGATCTTGAAGAAATAAAAATGTTAATTTTTGATATCATGAATTCATTGGATGAAGTGGAAAAGCGTGATTTTATGAATATTTTAGAGATTCTGGATAAAAAAGTTTTTATTTTATCATCAAAAAATGAGTATGTTTTTTATGCAAATTTGGCGACAATAACTTTGTCAATATAATTAAAACTTAGATACTTTTTTAATGAGAGGCACTGATCAGGGATTTGCGGTATACTGTAAAATAGGGTATTCCGTAAACTTAAAAGTGTGGTAACGGCATCACATTTTGAAGTTTAACGTTTGTGTTCTTGGTACCGTAAAGGGTATTTTTTGTGCAGAATACGATAATTAAGGTTTTTAGTATTCTGTCCTTCGGAATATGACTCCAGAATTTTTTACCGTACATTTTCCTCATAAATTTAAGGAAAAGGCACGGTAAAAGAAGGCCAGAATACTAAAAACTCAAATTGTCAAATTTTACAGAAAAAATAACTTTACCAAGAACATAAACGTTAAACTTCAAAATGTGATGCCGGTGCCGTATGTTTGAGTTTACGGTATACCGTACATCTTTCGCCCTGATCCCTGAATTTTTTCTTGACGCGAAAAAGAATGAAAAAAGAACAGCAATTTCGTTTCAATACAAATTTCAGGGATCAGGGAAACCATTAAAAAGTATCAAAGAATCCGCCTTTTTTAACTTACTTTTTTTGCAGAACACATTGGACAAAATCAATTGATGCAGAAAAATTCAAATTAATTTCTTACAAAAGCTGCGGAAAACTTGAAAGAAAATTACTCATTTATTCTTCAACTGATAAAAGCCAATGTTACGAATTTGGCGAAGACGAAAAAGAAGCAGATACATTTTTATGCAGTAATTGCAAATTTGAAAAATGCGATATTCCTGCAAAACTTTGCCAAAACGAGAATGGCACAAATTATGTTCAATTAAAATCTCTCGAGCATAGATGCCAACCAATGAAATTTGATGTTGAAAGATATCAAGATGACAGCATTTTTTATGAACCAAATTTTGAAATTCTTCAACAAAATGGAAAAGTTACTGCTTTATTAATTTTTTCATTTCCTGACCAACCACGACGATGTGAAAAATTTGCATATTTCAAGGATGGAAATTATTTTTATTGCCGAAAATGTTCCTCCCAAAATCATCAAATTCGAGCATATCTTTGCAAAAATGCCAATAGCGAAAATTATATTTCAGTCAGAAATTTAAAGCATATTTGTGACTCTTCAGAATTCAATTTTGTTAAACCTGAAGGCTATCAATTGTTAAAAAGAAAATCTCGTGGGAAAATTCTCGATCATTTAGTAATTTTTGATGAAAAAAACAAAAAACTTTGTCATGAATTAACATGGACTCAATCGGCAAATGTTTTTCGATGTAATTCTTGTTTGTATAAACACAAACATTATGTTTGTGCAAAATTTGTTGAAAATAATGAAGGAAAAAAGCTTGTTAATATTGGACATTATCAGCATAAATGTGATCTTCAAAAATATGTACCTGAAGATCGTCCAATAAGTTTTTGGTTAAAACGACCTCGAAGAAAATGCAATGAAAACGGCCCAAAAAATTATGTTTAAACTATTTTTTTGTGAAAATGTTTGGTTTTTTGTTAAAATAAAGTCTAAAAATAGAAGATATTAAGTAGCCTACAAATCAGAAATTCATAAAAAATGTAATTTGTTTCCAAAAAATGAAATATACATATTACATTTTCTTAGATGATAAGAACCATCGGAATACTCATAATGTGCACAATGCAAAGCAACTATATTTCTATACCATTTCTTGAATAACTGTTTCATTTATTAAATTATAAAATTCGAGAAATTTTATTAATGTTCGAGGTTTTAGCTTTTTAATTTTTTGTTGTATAAACAGAAATCTAAAAAGAAGAAAATTCCAAAGTAACCAAACATCCAATTTATTTCAAAAAGGGGGCATAGATCTAATGTGAAATCAATTTTTCTTAAAATATAAAATATATATTTTTGACACTAAAATAACTAAAAAACCACATTTACAAAAATTTTTAAATAAAATATTCAAAAATCTCCCAAAAAATGCAAGAAAATTTTTTTGCAGAAAAAAATTATTTGAGCAAGTTTATTTATAAAAACGAAATATATGCTTTAACACTAAAAATCAATAAATGCACAGTTGCTAAAAAAATTATGTTTCATTCAGTAGTTATCTGCTTACTTGAATGAAAGTAGTGTCAGTCCGTCATCAATGACGGGGACAACATCTTTACTTTTTTTTGCACAAACTTCTCCTTTTTTATTTTTGATGACAGAGTGATTTGGGTTATTTTAATTTTGCAGATGTTTTTGAATATTTAATATATTTTTTTATAGTTAAAAAGATGCTAAAATGCTTTCTTGTCTGATAATAACTGATACCAAAATAATTGGTGCTTCTCGAATTGGTGGTGCTGGTGGACAACAATGATCATTCCACACTCTTAATTCTTTTTATTCTTGTTTTTCTATGAGTATATTTTTTTAAGCGATTGTGTTCATTATCTATCTTTTTGTTTTTAAAATATCTCATTTTGTTATCGTCTTTTTGAGCCATTATGGTTTTTCATTTTAAAAGCAAATGAAACTTTGAAGAAGAATTTTAGCAAAGCCGTAAATCTTCTCGGCATAGAAATTTGATTTATTTGAGTTGTTTTTTTTGGTACTTTTTAACCTTGTTTTTTTTTAATATTAGCCTGATTTTTTTCATCTTATTGCAGAAAGATCATGGTTTTTTTGTTCATACATTTATTTTCTATGCTTTATAATAATAGTTTTGATTTTTTTCTATGCACTTATTGATGATATTTGGTCTCTTTATATTTTGTTTATGATGGGTTTAAACTTTGAATAAACTTTGAAAAAATATTTTTAATAAACCACCCCCATCAGTGGTGCCAGAAATGCTTTTAAAAAAACGCGGACAAAGATATACAAAAAAATACAAATTTTGTTCCATTTTGAACAAACCAGCAATGGCTTAAAAATAAAACCAAAAAATTAATTAGAAATCATGTTTGTGGAAAAACAACAAAATAAACATCATAAACTTGCAAATACATACATTGCACACGTTGATATCATACAGCTAACTGCAGTTATTACTTACATCAAAGTAAAACGTTTAGCTTACTGTTAATAAAGTTAGTTACATATAAATACAGTACCAAATAATGTTTGACATTATTTAAAAAGTTTACAGCAGTTGTAAGCATATTAAATCAGTTATTGATTACCGGATTGTAAAACAATGTTTGGAACTTTTGGTTCGTTGGTACAGCTTAGAAGGGTCCACTTGGGTAGTCAAGGATCAAGAAAATACTTGGGAAAATATCACCACTTTAATTGTGTACAAAAGATCCACTTTAATTGTGTACAAAAGATCTCGTAATCCTGAAACTAAGGAATTTGAAACTACACTTACTGATGCTGATCTTCGAAGACCTATTGAAGAATCTACAGGACTTTATTATGAAGAAAATAAATGTTATCCTGAGCGGATTTTGGTTTATCGATTTGGTGCATCTCAAGGTGAAATTGAAAGAATCCAAACTGAAGAATGTCCAAGGATTGTTGATGGTTTTGTTGGGTTTATGAATGGTCAAATGCCAAAGGTTACTGTCATTGCTGTTCGTCGTCATCATAATACTCGTATCTTCAAACATGGTGATAAAATTAATCAACAATTAAAAGCTCCAGAACAAAATGTTGCTCCAGGTTCTTGTGTTCCTGGTACCTCTGCTGTTGATACGGTTATGGTTTCTCATCGAGCTTTACAAGTAAGTTTTTAATTTTGTTAATAACTCTACAATAATTCATTATCTTTTTAGGGTACTGCAAAGCCGACAATCTATTCAACAATTTTCCCTGGTGGAAGAGATAATGATCTCTCTGAAAATTTCCTCAAGAATATGACTCATGCCTTCTGTTATATGCATGAGATTGTCAATACTGCAATATCTGTTCCTCATACTCTTCGATCAGCAGAACAAATGGCAAATCGTGGTACGAAACTTTGGCATTCGAGAAGTCATGAACTTCCAAACTCAGAAGATTTTCTCCTCAATGCAACTCGCCATCTCAATCCTCAAATTGAAACCCGTTATTGGGCATGATTTGATTTTTTAATAATTTATTAATCGTGTATATCTGTGTCATATTTTTATATATTAAATTTGTTATATCTTAATATATTTTTAATAAATTTTGCATGATCTGGAAGCTTTTGTGTGTATTATTCTTTTTTAAATAGGATTGTTTTTTTTTCTGCTTTAACTTTTTGCTGATGTGTATATCTCGTAGGTAGTGTAGCTTCTAGATAGAAATGGATTTAAAAAATGCTAGAATACTTTAGCCAAAATTTTAAAGATGAAATTGATTAACTGTTGCCTTATTTTAGTAATATTTTCTATTCAATGCACCTTTTTAAAATGACAAAGGCAACAAAAAAAACTAATGTCATCACTGCCTTCATAAATAAAATGCTAATGTCATCACTGCCTTCTTCATAAATAAATAAACATACATTGATCATAAGTTTGTCCGTACAATTTTTATCGAAGTTTTTTGGAGCACTAAAAAAGGGGGAAAAAGTAAATCAAATATGCAATTTTGTAGCCCTATCCATGCTTATTAAGTCCCCAAAGTTTCATTGCTCAATCTTATGTAGGATACTGTAGCCATTATTTTGAAAATCAGCACTTCAACCGTTTTTCAGCTTTTTAAAGCAAAATCTTGTGTTTTTGTTGATTTACTGTAACTTCGAATCGGCGGTTGAAGAATAAGGATGGACAAGGGCCTGGGCTTTTTTTAGGCCCTGAAAAAGCCCGGCCCAGGCCTAGGGCCTGGGCCGGGCTTGGGTTTGAAATTTGAGCCCAGAAAAAGCCCGGCCCAAGCCCTTTTCTCATTGTTGTCTGAAAGTAAACTGAATTTGCAAAATTTCGGTAAAAAAACCATTATCATGCCGATGGCGGTAAAAGATATAAGGATTACCCAAGTGCCCTATTCGGCTGATGTCCTTGTTTACGTTTAAGTTTTTATTTACAACGTAAAAAATAGTGTTGCGTTTTCGTTGCAACATTTATTTATCAATAAATCAAGTCTATTTTTCGGAAGTCAGAAAAACAGAATTTACTAGAAAGAAAATAAATAAAATTTTTAAAAATTTTATTATTTTTTAAAGGATTATATTTTAGGCTGAAAAGTTGCCAACAATTTATTTGGTATTTATTTAGGTGAAAAATTTCTTTCAAAAAGCTGGGACTTTAAAATCAAGTGCTGATATATTTGAACAAGCTCTTGGGCATGCCCTTTATGAAGTCTTGATGAAAAAAAGAGAACTGATTTTTTGTAAAAAAATTTGTAACTTTTTTGAAGAAGCCCTGAAAAAGCCCAAGCCCGGCCCAGACCCTGGGCCTGGACCGGGCCTGGACCTGAGTTACCTGGGCCGGGCCGAGCCTGGGCCTAAAATTTGGGCCCTTGTCCATCCTTATTGAAGAAACCTGTGAAAGATTGAGCAATGAGACTTCGGGGACTTAATAAGCATGTATAGGGCTACAAAATGGCATATTTGATTATTTCTAAAACGTTCCCTCCAGGGCTACCCCGGCACCGAAAAAATGCCAAAAACAGCAAAAATGGCATTTTCAACGTGGTGGCAAATCGGTGCCAATCATTTTTTTTTCTTATTTTCTTCACATATTAGCTTTATTAAGCATGCTGAATAACTCCCAAACACTGGTTGCTTCAAAATACGTCGTATGCAAATTTTTCCAAAGTGCGTCTATAATTTTGCAACACCTATTTTTAGCATTTATTACTTTAAAAATATTACTCCGTGATATTTTTAAACAATTTCTAGGATATATAGGTTTTTAGACATGCTGAATCCGAATATGAACAAATTACATAGACTTCTTGTGCCGGAAACTTCAGAATCGTAAAATTTTAGATGCGTCTATAATTATGCAACGCACTTTATTAGTGACGACGGTTGCTTCCTACCATTGCACTTTTTAATATTTAATAAATTTTTTGTAAAAAACATATTTCAAAATTTATGATAAATAATATTAAAATTCAGAAAGTTTTCTAATTTAAAATTTATAAAGTTGAAAGTAGTAATAATAAAAAAAGCTAGAAGAAAACGAAGTGAAGCATTTAAAATAAAATAAAGTGAAATGATATGGTTTTTATGTACAAAATGTGTGCAAAATGCTTTTCCAAGTTTCTACAGTTTAATAAATTTAATTTAATTTTTTAGATTGAAAAGGTGCATTTCAGATATTGCGTGATCTATTCAACCGAAGGGTCTGACAAATTATCATGCCTCTTTCATCTTGTCGGTAAAAAGCTTTGATGTTTGATCACATAATGAGTAAAGTCTAAAAAGAAGTTTAATGTAAAAAACTTTTTTGACCCCTGTGGGCTGTTCAGGTATGGATATGGACAGCCCCAAAAATACGTTATTGATTAGGCACCTTTTTTTAAAACATTTTATTCAATTTTTTTTAATTGGTAAAACGACACTACCGAGCATACTGTAATTTTTTATTAGTGTTAAAAAATTATAATTTACTACATAAAATATTGATGTAATTTTATTAAACACCTATGCATCACTCATTAAAAAGAAAAGTGCTCTCTTTCTTGTTCAAATTTTTGCCATAGAAAAAATTTTTCTTCGAATTTTTCCAACTGCTGAAGGTTATGTCGGCTTTTAAGTATTCCTGTTGGGTAAATATTGATTGTTAAGAAGAGACCAGGACTATGACTAATTTTTATAATTGCCATCATTTTAGTACTGTTTAATTTTTTCGTTCTTTCATTTGGTCTTATTTTTTATAACTTGTTTTTATAAAAATTGCTATAAATGAGTGGAGTACAATTAATCCTCTCAAATGAAAACAAGAAATTAGAATATTACAAAAAATGTAAAATTCTTGTAAATCAAATTACCAATCGTTTAATCGTAAAACCGATCCATAATGGTAAGCTTTTAACTTAATTTTTTCTAAAAAAACAAAGAATTTTTAAGGTCCAAAAATTGTTGTTCTTCTTGATTTTGACAGAAGTTTTATCAAATATAAGGTATGCAAATTTTTGTCGAAGGGGTAATAATTAACTTTCTTTTAGAATGTTTTATGTGTTGTTGATGCAGAAATAAATAACGCAGTAATAATTTTTACCAGCGAAAATACCTGTAACACAATTTATGATGTTGTTCAGAAAGATAAAGTTTGATTTTAGCAGTAATATTTTTATTTAGTAAAAATGTTTAATCTTTAGGATACTGTAGCTGTTGATCCAATAAAAGCTAGTATTTTTCAAAGAAAATTTATACTTCTTCTTTTTGTTGAAACTTTAACCCAAATTGGTCAGGATCTTGAAGAAATAAAATTGTTAATTTTTGATATCATGAATTCGTTGGATGAAGAGGAAAAGCGTGATTTTATGAATATTTTGAAGATTTTGGATAGAAAAATTATGATTTTATCACCAAAAAATGAGTATGTTTTTTATGCAAATTTGTCTATAACAACTGTGACAATATAATTAAAATATATATGATCCTTTGATACTTTCTTAATGACATGCCCTGATCAGGGATGTGTGGTGTACTGTAAAATACAGTATTCCGTAAACTTAAAAGTGTGGTTACGGTATCACATTTTGAAGTTTAACGTTTGTGTTCTTGGTACCGTAAAGGGTATTTTTTGAGCAGAATACGATTATTTAAGTTTTTAGTATTCTGGCCTTCTAGAACACGGCTCCAGAATTTTTTGGCGTACATTTTCCTTATAAAGTTAAGGAAAATGTACGATAAAAAAAGGCCAGAATACTTAAAACTTAGATTATCGCATTTTACACATAAAATAATTTTTACGGTGCCAAGAACATAAACGTTAAACTTCAAAATGTGATGCCGGTATCGTATGTTTGAGTTTACGGTATACCGTACATCCTTCGCCCCGATGCCTGAATTATTTCTTGACGCGAAAAAGAACAAAAAAGAACGTATTTTCGTTTCAAGAAAAAATTCAGTGATCAGGGTAACCCATTAAAAAGTATCAAAGAATCCGCCTTTTTTAACTTACTTTTTTTTGCAGAAAACATTGGACAAAATCAATTGATGCTGAAAAATTCAAATTAATTTCTTACAAAAGCTGCGGAAAACTTGAAAGAAAATTACTCATTTTTTCTTCAATTAATAAAAACGAATGTTACGAATTTGGCGAAGACGAAAAAGAAGCAGATACATTTTTATGTAGCAACTGCAAATTTGAAAAATGCAATATTCCAGCACAACTTTGCCAAAACGAGAATGGCACAAATTATGTTCAATAAAAATCTCTCGATCATAAATGCCAACCAATCAAATTTGATGTTGAAAGATATCAAGATGACATCATTTTTTATAAACCAAATTTTGAAATTCTTCAACAAAATCAAAAAATTGTTGCTTTATTAATTTTTTCATTTCCTGACCAACAACGACGTTGTGAAAAATTTGCATATTTCAAGGATGGAAATTATTTTTATTGCCGAAAATGTTCAGCTGAAAATCATCAAATTCGAGCATATCTTTGCAAAGATGGAAATGGCAAAAATTACATTTCAGTCAGAAATTTAAAGCATATTTGTGAATCTTCTGAATTCAATTTTGTCAAACCTGAAGGCTATCAATTGTTAAAAAGAAAATCTCGTGGAAAAATTCTCGATCATTTAGTAATTTTCGATGAAAAGAACAAAAAACTTTGTTATGAATTAACATGGACTCAATCGGCAAATGTTTTTAGATGCAATTCTTGTTTGTATAAACATAAGCATTATGTTTGTGCAAAATTTGTTGAAAATGATGAAGGAAAAAATCTTGTTAATATTGGGCATTATCAACATAAATGTGATCTCATAAAATATGTACCTGAAGATCGTCCAATAAGTTTTTGGTTAAAACGACCTCGAAGAAAATGCAATGAAAATGGCCCAAAAAATTATGTTTAACTATTTTGTCTGTGAAAATGTTTGGTTTATTTGTTGAAATAAAATTTCAATTAAACTTGTGTCACAAAAATCACACATAAAAAATTGGACGTTATTAAACGATATTACAGAAACATCTAAAATTTTGACAATACAAAGGAATTATCTTTATTTGCTATTTCTTTCTAATTAATTGTTAAATTATTAAATTTTTTAACTTAAATATACCAAAAACGATTACAGCAAAACTGCAAAGTACCCAAACTTTTAATCTTTTTCAAAAACGGGCTGATGGCAGATCATTCGAGAGCACTTTTTCTTTTTAAACACATTGATAAAATATGCATATATTTTTGTCATTTTAATAAAAAAGATACGATTTTTACAATACTTTTTAACAAAATATTCAAAAATCTCCAAAAAAATGCAACAACATCATTTGAACAAGCTTTTTAAAAAAAGAAATGTGTGCTTTGACGTTTTACAAATGATAATGCACAGTTGCTAAAAAAATAATATTTTTGATCAATAATTTTCTTGCTGACTTGCATGAAAATAGTGTCAGTCCGGGGACAAGTCCGTCATCAATGACGGGAATAAAATCGTTTCATTTTTTTGCACAAAATTCCGTTTTTTCATTTTTGATGACAAAATGATTTTGGATTATTTTTATTTTGCAGAGTTTCTTGTTTTTTAAAATAATTGAAAACAATTTTTTTTATTTTTTCACTTTCTGAATATTTTATATTTTTTTCATGAGGAAACTTATGTTTCCCATATTTTTATTTAAAATGCCCATACATTTTAGAAGTTATAATCACAGCAATTAAAAACTTAAACTATTTCAAACATGTATCATAAATCCATTTGCTTTATCGACCAATATTTAAAAAAACCGTGAACTTAGCCTTGCCTGCAGAAGAATTTCAGTAGTTGTCTCCTTTACAGTGTTGTGCTTTTTTATTTTAGTCGCCTCCGACTCCGCCTCCGGAGGCGGAGGCGAAAAATCGACTCCGGTGGCGCAAAGCGGCATTCTCACCTTTGATCTTTTGCAAAACGCGCCTCCTCGCCTCCGGAGGCGGAGGCGCAACAACACTGCTCCTTTAATTATTTTCTATTCAAATACATCTTAAATATATGATGACGATGGTTTTTGATACGTCCTACAACAATACACTTTTGAACATTTAATAGATTTTTTGATAAATAAAACAGTTAAAAAAATGCTATAAAAGTTTTATTATATGTTAAAAAGTTTACCAAAATGCTGATATTTTAAATTTATATGCGTACTTTACTAACCGGCACTTTTTCCAACTTGCACCTGACCAACTTGCATACGAGGAGAATCTGTAGTTATATCGAACCCATTCGCCAAGAAGCACGTGATAATTTTCAAAGAATTATCGATGACTACCGTGATAAGATTCACCATGATTCATTATTTTATTTCTCTTAACATGGTCAGTAAAAGTCGTCCATTGGAAAGTCAAAATCAAAAAACAAGAAAATTGTGAAGTAATCAAACTTTTAATTTTTTTCAAAAATGTTTGGAATAAAATCAATATGTCGATAAAACTTATTCTTTTTTAAACACGTAAATAAAATTTATATTATTGTCATGTTAATAAAAAATAAAAGTATTTTACAAAACTTTTTAATAAAATATTCAAAAACCGGTCAAAAATAAAGTTAAATTTTTTTGTCTAAAAAACTATTTGAGCAAGTCCGTTTAAAAATGCAATGGCTACGTTGACTTACTTTTTACGATCGATAATGCCCTGATGCCAAAAATAATATGTTCGTTCATTTTTATTTTTTGTTCATTTGATCGAAACGCAAAGTCAGTCCGTCATTGATGACGGGGAAGGCATCATTTCTGTTATCCAAAGAGCATCTATTTTTCCTACAAGCTGCTACGTATTCTCTTAAAAAAATGGAAAAAAGGATTTTTTGAATATTTTATATTTTTTTTGCTCATAAAAATTTTATTTCTTGTATTTTTTAAAAAAATAGCACGGATTTCAGAAAGTTAAACCTAAAACTATTTCAAATCAACAAATTGTAAACATGACTTTAAAAATATTCAAAGAGGCATGAACTTCCAACCTTGCCTATAAAAAATTTGTCCACAAGACAAACACCCTCCTCAATCCTCAAATTGAAATTTGTTATTGGGGATGATTTGCTTTTTTATCAGTTTATTAATCGGTGTATGTCTGTGTAATATTTTTATTTATAATATTGTTATAATTAATTAAATTCTTTAATAAATTACATTATACATATTCGGTTTGTCTTTGTACTGATAATGGGTCAATGTGCTGCTTTTTTTTCTAACTTTGTGATGATATTTTAATCTTATAGATACTATAGCTTTTATATTTCAAATATTACCAGAAAAATAAGTTAAATATTTGGAAGATGAGAGAGAACAATACTTTTAGAGTTTAGGGCCGAAACGTCACGTATTAAACTCTTTAACCTTTTTCGAAAACATCTAAAAATTGTCTCAGTTTTGTTCCAATTATTGCAGATAAATACACTTTTTAGAATGAGCAATGACAAACACTGCAACAAACAAATTCAAATTTCAGCACTGGCTGCGACATTTAGCTTTCACATTGACTCGGCTCAAATTTCACAAACTTTAATGATGGTTTTTGCAATATAAAAATATGAAAAAAATATTAGTGGTTGCTTTTTTTCTCACAACAGTGCCCTTTTGAATATTTAATAGATTTTTTGGATAAATAAAATACTTAAAAACATGCTTTAAAAGCTTTTTTATAATAAATGATCTCAAAATATTGATATTTAAAATTTACGTGCGTTGATTATTTTGTAGCAGCCGAAATTAAAAAAAGCTGAAGAGTAACGTAAAAGAACGATTGAAAATTTGATTAAAAAATATAGTTTTGTCGAATCAAGTGTTTTTATTCTCTTTTTTAACACATTTTCAATTGACACTGGAATTCATAAAATTAATGCTATCTTTTTTGTCCTACAGTGCTCCACTTAAATATAAAGTCACCCTAAAATTGGCTGATTCTGAAACTTCCTGAAACCAAATCGTTCCACTTGTCTCAGATTTGGATTCAGCATGTCCGAAAACATATTAATACAGAAAATTGTGCCAGACTTTCAAAAGTTGTCAATATTTTCCATAAAATGCCAAAAATGGCTTCCACAAAAATATAAAGTCACCCTTGGAAAATTTGCATACGATAAGTTTTGAAGAAACCATTTATCAGGGGTTGTGTAGCATTTTTGTGTTATCTAATTTGTGAAGAAAGTAACAAAAAATATTCGTTGGCATTGATTTGGCATCAAAGTGAAAATATGGCATTTAGTGTATTTTGGCACTTTTTGAGTGCCGATAAAATGACACACAGTAAGTTTTAGAAGACTGGATATATGCCATTTTGAAGCCTTTACCATGATTATTTTGTCCACAAAGTTTTATAGCTCGATATTTAACACTCGTCTCAAACCACAATTTTAAAAATCCGAAAAAATGCTAAATTTTGAATTTTTCGAGAAAAACTCTGAAAAAAAGCTCAATAATCCGAATTTTATATTTTTGTGGAGCACTGAAGCTTTTTTATTGTAATGTTTTTGTAAAAAAAAGAAAAAGAAGCTAAAACAACATTTTTTTAAAATTCGAAAAAAATAAAAAAAAATAAAAAAAAATAAAAATTTTAAAGTCGATTTGAAGGTAGAACTTTAAATAATTATGTGTTGTCTTATATATTTGTACTTTCCTTTGATTTTTTTTCAAGAAATTGCATATTTGAATGACGTTGTGTTTTTAGTTTTGTTTTCAAACACCCTCCGGATAGATTTCTTGAACTTTTATACCTTTAATTTTTATGAAAAACATGTTCGAGAAATTTTTGAAAAAAAAATAATTCAACGCGTGTGAATGCACTATGAATTATCGTTTTTCTTACAACTTCATGAATGTGATTAATCCAAAATTACCATAGCCCAGAAAAAAAAGAGAAATTTGTTTAATGTGCAATTATTTATTTTAAATTTGTTCTGAAGCAAACAGAAATAGAAAAAATGAAATAAGTCACCAAATTTTAAATCTCTTTTTTTTAAATATTGCTGTCCACGACCTTTCTTCATCAGATTTTTGAAACTAATACTTGTATTTTTTTAAAACATGTATAAACTGTATGTTTTTCATGTTAATAAAAAAGATATATTTCAAACTTTTTAACAAAATATTCAAAAACCAACCAAAAAAATGAAGTTAAAATTTTTTGCAAGAAAAAATCTTTTGAGTAATTTTGTTTAAAAAACGCGAGAGGTACATGTACTTTGACTTTTTAACGATCAATAAATACACTAGTGCAAAAAATAATACTTCGATCAATAGTTTTCGTGCTCACACAAATGAGAATAGTGTCAGTCCATCATCAATGACGGGGGATTGCATTTTTTTTGCACAAACTTGTCTTTTTTCAGTTTTTATGATGGAGTGATTTGGATTATTTTCATTTTTCAGATGCTTTTTGGTTTTTTTTAATTATTGAAAACAACTTCTCCATTAATTTACTTTTTGAATATTCTATAAATTTTTTAGAGAAACATTTTGTTTCTCATATTTTTATGTACTGTACATTTATAAAGTTATAATCACAGGAAGTGAAACCTGATAGTATTTCAAATATGCAATTCAGTCATCTTACATTGACAATTAACAATATTTATAAAATCACGAACTTCCTTCCAGCATAGCATTGCCTACAGAAGATTTTCTCCTCAGTGAAACACGCCTTTTCAATCCTTAAAATGAAACCTTTTACTGGTCATGATTTGCTTTTTTAATAATTTAGTAATCTGTGTGTCATATTTTGATATAGTATATTTGTTATACAAGGTGTCACAAAAAAAGTATAATTCTTTTTTTAAACAAGGAAGAGGGGCTGCCAATACCTTTGGTTGGTGCCAACAGGGACTTGGTGAGAAGAGGTACTTGACCCTACAGTATCATGGTTACGGTACTTTCGCTTCGAGAGATCCAGAAGTACAAAGTTAGAAAAACACCCATTTTTGGGGTGTTTTTTGAATCCATTTTTCCAAAGCCCCAGAGCAGCTGAAGACCTGTGGTTATGGGGTTTGGTAGACCTTGACTAACTCTTGTTGTTCCCCCATAGTATGACTTTAGGGGACTTTCGCTTCGAGAAATCCAGTTCGTTGAAAAAACTTTTGCGAATTTTTATACGTTTCTGACAATGTTTGACGTATTGGTGTAGTTCACAGAGAAGGAGTTGGGGGCTCATATTTGTTGCCAACAAACTTCAGACCTTTTGTGGTCGATCCCATGCCAAAATATTGAAATCTGTAAAAATGACTTTTTAAGCAGCCATAATTTTCGTGTGTTAGTAAGTATACTTAACACATAATGAAATTCAATGTTAAACTATCCAAATTGCACTACAACGCGTTTTCCACCTTTTTGATCATGCGCTGCGTCTCTTCTTTTCTCTGTTCTTTTTTTTTCTTTCACGACAGAGTTAAAAAAAGAACAGAGAAAAGAAGAGACGCAGCGCATGATCAAAAAGGTGGAAAACGCGTTGTAGTGAAATTGGGCATAAACGCTTAAAATGTATTTTACAGTATTCATCTGGACTATGTTTATTGATTTATAGCCAAAAACAACATTTTAAAACTTTCGTGTATACAATGTTATCTGCTATTTACTAGTAAACGCGTTTAAGAAGCCGTTTTTGAACATTTTTGGGTATCGAAAAAAAGTCATTTTTACAGATTTTAATATTTTAGTATGGAATAGACCATAATAGGTCTGAAGTTTATTGGCAACAAAAATTAGCCCCCCAACTCCTTCTCTTGTAATGGATGATGAAAGTACAAGAAATGTACTCTGGAATGAAAGGAAGAAAGGAAAGAGAAAGACCCAGCGGGAATGACTAGCAACAACGGGGGGAATTGGTTGGTGGCCGTTTAGTATTCCTTGTGTCGCAGGTTCGATTCCTGCATCGGCGCCTAACCTTTTCCCACTCGTTACACTCTCTACAAACATTTCGTTTGCTCAAGTCACTTGAGCCTAATGCAAACATAAACTAATGTCAACATGAAGTGAGTGCACTGTCTTCAACAAATAAGTTTTACATTGATTTTGCTTTAGTTTGTCCCCATCATGATGTTTATTGACCCTTTTTTTAAAAAATGGACAATCATGTTTGTAGTAATGGTTTTTATCTAGATTTCCTACAACATTGCACTTTTGAATATTTAAAAGATTTTTTTGGTAAATAATATTGTTAGAAAGATGCTAAAAAATATTTTTATGAATATATGAAAAAATTGATATTTATAATTCCACTGCGTGGATTATTTCATTGCAGACGTAATGAAAAAAATCAAAGGACATCATCGTCAATGATTGAATCCATTGAAATCCCACCAAATTCATGTTTTGCAGCAACTTGGATGGATTTGATGAAATTCAAGTTGCTGCCCCTTTAAGGTGAAAACAAAATAAGTAATAAATTACTGCACAATTCATTAACTCGACGCATCGACACACTGTATGCAATCTTTTTTTAATCAAATTGATTTGGATTAAAAACAAATGTTATTGAGAGAAAGATGAGTAAGAAAGAAAAGATATTAAAAAGGTCAAGGATAACATTGACCCTTTTAATATCTCCGAGTGATGCAAACGAGAGAGAAATTATTTAATCATTCAATTTTTAAAGGCCAACTAATGCTGGTTTTATTGTTTTTATTTTTGTTTTTTCAAACAATTGTTGGTCAAAACTGTTATAGATTTTGTAAAGTTTCAATATTAAAAGGATATTTTAATGTAATAAATTATAAAAATATTGACATTTTAAGACCTGAAAATTGTTCTCATCTTGTTATTGATTCTTATGCTTATAATACTGGTGTGAGTTTGGAAGCAGCAGCTTATTTTTTTGGACAAATATTGACATCTTTTAGCTTGATCTTGTAAGCCTTGAAAAAGCATATGCAAATTTACAAAGTTCTAATACTACCTCCATGGTCAAAATTTTGGTGTACATTTCAAAACCTTTCAATTACACATTTTCTAATGATTTGGAGAATCAAGTTTTTCAAAAATTTGATGGATTTTATATATCATGGGACGACAGTAGATTTTCTTCTGTAATGAATAAATTCCATGATAAGCCATTAAATATCAAACAAGGAATTCTAAATAATTATTTAACAAATTTACGGAAGACTTTTAAAAACAAATTAATTGTGGTTACGGTTGGAGCAGATACGACACAATGGGAATATTTTGTTTTTGCATTTTTCAAGAATACTGTAGATTTTATTGCACTTCAATCTCGACAAAGATTTTCGGATTTATATATGCAAAATGTATTTGGTGCCCGAGTTCTTCAAGGTGGTGGAAAAGATCATTTAACAACATTTGTAATAATCAAATTTCAGTTTTTTTTATTTTTAATTATTTAAATTTTATTTTTTTAGGAAGAAACTGCAAAGAAATGGACAGATAACGGATTTCCACGAAATCGTATTCTGATTTTTATTGATTACTTGGGTGGGGTATCAGAGCCTCGAAAAAAGGTATTAGTATTTATTTTTGCATAATTGTGCTTTTTGAGGCTGTCCAGACGCCACCTGACGCGAGACACAAAAATTAGGCAGAAAATAATCTAGAATATCCCACTGTTAAAAACGAATTCTATTAAAGTTTTATTTAGACAATTTGGAGCTCATTAAATAATCTTGCTGGAATTTTTATCAATGATGCCCAAGTTATAAGAGAACCTTCAAAAGGCTTGAATGAAATGATAAATGAAATAAAGAAATTTGAAAGAGTCCAAATTTGTACTTCTGATTCTGAAAAGGCAATTAATTTACAGCTGTTATGTTATTTTTCTTTGAATGATGAATTTGAACCAAATGAAAATTTGTATCAAAATTGTGACAAAATTATTTTTAAAGGAGCACGTCTGGACCATCAAACTTTAAACATCGTTTTTCCTGGAAAATATTTTAATAATACTGTTGAAAATTTGCTAAACCAAAATTTAAGTAATTCAACTCAAATTTTTTCAATTCCTTTAAATTATGATGTTTTATTTGCTGGAGTGATTGAAACAAATAAAAAAGGTAAAGTCATTTTGTTGTAAATGAGACTTTCATTGTTATCATGAAGCCTACAAAATGGCTAAAGTGAGGTCAAATTTTTTTGAGGTTTTTCACTTTTCGCATGGCTTAGAATCCTCTCTTTTCTGAAAATGCAATGAAGTGAACCATTTTTTTGGAAAAAGCTTGTAATAAAAAATTATTTAATAATATCACATTCAAGTAATTGTTTATTATGTTGGCAATAAAATAATCCACATATTTAAATTTTAAATTTAAAAAAATTCAATGGAGTTCTAAATTTTTAGATATTTTAAATACAATCGCATCAAATCTGATAATCATTAGTGAAGAATACCGATTTGCTGGCATTGAATTAGTATGTGACGAATCTGCAGATGTAAAAATGATTCAGGAAATAATATCAGTAATTAATTCAAAATCAGAAAACATTCAAATTGGACTTCAAGTAAATGTTCTTAAAATTTCAAGTTTATTTGTTCCAATAATCAATAATTCAACATGGGTCACACATTCAATTAATTCATTAAACGATCCAGCATTAGCAATTTTTTATAAATGGGTAAGTGATATAGGAATTTGGTTAATCCCTGTGGTAATACAAGTTATTTTATCTTTTAGAATAAGCTTCACGAAAACTACGGTCTAAATTTGCATAAAGTGATTATAAAATTCTCACCAGGAATTTGGCAACAAGATGCTGCATATCCATATCCGTCTTTGTTGGATAAAAAATCAATTTACTTAGAAAATGAAAATCCTGAAAATGATGTAATTCTTAATCGAAAATATTTATGTTTCAACGAAACCCTAAAAAATAGTGCACCTTCAACAGAATTCTTCTCATTTTTACCAATGATTTTTACAATTCATGAAGATTTTGAGAAACGAAAAAAAAGGATTTTAAAAGATAAATTTACATCAGATCCAATTTTCGGGATACAATTATTTATGATGGGAACACAACTTTCAACTGATTTATTTTATATTCGTTTCGAATCCAAAGAAACAATGAAATATAAAATCAAGATTGCTGCAAAACATGGATTTGGTGGAATTTCAATGGATTCAATGAATGACGATGACAACAATGAAATTTGTGGAAAATCATTGTTTATTGAATTAATAGAAATTTTAAAACGTTAAATGATAAATAATTAAAGCGCATTGATTGATAAAGGTGTTAAGGGCAATTTATTAATAACATAAAACTTTATCCACTCATTTTTGTTTTGATGTTTTAAATAATTTTGCATCAAATTTGCATGTCACTCTCTCAGTTTTTGCTTCTTGTCTGAACGTTTACCGCCACCTGACGAACCAAGACATTAATTTTCTTGCTATAGGATATTATTGTAATTATCACAACAGTCATAAATATAAATTCATAAATAACACAAAAGTCAGAATTAAAGAGGAAAAAAGTATTTTCAGCTGAATTATCAGTTTTACAATTAAACCCTATTTATGCCAAAATGAGAAAAAAATTATAGAAGCTCAAGTTTAGCTGCCGTGAATTGAATTTAACGTCATCATATTATACACATGTTTGTAAAAAAATATTTTTTGCAGTAAGTTTCTCGTTATATTATTTCTCGCCTATAGGGATTTTATGAACTTTTCAAGCACAAAACTTGAAAGAAATTGTGATTGTCATTTAATTATTTCGATGATTTCAAAAAAAACTATCATACACAAACATAGAAAATTAATTTATTTGATACAACAATGTCAATCATAAATAAAGAAAAAAGTTTTTTAAATTTATTTTTGAAAGATTTTTTAGACATTAGTTCTTGTTTGATTTCTTTCTTTTTCTTTTTTCAGCTGATTAATGACTGACATTTATTTTCCCATTTAGTAGTTTTTATAAGTATACTGTTTTTCCTGTTTTTAAATTGAAATGACAGAAAATGAAATTTGTCAACTTTCAAATCGAAGAACTTGGCCAAATTCATATATCAATCTCAAAATTGTTAACTTTTATATTTTGTCGTTGCTTATTTTTTTCAATTCAAAAGAATAAAAGACGAGAATCTCGTCTGAAATAACAACATTTATTTCGTATTTTATTGTTGCTCTTTTTGCAAATTTTTATTGAGTTTCCATTTTTGCTGGTATTCTCCTGCTGAGTGATCACAGTATTTGCCCTTAAATGAAAGTAAGTTTCTTTATGCTAAAATACATTTACTTAATCTCACCAAAAATATACAAATTATGTTTTGTGGTGCCAAAGTCTTTAGAAATTGTGCTATTCAAAACAATTTAACGTGATTCTATCAAAACAAAATTTTTTTTATTTTTATTAGAACTAAGACTTATTTAAATTCGTTAAAAAACTAAATTACCTAGCTTTAAGATTTTGAAACTTATGAACGTTCTCTCCAGACTACTTTTAGTTTATTCCCCATCAAGGCCGTATGCAGAAAAAAATTTCGGGCGGGCATTTTCATTTCAGGAGGGGGGGGGGGACGTGCCCCAAATCCCCCCCCCCTCTCTACGGCCTTGTTCACCATAATTACGGACTGTTTACAAAAACAATTAAATGGGTTTTTCGTAAAATTACCGTGAAATCAAGAATGTCTTTAGAAATTATAAAAAACCTTACACACGTTTTCGGTTTCCAATTTTATCCTTTATCCTTTAGAGAGGGAGTCCTTGTTGCCTTAATTAAACTGATAGGATTATTGATTTACGATGTTTATAAAGGTGATAAAATGCTTATAATGCTTTTATCTTCTTCAGAAAGATTTTAAATCTTCGCCATGATTAAGTCATTGTTAGATATATTTTTGTTTTATGGAACGTTTTTAAATGAACCCCAGCCATCAACTAATGCTACTGCAGAAAATAAAACCTTTGTAAATGCTTCCTCCGTGTTCTTTGTCAATAATACCTCTGGTAAATAATGTTGTTGTTCTGAATTATCACAATAATAGTTTGCAGATCTTTTAAAACCTCTTCCAAAGCTATCAAGAAAAAACAGACAATTAATCTTTATGTCTTCGACCGCTCGTGAAATCGCTGACGGTGGTATGGATATAATGGATCCCAGTGTTTTTCAAATTAAATCTGCTGCTGAACAATTCAGGGCAGAATTGCCTCCGTCTGATTCAATCAATGATTCCTTGGTGGTTTTTGCTAAATTGCTTACTGAAATGGTAATGAAATTTTTTTCTTCACAAGAATTAACAAAACCTGAATCATCATATTATTTTCGAATCATCCCGGAATATTTACTTCAAATATTTACAAATCCAAATTCAACAGAAAATGATTGTCAAACTGATATGTTTTTAAATGTTCTTGATATCAGCACTTTATCATCTCGAACATTTACAAATATTATTCATTATGTCCAAGATGACAGCGGTGATGACAGTGATGAAGCAAAAGGCGTAACAGATGCTCAGGAACTTGCCGGCAAAACAATTGAACATTTATACAACCTGTTCCATAACAATTGTACAAGAAGCTCAAGTATATTTTGTTTCTATTATATGAAGGTGACAAAAATAATATATTCTAGATTTTACTCTACAAACAATGGAAGAAAAAAACATGATGTTCATGATAAATTTATTGCAAAAGTGCCATACTCGTGAGTTTTGTTTTGCATTTTACAATGATAGACAAATCTATGCAAAATTAATTTATTTGTTTTCAGAATGTGATGTTCCTTCTTCAACGTCTTCAAAGCAAACTCAACAAGCTGATGATGTTGATGTTAGTTATTTGTCTTAATATATTTTTTCTAAGATTGCATTAATTAATAATAATATTCTTTTGCAGACTGAAAAAGTATCACTTGATCAAGCTTTCAGTAAGGAAGTGATTGATGTCGTTGAAAAATCGATTAAAAAGGATAACAAAATTTTGATGCCATCAGAAACTTCCAATCTTGGTAAGTAAATTGGATTAAACTACAAAATTAAGATCCATTAAAGTTTTGATATGTTTTTAAAGGTTATGTTTTGAATGAAATACCCTTAATTTCTAGTAGTTATTATGTAGCCATCACAAAGCATATTTTTGTCAATTCTATTTTTTAGAAGAATTAGTTGGCCGAGTAGTTTTTCATGGTGGACTTTATTATTTTAATGTATTTCGTTACGCAACTGAAGCATCGAAGGACGACGTTGTTAAAGATATTGCAATGATTCATCATAAAATTTATTATGATAACTTTGCACGAATGGCAAAATTAACATTGGCACATGGTAATGGAACTGATGAAGAAATTTTCAAATTTATTTTGCCAATGACATCAATGACTCAAGTAATAATAAATTTATTGGAATTTATTAATAATCCGGTTGCAAGTGTCACAATTAAGACATCCAATTCATTTGAAAAACTTGGCGGTGATATCTTTGATCTTGTTCAACATATTAAAACAAAAAGTAAGTGAATAGGTTTTTGTTGGCATTTACTTTTTATCTTAAAAAACTTTTAACCACTTTGTTGCAGGTGGAAAACCTACAACAATGAAACGTCCTGTGACAGCTTCGTCATACAATTTAATCAGTGAAAATTATTCTGTAAAAAAGAATATTGAAAAAATTTCAATGGCATTCATTTCAGCAATCTTTTCATAAATTTGGCAACCTTTTCTATTCTTGCTTTGTATTATTATTCCAAAATTATTTAGTTATTTGCTTTTCTTTTAAAAAATTAGTTAAGCTTAGTACGTGTTTAATTTTTTTCCAATTCATTCTGTATTTTAATTAAAATTGTTTGAATAAGAACACAAAAAATTTCTTTAATTTGTTTAACGTTTAATTGATTTGAGTTTGAGGTCTTACAAGAGACAAAGAACTGCTTCAGATTCGTCGGAATACTGTAATTTGCATTACAAGTAACTAAGTATTTAATTGTTTAAATCCACAATAATAACTTTTCTGTAAATGTATCTTTTTGTAATAAAAATTCTGCCTTTTTTTAAGGATATCAAACCACTCACACAAAATTGTCACAAATGTCATTCAATTCTTTTAAAACACATTTTACCATTTTTTCTTTTAAACAAATCAATGGTGAACTTTTTTACGGTTACGGAACTCGTTAAAATTGCTTCAGTCGTTCACCAATTGGGTTTTAAATTCATTAAATAATTATTAAGAATTCTTTGTTTAACAGTTAATGGCTTTTGATGGAATTTATTCATTACAGAACAAATTTTTTATCGTCCCATTCAATATAAAATCCATCAAATTTTTTGATAAACTTTATTCTCCAAATCATTGAAAAACGTGTAATTGAATGGTTTTGAAGTGTACACCAAAATTTTGATATTGAAGTAATATTTGAACTTTGTAAATTTGCATATGCTTTTTCAAGCTTCTCAATTAAACAACATCATGATTTTAATTTTGTTAAAATTGATATCTCTTTCGAGGTCTCGTTTGTCTACATTGTTGCTGATAGAGCATCTTCCCAAATATCTGCATCAAAAACTCCTGGATCGGTTCCTTTATTCCATATTGAAATCCGAGAATTTGAACAACGACCAAGGAAGCGATCACGAATGTATTTTAGTTGTGATCAAGAAACTGTTGGGCGAAGCAATTATGCCACACATGTGAAACCACATTGGGAAGATTTGCAGGCTAATTGTGATTAAAATTAGCATTTTGCTTTTTGCTTGTTTTGATGTTTATTGCCCATTTACTGTTTTGGCGTTTTTTGCAACTTCAAATCTTATGTGAAAATCTGTTATAATTTTTATAAACAATTTAATATCATTTTCACTCCTTTAATAAACTTTATTTTTTACCTGTAATACCTTGAAATTTATTTTCATATTCTATATTACTACTGTAGATAACAAAAAATTTATCCTAAAGAATAATTCACTGCATTTTTATGCAAATCAAACTAGATTAACAGTAGGTTGTTGAAATATTATTGGATGGGATGGTGCAATTTTATGTGAAACCTTCAGCCCAAAATAAAATGACAAATATTCTTTTCGCGTTGAGTTACTAAAAATCAAAATTTGAATTACAACAATTTTTTTCAAATTACCTTAATATCAGTAATGATATGGAACCACTTAAAGCTAAAATGTCGTAAGAAATTGGTAATAAGGCAATTATAAATGCCATTAATTGTGCGTTAGAAGAAAAAAATAATCGATTGAAATTGAACGAAATTCGTAATAGTTGAGCAAGAAAAGTAATCAATGAAACATCTGAAATTCAATTTAAAAGGAAACAAATTTTCTAATTATTCATTCATTTGAGGTTCCGACAAGAAAATTTTAAAAACCCTGATTCAAAGAATTCTAATGACAGTGTCTTTCATAATTGTTTTTTTTTTGATTCTAAAAATGGTATTAATACTATTAACGTAAGAAATTGGTTGGATAGAAGCTAAGCTTAAACTTTTGGTATATATACATGAATATTCAAAAATTAGCATAAAAAATGTGAAAATCAGCTTATATCCAACCACTTTTTTCGTTAATACCATTTTTAGAATCAGAAAAAATAATTATGAAAGAAAATGTCATCAGCATTTATCAATTCAAAGTTTTTAAAATTTTCGTGTTGTGACCTCAAATCGCAGTAAAGGCAGACAAATTTATTTGCGATTTGATTTTCCCTTTAAAAAAGTGGAACCATTTTTTCCCTGAACTTACACAATAAACTTTTTTCGTTAACATTCACAGAAGTACCGGCTTGTTTTCGAAAGGAAAATTTAATAAATGATAAAATGTTAAAAATTGCTGCTAAAAATGTAATAACTAAATATACAATAAGGGACGAGGTTGTATGTAGCAGCTGAGTATTTGGATTGATAAATATAATATTTACATTATTATCTTCTCCAAAAACAAACATCAAAGGTTCCGGCAGTCTCCAAGATGCATGCAATAACGGTATTAGTAATAGCAATACCGTATACCATTGTCTTTCCCATATTTTTTGTTGCTTTAATGGAAACCAAATAAGTGTAAATCGATTGAAAGCCATTAAAAGGTGTCCAAAAAATTGCACAATTAATATATATGACATAGATCCAAATATAATAGATGTAAAAATTCCATTGTTTTTGTAGAAATCTCGAAAGTTGGGAAATAATGAAATTTTTTGTGAAATAATCTGCTGCAATTTTATAATTTTTCGTTAGCACTTTTTTTAACCTTTTTTATCTGGGGTATGAAATCCGGTCGAATTTGTCGGCATCGAAATATTCATTAGTCAAATTTTTTTCTGCCCACAAAGGACAGTATTAACATGTCCCGCCGCTTTTTGAGCGAGATCTATTCCATTATATAGCCCTAGGGCAGTTATGCATAACCCTAAAATATTTCCGGTGAATGGCCTTTTATTATGCAAATTTGTGAAAATGAAGTTTGAAAAATCTACGACCTTTCGTCGATTTTTTTCAAAAATGCTTGCGTCACGAACTTTTGTCAAAATTCATTTTTACTAATTTGCATATAGGAAGGTCATTCAACGAAAATATTTTGGGGTTATGCATAACTACCCAAGGACTATATAATGGGATAGGTCTCGTTCAAAATGCAGCGGGACATGTTGATACTGTCCCTTGACAGCTCAAGAATTACTAATTTTATATATTTCATGAATTTAAATGGGGAATCTCTCTTCCTAAAACTTTTTATTAAACCCAGAATTTTGAGACTTAAAATTAGTGTTGGTATTCCGTAAAATCCATATTAAGACATTATGCCGCTTTCCTACTTTGGCAATTTTGCCATTTTAAAAAATCAGTAAAACTTACTGCGCAAAATTGCAATAAATCTGCTGCAGTTACTGCTCGAAAAATATTATAAAAGGATCCATGAAATGATGATTTTCGTTTGACAAAAAGTAAAAAAAGAACCGATAAATGAAAAATATACAAAATTATTTCGATCGAAAGCAAAATAACAAAATATGGAGTTACAACTTCCACCATTGTTTTTTTTCTAGTTAAATTGTTAGAATGAAAAAATACGCATTGTTTTAATGAGTTTTACTATTAAAAAATAATTATTTAATAAAACGTTACAATTCTTTGAAATGTTTTTTTCGTATTTAATTAAACTGTCTGAATAAGTAATGAAATTGTAATTTAATAGCTGCTTAAATTTAAGTACAAATTAAAAATTGTTTTCGTGTTATGATAAGACACTAAAATGTTACTTTTTAATTAAAAAATTTAGTTTTGACAAATATGACTAATTAGTAATTTAAAAAGTACAACTAGAATCATGATGAAATACAATAATTTGATTAATTAATCTTAAAAAAATTAATTTTGTTATTTTTCAAAATAAGTGCTTTCTAGGAGAGGATACATTTTTTTGTGAGTTGTGTTTGTTTTTTAATTGTTGAAGATGTGTTTTGTCATTTCCTCCTCTGTCTTTTGTTTCCACTTCCAACAATGGAAAGTACTGTCTAAAAATTACGTCAAAGGTCCAAAAATTTGACCACTATAAAACTAAAACGTTGTGTTAAAATTTTTTGAAATAAATTTTTGACAGCCAAAATTTAAAAGAAACCTTTTATAAAAAACGTTTTATTACTTAAATGCTCAGCCTAAACAGTTTCAATAGCATGTTTGTAATTAATAAAAAAATAAAAATATAAAATTAATTCTTTGTTCTTTTTTTGCACCTAGTGCATTTCGTTTTTTTATTTCCGCATCTAGCAGCAGATCTATGGCACCATTCGTTTACATTCAGATTACAAAAAATTAATATAAACTAATTAAAAAATATTAATAAGCCCAAGGACATGCCAAAAATATATCTTAAAAATTAAAAAAAGGTTTTATTGAAAAAAATTGTTTCCTTCTCTGCAAAAAATTATCGAATGTTTCTTAAAAAAAGGAAAAGGGAAGAATGAAAATGGCAGACAGAAAAAATCCTTTTTTTTGATGACATCTGCTGACACATTAGTGCCGAGCTGCCGGACACATCATCCACATCTCTTCCAAATAATGTCCACTGTTTCCCGAAAATGAAAGACAACAAAAAAACAGGATCCCTTTTCTTGAAACAAAAACCATTTTTTCAATCGAAAAAGACTATCGCAAACAAGCTTTGCTGAGTGTATTCTTTTCAAGAGCGGCAAAAACAGAGCTGACTGATTTTTTTATCCTTTGCGGCCGCAGCTGTGGCCCTAAAAACGTAAAAAGAAATAAAACCTGTTGTAATTTGCAAAATATAAAAAATGAAAAAAGATAGCTACTAAAATTAGTATACTGTAACAGTGATAAAAAATGTTTTTTACAACAATAAATTTTTTTTGTTATTGGAAGATGCATTCAAATTTGCTTACACAATTCTTAGATTAATTCATGATTTGTCTTTATTCCAGTAAGAACAGTGTTGTGCTTTTTTATTTTAGTCGCCTCCGACTCCGCCTCCGGAGGCGCCTCCGGAGGCACAAAGCGGCATTCTCACCTTTGATCTTTTGCAAAACGCGCCTCCGCCTCCGACTCCGGAGGCGGAGGCGACTTGGGAGGCGCCTCCTCGCCTCCGGAGGCGGAGGCGCAACAACACTGAGTAAGAAACATAATTTTAACTTTTCAAACCAACAAGATTGACGATGCACAAAAAAAAGTATAATACAATACAAAAGAAATCAAATTTATAAAGTTTTATAAATTGGTGGAGGTAATTTTAAGGGATTGTCCAGAAATCACGTGACCAACAAAACGTGATTTTCAGACCCCCTCCCTCCCTCCGTGACCAATGATCAAAGCTTTTTGCCGACAACATCAAAGCCGGGTGTCCATTTGGCTTACCCCCTCCCTCCCCCCTCATGGTCACGTGATTTCTGGACAATCCCTAAGTCAAGAAAAATTTTATCATGGCTCAAACAAATCTGCGAAATTTGTATCATATTTGTTGATGAAACATAATGTTCTTTGGAACATGAACATTTCCACTTTATTTAAAATGGCGAATTCAGTTTTTCCATGTTGGACAAAAAATTTAATGAACACGATTTTAAAAACAAAATTAACCAACAGATACACCCCCAAGTATTTTCAAAAAATTTATAAAAATGTTGATCGAAAAAAAGTAATTTTCAATTCTCGAACGAACCACATTGAATGTCACATTAAAAAAGGAACAGACAAACATGAAAATGAACAGCAGAGAAAAATTTGTTTTTTCTCATCCGATACTACGTTCAACGAAGAAGAAGGAACATCGATTTCCCAGGAATGCTGCCGTTGTTTGCTGCTATGGAAAAAAAGTTGAAAGAGAGAAAACTTGAAAAACGTTCATTTTTTCAAGTTTTCAAAATTGAAAGCAATTTGTCACAAAAAAAAAATTTTTTTAAAATCATTTCTGATGCTTTTCTCTGGAAAGTAAACTAAAAACAAAACAAGAAAAAATATGAAGCAGCCAAACTTTAATTTTTTTTAAATTGATTCGTTGCCAACTGCATTTCTCAATTTTTTTAACATACAAATAAAATGTAAATTTTTTTCATGTTAAACAAATTAATTTATTTTTTACCGTATTTTTTAACAAAATATTCAAAAAAACAGCAAAAAATAAAATTAAAAATTTTTTGCAATAAAAAGTTAGTTTATCCAGTCCGTTTTTAAAAAAAAGCAATGCCTCTGCTGACTTTTGCATCATCAAGAATGCATTGATGCTAAAAAAATATTATGTTCGATCAATATTTTCTTTTTGCTGACTTGAATGGTAACACACGAAGTCGGTCCGTCATCAATGACTTGGATGATGGCATCGTTTCTTTTTTCGTACTTTTTTTTTGATGACTGAGTGATTTTGGGCTTTGGTCTATTTGAAAATTTTTTTTTAAATATTTACACTTTTTCGAATTTTTTATAAATTTTTTTGTTGACAAAAATTTTTTCCTTGTTTTTTAATTAAGGAAAATAGCTAATTTTTAAAACGAAACTTGTCTAAAATATGACATTTTTAATTTAAAAAGTAAATTTTTGTTTTCAAATCCCCAATGTTCTTTGAACAATCGATCTGAAGCTGCTACTGTTTCATTTCTTGCGGCAACAAGCAACAACGAAGTTTTGTTTAAAAATTCATTTTATCATGCATACTGTATTTATCAATAATTCTTTTAATGTTTCAGTAATTGAGTTAAACATTTTTAATAAGTGTATGTATACATTCAACATTTATCAAACAAACTAATTACAGGATGAATTTTAAAATAATTTTTTGTACATTCATTTATTTCTTTAACCATTATTTTTTCATCTGCTGATAGCTGGAGATGGTCTCCTTCTGCCATGGCATTTTTCATAAATTTTGCAATGCAAACTGGGGTAAATGGATCAGGGATACTAAAAAGATCAAGAAATCTAAGTTCATGATTTTATTTTGTTTCTTTTATAGATGGAAAATGAATTTTTCATTCAAATCTGAAAAAATGTTAATTTTACAGTAATAAAAAAATTTGCAACATGTACCTTTCCACTTTTTTTAAACTGTTAATTTCGGTTTTCCCATAATTGAACAAAAAATTTAATGAACAAGATTAATAGAAAATTAAATAAGCCTACATATACACCCCAAAATATTTCAGAAAAATTAAAAACAGATTTGGTTAAAAAACATTTCTTTTTTTGAAACGAGCCACATTGAATGTCACATAAAAAAAGGAAGAGACAAACATGAACATTATTTAAAAATATTGTTTTTCAATGTATCAAAAAAGTAAAGGATCAAAAAGAGAGAGGAAATAGAAAAAAGAGAAAGATTTTCACCTTGCAGAATAAGAAGCAGTCCTTTTAATCATAGCATAACACGGATAAAACGACTTCAACTCCCAAGAATGATGAATGTCGCTGATGTTTACTGCTATGAAAAAAGTGAGAGAAATGAAGATCATTTTCCTTGAAAACCGTCAATCAAGGGATAAAATATCCCAAGCAGGTCTTTTTTGGTGTTTTCTTTGTAAAATCGACTGAAGAAAAAATGACGGAGAAAAAATACATAGCAACCAAATTTCTAATATTTTTAAAATTGTTTTAATATAATTGCAAGAAAAATGTACTTATTTTTAAATGCATAAATACAATGTATATTTTTGTTATGCCAATATATAAAAAATGTATATATTTTTTTCCAAATTTTTTTAACAAAATGTTCAAAAACTTACAAAGAAAGAAATCCAAATTTTTATACAAGAACTATAATTTGCGCCAAATCTTAAAAAAAGAAATGTTTGTGCTGACTTTTGTCGATCAATAATGCATTAATGCAAAAAATAAATAATATGATATGTTCTTTCAATATTTTTTCTTTCCGACTAGTCAATCGTAGACTTGAACGTAATGTCAGTCCGTCATCAATGACCTGAGATGCCAACTTGCTTTTTTTTTCATTTTTGGTGGCTTAGCAGTTTTTGCTTCGCCTTGCCCCTGCCCCCCCCCCCCCCGGGGGCGATTTTTTAAAAAACTTCGGAGAGCGGGGCAATTTTTTTAAATTGGTTTTACAAAATTTAAGTTTTATTTTACTTTAAAAAATCAAAAAATTGCAGAAAAAACAGAAACTTTTTAATTATAAGTGCTCTGGGCTGGCCCGGCAAAAAAGGCCAAAGCAGAACACTGGTGGTAGCGGAGTATTTTTATGCTCTGTTTTACTGCAAAATTTTTTTGAATAATATTTTTTAAATTACTTCTAAAATTTTTGAATATTTAATAATTTCTTTGCGTATGAAAATTTGTTCTTGTATCATGATTTTTATATAAATAAATTAGCAAACATTTTTGAAAATCTATTTGTGATGAAATTCGTTGCCATTTTTTATTTAAAAATGAATTTGTATTGTTATCAATGTCATAAATGATATATGGCTGGCCACCATTGTTATATCAAATGCATAATGTCCTTTACACAATCATTTCGTAGCTGCGAAAGTTTTCGCATTTCTATTATCCGTAAACAATGAACATTTGTTTAATAAATTCTGTTTTCATTGTCATTAAAAGATGTGAATAATTAATGATTTTTCTTTGTTCAGTAAAAAAGCTTTATTTATTTTTTCCAATGACAAAGATTGACCGCTTACAGAACAAATTTGCGAAATGCATTATATTTGATGATGGAGCTTACTATTTTTTGCAACAAAATTACAAGCAATTAGTGCTTCATTTTTGGTCTTTTCTGATGCTTTTCTCTGGAAGATAAATTAAATACAAAACAAGGAAAAATATGAAGCAACCAAATTTTTATTTTTTTTTAAATTGCTTCGGTGCCTACTTTTGAATTTTTAAACGTCAGATAAATTGTAAATTTTTTTCACCTTTAAAAAATGTATTTATTTCTTACCAAATTTTTTAACAAAATATTCAAAAAATCAGCAAAAATGAAATAAAAATTTTTTGCCAGAAAAAGTTCGTTTTTACAGTCCGTTTATAAAAAAAATGCAATGCAATGTCTTTCTTGACTTTTGCCAATCTCAATAATGCACTGTTGCTAAAAAACAATATGTTAGATCAATATTTTCTTTTTGCTGACTTGAATGTAAATAACGCAAAGTCGGTCCGTCATCAATGACTTGGATGATGGCATCGTTTCTTTTTTCGTACTTTTTTTTTGATGACTGAGTGATTTTGGGCTCTGGTCTATTTGAAAATAATTGAAAATAAGTTTTCTATTATTTATAATTTTTTTGAATTTTTTATAATTTTTTTTGTTGGCAAAAATTTTTATCGTGTGTTTTTAATAAAGAAAAATAGCTAATTGTTAAAACGAAACTTTTATTAAATACGTCATTTTTAATTTTAAAAGTAAATTTTAGTTTTCAAATTCCCAATGTTCTTTGCCCAATCGATCTGAAGTTGCTACATTTTCATTTCTTGCGGCAACAAACAACAACGAAGTTTTGTTTTAAAATTTTTTTTATCATGC
The DNA here is from genome assembly GCA_024447195.1 of Panagrolaimus sp. LJ2414. Taxonomy (NCBI): domain Eukaryota; kingdom Metazoa; phylum Nematoda; class Chromadorea; order Rhabditida; family Panagrolaimidae; genus Panagrolaimus; species Panagrolaimus sp. LJ2414. The sequence continues at coordinate 4,587,638 of JAMRXY010000023.1, forward strand.
TTTTACTGTATTAATTGTTGTTAGAACACAATCAGTATTTTCAACAAAAATTATTCTTTCACTGTTTCGGCAACAGTAAAACATTTTTATAAAAAAGGACATTTACCACTTATCAAATAAACTAATTACAGGAGGAATTTAAAAATAATTTTTTGTACATTCATTTATGTATTTCTTTAACCATCATTTTATCAACAACAGATAGTTCTAGATGACTTCCTTCTGTCATTGCATTCTTCATAAATTTTGCATTGTACATTGGAGTAATTTGATGAAGGATATTTTCTTCATCAAATTACTAGTTTTAGAAATTTAAGTTTAAGATTTTGTTTTATTTTTTTATAGATGGAAAATGATTTTTTTTCATTCATTCGGAACCTAAAAGTTAATCTTACAGTAACTACACAGTTATAAAAAAGTTTCAAATTAGCAATATCTAGGTTTCCACTTTTTTTAAATGCTTAATTCGGTTTTGCCATAATTAAACAAAAAATTAAGGAATAAGATTAAAAAAAATATAATTAGCCCACAGATAAACCCCAAAATATTTCTGAAAAATTAAAAAAAGTTTTGATCGAAAAACACTATTTCCTTATTTGAAACGAGCAACATTGAATCTCATACAAAAAAAGGAAGAGAAAAACATAAACATCGACGTCAGAGAAATTTTTTCTATTGTCCGTGAATCCTCCCGTCGCAGATGTTACCCTACTCTTTTCTGTTAATCCTAATAGAATTTGTATCAATTAAATTTATTTATTCCTATTTACTCTATTATTTCAAAATATTGTTTTTCAATGTATCAAAAAGTAAATATCCAAAAAGAGAGAGAAAATAAAAAAGAGTGAAAGATTTTCTCCTCGCAGAATTAGAGGTGGTTCTTTTGATCATCAGAGCGTAACAAGGATAAAAGGACTTCAACTCCCCAAAAATGATGAATGCTGTTCAATTTTTACTGCTATGGAAAACGTGATCCTTTTTCTTTGAAAAATGACAATTGTTCGATCAAAGGACAAAATTACAAGCAATTTGTTCTTTATTTTTGGTCTTTTCTGATGCTTTTCTCTGGAAAAACAAAACAAGGAAAAATATGAGGCAGCAAAATTTTTATTTTATTTAAATTGTAGGAATGTATTCGTCAGGAATATGTACTTTTTTTAAATGTGTAGATACAATCTATGTGTTGTTATGTCAATAAAAAAGATCTATGTATTTCTTACCAAAATATTTAAACAAAATATTTAAAAAAATGCAAAGAAACAAGTTCAAAGTTTTATGCACGAAAAACCATTCGAGCAAGTTTGTTTAAAAAAAGTAATTTCTGCGCTGACTTTTGCCGATCAATAATGCACTGTTGTGAAAAAAATGTCCAATATTTTTTTTCTTGTTGAACAGTTAAAAGTCGATTTGAATGAAAATAACGTTGTGTCAGTCCGTCATCAATGATGGATGGAGATGCAATTGGTATTTTTTTTTATATTGCACAAACGTTTCATTTTTCTTTTGATAGAGTGATTTTGTGCTCTGGTGTATTTAAAAATAAATGAAACAAAAATTGAAAAAAAATTTTATTTGAATTTTTTAAGTTTTTATTTCGTTAACAAAAATTTTATTTCTTGTATTTACATGTGAAAAATAGTAAGCATTTTTAAAATACTGAATTTGATGAAACCTTCATCGAATTTTTGATATCATTTTTTATTTAAAAAGTAATTTGTAGTTTGCATAAATCGAAAAGAGGAAAAATTATTAAGTTAACAAAATTCTTATCATTTTTAAAAATGATGAGATTTAAAAATTATTTCAAAACGCTTATTTTAAAAAGAAAAGCAATGTCTCTGCTGATTTTTCTCAATCAATGATGCAACCATGCTGAAAAAATAATACGTTCGTCCAATATTTTTTTGCTGACTGCTCGACATTTGAATGAAAATAACGTTGTGTCAGTCCGTCATCAATGATGGAGATTAATAATGCAATGTTGTTAAAAAAATAATGTTCGTCCCTTTTTTTTGGTGACTACTCGAAAGTCGACTTGAATGAAAATAACGTTGTGTCAGTCCGTCATCACTGATGGATGGAGATGGCATTTGTGCTTTTTTTATATCACATAAACTTTTCATTTTTCTTTTGACAGAGTGATTTTGGGCTTTCGGTATATTTTAAAATAATTAAAATAATTGAATTTTTCAACATTTTTTGAATATTTTGTAATTTTTTTTCGTTGACAAACATTTTGTTTCTTGTATTTTAATGCAAATTGGCAAATAGTTTTCTAAACCTGCATTGGTGGATGATGTAATAATTGTGAATGCCATTTTTTATTTAAAAAATAATTTGTAGTTATAAAATGCATAAATCGAAAAGAAGAAAATTATGAAGTACATCAAATTCTAATCTTTTTTAGAATTGATTGTTTTAATAGTTGAAGAACAATTCAAAAAGATGTGGATATAATGTATATTTGTAATGTGAATAAAAAAGGTATATCACTTACAAAACTTTTTAACAAAATATTCAAAAATTACAATTTTATGCGCGTAAAACATTTTTTATTAAAAAAAAAAAAAAAATTTCATTAAATTCAAAAACTGAATTTGATGAAATCGTTCAAGTCATTTTTTATTTAAAAGCAATTTGTAGTTCTCATAAATCGAAAAGAAGAAAATTATGAAGTACATAAAATTCTAATCTTTTTTAGAAATGATTGGAATATTACTTTTTGAATTTTTCAAAAACTCCTTCATAAAATGTATATTTTTAATGTCAATAAAAAAAGATATATCAATTACAAAACTTTTTAACAAAATATTCAAAAAATTGCAAATAATAAAATTACGTTTATACGCCCAAAAAAACATTTGAATAAGTTCTTTTTAAAAAGAAAAGCAATGTCTCTGCTGGCTTTTGTCGATCAATAATGCAATGATGCAAAAAATAGTATGTTCGTTTAATATTTTTTTTGACTATAATGGACATACTGTTAGTCCGTCATGAATGACACCGTTGCTGTTTTTCGCGCAATCTATGCATTTTTCATTTTTGATGACGAAGTGGTTTTGGGCTTTTTTCTGTTTTGCAGATGGTCTATTTTAAAAAAATTTTTTATTTTGCCACTTTTTGAATCTTTGATAAATTTTTTTGCTGGCAAAAACATTTAGTTTCTTGCATTTTTTATAAAAAATGTTCCACATTTTTTTAAAATCATAAGTGAACATAGAAGAGCATTTCACATTTTTAATTTAAAAAGTAATTTGTAGTTATCAAATGCTTAATCGTTTGTACACAACCACTTCGAAATTTCAACAGATTTTTAATTTTTATTGTCCAAAGACAACGAAAATTTGTTAAGAAATTTTTTTCTCAAAATTGACTGTTTCAAGTGTTATTAGAATACAGATGCTAAACATTTGTTTGATTCTTTTAAGATGTGTTTTTATTAGCAAAATAAAAATTCTTCAAATGTGCCATAAAAGATTTTTTTCAAGAATATCATTTTTGCAATAATAATTTTTTCATGTCCGGTTATTTATTTGACCTTTATTTTTTGACCGTCCACCGAAGGAAAAGAGGCATCAACTTCCTAAAATAATTTGCTGCTATAAACTGCTATAAAAAAATATAGAAAAATATGAAGCAACCAACTTTTTATTTTATTTTTAAAATTACATGCGATTGAAATTGTACACATTTGTACTTACAATGGGTTTTAAAACTTGCATACTTTTTTTCATGAATAAAAATTTTTTTTCTTGTATGTTAATGCAAAATAGCAAACAATTTTCGTGAACTACTTTGGATGACGTAAAAAAATTACATGCCATTTTTTATTTAAAAAGTAATTTGTAGTTTGCATAAATCAAAAAGAGGAAAAATATGAAGTAAACCAAATTCTTTTCATTTTTAAAAATTGGCATAATTTTAAAGATAATTTTTCAAATGCCTTGATAAAATGTATGTTTTGAATGTCAATAAAAACGATATATCGCTTACAAAACTTCTTAATAAAATATTCAAAAAATTACAAAAAAAAACAACTCAAATTTTTATGCAAAAACTATAAGGTGAGCAAGTCCATTAAAATAAGCAATGCCTCTGCTGACTTTTGCCAATCAATAATGCACGGTTGCAAAAAATTATGCGTTCGTTTAATTTTTTTCTCACTTGAATGGAAATAACGCAAAGTCAGTCCGTCATCAAAAAACGGGGGGATGACATCGTTTCTTTTTTCGTACTTTTTTTCATTTTTGACGAAGGAATGATTTTTGGCTCGTTTCGTTTTATTTGACTGTTCCATTTTTTTGAATATTTATTAAATTTTTAGCTCTGACAAATAAATTTAATTCTCATATTGTAATAAAACATTTTACACAATTTCTAAAATCAAAACTACATTTATGTATTATGAAAAATTAAAAGCAGAAGTCATTTTTAATTTAAAAATATTTTTTAGTTATCAAATGTCTATTATAATTTGTCACCATCCTTGAAACGGATACATTTTTTAATTCCCTTTTTCAGCAGACAACGAAACTTTGTTTAATTATTTTTTTTTCAGTCTTCAGAAATCATTTTTTTAAGTGCATTGAAGCAGAGATCATTATTTGAATTACGAAATGTAATAAAATATTTTTTACAACTTTTGTTATTATTGGGCTTATGATTTTTATCCTGTGTATGAACACTCAAATTTGCATAATATTATGTAAGATAAAATTTGAAAAAAGAGATTGACTTTTTGAAAAAGAATCAATAAATAAAAAAAGAAAAGTTTATGATAAACCGGGGTTGAACATTTTTGTCTTTCAAATGAATAAAATGGCAAATGGCATTGGATGACGACATAATTATTGTACACATCAAATGCATAAATCGAAAACAGGAAAGTTATGAAATACATAAAATTCTAATCTTTTTTAGAAATGATTGGATTAATAGTTGAAGAACAATTTAAAAAGATGTGGATATAATGTATATTTGTAATGTGAATAAAAAAGATATATCACTTACAATACCTTTTAACAAAATATTCAAAAATTACATTTTTATGCGCGTAAAAACATTTGAATAAGTTCTTTTTAAAAAGAAAAGCAATGTCTCTGCTGGCTTTTGTCGATCAATTATGCACTGAAGCAAAAAATAGTATGTTCGTTTAATATTTTTTCTGACTATAATAAAAATATTGTAAGTCTGTCATGAATGACCGGGGAATGGCAATGTTACTTTTCGCACATTTTGATGATGGAGTGAGTGATTTTGGGCTATTTTCTTTTTTGCAGATGGTTTATTTTAAAAGAAGAAAAATCTGTTATATTGTCATTTTTTGAATTTTTTGTATATTTTTTTGCTAACAAAAAAAATTTAGTTTTTCGTATTTTTATAAAAAATGTTACACATTTAAAAAAAAATTAAAATCAAAAAACTAAAGTACAAGTGTATATTATGATTCCATCAGTAATTTAAAAAGTAGTTTGTATTTATCCAACGCATATTATTTTTCATACAACCACAACGAAGCTTCGACGGTTTTAAAATTTTTATATTGTCCGCAGATTACAAACATTTGTTTAATAAATTTTTCCTCAACATTTACTGTTTTAATTGTTATTCGAACACAGCTGCAAAGCGTTTGTTTGATTCTTTAAAGATGGGGTTTTAGTATCTCATTAACAAAAATAAAAATTCTTCAAATGTGCAAGAAACCCTTTATTTCAAGGATATCGTTTTTGCAATATCGATTTTTTCAATTTTTAAATAATAAGATTGGTTGAAGTACAGTAATCATTTTTACATAACAAATCATGGCAATTATGCCATAAAAATTTTAAACAAAAAACATTTGTCAGGGGTTGTAAGCATTGAGATTTTTGGATCGACAAAATTGTTGGGGATGGAAAAAATGATGTCCGCTTCTTTCACAGATCAATATAAAAACACATTGTTGAAAAAAAGCTGTTTAAAAATGGCACGTGTGTGCCATGGCATGTCATTCAAGAACTTTTCTTCTTTCACTTTTTTAGAGCAATAAATTGAGGACAGATTTGTGTGTAGCAAAAATGGGAGGTCAATATTTTTTCGTGAATAGTGGCAATGATTTTTTTTGCCATTGTTTTTACTTTTCTTGTTGGCATTTTTTTAACCGAACCTATTTTTTTCAACAACCAAAAAAAGGTTAAATAAAAATGAATTGTGATTTTTGTGGATCTGAATCCCATGAAATTGTTGATTGTCTGAAATATAAAGCTAAATCAGCTCGGAAAATAATTGATATTGAAGGATTTTGTTATACTTGTCGGGTTGAATCAGATATTATTCATTTACCTGAAGATGATGGAGAAGAATGGAACTGCACAGAAAAATGTTATGGCTCGTATTCAACTGAACATCATGCATTATTTTGTCGTGAAAGAATTAAAGGTTTGTGTTTTGGTTTTGATGTCTCACAAGAAAATAATCGCAGTCAGTGCCGAAACTTGGGGAAGACATACCCTTTTAAAAATTTGATTATGAGAAAAATCAACATGGGGCACGTAATGTGTTTGAATTCCCTAATAAATTCTTCACTTACACATTTGCAGTTGAGAAATTTTAAGTCAATAATAAAATATGCAAATTTGATCTTATTTTTTGTAAAAATAAAAATACCAAAATTCATGCTCACATTTTTTTATTTCGAGAGGCTACCAAAGTTAAAGGACGAGACCCATTGTGAATAAACTTTTTACACGCAACTTTAATTGCATTTCTCGACACTCAAACCCCTTCATTGGAGCTTGTTTTTTTTTCTTTACTGCAGCTGCAAAAAAAATCTTCTTTTTTCACTACCATAAAAAACGGATGCAAATATAGATGTCGTTATCCAACAGCGAGCCAAAAGCTACCCTAACCTATACCACCAAAATGTTTTCAAAAGCGTCTCCAGCGCATTTGGTAAAATTATCCGTGCATTCCTACTTTCAGTGTGTTTAATGTGTAAGAAAAAACAAACGTTGATTTGTAAATTTAACATAAAAAAAGTTTAAAAGAAAGTTAAAATGAATATCGCTGTAAGAAAAAATGAAAGGCGTAAAATCGAGGTCCAATTCCCTTATAATTTTTCGGTGGGATCGCAAAAAAGGACGTAAAATCGAGGGACGTAAAATCGAGGGACGTAAGATCGAGGTTCGATTGTATTTATGTTTTCAGGATTGCCAATGTTTATTCCTCAAATTGACAAAGATTTGCTTCCACGTTTTTTTCAATTTCTTGAATTGGATGAAAAATATTTGATTGCATCATCTTTATCAGATGCAGAAAAGATTCTACCTTTAGAACCGATAAAAATTATGCCTGTTTTCAAACACAAAACAATTCAAAAATGTTCTGTTGAAGAATTAATTTTTCTTAACAGTTCTTTAATGTTAGATGGATTTGATCGAAAACATACTAACTATGGAGATAGTTGGGAAAAAAAATTCTACAAAATTTTTTACAAAAAAATTGGCAATAAAACTTTGATTGGTTCGCCAAAAATTATTAAAATTTTTTCATCCGAACTTTCGGCGGATATTTTTCTTCCTTTTCTTTCACAACATACAAAAGAATTAAGAGTTTCTTCAACATTTTCCCCAAAATTGAATTTTCAAGAAATCATCAAAAAAGCTCCAAATCTGGAAATTGCAACTTTTTATTGTTGTGGTACAAGTGTTCGATGTGAAAAAACATGGGTTGCTGATTTGTTAAAATATAAAAATGGAAAAAATATGAAACATCTTGCTGTCCAAATTAAAGATGTAGAACTTGATATTGAAAATTTGGTTAAATTTGTTACAGTATGTTTTTTTGGGGGTAAAAGTCACAAATTCAAAAAAAACAATACTGTGACATTTTTGTCACAATTTTTCGGTTTTTGTCTCGTCACAGTCACACATTGATCCAATTTAGCACAGCAATTTTTCACATATACGGTAACAAACAAAAACCACAACTTCGTTTTTTGTTCGTTACAAAAATGTCACAGAATTATTTTTTCAGAATTTTTTGTCTAAAATTTTGGCTTTCTGAGAATAAAAATAACGTTTTAAATTCTGAAAGAAAAACTTATAAATCTGAACAAAGCTTTCAGAATGCCAAAATTGACAAAGCTTTCAGAATGCCAAAATTTTAGGTGCAAAATTAAATTTTTTAAATCCACTAATGGCACAAAAAAACTTGCACAAGCACCTATCCTATTTAAAGGGAGCAGCCGAGATCGAAGAAGTTGATTTTCTTAGTACACGTGGTCCCTGCCCCAAAGCTCCCGATCGAGAAAAAAATTTTTTTAATTTTTCAAAAATTTTTTTACTCAATAAGTAGAGAGCTTTGGGGCAGGGACCACATGTACTAGGAAAATCAACTTCTTCAATCCCGTCCGATCCCTTTAATTTGGGTTAAAAACAATAAAATCAATGAAATTAAAATTTGTGATGCCTATAAAAGTAGGGAAATCAAAAAATTCAACAAATTTTCTAAATTCTAAAGTGAATAATTTTAATTATTGCAATTTAGAAAATTTCGTTGAGTTTTTTTGATTTTCCTGCTTTTATTGGCATCACAGATTTTGATTTGTTGTATTTATTTTTTTAGACAAAATGTGCTGACAACGTTAGAATTAATATTCAATTTCTTCAAAAAACAGATAGAGAAGAAAGCAACGAAGAAATTGCTAAAATTTGGGAAAAAGTTAGCGAATATTACAACGAATATGAAGAAGGTGTAAATTCCTATTTACAAATTGGATTAAATAGAACAACATTTGAAAAAACATTTTCTCTCGACAAAATCAAGGCAAAAAAACCATCAAAAAAAGTTCCAACTCGAGCACCTAAAAGAAAACATGCATAATTTCTTGAACTTTTTTGCTATGTTTTTTGTTTTTTAAATGTCCATGTTAATGTCATGTTTCTCAGTTTTCGATTACATTATGCAAATATTTCTCCACGATAAATTCTTTTTTGATTAAACGTTTGAATAATCATTGTTTAGGAAAAAACGTAGCATAAGAAAACTTCAACTTTTCTGAGAACAAATAAGCGTCGAAAAGGTATAATTTAAAAATTTAATGATGCTTTCATTTTTTTATACTCATTCTATGTGTTAAATTTCTTGTGATGCCAAATAGCCAAACATAAAAAAAGAACTTATCGAAACTACACAAAACAGCAATTTATTGATGTGTTGAAATATAAGTTAAAAATGCATCTGCCTCTTAAATAAAAAAGAATTTGTAACATTCTTTTATCAATTTTAGTGATGCGTTTTGTATTATTACCTTTTTTTGATTGGAAGTTGCTACCAAATGAGCAAAAAAGAAATGTCTGTGCTTACTTTTGCCGATCAATATGATGCAAAAAATAATATGTTCGTCCAATATTTTTTCTTGTTGACTGCTCGAAAGTCAACTTGAATGAAAATAACGTAGTGTCAGGCTGTCATCAATGATGGAAATGGCATTGGTACTTTTTATTATTAAACAAAGAGCAACTTTCTTTTCCCAAAAACCTTTCTCTCTTTTGAATATTTTAGTGCAATAATTTTTCCATTAACTTAGGCAAAAATGAAAGATATATTTAATGGCATAATAACAAAGTTTTTCTTGTTGAATAAAAATTTTATTGCATTATTTAAAAAGCAATTAACGATTCACTAATTTACACTAAAGATTGTTTAAAATCAGTGTTTTTGTAGATCTTTTCAATACAAAATGGGTTTTTGAGAATAGATTTAAGGAAAACGTTTTATCTTGAATACCTCCAACAGTGAAAATAATCACAAATTCCAACTAACAAAATTGTTACCAAAAAGAAACATAAATTAATTTTTTCCCTAAAATTTTAGACTTTATGGTAGCAATGTATACAACAATTCACTTTTTATTCGCTAAGTTTTTTATTGTAATTTTGAACAAAACAACATTTTCCATTTTCTTTTATCTTTGTGCATCATTGAACTTCGCCGATCAATAGCGCAGTGATGCCAAAAATGATATGTTTGTTCAATATTTTTTCTTGTTGACTTGAATAAAATCAACTTTAATGAAAATAACGTAGTGTCAGTTCGTCATCACTGATGGAAATGACATTGGTACTTTTTTTATATCACACAAACGTTTCATTTTTTTGAGGGAGTGATTTTTGGCTCTGATATATTTGAAAAGAATTAAAAAATGTTTTTCTATATTTTTGAATTTTTCGTAAATTTTTTTGTTGACAAAAATTGTGTTTCTTGTATTTTAATGTAATCTGAATTTGACGAAATAAACCACTTTGCCAAAATCTCCTTAGAAAAAAATGTTACCAAATTAAAGCATTTTTTATTAAATCGGAAAAAATTACGATCATCAAAAAAACTGAGTATCATGAAATTATTCACATCATTTTTTATGTAAAAAATATGTAATTTGTAGTTATAGAATGAAGAAATCGAAAAGAGTAAACAAAATTTTTAACATTTTTAAAAATGCATGGAGTAAAACAAGATCAATTCAAAAACGCCTTCATAAAATGTATGTTTATAATGTCAATAAAAAAAATTTATGTGTTTCTTACCAAAACTTTTAAACAAAATATTTAAAAACTTGCAAAAAATAATATTTCATTTTTTTGCCAAAAAAAATTGAAAAAGTTCTTTTTAAAAAGAAAAGTCGATCAATAATGCAATGATGAAAAAAATAGGATGTTCGTTTAATATTTTTTCTGATTTCAATTAAAATATTGTAAGTCTGTCGTGAATGACCGGGGCATCGCAGTCTTACTTTTTTTCGCGCAATCTATTCATTTTTCATTTTTTGCAGATGAAGTGATTTTAGGCTTTTTTCTTTTATGCAGATGGTTTATTTTAAAAAAAGAAAAATCTGTTATTTTGTAATTTTTTGAATTTTTTATATATTTTTTTGCTGACAAAAAAATTATTTTTTCGTATTTTTAAAAAAATGTAACACATTTTTTTAAATCAAAACTGCATAAAATATTTTAATATTTAAAAAAACATTAAATAAAAATCATACTCGCATTTTTAATTTTAAAAAAAAGTAATTTGTAGTTATCAAATGCATTTTATTTTGTATACAACCACTTCAAAACTTCAACAGTTTTTTTTATTTTGATTGTCAAAATTTGTTAAATAAATGTTTCTCGACGTTTATTGTTTTAATCGATCTTCGAACACAGATGCAAAGTGTCTCTTTGATTTCTTTAAAGATGGATTTTTCGTTTCATTAATAAAATTAAAAATTTATTTAATTTTCAAGAAATACTTTGCTTCAAGAATACCTTTTTTGCAATAACAATTTTTAAACAATTGTTAAATATTTTTTTAAAGGATAATTTAAAGTACAGTAATCTTTTTTACAAAAGAAATCGTTGTAATTAATCCATAAAAATTTTGAACAAGAAACATTTAATTGAATTATGCCAAGGATTATAAGTATCGTGCTTTTTGGGGGAGAAAAAAATGACACTCCATTCACCGATCAATTTTAAAACACATTGTCTGAAAAAAAGATGTTTAAAAATAGCATGTATGTGCCATGGCATGTCATTCAAGAACTTTTCTTCATCCATTTTTTAGAGCAATAGATTGAGGACAGATTTGTGTGTATCAAAAATGGGAGGGGATTTTTCAATGAATAATCGGTCATGATTTTTGCCATTGTTTTCAGTTTTCTTGTTGGCATTTTTCAAGCCGAATCATTGTTTTAAAAAATCAAAAAAAAAATAAATTAAAATGATTTGTGATTTTTGTGGTTCTGAATACCATGAAACTGTTGATTGTCTGAAGTATAAAGTTAAAGCGGCTCGAAAAATAATTGATATTGAAGGATTTTGTTATACTTGTCGGGTTGAATCAGATATTATTCATTTGCCTGAAGATGATGGAGAAGAATGGCAATGCACAGAAAAATGTTATGGCTCATATTCAACTGAACATCATGCATTATTTTGTCGTGAAAGAATTAAAGGTTAGTGTTTTTTCTTTTGATGTCTCACAAGAAAATAATCACAGGGTTTTTATTCCCTTAATAAACTGTCCTTTCCATAGTACCCTTTATTACTCCAATAAACCCTAGAGGATTTTTTCAGGGGTTTTCTCAATTTAAAAAAGTATAGTAGGACGACGATTCAGTCACAAAAAAGTTTTGACATCCGGCGGCATACTTAAATTGGAGGGTTGGAGGATATTTTTCTTTCCGTGCAGAGGTCATGGATTTTCCCAGTTGTTAAATTGAGAAAACCTCTAAAGAACAAAAACTCCTTGGTGAGTTTTTGCTCTTTAGATTTATACAGATTCCACATAATGCCGATGAAACCCCCGGAGTTCACTTTGGAAGTTCATATCCAATATTTTGTGTTCATATCATTAGAAAATATCATTATAGTTTTTTAGTTTTAAGTTTTTTAAAACTTTAGTGTTGGGATAATTGTGTTTTTAATTTGAACAAAGTTCTAAAAATAAGGTTATAAACCTTTCTTTTAACTTACATTTTTTAATATGTAGAAAAAATATGCAAATTTGATTTGATTTTTTGTAAAAATGAAATGACCGAAGTCTCTTCTTCACGATATTTTTATGTTTTCAGGATTGCGAATGTTTATTCCTAAAATTGATAAAGATTTGCTTTCGCGGTTTTTTGAATTTCTTGAATTGGATGAGAAATATTTGATTGCATCATCTTCATCAGATCCTTTAAAACCGATAAAAATTATGCCTGTTTTCAATCAAAAAAGAATTGAAAAGAGTTCTAGTGAAGAATTAATTTTTTTAAACAGTTCTTTATTGCTAGATGGATTTAATCGAGAACGTGAATATAAATGGGGAAAAAAATTCTACGATATTTTTTACGAAAAAATTGGCAATAAAACTTTAATTGGTTCACCAAGAATTATAAAAATGTATTCGTCTGTCCTTTCGGCAGATATTTTTCTTCCATTTCTTTCACAACATACAAAAGAATTACGAGTTTATTCAACATTTAATTCGGATTGGAATTTTCAAGAAATCATCAAAAAAGCTCCAAATCTTGAAATTGCTACTTTTTTTTCTACAAAAGTTCAATGCGAAAAATCGTGGGTTGCTGATTTGTTAAAATATAAAAATGGAAAAAATATGAAACATCTTTCTGTCGAACTTGATAATGTTGAATTGGATATTGAAAATTTGGTTAAATTTGTTACAGTATGTTTCCCTAGGAACTTAAAAAAATTCTGTGACATTTTTGTCACAATTGTCGTTTACGTTTCGTCACAATAACGCTTGTATAGAATTTATCACAGCTTTTGGCAATATTACACATATTGCCAAAAGCTGTGACAAACAAAGACCACACAGTTGTGACAAAAATGTCACAGAATTATTTTTAAAAATTTTTGTCTAAAATTTTGGCATTCTGAGTAAAAAAATAATGTTTAAACATTCTGAAAGAAAAAATTATACTTGCTTTTGACCAAACGTTTCGAATGCCAAAATTTTAGGTACAAAATTATGTTTCAAATTCACTAATCTATCCCACTACCTTTGTTGTATCTGTTTTTTAGACAAAATGCACTGACCAAGTTAGAATTAATATTCAATTTGCTCGTAGCGCAAATAATCAGGAAAGAAAAGAAAAAATTGCTGAAATTTGGAAAAAAGTGGGCGAATATTACAACGAATACGAAGAAGGTGTAAATTCCTATTTGCAAATTGGATTAGATAGCACAAAATTTGACAAATTATTTTCTCTCGACACACTCAAGGCAGAAAAACCATCACGAAAACTACCGCCTCGAGCAGCTAAAAGAAAACATGCTTAATTTTGTTGAAGTTTTTTGTTATATCTTTTGTTTTTATAATGTCCATGCCATTGTCATTTTTCTCTTTCTTCGTTTACATTTTACTTGAATTGATTAGAAAATTTTTCGAACCCATTCACATTCCATTTTATCTTATTTATGCAAGCTTTTTGTTTGAAATTTACATAAAAAATTTGTATTCTTCTGGCTCCAAAAATTGTAACATAATCTTCATCTGAAAACACATCGTTACAATATGCAAATTCTCTAACTTTGCAGAAGTCAAATCTTCCCAGAAAAAAAAAATTACCAAATTATGCAAATTTTTATCTACCAATCAATGCTTTTTGATTGAACGTTTGAATTAGTGTTCATTTCCCGTACCGCAACGATTTTCAACGGGAATTAACGGTCCGGGTATAATTTTTATTTATTTGACTTAAAAATCACATAAACAATGCTTCATAGGACGGACAACCGTGCGCCACCAACAGAATTTAAAAAAAATTTTTTAACCCTATTCCCGCAGAACGGTAAGCTAATGGGAATTGCGGGAATTCCCGTTACCGCAAAACGGGAAAACCGGTTTACCGTTCTACGGGAATGGGATTGAAAATAAATTTTTTTAAATTCTGTTGGTGGCCGACGGTAGTACATCATATAAAACATTGTTCATGTGATTTTTAAGTCAAATAAATAAAAATTATACCCGGGCCGTTAATTCCCGTTGAAAATCGTTGCGGTACGGGAAATGAACACTAGTTTGAATGATCATTTTTTATTTAAAAAATGTAGCATAAAAAATCTTAAATTTTTCTAAGAACAGATAAGCGTTAAAAAAGGTATAATTTAAAAATTTAATTCATGCTTTCATTTTTTATTCTCATTTTTTATGTTAAAATTTTTATGATATTTGGGTCGCGTTCAAATAGCCAAACATGAACAAAAACTTATTTAAACTACACAAAACAGCAATACTCTGATGTGTTGAGATTTAAGTTAAAAATGCACCTGCCACTCAAATATAAAAATGAGAATTTGTAACATTCTTTCATCAGTTTTAGTGATGCGTTTTGTGTACTTACCTTCTATTAGTCTATAACAGCATTCCTTATTTTTAATAAAATATGAAGAATATAAAAATACAAAACTTTCAAAATTGACAAGCACTTATAGTATTTTTATCGAAAGCCATTACTTAAATGTCACTCATAAATTATATAAATAACAGGAACTTTTTTTGTCAAAAACAAAGTCAAATAAATTATTGGTTACACAGTTCCCTAAAAAGTAGTCAAATATTTTTGTTTCCTATAAAAAAGGGGCGTTTCTGTAAAAATTTCTATTTAATTATATAAAAAATGCAAAGAATTTTAACTGACTGTATTATTTTTAAAAACTTTAATTTCTTTAAATGTATTTTTGTAACATTTCCAAAAAATGACTGTTCAAACATTAGATTTTATTCGATACAGTATTATTCTACCATTTTTTCTTTTTCATATTTCAATGGTAATTTTTGTTGCTGTAAAAATGTTAAAAGATAAACATTCACCATATCATTCAACATTTTTTAAATTATATGTTATGGTTTCGCTAGCTGATTTGATGGATGTTATAATTCCATTTATTGGAATGAAACTACTTTTAGTCAACGAATTAAAGCCATGGTTTCAAAGTAATCTTTGGTATAATCGAATAAATTTTGTTTTATCTGGTTTTGCTTTTCAAAATCAATGCATTCTTCATTCTGCAATTGCAATAAATCGAGCATGGAATGCTTTTATGATTTATAGAAAAGTACCGGTTCTCTCCAAATGTGGTCAAACAATTATTTGGTTTTTACCTACAATTCCAGCATTCATTTTAATTCCACGTTATGGTGCAAATGCAATATATTTTTTAGGAGATGATAATGAAATTCATCCAAAATATGAGGATCCTGCTATTCAAGTGGTAAGAAAACGTTTAAACTTGGGGGGAACTTAAACTGAATTTTTTTCATTAACAATTTTGTCTAACTTTTTCACAATTCAAATTCTTTACAAAGGAGCCAAAAAATATACATGATTTATGGTTATACAATACGAGAAAATCGTGATTATTTACCCCACCCCATTAGGTAGTAAAACATCAATGCTTTTTGCCGACAACATCAGAGCGGTGTAATATCATAGTTCGCTACCCTCCCTAATATCTGGACAGCTCCTTCTAAAAATTCTTAAGAGCATATTTCTTGTGATTCTGCTGGCTAATCAATAGGATTTATTCAAATTTTTAGTTTACCGTGTGATCAAATGCCATGTTTAGTTTAGACAAAATCGTCCGCTACTTTTTTTGAGAAAAATTGATTTTATTATTATAACATAGCAGACAATTTTGCTTGCAATTCGTTTATATACTAAAATTGGCATTTGGCCATCAACAAATTTGCATAAATGTTTGTTCGTATCACATGAAATTTGTTTTTCTGTTAGTTAAGGAAACTTTAAAGTTGCTCTTGGTTAGTTCTAGAAAAATCTATGTTTTTG
Organism: Panagrolaimus sp. LJ2414; assembly: GCA_024447195.1. Classification (NCBI taxonomy): domain Eukaryota; kingdom Metazoa; phylum Nematoda; class Chromadorea; order Rhabditida; family Panagrolaimidae; genus Panagrolaimus; species Panagrolaimus sp. LJ2414. The sequence continues at coordinate 4,603,956 of JAMRXY010000023.1, forward strand.
TGATACATTTCCCTGTCTGTTTTTTAAATTTGTTAAAACATTTTAACTAAAATGTACCATTTCCAGTATACCTCAACGTCTGCTTCAACAGTAATATTTATCACTTCATCGATATCTCTTGTTCTTGGAATTTCTACAATTTTCCGATATCGTTACCTTCTTCGTCAAAAAACTAGCATAAATCAATTAATGTTATTGGATATTCGGCTATTTCTTCAAGCACTTTTTTTATTCATTATTCAAATTTTATTTGCCTTACATTATATTATGATCATAATTGCAACAGCAAATCAAATTCCATCTCTTCAAGTATTTGCTTTGAATTATTATTATTGGATTAATGATATCTTTTGTTTATCCAATCCAATTGCCCTTCTTATTGTAAGCCGAACAATAAGAAATGATTATTTTGATTTTATTTTTCAAAGAAGAAGAAGAAACGAAATTGTTCATAACAAAATATTTTTGACACCTCAAACGTTTCAAAAATAAAAATTTAAAATTTATTGTATAATCTATTTTTTACAAGAATAATTGCAATTTCGATAAAATTTAAAAAAGGCTCTCTTACGTTATCTTTTGCTTAGTATCGTTACAAAGTTTACCAAAAAATATCACAAAAACAGTAATTATTATTTGGTGAATATTACTTAATTTTGGTTAATATCTTGCAATTATTGTATATCATATCTGGTTTTTGGAGATAAAAACCAGATATATAATAATCTTTAAATTTATCTTTATTTCAAAATTACGGAAAAAATGGATCAAGCACAGTTTTAAAATTTAACAATTAATATACGAATATCATTAAAGATGTTTGTTATGACAGTCACATTTGAGAAAAAAATGCACTTGAACAAAAAGTGCAGCTTTTTTTAAAAAAGGATAACACACAGTGATTTTTTTTGTAAACAGAAACGGCACAAAAAAGAACACAGACGGACGAACGCTCTCTCGCTTTTTTTGTGCAAAAAACGCCTGTTTTTGCACCGAAAATCCGTCATACTTTTGCTAGCCCTATTTTTAATTTTGATGTTATCGCTTAACTAAAGGTATCCCCATATTCCTTAGGATGTCCTTTATCTAAGTTTGTAAATTCTAAGCGATTACTTTAACAGAAACGGATTCGCAAAAAAAAGAAGAAGCTGAATCGTGATTTTTCTTTTTTTAAAAAAAAAGCGCGAGAGAGCAAAAATTTCTATTGTTTGTCCTTTTTTTCGTTGCGGCCATTTCTGGTTCCTTTTTTCCTGTTTTTAGGATCACTGTTAACAGAAAAGAAAAAAATTATGATACAAAATTCGTATATTTTTTTAAAAAGCTTTTTTCTTTTTTTAAAAATAACTTGTTTATTACATGTATACCAGCCTATTAAAAAACAATTATCGCAGTCTGAAAGAATTTTTTGATAAGCTTTAAAGTTTTTTTGTACAAAATTGAAAGATTATACATCAACTGTAAAATAAAAAAAGGTGGAGTCAACTGATTTGAAATGTAACTTTTCGTATTTAATCATTTCACTATTCTCAACATTTTTTGTAAATTACGGAATTATTTTTTTAGTAACAAAAAATAGTTTCGTTTTTTCAATAATCATATTTCAGGAAAAGCACTTAAAATGAATGCAACAACAAAATTTACAATTATTTTTGGACTTGTTTTTGCTATGGTCATTTTACCTGCAATGGCAGTACCCCCTCCACCATGTGTTGACAATAAGCAATGTCCAAAACGCGGATATATGTGTGTAAAAGGTGAATGTGTTGTAAGTTCTTTTTATTAATTGTGCATAAATAAAAAAATTGAACAATTGATAAAATTTTAACCTTTTGCATCATAAAAAACATAACCATTTTTAGCCTGGTCCAACTGCATTTTATGATGCCGAAAAGAAACGACCCGATCCAGCTTGCAGAGATGACAGTGATTGCTTTTTCCCAAAAAAATGTGTTGACTCTATTTGCATTGGAGGTCGCTAAACATTACTATTTCAACGTTGATTTATGTTTGTTTTTCTGAATCCTGAACAATTAAGAAGTTTAGTCAAATAACATGTTTCGTAAAAATAATAAAAATTTGAACGTTTTTGTTGAACAATAACAAGATGTAAGAATTATAATAGAGAAGTACATTTTTGATGACCATAAAAATGATGCTTTGTATTAGATAGGAAATTGGAATTTTGGCAAAAAAACATATTTATTATTTTTGTTCATTAAAGCTTTAATTCTAGGCAAATTAAATCGAAAAAAATTCGTTTAGTTTCTAATTTATAAATTAATTATTAAATGCGCAGAAATCGAAAAATAAAAAAGTAATAAAAGTATGATAATCAGTATCTACTTGTTCATTGATTGATAAATTCGTCAACAAAATTTGTATTTTTGAGTTGTGGAAATAAAAAGTATTTTAATAAAATACATAAATCTCAAATTTTTAACAAAATATTCAAAAACAACCAAAACATAAAATAAAAATGTTATGAAAGAGGACCAATTTGGATAAGTTACTTTAAAAAAAAGCAATGTCTTTGCTGACTTTTGCCGATCAATAATGCACTGATGCTAAAAATAATTTGTTCGTTCAATATTTTTTTGCTTACTTTAATGGAAATAATGCAAAGTCAGTCCGTCATCAATAACAGGGATGGCATCGTTTCTTTTTTTCGCAAATACTGATCTTTTTTTCTTATTTATAGCGGAGTTTGCAGATGCTCTGTTTTATTTTAAAGTAACTAAAAAATTTTACAATTGTTAGTTATTTGTCACTTTTTGAACTTTTAATAAATTATTTTCGTGGATAAAAATTTGCTTCCTCTTATATTTGTACAAAAAAGACAAGCATTTCAAAAAATTTTGAATTCAGATGGAATATCCAAAAAAGGCATTTTTGATTAAAAAAATAATTCTTACCGAATCCCTTATGTTTTTTACACAATTATTTCAAAGCAGATATACTTTTTTGTTTCAGTAATCCGCAAATAACAAACCTTTGTTTGATAAATTTAATTTGAATGCACACTGTGTTAATTGTCATTGAAAGAAGCAAGTTTCAGATTAATTTATCATTTCTCTTTGTTCCAGTAAAAAAGTTATACAAGTTTTTCAAATCCGCAAAATTGACCTAATGCTGAACAAATTTGTAAAATGCATTATATTTTATGATAAAAAATTACTTTTCTTTGCAACATGCAAATTTTCTCAAAAACTTAAAAATGTAAATTTCCTTTTTCTCAAAATGAACAAAAAATTCAATCAACTTGATTAAAAAAATTAAAATAAACCCATTGATACACCCCAAAATAGTTCTTAAAAATTGAAAAAAGTTTTAATCGATAAAATAATGTTTACTTTTTTAACAAGCAACATTGAATGTCTCATAAAAAAAGAAAGAGACAAACATGAAAATGGACAGCATAAAAAAAATTCTTTTTTGTTCGCGATCGATAAGAATTCCACCGAAAAAAGAAGGGACATCGGTTTCCAAAAAATGCTGGATGCTGCCGATTGTTGTTTTCATGGAAGAAGGGAGAGAGAAGAGGGGAGATCTTTTTTTCAAAAATGACAATTTTTTGATCAAAAAGCAAGATTTCAAACAACTTGCGTTTTATTTAAGGTCTTCTCTGTTGGCTCTTTTGTACAATGGACAGAAAACACAACAAAAAAAATACGATGCAACCAAATTTTCAGTATTTTTCTAAATTGTTTTAACGAGTTGTTGAGAAATATTATTTCTTTTAAATTCGTAGATACAGTAATATAAGTTGTGAGGCTTTTAAGTGGCTGAAATTTGATATAAAATTGTGTTGTAAAAAAGGCATTCTTTCGCATACTGAAGCTCAAGGCCGTATTTATTTATTTATTTAATAATGCATTTCAGACTTATGAAGTTGTAATTTTTGCAAAACGAAATTTTTGTCACTGCTAAAATTTTAACATTTGTGAAATATGATTCATTTAAGCAAGAAAATTTGTTGAATGTGTATGTTATTAGCTTTTTTATTTATGGTACATTAAAAAACAAAAACTAAGCAAGTAAAAATGCAAGATAACTAATTTCTAATTAATTTAAAATTGCACATTAAGTTAAAAATGCCTTTTAAAAGCATTGATAAAGTATAAATTGCCCATATTAGTAAAAAAAAAATTAATTTTTTTCGAACATGTTCAATAAAATATTCAAAAAAAAAGAATAAATTAAAATTTTTATGCAAAAACAACCCATTAGAGCAATAATGTTTTTAGTAAAACAAATAGGGAGTTGACTTCTTCCCGATCAATAATACAATTGTTGGTAAGGAATAAATAATAATATTTTGGATCAGTTTTTTGGTTCACTTGAACGAAGTCTGTCCGTCATCAATGACCGGGGCCGGCATCATTTCTTTTTCTCACACACTTCTCCCTTTTTGTTTTTGATGATCGAGTGATTTTTTTATTTTTTCATTTTGCAGACGCTCTGTTCTTTTTTAAATGAAAAAAATTTTTCTATGAATTTTTCTTTTTTTTTAATATTTATTTGTAATAAAAATTTGGTTTGATTTTTTGATATTGTAATGCATTGTTATACAAAAATTAAAAATATTTTTTAAAAATGGAATTAAAAAAAATATGCACAGATATACGAATTGATGATTACATTATTAAAAAAAATTTTTATATTTTAGTTTTCAAAAAAAATGTGATAGTAAAATTTGAAGCAAACCTCAGCTTTTTCACTTGAAGGATTGCATCCTCTAATATTTAAGCAGACTGATATTTTTGTCGACGACAAAGAATTTCAACATTTTTTGTTGCCATTATGATAGTTTGATTGAAAGTTGAAAAAAAAATAAAATTGCAAATTTGAGAGATGTTGGAAGTCTGGCAAAAACACTCATTTTTTTTCATCACTGTTACTATAAGACTTGAAACATTGGATTCTTTAAAGTATGAAAAACGAGAATTTCCAAAGTGGAAATTTTAAGGTTTTAATGATTTTTGCCAAATGGAGAAAAAACAACACAAAGCAAAAGGAATACCTGTGCATCTATATTATTAATATTTTTTATATTGTGGGCATTAACAATGCATTTTTCGAACGCTTGTTCATTTTAAAAGCGTAGATAAAAAGTTCATTTTTGCCACGTTAATAAAAAAAAGAAACATCTCTTGCGCAAGAGATGCAATTGCAAAAATTTTTATCAAAATATTCAAAAACTTGCAAAGAAAGAAATTAAAAATTTTTTTGCAAGAAAAACAATTTGAGCAAGTCCGTTCTCAAAATAAGCTCAGCTGACTTTTGTCGATCAATAATGCACTATTGCAAAAAAATAATATGTTCGGTCAATTTTTTGTTGCTGACTTGAATAAAGTCAGTCCGTCATCAATGACAAGATGACGGCATCTTTTCTTTTTTTTCGTACTTTTTTTATTTTTGATGAAATTATTTTGGGCTCATTTTGTTTTACAGGTGCTCTGCTAAAAATAATCAAAATCAAATGTTTATTTTTTTTTGCTTTTTGAATTTTTAATGATTTTTTAATGTTGAAAAAAATATTAATCTCGTATTTTAAATTTAAATTATTAAACATTTAAAAAAAATAAAAACTATATCTGAAGCAGTGTATTCGCGCCGTCGCCGTTGACGGCGAGACGGCGCCGCTGACGGCGCCGTCGACGGCGGCGGCGACGGCGGTGATTTGAAAAGCGTGCCGTCGCCGTCAGCGGTGACGGCGCCGTCAACCTTGATAAAATAGTTTTTCCACATGGGGGACCAAGACAAAAATAATATTTTTCAAAAAAACTTAATTTCTTGCAAATGTTTTAGTCATTAAGAATGCTTTACACCTATATATAAATTACTGTAAAGAACATGGATGAGAGCGTTTTTACCAAAGTTTTGCTTTTTATTAAGAATTTTCTTCTATTTTTAACCAAACAATTTTTCCAAGACAAATGCATAGCATTTATATGCATTTCCCATGTTTGATTACATATATCTGCCAAAAATTAGTTAATTCTGACAAAATCTTAGTTGACGGCGCTGACGGCACCATTTCAGCGCCGTCGCCGTCGCCGTCGACGGCGGCGGCGACGGCGACGGCGGTGATTGGTAAAAAACGAAAACACTGATCTGAAGCCCGTCCCATTTTTAATTTAAAAAGTAATTTATAGCTATCAAATGCATGATCTTGTGATGAATTTAGTTATTCATTTATGCTAATTAGTGAGGTGAAGGTTTTCGTTTAATTAAGCAACAAAAGTTTTTATTTATTTCAAAAACTTGTACCTTTTTCGTTCAATGTTTGTTGTTGTTGACTTGAATAAAGTCAGTCCGTCATCAATGACAGGGATGGCATCGTTTCCTTTTTTTGAACACTGTTGTTCTTTTTTCACGACGAAGTGATTTTGGTATCTGGTCTATTTTAAAAAAACTGAAAAAAATTTTTTGCTTTTGTTTTCACTTTTGAATTTTTTTATAAATATTTTTCATTCGCAAAATTTTTTTCTCATGATTTTATGTAAAAAATGCCAAGAATTTATTAAAAAAAGAAACTTACCAAAATTAAAACATTTTTAATTAAAAAAGTGAATTTTTGTTTTCAAATCCCTGGTGATCTATGCAAAATTTTCAATTCAATTACAAATTACCTAGTTTTTTGATAAAATCAAATTATCACAAAAAAATTTTATTACTTTCACTCTTATTTACAGTACTGTACAAAAGTCAATCAGTTAAAGCTTCTTTTGTAAAAAAACATTTTCAAGGAAAAATACGATAGCAAACCTCTGCTTTTTCATTCAAAAGATTGCATCCTCTAATATTTAAACTGATTGATATTCGTTTTGGCGATGACAAAGAACTTTGAGATTTTTTATTGCCGTTTGGATAACTTGATTGAAAGCTTAAAACTGACCATAAAATTGCAGATTTAAGATATGTTGGAAGTCTGGCGAAAAACACATATTTTTTGTCATGACTGTTACAATAACACATGAAATATTGGATTATTTGAAGTAAGAAAAAAACGATAAATTCCTTTGAAATGTAAATTTTAAGGTTTTAAACTTTTTTTGTAAAACAAACAAAAAAACACAAGGCAAAATACAAAACCTCTGCAACAACATTTTTTATCTTTTTTATATTGAGCATTTACAACATAAAAAGTTTTGTAAGTGTTACATTTTTTTCAAAAATAAACATTTATCTACGCGTTTAAAAAAAAGTTAACTAAATATTCAAAAAAAATCAACCAAAAAATGAAGTAAAATTTTTAGGCAAGAAAAACCATCTAAGCAACTAAAAAAACAATGTGTCTGTTGATTTTTGTCGATCAATAATGCTAAAAATAAGATGCTCGTTCAATTATTTTTGCTGCTGACTTGACTAAAGTCTGTTTGTCATCCTTGACATTCTTTTTTTTCCGCATATTCGTTTTTTTGATGACCACGTGATTTTGGTCTCTGGTCAAAATAATTGTGAATAAATTTGTTAGCTATTTTTTTAAAATTTTTTTGAATTTTTTAAAAATTTTTTTCCTTATTAAAATTCTTAATGGTTTCTTTTTTTCATGAAAATAATATAAAAAAGAAACCATTATTTTCATGAAATCGTGGTATTATACGATTTTAATTAAAAAAATGAATTTTAGTTTTCAAATCAAATCCCTTATTTTCTTGGACAAACATCTGTTTGATTTTTGAAAAATGGGTTTTTTAGTTTCAATAACAAAATTAAGAGTATTTCTTATCTGGAAAACATATCTCCTACAAATTTGTTTTTGACAGCAACGATTCTTTCAACACTTCAACAACAGTTAAACATTTGTATTTTAAAAAACTCAATTCACCATTTATCAGACGAACTAATTACAGGAGGAATTTTAAAATATTTTTTTGTAAATTCATTTATTTCTTTAACCATCATTTTATCATCCGCTGATAAAAGCAGTTGACTTCCTTCGGCCATGGCATTCTTCATAAATTTTGCAATGCAAACAGGGGTAATTGAACCAGGAATATTTCCAAGTTTCAGAAATTTAAGTTTTATGATTTCTTTTCATTTGACTGATAGATTTTTTGAGATATGAAAGTTTCTTTGAAGTTTATTTTTTAAGCTTTTTAACTTTTTGTAAAACAGACAAAAAACAACACAAAGCAAAAGGAATACCTGTGCAACTACATTGATAATACTTTTTTTATATTGTGAACATTAGCAGAACCTATTTGGAACGCTTGTTTATTTTAAAGGCGTCGGTAAAATGTTCTTTTTTGCTACGTTAATAAAAAAATAAACATCTCTTGCAAAAATTTTTAACAAAATATTCAAAAACTTGCAAAGAAAGAAATTAAAAATTTTATGCAAGGGAAACCATTTGAGCAAGTCTATAAAAAAGGTATCTGTTTACTTTTACCAATCAATAATGCAATGATGTTAAAAAAAATGTGTTCGTTCAATATTTTCTTTTTGTTGCAGACTTGAATAAAGTCAGTCCGTCATCAATAACGGTTGGATGGCATCGTTTTATTTTTCGCACAAATTTTTAATTATTGATGACAGATTGATTTTTGTCTCTGTCTGCTTAGAAATTATTGAAATTCTTTCTGTCGTTTTCACATTTTTTGAAGTTTTTATTTTTATTATAATGTTTTCGTTGACAAACATTTTTTCATGTTTTTTATGTAGAGTAGCAATCTTTTTAAAAAAAAGAGATATACAAAGATGATGTTTGATCCCGCATTTTTTATTTAAAAAGTAATTTTTTGTTTTCAAATATGTTTTGTGCTTTACAAAATCTATCTACTCTACGTTTTTTGGCTTTCATCATTCGCAGCAACAAACAATCTATAATTAATATTTTTCCAATGTTTTCTGTATTAATTTTTGTTAGAACATGAGTTTGAAGAATTCGGCTCTGCGTTTCATGAACAAAAATTAACCAAGTGTTTTTCCAATCTGCAATGAAAGAAAAAGCAATGTTTGTGCTTACTTTTGTCGATCAAGAATGCCCCTGTGCAAAAAATAGTATTTAAGTTCAAATTTTTTAACTGAATTGGATGAAAATAATGTAAGTCCTTCATCAATGACAAATGCGAATACCTTTGCAACAACATTTCTAATCTTTATTATATTGAGCATTAATAAGACAATTATCGATTGCTTGTAATTTTTAAGGGCCTAAATAAAGTGTATATATTTTTCATGTTAATAAAAAAGATATGTCATTTACAAATTTTTTGTAAAACAAAATATTTAAAAACCTGCAAAAAAAGAAATTAAAATTTTTATGCAGAAAAAACCAATTGAGCAAGTTCGTTCTAAATATGAGCAATGTCTCTGCTGACTTCTACCGATCAATAATGCAACGATCCCAAAAATAATATGTTCGTTCAATATTTTTTGTAGCTGAGTTGAATAAAGTTAGTCCGTCATCAACGACCGGGAGATGGCATCTTTTCCTTTTTTGTTCAAATTTTTAGTTTTTTATGACGGATTCATTTTTGTCTCTTGTCTAAATAAATGAATAAATTTTTTGGTTATTACTTTTACATTTTTTGAATTTTTTACAAATATTTTTCATTGACAAAATTTTTTAATTGTTACTTAATGGCACATAGTTTTAAAAAAAAAAAGGGGGTTACGAATTTGGATGCGACATTTTTAATATAAAAATGAATTTATACGTTTTTCATTTCCTTAAAAAAATTAAGAGTTTTTACTATCTACAATAACAATTTGTTCACACATCAACAACGGTTAAACAATATTATATAATCACGGCAGCCCTGAAATGAAAGTGAAAAAAAATCAAAACTAGGTCAAGTGGTTTTTCTTTTTCACTTTTTCTATTGTTTCAGCAAATTTTTTTTGCAAAGGTCAAATATTTTTTCTATTGTTTTTTTGCTGTAAAAATGCATGAAAATTTAAATATCTCAGCTTCTAGGCTATTAAATGTTAAAAATCTTGGTAAATCTTTTTTATTTAGCCCAACAAATGGGTAGGAAAAACAAGAATCAAAAAAGGTAGTCTAGAAGCTGAGATCTGAAACGCTTGTTTTTGCAAAAAATAACAATAGAAAAAAAGATTTTAAAAGCACTTGACCTTTTGGCACGCGTTTGTTCACTTTCATTTTTCTATTGTTCGGGGCTGCCGTGTAATAAAAATAAATACATTTACCATTTATCAAACAGACTAATTACAGGAGGAATTTTAAAGTAATTTTTTGTACATTCATTTATTTCTTTAACCATCATTTTATCATCTGCTGATAACTGGAGTTGACTTCCTTCTGCCATAGCATTCTTCATAAATTTTGCAATGAAAACAGGGGTAATTGAATCAGGGATATTTCCTAGTTTAAGAAATTTAAGTTTATGATTTCTTTTCATTTGACTGAGAGATGGAAAATGATTTTTTTCATTCATTCGAAACCTAAAAAGGAGGATCTTTTAGTAATAACTACAGTAATCCATCAATAAATTTTTAAATCTTACTCAACATGTTCAACATTTGGAAAATCTTGAAGTGCAAATTGCAGCTCACTTTTCAACACAAATTTCGTATTTGAAACTTTCAACTTTTTAATACTTGGAGAATTTAGTTTTGGGGCATCCCATAAATCCAATTTACAATTATGAATATCCAGCTCAACAACCATTGAAATATCCAGTTTTGCAAATCTTGGCCATGAATCCCATCCAGAAATTATCAACCTTTTTATAACTTTTATGGTAATCTTTTTTTCAGAATTAAATAGCCGACTTTTTTCATTCAAATATGCATTTATCCCAGATTTTTTACATACAATTGCATTATTATAGCATGGATTGATGAACAGGGAATCAACATATGGGTCATCAAGTTTTTTATAAAGTAATAGCAATTCTTTGCAGCATTGAATTAATTTTTCCCTGAGGGCAGCTGATGCATTTTCAAGAATGTATTCTAGCATTGGGGATGGGAGTTTGTAATATTGTGGTTTTATGTAACGGATAATAAAGGTTTTGAGGCTCGGATGAGGCTAAAATTTGAATAAGTTATTTATGAATACATTTATGAAAAAAGGCAGTAGTTTACATATATTGTAATCCCTGATTTTCAGGTTTGTCCAGCACAAACCTGACAATCAGGGTCATTCTGTCGAGGCAAACTCATTTTAGTTTATCTTCGTTATGAGACCCAAAATGTCAAAAAATGACATAAGCCGCCACATTTTTTAAAAAATTCTTACCTGTACTTTTTCCAATTTAACCTTCGGTTTATAAAATTTCTTCAAAAAATTAACCAACATTTTTCTATCAAAAAATATCACAAAAATAAAAATCAATGGGTATTTTAAAGAAAAAACTTACCAATATATTTTAAAAAAAGACTCAAAATCAATGACGACAATTCCCAGATTAACTACCAAAGCAAAAAATAAGACACACCTTCAAAAACTTAACTTTTGAAATGCGCATTGTTGAAGTTTGTGAATGTAAATGATTAGTTCCTTGATGATAAGAGAGAGAAAGCTGTTAATGATGTAAGCTTTTTTCTTTTTTTAGAATCAAATAAACTCAGGATTAAAGAGATTGCTGTCAACGATATTTTTTTAAAAGTAAAAACAAAAATCAAAAAACGTCAAAAATAGCAAAAAAATTAAATGGGTTAAAAATCATGCCAATTTGACGAATATTCTTTTTTTTTAAATTATATGATTACATTAATGAAGATGCCCTAAAGACCATTATTTTTGTTACGAAATGTGATATCTTTATTTATTTTCTTTAATGCCAAGTTGGACTGGTATTCCCCCATTTTAATGTATGAAAACTCAAATTTGCATAATTCTTTAATAAAAACAATTCTTACAATTTTAATGCAGAAAAAAGGAAATCAAAAATTTAATAAAAAAGATTATTTTTTATGAAATCGATAAAAAAGAAAGGAGAAAGGAAAAAGGTGTTGTGTATTTCTTTGAAATGAAACAAAAAAATGAAGCATTGATGAGAAAGATTTTCTGCGGCATTACACTGTCAAAACATTCTTTAAAGGAAAGAATAGTTTTTCTGTCTTTTGTAGACAACAATCATCTTTTTCCCGCCAAATGACAACGATTCGTAAAAATCATTTTTGTAAAACCTTTCTTTCTTTTGAATATTTTGGTGTAACAATAAAATTTTTCCATTAACATAGGATAAAAACGTAAGATATATTCAATGGCATTTTAAGTCATATTGGAGTCAAATTCACAACGACTTAATAGATATGCATGCATTATTTATTTTTAAAACAATAACCAATTTTCAATTACTATTAATAATGTCAAAAAAATTAATTTTGAACATACTTATTTTTAGTGGATTTTTCAATGTTTTTCGCATAATCTAAAATAAAGTAACGATTCTTGCAATAAAAACCCAACATTAAATGGACAGTCGTTGTCAAATTTTTAAACAAAAGTGCTGCTTTTTTCTTTTAAAAAAACAATAAACAGAAAAGAGAAAGGTTTTTTGACAGACAAGAGTCATATGTAAGCATGTTTGCCTTTGAAGTGAATCATTTCAGACACACACTTTCTTCACACAAAATGATTCGAAAAAAAATTGTTCAATGGAATTTATAAGACATATTGAAGTCACATACAAAGTGATTCAAGATATTCTCAAATAAAAAATCCATCATTTTAAATATTTTTTTGAGGTCAACAATTTTCATCTACTTTTTAAACATTGAAAACAGATAACTTTAAACATGGCAATTTTTGTTGGACGTTTTTGTGGCTTTTGCATAAAATGTTTCTACTAAAACAAATCTTGCAGGAAAAACATAACATTAAACATACTGTCGCTGTAAAATTTCTAAACAAAATCCCTGCTTTTTTTCATTTTTAAAACCATTAAATAGAAAAATATGGTTGTTCGTTCGACTTTAAAATGAATCAACGAAGAAAAAAAGTACTGCGGTATTTCAGCACTTTCAAAACATTTTTTAAAGAAAGAATATTTTTTTGTCTTCTGCTGTCAGTCCGTCATTAACGACCGGGAGATGGGATCTTTTCTTTTTTCGCACAAATTTTTAACGACTGATTGATTTTTGTCTCTGGTCAACTTTAAAATAAATGAAGTTTTTCCTATCGTTGTCATGTTTTTTGAATCTTTCGTAAATTTTTTTCGTTGACAAAAATTTTTTCTTGTCAAAATAAAAAACTTTTTTTAAATAATATTTCATTGTTGATTCTAGCATTGCAGAATTTGAAATCTCATTATTTAAAAAGTAATTACCGGGTCTCATTTACTGATTTAAAAATGATAGAAAGAATAGATTAACACGCTATTAATGGATTTTTCTGTGTTTTATCGGTATTTAATTTCTACTGTAACCAAGGCCGTAAAGAGAAAAAAATTTTGGGGTGGGCATTTTCATTTCAGGGGGGCACGCCTTTGATCTTTCGCCGCCTTAACACGGCGGCGGCAAAAGATCAAAGGGTTTTCCTCAGTTTCGGGGGGCACGTGCCCCAAATGCCCCCCCCCCTCTCTACGGCCTTGACTGTAACAAATCTTGGAAGGAAAAAATTTACATATTGTTATTTCAAAATTTCTATTTTTTGTTTATAAAATCAATAAATTACAGATAGTAAGGGTTGTAAATGTGAGTCTTAAGAAATGAATCTACAGTTATAATAAAATATTGCAAACAGTCACTTTTTCTTCGAAATATGAAATGATGACGGGTGAAAAATATTTTTCTCTTTTAAAATCATTTATATTTGAATTTTTTTGTGTAAGGTTTTTTTCCAAAAACATAGAAAAAATGTAAGATACAGGGTGGTTCATTTATATTGGACACTTGTTTTTTGATGGCAAATCGTTCGCAGAAGGTCCCAGAAGCTCATATTTTGTGGGAAGGTCAACAACAAAGGGGAACATCTTTTGCACTAACATTTTTGGCATTCTGGGACATTTTGCCAAACCGAGCCGAATTCAAATTTTTTTGATTTTGAATGTAAAACAGTGCATTGGCAGTATTAATTTTTTTTGACGCATGAACAGGTGAACGATTAGTTTCTTGATGATAAGAGAGAAAAAGCTGTTAATCATGCAAGATTTTTTCTTTTTTTAGAATCAAATAAACACTGGATTAAAGGGACACAGAAGCTTTTAATATGAAAATTTTAGCCAGTTCAATTGCGAAAAGCAAGCAACAAAAAATTAGAGCGTAATTAATGTTGTGGTTGTTTAGATACATTATTACTAGTTTTAACTATGTGAATTATCCGCAACATTTATAAAATTATATTGCATAATTCTTAAATAGAAACAATTCTTACAATTTTAAAGCAGAAGAATGAAAATCAAAAATTCAAAAATGAGATTGTTTTTTTGAAATCAATAAAAAAGAAATGAGAAAGATGTTTGTTGGTGTGTGTGCGTCTTTGAAATGATGAAACAAAAAAATACAGGGTGATTCAAGAAAAAGTCCGATTGTAAAATCCTTATAACTTTTTAAATTTTTAAGTTAAGAAAAAACGGACTTCACTATTGGACTCAGTATTGGTTACCATTTATAATTATCTAAAAAAATCCTAAAAATAAAAAAATTTTTTTTCGAGTTTCACGTACTCCCCCCTGTGGAAAAAAATCATTTTTTAGGTCTGTTTCACATTTTTTCACTTTTTTCATTCCTTTTTTGGAACAACAGAAATGTTTTTCTTTGTTTTTTTTCATTCATTTTTTTTATCATTTTTCTTTCAATGAAAAATTAACACGGTAAATGATTATTCATTTTTTAAAAAAATTGTTTGTGTTCGGGTAGTGGAAGGGTTAGTGTTGAAAGGCATTGACCAATAAGGTTATCAGAGAAAAATTGATGGACTAATTTTTTTTGTTTTGAAAAATTGTTGTTGTTTTTTTTTTAAACAACAACAACAAAAGATAGAAAAAAACTAAATTAACGAATTTCAACGCTTTCTCCATTAACTTCAATGCATCGACGTAAACGTCTTTCATAATTCCAAATCGTTCTTTGAATCATTCCAGGTGTAACTTCAGCAAAAGCTTCAATAATCCGTTCACGGAATTCATTCAAATTTGCAGGCGGAGTTCGATACACTTTTGATTTAATGAATCCCCATAAAAAATAATCCATTGGAGTAAGGTCAGGCGAACGAGCTGGCCATGGCATAATAGGTGAACTTCTGCCAATCCAACGGTTAGGAAAATTTGCATTTAACCAATCGCGAACTGGTAGAGTCCAATGGGGTGAGCGCCATCTTGTTGAAAAATTTGATAGACAAACCCAGGACGATTTTGGACGCGAGGAAGATAATAATTTTGAAGCATATTCAAATAATTTCCACCATTAACATTCTCATCAAAAAAATATGGACCAATCAGACCAGATGCTCCCAAAGCTGCCCATACAGTAACCCGTGGAGGATGAAGTTGTCGACTTCTATTCCAATGCGGATTTTCTGTACTCCAGTATCGGAAGTCTTGCTTATTAACTCCACCATCGAGATGAAAATGGGCTTCATCTGACCAGTCAATGCGTTGAAAAAATTCTGGTTCTGCTGCCAATAAATCCAATTGATTTTGGGCAAACAAAACCCGCGCTTCGAGATCACCACGTTCAAGTGCTTGGACCATTTGTAATTTGTATGGATGCCATTTATGTTCTTTTAGGATACGATGGATTAATGGTTGAGAAATTTCAAGTTCATTTTTAGCACGTCGTTGGCTCATATGCGGTTCAGCGGCAAAAAGTTCAAGAGTATTCTGCACCTTTTCTTCTGTTCTTACAAATCTAAAAACCCCTTACGCCTTAATAAACGAAAAATGCCGAAAAAATCTCACCTCGTTTTAATTCTTTCTTTGCGCTGTACGGTGCCATTTTCTTGAAATTTCGCAGCCCATTTTTTTATCATTTTTGGATCTGGTATTGCCGCATTTCTTCCATAAACTTGTCTGAATTTGTTCTGGACTGATTTGGGTTTTTGTAGCTCATTAAGCCATAGAACACACTGAGCTTTTTGTTGGTTTGAATAAACCATGATGACAGTTTAACCAAATGTTTGTAATTACTCATTTGAACACGTTTCACGTGGCTCAAGATTTTGAAAATTTGCATTTTTTTGTTGTTTGCAATGTTCAACAACGTTTTTTTTTGTCATCATTTTTTATTCAACATTTTTTGCTTTATCTTTGCTGCTGCTTCTTTTTAATTTGATGATGAATATGAATCCTGCAATGAATGAAAAATCCTTATTATTGCGCTATCTTTATTTTTGTTTTGTTTTTACTGTAATTTTAGTAGTGAATAAATTTTATTGAATTGTGTAAAATGTTCTTCCTTTAATGTGAAAATGGTTAAAAGATTCCATTAAAATTTCTTTAATTTGATTGTTAAATTACTGTTGCTAAATTTCGCTTTTTTTTAAATCAAACATTCAAATGGTTTTGTTCAATAAGAAAACTTTTGAAGAATGGGTGGATCATCATTATCTTGATAGAAACTTTGTTTATTGGGATATAATTTATAAATTCCGCAATTTTTTTGCTATCGATATTTATTTAAAAAGTTATTTTATGGATAAAGAATTTGTTAAAGGATGGGAAGACGATTATGATGAATTCTTTTTTAAGTTAATGGACGAACTTCATCTTCAAATTGTTGAAACTGATGTTGGTGGAGAAACCGTTTATGAAATCAAAAATTAAAACGCATTCCACCAATATTTTTTAAACGAGCTGCACCGCCAAAAAATCGAATATTTTTTTATTTTACCTATGTTTTCGAACATGCTTAAGAAGCTGGAAAAAAATACTTTTAGGTCGAAATTCGGCAAAATGCCGTTTTTAGAGCATCGAGAATGCCAAAGTCGACATATTTTGTTTCCTACGGCATTTTTTCATCTTTTATCTGTTTTAGATATAATTGCACCTCTATAGGTTTTCGAGGTCGGGGAATCCGAATCTCGAATCCGCGTTTCGAAATTTTCGCGTTAAGACCCATTTTTCGCACTTCGACCTCACATTTTGCCTAAAAAGTAGGTCAGGAATTAATTTGCTAGACTAGTTCTTCTCACCATCGGATTCCCCGTAGTTTTTTACCCCTTGGGGTGAATTACCGTCAAATAACTTGTTCCGCCCGATGTTTTACAAAATAATGAATACAGTCGACTCAGAATCTTGAAAATTTCGATCGCTTATGAAAAATCGAATTTTTATGCAATTATGCTAATTTCACTCCTACATAGGTTTTCGACCATGGGGAATTCAATGGTAACCTTTGTATTTGACAGAAAACACATTTTATTTGTAATATGCCCCCAGGGCATGATATAATATATCCGTTTAAACAAAGAAATCCTCCTGACTTTTTCTTTGTGTTCCAGGTGTTAAAAAGTGTTGATTATTGTTCACAAATAATGTTTTTATCAAAATCAAATTATATTTTAATCATTTGGATGCTGGAACAATTTTTTCAAAAGACATAAATTTGATATTGATGTGGGGGTATATGTATATTATTTAAATTGCCCTTTTTTCGTTTGATTTTTTATTTTCTGTTGTAAATTATTCTCACAAATTTGTTCTTATTTATTTATATCATTTTTTTTTGAAGATTTGACATATCCACTTAACCAAAAAATTCCCCTAACTTTATTTTTGCTTTTCAATGTAATACAACTTTATTGTTTATTTAATTTGATAATTTATTAAATTAAAAGCATAACAAACATCATTTACAAAAGATTTGCACAGTATAAAAACATTTATTTACTCAGCAACATTGGTTTTGATATCATAATCATACAACAGAAAATAAAAAATCAAACGAAAAAAGGGCAATTTAAATAATATACATATACCCCCACATCAATATCAAATTTATGTCTTTTGAAAAAATTGTTCCAGCATCCAAATGATTAAAATATAATTTGATTTTGATAAAAACATTATTTGTGAACAATAATCAACACTTTTTAACACCTGGAACACAAAGAAAAAGTCAGGAGGATTTCTTTGTTTAAACGGATATATTATATCATGCCCTGGGGGCATATTACAAATAAAATGTGTTTTCTGTCAAATACAAAGGTTACCATTGAATTCCCCATGGTCGAAAACCTATGTAGGAGTGAAATTAGCATAATTGCATAAAAATTCGATTTTTCATAAGCGATCGAAATTTTCAAGATTCTGAGTCGACTGTATTCATTATTTTGTAAAACATCGGGCGGAACAAGTTATTTGACGGTAATTCACCCCAAGGGGTAAAAAACTACGGGGAATCCGATGGTGAGAAGAACTAGTCTAGCAAATTAATTCCTGACCTACTTTTTAGGCAAAATGTGAGGTCGAAGTGCGAAAAATGGGTCTTAACGCGAAAATTTCGAAACGCGGATTCGAGATTCGGATTCCCCGACCTCGAAAACCTATAGAGGTGCAATTATATCTAAAACAGATAAAAGATGAAAAAATGCCGTAGGAAACAAAATATGTCGACTTTGGCATTCTCGATGCTCTAAAAACGGCATTTTGCCGAATTTCGACCTAAAAGTATTTTTTTCCAGCTTCTTAAGCATGTTCGAAAACATAGGTAAAATAAAAAAATATTCGATTTTTTGGCGGTGCAGCTCGTTTAAAAAATATTGGTGGAATGCGTTTTAATTTTTGATTTCATAAACGGTTTCTCCACCAACATCAGTTTCAACAATTTGAAGATGAAGTTCGTCCATTAACTTAAAAAAGAATTCATCATAATCGTCTTCCCATCCTTTAACAAATTCTTTATCCATAAAATAACTTTTTAAATAAATATCGATAGCAAAAAAATTGCGGAATTTATAAATTATATCCCAATAAACAAAGTTTCTATCAAGATAATGATGATCCACCCATTCTTCAAAAGTTTTCTTATTGAACAAAACCATTTGAATGTTTGATTTAAAAAAAAGCGAAATTTAGCAACAGTAATTTAACAATCAAATTAAAGAAATTTTAATGGAATCTTTTAACCATTTTCACATTAAAGGAAGAACATTTTACACAATTCAATAAAATTTATTCACTACTAAAATTACAGTAAAAACAAAACAAAAATAAAGATAGCGCAATAATAAGGATTTTTCATTCATTGCAGGATTCATATTCATCATCAAATTAAAAAGAAGCAGCAGCAAAGATAAAGCAAAAAATGTTGAATAAAAAATGATGACAAAAAAAAACGTTGTTGAACATTGCAAACAACAAAAAAATGCAAATTTTCAAAATCTTGAGCCACGTGAAACGTGTTCAAATGAGTAATTACAAACATTTGGTTAAACTGTCATCATGGTTTATTCAAACCAACAAAAAGCTCAGTGTGTTCTATGGCTTAATGAGCTACAAAAACCCAAATCAGTCCAGAACAAATTCAGACAAGTTTATGGAAGAAATGCGGCAATACCAGATCCAAAAATGATAAAAAAATGGGCTGCGAAATTTCAAGAAAATGGCACCGTACAGCGCAAAGAAAGAATTAAAACGAGGTGAGATTTTTTCGGCATTTTTCGTTTATTAAGGCGTAAGGGGTTTTTAGATTTGTAAGAACAGAAGAAAAGGTGCAGAATACTCTTGAACTTTTTGCCGCTGAACCGCATATGAGCCAACGACGTGCTAAAAATGAACTTGAAATTTCTCAACCATTAATCCATCGTATCCTAAAAGAACATAAATGGCATCCATACAAATTACAAATGGTCCAAGCACTTGAACGTGGTGATCTCGAAGCGCGGGTTTTGTTTGCCCAAAATCAATTGGATTTATTGGCAGCAGAACCAGAATTTTTTCAACGCATTGACTGGTCAGATGAAGCCCATTTTCATCTCGATGGTGGAGTTAATAAGCAAGACTTCCGATACTGGAGTACAGAAAATCCGCATTGGAATAGAAGTCGACAACTTCATCCTCCACGGGTTACTGTATGGGCAGCTTTGGGAGCATCTGGTCTGATTGGTCCATATTTTTTTGATGAGAATGTTAATGGTGGAAATTATTTGAATATGCTTCAAAATTATTATCTTCCTCGCGTCCAAAATCGTCCTGGGTTTGTCTATCAAATTTTTCAACAAGATGGCGCTCACCCCATTGGACTCTACCAGTTCGCGATTGGTTAAATGCAAATTTTCCTAACCGTTGGATTGGCAGAAGTTCACCTATTATGCCATGGCCAGCTCGTTCGCCTGACCTTACTCCAATGGATTATTTTTTATGGGGATTCATTAAATCAAAAGTGTATCGAACTCCGCCTGCAAATTTGAATGAATTCCGTGAACGGATTATTGAAGCTTTTGCTGAAGTTACACCTGGAATGATTCAAAGAACGATTTGGAATTATGAAAGACGTTTACGTCGATGCATTGAAGTTAATGGAGAAAGCGTTGAAATTCGTTAATTTAGTTTTTTTCTATCTTTTGTTGTTGTTGTTTAAAAAAAAAACAACAACAATTTTTCAAAACAAAAAAAATTAGTCCATCAATTTTTCTCTGATAACCTTATTGGTCAATGCCTTTCAACACTAACCCTTCCACTACCCGAACACAAACAATTTTTTTAAAAAATGAATAATCATTTACCGTGTTAATTTTTCATTGAAAGAAAAATGATAAAAAAAATGAATGAAAAAAAACAAAGAAAAACATTTCTGTTGTTCCAAAAAAGGAATGAAAAAAGTGAAAAAATGTGAAACAGACCTAAAAAATGATTTTTTTCCACAGGGGGGAGTACGTGAAACTCGAAAAAAAATTTTTTTATTTTTAGGATTTTTTTAGATAATTATAAATGGTAACCAATACTGAGTCCAATAGTGAAGTCCGTTTTTTCTTAACTTAAAAATTTAAAAAGTTATAAGGATTTTACAATCGGACTTTTTCTTGAATCACCCTGTATAATCAGTTTTTCATGGGGATGGGTCTACGGTGTAATATCGAAATCCGAGATCTCGATATCCCCTCAGGGGACAAATATGCAAATTTGCATGATTTTTCTTTTTTGAGATTTTACATGATCTCAAGGCAGTTTTTGTTTTGCTTTTGAGAAATGGTACAGTATCATTAAAAGGCTGCCAAAAAAAATGAATAAATAAATTATTATTATTATTCTAAAAATAGTAATTATCATTTGATCGAATATTATTAAATTTTGGCTAATATCTTGCAATGATTGTTTTTGTTATCTGCTTTTTTGGAAAACAAAATTGTGTGGTCCACTTTTACAAATCTTTAAATCTATCTTCAATTCAAAATTACGGAAAAAATGGACAAGCACAGTTTTAAATTTTTATAATTAATATATTAATATCATTAATGTTGTCTGTTATGACGGTTACATTTGAGAAAAAGATGCACTTTGAACAAAAAGTGCAGCTTTTTTTAAAAAAGGATAACACAAAAGAAAAAAATCATGATACAAAAATCGTATATTTTTTTAAAAAGCTTTTTTCTTTTTTTAAAATAACTTGTTTATGACATGTATACAAGCCTATTAAAAAACAATTATCGCAGTCTGAAAGAATTTTTTGATAAACAGTAAAGTGTTTTTTGTACAATGCTGAAAGATTATACAACAACTATAAAATAAAAAAAGGTGGAGTCAACTGATTTGAAATGTAACTTCTCGTATTTGATCATTTCACTATTCTCATCGTTTTTGTAAATTACGGAATAATTTTTTTGTTAACAAAAAATAGTTTCGTTTTTTTAATAATAATATTTCAGGAAAAACACTTAAAATGAATGCAACAACAAAATTTACAATTATTTTTGGACTTGTTTTTGCTATGGTCATTTTACCTGCAATGGCAGTACCCCCTCCACCATGTGTTGACAATAAGCAGTGTCCAAAACGTGGATTTATGTGCGTAAAAGGTGAATGTGTTGTAAGTTTTTTTTATTTATTGTGCATAAAGATAAAATTAAACAAATATTAAAATTTTAACCTTTTGTATCATAAAAAACAAAACCATTTTAAGCCTGGTCCAACTGCATTTTATGATGCCGAAAATAAACGATTCGATCCTGCTTGCAGAGACGATAGTGATTGCTTTTTCCCAAAAAAATGTGTTGACTCTATTTGCATTGGAGGTCGCTAAAAACATTACTATTTCAACGGTGATTTATGTTTTTATTGCTGAAACCTGAACAATTAAGCAATTTAGCCAATAACATATTTCGTAAAATAATAAAATTTTGAATGGTTTTTTGTCAAACATTAACATGCTGTAAGAAGTATAAAAGAGAAGTACATTTTTGATGGCCATAAAATTACTGCTATGTTTGAGATATGAGATTGTAATTTTGACAAAAAAACATACTTTTTTATCGTTAATAAAAAACCTTTAATTCTAGGCAAATTAAATTGATAAAAATTTGTCTAAAGTGTTAGTTTTTAATTAATTATTAAATGCGCAGAAATCGAAAAATGAAAAAGTAATAAAAGTATGATAATCATTATCTACTTGTTCATTGGGTGATAAATTCGTCTGTAAAAATAATATACTTTTGAGTTATGGAAATAAAAATTATATTAAAAACATATATCTCAAACGTGTTCACAAAATATTCAAAAACAACCAAAACATAAAATAAAAATGTTATGAAAGAAGACCAAATTGGATAAGTTAGTTTAAAAAAAAGCAATGTCTTTGCTGACTTTTGCCGATCAATAATGCACTGATGCTAAAAATAATTTGTTCGTTCAATTTTTTTTGCTTACTTTAATGGAAATAATGCAAAGTCAGTCCGTCATCAATGACTTGGGTGATGACATCGTTTCTTTTTTTCCCAAATACATTCCCTTTTTTCTTATTTATAACGAAGATTGCAGATGCTCCATTTTATTTTTAAGAGGCTGTCTGGCTAATTATTTGACAAAAAATTCACAAAATTTTAAAAATTTTTGATTTGGGACTTCAAACTTTCAGACGTTGTTGGCATAGGTCCCTGAATGCCAAAAATAATTTTTTCAGATTTTTTCGTGCCAGGATTCTGGATTTATGGGATTCAGAAGTCGCAAACTTTGACCGTGGGGAAAAAAATCCAGTTTTGCTTTGTTTTTTATAATTTCCCGGTTGTATAGGTTTTCGACCATGGGGAATCGAATGGCACTCTCGGTTTTTTAAGAAAAAATTTTTTTCATGCTGAAACAGAAAAAACTTTTTTTTGAAACGGATTCTGAATATGCCAGGATCCGGGGTAGTTTTTGGAAACCCTCTTAAAACATGCCCTAATAGGTCTACTTTAATGGTAGATGGGTCCCGTTTTTGATTTTGATCCGTATGGGGGTCATCCAACACCAAAAGTGAGCCCGACTCCACTTTTTTCACATATTTTGCCTGTTTTCGGCACTAAAAAATTTTTTTTAAAAAAATCTAATAACACCATCAAATTCTCCATGGTCGATTACATATACATGCAAAAAATCAGCCAATTCGGAGACATAAAAAAAATCGATGCCCCGGCGCGCCCTCGAACCTGCGACCGCTGGTTCAAAAGGCTGCAGCAAAAAAAGTTACAATTAGACGCGCGTCGTTCGAACCAAGCCGGTGTTTGAAATCTTACGGTCGCAGGTTCGAGTGCGCGCCGGGGCATCGATTTTTTTATGTCTCCGAATTGGCTGATTTTTTGCATGTATATGTAATCGACCATGGAGAATTTGATGGTGTTATTAGATTTTTTTAAAAAAAATTTTTTAGTGCCGAAAACAGGCAAAATATGTGAAAAAAGTGGAGTCGGGCTCACTTTTGGTGTTGGATGACCCCCATACGGATCAAAATCAAAAACGGGACCCATCTACCATTAAAGTAGACCTATTAGGGCATGTTTTAAGAGGGTTTCCAAAAACTACCCCGGATCCTGGCATATTCAGAATCCGTTTCAAAAAAAAGTTTTTTCTGTTTCAGCATGAAAAAAATTTTTTCTTAAAAAACCGAGAGTGCCATTCGATTCCCCATGGTCGAAAACCTATACAACCGGGAAATTATAAAAAACAAAGCAAAACTGGATTTTTTCCCCACGGTCAAAGTTTGCGACTTCTGAATCCCATAAATCCAGAATCCTGGCACGAAAAAATCTGAAAAAATTATTTTTGGCATTCAGGGACCTATGCCAACAACGTCTGAAAGTTTGAAGTCCCAAATCAAAAATTTTTAAAATTTTGTGAAATTGATTCCCTTATAAAGTGAAAAAATTAGCCAGACTGCCTCTTAAGTATTTAAATTTTTTTTAGTTATTTATCACTTTTTTGAATTTTTAATAAATTTTTTTCGTGGATAAAAATTTGCTTTCTCTTATTTTTCTATAAAAAAGACAAACATTTCAAAAAATTTTTTGAATTCAAATGGGGAATTACAGATGATTCATTTTTGATTAAAAAAATGATTCTTACTTTTCAAATCCCTTATGTTCTTCCCATAAGTATTTCGAAGCAGATACAGTTTTTTGTTTCTGTTATCTGCAAATAACAAATTTTTGTTTGATAAATTTCATTTTAATCCACACTGTGTTAATTGTCATTGAAAGAAGCAAGTTTCAGATTACGTTATCATTTCTCTTTGTTCCAGTAAAAAAGTTATACAAGTTTTTCAAATCAGCAAAATTGACCTCATGCTGAAAAATTTTTAAAATGCATTTTATTTGATGATAAAAAATAATTTTCTTTGCAACATGCAAATTTTCTCAAAAATTTAAAAATGTAAATTTCCTTTTTCTCAAAATGAACAAAAAATTCAATCAACTTGATTAAAAAAATTAAAAATAACCCATTGATACACCCCAAAATAGTTCTTAAAAATTGAAAAAAGTTTTAATCGATAAAAAATGTTTATTTTTTTAACAAGCAACATTGAATGTCTCATAAAAAAAGAAAGAGACAAACATGAAAATGGACAGCATAAAAAAAATTCTTTTTTGTTCGCGATCGATACAAAAAAAGGAGAAGGGACATCGATTTCCCAAAAATGCTGGATGCTGTAGATGGTTGTCTCAATGAAAGAAGGAAAATTCCTTTTTTTCAAAAATGACAATTATTTGATCAAAAAGCAAGATTACAAACAACTTGCGTTTTATTTGAGGTCTTCTCTGTTGGTTTTTTTTTGTACAATGGACAGAAAACACAACAAAAAAATACGATGCAACCAAATTTTCAGTATTTTTCTAAATTGTTTTAACGAGTTGTTGAGAAATATTACTACTTTTAAACTCGTAGATACAGTAATATAAGTTGTGAGGCTTTTAAGTGGCTGAAATTTGATATAAAATTGTGTTGTAAAAAAGGCATTCTTTGGCATACTGAAGCTCAAGGCCGTATTTATTTATTTAATAATGCATTTCAGACTTATGAAGTTGTAATTTTTGCAAAACGAAATTTTTGTCACTGCTAAAATTTTAACATTTGTGAAATATGATTCATTTAAGCAAGAAAATTTGTTGAATGTGTACGTTATTAGCTTTTTTATTTATGGTACATTAAAAAACAAAAACTAAGCAAGGAAAAATGCAAGATAACTAATTTCTAATTAATTTAAAATTGCACATTAAGTTAAAATTGCCTTTTAAAAGCATTGATAAAGTATAATTTGCCCATGTTAATAAAAAAAGATATGTATTTCTTTCGAACATGGTTAATAAAATATTCAAAAATCGGCCAAAAAAAGAAATTAAAATTTTTATGCAAGAAAAACCATTGGAGCAAGAATGTTTATAAAAGACAAATAGAGAGTTGACTTCTTCCCGATCAATAATACAATTGTTGGTAAGGAATAAATAATAATATTTTGGATCAGTTTTTTGGTTCACTTGAACGAAGTCTGTCCGTCATCAATGACCGGGGAGATGGCATCGCTTCTTTTTTCGGGACTGCACTTATTTGGGTTACGCTTTTTTTTTATAAGGGAAAAACGAAAAAGCTCTAAGGGCAAATAGGTCAATTAATAAAAAAAACCAATAATTAACAAAAATAAGGACGCTACTAATAAATAAATGCCCGCGTAAATAATAAACCAACAGTAAAGTAATATAAGTAAAACTTTATTTAAAACACAATAAAGGAAAAACAAATACAAATTAAAAAGGAGGACGTTGATTATAATAAAATTGAGGAGGAAATTGTTGGAATTGTTGATATTGAACAGGCAAAGACATATTCAAATTAAATCGTTGATTCCGTGGTTGATGAAATCGAATAAGATTTTGTGGATGTTGATAAAATTGTGGACATAAAGGTTGATGAAGCATTTGTTGTACTTCTACAAAATTTTGAACTCCAAAAAATGGATGAACGAATTGTTGCTGATGAGCATATTCACGGAGATTCTTTGGATAGTGCCAATTGCACAATTTAATATTATAATTTGGAAAAACAGTTGAAGCAGCATTAACTGCAGCCATTTCATGATCAAATCGTAGTTCTTTTTCAACACCCATATTGTGGTTTTGCAGATCTCCTTAATGCCTTTTTAGTTGATTCTGAAGTTCCAGTTTCTGGTAAAACAAAATCAGCATCATTTTTATCATTCTCCAATACAGTATCATACAGCATATCCAAACATTCACCACCAGTTAAACCAGATTGTCTAACCTTATTTCTAACTTCTCTTCGAATTTTTTTCCCTCTAACATGATGAGGAGTTCTTCTCCAACAACAATGATCAGATTCATCAGGATCAGAATGAAATTTGACAATTCTATTAGATTCACAGATTCTTCCATTAGATTCACAGATTCTTCCAGTAACATATGTAACTTTGGGAACAACTGGAAGTTCAGCATTTTTAGCTTTAGAGTTTTCTGAACGGCAACCAGAACATCTGAATATTCCAACATCAGGATTCTTTTTGTGTCGACGTTGTAAATTATATTCATATATCATTCCAGGATGAGTTTTGGATTGAAAAGTAACATTAATACTGTTTCGAGCAGATACACCATAAAATTTTCCGATCCATTCTTCTTCCATAATTACCAGAATTTTAAAATTCAACTTTGAAAAAAATTTGAAAAAAGAAATTTATATTGCATTGGTTTAAATTTTTTAAATTTAAATTTTTTTAAATATTTTAACAATAATTGTTAAATTTTTAATGTATCCATTTAAAAAAGAAATAAAAGAAAAAAATTATAGCCACAGAGCAAACGTATTTTCCCATCTTTCGACTAGGCTGCACTCATTTGGGTTATTCTTGCAATATAAGGTCATTATTATGAGCGTAACCCAAATATTATACAACCCTTTTTTCGCACAAACTTCTCACTTTTTGTTTTTGATGATCGAGTGATTGTTTTATTTTTTCATTTTGCAGACGCTCTGTTCTTTTTTAAATGAAAAAAGTTTTTCTATGAATTTTTCTTTTTTTGAATTTTTAATATTTGTTTGTCATAAAATTTGATTTGATTTTTTATATTGTACTGCATTGTTACACTAAAATCAAAAATGTTTATAAAAAATGGAATTAAATAAAATATGCACAGATATACGAATTGATGATTACATTATTAAAAAAATTTGTATTTTTTAGTTTTCAAAGCAAAAATATGATAGCAAACCTCTGCTTTTTCACTCAAAGGATTGCATCCTCTAATATTTAATAATAATAAATACTGATATTTGTTTTGTCGATGACAAAGAATTTCAACATTTTTTGTTGCCATTATGATAGTTTGATTGAAAGTTGAAAAATGACCATAAAATTGCAAATTTGAGAAATGTTGGAAGTCTGGCAAAAGCACACATTTTTTTTCATCACTGTTACAATAACACTTGAAACATTGGATTATTTGAAGTAAGAAAAAAACGAGATATTCCTTTGAAGTTTATATTTTAAGCTTTTTAACTTTTTGTAAAATATACAAAAAACAACACAAAGCAAAAGTGTGCAACTACATTAATAATATTTTTTATATTGTGGGCATTAACAGTGCATTTTTTGAACGCTTAAAAGTGTAGATAAAATGTTCATTTTTGGCACGTTAATAAAAAAAGAAACATCTCTTGCAAAATTTTCAACAAAATATTCAAAAACTTGCAAAGAAAGAAATTAAAAATTTTTTTGTAAGAAAAACAATTTGAGCAAGTCTGTTTAAAACATAAACAATGTCTTTGCTGACTTTTGTCGATCAATAATGCACTATTGCAAAAAAATAATATGTTCGGTCAATTTTTTTTTGCTGACTTGAATAGAGTCTGTCCGTCATCAATGACAGGGATGGCATCGTTTCATTTTTTCTTACTTTTTTTTTATTTTTGATGAAATTATTTTGGGCTCAGTTCGTTTTACAGGTGCTCTGTTAAAATTAATCTAAATCAACTGTTTATTCTTTTTGCTTTTTGAATTTTTAATAATTTTTTAATGTTGAAAAAAATATTAATCTCGTATTTTAAATTTAAATTATTAAACATTTAAAAAAAATAGAAACTATATTTGAAGCCAGTCCCATTTTTAATTTAAAAAGTAATTTATAGTTATCAAATGCATGATCTTGTGATGAATTTAGTTATTCATTTATGCTAATTAGTGAGGTGAAGTTTTTCGTTTCATTAAAGGAGGAGGCGCATCGCCTGTAAGGACGGACGAGGGCCCAGGGCATTTTGAGTGCCCCGGGAAAGTCCCGGGAATGCCCCGGGGCAGGGCACTCCCGGGGCCCATGATTCGTTGCCAGGACCGGGACAGGGCATTTTCTTAGGGCCCCGGGGCCTTGAAAATGCCCTGGGCCCCGGTTAAAAAACACGGGTTGGTACCGGAACAGTCAAAAGTTGCGCGCTCGGATCCTGTTTTGTTAACTCCTTTTATCATTTTTGTGTTCTATCTAAACATTGTTGACGTTATTTTATGCACTGAATAACATTTTTCATAAAAAAACTTAAAAGAAATGTGTTATTTTTGGAAAAAAAGTTTTTGACAAAGCTTGTCAGGGCATTTTTAAGGCCCCGGGACGGTCCCGGGAATGCCCCGGGAAGGCCCGGGGCAGGGCCCTGGCGAAATATCAGGGCCCAGGACGGACCAGGGCACTAAAAATTGGGCCCTCGTCCATCCTTAGTTTTTTTGATGCAAAGTCGATTGCATTTCTCGACGCGAAAACACCTTTCATTGGAGCTTGTTTTTTTCTTCACTGCAGCTGCAAAAAAGGAAAGAAAAAAGCAGCTCCAATGAGTCCCTGATTTTTGTAAAAAAAAGTTTATAGGCGATGCGTCTCCTCCTTTAAGCAACAAAAGTTTTTATTTATTTCAAACACTTGTACATTTTTCGTTCAAGGTTTGTTGTTGCTGATTTGAATAAAGTCAGTCCGTCATCAATGAACGGGGGGATGGCATCTTTTCTTTTTTTTGAACACTGTTGTTCTTTTTTGACGACAAAGGGATTTTTGTCTCTGGTCTATTTTAAAATAACTGAAAAAAAATTTTTGCTTTTGTTTTCACTTTTTTGAATTTTTTATAAATATTTTTCATTGGCAAAATTTTGTTTCTCGTATTTTAATGTAAAAATGCCAAGAATTTTTTTAAAAAAAGAACTTCTAGAATCCGAAACATAAAGAAACTTACCGAAATTAAAACATTTTTAATTAAAACTAAGAATTTTTGTTTTCAAATCCCTGGTGATCTATGCAAAATTTTCAGTTCAATTACAAATTAATTGTTTTTTTGATAAAATCAAATTATCACAAAAAAATTTTATTACTTTCACTCTTATTTACAGTACTGTAACAAAAGTCAATCTGTTGATAATAAAACTTTTTTGTAAAAAAAGACCTTTTCAAGGAAAAATATGATAGCAAACCTCTGCTTTTTCACTTGAAGGTTTGCATCCTCTAATATTTCAGCAGAGTGATATATGTTTCGTGGACGACATAGAACTCCGAGATTTTTTATTGCCGTTTGGATAGCTTAATTGAAAGTTGAAAAATGACGATAAAATTGCAGATTTGAGATATGTTGGAAATCTGACAAAAACACACATAATTTTGTCATCCAGGTCACAATAACACTTGAAATATTGGTTTCTTTGAAGTAAGAAAAAAACGAGATATTCCTTTGAAATGTAAATTTTACGGTTTTAAACTTTTTAGTAAAACACACAAAAAAACATAAGGCAAAATGCGAATACCTGTGCAACATCATTTCTTATCTTTTTTATATTGAGCATTAAGTACATATGTTCAAAAATTTAAACGTATATTTTTCGTCGCGTTAATAAAAAAGATAAATAGCACTTACAAAACTTTTCAACAAAATATCCAAATAAAATCAACCAAAAAATAAAGTAAAATTTTTTTATACGTGTCCATTAAAAAAACGATGTGTCTGTTGACTTTTGTCAATCAATAATGCAAGTATGCTAAAAATAATATGTTTGTATTTTTTTCGTTACTGACTTGACTAAAGTCTGTCCGTCATCAATAACAGGGGGATGGCATCGTTTTATTTTTTTCGCATATTATTATTCTTTTTTTGATGACGAAGTGATTTTGGTCTCTGGTTAAAATAATTGAATAAATTTTTTTTAATTATTTTTACTATTTTTGAATTTTTTATAAATGTTTTTTTCATTGACAAAAATTCTTTTCTTGTATTTTAAAGTAATAATGTAAAAGAGAAAACCTTTTTTTTATGAAACAACATATTTATTACATACAATTTTAATTAAAAAAGTGAATTTTAGTTTTCAAATGAAATCCCTTATTTTCTTGGACCAATCTCACCAAAGCTTCTGCAGTTTTTAACAACAAACGATTTTTTAAATAAATTTTTTCCAATATTTACTGTAAAATTATTTTTCATTAGAACACAAATACAGGGTGCTTATTTTATCTAGTGGTTTCATTTATCCAAAAAACATTTTAAATTAAAGTTTCAGAAGCTCATATTTTTTGACAAGGTTAATATGGGTCTATTCTGACATTTGTTCGATTTTTGAAAAATGGGTTTTTTTGTTTCAATAACAAAATTAAGAGTTTTTCTTCTTTTTTTTTACAAATTTGTTTTTGACAACAACGATTCTTTCAACACTTCAACATCAGTTAAACATTTGTATTTAAAATAAGGACAATTACCACTTATCAAATAAACTAATTACAGGAGGAATTTTAAAAAATTTTTTCGGTACATTCGTTTATTTCTTTAACCATCATTTAATCATCGGCCGATAGCTGAAGATGACTTCATTCTGTCATGGCCAGGGCTGTGCGATACCAAAACCCGAGACTTTTTTTCTTTTCTTCAGAAAAAATTTATCTTTGAAATATGTTCTTTAAAAAATACCAGATAATGTGCGCCAAACAGCACAGAACAATAATAACTAAAGTTTTTATCTTTATCTTACATTTTACATAAGTTACGGTAAGAGTCTCGGGTCGAGTCTCGGTCTCGGGTACCCTTTGTAATTTAAACGACCAGGAAAAGGAATATACTCAAAAAAGTTTTAGAATATTATTTTCTGAGGCATTAGGCATCATGTAGATAAAGAAATTTATACATAAAAAGCATAGGTTAAAAATTACAGCAGTTTTAAAAAAATCTGGATTTTGGTATCGCACAGCCCTGGTCATGGCATTCTTAAAGGCAGTGTCGCAGTCAGTGTAAAAAAATGTTGCCTGATATAGCCAAAAGTGGTTTTAACACGAAAAAGCAAAGATGAAGAATGCGTCGTTTGTCGTCGTCGTCCCACATCAAACTGAAGAGCAAATGTTGTGGGACGTTTTGGCATTCGTTTTTTAAAATTCTCTCGACAAAAAATGTTGATTCCTCGAGGAGAAACACTTTGCCAAGCGTCCCACAAAATTTTGCTTTCTCTTTGCAAAAAATTTCATGTGGTCCGTCAAAAAAAATAAAAAAAACTGACTGCGACACTCCCGTTAATAAATTTTTCAATGCAAGCTGGGTTAATTGAACCAGGAATATTTCCAAGTTTCAGAAATTTAAGTTTTATGATTTCTTTTCATTTGACTGATAGATTTTTTGAAGTATGGAAAACGAGAAATCTCTTTGAAGTTTATTTTTTAAGCTTTTTAATTTTTTGTAAAACAGACAAAAAACAACACAAAGCAAAAGTGTGCAACTACATTAATAATATTTTTTATATTGTGGGCATTAACAGTGCATTTTTCGAACGCTTGTTCATTTTAAAGGCGTAAATAAAATGTTCATTTTTGATACGTTATTAAAAAAATAAATATCCTTGATAAAATTTTTAACAAAATATTCAAAAACTTGCAAAGAAAGAAATTAAAAATTTCATGCACGAAAAACTAATTGAGCAAGTCTGTTTTAAAAATAAGCAATGACTCTGCTGACTTTTATCAATCAATAATGCAACGATGCTAAAAAATGATGCGTTCGGTCAATTTTTTTTGCTCACTCTGATGTAGATATGTGCACTGTTTTTTCAAAGTATAGCTGAAAATATAATTTTGATACCATTAAATGCAGAATTTTTTTCTGAATAATAATGGATAAAAAAAATTAATAGTAATAGTACTGATAAAAAAGATACTTGATAAAGAAAAATACCAAAAATACATTTTTTTTCGGCCGGGGAACACTTTTACTTCTTGAATATTTTCGTGTGGGGTGCAAAAACCACACACTTTTTTGCAGCAATTTTTTTGTGATTTTTCTTGAATATTTTTCAAATAATGTTTTTTAACAAAGAATCTTCATTTAATTCGTTTATTGGCAGCGTTATATCTTTTAATCAATGTTATAAATCTGATGGGCGGCTAAAGGTTGGTTAATTCTTAAAAATAAACATTTTTTACTGTTGTAAACACTAAGAATGTGTTTGTTTCATATGTTATTTATTAATTTATAAAAATAATAATATTATTCTTTTCAGAATCTGAATTATTTTTGTCTTCCAATGGATATCTCATTAATCTGATTATCTGGCAATGGATTAAGTCAAAACTCCATCGGAACAATCTTCTTTAAGGAATAAAGCAAGAAGCTCAAAATCAACTTATTGTTTTCCTGTTTTATTAATGGACACTTTCAACATGTTCGTGCTTGATGGATTTGTCTTCAAGGTCGTGATATCTTCAATAACAATGATAAAACTTTCGTCATTTGAAGAAGATCATCTTTGTGTTATTTCCCTGCAAAAAGCATTGCTGTTAGAAACACACTTGAACAAAGAATCTTGATTATATTATTCGTGATGCAAAGGTATGGAACATATACTCTTATTATTGATACATAAAGGTTGTGGTTTTTTAGAATGTTAAAAAAGTTGTTCCATTTGCTCCTGATGATCATCTTGGATATTCAGTGATACCTGATAAGCTTAATCTTCAAGTCGAGGAATTCATGGTGAACATTCTGAAGAAGAAGGAAGCCTTGCTTGTTATGGGTAATATAAAGAATCAATGGCTTGAAAAAAGTGAATATCAATCTGTTTGGCAGTTAATGGCGTCAAATGAACTTATCAAAATTATAAAACAATTTAATGTCTTATTTTGTAACATTCTTTCTACTTAACAATTCTTTTTGTATACTGTTTATATTTGTACTTGAATAAACAAAACTTGTTATATTTATTTTTGATTTTGTAGGGGGGGGGGGAGTTTAAGAGGGATAATAGTGAACTATTGATTTCATTAATCGTGAAATTATTAACCGCTGATGCCTTAATATAAATTAAGAAAATTGTATTTACCTTTTAAAGTTTCATCAATAACAGTTTTTAACCCGTCAGGCAATCAAAAACAACACATCAAACAAAAATGCACTATTTGTTTTGCTTTTTTAAAGTCATATTTGACAAATTTGCGAAAAAACAAAAAAACTACAGCTTACAAAACACTTTTTTGATGAACATTTAGAATTTGAACAAAAAATGAATAAAAAAACATCGGAATGGATTCGAACCTGTGACCTTCGGATCGTTGCGCAGCGCCTCTAACACTTGGCCGTAGACGCATATTTCTCTGTGCTATCTTGTGCGCAAGTTTTGT
This sequence comes from Panagrolaimus sp. LJ2414, assembly GCA_024447195.1. Classification (NCBI taxonomy): domain Eukaryota; kingdom Metazoa; phylum Nematoda; class Chromadorea; order Rhabditida; family Panagrolaimidae; genus Panagrolaimus; species Panagrolaimus sp. LJ2414. The sequence goes on from JAMRXY010000023.1 coordinate 4,637,902, forward strand.
TTTTTCCATCAGATGCAGAAAAAAATTCTGCATCGAATAGGCCGGGTCCCGAAAAACTACACGAACTATCCTAGTATACCAACATCAAAAAAACGTAAAAAAATGCCATTTTCTCAGATTTTTTGCGTGGAAGTGATGCTCAAAAGTTGGATTTTCGGAATCTCCGTAAAATTTTGCATTTGGTAGGATAAAATTTAATTATAAACAAAAAAGTTTTAATTTCTACAGTATACCTCTCTTGCATTTTCCTTTGGACGAAAAAAAATGCGGGGAACACTCGCGTCTCATAACGCCAGTGCACGTATCTACTCTGATGAATATATTGTAAGTCTGTCATGATTGACCGGGGAATGGCAATGTTACGTTTTTTCGCACAAACCCTGCATTTTCCATTTTTGATGACGGAGATTTTGTGCTTTTTTCTTTTTTGCAGATGGCTAATTTTTAAAAAAGAAAAATTTTTTATTTAGTCACATTTTGAATTTTTTATAAATTTTTTTTGCTTACAATGCTTATAAAAAATTTTGTTTCTTATATTTTTATGTAAAATATTACGCATTTTTTAAATCAAAACTGCAGAAAACATTCAATCATGAATCATGATCACATTTTTAATTTAAAAAGTAATTTGTAGTTGTCAAATGCAAATTTTTTTTTAAACAATCACTTCCAAGTTTTTACATTGCTATTGTTCGTATCAATTAAGTGATTTTGGGATATTTTCTTTTTCATTATTTTCAGTATCCAATGCATGACTTTCTTAATATGATTACTTCGAAGAAATTAGCAAGAAAAGTTTTCTACAAAAATATTTTTTACAATAACAAATTTTTCCACATCAGTTAAACAATTTAACAAACAAATAGGTACATATGTAAATTTACCACTTATCAAACAAAGAAATTACAGGAGGAATTTCAAAATATTTTTTTGTATATTCATTTATTTCTTTAACCATCATTTTATCATCTGCTGATAACTGGAGATGACTTCCTTCAGCCATGGCATTCTTCATAAATTTTGCAATGCAAACAGGAGTAATTGAATCAGGGATATTTCCTAGTTTTAGAAATTTAAGTTTATGATTTCTTTTCATTTCTTTTATAGATGGAAAATGATTTTTTTCATTCATTCGAAACCTAAAAAAGTTAAACTTACAGTAATAATTACAGTAATCCATTAATAAAATTAAAATCTTACTCAACATGTTCAACATTTGGAAAATCTTGAAGTGCAAATTGCAGCTCACTTTTCAACACAAATTTCGTATTTGAAACTTTTAACTTTTTAATACTTGGAGAATTAAGTTTTGGGGCATCCCATAAATCCAATTTACAATCATGAATATCCAACTCAACAACCATTGAAATATCAAGTTTTGCAAATCTTGGCCATGAATCCCATCCCGAAATTATCAGCCTTTTTATGACTTTTATGGTAATCTTTTTTTCATAATTAAATAGCCGACTTTTTTCATTCAAATACGCATTAATCCCAGATTTTTTACATACAATTGCATTATTATAGCAGGGATTGATGAACAGGGAATCCACATATGGATCATCAAGTTTTTTATAAAGTAATAGCAATTCTTTGCAGCATTGAATTAGCTTTTCCCTGAGGGCAGCAGATGCATTTTCAAGAATATATTCTAATATTGGAGTTGGCAGTTTGTAATATTGTGGTTTTATTAGGCGGATAACAAAAGTTTTGAGGCTTGGAAGTGGCTAAAATTTGAATAAATTATTTTTGAATTCACTTATGAAAAAAGGCAGTAGTTTACATATATTGTAATCCCTGATTTTCAGGTTTGTCCAGCACAAACCTGACAATCAGGGTATTGCTGTTGATTCAAATTCTTTCAAATTTATTTTCGTTGTGAAACCCAAAATGACGAAATAGTAACCGTCCCGTTTTTTTAAATTCTTACCTGTACTTCTTCCACCTTAATTTTCGGTTTATACAATTTTTTCAAGAAATTAACCAACATTTTTCTGTCAAAAAATATCACAAAAATAAAAATCAATGGGTTTTTAAAAAAAATTCTTTCCAATATATTTGAAAAAAGACTCAAATTCAATGACGACAATTCCCAGATTAACTACCATAGCAAAAAATAAGGCACACCTTCAAAAAATTTGTTTTTGAGATGCGCATTGTTGATGCTTGTCAATGTGAATGATTAGTTCCTTGATGATAAGAGAGAGAAAGCTGTTATTGATGTAAGTAATTTCTTTTTTTAGAATCAAATAAACACAGGATTAATGAAATTGCTGTCAACAACATAACAAATCGACAATTTTTAAGGTATAATTTGAAAATTTTGGGTAATGTTAGAGTGCATAATTGAGAAATCACCACCGAATCACTCTTTTAAGTTTTGCTGCTGCCTCCTCCGACAGTCCAAAAAAAAAGCCCAGATCCAACGTTTTTTTAGCCAAAAGTGCCGTTTTGGCACTTTTTTGTGCCTTCTGAGAATTCGTTTTAATTATCCAAATTTGGATTTTGTTAGGCGATATAAAAGGAAAAAGAGGTCGGACTGGTTACCTTCAAAAATTCTTGAAAATATATTTTAAAAGTAAAAACAAAAATCGACAAATACCAAAAATGGCAAAAAAATTAAATGTGTTTTTAATGAAAATCACACTAGTTTGACGAATATTCTTTTTTTTTAAATTATATGATTACATTAATGAAGATGCCCTAAAGACCATTATTTTTGTTACGAAATGTGATATCTTTATTTATTTTCTTTAATGCCAAGTTGGACTGGTATTCCCCCATTTTAATGTATGAAAACTCAAATTTGCATAATTCTTTAATAAAAACAATTCTTACAATTTTAATGCAGAAAAAAGGAAATCAAAAATTTAATAAAAAAGATTATTTTTTATGAAATCGATAAAAAAGAAAGGAGAAAGGAAAAAGGTGTTGTGTATTTCTTTGAAATGAAACAAAAAAATGAAGCATTGATGAGAAAGATTTTCTGCGGCATTACACTGTCAAAACATTCTTTAAAGGAAAGAATAGTTTTTCTGTCTTTTGTAGACAACAATCATCTTTTTCCCGCCAAATGACAACGATTCGTAAAAATCATTTTTGTAAAACCTTTCTTTCTTTTGAATATTTTGGTGTAACAATAAAATTTTTCCATTAACATAGGATAAAAACGTAAGATATATTCAATGGCATTTTAAGTCATATTGGAGTCAAATTCACAACGACTTAATAGATATGCATGCATTATTTATTTTTAAAACAATAACCAATTTTCAATTACTATTAATAATGTCAAAAAAATTAATTTTGAACATACTTATTTTTAGTGGATTTTTCAATGTTTTTCGCATAATCTAAAATAAAGTAACGATTCTTGCAATAAAAACCCAACATTAAATGGACAGTCGTTGTCAAATTTTTAAACAAAAGTGCTGCTTTTTTCTTTTAAAAAAACAATAAACAGAAAAGAGAAAGGTTTTTTGACAAACAAGAGTCATATGTAAGCATGTTTGCCTTTGAAGTGAATCATTTCAGACACACACTTTCTTCACACAAAATGATTCGAAAAAAAATTGTTCAATGGAATTTATAAGACATATTGAAGTCACATACAAAGTGATTCAAGATATTCTCAAATAAAAAATCCATCATTTTAAATTTTTTTTCGAGGTCAACAATTTTCATCTACTTTTTAAACATTGAAAACAGATAACTTTAAACATGGCAATTTTTGTTGGACGTTTTTGTGTCTTTTGCATAAAATGTTTCTACTAAAACAAATCTTGCAGGAAAAACACAACATTAAACAAACTGTCGTTGTAAAATTTCTAAACAAAATCCCTGCTTTTTTCATTTTTAAAACCATTAAATAGAAAAATATGGTTTGTTCGTTCGACTTTAAAATGAATCAACGAAGAAAAAAAGTACTGCGGTATTTCAGCACTTTCAAAACATTTTTTAAAGAAAGAATATTTTTTTGTCTTCTGCTGTCAGTCCGTCATTAACGACCGGGAGATGGGATCTTTTCTTTTTTCGCACAAATTTTTAACGACTGATTGATTTTTGTCTCTGGTCAACTTTAAAATAAATGAAGTTTTTCCTATCGTTGTCATGTTTTTTGAATCTTTCGTAAATTTTTTTCGTTGACAAAAATTTTTTCTTGTCAAAATAAAAAACTTTTTTTAAATAATATTTCATTGTTGATTCTAGCATTGCAGAATTTGAAATCTCATTATTTAAAAAGTAATTACCGGGTCTCATTTACTGATTTAAAAATGATAGAAAGAATAGATTAACACGCTATTAATGGATTTTTCTGTGTTTTATCGGTATTTAATTTCTACTGTAACCAAGGCCGTAGGGAGAAAAAAATTTTGGGGTGGGCATTTTCATTTCAGGGGGGCACGCCTTTGATCTTTTGCCGCCTTAACACGGCGGCGGCAAAAGATCAAAGGGTTTTCCTCAGTTTCGGGGGGCACGTGCCCCAAATGCCCCCCCCCCCTCTCTACGGCCTTGACTGTAACAAATCTTGGAAGGAAAAAATTTACATATTGTCATTTCAAAATTTCAAACCAAAATTTCTATTTTTTGTTTATTAAATCAATAAATTACAGATAGTAAGGGTTGTAAATGTGAGTTTTAAGAAATGAATCTACAGTTATAATAAAATATTGCAAACAGTCACTTTTTCTTCGAAATATGAAATGATGACGGGTGAAAAAAATTTTTCTCTTTTAAAATCATTTATATTTGAATTTTTTTGTGTAAGGTTTTTTTCCAAAAACATAGAAAAAATGTAAGATACAGGGTGGTTCATTTATATTGGACTTTTGTGTTTTGATGGCAAATCGTTCGCAGAAGGTCCCAGAAGCTCATATTTTGTGGAAAGGTCAACAACAAAGGGGAACATCTTTTGCACTAACATTTTTGGCATTCTGGGACATTTTGCCAAACCGAGCCGAATTCAAATTTTTTTGATTTTGAATGTAAAACAGTGCATTGGCAGTATTAATTTTTTTGACGCATGAACAGGTGAACGATTAGTTTCTTGATGATAAGAGAGAAAAAGCTGTTAATGATGCAAGATTTTTTCTTTTTTTAGAATCAAATAAACACTGGATTAAAGGGACACAGAAACTTTTAAAATGAAAATTTTAGCCAGTTCAATTGCGAAAAGCAAGCAACAAAAAATTAGAGCGTAATAAATGTTGTGGTTGTTTAGATACATTATTACTAGTTTTAACTATGTGAATTATCCACAACATTTATAAAAATATATCGCATAATTCTTAAATAAAAACAATTCTTACAATTTTAAAGCAGAAAAATGAAAATCAAAAATTCAAAAATGAGATTGTTATTTTGAAATCAATAAAAAAGAAATGAGAAAGATGTTTGTTGGTGTGTGTGCGTCTTTGAAATGAATCATCGATGAGGCAAAAAAGTATAGTGGCAATGTAACAATATCAAAACATATTTTAAAAGAAAGAATAGTTTTTTAGTCTTTTTCTGACATTCATACTTTTCCCGCCAAATATGAGACGTCAATTTGTTTTTTGGAGGAGAAAATAAAAATTGTTTTCTTGTCTCAAAAAAGCTTTTTTTCTTTTGAATATTTTGGTGCAACAATAAAATTATTCCATTAACATAGAATGAAAATGTAAGATATATTCAACGGCATTTTAAGGCTTATTGACGTCAGCAGAATCAGTTAAAAAACTTGCATTTTTAATTTTAAAAGCAATTACCGGGTCAATAATTTTCACTTATTATTTAAAAAAATACATGGTTATTTTTAGTTGATTTTTCTGTCTCTCTTGCATACCTGACATTAAATATACTGCCGTTGTCAAATTTCAAAACAAAAGTGCTCCTTTTTTCTTTATCAAAACAATAAACAGAAAAGAGAAAGGTTTTTGACAGACATGGGTCATACATGTTTTTCTTTGAAATGAATCATTTCAGACACTCACTTTCTTCACATCAAATGATTCGTAAAAATCATTTTTCTCTCGAAAATACCTTTCTTTTGAATATTTTGGTGTAACAATAAAATTTTTCCATTAGCATAGAAAAAACATAAGATATGTTTAAAGACTTTTTTAGGCATATTGGAATCAAATACACAAGAAGATAATGATATAAAAAATGCATTATTTATTTTAAAAGCAATTACCGGGTTAACGATTTTCACCTTCTATTTTAAAAAATTTGAATATGGTCATTTTTAGTGGATTTATTTTGTCTCTCTTGCATACCCAACATTAAATATACTGTCGTTGTCAAATTTCGAAACAAAAGTGATGCTTCTTTCTTTTAAAGGAGGCGGATGGTTACGTTTTTTTTGCCAAAATTTCCTGCAAGTTCGTGATTGCGGGCTTTTTAAAAAACGTTGTCTTGACATGAAAATAAGTAGCAAATTTTTTAAATTTTTTCTGCAGATTTTTAAAAAAAACGCCTCCTTTAAAAAAACAATAAACAGAAAAGAGAAAGGTTTTTGTCAGACAGGGATCATACATGTTTGAAATGAATCATTTCAGGCTCTCACTTTCTTCCCACTAAATGTTCGACTATAATTCGTGAAAAATTTTTTTTTTCTTTGAAAAGCTTTCCTTTTTTGAATATTTTAGTGTAACAATTTTTTCCTTTGTTATAGGAACAATGTAAGATAGATTTAAAAGAATTATTAAAGATTATTGAAATCAAATCGAAAATTTTAACTATAATTTCATTATTTAAAAAGTAATTATAATCTCAATAATTGTCATTTACTGATTTAAAAATAATAATAAAAACAAATAATTTTAAACATTTTTAATTTGTTTTTGATGGATTTTTCTATGTCTTATGGGTATTAAATTTCTACTGTAGTAAATTTTGGAAAAAGTATTTAATTGTACATTGTCATTACAAAATTTCAAAAAACACTTTTTTTATTTTAAAAATCAATAAATTGAAGCGAGTAAGGAGTTCTCATGTGTGTTTTTGGAAATGAATCAACGATTACAAAAAAAATATTGCTGACACTCATTTTTCCTTTTCAATGGGGGAACGATGATTAGCGAAAAATATTTGCCTCTTTTAAAATCATTTTTTTTATATTTGAATATTTTGTTTTAAGATTTTTGTTTATCCTAAAACATAGAAAAAAATGTAAGATAAATGATTCACTTAAATGCAATTTTTGGCATATTGTAGTCACATTCTGAAAATAATGTTCAAATTCATTATTTAAAAAAGTGATTACTGGGTCAACATTTTTCAACTGAAAAATTTAATAGATATCTTTTAATATGCTAATTTTTTTGTGGAATTTTCTTTTTTTTTGCATCAGATACTATTAATTTTACTGTAACAAATGTTGCGAAAAATGCAGAACATTAAATGAAGTTATATAAATGTAATGTAGTTAGATAATTTCAAAACAAAACTGCTGTTTGTTTCGTTCAAAAAACAATTAAAAAGAAAATAGAAAGATATTTGACAGACATGAGTCATACATGTTTGTCTTTGAAATGAATCATTTCAGGCACTCACTTTCTTCAGACTAAATTTCATTGGGTTGTACGTGTGTGTTTTTGGAAATGAACAAGCGATTAGGAAGAAATATTGCTCACACACACTTTTTCTTCCAAATATGAAATGATGACTGCTGAAAAATATTTACCTCTTTTAAAATCATTTTTTTTATATTTGAATATTTTGTTTTAAGATTTTTCTTTTCCCATAAACATAGGAAAAAATGTAAGATATATGATTTACTTAAAAGCATTTATAGGCATTTTGAAGTCATGTTCTGATAAAAATGTTCAAATTCATTATTTAAAAAAGTGATTACTGTGTCAACATTTTTTTCAACTGAAAAATTTAATAGATATCTTTTAATATGCTAATTTTTTTGTAGAATTTTCTTTTTTTTTGCATCAGATACTATTATTTTTACTGTAACAAATCTTGCAAAAAATGCAGAACATTAAATGAAAATTATATAAATGTAATGTAGTTAGATAATTTCAAAACAAAACTGCTGTTTGTTTCGTTCAAAAAACAATTAAAAAGAAAATAGAAAGATATTTGACAGACATGAGTCATACATGTTTGTCTTTGAAATGAATCATTTCAGGCACTCACTTTCTTCAGACTAAATTTCATTGGGTTGTACGTGTGTGTTTTTGGAAATGAACAAGCGATTAGAAAAAAATATTGCTCACACACACTTTTTCTTCCAAGGATGAAATGATGACTGCTGAAAAATATTTTCCTCTTTTAAAATCATTTTTTTATATTTGAATATTTTGTTTTAAGATTTTTGTTTATCCTAAAACATAGGAAAAAATGTAAGTTGTATGATTAACTTAAAAGCATTTATAGGCATATTGAAGTCACATTCTGAAAAAAATGCTCAAATTCATTATTTAAAAAAGGTGATTAATGTGTCAACAATTTTTTTAACTGAAAAATTAAATAGATATTTCTTAACATGCTAATTTTTTGTGGAATTATCAGTGTTTTTTTTTGCATCCGATACTATTAATTTTACTGTAACTAATCTTACACATTATGCAACATTAAAAATACTGTCGTTGCACAATTTCAACATTGCATACTCATTTTTTTTATTCAAATTTCAAAGTTTCATTACAAATCATCGATCACAAATTAAAAACATTTTTATTAAAATAAAAAAATCACTTTAAGATTTTGTTTCTTTTCGCTTTAAAATAAACCCTTTAATTTTATCATTTTCATGAACACGTTTTTGATATTCAACCATTTCAGGAAATTGTTGTTTAAATTCACGATCAAAATTTTGCAATTTTGTAATCGATTCAACAAGAAAGAAATCACCCCATGATAATCCGCTATCAGCCAAAAATCCACTTTTACTTTTTGAAATAATTCCATTTAAATATTTGAAAGTTTTTTCAGCAGAAGGAACATAAATTTCTTTGTAAAGGTTTTCTATGTCACCTTCAACAATGCCTGCAGAAATTTGAAGCCATTCATAAATTTCAGTTAAAAAATCTCTAAAAAAATCAATAACAGATTCCATTTGAGCATTTTCCCAATCATTTTTTGGGCGGAGACCAAATTTTGCTGCTAAATATCGATTAATTGCTCCAGATTCTGGAAGTTGTTTTCCATCAACTTCTAAAATTGGAAGTTTGCCAGTTGGGGTACCTTAAAATTTAAATTGGTAATTATTTTAAACGTTTAAAAAAAATTTTTTACATGATTTATAAGTTTTCCATTGTTCCATTGTAACTTCATCATCAATAAAATCAACTCCGCCATATTGTAAAATAAGTTTAGAAATTTCACCAAGACCATTTTTTCGATAACTTATCTTGTATTTAACCATGGTAAGTATTTTAAATAGATAATAGTTTTATTATTAAATCAACAGAAGAATAAATTACACAAAGATTTTTATATTCTAAGGTCGCCTTTTTATAGTGATAATAAAACAAGTTCTTTTTTGTTGTTTTATTTTCCACAGAAAAGAAAAGAAAAAAATTTTGTTGTTTTGTTGCTGCAGAAAATACATACTAAAAATTTATCATCGTTCTGATTTGTAGTTCAAAAAATTTTAAAAATATACCCGAAAATGGATTAAACAAAAAAATGAAAAAAATTATTAACACTTTAAACCAAGCCTTTTGGGACACTGTAGTTTGTGCATTCAATTTTTGAGTTGTTTCTATCGTCACAAAGTATAGGGTGATTCAAGGTTTTTTGCGATTTTAAAATTGAAATGCACCATAGAACTCAGCACTGGATAGGAAAATTTTTGATTAAAAAAATAACAACATTTTTTCGAGTTTCACGTACTCCCCCATTTATATATCAGAACACAAAAATATGCAAATTTGGTTTCTTATTTCAGAGATTATAAGATAATTTTCAGATAAAAAAATAGAGTTAATTTTTTTTAATTTTGCCATCTTGTATTTTTCTTTGTTTTATCTGCTTTCCCAAAACAACAAATTTTAATTAAAGTTTTTTATTCATTTCGAAAGTTGTGATGCATTATCGAAGTTCTAGAACAAATCTTTCGAAATTTGAATCTTCTTTTGTTTTTTTGTGTGCAGTTTCTCACCATTTCCTTTTTTGTCTTTGTTGTGCTTTTCAGCAAAGTCCGGTTTTGGATTGCTTTGATTTTTGCAAGAAAAAAAATGATGATATTTTTTTGCAAAAAAGTTGCGCGCGCAAAGCTCCTCCTTGTCTGGGTTGTCCTTGTCCGCAAAATTTATGTCCATAAAAGGCGAGCTGCTTTCAGCTTAATTTTTCAGTTTTGATTTGTTTAATTTTAAAATTTCAGTTTCGTTTTTTCGTTTTTTTTCTATCTTTGGCGCGTTTCTTTTCTTTTGTGCGTTGAGTATTACTGTAGTTTTGGAAAAGCTTCCTAATTTTTTAAATAAACAATTGATTTTTGGGACTTAGGGCATCCTGTTAATTTTTTATTTCACTCATTAACATTATTATTTTCATGTATAAACATTTTTTTCAATTGTTAGTTATTTTTCAGATGTCAACAAAAGGTGAAAAATTGTCTTTTAAGCAATCGCTTTCTGGCCAACCTGAAAATAATCATCAATTTTCAAACTTTAATTTGAATCAAGGCCATAAATGTTCAAATAATGCATTATCATTTGTTCAATCAAATAGCAAAACAAATAATTGCAAAAATTTTGGTAAACAAAACAATCGTAATTATACAATACAACCTAAAAACTTTTTTTACAACACATCTTTTTATAAATTCTTTGTTGTGTCGAAATTTAAATTAAATATTTATAATGTGTTTTCAAAAGCAGGAAAAAGGTTTTTCTATTGTTGGCAAGTACACCCGTGGTTTTGCCCGATCCCTTTTTCAGTTCAGATTTTTATTCGAAAATGACTATCATTAGTTTGGTTCGAATCATAAGACATTTTTTTCTGTACATTTTTAAAAGAGGGAGTGGTTTACGTATTTTTTGATTCCTGATTTTTAGAGTTACTCAGTACAAACCTGATAATCAGGGTCTTTTTGCCGACGCAAATTTATTCAAATCTAGTTTTTGACGTGGAACCCAAAAAAGTCTCGAGCATAATAATGACAAAAAAAATTTTTTTAGATAATTTGCATATACATCCCGTGAGGGGTTAAGAGCTTGTGAGATCCATTCCATTGAAATCCCCATGAAAAACTGACCATAGATCATATAAAATGTCAAAAATGAAAAATTATGCAAATTTTGGATATTCTCTTTTTAAAAAGTACCAAAACTGCAGCCTTCTTTAAGTTTTAAAACGGTTTTAAAGATAAAAATAGTTTTGTATAATTACAGCAACATTAAAATTGTCAGATCATAATATGACTGATAAGAAGCAAGAAAAAGGAAAAGCATGGTGCAAATCTGCAAAAAAGTTAAATTGGAAGAATGAAGATGAAGAAAAAACTAAAAAAGGTTGGAATATTGAAAAGAAAGGCTGCTCAAATAAAACCAGTAGCACCTTATCACTTCATATTGCCGCCTATGAAGATTTTGTTGAACGTGCCTCAGATGAAAATGATAAATTAACAACATTTAAAGCATCAAAATTTGTTGTTCCACCATTGAAAGATGAAGTATATCAAGTAAGGCTGAATTTTGTTTGCAACATGAGATATGTTTTTCTATGACTTAGAATAACTTTGAATTTCCTCGACAAATGGAAGATGATGATTCGAATGTTCCAGAAGTTCAACAGTTTCAAGCATCACAAAATTTATTGACGCCTAATAATTCAGATACAACACCAGCTACCACAGAACCAAATGTAAGCGACTTTTTGTTAGATCTCACATAGCCATAAACAGCATTTTTGTTTTTTTTAAAATTATGGCCGCCACTGTCGACATCATCAATCTGCCGGCGGTAGTAGCACGAAAACGTTGTAAAAAATATAAAAAATCCTTTTTCGTATTAATTTTGATTTAAAAAAGATGCTGAAATTTTGTTTTTAATTTGTTAAAGGCATGTTTTGTGAATATTAAAAATCAAAATTTTTTGTTTAAATTAGAAACAAATAACAAGTCATACTAGCTAGCGGTGAGTCGATAGAAGTGTCAACTTTTAACGCAAATGACGCTGAAATAAATTATTTAATAAACAATCCTCGAAATTTAGGTTTACCGTGAAATTTCCCCAGATGCCTAATTTATTTAAGTGAAAAAGTTTGTGGGACAAATTTGTAAAAACTTTACCTAAATTTTGAATAATTCTTGCTTTTCATGAATTCGGGATGCCAAAATCACAAAAAAAATTTAATTTCAGACAAATGATTCAGATGGTTCTCCTTTGGGAGAATCCATTGGTAGCGCTATTGGTGGTATTGGCGGTGGAATTGGAGGTGCATATGGAGGAAGTATTGCTGGATGTAATCGACCGCATACCAACCTGCACTTTTCCCAACCTGCACAGACCCCAACCTGCACTTTTACCAACCTGCACTTTTATAGAATCATTAACCGTGAAGCAAACGATATAATTACCAAAACGTAATAGTTGGCATCCGCGATATTATTTAGCATGAATTTTATCACGAGCGTGTTTTGTTTCTCTTAATATGGTCAGTACAGTCATTGTGTAGAATCGAAAATCACAAGTAAAACAAGGGATAGAACACGCTCGTGATAAAATTCATGCTAAATAATATCGCGGATGCCAACTATTACGTTTTGGTAATTATATCGTTTGCTTCACGGTTAATGATTCTATAAAAGTGCAGGTTGGTAAAAGTGCAGGTTGGGGTCTGTGCAGGTTGGGAAAAGTGCAGGATAGTCCGGTCCCGATGTGATCCTGTTGTTGGTGCTATCGTAGGTAGTGGTGTTGGTAAGGATAACACTTGTTTTTTATTTTCTAAAAGTCGCTTTCAGGTGCTGATGTTGGTATCAGAAGTGGCCATGATTACGGTGGCATGGTTGGCACATCTTTAAAAAAAGCAAATTTCGGTAAAGCTGGTGAAGTTGCTGGAGGAATGATAGGAGGTACTGCTGCGGCTATAAAAGGAGCAGCAGCAGGAACTGCAGTAGTAGAAGTAGGATCTGTTGTAGCAAAAGCTGTAACAGCAGGAGCTGTACAAGCAGCAGGAGCAGGAGCTGCACAAGCAGCAGGAGCAGGAGCTGCACAAGCAGCAGGAGCTAAAGCATTAGAAATCCTAATAGAGGGGAGCAAAATGTGTTCATAGAATCTTTTTTTTTAAGTGTAAATTTTTATCCTTAATTATTAAATTTAATATTTTGAAATTTCCTGCATATCATAAAAATATGTTTTTTCGCAATGTTGTTCTGCATTCATAGAAGTTGTTTTTTGTCAATACAAACAGTATTTTTATTTTAAGCAAATATACTTTCTATGCAACTATTATAAGTGATTTTTTGCTACAGCTTTTGCAAAATAATCCTTGATAATCTCAAAATTTGTTACTGTCGCATTTTTTACCTGAGATTAATAATTAATAAGCTTTTTAAAATTTGTAAAATATATATAAAAAAAATCAGATAATTTATTTAACACAATTGACATTGTTCACATAACTGATAAAGCAACATTATTGACAGTAATAGTTTTAACAGAAATCCTTCGATTTGCTATTAAACTATTTCTTCGATTTTTATCTTTTTCAATTCCAAAAATCCTCAAAAAAGCATGCCGATACGGTGTTGTTAGAGAAATCATAATTACGGTATTAAAAAATGAATGAGTTGTAACTCCAACAAACATATACTGTGAAAATTCAACTCCTGCTGAAGACTGTATCATCAAAAATAAACAATACAATAAAAATGGAGTATTAATCGTAATTATTGGAACTCCAAATTGTACTGTCAAAGATAAAATAAATTGCATATGCATACTGTAAAGTTTTTTAGACATAAAATGTCGACGTTTAATCAGGGCTTTAAAACTGAGATAAAGGATTACAGCTGAAATAGCTTCACAAAATACCAGCTGAAATAAAGCAATTGCAAGGCAAGCATAAAGACGGGGGTTATTGTCAAGTGGAATGGCAAAACATGTGTGGGTTTGAATAAAGTTAGCCAAATTTGGATACAGCTGAAAAAAGGCATAAACAAATTTATGAAAGGAAATGGAAAGTTCAATGAGAATAGTAATTTATTATTTTTGAAATGCGTAAATTTAAAGGTTGCATTTTGTAAATATAAATTTTAATTTGTGGTAAGGTTACGCAAATTGGAAGCCCTACATGATTTTAGGCAAACAAATAAATAAGAATTCCAAGAAACAAATATGTTTTTATTTTGATAGTTGAAAAACAAGTTTTACTTATACTAAAGAGTACCCATTAAAATTTTATTTTCTTTTCTTGAAAAACAAAATATACTGTAAAGCAAGTTTTTTACAGTAATAAATGTTAATTTTTCAGTATCAATATTAAAATTATTTTTAAAGGAGATCTATCATTTGCTGATTTTTTTGAGTTCGAAAGGTTGAAAAAAATTGAAAATCAAAACATTCGTCGTTTTTTTAGTTAGAAAAGCTTGGAAAAACCAAAAATCTTTGATTTTCAACTTTTCCTACGTTAGAAATAAACGAAAGATCCGGAAGTTCAATAACTTTCAGCTTCGAGAACTTTCTTGCAAAATCAAAAACAGCAGCAGCAAATGAAACATCTTGTTTAAAGTTTGAAGTAACAATATTTCAGCAAATCTTTATTTATTGAGACGCAAGATCTGACGCAGTAAAAATTCTATGACAAAATTATCCAAAAAATGCTCAATTAAATGAGATCTATCATTTACTCCTTTTTTGATTTAGAAACAAAGTTCGCGGGGCTGAAAGTTATTGAAATTCAGGATCTTTCGGTTTTTTCTAATGTTAAAAAAGTTTGGAAAAAAGCGAAAGTTCCTGATTTTCAATTACTTTCACCTTTGAGAACCTGAAAATCAAGGATCATAAAATAACATGTATTCAAAAATTGTCCCCTTTCTTTAAATTACAATTACCTGTAGCATTTTCCTAACAGTTATTTCAATGTCATCAACAGCAAATAATCCAGCAGCTAAAGTTGGAGTTGAATAAAACATTTGACTCAAAATTAACGGAATCAAATATTGCGGTTTTGTAATCTTTTCTGAGATACTGTAAATTGCAGCTAATCGAAAAATAGCCGCAAGATTTACAGACATTCCACAAATTCCAAGAAAAACTGTTAAAAGGAACTAAAATATAAATTATGCAAATTTGATTTTTACAAAAAGAAACCTTACAAAGGGTACTGTAACACCCCAATACCATCCAAATGCTTGAACTGGACCAATGGCACAAAAACCAGGAATTGGGAAAATTGGAAAAGGTGTAAATAAAAGGATAATAAATAATTCAAACCATAAAATGAAGACCTAAAAAATTATTGGTTACGGTAAATGGGTACAGTCAGCAATTCAGATGCACAAAGAAAAAAATTTGCATAAACTTTTAAAAAAAGCAGTTACCGTAATATTCAACAAAAACCATTTATAAACTCCCATAGATTTTGGAGATTTAAAAACAATCATGTAAACAGCAATAATTGTTGAAACAAAAGATAAAACTCCATTTATATGCATCTTCCATAAGAATGACGTAACATTCTCCTCCGTGTATTCCAAATCTTCTCGTTCCAACATTTTTATTACACGAATTTTTTGAAAATGTTAATGTACAAAAATTAAAAGTAACTAATTTTTTGGCAAGTTATCCCCAATAAAAATGTTACAATATTAATGTTAAAAATAAAATTAATTTGTTTATTTTTAATAATCTACTGCAAAAAAAACTAAAAAAACATGAAAAAAGGAGGAAACAGGTGTTTTTCTTTTATAAAACTTTCATAGATGAAAAATTTAGGCTGTTTGGCAGGTGAAAGTTTATGAATATAATTTGTTGTTTCAACAAGCTTCACAGAAATAAAATATAAAACTACTGTATAATTTATAAAAGTATTCAATTAAATTATTGTTGTTTTTAATAAATAAGTTTTGTTAAAAACACTTGGAAGGTATATTTAAAACTGATATTTGATGCTAAGCACAAAATTAAAACGTTGAAAATGAATCAAACAATTTTTTAAAATTTAATGAACAATAAATCTATCAATTATCATCTTTAATGTTTTTCAAGCCGAATAACTATCAAATAATTCTTATTAAAATTTTGTTGGTAAAAACTATCTATTTTATAGTAGAAAAATTTATTTGAAAAAGCAATATAAACAAATTAAATCAAAAATGCTGCTTTAACATTTAACACATCATATTTCATATACCCTTCATTCAATTTTACAGATATCATTTCTAATTTATATAATATAAATAACATCATAGAAAAATTAATAAAATATTCAAAAAAAAGCAAAGTTGGCAAAATACAATAACTTTTTGTTAATCTGACTTTTACATAACTATTTTATTCTTTTTTTATTTGTTTATTCCTTCAATAAATAAAAAAATCGATTTTTAAAAAAAATTACAAAAACAGAATTATTACAGTCACTTCAAATCGATAATTTATTATTTAATAAAACTTTGTGTGGCAGTATTGCAATACTGCCACACAAAGTTATTGAAGTGGCCACTTTAAAAAAATACGGTCAATGGTAAGAAGAAAATAAATATGCCAAAGTCAGTTATGGCGATTAAAAATTTTTACGGTTTGCCAATTTTGCTTTTTTTGAATATTTTATTTGTTTTTTCCCGTGAAATTATTAATATAAAATGGATTTACAGGCATTTAGAATCTGCACTGAATATTAAATAAAAGCTGGAAACTATATTTACGTCATTGCTATGTAAAAAACAATTTTTATTAAATTTAAAAGCTTCTAGAACAAAACTATCGAGAATTTTTTGTTCTGTTTTTTCTGGATAAAACCATTTTTAAAAAAATGTCTTTTACATATTTTTGTTCATTATTTTTATTTCATTCAAACAAGGTCGGAATATTGTAGCTGTCAGATAACAATACTTTTTGCAAACAGTGTAAAAACATTGAAACAAATATATAAATTTGTTAATCTCTTTTTATTACCAAACATATCAATAGTACAAAAAAAGGTCATATATTTTCAGAGAAACAAAAATATTAATTACATTCCAATTCTTGAGCAAGTCTTTTTAATTCTGGTGGAGCTGAATCAAAGCAAAGATCTTCATCTTCTTCAACAGGAGCAATTGGAGTCTCTGCTGTTGCTGCTGCCGCAGGGGTTTCAGGTAATGGAGTTGTTTCAATTGGTGGAGTTACAGCTTGTTGTTCTTGTTGCTGCTGCTTTTGTTGGATACTTGGTGGCTGCTGAAAATGTATAAATTATCAAAAGTAAACATTTACAAGGGAAATCTTTTAACAGATATTCTCAAACTGATTCGAATTTTTATGAGTTCTGTATTACTTCTGGAAGGGGTTGAAAATGCCCCAGGGGTTTTTGTCGTTTGAAGTTTTTCTGAGGTAACAAGGTATTGAGGTCAACTAATTTGGGTTCACATTAAAAAACTAATTTTAAAGGAAACATTAATTTACGTATTTCTTAATCCCTGATTTTCAGGTTTATGCGACACAAACCTGAAAATCAGGGTTGCCTTGTCGAGACAAATCCGTTCAAATCAATTTTCGTTGTAGATCCAAAAAAATACATAAATCCCTGCCCCTTTTAATATACCTCGAACAATCCCAAAACCCCTTAGGGGATCTTTATCCCTTAAGGTATACTACCATAACCTCATAGGCCCAAAAATTAAAGAGTATCAGTTAATAACACTCCCTTGTTATATTTATTCCCTCAAAATCCTTTTTCATTTAAAAATTACTTACTTCTTTTTTCGATTCTTTTAAAATATTTTCTTTAGCTTTTTGTTTTTGAGATTCAGATGTAGATTGTTGTTGCTGCTGCGGCGGTGCAGATTGTGGTTGTGAAGGTTGTCGCAGTTGTTGCTGTTTCAAAGGTGCAGAAGTTGTTTTACGTTGTTGAAATTCTTGCTTGCTTGGATGTGATTGAAGTTGCCGTTGCTTTTGAGATTTTCCTCCAGGAGCTTTCTTTCCTTTCTTTGGTAAAATTCTTTTCTTTCCACATCCAATCAATAATACCAAACATAAAATCAAAGATTGAAAAAAGAAAACACAAAAGATCGTTGCAAACATTTTTCTTGAGAATGAATGGGGCAAAGAAAAGAGGAAGAAAGAAAACGATGATGGTTTTTGTTGATTAAGTTTTTTATGCAAATTTTATTAATTACCATTCATGTTTACAAGGATGTTGCTTCTTCAAATGATTGGTGACAATTAACAAAAAATTGATTATCTATTATTTTACGAAAGCTATGGTTACATTTGAAGTGACCACTTAAAAAAGAAGGAAAAAAATAATTCTGCCAAAATCAGTTTAAATAAAAATAGTTTGTATATTTTGGTCAACTTTGCTTTTTTTTGAATATTTTATTCGTTTTTTTTTTATAACATGGTTAACATAAATAATAAATTGTTAATTAACAGTGACATAAACTAATTCTTTAAGACAAAATAAACGATTATCTATTACAATAATATTATTACAAATTTGCCTTTGTCCCAACAAAGTAGTTCTGTCGAGGTCGGATGAGACTCAAACCATTGAGTCATGGACGAACATGAGAGAAAGAGTGCGCATGTTGCGCCCACTTGAACGAATGCTGCAGCCAGCCTATAAAAGGCTTGGCTGACCACAAACACGTCACTTTTTCCTCGACACGCAATGTCGAACGGTCGGATTTTTTAATGCTCTTGCATTTTATTTTATTTATCTCTCTCAAATATCTTTTCCCCAATCAAATAATTTACTCTGATCAAATTGCTTGTTGAGGTAGCCTTGCTTACTCGTGGAAACAAGCTAAACGTTAATTTTGTTCAACACAATAAATGCTGATAAATAGTATATTTCATCTTTATGGATAACATTTTATCATTCCACTAATCTTGATCAAATGGTAGCCTTGCTTACCCATTACATCGATATACCTTTCAATAGATCCTGCGATATATCTTTCAGTAGATTAAATTCAAGTGCTAAATAAAGATATACAGCAACATAAATTCTGCTCTGTTTTTTCTTGTTACTTTCAAGTTCAACGCAACTTCTCATTTGAATTAGGTTTAAATCCTATCAACTCAAAGAATGCCCTTGGCTTCTATTCACGTTTGTGCCATATAAGTTAAGATGAAATAGTTTAATAGACTCTTCTCTTGCCAATTGTGTAATAAAAATTGAACTAACATTTTAATAAGAGAATGCCCATGGCTTCTGTTCAACTTATTAATGATAAAGTGTTTCAAACGTCATCCTGACATAATATGGATATAGCTTGACAGCTTTTCCTGTTCTTTTAAAAAAAAAAAAAAAAGAAAAGAAAAAAAAGAAAGAACCTTTTGTCTCTGCCTCTCTCTCTTTTTTAAAAAAATGCTGGTATCCTCGATACTTTTCAGCCTTAAAAATTCGTTTTGCTGCTGTTTTACGCTAACGCAAATCCCACATCTCAATTAATTCTGGAAATGTCTTTTAATGGGAATATTTCCTTGTCAAAGAAACAAAACAAAACAGCTGAAGGGTAACCAATCCCAATAATTTCAGCCTTGAAGCTAAATGTTTGTCTTACAACATATTAATTAGCATCAAAATATAATTTGCATGTTGTTAACTCCTTAATAATTATCAACAAATTTATGACTTTAAAGAATCCCCAACTTGAACAAGGTGATTCTACAAACATATCTGTTTCTGCATAATATAGAATGCATATTGATTTATTTGTGTCCACTTTTGTTTGACATTCGCTCATGAATTTTGAAAGCTAGTATCCGTGATACTTTTCAAGCTTAAGAATTATTATGCCATTCTGAATTTGCATGCGCAACAATTATATCTTTTACAGCTGGCGATTTAATAGAATTGAACTTCCAATTGAACAACAAAAATGACACTCTTATTCAAATGAATTCAAAGCTAGTATCCATGATACTTTTACACGCCAAATGTTGTTTACAACAACTAATAAGAAACCAGAGGGGTTTCGTTCAGGAAGACTTGATATATTAATGGAACAACTTCCTTTTGGAGTTTGTAAAACTCTATTAGAGTATTTCTGAAAGATTTTGTCATTGCCTATATCAAATTTTCTTGCCAAAGCATCTCCGCAAAATAAACAGATTGCCAGGTAGCCATGTCTATCCTTTCCAACGGCAAACAATGGATTCAAAAGTGTCTTTTCCTCTCTGATACACATGCAATCTTTGGATGATTGAGCTGGAAATGGCTGCCACACAACAATGACATGAATAATATGCCAAATATTTCTTATTGAAGTACATGGATGTACTCATTTTTCCAATCCAATAATCTTATAACTAGCTAAGATAAAGATCAAACAATGGATCCATTTATGGGACATTATTGGATTAAAAAGATGATTCGCAATGTTGCTCAATCGAAAATTACTGGTTGCAAATCATCCAAAATATCAGAAATTACCTTTCTGATAGCTGAAATAACTTATTTTATCATGGCAAATGTTACCTTTCTCGTTAAACAAATTTGCTTTCTTATCGCATCTACGCTGAATTGCAAGTTTCGACGTCAACATATCAAACAAGGATCTAGATTTGTCACAAATTACTGGATACTGAATACAATCTCATGCCCTTCCATACTCTATTTTAAGTAGATTTCTCTGTTTCGTTTGAAAAGAAGGGGG
This sequence comes from Panagrolaimus sp. LJ2414, assembly GCA_024447195.1. Classification (NCBI taxonomy): domain Eukaryota; kingdom Metazoa; phylum Nematoda; class Chromadorea; order Rhabditida; family Panagrolaimidae; genus Panagrolaimus; species Panagrolaimus sp. LJ2414. The sequence continues at coordinate 4,658,642 of JAMRXY010000023.1, forward strand.
CGTAAAAGATATGGCTCTTTAAGGGTAATTCGATATTTCCATATATATGCTCCATGGACTGTGACTTTACTAATTATCTCCATTGAATTTGATTTACTGCAAATAGCAAATATGGTTCATCTACTACTCACTTTCGCAGATATTTATAGCTTGAAAATGAAATGGAAACGTTAGAATTGGAATACTGTAACAAATAAAATTTATTGTCAATTAACCCTTGGGAGACATTATTTTTCAAAAATATGAAACTGGAAATTTTGAAATTCAACCAATCTTACCAAAAAAGTTGGAATCACATCTTCATCGAATACATTATTCCTTTACACTTTTGTTTGATACTGCCATCGTTTGAAACACGTAACGCATTACCCATGGTTTATGCCTAAGGTCACTGTAAATATTATATAAATATATTATGCTACGCTCTAACAAATTTGTTATTAACAATGTCCTTCAGCGATCAATCAACATAAATTAAAGCTACGTCATCTATCTTCATTTTAAGAATGATATGAACTCAAGTCTTGCTTTGTCTTTTGCTCCCCGAGACCATCATTTTATTAAATAACATTCATAACATCTAACATATTGCTAATATTTACAATGCTGCAACATATATGTGGTTAGGAAATTGACAAATTTCTTGGTTCAAAGATCATAACTGATCTCGTCAAATTTTTGATTGCTCCCTTTCAAATAACGGGCTCTTTGCAGTCTTTCGATTAACTTCGGTTGTCTTGTTGCTTTGTTGATATATGGAAAGATTCACCTATATTTTACAAGCACACTGACTCTTTCTAGCTATAAATTGGTGGGTTTAACCCTGATGTGTCTCTTTTCAAAGCGTTGCTGCTAATTATGTTAAACCAGGCAAATTTGTAATAATATTATTGTAATAGATAATGTTTATTTTTTACAAGAAATTTATTTTGAAGTAAAAAATTTATTATCTATTACAATACATATTATTACAACCCACCTCAATATCTTCCCGCCCATCAGCACGCTTTTCCAAGTGCGTTTATCAAATCTTCAATATATGGCTCTTACAGTACTCTTTATCAGAAAACTTCAAATATTTCCTGCTCTTTCTTTGACTAATGGTAATTTTGATTTTGTAAACTGTGTTTGCCGTCACACATTAAACTAGGGCACGAATGTACCTTGTTGCAAAAATGAAAGGACACGCAAGTCATATATATTTCCACCTCTTGGGTTGGAACATTATAAATTCTTGGGTCATACACAGTCAACTCAATTCTACATTTCGAATTTAATTCATCAAGATTTACAAATTAACAAAAAACACGAAATACATTTCTTTTGAAAACTCTTTCGCCGACAAGTCCATCACCTCCAAGGTTGAAATTAACTTAAGGTCTTGTAATCTTAATAGAAATGTACTTCTCAGAAAAAGTGACGTGTTTGTGGTCAGCCAAGCCTTTTATAGGCTGGCTGCAGCATTCGTTCAAGTGGGCGCAACATGCGCACTCTTTCTCTCATGTTCGTCCATGACTCAATGGTTTGAGTCTCATCCGACCTCGACAGAACTACTTTGTTGGGACAAAGGCAAATTTGTAATAATATGTATTGTAATAGATAATAAATTTTTTACTTCAAAATAAATTTCTTGTAAAAAATAAACATTAATCGTACGACTTTTTGGGAAATGAAAAAAAAAACCACTTCAAATATTCTCGGAGGGCAAATTTGGACGGAGCAGTTGTGTGCGCGTTTGGCTTTCAGTCAAAGGAAAAATGAGTGAAGAGGATCGAGTCCACCCAGGAACATAAAAAATAGTTTTTTACTTATAGAAGTCAGATTATGTCCCGGTTGCATTAAAAACATTATACAAGTAATAAAAAAAAAAAGTTAATGATATTTTATTAAAAAATGCATTAGTTTATCCTTTTTATTTATTCAATGACCTTTTTTCACTGAAAATCAATGATTTGATATAAGCAAAAACAGAAAAGTTGTTGTTCTTCTTCTCACTTAATTTGTAATCACCATACTTATGTATTTGTTTTTTCTTGGTGTAGAAAAACAGAGAAAGCTGATGGAAAAAAAAGAATTTCTTTGAAAGTAATGAAAGTATCGTCCACAGTACTGCTGAAAATTTGATTATCAGGTTGGTGTTTATGAATTGCTTGATATATATTTTTAATATAGTTTTCTTTTTTAGATTGCTGGTGCTGGAATACGATGAAACTACTTGAAATATTGCTTATTAGAAAGAATTAGTACAACAATGGATTTAATGATGCTGCTGAAGAAAGCATGGAACTGCAGTAATATGTAATGTGATACACAAATGAAGAAGGCCATAAATTCGTAAGTTTTGCTTTTAGTATATATTTTTATATTTGTAATGTATTTACTTTTTAGATTATTGTAAGAACTCTCTGAAGCCCGGATGATACTCTTTATTGATATCTACACTTGAAATTAAGCTTGATTGATCTTCGTCGACAAAAGAATCTGAAAAAAATATTTATGATATTAAAGTTTTTGCTGATTGTTTATTATTTTGGATGATTTTGTACTGGTTAAATGAATATAGTAAATGTGGTTGTTTATTTTTCTTTCTTTGAAATCATAGTTAGTTGTAGTTAAAGTTGTTATAAGCATTGTTATAGTGTAGATATATATAAACTTAGTTGAGTGGTTTATACAGATGAGATTGATCTCGAGATTTTGTAAAAAATAGTGTTGAGGAAAGGTGTATATTAACAAGCTAACAACTAAGTGGTGAATTAGAATAAACGAATATAACAGATCCAATAGTAAACTAAATCTTGTTAGCAGCACTGATAATATTGATAAGTTTTTGATTGTTTGTCTTTGTAGTTAGCACAAATACTAATGGAAATTGTTTTTTTTAAATTTTAAATGTGCACAAGTAATGATTAATAATTACCAAGATCAAGTTCGATAAATTTTACGGAAAAAATTTTCGTTTATTTTTTTATGTTCCTGGGTGGACTCGATCCGCTTCACTCATTTTCCCTCTTGGCTTGCAAGTTAAACGCGCACACAACTGCTCCATCCAAATTTGCCCTCCGAGAATATTTGAAGTGGTTTTTTTTTCATTTCCCAAAAAGTCGTACGTGGATTCTCCAAAATAGCTATCGCATATATGGACATTTATAATAAAATTAAAATTAAAAAAGTAGACAGTTGAAGCTGTAGAAATGGCAATATTATGCCGTTACGATGAACTTATTGAAAACTTTAATTACTTTGTCGATTTGGTAAAACTTAAAAAAGCTCACTAAAATACAGATATTCAAATTTATCATTCCTAATCATTATAGGTTTATGTTGGACAAAATGCTTTTAATTTGGTAAATGACAACAATCATTGTTGAACAATGTCGTTAAATTTGCAGGGGGAATTTTCGTGAATCAGCGAAATCAATTGAAGGGTTTTGTGGTTGTCTATCTAAAGAAATAGAAATGACATAGCTTACTTATTTAACACTCAACACTAAACCACCTCGGCTCGTTTAAAATACCATGATAACGCTACTAACTTAAATATATTTTTTGTTTGTTTTTTAATTAATGAAAACTCATTGATAAAAAGTTATAATTTAAATAATACTTTAATATTTTTTGTACATGTTCAACATCTTCAACTCACAGTGATTTTTTTTGTAACTAGAAACGGCACAAAAAAGTAAAAGACGGACGAACGCTCTCTCGCTTTTTTGGTGCAAAAAACGCCTGTTTTTGCACCAAAAATCCGTCACATTTCAGCTAGCGCTATTTTTAATTTTGATGATATGGCTCAACCAAAGGTATCCCCGTATTCGTTAGGATGTCCTTTATCTAATTTTGCAAATTCTAAGCGATTACTTCGACAGAAACGGATTCGCAAAAAAAAGAAGAAGCTCAATCGTGATTTTTAAAAGAAAAGGACAGACAATAGAAACTTTTGCGAGAGAGCAAAAGTTTCTATTGTTTGTCCTTTTTTTCGTTGCGGCCATTTCTAGTTCCTTTTTTCCTACGTTTGGGATCACTGTGAACTTGCTGTTTTTAAAAAGTTGCTTGAGTCTTGACACGAAAATATTTTCCTTCTCACAAATTTTTTTTTCTTCTTCCTCGATCGACACAACTAAAATCACTAAAATCAAACATCTCTTTTTTTCTTTGCTTATTAACATTTTTTTCGTGTTTTATTTTGCTAACCATTATTAATAAACTAATTATTAGCATATTTTAGAAATCATGGATGATCTTCTTGAAGATGCTGAAGAGATTAAAGTATTGTATGATGAATTTTCCAATCGATTAAAAGACGATCGATCAAACGAAGCTTCAACTTCATCAATCGATGAAATGAATCAAGTTATGACAGATTATTTAGAAAATTGTGAATCTGATATCTTCTTACCAGAAAGTATTCGTAATGCTTTGTATACTGCAGAGTAGGTTACTATGTTACTGACTTATATATATTTTTGTTATGTTTTTAGAAAACCTTTCACAATTCCTTCACAAAAAGTACGTCCTAAAGCAATCAGCAAAGGATCAGATGAACTTGTTAATCCACCATATGTTCCTACAGTTGATCCATTATCATATTTGCCTGCTGGACAATCTCTTTTTACTGTTCTGTCTGTACCGATCGTTGATGACTATGATGAACTTATTGGAATGTCTGAAACATGGGGAAAAGCAGTAGATCCAGTTGAAGCTGCAAATTCAATGAAAAATGACGCTCCAGCTACATCAGCTTTGCATCATATGAAAGGCAATGGATTAGAAATTCAACTTGATATTCGTATGTTTTTATTATACGCAACATTGTATCAAACAATTTTTTTTTAGAAAAAGCAAGCAAAGAGCTTTTACAACTTCATCTTGATGATGCTGAAGAAGCAAGATATGCAAATTTTGAAACCCTTTTAAGTCTTGGTACATGTGAAACAACTTCTCGATGGCCAAAAATTGTTGAAACTGAAGCAACACCTGAAAAAGTAAATGGTAAATCTAAGTCTGCTCCAACACCATCGCTTCAATTTAAAGATGACTTTGAAATGATGAATTTTATCAATACTCCATCAGCGGCTCCACAAATTTACCTTGAAAATACTCTAGATGCTGAAGATATTTCACAGTTTGTAAAGAAAAAGAAGAAAACTGAAGTCCAGATGAATCCAGTTGATGTAATTCCATCTGAAGCATTACAAAAACCAAAAATGTTTGAAGATGAAATTCAAGCATCGAAATCCACGACCGCTCTTTTGAAGCCTGTAAAAGGTCATGATGGTTTTGAATTTGCTGAAATGTTGGATGGTGATAGTAATCTTGCTGAATATCAAAAAATGAAGGATAATCTTGCAAGAACTGTAAGCAACTCCCTTTTTTCTAACCATTTTCACTTACAGTAATTCTTTTTAGTATCCATTTGAATTGGATCCCTTTCAACAGAAAGCAATTGTTGCAATGGAAAATGGTCATAGCGTTTTTGTTTCTGCTCATACATCTGCTGGTAAAACGGTTGTAGCTGAATATGCAATTGCATTAAGTCGGAAACATCGATCAAAGTATGTTTTATCAATTCATTGGGCCCAATGCCGTATTTAAGGGGAAGGGCATTCCGTACATCCCCGCGGAATGAACAAAGTCCTTTGATCTTTTGCCGCCCGAGTCTTGAAGCGGCAAAAAAATCAAAAAACGTGTCTCCTTTGAAGTGAAAATGCCCGCCCCAAAAATTTTTTCTGCCTGCGGCCTTGATTGACCCTTAACATGTTTTTTATTTCAGAGTTGTTTATACTTCACCTATCAAAGCATTATCAAATCAAAAATATCGTGATTTTCGTTATCAATTTGAAGATGTCGGACTTGTAACTGGTGATAATCAAATTAACGATGATGCCTCATGCCTTATCATGACAACTGAAATTCTCAAGTCCATGCTCTACAATGGAAGAGTATCCCCAGATGAATTGGAATGGGTTATCTTTGATGAAGTTCATTACATCAATGACATTGATAGAGGACATGTCTGGGAAGAAGTTTTAATCATGCTTCCACATCAAGTCAAAATTGTTATGTTAAGTGCAACAGTTCCAAATTGTTTAGAATTTGCTGATTGGGTTGGGTACGATTTCGATAGTTGTGAATACAAATAATGTTTACGCATATTTTTAGACGTATTAAAAATCGAAAAATTTATGTTGTTCAAACATTCTTCCGTCCAGTTCCACTTGCACATCATTTATATTTTGGAAAAGACAGTGAATCTCAAAATTGTATATTTGAAATTATGGGATGTGATGGAAAATTTAATCATGCAGCTTATGAAGATGCAAGAGAGGCACAGCTTAAACTTTGGGGATTCACAAATGATGGAGATGTAAAGGAAGATACCCACTCTCCAAAAACACTATCAAGGTTCCATTACGTAACTCTTGTCTTCTTTTTAAAAAATCAAAATCTTCTTCCTGCAGTTGCATTTGTATTTTCTCGAAAACGATGTGATGAATATGCTGAAATGTTAATTTCAAAGAATATTAGTCTAACAACGTATCGAGAAAAAAATGTAATTCGACAAGTGTTCGCTAAATATTTAAATGCCTTCACTGGTTCTGATCGTGAAATACCACAAGTTAAACAGGTTCGTAAAATTTCAAATTATTAGTTTTGTTGTTGGTGTTCTTTAAATATAATTCCCTTTTCTTTCAGATGGAACGACTTTGTGAACAAGGATTTGCTGTTCATCATAGCGGTGTCTTACCAATCTTAAAAGAACTTGTTGAAATTCTTTTCCAATATGGCTTTGTCAAATTGTTATTTGCTACTGAAACATTTGCAATGGGTGTTAATGTGTGTTTTTCTTCTTCATAGGTTACTGAACATTTGCTTTTCTTTTAGATGCCTGCTCGTACAGTAGTTTTTGATTCTTTGGAAAAATTTGATGGTGTTTGCCGGCGTCCTTTAACCTGCACAGAATACATCCAAATGGCTGGTCGAGCTGGTCGTCGTGGTATTGATGATATTGGTTATGTAATTATGCTGTCAAAGGGTTGTGTTGCACTTGATTATTCAACTTTGTCACCAATATTGAATGTACGTTGTTACTTTCTAATATTAAGATACTGTAATTGATTTGTTTTTCAGGGTAAAGCAACTGCTTTGGAATCAAAGTTCCGTATTACCTATACCATGCTTTTAAATATTATTCGAGCTGAACAGTTAAATATTGAAGATATGGTAAAGATTTTATCTTTGTTTCTTGAATTCCAGTATTATTTAATTCTTTTGTTTTAGCTTCAAAGATCTTATGTTGAACGAGTTTCTCTTCGAGCATTATCATCTAAGAATGAAAAGATTAATGAAACAGAAGAAAAGATAAAATCTCTTGCAACTTTTTCATGTCCAGAATGTACTGAAGTTGAAGAAGATGTTTCAATTGATAGTTTTTACACTTCAATGGTTACATATATCAATAAACGTGCAACTCTTTTGCCTAAATTGATTAAATCCCATGGTGCTGGAGCAGAAATTTTTCCTGGTCGATATCTTCTTATTTGTTATCCACAAAAGAATATTGTTTGCATGCTTGTTTGTGTTCATTCCTTTACATATACCAATGATTACCAAGAACTTAATGTTTTTACATTAGAAACTTCGCGAAAGCGTGTTGGTGGAAATGTTGGATATGATTTATTGGCTGAAGAAAATAAAGCCCGTGCAAAACAAGAATTGCTTTTTGATCATTCAATGAAACATGGCCTTGAAACTCTTGTTCCTAATCAACAATCAAATCAAAAGCTTGAATTTATTCGAAATGTCCCATTGGAAAATATTATTGGAATTTGCAAATCAAAAGTCAACCAAATGGATCTAAAGGCTGTTTCTGAATACTTTGATAATGTTATGAGGTTCGTTTTATGCTATTTTTCATTGAAACTTGTAAAGTTATATAATTACAGTACCCAATATTCTCCAAGTCAATACATAACAAATTTGATGACAGAAATGGATATATATTTGAATATTCAAGTCAACAGCTACATTCATATCCCTGCCGATAAAGACATTCTTTTTCAAATTGGTAAAGATTTGAATCCAAATGAAGCTGAAATTGCCAAAGAAGTTTCTGAATTTATTCAACTTCGCAAAAATTTACTTGATGAAAATCGATATCCTTGTCGGCGATGTCTTGATTTTGATGCACATGTAAGTTTAACAATTAGTTTGAGAATTACTGTAACAAATTTAATTGTTTTTTTTTTCAGATGGGTACAATTCGGGAACGTAAACGTCTTGAAGCTGAATTCGAAAAACTTAAATTTCAAACAAGTTTTGCTGCTTTGGCTCTTACAGATGATTACATGAATTGTCTTGACGTTTTGAAAGAACTCAATTTTATTGATAAAGACAATATTCTGACAATCAAAGGTAGAGTCGCTGCACAAATTAATGAAGATGTAAGACTTGTTTCGTTTGTTTAAGAAGTTAAAAATTAATATTTTAGACTTTACTTTTGACTGAATTGATCTTTGAAAATATGTTTCATGGAAAAAGTTGTGCTGAAATTGCTGCTCTACTTTGTACTATAACTGCTCAACATTGTTCTGCAAAGAATAAAGAAAATGAACGAACAATCAAAGTTCAAACAAAATTTGCTGATGTAGATATTATAAATAATGTATGTTTTATGGTATTTTACCATACTGTAGTGTCTAAACTCAATGATTTTAGCTCAAAGAAGATATTGCAAGTATTGCAACAAAAATAGATGTTGTTGAAAAGAAATGTGGTGTTGTAAGTTTTTAAATTGATTGAATTTTTTTACGGCGATTACTGTATCTTTTGTTTCTTTTTAGGCTAATGCTAGACCAGATGATATTACTTTTGGATTGATGGAAGTTGTTTATCAATGGGCTAAAGGAATGCCATTTGCTGAAATTACTCGTCTAACGACTGCTCAAGAGGGAATTGTTGTTCGATGCATTCAGCGGCTTGATGAGATTTTGAGAGATATACGAAATGCTGGGAGAATTATTGGAGATAATACTTTGGTCCAAAAAATGATTGAAACTTCTGCTGCAATTCGCCGGGATATCGTTTTTGCTCCAAGCTTGTATACAACTGATGATGACTGGTAAAATAATAGTATTCTTATTAATTTATTGTAATTGTTGGTTGTCGTTAAATTTAATTATAAAAAAAGCTTTTTATTGTTTTTTTGGTTTTTATTGAAACATCGAGATACTGTAGTTTTTAAGTCAGCGTTTACTTTTGATTATTTCTATTGAAATGAATTATGAAAAGCAAAAAATTGTTAAGATTTGGGCAAATAACTTTAAACAAATAATTTGCAGTGACCAACCTTCACGAAATTCTTTGGGGGTGTAATTGCTGATTTGGAGGATGTAACTCCTTGTATAAGTTCGAAAGAAATTCCATTTAATCTAGTATAAATTTAATTAGCCATCCAAAATTGATATCTTCAAAGTTGGGCATTGACAAAATATGAGTAGGAGTTGGGATACTGTAGGGTCGATTAAAACACACAACTAAAGTGTACGAAAACTGATAAATTATTTGAACCATTTTAACTAAAATATAAAAAACAATTTGTCTGTTGCAAGCTTTTGTACGTATTAATTTGATGACTACTTTTGTGATTTGAATTTATCAAGAAAAATGTAAATAAAATGTGTACCCAAAAAATAAAAGACATTAAAAAACTGGTTGTTTCTGTCATTTAAAAAAATGATTATAGGGCAATTTATAAAAAGAGCATTGAAACGAAAGCTTTTATTTTAAAACAAAGTGGGCAATTTCTAAGAATTATACTTTGAAATTTTTTACTGTTTTTGCACTCAATTTTTTTAAAAAAACTTTAAATATTCAAATTAATATTCAAATTTTATTATATCAAATAGCGAATAGATTTCGCCTATTGTTTGTCTAAAGGTTTTGCTATATCAAGTATTTGTAATTTTTTTTATTAATTTTAAGTTTGACATTCATCAATTAATTAGAAGTCGGTTGTAGAAATGTCTGTAAACACCACAACAAAGGTACCAAATATTCCAATATTACCTTCAATGCCAATTAAACCACCCCTCTATGACCAAATCATGGCAATAAGTGCCGTTCTAATTCCATTATTCTATTATATTTCAATGGTGGGAGATATTTTAATGCTAATATTTTTCTTTCAAGATTTTTTTAAAAAGAAATCTCAATACCGTAAACCATATTATATTTTGTTGGCTATTGGGTTTCATTTTTGTGATAACATTTTTACACATTATATCTATGAATTTCTGCATGGTAATTTTAGTAGTATGTTATATTTTACAGTATTATACTATGTTCGGTCAACGTATTTAAATGCATTCTTTTCAATCTGGAATGCCGTATTGGTTTTAAATAAAATTACTGCACTTTGGCTTCCATTTAAACATGAGAAAGTAAGTTCTTGTTTTGGAATATAAGACTATAATATTCAAATTTGATAGCAAATAAAAAGGGAAATGTGCAAATATGATAGCAATAAAAATTGAATATGCAAATTTTTAAAATGCGGAGGTGTCAGAGCAGGAACAAACACATTTTTATACTAAAAATTGATCATTTAATTTTTAAGATTTGGACAAGGAACTTTAAAAAAATAATTTGCATAATGCTTGTAATTCCATTTTTGCCGTCATTATACATTTTTGCAAATTTTAATTGTACTGATTATGCTTATTACAATACAGCCAATGGCGGAGCAGAATGTGATAGCCGAATCAGAACAACTGGAATCATTGCAACAGGAGTTACATTTTTCTTAATTGGTATTCTAATTATTTTAATTATCTCACTTCATCGAAAAACAATTTCAACATTTACACCCCAAATTGCAAAAATTGAAAAATTACTTTTATTTCAAGCTTTAACTTCGTTAATTTTATATGGAATATTTCGTACAATTGAATTAATTGCTTCTAAATTATGCATATTTTTCAATGACTGCTCTATGAGATTTCAATTTGATAATATTTTATTTCTTTTGGCGTTGTCCACAATCGTCAAAGTCATCATTCAAATTCCATATTTATTTGATATCTTTTTATTAATTGTTATTTCGAAGTCGATTCGAACGGAATTTCTCAATTTTTATACTTTCGGGGGTTACCATAGATTTTTTCAAAAAACTTCTTCAGTTGGTAGCTTTTTTTGGTAAATAGAATAACCTAAAATTTCTATAAACTTGTTTTTTTAATTACTGTAACCAAAATAAATGCTCAATTGTTGTTGTTTTTATCTAATAAATTCCATGAATATTTCTCGATTTGCATAATTACAGTACCCAAATTTTGAACTAACACGTTTAAATTATACGTTCTTCAACTGTATTTGCACAATAAGAATATCATATTTCAGTTTTAACAAAATTTTATTCATTTTCCTTGTTTTTAAAAATGTTAAAACCAAAGCACTAAAAAAATTTTAGAAATTTTCTTTCAAAAATTAATAAAAAAGTTTTAAAACCATTAAAAAATATTTCTGGAGATATAGGGAATCGAACACGTTTAAATTATACGTTCTTCAACTTCAAATTCAGACCTCTCCCACGCTAAGGGAGCGCTCTACCCCTGAGCTATATCCCCAACGAAGAAATCAGAAAAAAATTGAACCAAATGTTTGTCAAGTTTTTTGATGGCAAGAGAAAAAAGGGCTAAAATATTTTGAGTCCTGGTTGCAACTTGAGACAAAAGATCGAAGAATGAAAAAACTCCTTCCTTTAAAAAAAAATGCCCCAATATTTCTTCAGCGGCCTTTATTGGGCAAACGTTTCATTGCTTACAACCTTAAACACAAAATTTAAAATTTTTAATGTTTAAAAGGTTGATTTTTTTGACTTTTAAAATTTTGAATTTAATAAATGTCAAAAATGCAAGAAACAATGACATTTAATTGTTGGTATTTTAATAAAATCAAGGAAGAAAAAAAAAGCTGATTAATTTTGTTTAAAAAAATGTTTGAATCACGACCAAAAAAATTAAGAGAAGGTATAAAAATACCATTTTAAAAAATAAATTTTATTTCTCGCAAAATTTTTAATTGTTAAATTTTGCATTTCTTCAACAATGAAGCTTTCTTTGTTTTTGGGAGTTCTTTTTGGAGGAGTTTTCCTTGCAGTTTTTGCACAATCTCCAATGCAACCCTCAAGTTTTATTGTCCCGATTCAAGGATACGGTAACGTCGATATTGGTCAAGTAAGTTTCGCCTGGGGGAATTTTCCTTCCATAAGGAGCGGTGTTTTACCTACTCTTTTGGGTCCCACAACGAAAATAGATTTTAATGAATTTTCCCTGACAACAAACCCCTGATTGTCAGGTTCATAATGCACTAACCTGAAAATCAGGGATTAAAAAATACGTAAATTGGCACTTCCTTAATTTATGTAAATTTTCTTTCTCACTTTTAAGGTCCCCGGCCCCGCACTTGTTCATGTCCTTCAAGGTGGACAAATTGCTGGTCTTCCAGCTGGTGCCGTTGAATTTGCCGTTCAACAATTCCTCAATGGAATGTATGCTGCTGCAGCTCGAGCCCTTCAAAATAATCCATTGCCCCAAGATCGACAATTCCTTCCACCTCTTTCAATGTTTGCTCGAGAAGTTGTTCTAACATTTTTGGATCCATCAAAAATTCCATATCTTGCCCCACAACAAATTGCTGTCATCAATCAATATTATGCAAATCAAGTTGCACCTTTTTTGGCAGCAGCTAATTGAAATTTGCTTTTTTAAAATGATAATCTAAATTTCAATGTTTTTTCGTGATGCTTTTTTATGATATTTTTGTTTAAGATTTTATAAATATGTTTCTTCAAGTAATAAAGTATAATATAATAGAACTTTTATACTTCTATTAAAAACAAATCAAAATCCGAAAAAATGTTAAATAGACCAATAAGTTTGTTTTATATTGAAGTCCAAAACTTCATTTTGAACTCTATAGCATTTTCATAACCATCATTGAATTCACATTATAAGTATTAAATATCTCTTTATCCATTTCACATTAATAATATTAATAAAAAAAAATGAACAAAATATTCAAAAAAACAAAAAATGCAAAGCATAAAAATTTTTAATTGTCACAACTAACTGACTTTGGCAGAATTATTTTCTTCATACAACTGACTTTCTTTTATTTAAGGGCCTCTCCAAGTCAAACTTAGTTTTTGGGGAAAAAAATAGCAAATTATCGATTCGTTCTTTATCTTATAAATTTCAAAAAAAACAAAATATTTTAGTTACTAATAAGGGCAATCTGTAATGCATCACAATCTGCCCTGAATTCATTTAAAACTAATTTTAAAATATTAATCATTTCAAAAATGTTTAATTTAAAAAGGGAAATTTTAAGAGAGAGTCTGTGAGATTCTTTAAAACGGGGTGCACAAGATTTTTTAGAATTTGGTTTTTTGTTAATAAATCGATGTAGGTCGCGGAATCCAGTATTTTAAGCATTTACATGATATTTCTGCATCTACTAAACGTTTTAGAAACAATAACACGTTTTATACTACAAGCCACTACAAGTTTTTGCGATTTTTAGTTGAATGTTTCATGTTGTTAATTTTTAGATTTTCACATTGGTGGCATATTTTGAAATAATGTTCAAATGTTATGATACTCACCCAGAATAGTCTATTAGCATAGTATTTGATAATATAAGTCACCGGAAGTTGATTGCTTAACTATTTCGTAACTTATGTGGGTCATATGATGCTGGAGATGTTGGGTCAGCAACTTTGATTTACAAGCTGCAAAAAACGGGTTGCTGGATTTGTCTGAAACTTTCCACAAATAAACTAGACATGTTGGGCAATATTGTGGGATATGTACTTAAGAAACCAAGCAAAGATTTCATGACTATATCTATGCTCAAAAATTTGAAAGTGAATTTTGGGCCCAATTTCGTCATCGGAAAAATATGTTCTATATACCATTAAATAGCCCATGTCCAACTTAGTATAACTCCAGAGTATCAATTTTATAACTTTACGCCAAAAAATATGCCGATTTTTTTTATTTTCTGCACATTCGTAACTTTGAATTACTCCTATATCAAAACTACACACCAGGTGAGCCTTATATCTTCAAAATCATCTATTGACAACCTATATAGTCGATTTATTAACAAAAAACTAAATTCTAAAAAATCTTGTGCGCTCGATTCCTGGAAATTGTAAATTTTCTCACAGACTCTCTTAATGCTTTTTTTGATTAACAAAAATCATAATAAATTTTGAGTCATTTTTATTAAATTTTTAAGATTGTTGAAAATGTTTTTTTCCACAACAATGTTTGGTTCAATAAAATTCTTTGAATTTCTTTTTTTGACGATAAAATAAATGCAAAATTAAACTATTTCTTTCATTTTGCTCATTTTAAAAGTTTTAAATTTTTGGGCACAAATGTTTACAGTATTTCTTCTGATATCGTTTTTCTTTAACCATGGATATTCTGAGTTATCAGATGTTGATAAATGTATTCTTCAAGTACAAAAAAGTAATATTCAAGGAAAAAATGGAAGTAAAACTTTAGCTGGGATTGTTGGATTAGGCTGGGATGATTTGATGAATCGTGTAACAATTCCAGTACTGAAAACAAGTTTCAAGCAATGCCAATATGTTCCAGATAATGATTTTTTGTTGCCAGATGATGTGGTGGCAATTCCTGTGAAAGATATTGCATTGGATAGGTCATCTTCAAGTTTTGAATCATATGATGAATATATGAGTGAATCGTCTAATAAAATATCAGTTTCGGCATCTGGAGGCTTTGCTGGAGTATCTGGTGGTGGATCATTTAGTTATGAAAACCAGGTACTGTACTTTTTTATGGGATTGTTAAGATCTGATATCAGCGAAAAAATCCAAATTTTTGGATCTTATCCACCCTTTTTTGTTTTCATATTTGCCGCTTTTAAGTCCCGACCCTCTCCTTAGCAGAAATGAAAAAATTTAAAAATTTGCATAGTTTTAAAAATCCGAAATCCTTAACTTGACATTTCCAGACTCGCCCTTTCAATAGATTTTTTCTTTGATCTTTGCCGCTTATAAGTTTCAGCTTATCCTCTACTAAAGAGAAGAAAGAGTAACTACATCAAAATTTGCATAAACAAAAAAGCCCAAGATCGTTTACTCGAAATTTTCAAATCGCCTTTACCTTTCGTTTTTCTCCCTTTAATCTTTGCCGCTTTTAAGTTCCGATCTCTTCCTAAGAAGAAAACCGAAAAAAAATTTGCATAAATTAAAAACGCCACAGGCCTTTCCCATGGCGAAAATTTCCGGGTCGTTGCCATATCAGAACTGAACAATAACTAATAACCTTCCTCACTAAAAATTAATTATTTAGGAAAGTAAAAAAGAATTTTTCAAATCAAATTCTTTCATGCTTCAAAATAAAATCACTTACAAAGCTTATGAACTTATTGCGAATCATCATGGTGGACTTGATAAATATTTTATTTTTCGATTAAATGAAATTTCCAAAGCAATTTATGATGGAAAACATTTTTTGGCAAAATATTTATCTGAAAAATTAATCTATGATTACGGTACCCATGTTGTGAATAAAGCAACCGTTGGAGCTCGAGTTGAACAACAAGTTTTTATTGAAAATTCAGAAAAATTTCATGGTGAAAGTCGAATGCAAGAAATTAAAGCTGAAGCAAGTGCTGGAATGGAAGGAATTTTTAGTGTTTCTACAAAATTTGAAAATAAAAATATGAATTCTGAAACCCATCACATGAAAGCTTCATCAACAAAATCAATCATTCGAACAAAAGGTGGACCAAATATTAATCGACTTTCTGGAAAAGCAAATGTTAGTTTATTTAAACTTTAAAGGTGGCGGACGGTTTGATACTTTTTTATTTCCTTTTCGAAAAAATTCGTTGAATTTTCTTGACGATCAGGGTCTTTTTCTTTTGTTCTCTTGCCTGATCTTCATGAAAATTCAAACGAAAAAAAACGTTAAAAAAATAAAAAAGTATCAAACCATCCGCCCCCTTTAATTAATCCAGATAAAAAAAATTAGGCCAGATGTAAGTTTCATAGGTCTTTTGTAAAAACGCAAACATGCAAATTTTTTATTCTGTCATAGAGTATCCTAAATTTGTTTCTTAAAATCTAAAACTTGTGCACTAGTTGCTCAGGTCCTAAAACACTCCTATCCGGCTATTTTGGCTTTATCCGGCTATTTCGATTTTTCTCGCCCTGTGGGATATATGATATCCCCTAAATCCCCTCAAGGGGTTTGAAAAAACAGCTGGAAGAATCTTAGAATATCTTAGGAAGCTCCTTATTCAAAGTTCTAAAAATGAAGTTATAGGATAGTGTATTATTTATGGATAATCTGGTTGGATTAGATCAAGAAGGAATTTATCTTTATGATATAAGACGTGATAATTAAAAATATTTGAATCTGATCAAAAAATAAAGAAAAAATTGAAATAATTCCTCGAGGTTTACTGAAAAGTGGTAAAAATGTTAAAATTCCCTCACTTTTTTGAATCGAGAGGGAATTTTTTTTAAAAATCAGTTTTTTTTAATCAACACTTTTCTTATAAGAACTACAGTAATATTTGACCGATCGATCGGCTACCGTAACCCGGGTGTCAATTTTGAGGAAAATTTTTTTTCCTCAAACTTTTTTGAGGAGATTTTTTTTTCCTCAAATTTCCTTTTTTGAGGAGATTTTTTTTTCCTCAAACTTTTTTTTGTCTTTCTTTGACAAGACAAAAAACTCGAACCCGCGCACCCCGGGCTTGAACTCCGTCGTTCGAACCACTCGGCCATGCGCCCTTTTGTTGAATGGCGATGAAAGTTTACTTTCACTTGCAAAAGAAAATGAGATTTTCTTTTTTTTATTAAAGATAATTATTTAAAACATAAAAATAAATGGTTTTTGTCATTCTTTTAAAGATAAATATTAAAAAAATATAAACAAATCATTGTATAATTGTAACAAAAAAATTTTTAAAAAGCGTTTTAAAAAGAATTTAAAAAAAGCGATTATACAGGGTGGTCCATTTAAAGTGCGCACTTGTTTTCTGATGGCAAATCGTTCGCAGAAGGTCCCAGAAGCTCATATTTTGTGGGAAGGTCACTTACAATGTCGAGCATCTTTTGCGCCCAAAATTTTGGCATTCGGAGACATTTTGCCAAATGGCGCCAAATTCAAAATTTTTTGATTCTAAACGTAAAATAGTGTATGGGCAACATTAACTGAGTCATTATCAACAATTTAAGCTGCCCAGGACATCAATTGGGTCAATATTCATCGTTTAACCTCAAAAATTCGAAAAAACGTTTTTTTCATTTAAACGCCTAATTTTCGGTTTGTATAGGTTTTCGATGACGGGGAATTCGATTCTGATATTTATTTTCATTGGTTTTAACGTATTTTTAGTTTAATCAATACTTCTAGGCAAAAAAGTTTTAAACCACATTTAAACTAAAAATACGTTAAAACCAATGAAAATAAATATCAGAATCGAATTCCCCGTCATCGAAAACCTATACAAACCGAAAATTAGGCGTTTAAATGAAAAAAACGTTTTTTCGAATTTTTGAGGTTAAACGATGAATATTGACCCAATTGATGTCCTGGGCAGCTTAAATTGTTGATAATGACTCAGTTAATGTTGCCCACACACTATTTTACGTTTAGAATCAAAAAATTTTGAATTTGGCGCCATTTGGCAAAATGTCTCCGAATGCCAAAATTTTTGGCGCAAAAGATGCTCGACATTGTAAGTGACCTTCCCACAAAATATGAGCTTCTGGGACCTTCTGCGAACGATTTGCCATCAGAAAACAAGTGCGCACTTTAAATGGACCACCCTGTAATTCTTTTATTATTTATTAGTTGCAGCTTTTAGGGGTCTTCCTCTTCTTGCTGGAGGAGCTGATGCATCTTTTGCAATTTTCTGTCTTTTAACAGGTTGTGGTTTTGATGGCAGTGTATTTTTGCTTTTTCTTGTTGGCGGTGTTTCTTCCGGTGGTGGCGGAATCATTCTTTTGCCAGAAGGAGCAGATTGAGAAGATGATAATAATGATTGTGGCTTTAGCCAAACTTTGCTTACATCATCACTTTTTCTGAAAGCATCCAACTGTTCATTATTTGGATCGCTAGAAATTGGGATTGGTTTTTCTGCTGAAGGGATAATATTTGCATGAATTCGATTTAGAAGAACTTCAAATTCTTCAGAAGGAGGATACTCTTCATCCACTTGGAGGAATAATTCTTGTTGCAGCAGAACATAATTTATCATGCTTTTCCAAATCAAGTTTAGGACGTGGAATTAAAGCTGGAAATTTATCCAAATTTGGTTGTTCCTGTAAAAATTCTTTTTTTGCGAGACATTTGTTTTAAAATTACTGTAACTACCTTAAAAACAGGAAAAGCATCATCTTCTTCAGAATTCTTTACAACAAATTCACTAGCTCTGATAAACCGTGCAATTTTAACAACAGCTTGTCCATTGGCATCTTTTGATAATTCAAAATGATGATTGGCATTAATTTTGCCATGCTGATTACAAATTGGCCTCAAAAGACTTTCAAAATCGTAGGTTGCCGGAATAAGATGATTTCCAACAACAGGTTTAAGGGTTTCTTCAGCAAATTTGACAAGCCCTTAATTTACAACGGTAAAGTTAAAACTTAAAATTTAATGAAATTTACCTTGTGGAGAATAAACTTCTTTTTGAGCCAAAGCCTTAGATAATACACCAAAAAGTTGATCAACGTCATTATGAGTATGACCAACTTCATTGGTGCAAATAAAAACCTAAATAAAATATATATTTGACTGTATCTTTACTCCAATATATTTTAGATTACCTTGGTAAGTTCAGGAACCCAAAGCAATAAGCATGCAAAAGCTGCCAAAACTGTGTAATTTTTATTTACAGGGCAGTTATCTAATTGAATAGCAATTTGATGTGGAATGATTTCACAGCTGCTAATGGCATGTAAAAGCTGTGAAACTGTTGCATTAGCATTTGCAGGGAGCATTTGAGTTGGATTCCAATATAAGATAACACGCCGATCGTATTGTTCCCCTAAAAAATTACAGTAACTGTTTTTGATATTCTTGTTCAAAAACCTGTTTTGATAAGTAATAACTTTTTTAAAGTAGTTGTATATAACTATATGCATTCATTATTATAGCAAAAGATGTCACATCGATTCCACAAACAGGGATTAAAGCTTCGCTTTATTTGCCTGGTGCTCCAAAAGATGGTAATCAAGATGCCAAAATGAAATTTTTATCAAAGCGAGCAATTGAAAAACGTGGATCTTTGGGTAAAATTATGGCTCTTGAAGATAGTCATGTTTTGGCAAATTTTACTGATAGTTACAATAATGCTGCAATTTGTAATGTATCTGAAAAAAGTTCGTTTCTAATCCCTTATAATTGTAAAATTTTGATTACAAATTTTAGTTGCCAAACATTTTCTTTCAACATTAACATTCTTCAGTAACATTTTTGTTACTGGTGGAGAAGAACTTAAAACTTTAGTAGCAGCAACAGTTAAATCCTCAAAGAAAGTATCAAAAGAAAATGAAGAAGAAGAAAATGCAGAGGATTCTTCCATGAATGTCGATGAATAATTAAAGGGAAAAACTTTTTAAAATGCTTTTTAAAAATTTTTTTGTTACAATTATACAATGATTTGTTTATATTTTTTTAATATTTATCTTTAAAAGAATGACAAAAACCATTTATTTTTATGTTTTAAATAATTATCTTTAATAAAATTGCAAAAAAAATAACATTTTTTAACACAAAAAAGAAAAAAGAAAGAAAAAAGAAAATCTTATTTTTTTTGCAAGTCAAAGTAAACTTTCATCGCCATTCAACAAAAGGGCGCATGGCCGAATGGTTTGAACGACGGAGTTCAAGCCCGGGGTGCGCGGGTTCGAGTTTTTTGTCTTGTCAAAGAAAGACAAAAAAAAGTTTGAGGAAAAAAAAATCTCCTCAAAAAAGGAAATTTGAGGAAAAAAAAATCTCCTCAAAAAAGTTTGAGGAAAAAAAATTTTCCTCAAAATTGACACCCGGGTTACGGTAGCCGATCGATCGGTCAAATATTACTGTAGTTCTTATAAGAAAAGTGTTGATTAAAAAAAACTGATTTTTAAAAAAAATTCCCTCTCGATTCAAAAAAGTGAGGGAATTTTAACATTTTTACCACTTTTCAGTAAACCTCGAGGAATTATTTCAATTTTTTCTTTATTTTTTGATCAGATTCAAATATTTTTAATTATCACGTCTTATATTATAGAAAATTTTTAGGA
Source organism: Panagrolaimus sp. LJ2414 (assembly GCA_024447195.1). Lineage (NCBI taxonomy): Eukaryota > Metazoa > Nematoda > Chromadorea > Rhabditida > Panagrolaimidae > Panagrolaimus > Panagrolaimus sp. LJ2414. Next base: position 4,678,983 of record JAMRXY010000023.1, read on the forward strand.
ATTTATAAAAACAATAATTGTCTATAATCACTGATTTTTTCTTTTTAAATGACAAGGGAACCGCGCAAAGTGATAGTTGAGTTTTTAAACAAAACATACGTTTTTGGGATGGTTTTAGGTCCCTAATGATCATACTAAAATATTACGTGCTGGTTTTTAGGTTACGGTACTTTTTCGGCACTTTGATGTTCTGCGATTTGCCTTACTCCCCCCTTTGGATTCAAAAATGAAAAAAATTTGAAATTTTTTAAATTTCGCCAAATTTGCTCCAAGATGTTCCTTAAGGTCAGTAATATTCGTATGCAAAATATTTTTTCACCCGATAAATTTATTTTTGAACGCTTCAAAGTTCTTGTACAAATACATGACGCATGCTTAAATTGCTTTAATAAGTGGATTTAAAACATTATTAAGCAAAAATATTTTATAGGTATCTTTAAAATGCTTATTACTAGCATTTCCATCCATTTTTAACATTTTTTAAAATTTTTTATTTTTTTCGCTTTTTTGAGCACGTACTCCCTCCCCCCTTTGGGCAGGAGGGTACAAAACTTCAAAGTGCCGAAAAAGTACCGTAACCTAAAAACCAGCACGTAATATTTTAGTATGATCATTATGGACCTAAAACCATCCCAAAAACGTATGTTTTGTTTAAAAACTCAACTATCACTTCGTGCGGTTCCCTTGTGAGTTTGACATACAACATTAAAAAAAATTAACTTTTGTCAAATTCTGGAAACTTTAATATTGTTTTAAATGAAGACTGACTTTAGTGCACATTTAATTATCATTTAATTCACATTACAGGTACACTAAAAGATAATATAAAAATATTCCATTTTACATTAACAATTTCATATAAAAAAAGCAAAGTTGACAAAACATAAAAATTTTTATCGTCGCAACTGACTTTGGCAGAATTGTTTTCTTTTTATAACTGACCTTCTTATTTTAAAGTGGGCACTTGAAGTTTAGCAATCAAGTTGCCACAAATATAATAATTTATTGATTTGTAGTGACTGAACTGTTTTTAATTTTCCATTTTTTACTCAAACCTTAACTTTTTCCTGTTCATTTTTTAATTTAAAACAAATTTAAAAATATTAATCATTTCAAAAATATTTAATTTAAAAAGGGAAATTTTAATGCTTTTTTGATTAACAAAAATCATAACAAATTTTGAGTCATTTCATTAAATTTTTAAGATTGTTGAAAACGTTTTGTTTTTCCAAAGCATTTTTTTTGTTCACTAAAATTCTTTAAATTTCTTTTTTTGACGATAAAATAAAAGCAAAATTAAACAATTTCTTTCATTTTGCTCATTTTAAAAGTTTTAAATTTTTGGGCACAAATGTTTACAGTATTTCTTCTGATATCGTTTTTCTTTAACCATGGATATTCTGAGTTATCAGATGTTGATAAATGTATTCTTCAAGTACAAAAAAGTCATATTCAAGGAAAAAATGGAAGTAAAACTTTAGCTGGGATTGTCGGATTAGGATGGGATGATTTGATGAATCGTGTAACAATTCCAGTGCTAAAAACAAGTTTCAAACAATGCCAATATGTTCCAGATAATGATTTTTTGTTGCCTGATGATGTGGTTGCAATTCCTGTGAAAGATATTGCATTGGATAGATCATCTTCAAGTTTTGAATCATATGATGAATATATGAGTGAATCTTCTAATAAAATATCAGTTTCGGCATCTGGAGGCTTTTCTGGGGTATCTGGTGGTGGATCATTCAGTTATGAAAATCAGGTATTGTACTTTTTCATGGGATTCTTAAGATCTGACATCAACAAAAACTTTTTGGACCTCATTCACCCGTTTTTACTTTGATCCTAAACAAAAATGAAAAAAATGAAAATTTGCATAAATTTAAAACCGCGGGCCGTAAGAATTTGAGATTTCCAGACTCGCCCTTTCTTTGATGTTTGCCGCTTTTAAGTTTCAGCTTATCCTCTCCTAAAGAGAAGAAAGAGTTACTAAATCAAAATTAGCATAAATTAAAAAAGCCCAAGGTTGTTAACATAAATTTTTCGAATGCCCTTCAACTTTTGTTTTTCTCCCTTTGATCTTTGCCGCTTTTAAATTCCGATCTCCTCTTTAGAATGGCCCAAGTGAAAATTTGCATAAGTTTAAAACACCGAGGTCCTTTACTCGAAATTTCAAAACACCTGAATTTTTCCTTTGATCTTTGCCGCTATGAGTTTCGGCTTATCGTCTCCTAATGAGGTACCGTATGAAAATTTGCATAAATTAAAAACGCCTGGGGCACTGCCCATGGCGAAAATTCTATGACTGTTGCCATATCAAAACTGAACAAACCCTAAAAACGTTCCGTGATAAAAAATAAATTTTTTAGGAAAGTAAAAAAGAATTTTTCAAATCAAATTCTTTCATGCTTCAAAATAAAATCACTTACAAAGCTTATGAACTTATTGCGAATCATCATGGTGGACTTGATAAATATTTTATTTTTCGTCTAAATGAAATTTCCAAAGCAATTTACGATGGAAAACATTTTTCGGCAAAATATTTATCTGAAAAATTAATCTATGATTACGGTACACATGTTGTGAATAAAGCAACCGTTGGAGCTCGAGTTGAACAACAAGTTTTTATTGAAAATTCAGAAAAATTTCATGGTGAAAGTCGAATGCAAGAAATTAAAGCTGAAGCAAGTGCAGGAATGGAAGGAATTTTTAGTGTTTCTACAAAATTTGAAAATAAAAATAAGAATTGAGAAACACATCACATGAAAAGTTCATCAACAAAATCAATAATTCGAACAAAAGGTGACCAAATATTAATCGACTTTCTGGACAAGCAAATGTAAGTTTACTAAAATTTTATTTAATTGAGATAAAAAAATATAGTCAGATGAAAATTTTATAAGTTTTTCGTCAAAACCTAAATATGCAAATTTTTTATTCTGCCAAAGGGTACCTCAAATTTTTTTCTCAAAATCTGAAACTTGTTCAACGCCTAAGAGTCCTAAAACACACTTATCTGGTTATTTTGGCTTAATCAGGCGATTTTTCATGCCCTGTGGGATAAAGGATATCCCCTAAAACCCCTCAGGGGGTTTAAAAAAACAGATAAAAAATTTTATCTTGTTCGAAGTTTTAAAAAACAAAGTTTTAGGATAGTGTATTATTTATGGATAATCTGGTTGGATTAGATCAAGAAGGAATTTATCTTTATGATATTATTAATGTTGCGGATATTGATTATCGAGATGATATCCGGATCAAACTTGAACATTATGTTTATAATGCAACAAAGGATTATTATTTGTATAACACAATCCCAGGATGCTTAAATATATCAGCTGAATCTTTCAATTTCATGGTAAGTATAAAAATTAGCATATTGCTAATATGCAAATTTTTAGGCAACAATTGAAGATGGTTCATGTATTGCAGCGGATATGCGTTTTGGATTTGGAGGTTATTTTCAATCTTGTGCACCATTACGGTCATGGTCGGTTAGCTTTGATACTCTTCCAACTGGAGGTCAATGTGATAAACTACAAATCCCAAATCCTGTAACAAAAAAAAGTTCATGCCCTGAAGGCTTTGAGACAGTAAAAATCAACAGCAACAAATATTCGTTCTATAATCGATCAATACCTCAAAAGAAAAAGAATTGCAAATTTTGGATAATTACATATGTAAGTAGTTCATTTTTTGGGTCTCACAACGAAAAAACATTTATATGAATTTCCCTCGACAAAAAGATCCTGATTGTCAGGTTTGTGCTATACAAACCTGAAAAACAGGTATTAAAAAAGTGCGTAATCCCCTCATTTAATAAAAACTTGGAAAAATTGAGAAAACTATGCAAATTTTTAGCCATGTATGAATGATGAAACCTATCAAGAAACAATTATTGATGAAATAATTGTTGAAACATTTTGGTGCAAAAAAGAGAATTCAATTGCTGAACCAACTACACCAACACCACAATTAAATGAATTGGATTCAATTATGAATGTCAAAATTTTAGCTGCATTAGAACAAAGTCCAAAACTGTTAGAAATGTATTTTCAAGATCAATACAGAACTGAGCCCCCCATTGGATTTAGATTTCATGCAGTTACTCCACCAAGCTTTGATATTCGAAAAGATCAAATTGACACCCTTTCTTATTATCCTGCTCTGCTCCGAGAATTAATTCCAAAACTGACAATTACACAAGGCAAACTTGAAAGTGCAAATGAAACACTTGAAAATTTGGCAAAAAATCCAATTTTGCTTAAAGCTCTTGATCCAGCTCTTAAAGATCAACTCAAAGAACCTGAACATCCAAAATCAGAAGCCCTATTTGGTGGAATTTTTGGTGAAGGACATATTAATATTTTCACTGGGCAATCTGCTTGCCCTTTGAATTTTGCAGAATACAAATTCCTGCTGGATTTAAAAATTTGCATTTGGAATGATACACAAGAAATGTGGCCAATTAGTTTAGGGGCAATTTTTGATTGTCATGCAGAATCACTTAAATGCCCTCGAGGATTTTCAAGATATGTGGCAACATTTTATGATACCTGTCCTGTTTATTACTGTATTCGAATGGTTAATAGAAAAACTTTTGAGTCACCAGTTTTAAATCGTCCTCCTTTTACTTCTCGCGAAACTGCAATGGAAGAAATTAGAATGAATTCATAATTGTTAAAGATCATGAAAAATTTGTTAATATTATTTGTAAAGAAAAACAAATACAAATATAAAATTTTTAATAAGCAAGAACAAGTTCTTACAGCTTCCGGGGAATCGCCGTATTTTTCCGATTCCCCAAGAAATGCACAACCCTAATCTCTCCCCCTACCGTTCCCTTCCTTTCTTGAATTTTTTTTCCTCCGGGAAAAGGGAACGCGAGAGAGAGACAGATCAAAAAACAAACTTTGTTTGTTCGTCAATAAAAGATAAGGAAAAATATGTGCAAAAAGAGACGGGCCATTTTTTAGAACATTAAAAAATTTTTTGAAGAGAAAACAAACCGAAAAATGGAACCAACTGGGGAATTTTTTTAGAAGTCAAAAAGCTAACAAAAGGAAAAAATAAAAGTAAAAAAAGACTGTACTGTTTTAACAATTTAAGGACAGTTAATTAATCATATCAAGAAATTCAACACCGATCATCTGAACTTCACCAGCGCTATCCTTTCCAGTTTCAGATATTGGAGCTGATTCAGTGGGGGCGGAGCGGGAAGTGAATCCAAATGCTTAGCCAACATGGGATTTTCCGCAGTTTATCGAAAAACTGTTGAAGACTAGAAAAAAGGACTTTGAAAAAATTTGAGAAAGGGGGGATTCGATAATAGCACCTGGACTTCAACATACTGGATTATCTTTGCTTGACGAGTATCTGAATCATCCGATTTTTCTTCACGTTCCCAATAACCATAAGCGGCAATTGACATCTTGTGTTATCTTTATATCTGGGAGGTACTGTAACTGTTGTTCTTTCGACTTTGAATGTAATAAATGAATATACTTTATTAACGTTAAAACACACTAAAAGACTTGATACAACCAAAGAATGAAATGCTATTTATTTAGGCTGGAAGGAGTGGTTGTTGGACGTAGTAGCTATCGTGGTGGCGCCACCATTAGCTTATCAGTCTGTCACCAAATTAAACAGTAGCCCAATTAGCTCCCTTAATTGGAAGCTAGTTAAGAGCCCTTTCAGACTGATAAGCAATGGTGGAATGTGGGTGTTCTTTGAGCCACCTCAAAAGCTACCACATTCCTCCCCCCTTTACGAGAGTGTTTAACGGTAGAAAAATAGAAAAATTAAAAAGAGACTTAAAAAAGGTTAACAGATAAATCAATAAATCAGACAAATTCTCTACCAACCCCTCTATCCAATAAAGATTTTCCCAGAGAACAAAAAGAACAATTAAAAAGAAAAACAATTAAAAGAGAAGAGTATTCTTTTGTGTTTTTTTTTGTTAAAAAAAGAAAAGTAAATAAAAGTTTTTGACCTACTACCAATTCTGGATTACAGAAAAGACTTAGCTCCCTTAATTGGAAGCTAATTAAGAGCCCTTTCAGACTGATAAGCAATGGTGGAATGTGGGTGTTCTTTGAGCCACCTCAAAAGCTACCACATCTTGATTGCTATTTCACCTTTTTGGAATTGGCAGTCAGCCATGTTAGCTCCGTAAAATCATCTAAAATATTCAAAAAGCGATATCTTTCGGGTAAGGAAAACAAGCAAAAAAGAAAGAGTGAGCAAGAAGGAAAAAATCAATCTGCAGTTTTTGCGGAATGTCTTCGACGAGGCTGTCGCGCACCTTATCTTATCTCTTTCCTCTTTCTTTCTTTCTTTCTTTCTTTCTTTCTTTCTTTCTTTCTTTCTTTCTTTCTTTCTTTCTTTCTTTCTTTCTTTCTTTCTTTCTTTCTTTCTTTCTTTCTTTCTTTCTTTCTTTCTTTCTTTCTTTCTTTCTTTCTTTCTTTCTTTCTTTCTTTCTTTCTTTCTTTCTTTCTTTCTTTCTTTCTTTCTTTCTTTCTTTCTTTCTTTCTTTCTTTCTTTCTTTCTTTCATTCAACCAAAGCAGCCAATTTTTTTAGTGTACCACAGATTTTTTAGCTATAGGTGTGTCCTTTTTTGTGACTTCTTTGCCTTTTTATTTTTACATATTTTCTGTGGAATTTTTATATATTTTTAGTATTTAAATGGAACATTGGTAACATTTTTGAAGAATTTGTTTTTGATGATTGATGCAGAACGTGAAAAATATTGAAGCAAAGGTGTTAAAAAAATTTTTTTCAAAACGTGAAAAATTTTCCCAAATGTTTTTTAACTAAAAATTGCTTCTTAAAAATTTTTGATTAATAAACTCTAAATAAAGTTTAAAAAAAAACAATCATTTTTCACCAGAAATTTTTGATTGAATTGTTGCTTATGGTTAGTCGAGGTTTTTATTAACAAGATGAACTTCGAATAAAAACAATTAAAATCAGATTTTTCTTTGTTTTCAGAAAAAATCATTAAAAAATGAGCCAAAACATGCAACATTTTTTATCATTATCAAACCTCGAAACAACTTTTTACTGTATTTTGGTTAGGGAAAAACATGTTTTAAGTATTCAAGAAAAATTTGCATTAAAATTTACTATCAATTTTTAAAATAAGGATTTGCAACAAATAATATGTTTTTAAACCATGCAGGTTTGTCGAACTAATTTTGTTGTTGCAATTGTTGTTGTAGTAGTTGGTTGTTGAATTAGTAAAGTTGTTGCTGTTGTAGTTGTAGTTGTAGTTGGTGGTGTTGTTGTAGCAGCAGGAGTTGTAGTCGGCGGAGTTTTAATTAATTTGCATGTGAAAGGTTTTTGTTCTTCACATCGTGAATCCATCATTGTAATTTTGATAAAATCTTGTTGATTACAATCTCTTCGATAATTAATATATCCACAATTTTCATTTCCTGCGGCATTATCAAAACGTGCATGCTCTGTTGCAGTTAACCAAGTGGAATGTGCATCGAACCATTTAGGATTTGAACGATCTGTCAAATTTAAACCTATCCAAGAATGAAATTCTTCAATGATCAATGGTTCACTTTGAATTCGGTGAACGGTATTTGGGAAAGTGTGTCGGATAATGTCTAAAATTTGCATATAATTTTAAGGAGAAGAAAAAGAATCCTACAGGATTCAGAATCCAAAATCAAAAGGTATCAGCGAATTCGTCTTAACTTTTACTTCCATCGGTAAAAGATCAAAAAGAGTTACCGATTTTGGAGTGGTCATGTGCCCCCAGGGCAAGGCCGTAGGCAAAAAAAAATTTGGGGTGGGCATTTTCATTTCGGAGGGGGCACGCCTTTGATCTTTTGCCGCCGTAATACGATCAAAGGTTTTTTTCAGGTTTTGGGGTGCATGTGCCCCAATGTCCCCCTCCCTCCCTCTCTACGGCCTTGGACATATGCCCCCAGGGCTTCATCCTGTTGGCGTCCTTGATTATAATCATAAAAAAACTAACCTCCCAAAAAGTCTTTTTCTTGTGCTAAAGTAACTGAAGATATATGTGCATTATTAGCCAAACAAGTTTTTTCAGCTTCATGCCAAGTTTGTGGTGGAAAAGTTTTATAGCATTCATAATTAAGTCCATTTCGCATCCATCCAGATGGACAAATTTCTTGACCAATTGTTCTTGGAAAATTATCACATCTATCTTTCCATCGAGCACATTGAAATTGACTTTTATCAACATTTTGAAAAACTGCTGGTTGTTGTTGCGCATATCGTTGGGGTCGGGGTTGTGGTGCAGGAGCAAAACCATAAACTGGTCGGGCTTGAGGTCGATACCCTTCAAAATACAATTTTTTTTTCGTGATTTCTTCAAAAAATGCAAAAAAGCATACCTCTAAAATGCCGTTTAAATCTGATTCGATTATCTTTATGTATATTGGGATGTCCATTCTCGCAATGGCATTTTTTTGAAAATAAATCATACGAAATTGAATTCGCTGGAGTGAAATAATAGCATTGTAAATTAGTATCGGATCCTAACCATGCTCCAGGAGCTCGAAATCCGGGGGGACATTTTTCTGTAAAAGTTTGCTCAAGAACAGCAATTCTCAAAAAATGTGGTCCAACATTAAATCTATAAAGAATCTCAATGTTGATTAAAGTTAAAAAATGCAAATTTTTGTTTATTAGCGAAATTTAAAATGGGACAGAAAATACTCAACAAAGGAAAGCCCCAAGATGTGATACCGATTTTTGAACGAGACCTATTCCATTAGACAGACCTACGGCAGTTATGTACAACCCCAAAATATTTCCGGGGGTCTTTTATTATGTAAATTTTTAAAAATGAAGTTTGAAAAATGTGCGTGAAACAGGGGTATTTAAAAAATCGTCGACCCAGAGATCGTTGATTTTTCAAATTTCATTTTCAAAAATTTACATAATGAAAAACCATTCGCGGGAAATATTTTGGGGTTGTGCATAACTGACCTTGGGCTATCTCATGGGATAGGTCTCATTCAAAAATCGGCGGGACGTGTTGATGGTGTCCCTTGTAAGTTCCATTTTTTTAGATTTCTATATTTGGCATGAGTCAATAAAACTCGCTTAATATAGATTTTTTATGATTTTCACAAAGCCCTACTGTTGATACAACAGACTGAGTTACAAGATAATAAAATGTATTATTTTATCGGGAATCTAATTCTATTTATTCATCTACTGATCCATCACAGTGATTAAGGTTTATCCAGATCTAATGTCAGCAGTTTTGAAGGCGAAAAAGGGTCTAAAATCAAAAAACATCATAAAAGCGGTAAAGATCAAAAGAATATGGGTTTCATAAATTTGTTTCTTTTGCTGACATCAGCTCTAGACAATCTTTTTTAAACCGTACGCAGTTCCACACCATTCAAAACTTTCGACCGGAACAAAAAGTATCAGACATTTTACAGCAACAAATAGCAACAGGAAGCGAAACATCTTCAAAATGGTTTCACACACTTAATGAAAGATTTTTTGTGTTTAAATTGTATTATATACAAATCGAAAAATTCTCACAAACAAAAAGAAGCATTTTAATTAGTTTCTTTTGATGTTAGAAAAACTAAAATATTAAAAAACATTTTTTTCTGGAAGCTTCTTTTTTGAAGATTTATCGTTTTTTTATTACCGTATTGGATGAGTGAAATGTCAAAAAGAATATTGTGCACTTTTAACCAACAAACTTTCTGAAATTTGAATAAATTGCAAAATCATGTACAATTTGGTTATAAATTTTATCGATTTTAAATCATCTGATTCCAGGAATTGTTCAAATCTGTCATTATCAGTCAATTTTGAGGGTGGGAAAGAGAAAGCAGTTATAATTTGATGCTTCCTTTAAAATCGATAAAAATCAAAGGGAAACATCTGGGGTCAAGTTTGGACAAGGTATGCCAATAACTTTCAAAACTTATTATATCTTTATTTAATTTTAATCTCAGATAAGCATCAATAATTTTATTTTTTTAGTATTGAACAATGCAATATTCAGAAAGTAGTGAAAAACCAACAAATCACCGTAATTTAATTTTTATTGATTCCAACATTTTTCATACAGTAAAACCACCTTTAACAACAACAAAAAATATTCACAAATTAATTAACAAAAACTTATAACAATCCCAAATAAAAATTTAAACAAACACAAAACTTCAAGCATTTTCGATTTCTTCATTTACGGATCTTTCAGCAGCTAACAATAACCGCCTCAAGACATAAATTCGTTCCCATTGAATTTCATCATACCCATAAAATTCTCTCATTTCTCCATGAATAATTAATCGACCTCGACGGATTAATTCTTCACCTTCAGGGGATAAAGGGAATTTTAAATAAGAAGAATTCCATAAAATACAACAAAAAATATACATCATTTCAAGGCAATGTGGTTCCATCTTTTTCATGACCGGTAATAAAGTTTTCCATGCTTCAAAGGTTATTTTTTCTGTCGATGTCGGATTTGCAGATTTGCATAATCCATCCAATTCAAAAATGCTACCATTTTGAAGTACAATTAAATTTTCATCTTTCAAAGAATCCAATGTATTTAAAGAATCATAAATTCTTTCCAACATTGAAAATGGTGCCCAAAATCGTCTGAATAATGCCATTTTATCGGTTTCAGAAAGTTCAACAAAGAATGGCATATGACAGAAAGTGATTAAAGCTTCTTCCATATCTTTGTGATCCATTTGAGTATAAATTTTCCAATTGAATACTTTCTGTAATGTACAGGCTTTTTCGCTTCTACAGTAACGATCATTTCGACGTTTGGTAAAATTTAAATAACAATTTAACATTTTTGCGATGATTGGATATTTGGCATTGAAATCAGTCATGGAGGTTTGGGTTATCTGAAAAAAATTAATCAAAATTTAGACATTTTTAAAAAAAGTGGGTCACATCTACAGTACCCTAAGGGTAGAATATAAAAGTTAAATTTGCATATCATGTTTTAAGCAATTATTACAACAAACTATTATCGCATATCTCAAAAATTGGTGAAATTTAGAGTATATTTATGATAATGAGAACGAGTCTTATCTAACGTATTACGATATCGCTAGTTTAAAAATTTGCATAAAATTTTTTAAGCAATTATTACAACAAATCATTGTCGCTCATCTCAAAAATTGCTGTATTTTTATGATAATAAGTAAGAGTCTTATCTACCGTATTACGGTATTGCTAGTCTAAAAAATTTGCATAATGTTTTGTTGTGTTCTTTCCCTAATTACTTTTAGTAGTTTCTAATCAATTAACTGCTATCACCTAAGTATTAAACTAACTAAATTTTATTTATTAATTAAGATTTAATAAATCTATTTGTTCTAGAATTTAAAAAAACAAGGTAAAAAATCTCTTACTGAATTATCCATTCCATCAACAACAATATTTGTGGTATCTATTGAAGTATATAAAACTTTTGTAGCCATTATTCCCACAAAAAATAAATATTTATTAATGAAAAAACACTAATAACAACAAAATACTAGAATTAAAAATTGTTGTTGATGAAGAAATATTTTTTTATGTGCTAGCAAAAAACCATAAAAATGACACATTTGTTCTGTTTTTATTTTTAGAAAAAAACGAGCAAGGAAGAGTCAGGGAAGAGGAGAGGGAGAAAAAAAATACAATCGATGAAATTAAATCTATCGTTTTCAGTTTTTACACGATAAAAAATATGAAAAACTCGAGAGAAAATGGAATAAATTTGTTGTTTATTTTAATGTGTATTTTTGATAGAGAAATAATAATTATCTGGTAAAAATCGTGACACTTTGGAGACAACAAAAAAGTAAAAGTTAACAGTTTTAGTACTCGGTTGCTAAGAATGAGTAATTTATTAAAGTTTTTTTGCCTAATTACGTCTGTTAAATTTTAAAGTTGTTAAAGTAAAAAGTTGAAGCAAAGTTATATTTATTTCTCCAAAAAATTAGGACTTTTTATTGCTTTTTTACTTCTTCAACAAAACTTAAATTAGGTTTTTCTTTAAATTTTCAAAATGAGCAAACTACAAAACTTTTTTATGCTGAACTACATTTTTCCTGGACTAGTTTTTTCTACTAAATTTGCTAAATTTGCATAAAATGAACCGATTAAATCAAATCATGGACATCTTATATGTAAATTTTCTTCCAATTCTACTGTATTTGATCGTAAACAAAAAATGTAAACTTACATTTAACATTTTATTGGTCACTTGGATCACATCTTGTCTTTCTTTATCTCTTGATTGAGATCTTCTTATTGATGTTGGAATACTACTGCTTACATTAACAACAACATTTTTATTACTTCCACTTCCACTACTTCCATCAAATGCATCAACAATTGAAGCTAAAGCAGTTATCTCATCTCTAACACCACCATCTCTTCCTTGAACAAAATCACGTTCCACTACTTCTATCCTCTGATTGCTGCTGCTGGGAATATGCAAATTCGCAATCCATTCACCCTTCCAGCTTTTATCCATCACCAGCCGAATAAGTTGTTTTATTCTTTGTGATTCAAGAATAACATCAAATTGTGGCAATTTTTGATTTCTTCCATTAAAACAAATTTCTTCAGCAATTCGACAAGCATGAAAATTCGCCAACTCTGGAACTGGATTATGATTTATTGTGGCATATGTTATTTCATGATTGACCAAAGTAAATAAACATTTTAAATACTTTTCAATGGCGGATTTTGCAAAGGATAACGAATAAATTGGAGGTTGCCTCAGGGAATCATAATATCCAATCCTTTTATTTGAAATATAAAAAACTGCTAAACTTATCCGCCCACTATGAAATAGTGGAACAATAATAATTGATGGATTTGGTTTAACAAGATATATAAAATCTGAGATTTTATTAATATATACATTTGAAGAATATTGACAAGAAACAACTCCAATATTTTGTTGAGTCTTTGTTAAAGCTACATTTGAACAACATTGAAAAAATTTATCAAATTGTGATGCCGTAAATGCAGTTGCTGATGGTGGTAGGGTTGATGTTGATGCCGTTGATGGAATACTTGTTGGATCAGTAAAAATAACATTGCTAAAATGTGCCATTTCATTGAAGTTAAAGTTGAAAAATATATGCAGAGAGAAAATTTATTCAGAGACACATTGCAAATATTATTATATTTTTTCTGCGACTTGTGACTCTTTTTTTTAGTTGAAAAAGACGAACAAATGTTTGAGTCAAAAACGATGTTTTTCTTCTTCGCGGAAAAAAAAGAGAGAAACGAAAAAGAACCACAGCCGCGATGAATCGAAAGAAAAAAAACAAACATGAAGAAAACCAAAAAATGCGATGCCCAGTTTTTTATTGAAGGTCTTTTCATTTTATTTTTATGCCTGATCAAACAAATTTCTTTTTTCTCGCCTTATATAATTTATTGAACATTAACGTGAAAAATTATGATTTTTGTTTTTATTGAATGCTGAAAATTTGCAGCACTGAACCTTATGCTGAACCTATCAAATCGGGAAAAACGGGTTATTTCACACAATTAAAATATTTCAAAATCTGAAAATGTTTAAACTTTTTAAAGAAAAAATGAGTTTTGTTCAATTTTTGAAATTTTACAGTATCCAAGTTTGGGAAATTCTGATTTTAATTAAATTTTTAAAATTTCAAAACCAAGAATTTATTGGAGTTTTTTATGTTTGTTTTCGTTATTTTTTTGGTGCCTCGTTGAGAGAAAAAACAGTTTCAAGGAATCCCTGATTTTAAAGTTTTCTTCAAACAAAAAATTTGAACAAAGCTTTACTTCTTTCATAGTTTCACATTTACGTCTATTCCATCCCCCACAAACAAATAACTACATTATATTTTTTGTATAATTTACCAACTTTATGTCTTCAACAACAATGACACTTCTGTCATCCATATCTGATACAACAATAACAGTGCTTCTTCCATTTATGTTTGTATCCTCCCCAATTCCAGCCACTGATATGTCATCAATTGAATCCGATACCGTAGTTGAATTATTAATTAAATTCAGTGCTGCTTCAACAATATTATCCAATCTTGTCTCCTGAAATGTCTGAATCCATTCACCTCTCCAGTTTGGATCCAAAATCATCACCAAAATCTTTTGAATCCGTTCAGCTTCAATATAAATATTAAAATAATTTAATTTTTTGTGACTACCGGTAAAACAAATTTCTTCAGCAATTCGAAAAATATGCAAATTTGCAAAATTCCTTTGGCAATTTTCATTTATTTTATCGTTGATTTCGTTTTGATCGATAACGGCAAACTCAAATCCAAGATGCTTTTCAATAATAAATTTAACAATTATAAAAGTTTCAGGTTTTTGGTGTTTTAGGGTATCAAAAAATCCAACTTTTCTTTGGGGAATAAAAAATATTGCCATAGTTATTCGATAATCATTAAATAATGGCAGAATTAAAAGAGAAGGGCATGCAAGATTGAGATAAATGAAGTCTGAGATTTTGTTGAGATGAATATTTATAGAATAAGCAAATTTTACAACTCCAACATTTCGGATTCTTCGTGAAAAAACAACTTTTGATAAAGCTTGAAGAAATCGATCACATTGTTCCGCTACTAATGGATTAAAAGATTGGGTACTAAGGGTGCCATTGACAGAACCTGGCAACAAGGACATTGAAAAATAAAATTACCAATTGGAAGTTGCTAAAATTTGCATAAAAACAGATTTTTAAAAAGCCAAAGATAATTTCAACATGGTCCTCAAATTTGCATAAAAATCACAGCCTAAATCAAAATGCTCAAAAAAGTAAAAACAAAAATTTAACACAAGGTTGAAACATTTTAAACTTTTCATCATAACTTAGTTTTATTAAAGAGCACTGGATCTACTGAAACTCAGAATGAATTTCCACGACAAGGTCAATTGATGACCGCCAAAGAAGTCAAAAGATTAAAACATCGATACCAATTTTAGGAAAGAGAAATACGCGAAAAATTTTTATGACAAGCATTTTTTTGAGGCTAAAAACGTGTTTTCTTTAAAGCTTTTAATCCTGATTTCATTAGGTTTTTGATGGGACAAAAAAAGGCTGTTGATACTAATGTGAAGGTATAAAAAACTACTGCAAAAAATGTAGATATTTTTCTTCATATTGTTAGTTAAATTTTAGGTACAAATTTGTTCCACAGTACAACTTTAAATTTATTTCTGATAAAAACATACAATGCCGTGATTGTTCTTGAATGTTGAATTACAGAAGCTACAGTAACAATTTATTTATCAATTTTATCAAGCGTCGAAATAAAAGAAAAAAATTTTTGTTTAACATTCGTAGACAAAAAAATTTTTTGGTTACTGTATCTGATACAGTATTTTTAAATTCAAACTCAACATTTTCTTTATCTCCAACAAAAAATCTACAGTAACCTTCAAATAATTTATTCACAATTTTTTAAAAACAATATTTACAAAAACAGAAGCAAAACATAACAAAAAACAAATCAAGGTGTATCCATATGAGCTCTTTTTTTGTATTCACTAACACAGTTTTCAGTAACAATCATAACATGCCTCAAGGCATAAATTCGTTCCCATTGGCTTTCATCATATTCATAAAATTCTCGCATTTCTTGATGAATTATTAGACGACCTCGACGAATTAATTCTTCACCTTCAGGGGTTAATGGAGTCTTCAAATAATCTGAATTCCATAAAAGACAACAAAATATATAAACTGCTTCAATGATATCAGGATTAATTTTTCGTACAATTGGTAGTATCTTTTCCCATGAAGAAAAAATAATATTAAATACATTTTGCAAATTTATAGGCATTGTAGATCGATGAAGCGTTTCAAATTTAAAGCAATCACCATTTTGAAGCATAATATATTTGTCATCCAAAATTGAGCCTACAGTATTCAAAGTATCATATAGTCTTTCAAACATTAAAAATGGTTCACGAAATCGATGAATTAATTCAGATTTATCAGTTTCAGGAAGATCACAAAAATATGGAAATTCATTAAACATTGTAAGTCCATGAACAGCATCAAAATGATTCATTTGAATACAATCATTAAAATTGAATTTTTCTTTTACCGTTGGAGTATTTTCATTTCGTTTGTAATGATCAAATCGAAGTTTGGTAAAATTAAGGTAAACTTTTAGCATCTCCGATAGAACTGGATACTTCTGTTCATAGATATCCATTGAGCCTTGAACGATCTAAAAAATAGAAGTATTTAAAAAGAGTTACAAAGTAAAAGCAATTGTTTGAAGCAAAATTTTAAGAAAATAGTATTGATTTCTTCTTTTTAATAACAATAAATAGAAAAGAGAGCTGCAGTTCCCGAAAAGCTTTAAAAAGAAAAAAAGGATGTGGTTTGTTTTAAGAAAAAGCTCAATAATAAGAAAAGCAGTCGGCGAAAACTTAATGGCTGAAAATATCGAATAATGCTTTTCCGTTAAGCACAATTTTAATGCACATTATACTTTGTCTAACATCTGTTCATTATAAATAGTTTAAATAGTTCGGACTAAAACTCATTCTTTTAAAAATGAGTTTATTTAAAAATTTGCCTATACATATCAGTGATGTACGAAACTACAGTAATCACACAACTCCCGAAACTTTTTTTAAGTTAACAAAGTTCTAAGCTTGGTAGTTAATTCTTACACGAAATAAATTGCTGAAAAAACAAATCAATGAACCTTAAAAGAAGGAAAGACAGCTTCAGTTTAAAAAAAGTATGTCAGTTTAGTCGTCATAGAAATCCAACGAAGCTGACCTACTTCAAAAACCGATACAAGTTTCGTTTCAAAGAATTTTTAATTTATGCAGCAACATTATGTAGAAAAGTAACCACAAAAGCTCAAAAAATTCCAACTTTCGATAAATTAAATTGGAAACATTCGTGATTACTGTAGCTTCATATTTATCTGTTGAAGATAATACTATATCTAATATCCTTCTTAACTACAGAATTTATATGTATCAAATATCTCAAAATCCAATTTAAAGCTTATTAAAAACATATATTATATGACCAACAATCTCACCAAAACGCATACCTCCAATTTTTGCTTCCATGTTTCAATAGGAATTTCTCGAATAATATTTTCTGCATTAGAAGATCGCCTTTGTTGTTGTTGAATATAACCAGCTTGAACATTTTCACCACCACATACGGTTGCTGCTGCACCAGAAAAATTTTCATCATTTACAGTACCAATACTTCCACCACCCATAATAACATCATGAATAACATTTTCAACTCGATCATCACCAATTGTTGGAAGCCATTCACCATTCCAATTTTGTGCAGATACAACATCCAAGATTTTCTTAATTCTTTCAACTTCATCCAACATATTAAAAGGATTCAGCAGCTGAGTTCTTCCATTGAAGCAGATTTGTTCAGCAATTCGGCAAATATGAAAAGTTGAAAGCCATGGAGAAAGATTTTCATTGATCGTTGAATCAACAGTATTCTTATCAGCAAGTTCAAAATGCAAAGGATCTAGCAATTTTTCAACAGCATATTTTATCAACCAAAAATCTTGCGTTGGAGGTTGTTTCAGTGAATCAAAATATCCAACTTGTTTATCAGTGGCATGAAAAGCAGCTAGCACAATTCGTTCACGGCCATGAAGAAATGGAACAAGCAAAAACTTTGGAGCTTCTTTATTCATAAATATAAAATCATTGATATTATTATGACGAGGATTTAAAGAGAATTTGGAAGAGACAACACTCACATTTGTACCAAATTTCTTGAAAGCAGCAATTGCAGCAGCTTTTATAAAAGTATCAACTTGAGTTAAAAGCAAATCCAATGAAGTTGGAGAAGGTGATGATGAGATTGTTGAAGAGGTCGGAGTAGAAGTTAAATTTAGGCCACTTGTTATTAACGGTGTTGGAGATGTTGGTGCACTTGGGATTGGTGTTGTTGGAGGTGGAATTACTGCTGCTGATTCATTTGATGTTGAAGATGCTGTTGCTGCTGAAGATGATGTTGCTGCTGTAGAGAAACTTCGCATTGAAGGTATTCTTGGAGTTTGTAATATATCATTGTTGGCTGATCCATTGAAACCTCGAATATCTGTTATTGTTGTCGATGAAGAAGATATAATTGTATCATTATTTGTTAAAGATCGTAATAAAGTTGGTGTTGGATCATTTGGGATTATTGAAGATGCTGAAGATGATGAAGTTGTTGTTGCTGTTGCTGAAAAATTGGTAGAGATTCTTGCTGCTCCATTTTTTGTTGGTGTTGATAGATTCGTTGCTTTTGTAAAATGTGATGTCGGAGTTGATGGAGTTGTTGTTAATCTCGACGAAGGAATTCCTGCATTTGTTGCTCCTCCTGCTGCTGTTGAAGTGACATTGTTAAAGTTCGTTAAAAATGGAAGAACAATATTCGGCAGTGAATCCATTTAATTCCCTGAAAAAATATACATGTAAAAAGATGAAAGTAGCACAAAGTTATTTTTTAATAAGTGTAAAAAGTTAAAAAAAGCACAAAGTTATTTAAAGAAAAAGTTAAAAATAGAAATTTGCGCGGTAAAAAAGTTGCATCAACAAAAAAAACAAAGAAGAGTCAAAAAAGAAGAAGAGGAAATTGATTAACATTCTTGGCAAAGAAAAAAATGGTGTTGTTGCAGCAGCAGTGTAACTTTCTCTTTTTTTCTATATTTTTTTACTAACTAAAAAAAGTGAACCATTTTCTATAGCAATAAAAAATCTGAGGTCGAAGCAATTAAAGAAAACCGTCGAAGAATCAGAGAAATTTTTAAAAAGAAAAAGTAAGAAGATTTTAGGGCAAGAACTAATTGTGTGTTATATTTTTTATCGGATAATTTCGCGATGAAAATAACACGAATAATATGCATAACATAAACTTTTGGTAAAACATGCAAATTTTTTTGAAAGTAGAAAAAATGAAATTGCTTGAACAAAATTTTAAAAGATTTAAAAGTTTGCGTTTCGAGTAAGGATGGCTCCAGGCCCATTTCCGACCCTGTCGCGGGCCCGGGATTTTTTTAGATTTAATAAAAACTCATCATGTTGTCTGATAACAACTATCAAGGGCTAGAAATGCTCTTATGGAAGTTTTAAAATTTACATTTTAAATGCCCACGGGCCCGGTTTTTGGGCCAAAAATCACAAAAAACGCTAAAAAGTGCATAAAAACCGGGCCCGTGGGAATTTAAAATGCACATTTTAAAATTTCCATAAAAGCACTTCTAGCCCTTGATAGTTGTTATCAGATAAGATGATAAGTTTTTGTTAAATCGAAAAAAATCCCGGGCCCGTGGCTGAGCCCAAATTGGGTCTGGAGTCATCTTTAGTTTCGAATCGAAAACCTTTCGTGATACAAAAACTTGGAGATTTTTCAAGTAACAAAAGGTTCAAAATTTTTCGTGAAAAGATTTTTGTAGCAGATTGATTCTTTAAGGGTTAATTTGCATTTTTAACCCTTAGAAAATTAATTCAACAAAAAGAGAAATTTGCTAAAAAAAATAAATGCCTCCTAAGAAAAATGACAACACCAAAGGTAATAAGAAAAAAGATTTTGTCCTTGAAAGTAATTTCAACAAAAATACCATATCGAGGACCAGGTGTAGTTTTATAAAAAAACAGAAATATAAAAAATTCCCAAAAATTTAAGGAGTCATAGAAACATCTGGTTTTCTTTACCAATTTTTTTTAAAAGAGCAATGGCCCATTGCAATGGCAACCATCATAAAATGCATCCTTTTCTTTTTTTTTGTTTGATGGTTAAAATTTGCCTAGGAATAAAAACAGGGATGTAAAATAAAAAACTGACAGAATCAATAACAACTTTGTATTTCTTTTTTGTGCTTGTTTCGGTGGTTTTTATTTTTCATGGGATCGCAGATGATGTTTTCTAAAACACTATGGTATTTTTCCGAGAAAAATCCGTCATACACTAAGAAAACATTTTCGTGTCGAAACATTTTAATGCGTTTTTTTCTGCATTTTTTTCAAGCTTGTTTATTATTTTGGCTATTTTTAATTATTTAAAATAAGCATAATGCTTTTTAAATGATAAAAATTGGTCTAGTAGTTGCTGAGATCTGCAAAAATCGAATAAAACAGAAATTTTTTGTTGTAGAAAAAAATTCATCAAAAGGTTTCGACGCGAAAATGTCTTCTTAGTGTATGACGGATTTTTCTCGGAAAAGGAAGAAAAAATTCCATAGTGAAAAATACAAGAAACAACATAAAAGTGTTCGCTTGCTACAATTTTCTCATGCTTTCATTGGATTGCATACAGTCAAAAAAGGGGGATAAAAAAGAAAGAAACTTAAATGATTTTTATAAGATATGCTCTATAAATTTTACAATTTTTTGTGAATAGTGTTTTTTATATTTTGACATCAAGGCCGTCGAAATCGGCTTCCTTTGATCTGCGGCAAGATCCTTTGAACCTTCCGCAGTTTAAAACAAATCTAAGTTTAGTGTGACAAATTTAAACAATTCATTTTGACAACTTAGTTGTCAAAGTGAATTTCTGACAACTACATTGCTTATAACAGTAACATACATTTACCTTTGTTTTAATGGTATAAGAAGAAAAAAAAATTTGTAAGGTATTTCTGCTTTGGAATAGGCACACTTTTAATTTTTTCGAAGCAATTGTTTTTCAAAGTTTTCATTTTTTTTCAAAAATGTTGTTATTGTTATACATAATGCTTGCTATTTGTTTAACATATATATCATAGAGTAGTAATTTTTTTGTTGATATTTTAAAATTGGGATTTTTTTTTTAAATATGCTTTAAATATTCAAAAGAAGTGAAAACGACACAATCAAAATTACAAGCAAATGTGATGCAAAACATTGAATAATAGCAGCGTTATTTTTATGGCTCTGAAAAAGAAAACTGATTTTTTGCTCTTTGCGGTCAGTGTTGTGCTTTTTTGTTTTAGTCGCCTCCGACTCCGCCTCCGCCTCGGAGGCGACTCGGAGGCGCCTCCGGAGTCGCCTCCCAATCGCCTCCGGACCATTTTTTGCATTAAACAAGTTATAGAAATAGAAATCGATTTTTTTTTACTGTTTTCATACATTATTAGCAATTAAAGACAAAAAATGGTAATTTAAAATATTTTTTACTTATTTAAAATCGAAAAAGCCGCTTACAGTATATTTACTGTCCAATTTTTACTTTGATGTAACAAAAGGCAAATAAATTTTATGCCAGTATTTTTCCATTTAAAAGATTTTCGACAGTGGTGAATCCAGAAATGACACTTCTGGAAGCACCAAAATTCCGAAAATTCCACTTTTCTTACATATTCAGATGAAAAACTAATCACAACATGGAGGCGCCTCCGAGCACGTGCCTCCGCCTCCGACTCCGCCTCCGCCTCCGGAGGCGCCTCCGGAGTCGCCTCCTCGCCTCTGGAGGCGGAGGCGCAACAACACTGTTTGCGGTTTCGTTTTTCTTTGTTCCATCCAAATCGAACATTTTTGAATAAGGAAAAAGCTAGCAATCTTAAAAAATGTTGTGCACAAAAAAGAAAAAAATATATCGATTTCATTTGCATTTATGCTTCAATCAAACATAAACTGACAATGATTTTTAGGAAAAAGATGTCTTCTTCTTTTTTTTCTTAACCAATTTTTTTCAAGAAAAAAACTCTTTGAATATTTAAATTAAATAAAACAAAATCGTTACTAAAAAACATCAAATTTTACTATGTTTTTTTAAAATTATTGTGACCGTAAAAATTTTGCAGAAAAAATGCTTAGAATCATTTTTTTTATCAAATAGTTAAAAACAGGCAACTAACAATGCTTTGAGGATTTAACATTGGACAGCACCTTGAAAATTTTAATAAAGGTTTAAAAACTTTTGACAAAAAGAAAAAAAGGCATTGCTGATGGTTTTTTATTCTCCATGGGATCGGTGTTTTCGATTTTTTGATTTACAAATAACAAAATAAAACGTATACATATTTTTTTAAACCTTTTATCTGTCACGCAGGACGAAAGGGGACATATTATGACACCAAAAACTAGTTAGACAAAGTGATAACAATTCAATAGGTTTTTTATTTGTGAATTTCTTGAATTCATCCATCCATCTTGTCGGGGGTCTTCCAACAAGACGTTTTGCATTTGCCACAACACGTTCGAGGCGGATAAGCATTTTACAAACTTTTGTTTCCCATTTGGTCGTTTCTTTATTTCATTCTGTTAATTTCTACAGAAAGCTAAACCTTTGGCAAAAAACAGCTTTATCGGGCTGGCAAATCGCTAAACGACCAAATGGGAAGCAAAAGTTTGTTGCAAATTCACGTTTTTGCGAACGTTTTGCATTTGGATTCCATTCAGTCAGTTGTCGATTCCAACGATCTTCAGGAAGTTTCATCAGCCCACAGCGAACTGAAAATCTCTTGTTTGTTGATTTTTTGGCAAAGCGTCAAAATCAAAAAAAGCAAAAAAAGTGATGTTTTGGTTTTTATCATAAATAATTCCTGAATTATCAAATTAATATTTTTTTGTTTCTAGGGTAAAAAACACTGAAAAAACTGAATCTGCCACATATGGAATACCCAAAATGGACGATTTTGAGGGTTTTAGGACGTGTTGAAAATGACCCTACCTTTCAAAAATTAATAACTCAAAATTTTATGCAAATTTTTTTCTCACCAATGTTACCATGAGATTCAGCAGGTTCGATTCTATATGGTGACGGTTGAATTTTGTTAAAAATACTGAACGTTTTTGAAAAATCTCAAAAATACTGATTTTTACAGTATTTTTGCACATTTTGATGCTCTTAATCATCTAGAATTAACGTTTTTTCCTCGATTATGTGTGGAATATATCAAGAAATGATCAAATAATATGTTACAATGCCATATATATGTTATACACAATATTAACTAAAAAGAAATAATGTTAAACTATATGTTACTTCATCAAGATGTGTTTTATTCAACATCACTTAAAATTCATCCGCATTTGTTGGATTTCTTTGTAAACTAATGTGAATTATTGTAGTTTTTCCAAATAATTGTGGATAGTATCAGAATTCTTTTATTTTGTAGGTTAGATGATGTATAACATCCATGAACATATTTACATGTTTATCCTCTGATTTTACTATTATTAAATAAATAATTATTTTTATATTTCTTTGGCACAGAGGACATCTTATCTCTTTTTAGAGTTAAAAAATAGTTAAAAAAGATGATACGTGCATAAACATAAATAACCAAAGTTTTAACTTAGTTAAACTTTACATTGCTTTTATACTATTGGTGTTGTTGCTGATGACAGAATTTTTCCGATGTTTTGTTATTAAGTGCGTTTAACATTTGTACTATATTTTTTAATCATTTCTTGATATATTCCACACATAATCGAGGAAAAAACGTTAATTATAGATGATTAAGAGCATCAAAATGTGCAAAAATACTGTAAGAATCAGTATTTTTGAGATTTTTCAAAAACGTTCAGTAATTTTAACAAAATTCAACCGTCACCCTATAGAATCGAACCTGCTGAATCTCATGGTAACATTGGTGAGAAAAAAATTTGCATAAAATTTTGAGTTATTAATTTTTGAAAGGTAGGGTCATTTTCAACACGTCCTAAAACCCTCAAAATCGTCCATTTTGGGTATTCCATATGTGGCAGATTCAGTTTTTTCAGTGTTTTTTACCCTAGAAACAAAAAAATATTAATTTGATAATTCAGGATTTATTTATGATAAAAACCAAAACATCACTTTTTTTGCTTTTTTTGATTTTGACGCTTTGCCAAAAAATCAACAGTCAGTTCGCTGTGTCAGCCTTTTTCAAATCAACTGATATTCGTTAAGATCCTTTGAGCTTTAACAATATTTTGAAATAAAAAATTTTTGTGTGACAAATGTGAAATTTTTCATTAAAACAACTGCAATGCTTAGAACAGTAATATATCATACATATACCCTTGAAAGAAAAAAAAGCTTGTAATGATCATCTTTTTTAGAAGGGGCATACCTTTGATCTTTTCCCGCTTTCAATTGCCTTCCCCCAAGGATATTGATGCAATAATTTACTTTTTTTAAATTGTAATGTTGTAAGTGATACCCTACTATGGCTATATTTTAAACACATTTATCATATAAATGTAATCCATCTGTTAATGTTTTAAATATGGGTTCATTTTTTAATTAAATATTCAAAAGGAGCAAAAACGACGCAAAGAAAAAAAAACAAGCAAAAGTGATGCAAAAAAATTGAATAACTGCTACGTTGTTTTTATTCAAAAATGGCTTTGAAAAGAAAATTGATTTTTTGCTGTTGCGGTTTTGTTTTTCTTTGTTCCTTTCAAATTGAACATTTTTGAATAAGGAAAAAGCTAGCAGTCTTAAAAAATGTTGTGCACTAAAAAGAAAAAATAAATCAATTTCATTTGCATTTATGCTTCAATCAAACATAAACTGACAATGACTTTTAGGAAAAAGATGCCTTCTTTTTCTTTCACATTTTTTTATTTAAAACATAGACTCACAAAATTACCTTTAAAAATTTATTTCAAAAAAGAGAATAAAATTTTTTAGTTTCGTCGGTAAAAATAAAAGCATTGAATTGAAAGACATCATCCCATACTCGACGGAAGAAAAAAATTTATTCAAGTAATAAAGAAAAATGAATCAAAGAGTGACCCTCGTGTGAAAAAGGTTTCATTCACCGCGCTTTTTTGATTTCAAAAAAAACTGCAGTTTAACCAAAAAAAATGCAACACCACATTTTTAGAAAAGAACAAATTTTAAAAAATAAGGCGCGAGAACGATTCAACAAAAATAGAAATTCATTTATTCAGTTTATTTTTTGTTGAAAAAACACTTTTTGAATATTTAAAATTTTGTTAAAAACTGTTGCAAAAAGGAAACTTGCGTTAAATTTTACAATTTTTTATTTAAATATAAAATTATGGTGACCTGGAAAAAGTTGCCAATGACTGTATTAACCATTTTTTTATCAAAATGCATGAAATAGGCAACTAGACAAATTTCTGCTATAAAGTTTTAACTTTTTCCCCAAATATGATTATTCCGTTTCATTTATGGTCTTAAACAAACGTCTAAAAGTTAGAGCGGCAAATGATCAGCCGAACTCGTTTTATATCTAATAAAAGTTACAGTATCTGTGAGTCAACAGGGGTTGCCGAAAAACATGACAAAATAGAGAATTTATATATCAGGTAATTCGAAAAGTTCGTGCGGGTGTTTGACCCGCTGGCATATATTTAGTTTTTGATGAAATTTCTTATTTTCTTTTTTAATAGGTGCTCATGGATGTTAGAAATGATGCCTGAAAAGGGTTTTTGGCAGTTTTCGTTTTTGACGGATCTCGGGCGGATTTACGAGGATCCTCCCGGATTTCCAGGTATTTCGAACAGAAATATTATAAAAAAGTAAGCTAAACATGCAAATTTTTAAACAAAATTGTAGAATAGGATGTTGGAGACCTGACAGAAAACATTTTGCCAAATTTTGATGTGCCGGATTTGATTTATGCAAATTTTTCCTTCAGTACTCAATTTTTACTGTTTTTTAATAAGTTTTTTATTATTTTTTTGATAGAATGTGTCAAAAATGATTAGAAATGATAAATAAAGGTCTTGTGAGTCCATTGGTATGCATTGGAACCATCAAAAAACATTTTTTTGATTTTTTAACAACCGATGAAATGGTACGGTAGGTTAACACACTTAAGATGTATCTAAATGACTAAATTTGCGTTTTTATTACAAAAAATCTTTTACAGGACACCTCAACAGACTCCCCAGTATCCATTCTGACTAAAAAAATCAAAAATAAAATTTTTGATTTTTTTCGACTTTTTCACGTGGTCCCCCCTTTGACGATTTTTTGATCCAAAGGGGGGACCACGTTAAAAAGTCAAAAAATTTCAAAAGATTTTTTTTACTTTTTTTGCTTAGAATGGATACTTAGTAGTCTCTTGAAGTGCTTTTTAAAAGATTTTTGCAAAAAAAATACCATTGACACTTTTAAAGCCCGAGAATGTGAAACATCTACCGTACCATTTCATCGGTTGTTAAAAAATCAAAAAAATGTTTTTTGATGGTTCCAATGCATACCAATGGACTCACAAGACCTTTATTTATCATTTCTAATCATTTTTGACACATTCTATCAAAAAAATAATAAAAAACTTATTAAAAAACAGTAAAAATTGAGTACTGAAGGAAAAATTTGCATAAATCAAATCCGGCACATCAAAATTTGGCAAAATGTTTTCTGTCAGGTCTCCAACATCCTATTCTACAATTTTGTTTAAAAATTTGCATGTTTAGCTTACTTTTTTATAATATTTCTGTTCGAAATACCTGGAAATCCGGGAGGATCCTCGTAAATCCGCCCGAGATCCGTCAAAAACGAAAACTGCCAAAAACCCTTTTCAGGCATCATTTCTAACATCCATGAGCACCTATTAAAAAAGAAAATAAGAAATTTCATCAAAAACTAAATATATGCCAGCGGGTCAAACACCCGCACGAACTTTTCGAATTACCTGATAATGTTTAAAATGTTTGAAATTGCTCAAAATTGCAAAATATAAATTTCATAAAAATTTATGCAAATTTTTGTCAGTTGATACTGCTTTAATTAGGTATTTTAATGAGGTATAGGTACATATATTTCAATCTTGAAGATTTAAGGTGAACCCGGAAAATCATATTTGGTGAAAAAATGGCTAGGGCATATGTGGATGTTTATTTGTTTATAGTGCCCTTATTAAGGCAATGTATTTAAAGGTGAAAAAAGTAATTATAATCTGTTTTATTATGGCTGTAGTCCTTTTACAACATTAAAAACAGGTGAAAACAAATTTTTTTAACAGTTGTAACAGTTTTGTTTAAGATTTTACAACAGTTCAAAAATAATAACAACTCTTGTGCCCCCTTCTAAGGTCATAAGCAATAATTTTTCCACCTGCAAAAAATTAAAAATTATAGGTTTTTGGGGAGAAATAAATGTTTCAGAGAAATTTAAATTGTAAAAACTTAATCATAAACCCATTAATAGCTTCTATGAATATAAACTTTTATTATTGTTTAATATGTTATTAAAGAATGACTTTCTTAAAGTTATATAAATGGGTGCAAAAAATTGTATGTTATTATTTTATGGCATTTTACAACAATTTTGTAAATTTTTATCTTTGGTGAAAGTTGTTGTAAGCTAATATAGATAGAGACCGGCAGGGAACTCTTTTCTTTTCTCTTTTTCCTTTTTTTTCTTCGTTACCGTAACGAAAAAACGAATTTGCGCATACTTTTTTTTACAAATTAACTATTTATCCTACCAGACGTATTTTTTTACGCTGATTCCGAATATGTCACTTTTGAAAAAGTTTTTTCTGTTAAAAATACCCAAAATTTGCATTTTTAGATGTTTTTAAGCTTTTTGACTGCTGTATCAATCGATATCACCTAAGCGACTTATACCATCGGATAACCCTTGAAAAACTGCATATATACCGAAAAGGAAAATCACAGGAAATCACAGGAAAAAATATGGCATTAAACGCAGAGCTAAGAAGTTGTTAAAAATTGCAAAAAAAAGTTGCAAAAAAAGTGCAAAAACATTTTTCTCTCGACAAAAATGAACGCACCACGAAAGTTTTCACGACAAAAAAGTGTTCCTTTTTGTTTTTTTTCGACGAAGAATTTTTGTTTGGTACTATTTTTTAATTGCTATTTTCGGCATTTTAATGATTTTTAATAATTTTTTTGATTTTATTTTCGGCTTAATCACGTTAAAAAGTACCTAACTCACCCAAAAAAGCATTTTTTCACGAAATTTTTTCTATGACCTGCCGGTCTCTAAATATAGAGGTAATAAGAAATCATGGAAATATACATGTATATTGTTATGATCCATCACATAATTTGCATATCGTTATCAATTTTATGTTTAAAATTTTTGATTCCAGTTTTTTACAAAAATTTTATTCTTTCCACTGACAACACAAAACAATTATCAGCAATAATTACGCAATTCTTTATTTACATAATTTTTACAAGTTTTTGTTCATGCATTTATCGTGGATATTCAATGGTATTTTGGCGTCCATTTGAAAATATCTATGATGAAAGAATACTATTTTGGTTAGCAATGATACCATTTTCATGTCAATATATTGGATATGTCCTTGAAATTTGTCTTTGTATTGATCGATGTTTTACGGTACTGTACCCTGTAAAATATTCTTCAAAATACCGAAAGCTATTTAGCTATGCTTCATTTTGTGCTGTTGTGGCTGTTATGGCAGCATATTTCAAATTTGGTCCAATTTTAGATGCTATTCCAAAACAAAGTTCAACCTTTTGTGCTGTTTTTGGTTGCTTAATAAGAAATGTAAATCTTACACCTTTGATTAATGCAACATATGTCATTCAAGGAATAAATATTTTTTGGGGTCTTTTTTTACTTTTTCTTGTAAAGAAAAAACTCGTTTCTGTAGACGCCAATAAACGAATTAATCGAACTGTTTTAACTATAATATTTTTTCAAACATTTTTTGATATTGTCCCAAATAATGTCTCAACAATTATTTTAAAAGTGAGTGTTTTTGAAAATTTCATGATACATTAAAATTTAAAGTGACTGAAATTTAAAATTTAAAAATAAATTACTAAATTTAAGAAAACCTCATAAAATTCTGGCAAATTGTCCAGAATGCCAAAATTTGTAATACAGGGTGATTCAAGAAAAAGTCCGATTAAAGAATGACTATAACTTTTTAAATTTTTAAGTTTAGAAAAAAATGATGGTACCATTCGACTCAGCATTGGTTGCCATTTTTAATTATCTAAAAAAATTTAAAAAATAAAAACTTTTTTTTTCGAATTTCACGTACTCCCCCCTGTGGAAAAAAATCGTTTTTAGATCTGTTTCACCTTTTTTCACTTTTTTTCATTCACTCTCTTCGAAAACAAAGAATATGCAAAATTTCCTATTGTTAAAACACAGTGAATGAAAAAAAAGTGAAAAAAGGTGAAACAGATCTAAAAACGATTTTTTTCCACAGGGGGGAGTACGTGAAATTCGAAAAAAAAAGTTTTTATTTTTTAAATTTTTTTAGATAATTAAAAATGGCAACCAATGCTGAGTCGAATGGTACTATCAATTTTTTCTAAACTTAAAAATTTAAAAAGTTATAGTCATTCTTTAATCGGACTTTTTCTTGAATCACCCTGTACATTTAACCCATAAATTTATGTTTATAAGCATAATACGTTTTTTCAGACTTGGAACATTGAAATTATTGATGTCATTGGTCCATGGGGTGCAACAATAACAATCATAAATATGACAATTTGTGCCTTTTTTTATTCAAGAACTTTTCGACAATCTTCTTCCAGAGCTAGCAGAGTAGTTTCAATTACTAACAGCCAAAACTTGAATCATAGATAAAAATTTTTGTGCAAAACTTTTACAACTCCAAAATTTCAACTTTTGAAATTCAACAACTGTTGAATTATGTTAATTTTCACTTTAAAATATTTTTTAAAATTAACTTTTCCCGTTTGAAAGACTGCTACAGTATAGTGGTTTTGATTAAACCATTTGAATAATTTTTCTGTTGCTTTTATAAAAATTTTTTTCATGTAAATTTGTATAATACATCATAAAAAAAGAAGCACAAAAATTAATTAAAAATATGCATAAAAAATTGTTCAAATTTACATGAATTGTTGAAAAAAGTGAAGAAACAATCTAAACCAAAGAAGTGCCAATTTAAACTTAACAATTTCAATGTTCATGAAAATAATAATATTTAATCTTGGTTGCATCTATATTTTATTAGTAATGTTTTGTTTAATCGGAGCAACACGTTTCAATGAATGTGGTTTTAATATATTTGATATTCTAATGATGTAAAAAGCTGCAAATTCTTTTCGAGCTGTTTTACTGAAATTAAAATTAAAATATAATTTACATAATGCAAACAGAGTGAAACACACAAAACCACACCAACTTTTGTCAAGCATTTGTAAAAGTTTGTTTAAAACAAATATGTAAATGAGGACACTATGAGCATGTCTAGCCGTTTTTTGAGCGAGACCTATTGCATTAGATAGCCTGAGGGCTTGTTAACCCTAAAATATTTTCGGTGAATTATGCAAATTTATGGAAACACTGTTCGAAAAACGTGCGTGAAACAGAGTTTTTTGAAAAATCTTTGACCCGGGGGTCGTAAATTTTTCGAATTTCTATTCCATAAATTTGCATAATAAAAGGCGATTCAACAGAAATACTTTGGAATTATACATAACTGCCCTAAGGCTATATAATTGGATAGGTCTCTTAACGGGCCAACCAACCTGAGAAATAAAAATGATGCGCTTCCAGATAAAGCTAAAGCATCATTGACGTACGGCAAAATGGTCGCAAAAAATTCAATCATACTAGCATTGGTTGGAAATAAATATTGTAACAAAGGCAAAGATGTTCTCAAAAGTTGAGCAAAAAGTATTATAATTGACATAACTGAAATATGTTCTATTTAATATGAGAATTCTGTCCCTTTTCATGTTTTCTTCCAACAGAAAAATAACAAATAACTTAATTAAATTCAGTTAATTAACTTACACAATAAATGTTGTTCATTTACGCGATAATTTAATGTCCTCTTTTTGTTGTAGTAGAACTTTGCAAACAATAAAGCATTACATAAAGCAGCTCCAAGTGTTGTCGAAAAATATACACCAAAATTTAATGCTCTTACAATTTTCTGTAAATTCAAATTTGCATAAACAATTGTGAGAACTCCATTTGGTAGAAGTGCATATTTAACTGGTTCATGTAATCTCCAACAAATTGTTAATAAAGAAATAATCAATAATAATGCAATATACCACTGCCTTTGCCAAATTTTATTGTATTTCAATGGAAACCAAATTGATGTAAAACGATTAAATGCCATCAAAAAGCGTCCAAAAAATTGTAAAGCTGTCAAAACTGTTGTTGAAAATGACAAAAATGTCGGAAGAATTGCATCATTTACGAAAAATTCAACAGAAAAGATTAAAAAATGATTTGTTTGAATTATAAGAAACTGAAATTTACATATTTACGTCGGATGATGCAACTTTTTCTTACAAGGGAAGGGAACAACCTGTCCTGCCTCTTTTTGAACAAGACCTATTCTATAAGATAGCCCTAGGGCAGTTATGCATGACCCAAAATATTTCCAGGGAATGGCTTTTTATTATGCAAATTTACGGAATTGATCAATTCAATAAATTTGCATACTACTTTGAAGTTCGAAAAATCCACTACCCCGATGTAGGGTTGCGCATAAACGAAAAAAACGATATTTTTTTCTTTCAGTTTTTTCTAACGTTGAAAAGGAAAATACATTTTCGCATCGAGAAATTTTGTCTTAAATGATGTTGAAGGTATTGATGTAGCTTCGTAAAACTGCTTTAATAACCTTAAAATAGCATTATATTATCTTTTTTTATATCTTTTAATATTATAAGCATAGTATAATAAGTTGGTATAATGAAAGAAGTGGCAATAAACATCTTTAGAAAATATAAAATTGCAATTTTTATAAAAACGCTCATTTGGGCGTTCAATCAATCTAGTAGTGTACATCTATGATGGAATATGATGTTCTGCCCTTTAAATATGTTGTTCTCCATAAAAAACTGCATAAGTTATTGGCAATTATAAGTTCCCCGGACACCTCCTAAAAAAGTTCTGCCCCAAGATTCATGAATTTTAGCATGTTTACACTAAGATATTTAATCAATTCATCGGTGTATGCTTATGATGCAAGATAATGTTTAGCTTTTATTATATGTTGTTCCCCATATAAAAATACATCTTTTAAAAGCGAAATGAAGTTCCCCGGATACCTGTAAACAAAATTTTGCCTCAAGGTTTAAGGATTTTTTTGCTTGTATATACAACATTGTTCAATCTATTCATTGTTGCATGTTTATGACGAAATTTGATGATTAACTTTTCATAACATATTTTTCCCTATATAAAAATACATCTTTTCATACAGAAACGAACTTCTCCAAAACTCTCCAAAAAAGATTACGAGGAATTTAAGATAGATATAAATAATGTATATGAAAACAGCTAAAATTCAAAAATACACGAAGTTTTCATATTCTAAACATTTTTTCTATATTTCTAATTACTTATTTTAAAAAAAGAACAAAAAAAGATTGATTAAAACTCAAAAATACAGTATTTCATTTTTTTGCTGCTAAAAAAGTCACCTTCAACATCAGCAACAAAGAGTGCGCAACGAGTCGTAGCTTTGCTGCAGCATGCACGCAATTTTTGAAAGATAAAAATTTTTCAAGAAAAAATACGATTCAGAATTCTTTTATTCTTGAAGCCGCGCAGATTTTTTTCTTTTATTTCTTTGTATAATCTTTCATAATATGAAAAATGCAACATTTTGATACCAACATTGTTTTATATAACGGTCTGGAAGCTGAGATTTTGACAAATTTTAAAATTTTATGCGCAACCCTACCCCGATGATTTTTCAAGAACCCATGTTTCACGGACATTTTTCTTAGAACGAAAAATCCTAGAGGGATTTCCTTTCAAAATTTTAGAAATCTCTCTAGTATTTTTTGTTCTAAGAAAAAGTTGCACCAGCCGTGAAATTCAAGAAAAACTTACAGTAATAAAACTGCAAAAATCAGCGACTAAAACAATTCTAAAAATGTCATAAAAAGCACCATCAAATGTGTACTTTCTTTTAACAATTAAAAGAATAAAAATCGATAAATGAAAAGTATAAAGTAAAAATTCTGCAGCCAAAAATGCTATTTGGTAAGAACTAACTACCATATTTTCCGAACTTTTTTTTAAATCATAGCCGTGAGATTAATTAATTAATTGCACTACAGTTTTTTGAATTACAACAACAAAATTACTTTTTAGAAAAAGATTTTATTGCTTATATTTCATCATAAAAATTTACTCATTTTTTTATTAATTAGTTTCCCAGTGTTTGTTTGTAGACATAGATACGAACCAGTGCACCCCCATTTTTTAATTAAATATAATGAATAGAAGAAAAAGTTCCTTAGCATTCATTTGTCCACAAATCTGCATATTTTTAAATTATAAAAACTGTGAAAGGAACGTTTATAAAAATGAAGCAATGAGAGATGTTCACTTTAATTTATTTTACTTTTCCAATACCAAAATAGAAAAACTTAAAATTTTTGTTGCAAAAATACAAAACTTTACATTTTTATTGTCGGTAATTTTGGTGGAGAATTTGCTGCTTTTGTAATTTGCATTAATACAGTAGTTTTCCTGTTGAAATAAAAAGCTGCAAATTCTTTTCGAGCTGTTTTACTGAAATATGTTTTTAGTTAATAAAAAAATTGATGGCGTTCAAAAACCTTAAAATTAAGAATGATAAACTTCCTGATAAAGCTAAGGCATCAAAAATAATTGGAACAAGTATAGTGAGAATGGCATTAAAAGTTTCATATGCTGGTAACAAATATAAAGAAGCTCGCAAAAATTGTACAGCAAAAATTATTACTGACATATCTGAAAAAAAAAAGATTTTAAGCAATGTATTTTGTGATTAGAAATGGATGAGGGAGCACATCCGAGTATTGTAAGGCAATCCGTTCCGTTCCGACGGATTGATCCGATAATCCGATCCGTGATCCTATTCTTGGAATGTATTAATTATTTCAATCCGTTAATTTGACCCGGCCATAGGTCATGTATAATATTTAAAAACAACTTTTTTGAAAATTTGCATATTTATCCCCTGAGGGGATATCGAGATCTCGTATCGTCAGACCCATTACATCGAAATCTCCATGAAAAACTGCATATGGATCATGTAAAATCTCAAAAATGGAAAATTATGCAAATTTTCATTTCTTCTATGATTATTAATCCGACGGATTGATCCGATATGTATGATTTACCAATCCGTTTTCAATCTGCCAATCTGATCCGTCGTATGTCGGATCAATCTATGATCCGATATTTTGATTTCGGAATAGAACTCGAAAAAAGCGGTCCTGAGTCTTGTAAAATCATTACATTAATTACATACATAGCAAATGTTGTTCATTTAATTGCTGAGAATTTGTTGATTTTCTTTTATTGTAATAAAATTTAATAATCGACAAAACATTTAATATTCCTGCAGCAATTGTCGTAATAAATAACACTAATGTGGATATAGTTTTAATTATTTGTGGTACATTTGAATTGCCATAAAGTGTAACAATGTTACCATTTGGCAATGAAATATATTTCATTGGTTCATGAATTCTCCAACAAATTGTCAAGAATGCTAATAAAATTGTTGCAACAGTATACCACTGTTTTTGCCAAAATCTTTGATGATTAAAAGGAAACAAAGTTGCCGTAAAACGATTAAGTGCCATTAAAAATCTTCCAAAAAATTGGATTGTAACAAAAAATTGTAACGAAAGGGACAAAAATGAAGCAAACCATGCATTTGATAAATAGAATATAGTAAAATACGGAATAAGGGAAATTTTTTGCCCTAATGTTAACTGAAAAAAATTTTGTGATGAAAAAAAAACATGTTAAAACACATTTTTAAGTTAGCAAGTGTCACACGATTCCTCAAACTAGGTGTCCCAAGAATTATCCCTTATTTGAAATCGCTGTAAAATTTTTCTTGTTTAATTTAAACAAAAACGGTTTTTACAGTTGTGTTCAGCATTGGATAGGATTTTGTTTTGGAAAAATATTGAAATCTAAGATATGCAAATTATAACGCTTATGGAGAGCGAAAATAATTCCAAATTTTTGAAAATTGTTTTTTATTGTTACTCTCACATTGATAAGCAACCAAAACATTTAATTATCGTTTTTTATCGTTACTCTCGCTTTCTATTAGCTTACAAATTTGCATATCTCACAGTTGAAATATAACCTTAAAAGCAATGCTGAACACAACTGTGCACATCGTTTTAGTTTAAATGAAACAGGATAAATTTGACAGCGATTTCAAATATGCCCTTATTCTTGGAACTCCATGTATATAAAATCATATTTATTAAAATTGATAAAAGCGACTTACAACTAAAAAATTAACAAAATCTGCCACTAAAACGATTCTAAAAATCACATAAAAAGAACCTTTGAATTTCTCGTTCCTTTTCACAACAACCAATAATAAAATGGATAAATGAAAAGTGTAAAGAATAACTTCCGTGACCAAAAATATTATAAAATATGCGTCAACAGCCATTTTTTATGTTTTGAAATATTTTTTAAAGATAATAATTTTTAAAGAAGCAGCTGTGGTAAATTTTTAAAAAACAGAGAAAATTGGTTTCCTATGATTAATTAAGATTTCATATCAAGAAGAAAATTAAAGCATTATTGTGATAATTAAGCTTGTATCTAATTAGCGCAATAATGCATCTGTATTTTGTGTTAATGTGTTAATTTTTTAATACTTAGTTTACCTTTTAAAATGAAAAACATATTTTATGTTTTTATAGAAAAATAACTGACATAAGGTTTTTTTAACTTTTAAAAATATTTTAGGTACATTTTTTGACAACTTTTGTATTACGTTTTTGTTATCCCAGGCTGTTTCATTTAAAGAAATTAGCATTTATTTTTGTACTTTAATGTCGTCTGCTAAATCAATTGGAATTTCAATTTACCTTTTTTTCTTAAAATGATAATGAGATAAAATTTAATTGAAGATGTAATTATTTCTTTGTCCTTGTTAACATTTTTTCTTTAACTACAAATACGTAGTCGGAACGTATAAATCATATCTTATCTTAATACAGTAACAAGTTAATTAGTAATGAGTACAAGGTGTCACAAAAAAAAGTATAATTCTTTTTTTAAACAAGGAAGAGGGGCTGCCAATACCTATGGTTGGTGCCAACAGGGACTTGGTGGGAAGAGGTACTTGACCCTACAATATCATGGTTACGGTACTTTCGCTTCGAGAGTTGCAGAAGTTCAAAGTTAAAAAAACACGCATTTTTGGGGTGTTTTTTGAATCCCTTTTCCCAAAGCCCCAGGGCAGCTGAAGACCTGTGGTTTTGGGGTTTGGTAGACCTTGACTAACTCTCGTTGTTCCCCATTAGTATGACTTTGGGGGACTTTCGCTTCGAGAAATCCAGTGCGTTAAAAAAACTTTTGCAGATTTTTATACGGTTTTGACTATGTTTGACTTATTGATGTAGTCCACCAAGGAGGAGTTGGAGGCTCATATTTGTTGTCAACAAACTTCAGACCTTTTGTGGTCGATCCCATGCAAAAATATTGAAATCTGGAAAAATGACTTTTTAAGCAGCCATAATTTTCGTATGTTAGTAAGTATACTTTACACATGATGAAATTCAATTCAATGTTAAAGTATCCAAATTGGGCAAAACGCTTTAAATGTATTTTACAGCATTTATCTGTACTATTTTTATTGATTTATAGCGAAAAACAACATTTTAAAACTTTCGTGTATACATAGTTACATGCTATTTACTAGTAAACGCGTTGAAGCAGCTGTTTTTGAACATTTTTAGGTATCGAAAAAAGTCATTTTTCCAGATTTCAATATTTTTGCATGGGATCGACCACAAAAGGTCTGAAGTTTGTTGACAACAAATATGAGCCTCCAACTCCTCCTGGGTGGACTACACCAATAAGTCAAACATAGTCAAAAACGTATAAAAATCTGAAAAAGTTTTTTTAATGCGCTGGATTTCTCGAAGCGAAAGTCCCCCAAAGTCATACTAATGGGGAACAACGAGAGTTAGTCAAGGTCTACCAAACCCCAAAACCACAGGTCTTCAGCTGCCCTGGGGCCTTGGGAAAAGGGATTCGCAAAACACCCCAAAAATGGGGTTTTTTTTAACTTTGAACTTCTGCAACTCTCGAAGCGAAAGTACCGTAACCATGATATTGTAGGGTCAAGTACCTCTTCCCACCAAGTCCCTGTTGGCACCAACCATAGGTATTGGCAGCCCCTCTTCCTTGTTTAAAAAAAGAATTATACTTTTTTTTGTGACACCTTGTATTTAATGATAATCTTTATGCCTTTTGATAATTACGATTTAATTGATACTATTATTCTATGCTTGTTTTCAATAATTTCGGTACTAAATTCGGTTGTTCATAGAGTAAAAGAAAAATGAATCATAAGATGACCTCTTTGTGAAAGGTTTTATTCTTCGTTTATTGATTTCATTTTAAAAAATGCAGCTGAGCACAAAAAGATGCATCAATGCGACCACATGACATTCAATATTTTCTGAAAAGAAAGAATAAAAATTTTTTCTTTATTATTCATTTTTTTTACTAATGCCTTTTTGAATATTTAAAATATTATAATAAAACTGTGATAAAAATTAAATCAAATCAAATTTTGTAATGTTTTTTTTATTTAAAATATTGTGACCTGCAAAATTGTGCTGTAAGATTTCCATGAATAGTTCAAACAATTTTTATGAAAAAATACAAAATAGGCAACTAGACGAATTCTTTTATTTTCAGTAGGGTTGTTCATTTCCCGGGAAATAGAAAAAAAGGTGGGAAATTTCTCGGAGTTACAGTATTCCAAGCTACAATAATACTTTACCAAAATTAACCTTATAACCTACAAAAGGACTGTAAAATACTAAAATTATTCATTTTTGACTATCAGGTCGTTCCAAAAGTTTTGTCGTTTAGTTTTTTCTTCGGCCTGATTCCATAAAGGCTTCAAAAATTCTGAAATTTCGCATGGAGATAGCTCAACATGTAAGTCTAAAGGTGAGATACTGGTTTTTTGGATATCTGGAATTTTCATGGAATTCTGAGGGATTTTCGCGTCGAGATCCGGAATTTTCGATATTCTCTTGAAACGTGCTCTGTAAAAAATCGAATTTGGAGGTTTAAAGCATCATTTTGACATTTTTGGGTAGCCAAGATATTATTCTTATGGAATCTTATGATTTTGGAATTTTCTGGATGCTTCCGGATTCTGGAGATTCTGAATACCAGATTGGGAGATAACACACATCAAAAAATTTTTATTTGATGTTTGTGGATTCTGAAACTTCTGAAGACCACATTCTGCGGATTCTGAAGTCAAAAAAATTTTTTTAAAATTTTACATGTTTTTAGGGTAAAATTTTATGGAGAATTCAAAAAAAATAATGGTTTTTAATTTTTCGGATTCTGAAGACCACATTCTGCGGATTCTGAAGTCAAAAAAATTTTTTTTAATGTATTTTATGATCACCCCTTACATTTCAAAAACATGACGCAATCTCACAATCGGCAACTGCTTTTAAAAGAAATTTGTAAAATCATTTTCGTCTCAGTCGCAAGTGGGGGGTGGTCAATTTCAATTTTTTTTTCTTTCGTTGAATTGAAACATTTTTCAGAGCAACAATGACAAATCGTTGTTGTCATTTACCGGTTAGTATTCCCCCAACACCTTTTCAACAATCAAATTGGAGAAACTTGAACTTGAAGCAAAATCGTGAATGTCTAGATGCATCACTTTGTATTACAAGTGCACCAACACTTAAAGAGTTAGGCCATACTGTAACTGATAGCGATCGGGAAAATGGAAAGGCATGGAATAAATCATCAAAAAATGCAGCTTTTAAAACTTCGAAGAATCATCATTTTTTAAACGATGAAGGGAAAAAAGAAACTCGAATGCGTTTTAGCGATGAATACCGAAAAAATAATAATAGCACCCTTTCCCTTCACATTGCAGCATATGAAAATTTTACTGAATCTGGGTCAAATGAAGATCAAGAATACATTCTTCCAAAGCATCATAAAGTTATTAAAAAGATTACAGATGATTTATTAAAATCTTCAGTAAATCAAGTAAGTCTAAATTTTAAACAAATCAACAAATCATAGTTTATTATTCCTTTGGCCAGGATTGTTTTGAATATCCTCGCCAAAATAATTCCACCGGAAATGGAACACCTCAGGTGCAACAATTCAGAGCATCTCAAAGATTGTTTTCACCAAATTCAAGATATCAATCAACACCCGAGATTAAACAGCATATTCGTCATTTTATGAAAATTATTTACGATAAGAATCCAAATGTTCTTGGCAGTGATATGCAAAAAGAGATTGCGGAAACTTACCCCGATGACGCTCCAACGATCCGTACTTGTCAGAGATGGATTCAACAATTTAAAGCAAATGAAAGGAATGAAGACAGTCTTAGGGATCATAAAAGAACTGGTCGTCCAGGTGGTGTTGAAAATTCTCTTCTGCGTGCATATGTCCTCGAAAATCCACAAATGACAGTAAAAATGTATGCGGAAAAGTTTAATTGTGGAACGGGAACCATTTCAAGACATCTTAAAGAATTGAAAATGACTCATAAATTGGGCAAGTGGTTGCCTCATCGCTTGAGCGCAGCAAATATCGCTCGTCGTCTTGAAGTGGCCACTGATCTTTATGAACGTTATATTGCAAACACTTTAAATCTTGATAAAATTGTGACCTGCGATGAGAAATGGGTCGTTTATGACAACACCGGACGTCTCCGACAATGGGTTCCACCTGGAGCTACAGCAACTCCAACCGCAAGAAGCCCGCTTCATCAAAGAAAACTTCTTTTATGTTTCTTCTGGGATTCGGAAGGTAAATTGAAAAAATTTTTTTATATCAAAAAGCAATTTACATTTTAATTTTTGTAGGCCCTATTCATTTTGAATTCGCGCCACGTGGAGAAACAATCACAGCTGCGTCGTATTGCAGACAACTTGAACGAGTTCAAAATGCAATTATTGAAAAAAGAGGCCCTGGTCGTGAAGTATTTTTTTTACAAGACAATGCACGTCCGCATACGGCACTTGTTACACGACAAAAAATCGATTCTCTTGGATGGACCCTTCTTCCTCATCCACCATATTCTCCTGATTTGTCACCAAGCGATTTTCAAGCATTTTTATCCTTATCAAATTGGCTTCGAGGAAAGACCTTTCAAAATGATAATCAAGTTAAAGAGAGCATCCAAGAATGGATAAACACAAAACCTGCAGGATTCTGGGTTCGTGGCTTTACCAAACTCACTGATCGTTGGCAAAAGACAATTGAAGCTGAAGGAAATTATTTTGAAGAAAACTAGAGCTTCCAGAAAATTCAAAACTTGTGTACTTTCTTTTACAAAAATTATGATAGATATGGAATGATCTTATTTCAATTACGTCCTGTTGCAATAAAATTAGTGAATTACTTAATAAAAATCCCTTTACATTAACAGAATACAAATTCTCAAAAAATCTTTTGACTTCAGAATCCGAAAAATTAAAAACCATTATTTTTTTTGAATTCTCCATAAAATTTTACCCTAAAAACATGTAAAATTTTAAAAAAATTTTTTTGACTTCAGAATCCGCAGAATGTGGTCTTCAGAAGTTTCAGAATCCTATGTTCGGAGTTCGCTCATATCAGGCATTATGTCATTAAAGCATTTATCAGTGGTTTTTCCATCAGAAATCCCACAAACATCAAATAAAAATTTTTTGATGTGTGTTATCTCCCAATCTGGTATTCAGAATCTCCAGAATCCGGAAGCATCCAGAAAATTCCAAAATCATAAGATTCCATAAGAATAATATCTTGGCTACCCAAAAATGTCAAAATGATGCTTTAAACCTCCAAATTCGATTTTTTACAGAGCACGTTTCAAGAGAATATCGAAAATTCCGGATCTCGACGCGAAAATCCCTCAGAATTCCATGAAAATTCCAGATATCCAAAAAACCAGTATCTCACCTTTAGACTTACATGTTGAGCTATCTCCATGCGAAATTTCAGAATTTTTGAAGCCTTTATGGAATCAGGCCGAAGAAAAAACTAAACGACAAAACTTTTGGAACGACCTGATATTTACAGTGTTTTTATTGCACGTTTATCTTGTTTTTAAATGTTTAATGTAAAAACATAAAATATTACCGTAATTTCCCGGGAAAAATCGGGAAATCTCCCGGGAGAGAGAAGTGCACAACCCTAATTTTTAGGCTTTGACATTACACGGGATATATTTAAAACTAGGAACGAAAAAGAGACGCTGATGATGTACGAACCAATTATTAGCATTACTTACACTTCTTCCATGATTGATTTTGATTGACCTTAAATAATCCATAAAGTTTATGGCAAAAACAAATAAATCTCTCTTTCTATAAAAGCTTTTTTAAAAAGGTATGCATTTGTACCATTAAAAAGTTGTGCCATTTATGTTTTTAGAATTTGTTATTTTTCTTGTATTTTTTCAGTCATCCAATTACTAAAATGCGGACAAAAAATTTCTGTTGCTTTTGTACAAAAATTTTGAAAAAACCCGGCACCTATACAACTGTAAAATATTCGTCAAAATGGAAAAATTCTTGTCAACATTATGATGATTTTATTAAAAACAAACCACTTCAAGTTGAAATTGGCAGAAAATCTTTGGTTGCACCATGGTTCACATCAAAGAATGAAAAATGTTTTGCCTGTTTTTCAAAAAATCATAAAACTGAACAGTGCAAGGAAAATTCATCACGTAAGAAATATATAAATATTTAATTAAAGGGAGGGTCCTACTTCTCTGAGTTTTTTTCGTAAACCAATCCTCTTACCGCGAAAATAAATGTGTTGAACATTAAAAAAACTAAATGAAAAGTGTGTTTGTAATTTTTCTTAATTTATTATTAGTTTTTTTCATTGTTCAACACATTTATTTTTGCGGTAGAAGGACTGGCCCATGAAATAAAATTTTATAGGAGTCGGACGCTCCCTTTAACATAAAACTTCTTTTTCAGTTTTGAATATTTTTCTTCCAAAGATCGATTATGAGCTGATACCACGATTTATGCAAATTTTTGATATCATTGAACAATATTTTTTGGCATTTTCTTCCAAGGAAGCATTCAACTATTTTCAGTCAAAACAATTAATTATTGCAAAGAATGCAGTTTATATGGGGAACCAAAATTGTTTGCCTAATTTTGATGGCTCAAATATTTTACATACCAATTCGCTTCGATTTGATTTGTTTAGCTCACATAATGTTTCCAAACAAATTTATGATCGATTGTTTTCTTCAATTTCCTCAAAAGTCTTTATTCTTAATGTAAAAGTTATTTCTATACAATTTACCTCAATTTCTGCAATTAATTTGTCAAAATTTTTGTCCCCCAAACTTATTGAACTTGATTTCCTCGCTGTAAATGTATTTCCTGCGATAAAATGTTCCAAACTTATTGAGATGATCCCAAAT
The DNA here is from genome assembly GCA_024447195.1 of Panagrolaimus sp. LJ2414. NCBI lineage: Eukaryota > Metazoa > Nematoda > Chromadorea > Rhabditida > Panagrolaimidae > Panagrolaimus > Panagrolaimus sp. LJ2414. Next base: position 4,721,277 of record JAMRXY010000023.1, read on the forward strand.
ATTGAAACTTTTAGGGTTCAACGTGCAGTTACGGGTATCAAATATGATGAATTATGGATTAAAAATTTATTAAATACTTGTAAATCATTGAAACAGATTTATGTTCGTGCAAAAAGTCTTTTCTTTGCAGCACCTGGATTCATACCGGTGATTAAGAAAGTTGGTGCTTTTAAATTTTTAATTAATTTATATTATAAAACTGTTTTTTTACAATTTTACAGAAAAATCACAGAAAACGAGATGACATGATTTTGGATGTTGACCGCATCAAAGGTATCAATGCCGATTTACTCCAGCAATTATCTTCTTTTCGTATTAAAGTTAATCTGATTGGTCAAAATTTGAAAGCCAAAAAAATGGAAAAAAAGAATGAAAAATCAAAACTTAAAATGCTGAAACAAGCTTTTGTCAAAAAACGTTGAAATTCAAATTTAATTTTTTGGGCCAAAAAAGATTCCAACATGATGATTTGCAAATGTTTGTGTTTTTAAAATTTTATTTGTCGATATAAAGTTTTATCACTTTTTTGCAATTGTTTTAACGTTCTCAATTCATAAAAAAACTGTATGACACTTTTGACGGAAAGCAAGTTTTACCTAAAATCTTAATTTTGAAAATATTTTAAAAACAAAATTACAAAATTTTTTTATTATCATACAAATATTCTTTTGTGATTTTTTTTTGTGAAAATTTCAGTCTTGAGGAAATTCCTTTAACATAAAACTTTTGTTATGAAAGAAAAAAATTAATTGATTTAATGCTGCTGTCCAATAAAACAGACAGTGCTTTTTAGGAAAAAATATATCTTCTTTATTTCATTATTTTTTTCTAAAAACAAGCTGTTTGAATATTTAATACAAAATCTCAAAAACCTGAAAGTATGTGACAATAATAAAAATATGTTTTTAGTTTTTATGTTATAAAAGCATTGAATTAAACTACCACATCATAGAAAAATATGGATCATAAATAAAGAAATAAAAGAAGAATGAATCACAGGGTGACCCCAAGTGAAAAAACATTTCATTTTCGGTTTATTGATTTTATTTAAAAAAGCCTTTTTAACAAAAAAGGATGCATTAGTATGACACTCTCCAACACAAAAATTTTGGAAGAAAAAGAGGAAACGTTTTTCTCTTGATTCTGTTTATTTTTTTGTAAAAAAAATACAACTTTTGAATCTTTAAAACAATTTTTTAAACACGGTTCGCAAGAGTAAATGACAATATCTTTTTTAACAATAATAAATAATTTTGTTAAAAAAAGCTATCCATTTATCTTTTTTATCAAACAACATATGATAAACAACTTCATTAATTACAGCTCAAATAATTGGTTGGGGTCATTAATAATTAAATGTTGGAATAAAAATATCAGGCTTTGTTATGGTCGTATTTAGATTAATGAAAAGCAATCCGTCCCACTGGTTATGGAAAGAGCATGATTTGTTTATGAGATATGAAATGATCGATAATACCATTGAGATTAAAAATAATAAAAAAATAATAAAAAAAAACGTTTAATTTTCAAACAAAAAATAGAGAATCAAATGTTATTAAATAAAATGAATGCAAAAAAATGATTGCAAAACATATCATAATATATTTCGTACATCTTCAACAATGAGATGCTCATCATCTTTGTTTTGTTTGTGTAATAAATCTCTTTTTTGAGTGAAAATAAAGTTAATTCGATTGAAAATAATATTATAAATTTTTTGTAGAAGATACTTTTCCGTTAAATTTTATGTTAGCAAAGATTTTAAAAATGAAATTAAATTTTTTATAATTCTTCCTCATATTTTGTTCATGTTATAAACGTCATTTTTATTGTTCTCTCTATAACAGATATATAGATATTGTTTGGATTTCTTTTGGTAGAAATTCCTCGTTAGTTTTATTAACGACAATTTTGTGAAAATTGACTCCTTTTTGCTTTATTTCTTTCCTTTATTGTGTTTATTTTTTTCCTTACAAACCCTATTGATCATGTTAGCTCATTAGGTACTGTATTAATGTTGAAAATATTGAAAATTACTGTATTTAATCGCCCACATAAATGTGAAAGAATTACGGTAGGTTGATTTGAAATTACTAACTATCGGGGTCATGTGGGCTCATTAGGTACTGTATTAATGTTGAAAATATTGAAAATTACTGTATTTAATCTCCCACGAAAATGTGAAAGAATTACGGTAGGTTGATTAAAAATTACTAACTATCGGGCTCTGACTTGAGAGACTTGCTTTAACATATGTAAATCTGTTCTGACAATAGGAAAATTAATCGATTTAATGTTTTGCTTCTGTCAAATAAAAATAGACAGTGCTTTTTAAAAAATAAGTCTTCTTTATTTGAAGCTTTTTACATCAAAATAAGCAAAGTTTTAAAAAAGTCACATTTTACAGCATAATTTAGTAATATACTTTCTACGATAATCAATAATTATTTAAAATACTTCAAACTTTTGATTATAAAAAATTAATAATAAATTATTATTTATCTGCAGATTTTATTTTAAAAAGAATTTTTTTTTCTTTTTTGAATAATTTTTATTAAACATAAGTTTCTTAAACATCAAAACAAACAATCAAAGCAAAAAAAGTACAATTATTTCAGAACAAAAAATTGATTTATTTTTGATTCATCTTTGACAAAGTTTCAAGCTGCTTCATAAAAATATCTTTCAAAGCATTTGTTTGAATTTCGAATAGTTGTCTCATTGCATCAATTTGTCTTGCCATGATATCAGTAATTTGATGTTGTTCTTGATTTTCAGCAGCTGCAACAGTTTGATGATGCTCAGGAACATCTACAAGATCAGGCAGAACAGCGAATTCATCATTTTCCAAATCAGATGCAGAAGTCATTCTGAAAAATATTAATAATACATTTAATATTTTATTATAAAACTTTTACAAAATATATAAAATTATAACAAAAATAAGAAACGGGATAATAATGGGTTTTAAATGATGATTGAAAGGGAAGGCTTTTGAGTATTGATTTGAAATGGAATAAACTGAAGGAAAGATTGTAAAAAATGTTTAAAAGCAATGATGAAAAAAGGAATGATTATAACAAAATGATGAGAAAAGGAATATTTATAGGAAGGAATGAGAAAAGTGGTTGAAGGGGGTTGCTTTTATATGGATTGCGTGGCACTTCTTTAGTTTAGTACCCCCTCTCCTTGATTTCTTTCTTCGTTTTTTCTTCATTCATTTTTGCATTGTTTTTTAAAATTTGCATCAGTTTTTTTCAACAACGTCATGAAGACAATGCAAAAATGAATGAAGAAAAAACGAAGAAAAAAATCATGAAGGAGAGGGGGGACTAAACTAAAGAAGTACCAGAATATGTTTTGCAGAAAACGCGTCATTAAATTTAATAAAAAAAGCAATAAAGGATCAAAGGTTGCAGAAAAGCAGCAACATTCACTGTTGTATGATGTGGAATTTCTTTATTGTAAAATGAGCTTTAGTATTCGTATTTGTGTATTTCGCAATCGTTGGTGTCTTTATTTAAAATTGTCTGTGATTCACCTTAGTTTCTCTTTTCATTGCGTCTTTTTTTGTGGAAAAAGAAGCGCATTTTTGGTGCCAGGCAAAGACTGAATGTTGTGCAATCACTTTTTTTCTCTTTCTCTTTGATGGTGTCTTTCTTTAAATGCCAGAAGAGGCAGCTGGCGGAAAGTTTTTCGCAGACAGCTCCTGATCTCTTTGAGCTATGCTTTTGCCAAGGAAAAGATCAAGCAAGGCGTAGTCGATCTGGCCGTAGTTTGTGGGTTGCCTGGTTCTTTAAAAGGAGCTACAGTTCGATAGAAATGGGTCAATCATTTTCAGTCGCTGGGTTCATTCGTCTGTTGGCAGTTTCAGTTAGTGATTCAGTCGGTTGTTGTTTATTTGTTGTTGTTAAAGTTGTGAAATTGGGAATAAAGGTTGAATTTTATTTATTCAAGTTTAGGAAAGAACAAGAGAAAAGGAAAACTAATCGAGGGATAGGAACACCGGGGTCTCAAAATATAAAAGTTATGTTGGATTTTGCCAGGGATTCTTTTTTTTTTGACAATATGCTTTTGTGAATATTTGATACTAAATCACAAAAACCTTATTTTATTATTATTTTGAGAAAAATACAAATAATACAAAAATGGCGCTTTTTTTTCCGCGAAAATGACACAATGAAAAGAGAAACTAAGGTGAATCATTGAAAATTTTAAATAAAGACAACAATGATTACGAAATACACAAATACGAATACTAAAGAATTTCCGACAAAATCCAACATGACTGTTGCTGTTTTTCAGCAACCTTTGATCCTTTATTGCTATTTTTAATGACTCATTTTCTGCAAAAAATTTTCTTTTGTTCTATGATCATTAGACTGTCCTTCGGAATCGGTACACGCTGGTCCCTCAAAAGAACAGCAACGCGATCCATATAAAAGCAACCCACTTCAACCACTTTTCTCATTCCTTCTTACAATTATTCCTTTTTTCATCATTGCTTTTAATCATTTTTTACAATCTTTCCTTCAGTTTATTCCATTTGAAATCAACACTAAAAAGCCTTTCCTTTTTTATCATCATTCGAAACCCATTGTTATCCCTTTCCTTATTTTTGTTATAATTTTATATATTTTATAAACGTTTTATAATAAAATATTAAATGTACTATTAATATTTTTCAGAATGACTTCTGCATCTGATTTGGAAAATGATGAATTCCTAGTTCTGCCTGATCTTGATGATGTTCCTGAGCATCATCAAACTGTTGCAGCTGCAAATCAAGAAATATATCAAATTACTGATATCATTGCAAGACAAATTGATGCAATCATACAACAAACAAATGCTTTGAAAGATATTTTTATTAAGCAGCTTGAAACTTTGTCAAAGATGAATCAAAAATAAATCAATTGTTTTTTGTTCTGAAATAATTGTACTTGTTTTGACTTTGATTGTTTGTTTTGATGTTGAAGAAACTTATGTTTAATAAAAATTATTCAAAAAAGAAAAAAAAATTCTTTTTAAAATAAAATCTGCAGATAAATAATAAATTATTATAAATTTTTTATAATCAGAATTTTGAAGTTTTTTAAACAATTACTGATTATTGTAGAAAGTATGATACAAAATTATGCTGTAAAATTTAACTTTCTTAAAACTTTGCTTATTTTGATGTAAAAAGCTTGAAATAAAGAAGACTTTTTTTAAAAAAAAGCACTGTCTATTTTTATTTTGACAGAAGCAAGACATTAAATCGATTAATTTTCTTATTGTCAGAACAGATTTATGTTAAAGCAAGTCTCTTAAAGGGAGTGTCGCAGTCAGTTTTTTTTATTTTTTTTGACGGACGACGACGACAAACGACGCATTCTTCATCATTGCTTTTTCGTGTTAAAACCACTTTTGGCTATTTCAGGCAACATTTTTCTACACTGACTGCGACACTGCCTTTAAGTCAGTCATTTTCCATAAAAGCTGTTGTTAATAAAATTGCAAAAAATATTTTGACAAAAAAATGAGCAAAAAATGCAACAGAGCAATAAAAAAATTTTCTTTTTTTTTAATTTTTTGAAAGAGAGATTTTACGGAAACTTTGGCTTCCATTAAACATGCTATGTCTGTAATTGTGAATGTGGAAATATTTATTTAGTTAGCAATCTCAAATCAAACTACCGTAATGCATTACTAAGAAATAATCATTAGAAGGTGGCGATTTATTTTTTCAGGTTGGTGCACCTGACACTCAGGAACCCTGAGTTCAGGTGTTTTTGTCTTGACGCATTCATTAAAATTTAGTTTTGTATCTTTATTATATTTAAGGACAGTGAAAAATATGACAAATTTAATAATTTTTTCATTTTTCACAAAGATTTTGAAAAAGAAATTAAATTTTTAAATAATTTTTTCTCATGTTTTGTTCATTTTTTAAATGTCTTTTTTATTTTTCTTTCTATAGCATAGTTATAGATATTGTTTAAATTTAAAAAAAATTTGACAAACTCGATTGAAAAAGATAAAGTTTTTTCAGAACAAAAACATTCTATTCTTTAATTTTTATTATCAAGTTGTGTTTTGAATATTTCATAAATTTAAGATAATCAAAACTCTGAAAAAGGATGAAACATTTAGTTCATAAAATAATTTTTTTTTAATTGGGCAAAAATTATTTTATCAATAAATAAAATTATGTAATGATCAACGATTCCAATACATAAAATATTATTTGAAAAATGCAAAAGTATCTGTTTAGCTTAGGCTTACATTAAAAGCTGTTATCTGACATAGAGCTAAAAAAGTTTAAAAATTAAACGTTTTTAGCTATTTTATGTATGATCAGTGACAAGGCTGTCCGAATAAAAAATTATGATCCGGAATCCGGAATCCCGAATTCCGGAATGCCAAAAATCAGCCGGAATCACGGAATCCGGAATCCGATCCGGAATAATTTATATAGAAAACAAATAATTTTATCCGGAATCACGGAATCCGGAATCCGATCCGGAATTCCGGACAGCCTTGATTCAGTGACAGAAACATTACTTTCAATGGTAGCTATCATAGTTTCTTAGGGGGTGGAGTTCTCCACCCCATGACCGACCGACCGCGGAGCGGTCGGTCGACCATTTTGGTGCAAAGGGGGGAGTACGTTGATTTTGGCCAAAAATCTAAAAATTATAAAGAAAATTTCAAAGGGTGAACCCTTTGGATTTCTGATAAAATTTAGAAAGGTTGTTCATTTTCGATATTGCCTATCTCAGATTAATTTATAATTGTTTACTGTAACATTCTAATTAACACATTCGCAATTGTTGAGGTTTATACAATAACTTATCGATAAAGATTTTAAATTAATTAATTAAAATTGCCTTAACAGAAAAACACCACCTTTCAGGCAGTTTTGTTAACTGAAATAGATAGATTTTTCATGACTATAGCTTCTTCTTGTATCAAGCGTTAAGATATTTACAGAACCATACGTTTGCAAAAGTTTGCTTAGCTTAAAAAGTTGCATCGTTAGCTTTTTTAGCAAGTATGATATTGTTTTAAAACGGATCACTTCGAGAATCTCGAATCGAGATGTTATTTCCAGAATTCTTAAATGTTGCATGGATTCAGTATTGGGTGTTACGCAATAATTATTTAAAAGAAAAGATTTCATAAAATGTGAAAAGCATTTGAAATCTACCTTAAGCCAATTAAAAAAATAGTAAAATGCACATTAAAGGGGGAGACCCACTTCATTTAAATTTTTTAACAGAGGGAGCAGAGAAAAAGAGACATCTCTGCCAGTCAGAGAAAAGAAAAGAGTGCATCTTTTCTCTTCTTCTTCCCTGATTTTCAGTACCGGTAAACAAAAAAGATTTATATGAAGTGGGTATCCCCCTTTAAAGGGGGAGGCGCATCGCCTGTAGTTTTTTTGATGCAAAGTCGATTGCATTTCTCGACGCGAAAACACCTTTCATTGGAGCTTGTTTTTTTCTTCACTGCAGCTGCAAAAAAAGAAAGAAAAAAGCAGCTCCAATGAGTCCCTGATTTTTGTAAAAAAAAGTTCATAGTAGCATCAAAAAAACTACAGGCGATGCGCCTCCCCCTTTAAAGTGACAGAGAAAAGGCCAAGTAAGGGGGTTACGTATAGTTTACTACTAACCTTGTAGTATTTTTGAAATACCTAAAAATTCAAAAAATGTAGCTCAAGTGGTATGGTCGCCATGGCCTTGTGTTAAAATAAAAGCTTCAACATTATATTACAGTCGAACCTCGTCATAACGTTCACTTCGTTATTTTGTACTTTGCCTTTGGCCCCTTCCATCAGCAGCTCGCGTTAATCGGACCTCGTGAAACATCGACGACATTATGTCTCCTTTCATGGTTCATTGAGAAACGTTATAACGAGGTTCGACTGTATTCTTTTAAAAGCTTGAACTATTACTGAATATTTGACTGAAAAAATAAAATAAAATACAAAGTCAAAACGATAAATACAAAATAGTAGTTAACACAAAGCGTTTGAAGATGCTTCTGTTTAGTCTAATATTCATTTAATAAGGTAATAAGTGTAGCGTTATTAGTTACAACTTTCCAAAACATGAAAAAATCTCGACCTTGTAAATGCTAATTAACTTAACTGAAAATACTATAGAGTTGTTTTAAAAGCCTATTAAATTAAACCAAGTTTTTCACAATCACATATACAAAAAATAGCCTTCATAGAAAAAAATAATTTTGCTGTATTACACATTTGATAAATTAATGGCAAAAACTATGTTGTTGTGGCATATCAATTTAAGCTTATCAGAATGATTACTTTCAATTAAGTAATACACTATATTGAACTAATAAATTAAAATGAGAACAACAACATAATCAGAAGTAAAATAACTTAGTAGTAACCCTATAAAAGATAACAAATTGAGTAAAAAATAGGGTATATCTAACATAAATACAAAGAATAGTACTCTTCCCAGCATAAAACAGGACCGCAACACTTTCGGCGGCGCGAAGCGCCGCCGAAAAATTTTTCAGATAAGGTCTGGCCTTAAAACAGGACCGCTGCAAAATCCCCGAAAATGTGGGGAAAAGATAAGGATTTTCAAAATTATCCACCCCCCTAATCAAGTATGGTAGCTATTAAAGTAACAAAAGGTTAAAATGGTAATAAAATATTACTTTCCAAAGGAGTGAATGCATCTATTAAATTATTATTAATTAATGCCTTTTTAAAACATGCTAACGATTAGATTATAATATTTTTCAGCTAAAAATTGAAAAGAAAAACTTCATCAAAAAAATGCGATAAATATTTTGGACTGACACTTTTTCTTTCAAAAGCATAGTCAACGTTTGCCACAACACATTTTCAACTACATAAAATAAAGGGTATTAACGCAGTGACTTTTTGTCAAAATGATAAGCAACACTCTTAAGAAATCTTTCTTCGTCAGTGATTGATGGATTTTCCTTCAAAAACGTTTCTTTTTTGCTGTTTAAATATCAACAAATAATAAGAAAATATCAACAATTTTCTTGATCGTTTTTTGGCAATTTTGGCAATTTTTTTGTGTTTTGTAAATAATAACTTCAACTTTTGCATTTTATTCTCTCTAAAAAATTGTTTTTAATTTAGCAGAAAAGTTTTTGAGTTTTTAAAAAAATGTAAAGTGATCAAAAATTTTATAGTTCGAGTATCCGGTGCGACAGATTTTTTGATCCGAGATTTTTTATTTAACGATCCGAATTTGGCAAAACCGGATAAAATGGACTTTTTTATCCGAGATTATTTTGGAATTTAGATTAAATTACTTTTCGCTAATATTTAACACTGTGAAAATAAGTGTGACAGATTGTCACATTTCTGTTACACTCGTTTTTATATCTTAAACATTTGCACCCATTGTTTTTCCAGTGCAAGCAAACATTAACGATAATGATTTTTTTAGAAAGTAAAAATGTCATCTTTTTCATTTATTTCATCCCTTCCAGACAAAAAGTTGCTCCAAGCTTCATCCGAACACAAATTTATTCAAATGATATCCGACAATCAGATAACTGAAGGTCAATTTAATACTTGGTTATCACAGGATTATCACTTCGTTATTAAATATGTCCATTTTACTTCCTTTGTTCTTCAAAATGCTCCTCGACAAGATTTTAGCCTTTTAATTAATGGTTTATCAGTTTTAGCAGATGAATTAAATTGGTTCGAAACTAAATTAAATGAGAGAAATATTAACCCTGCAGAAATTCAACCTTTACCAGAGAATATCAATTACCAAAATTGGTTGCTTAATTTAACTCAAACTAAACCTTCCTCGTATTTAATGATGTTGACAATTTTTTATGGTATTGAATTATGCTATTTTAAAGCTTGGAAAGAAGTAAAAAATGAAAAATATTCAGAATTTGCAAATCGATGGAGTACAGATGAATTTGGGAAATACATTGATCAACTTGAATCTGCTATTGAAAAAGCATCGTCCAAAGCTTCGGAAAGCGAGAAAGAAGAAATTATCCAAGAATGGGATAAAATTTTTGAATTAGAAATTAATTTTTGGAATAGTTGTATCTGATTTTGAGGATTACAGTATTGACGTAAAGTGTTACTTCTGGGTTTTTTATTGGATCAGCAAAAAACCCACACTGAAAAAAAGGGGTGCAAATGAAGAATAAACCCTGCCTTGTGAAAGGGTAAAAACTACTCTTAAGTAAGGGGCAAAGCAACATATACTCCTCTGAAGTGGGAGTATAATATCACCTTTTTCCAAGCAATGCAATTTTTGCACCTATTATTATGGGTGTTGTTATTAAAAATGGGAAATCTCTGGTTATTTATTAAAACAATATAAAAGTGCTCTAAAACTCAGCAATTTTGACAGTAATAAAAGTCTTAGAGCGATTATTATTATAGAAACTGCAGCTCATTTTTTTGTGCTTTTAAGAGAAGATTGCGAAAAGTGAAATTTCTATTATATATATATTATTCATTATTTTGTAGTTTGAAAAACCAAATTTATCTGTCAGATATTATTTTGTTGTCGTTATTTACATAATTATTGTAATTTGAGGACAGTAAAAGTTAAAAATTCGTATATAAGGAAGATAAAACATTCGTGAAACGTCATTTTTTGCTTTTGTAAACTCGCGTGTTGATTGTCTTGTATCTGCTGTTGGTTTTTCCCTTTTTTACAACTCATACTAATATTTCAACATATTTAGCTGCAACAAGAATGTCTTCATATAACGAAAATTCTTCTGATGAGGAAAATAAACCTCCAAACTCAAATGGTAGAAAAAAGAATAACTCTGGCAGCTCACAATCTTCAACAGCAGCAGATAAATCAAATTCTGGCAGCTCTCAAACTTCAAAAGCAGCAGATAATTCAAATTCTGGCAGCTCTCAAGTTTCAACAGCAGCAGATGATTCAAATTCTGGCAGCTCTCAAGTTTCAACAGCAGCAGATAATTCAAATTCTGGCAGCTCTCAAGTTTCAACAGCAGCAGATAAATCAAATTCTGGCAGCTCTCAAACTTCAAAAGCAGCCGATAAATCAAACTCTGGCAGCAATGGGTCTACAAATGGTAGCGTAGCTGATTTAAGTGCTCGGCATCGATCTTACAGTGAAAGCAACATTGCTAATGTGAGTGTTTGTTTCTATATATTAATTATTTAAAAGTTTATTTCAGCGTAAAAGAAGCCGTAGTGTTGGCAGTGCCTTTGGTGTCCCTGGCAGCACAAAATCAAACAATGACGGTTGCACAACTCCTATTAAAAAGACAGCTCCAACTCGAGAAACTCAAAAGCCAATTGTCAAAACCGAAATGAAAGAATCTGACAGCAAATGTAACAATTTGGTAAGAATGTTTAAATGGTAATTAATGAATAACCTTTAAATTATAGGCATCGTCTTCATGCGCATCCTTTGCAAAGGATATGCATTTTCGGGGTGATCGCTTTGGCAGCGCATTTGATCCAATGGCAGCTGTTGATGAATTTGTGGCAGTCATCGAAATGAATCAACAACGTGCCAGATTTGTATTTCGATCTGGACAAGAAGTTGAAGCAACTCCACCTGATTTCAATCGAATTTTTCAACGTCTTCAGGCAGCACCACAACTTGTCATTCGACTCGAAGGTCGCGTTCATTATTTTTCATCAGTTCAGTATTGGAATATTTTTGTCAGAACTGTATCAAATGTAAGTATTTATTATATTTAAAAGCGAACTAATTAGGTTTTTTTATAGTTGACAGTTGAAGGCAATGCTCACGATGCAGATGTCCACTTTATTCTTGACAGATGCTATCACTTGCGTTATTTGCAGTTGATTCGAATTAATGTCGCAGGTCGTCATGCTGGCACTCAACCAACATCACTTTATGGAGATGTTGCATATCATCTTCCTCACAATTTGGCAGCTGTTAGTGTTGATTGTCGTGGATTTGGAAATGGTGGATTTTTGCATGTTTTAAAACATACGGCAGCTCGGATGTATCAATGTGATCGGCATCAACTTGATCATGCTACATTTGTTGTGGCAGATTTTCCACGATTGCGGGCCTTGGATCAATATGTCAATGTAAGGCTTTTTGATTTATATATTTTTTATTTTTCTATATAATGCTGACGTTTTTAGGACATTCATTTTTGGATTTACAGCTGCTTAACAATTATTGTTGCTCGTCCCCCTGATGACAATTATATTCAACTTTTGAATCAACGGCAGTTTTATTTAATTGGAAAAATACGTTTCTCAGAAATTGATGATACTTTTGTCATTTATCGTTGCAATGTCGGTCAGATCTTTTTGCAAATTGGATTTGTATTTCCACGTCCTGGTGCTGATCAATAAGAAAATTATCTCTAATTTTGTCAGCTTTTTTTATGTCAGATGTTTTCTATATTTTTTGTCATTGTTTACCTAAACTGTCAGTTGTATTTTGATGTGTCATTGAAATAAAAATAGTGTTTCGTCTGGTTTTTGAGTCAACTCATTTTTGATACAAATATTAGGAAGAACAATAAAGCTTTATTAAAAATAAATATAACTGACAAGTACAATAAATAAAAGAGCTGACAATATAAATAAACAATCAAAAACAGTTAGTTTCCAATTTGTCGAAATTCCCATTCATTGGATCTGTGATTGCGATGGAAAGCAACATTTAATCTTGGACCATTATAAAGTGGGGCAATCTGCTGCCAAAAGGTTGCACGGAATGACATTTTATCAACGAAAACTGCGAAGAAAGAATTCTCTGCCATATTGTGACGAATGAATTCTGCCAATACTTGTGCTTCAATTGGGCCACGGCAATAATCAATTTCCAAGTGTTGCAAAGGTACTTCACGTCTGACAATGTTGAACATGTTTGTGGCATTGGTTTGAATCCGAAGATAGTTATCGAATACATTGTATTGGATTTGAGGGCAAGATAGTTTTTGTAGCATTTGTACGACACTGCCATTAATCAGAGTTCTGCCATCGATAAGAATTTTAAGAAATGATGAATCTTTATCACGACCATGACAGAAAGCTTTTAAATCATTAATATTTGTACGACAGCTACTGATGACAATGAGAGTATTTCCACAGTCTTCCATTCTGACATATCTGCGGAGATATTGAAATGCTTGGCGACATTGGGATTCTGATAATCCAACAAAATTAATTTCACCATTGACACGTTTTTCACGAAGAGCTGCCATTCTTGAAACATGTACTACCGCAGTAAGAATTGATTGATTTACATCACCAGGAGTTGGAATGCCAATGCCAATATGCTGAGTTGAATCTGCCATAATACTTGTCTTTTCCACTGCCATTTTGGTTAAGCAAAAGTTTTTTAATTGATTTCCAAGATGTACTGCCAATGGATCTTCATGTGTCAAAAGTACATATAAAAGTTGGAGACGAAAGTCTGGCTGCCAAAGATCAAAGATTTTATCACGACATAGTTGAGGTAAAGCTGGTAACATACGAATAATACTTGTCTGATCAGTTGACATGTCTAAAAATTATTCAATAATAATATTACGTTAAAAAGAAATATAAAAAAGTATAAAAAAAATTGCAAATTTCAAAGTTACACATGAATCAAAAAAATGCAGGAAAAGAAAAAAACAGGGTAATAAAGGGGTTTTAACACGAAAAAAGGTGGAAAGAAAGACCCTCAATTTTTGAACTTAAGCAAAAAAAGTCCGTTGCATGAGCTCATTATGTGATATTTCTTTTTCCTTTTTTCTGCCGTTCCTGTTTGATCACCTTTATTTATTTCATTTTTCGTTTTATCATATTTTTAACCTCGCGATCACTTGCACCAATTTATTTTAGTAATTCATGCTTTATTTTTAGGCAATGTCTCAAAACAATAAAAATAAGTTGTTTTCAATTTTCGATCCACCTGCAGGTGATGATGATATGGCAGAACAATCAACTAATGACAGTGTTCCTGGAAATTCTCGCAGCAATGCTCCAGCTAATCAAAATGGCAGAAATGTTGATACTAATGGCAGAAATATGGATTGGGCTGCCACATCGGCTGAAGATGCAGATAATTCTGTTCCCCAAAATGGCCAAAATCCTTTTGATGACGTATTTGAAAGTGTTGATGAAAATTCTCCTTCTTCTTCGGCAGTTCGTCCTTTTACATACCCGGCAGGAAGTGAACTACCAGAAGTTCGGCATGATGCTGCTTATCGAAGATATGTTGTAAGTTTATTATTATATTATCGTCATCATTACATACGTTGTGTTTTTAGGCCAATCAAAATCCAGAAGCTGTCAGTGAACTGTTGCAACGTCCAGGATTCCGCAGACATGGACTTGAAAGTCATATGATTGGCAGCCAAACCTACAATCCTGAAACTGTCAGATCACGATTTGCTTCATCTCATGCCCCAGGAGCATCCTCTTCAACGTCGTCAGTTGGATTTGCTGGATCTCGTGGCGTAAGTTATTATACTTTAACTCGGCAATAAACTAAAAATAAAACAACATTATTTCAGAGTGACTCATTTTATACAAATCCTAACTCAACGCCAGAAGCAAATTCTCAGTTTCAATATGTCAGACATGTAATTCAAGCAGGTGACAGCTTTGATTGGATTGTCGACCCTATGGCAGGATCATCTGATGAAGTGGTTGTTCTTGAATTGCGGCAAAAAGAAGCAGTTTTTTCATTTCGAAGTGGACAAATTATTCAAGCTTCAATGGCAGAGTTCTTTGGAATTTTACAGCGCAATGTTGCTGCTGTTGGATTCAAACTTGCTTTGGTTAATGTCAGATATTACTTTGAACAAGATCGAATCTGGAGGTTCTTTTTGCGGCAAGTTGCAGATGTAAGTTATTTCCAAAGGCATTATGTTGTTTAAACTTGTTTATTTTACAGATTACTGTCAGTGGTTTTGCTATTGCAGCAGATGTTGCAACAATTATCCGTGTCAGTCATCGTGTTTCACAATTTTATATTCAACGGCTCACTGTGACAGATGGTACCTTTGATACAATTGTGGATTCTTTTGACTATGCTCTTCAAACAATGGCAGTTAATCTTCTTGGATTTAATGACAGTACATTTATTGGAGCTTTACGTCCAGTTGCGCTTAGATGTTACCGCATTGGGACGGCACTCCGATCTTTGGTCTTAGTTGTCAGTGATTTTCCTGAATATGTCAGCCTTTTGCCTTATATTATGGTAATATTTTAAATTCATTGCAATAATTTTTAAACAAATTTTTTTAGCATGTACATCTCATTGTTACGCATCGATTGACAGTTCTGGTTCATCAACAACCTCTTGATCGATATATCGATGTCCTTGATCGTTTCCGACTTATGACAGGTGATGCACCACAATTTCTTCTTGCCTATCAAATGGTCCACCTTGGCAGTCGCTTTGCTATTTATCAATGTCAGCGAGGAAATGTCATGTTCAATATTGGATTTCTTATGCCTGAAGCAACTACTTAAAGCCTTCGAAATTTATCAGCAATTTTTATTTTGTCAGCTCTTTTATGTCATCTTTATTATATAATTTTTTTAATATCTGCTCTTTCTTGTCAGCTTTATTATTGTCAGTTTTATTATTGCCAGATTTTTATTGTCTTGAATCAAATAAATAATTTTCAATTAGAATCATTTGTTTTAAAAATCATCCTTTTTTGAAAAACAAAAGAGTTTAGGCTGCCTTTATATTTATAAGAGTTTTTTTAATTAAAATAACAAATACTCAGCTTTCGATCATCATGCCTGTGTATTTATGTCCAGCATGCGATCAAACACAATTAACATTAAAAATGCATCGTAATCATGTCAGCAACGTACATGTAAAAGGAATGTCACAAGAATGGTTTACATGTCGTCATTGTGACAAGAAAAAAGATATTTCATATGATTGGTATAGAAAGCATATTGCTAAATGTGTTCCTGAAAATGCAGATGATGTTGCTATGGCAGAAGATGACTTTAATGACATAGAATACAGTTTTGGTAATGTAACAGAATTAACTGACATGGATTTTAATGAAGAAATGCCTGCATTTGAACAGGATCACATCCAAGAAGTTTTGGATAATGTCAAAGAAATGTTCGATTCTTTATGGCTGTCATTATTAAGTTCACCTGATGTTACTTGTCATACTGTAGACATCGTTTGCGGCATTGTCAGTGATATGCTCCAAAAAAGCCTAGATTTGTTAAAGCCAAACCTGTCAGATTATGAAAAAGCGTTAAAATATTTTTCACAAGAATGGTCAAAGACAAAATCTGAATATTTGCGGAAACAAGGGTTGTATAAAAGTGGTGATTTTATACAACCAGAAAAGTATGCTTTAAATGATAGATTGGAGCCCGTGGCAACATTTGATGGACAATATTTGCGATTAAAAACAGATTATATGGCAGTAATTCCACTGGAAGTAACTTTACAACGGTTATTACAATGTGACAGCTTCCGAAACAAGCTACTGATGCCGTCAGAGTTTTTTGGGAAAGAAACTTCAACACATCCATTTTGCAGTCAAAGAGCTGTAGACCTTTATGAAGTATGTTAAAAATCTTGATTAAACTTAATTTTTAAACCTTTGCAGCTTCTTGGAGGAGATTATCTTGCCATACAACTTTATGATGATGATTTCGGAACGACAAATCCTTTGCAAGCCTCTACTGCCAGTTTTTATAAAATGGATGGCTGTTATTACCGTATTTTAAATCTGCCAGCTGAATTTCAATCAACATTTCAACATATCTTCCTGGCATATTTAGCTTACTCAAATGACATTGCATTGAATCGACATACCTTTTTGCGTGCAACTATAGTTCATCAACTTAGACAGCTAGAAGATGAAGGAATTACTGTATTAATTAATGGCAGTCAAATACGATATCGTGTCGTTTTATTCAATCTTGTCGGTGATAATCTTGGCCTTAATCAACATGGTGGATACAAATCTTATTTTCTTGGTGATAATGCATGTCGCATTTGTCACTTTAATTGGGAAGAAATTTGCAGTGTATTTGAAATGACTGATGATCGTCTCCGAACATCTGAAGCTTATGATGAAGCAGCAATGTCAGAAGACTTAAATGTCAGAAGTGCATGGGGTGTAAAAGAAAAAAGCGCTTTCAATGAACTTGAATATTTTCATGTACAAGAATGCCCTTCCGTTGATTTAATGCACGACTTGTTTCAAGGTCATGTCAGATATTTAATTCCGCTTATTTTCTCATCATTCGAAAATTATGAAGATGTTTTTAATGCCGTTGCTTCTTTCCCATTTCAAGGCAAAGATTCCTTTAACATTCCTCGACCAACTCAAAATGGTGACAGAATCCAACAATTAAAAGGAATGACAGCTGCAACATTGTCTACATTTGTGCGTTTATTGCCATTGATTCTTGCTCATCTTGTGCCAGAAGAAGGAAATGAAATGTGGAATCTACTAATTTTGTTTCAAAAGATATACGACATTGTTATGGCTCTTCATGCTGATGCAGAAATGGTAGAAAATCTTAAAGTTTTGGTTCGTCAATATCTAACAGAATTTACAAGACTTGGAGGTCATATGACAGTAAAGCCTCATTACATGACACATTATCCAAAAATGATCCAAACGTACGGCCCTCTTCGATTTTCGTGGTCAATGCGATACGAAGGAAAACACCAACCTTTCATCCAATACAACAATGTTAATAAATGTCATAAGAACTTGCCGTATACATTGGCATGGAAGCATCAAGCTTTTGCTTGTAATACTGTCAGAAAAATGGAAAAAGGTACATATTTTTGTCACTACTCTTTAAATTCTATCACAAATTTTAGCTGATTATTTTGAAAAGTGCATGTCCACTACATATGGCAATCTTTATAAAATCGGTGACATTGTAATCCTTGATAAAATCAATGGCATTCCTCAATTTGGCAGAATTTATGTAAAACAAAGCAACGAAAAACTTGGAATTTATAAGTTGCGGACAGAAATGTTCGACGAATTACGGCATTGCTACGAAGTTACACCTACTTCTGACATTATTTCGGTACATCCTTCAACTTTCTTAATTAATGAAAGCATGAGACTTTATTTTAATAAATATGTCAGAATTCCTTTTGCAATTCCATGGTAATCTTTCTTTCAACAATTAAAAATTTAAATTTCCCGCGCATCGTTGACTGCGTGTTACTGCGTAGAGCACTGCCGCAGCCTCATCTCGTCCTTTTTTGGCGCTGCTTTTTTGCTGCTGCAATTTTTAGATCGTTTTTCTTTTTTTCACGCTTTTTTGTTTAACTTTTTCAAACATGTCTTGATTACTTTAATATTAATTACTTTTTTCAGATGGCCACAGCTACTATCAAGATACGTTTTATGGACGATGATGGAGAAGTGCATCAGAAACGTTTTGCAGTCTCCGATGACAGTTTAACAGTTTCGGCAGCCATTGAAAGTGGACTTAATCGTCTTCAAATTGCTCATTTAACATGTCAGCTTGAAAAGACAGCACAAAAACGTGGCAGTGATACGCATCTAGTTGTTCATGACGATGATTTTATTGAACTTGATCATGATTATATTTTTATTGATCCTCGGCTTAAGGGTTTGGCTTTATTTTGTCGCTCTTGTCTTTACACAAGGTTTTTTAGCCGAATCAACAATGTCAGCATCATCGACAATGGCAGCCAATAATCATCTTGCAGCAAATACAATAACTCCACCTCCTAAGTCTCGCTTACCATTTGTCAGGGTTCCTGCTTCAACAGTATCAAGTCCACGATCCCCGACCTATGCCGGATATATGTCAACTCCACCTCGGTCAACATTTGTCAGAGTCTCTGCTTCTGCATTAGCGAGTCCAGCATCGCCAATTGGTGTCCGATACATGAATCGTCAAGATCCTGCACAAACAACACCAACATCATCACGTACAACACTCGCCAGACCTTTTACATCGTCAGCTGTGCCACTGTCAGATTCATCAACATCACGATGCTTTGGTACAACTACTGATACAGCTTCTGCTGAATTGGAAAAACCGTCAGATAATCCTTTATCTTTGTCAGCTGGGAATACTCCTACATCTTTAAATGGCATTCAAAAACATGCAACTCTTTCCAAGAGTAAAAGGATCAATAACTTTTATCTCGACAATATGAAGAACATTGATGAATTTTATGTCAGTAAAAAAGATGTTTCTGGCAGAATGTTTCATGGGGTATGTTCTTTATGTATTTTTGCTGTGAATCTATTATGTTGCTAATGTTAGTTTTTTAGATTGATGTCATAGAACGTTTTGGCTTTTTTCAACATTGTAAAGCAGCATTCTACATTTTATGTCAGCAAACAAATCCTGAACTTTATGATGCTGCTGTTTATGTCATAACCGATGCATGCTTTGATATCCTTCGACATGTATATCCAAAGTAAGCTAAAATATTTTTATGCTTTAAATTTTCTACACAATTTAGGTTAAATGTTATTCCGGCAGAAAAGCAAATGCTTGCAGAACTTGTCAGCATCTTAACAGGATATACTGCTCTCAAAAATATCACTCTGGCAAACAGAAGTGGAACTCTGGACTTCAAGATCAAAAATTTCCGTCGTCACCATCTTGAGGCATTCTCAGAAGAACAATCTTCATCAGTAAAGAAGAAAAAAATGACAGCAACTGCTGCTGACATCGATTCAGAAATTGATCGCTTGAGCATTGAATTAAATCCAGAAAGTGACAGTCGTGTTCTACATGAACTCTATGAAAAATCTGCGTAATTTTTGGTTTATTAATTTCTTTGATTAACAGCTGTTTTTCAGAGTTCAACGATCATCATGGCAGAAAAAACTTCATGCTGATCCAAATTTGCCTTCTGGTATCGTCTCAAAGCTTGTCAGCAAGTTTCGACATATCACAGATGACATCTCTTTGGTACGTATCTTTAGCATTTTATGTATATCTTTTTATTCAAGAGATAAGTTTTAGATTCACTATGATTTTATCATACTCATGTCAGCTCGTCGAACCATGGTGCAATCTCTGTCAGAAGCTTTTCGCCGCCTCGTCCCGGCTGTTTATCAAATGGGTCGCAATCTTGGCATTCCAGAAGCGGACATTACCTATGACAGCCCTGATGAACGTGAATATATGGCAGGATCTCTCCTTGTTGCTATCTTGAAGAAGAAATGCAGTAAATCTCCGGTTGATTATTCCCGGCTTGTTATTGATCACTGTGTATGTTTCATACTTTATTAAAGCTGTTTATATTTATCTTTGTTGTTTCAGGACAGCCTCGATTATAGAAGTGCTATGGAAAAAAGAAAAAGAGAAGGGATTAATGCCCCAACAATCTTTGTCATCGGCTCTGCTCCTGCTGTCAGTTACTATATTGCTGCTGATGATATGGTTTTCCGGGTATTTTGTTTTGTCAGTTTGTTGGCTTTTATCTTTTATGTCTTTCAGGTTCGTGGCAGATTTGCAGATGCTTTGCAAAGTTATATGGAATTGGTTTTTGTCAGCAATGTTAAGTATGATAACAAAACCACTGGCATCTCACACTTCTTTGAATATCTGATGAATATTAAAGAACATCGAAATACTTCAAGAATGGCAGTAAGCAAAGAACTGGAAGAAATTGCAGGTCGGTTTTTATTTTTTGGATATTCAATCCTGTACAAATTAGTATCTTTTTAGCTTCAATATCAAATCCAACAGAGCTTATTGATCGATCTCAAACTGTTAATGGCAGCCTTCATGATGTTCTTTAGAAACAGCAACAATCTTTGGCAGTACTTACGCTTCTTTCGTATGTTTTTTTCCTTGTCAGTTTAAGTTGTTTTTTGTTGTCGTTGTTGTTGTTTTTATTGTTTTTAAAATAAATTAGATTTCGTTTAATTCTATTGTGTATTACGTGGGATTTGATGCGGATGGAGTACTGTAGGGGAGCGTCAGAGAGGGTATATGATATGATCCGGGAAGGTCTTTTGTACACCTGTAACCAGATTCATATACCACCCATATGGAGGTAGTAATTTACTCCCCAAAAAGACTTAATTTAACCCTTTACAAGGGTTAAATTTTACTCTTTGTTCATAGGGGTTGTTTGCTCCTATCAAAATGGGAGTGTCCATTTTGAACTCCTTTTTCGGAAGTTATTTACACCTATTTTGGAGTTAATATCCACCTACTTTTTTTTCAGTGCAGTAGTAATTTTTGACTTATGTTCTGTAATTCTGATTATGTTTCTCTCCATCCCCTTTTTATATTTTTTGTAAAATGTTGAGATTTTAAAGGGGGAGTCGCACTTACATAATACAAATTTTTTTGGTCAGGATCTTATCAAAAAAATTGATTATCTCGACGCGAATAAAAAAGGTTGGATAACGCTTGCATTTATTATTGTTGTAAAAAATTTTTTTCAACAAAAAAAATGCTGCAAGTGTCTTTTTGTGTTAAGAAAATCAATTTTTTTCATAAGACCCTGACCAAAATAGTTGTACTATAAATGCGACTCTCTTTTTAAGACAAGCTATTTTCATTGATTTCTTAAAAATTCAAAAAATGTGTTTCTCACTAACACAAAAAAATAAGTAAAAATGAATTATTTTTTGATCAATAAAATTTTTTTGACACATTTTTTGAATTTTGATTGTGAAAGAAAAAACAACAAAGGTTGTCTTTTTTCTAGGCAAAGAAAAAACAGAAACAAAAAAGAAAAAAGGGTGTTTTAATTAATCAATCGTTCACCAGTCTTGAAAGGTATACAAAATTTTTATCAAATTCAAAGGTCGAAAAGAAATTTCGTTTGTCAAAAAACATTAACCTAAATACGATATACAGGGATTACTGTATCTTAATGTATCGACATAAAAAAAGCAGAACTATTAAAAACACCCAAAACCGTATTGAGGAGGGGCATTCTGTAAAGTATGTCCCAAAACTTTAGCCGAGGTTCAGAATTTAAGGATTCTGATAGAATCTGGTATCGGTGTTAAAAGCGATTGTTACCATCGTATTCCTCATGTTTAAAAACTCATATAAACAAACTTTCAGCTACCGTACTCTTCTAGAATTCGCGTCGGGACATTTATCACAAAATTTGGGTGTCCCAAAACTTTAGCCGAGGTACAAAAAAAATTGAAAACTCAATAGGAAAACAAAAAATACTGTTTGGAGGTTGTTCAGCATGCTTAATAAAACTTATTAGTGAAGAAAAAACCGAAAAATTTGTACTGGCATCGATTTGCCACCAACTTGAAAATGCCATTTTTGTCGTTTTTGGCGATTTTTACATGCCTATAAAATGGCTCACAGTAAATTTTAGAAGATGCTTCATATGCCATTTTGTAGCCCTTATCATACTAAATATGTCTACAAAGTTTCATGGCCCAATCTCAAACACCTGTCTCAAATCAGAATTTCAAAAATCCAAAAAAATGCAGAATTTTATCAAAAACACTGAAAAAAGGTGAAAATTGTGTTTTTCGAAAAAGTGCGTGAAGATGCACATTGGATATTGAGTTGTGAAACTTGGGGGACTTGGTAACTTTAATATGGGCTACAAAATGACATACATGGTTTTCTCTAACAGCGTTTTCCCGCAGAGATATTAGCACCTGAAAAGTGCCAAAAACGGCAAAAATGGCATTTTCAAGTTGGTGGCAAATCGATGCCAGTACAAATTTTTTGGTTTTTTCTTCACAAATAAGTTTAATTAAGCATGCTGAACAACCTCCAAACAGTATTTTATGTTTTCCTATTGAGTTTTCAATTTTTTTTGTACCTCGGCTAAAGTTTTGGGACACCCAAATTTTGTGATAAATGTCCCGACGCGAATTCTAGAAGAGTACGGTAGCTGAAAGTTTTTTTATATGGGTTTTTAAACATGAGGAATACGATGGTAACAATCGCTTTTAACACCGATACCAGATTCTATCAGAATCCTTAAATTCTGAACCTCGGCTAAAGTTTTGGGACATACTTTATTCCTTGAGTGATGGTTTAAATGAAGTAATAAAAAATTAATCAAAAAAGCATTAGAAGAACAAAAGTTTGATCATTCTTATTGCACCAATTATAGAAAAAATGGAATCACATGTAATTAGCTGTGTGTTGGTAAACAATCAGCAGCTGCAAACACGAATAAAAAAGTTTTGTGTTATACATGAACTATATATTCTTCAAAAGCACAAAAAAAACTCGACAGAAAAAAGATAAGGTTTTTTGTTACAGCAAAAACATTATATTCTACAATTTTTGTTTATACAAGCATTGTTTTGAATATTTAAAAAATTTTTAAAAATAAAAAATCTAAAAAAGGTCGAAATAAGTTCATTGATTAAAAATTCAATAGTAAATATAAACGGAGACTGTGAGGAAGACTTGGACATTAATAAAGAATTTACTTTAAGATAATGTTCAATGCATTAGTTTTATATATAAAAAATAGGCTAATCTGAATTATAACATAAGACAAAAGTATGAACAAAAATTAACAAAACAAATTTGAAAAAAATGAATTTCAAGTTTGTAAGCTAATTCGTTGTCCGTATATTAACAACCGCGGTCGCAGATCACAAAAATGAATTCCGTTTTAGCAAAAACAGTCACTGCAAAAATGAAGAAATGTACAAGCCTCAATTTCTTCGAAAACACAAGACAAAATTGATTGAAAAAGATAAGATTTTTTGGCAACTAAAAATGTCAATTCTTTACTTTTTGTTTGCAAGATTTAGTTTGAATATTTAAAAAATTTTTAAAACCTCAATTCAAAAAATAACGAAATAAGTTCATTTATTAAAAAATTCCACAGTGCACAAGTTTATTTTTTTTGGAAGAGAAAAGAATGTATACAAATCAATGGAAAGAAAAGCAAATGTGCCATTTTATAAATAAATTCATTAACAAACATTCTTTGCGAAAATTCTTGAAAAATTTTTTTTAATTTTGCATAGGCATGCCTAGTGTTGGGCGGTTAATTAACCGAGGCTAAATTTACAGGTGAATTAAAAAAAATGGTGTTTCGGACAAATGACAAGTTTTTTGAAAATTCAACAAAAATCGCAGATTTTGCTTTTTTTTTTGAATTTTTGATTTTTCATTAATGTTTCGAAAGCTGTAAAATGCATAATTTTGTCCAAAAATGCTTTTAAACTCACATTTTTCTTTGATTTTATCAAGATAACAAAGATAAAAAATGATCTGAAAAAAATTTAAAATACTGAAATAGGCTATATTTTAATGAATTAACGATGCTTTATAGCTAAAAAAGCGTTTATCTAATATCCCCTTTCGTTTTTTATAATAAACTACTTCATTTTCGGATTTTTGGTACTTTCGGTTAATTAACTTGTCTACCGGTTAATTAACCGAATCATAATTCACTGATGAATCGCACAACACAAGGCCTGCCTTTCTTTTTTTTGCCGCAACAAAAAAAACAACGCAGCTGAAAGCTCATTTTTCTCGACACGAACAGCTTTAACACTATCACAACTCTTTGGGTAAAACAAAAGTGAAACGATACACTATCGTTTTAGCGACCCAAGAAGTTCTGATAGTGTTAAAGCTGTTCGTGTTGAGAAAAATGAACCTTCCTCTGCCTTATTTTTTTTTTGCTGCGACAAAAATAAAAAAGAAAAAAAAGAAAGGCAGAGGAAGGCTCATTTTTCTCAACACGAACAGTTTTAACACTATCAGAACTTCTTGGGTCGACTAATATGAAAGTGAAACGATAGTGGATAGTGCTTTACTTTAGCTGCTGTTGATGTAATAATTTATAACATAATTAATAAAATAGTTACTTTTAGAAGCAGTGATACAATTGATTTGTTATTATTATGGAAGTTGACTCATCTCAAGAACAACAACAGCAACAAGTATGTTTTTCTTCATTGTTTTTTTTTATCAATAATGTGTTATATATTTTTCAGCTGATGCATTTTATTCATCTAATTGTATTTGGAAAAGAAGTAGAAACATGCTACTATGATCGTTGTGAAGTAAGAGTAAAGAAACACAAAATTTTTGTTACTCCTGAAGTTGAAAGTAAGTTTTTGTTTATCTTGTCAGAGGATAATGCATTTATATATTATCTTATGTTTATAAGCTTTGTTTGTCTCATTCATAGCTTTGTATGTGATGTATTAATCCTATTTAATCATGAAAAATATCTTTATTACAATCTTTTTAGATGCACAACAACTTAAGCGAACTATTGATGATAATTTTGTTCGATTCAAGGTATGTTTGCTGTTATATATAAGCTTATGCTTTCATATATCCACTTTTTAGAAAATTATTTGCTTCTTCTCCAATACAAATGGATTTGCTTTACTTTTTGATCATAAGAAACATTGCAAAGATGTTCATCGTGTCTTGCAAGAAAAGAAGGTATGCTTTTACTTTATGTTATTTCTCTAATGCCAATCTTATTTACAGCTTGACAGTGGTAACTTCATTGATCAATCCCCAGAGAAAGTAATGGAACATCGATTTGTTATCCCGATGATCAGAGAATTATACGATTATACTGAACGCGAATTTGATTTAAGAACTTTTATCTTGAAAATGTTAAAGTCTTTGGATGTTGAACAAAAGAAAAGATTAGCTCCATCAATTATTGCTACAAAGCTTCCCAAATGTTTACTTGATAGTGTTTTGCTCGGTGTTGATTATTCATTGCCTGGAACAAATTCAAAGTAAGCTTTTTTGTTTTCTGAGATAGCAGACATTATTATATGTACAACAGCATAATGACTTGACATTACTGTTGCGACCAGGAGGAGAAAGGTATTTTTTAAAATTTTGTTGTAAAAAGCAAAAGATAAAGTTTTTTGTGGTTCAAAATATACCTTTTCTACTGACTGGTTAGGCTCATTCTTGTTTTTAACAATTATGACTGACACTAATCTGTTATCCTGTTTCAGGAAAAAATCAAAATCAATCAATCGTCGAGCAAGTACTAATTCAAAAACTGATGAAGAAGATGACGACGATGAAACTTCGTATGTTTTTTTGCCTTTTTTATCGATGAATATGTTTATTTCTTATATTCTACGTAAAGAATTTGTACAACGTCGTTTCACGGCAGTGTATGGGATTGTCCAAACCTGGCAGCAGCAATTTTATAAGTTTTTTGGGGATCAAAAAAATCTGAAGCTTACGTGAAAAGAATTAAATGTCAAAGGAAACCCTTTGACGGATGCATTAGGAAGGGTGGGGTTCTGACGTTAGATCTGGACAATCCCCTAATGTTTAAATTACTTGTTTTTGTTAGCACTTTGAGACGTTTTTATTAATGTTTCTTTCGTATACATATTTCTTACCATATATCCTTTTTCAGTTACCGTACTCCAGTGAAGAAACCAAGAACTTCAAATCGGATGAAATCAATCGCAGATCTTGAACCAATTAAATCAGATTTTGAAGTTATTGATTATATGAAATCTGGGATCCATAAAACTCATTTATTCATTTTTCCATTTGATGGTGACCGAACCTTATGCAATGAATATAATTGGGAAGTTAAATCTGGCCGTTTTAAATGTGTTTGCGCAGGATGTCAAAAAGTTGGACCTGTTATTCAACAAGATTCTGAAGGAAATGATCGAATATATTTTATTTATGATCGTTGCAACTGTCAACCTCGTCCATTCAATCCAGAGAAATACAAAAGTGATATTCTTATTTATCCACCTGGTTACAAAATTGTTGATGTTCCATTTAAACAAGGATCAATGCGGCAACTGCATATCTATGCTTCTGAAGATAAGAAAAAATGTTACAAATTTACATATAATGCAAAATTGGATCGATATGCATGTGGAAAATGTCAAAGTTTGAAAAATTATGTTCGTGCTGTTGTTTGCTTGGATGAAGATGGTGAAGAACATGTTGCACTTCAAGATAAAAAACATAAATGTCAACCTATTGATTGTTAGGGTAGTTTGTTTTAATGTTGTTTGCTTTATTTTATTTAAGTTTTTGTTCGGTTTTTTAATATTAAAAAAGTTTTTTGTTGTTGTTTTTTACTTTGTGAAACACTATAAAGAAATTGTTTATTATTTAACACGTATTCACACCTACAGATTACTGTATTTAGTAGCCTATCAAATAATATTATATTTGCGAAATAGATTAAAAAATCTTCCTTGTGGCAATCATTTGTAGTTACAGTAAACTATATAAGTCTGTTATTTAGTTGTTACAGATTTTTTTTTCCATTGCAGCAACAGAGATCATTCATGCTCTGGGTTAGCTAAAACCTTTTACAGTTTGCCTGCACAGTTGTTTTACTCAATTATATTTATTATTAAAAAATACAACAGCTTTAAATGAGTAAAACAAGGATTACAAACGGGACATTTTTAGTCTATGTTTTTCCAAATCCCCTTTTTGAACAAAAGCAAAAAGTTTTTTATTGTCTCATTTCTTTCTCTTCATTTCAAAAAATGTGGTTTTCTATGGGTATTTTTTTACTTGTTTTAATTTTGTTTCAATTTAAACAGCTACTTTTTGAGATAGTCGGCAAAGAGTCATCGAAATATTTTTAAATTAAAATAACCAAATGATTATTCGACAAAAAGAACAAACACGTCCCTCGACTCACTGATATTGCCTGTAAGATGAGATAAAAATGAATCAAAAATAATAACTTTTTCATATTCAAAAGACCTTTTTAAATGCTGAGTCATTAGTGAATCGAGCACAACATTGCTTATATCAACATTTTCTGCATGTAAAAAGATAGCTGAAAATTTTCAAAAGGGAGTCATGCCTAGTTCAGTCGGATTAAATTTTTCTTTAAACTAGTTTTACTATAACATTTCAGTGTCCAAAAAAATGTTAATAGCATTTTATTATTGTAATTTTTGATTTCATTTTTCAATCTTTGTTTAAATTGTGGTTATCTTCATTACACACATGAAAAAATGCACAAGCCTTATATTCAATAAAAAGAACAAACAAACTTGAAAAAAAAGATAAGGATTTTTAACAACAAAAAATATTTTTTATTCTTCAATTTTCGTTTGCAAGCTTTGGTTTGAATATTTAAAAAAATTTTAAAATCGAAAAACAGGATGAAATAATTGAATTCAATGATTGAAACATCGACAGTATATTTAAATGGAAAAAATTCATGTTAAAATTGGGTGGTCGTCCGCAATTTTGATATGCAAAAATAACCTTATTGACAATGAACAAAGTGCACCGTAAATTTATTTTAGAACTAATTTTACTGTAATAGTTTCCTGTCTAAAAACATCTGATGATATTTCATTTTATATTGATTTTATTTTTGTGTTTATGTTTAAATGGTGGTAATCACTTATCATTAGACAAATGATAAAATGCACAAGACTGTATTCAATAAAAGGGCCAGACAAACTTGAAAGAAATGATAAGGTTTTTTGACAACTAAAAATATTTATTCTTTACTCTTTGTTATAAGATTTGGTTTGAATATTTAAAGAATTTTTAAAATCAAAAATCCAAAAAAGGACAAAACAAAGTTCATTTAACGAAACATTGATAGTAAATTTAAACACGAAATAGAACATCTAAACTTTCGTAAAGAACCAAAAAAAATCGATTGAAAAAACCAATCGATAAAAAATATCAGACTTGAATTTGAACTTAAAATGAAAAATTTAAAAAAAACTACACAATTTTTATTGTGTGCAAAAATAATAATAAAAATTGTGAAAAACAAAAAATAGAAGTTTTAACGATACAAAACAATCAAATCATTCATTACACATTATAAGCAGTTTTTTCAGTAGTTTCTTCAACACGAAAAAAAGATTGCTGAAAAATTTCAAATGCAAAATTTTTGTCAAGTTGTTCGATATTGATCAAGGGATTTTTGTTGTTGAAAGATTCCCAAATAAAATCATAACATTTTTGTCGAAGATTAAAAGCATTAAAAAGGATTGCAGAATTTGTAATATTTACAGCAGTCATGCAATTAATTTTTGGTTCAATTTCTGCTTCAATTATTTCCTAAAATATATACGGTAGCTTTTTAGATATTTTCTTGCAGCGAAAAATTTTATACCTTAACTTTTTTCATATCATATTTATCAGAGAATTGAAGCAAATCCGTCAAAATTGATAAATCCAAATCTTCGCGCAGACTTTTACCGTAACAAAGATCAATACCAATTTGAACAATTTTTAAATCAAAATCAATTATGTCCATTTTATTTTCAGTTGCTTCTTTCATTTTTGATTCAAACATTGTCGCAAAAACTGGAGAAGCAGCAGCCATAATTTTTTTATGAACCTAAAAATGTTTGATGCAAATTTTGGGATTGGTTTTATGCAAATTTTAGACGACCAAAAAGTATAAATTTTTTAAGAAGTCCTCATAATAATACACCTCCTAGGAACGCCAAAATTTTAGGAAAAAAACAAGTTTAAATCGTAAACTAAAAATTTCCTTTATTGGATTCTGGATCCCCTGATTCTGGAGTAAAATTCCAACAATAAAAAATTATGTTTTTTTGGCTACAAGCACCAAGGATTCAGAATCTGATAAAAACAATGTAATCAGAATCTCGAAAAATTCTACATTAAAATAATCCAATACTCTAAAACAAGATTTTTTACTGTAATTTTGCTGCAGATTAGGAGGATTCAGAATCCTAAAAGAATTTACTGAAAATTTCTATGTTTCTATTTGAATTAGTATTTTTCTGATGGCATTTTTAACGACCTGTTTTAGTGCCTCAGTCTGTGAGGGCCTTTTAAAAGAAATTACATTTGTTGATCATCTAAAAATTGCATAACCCTTTGACCAACATTTAACAAAGTGCTATGTTGACTTACTTTTATTTCATTATTTTTAACAAAAATCGAGAAATCCTTCTTTCCCAAAACATCGGAAGAAACATGAACGATATCACGTAAAAATGCCCAAAATCGTTGTTTAAGAATAACTGGCCGATCAACACTAACAATTCCATCATATTCCAAAATTAAATTTCCATCAACAAAAAAATTTCTTTCAGGATTAGTGTTCACTTCCCGTTCCGTTACCGCCGGGAATTCCCGGCGGTAACGGTAACGGGAAATTCCCGTTACCGTACCGCAGCCATTTTCGGAAAACGGGAATTCCCGTTTTACCGTACCGTTACCAAAAGTTCCCGCAAAAAAAGAGCAAAAAAATCCCGCAAAAATGAAATTTTTTCCCGTTCAAAAATGTTTGATTTTTTGATGATTTTCGAAATAAAAAGTCATTGGCAAAACATTTTTTTGCGCCAAAATAGATTTGCATCCTATTTTTGCAACTCAGGTTATTTTAACCGTGTAAAAATCAATTTATTTTATTAATTTATGAAAGCTTATCAATTAATTTTAACCTATTGTAACTTTGTCAACATTTTTAGCTTTATTGTCGACGAAAACATGGGTAAAAAATCTCCAATTTGGGCTGCTTTTCGTGTTAAACGTCTGGAAAATGGTAACAGAAGATCATATTGTACTCTTAAAACTGGTGATGGAAAAGAATGTGATTATTATTATGATCAAAAAGAAAAAGATTTTGGTACTTCAACATTAATATCTCATGTTAACACTAAACATGCTAAAGATTTCAATAGAATCATGAAAAAGGATAATGATAATAAAGTAAGGGTTTTCTCAAGTTGTATATTTTATTACTTCTGTTATTTTAAGCCTGTGCAAAAGCAAATGACTGAATTTGCAAAAACTGAAGAAGAACTACAGCAAAAAGCAGATCTTGAAATTATTGAATATATTGCAAGAAGAAATGAAACCTTTTCTGTCGTTGATGATGAGTTTTTTCGTTCCAAATTGGTTCAAACTTATGGAGCAAATTTTGTTAAAAAAATCAATTATTATCGAACAACTGGATTGCAGAATGCTTCAAATTATTGGAAAAACAAGGTTAAAGATCTAATCAAGGATAAAGAACTTGCCTGTTCTACAGATTTATGGTCAAACTTGTCTAGTGATTTTTGCTTGATGGTTGTTACAGCAACATATTTTGAAGGCTGGAAACGTGAAAACATAATTTTAACGTGCAGATCAATTGAAAAGCCGCATAATGCTGAAAAAATTCAAGAAATCTTGGTTGAAACATTTTATGATCTAGATATTGAAATGAAAAATGTCGTCTTTATTACACGCGATGATGGATCTGATGTAAAGAAAGCTTGTCAGGACTTAAGCAAAACTTCTGCTCAATGTGGTCCTCATGCTTTTAATAATGTTATTCAATCAGCATTTGAAGGTGATCCCGAGAAAGATTTGTTACCAATGCTGAAGAAGAAGGCTCAAAATTTGGCAAGCAGCTTCTGCAAAAAAGCTGTAAGACGCCGCAAACTTGGTCAAGCTCAAAATAAGCATGGACTTAAGCTCAAAAGAATAAGAAGAATTTTTGTAGTAAGATGGAATTCAATTTATCTCTGCTTCAAGGATATTCTATATAATGAACGTGCTTTGTTGGAACTTTTGTTTGATAGTTATGAAATTTATCTTCAAAGAGATGATTTTAAATCCGTCAGAGAAGCTGCAGAAATCCTTAAATATTTTTATGAAAAAACTTTGGAGGTAAAATTACATATATTACAATTCTTAACTCAGCATTTTTAGTTATCAAAACGAAGTTCAATTATTTCTGAAATCATTCCAGCATTCAAAAAATTGCAAAACTGGATTAATCAATATGCTTTAAAGTCATCAAAATTCCAATGCTCAACAAGTCGACTTTTATTGATCAAGCTTTCGTCTGAACTTGGAAGAAAAATCGAAGCATATGGGAGAAATAGATATATTGCTTCAGCAATGGCACTTGATCCACGATATCATCGAAATCAAAATTATTTCTCTGAAGCTCAATGGCAATCTGCTGAAAATAATATTCTTAATTTTTTAACTCAAACTGAAGTTGAAGATTTTCTTGCCGAAGATGTCTTTGATACGACTTCAAACAATTCATTGAATTCAAATAATTCAAGTGATATTGATCCGGATGCATTAGATGAGCGTCAAAGAATCAAGTCAAAATGTGATAGAACTGATATTCGGGAAGAAATTAAGAGAGAATTTGAATACCTTCATCAACATGTTGATTCAAAAATGAATCCAATGGAATTTTATGAAAAGAATGAACATGGTGTACCAAACCTTTCAAAAGCTGCTAAGCATTTTTTCTTAGCTTCATCGAGTTCTGTTGAATCTGAAAGCTTTTTTTCTGATGCTACAGCATTATATGCAAATAAACAAAGAAATCGACTCTCTGCTGAATCGGCTCAAAAACTACTTGAAATAAGAGTAATGCAAAAACGAAATATTTCAAATACTGAAAATGTTGAAAAGAATCCAGATGAAAGTGATGAATCTGATTCCGATGAAGAATTTTAAAAAAATTGTTATAGTTTTATTGTTTTATTGTTTTGAAATAACATTGTTAAAGTTTTGTTGTTATACTTTCTTTTTTTATCATATCAATAAAAAAAATTTTTGTTAAAATTTGGGATATATGTATGAATCTTTAACATTGAACGGGAAAACGGGATACCGCAAAATTCCCGCATATTCCCGTTCCGCAGCCGTTTTGCGGGAACGGTAAATTCCCGTTTCCCGCTTTTTTCAAAAAACGGAACGGGAAGTGAACACTATTCAGGATTAAGCAAATCTGCTTGAGTTACAAAATTTGTGGAATAAAAACCTTTAAGTTTGTATTCCCCAAGTGAATGTTTTTCAAATTTTGCAGATTTGATACGAATTTTAAAATTCCCTCGAGCTATGACTTCAGGACCTTTTTCAAATTCAGTATCAAATTTTATCATATCAACATATCCATCATTAATTAATGAAAATCGAATAAATACTCCTGGAAGAGATGGTAGGGGATATTGGGGGCCAGTGTTTAAAAAGACTTTTTTTTCAACATCTTCTTTTTTAATGATCCATTTCATTTTGACAGGGACTTGAAAGCTTAACGGGGTACTGAGTCTTTCAACTTCGGCAGTTAAGTTTTCTTTAACAGCATTGGTATCTGTAGTCATGTTTTCTTTGGCATCAAAAAAGAAAATATAATAAAAAACAATAAAACCAACAAAGTTTATTAGAATCAATAAAATTTGGTGCCGGGAAGAGTAGATCAACATTGGCAACAGAAAATCCAGTGAATGGCAAAAAAATCAAGGATAGATTGTTGACTGTGCCATTTTATGTGGCACCTCCAACACTGTGATTGCCTTGGCAGTTTTTGGTTTTCTAGGACACACACATGAGTGGACTTGTTATGTTCAATTGTGTGTTACGCACATATTAGGTACATGCATAAAAAATAAAAAAGAGATTGCTGAAAAGGAAGAAGTTAGAGTTTCTTTTTTTTATGCCCTGGAGTTATCGGAGGGTTGCACCTTTTTTGCATTTGCATGTTTTGATGATTTCAGCTCAAATTTATCCAAATAACAAGAATTTGGTATCAAAAACGTACATATAAAAATTAAGGTTTAAGAAGGTGAACATTTAAAAAAAAACATTTTCGTGGTTTCTGAATCCGATAACAGAATTCAGAAGCCAAAGAAAGCTTTTTCTCTAAATTCAATAGTTTTGGTATCATTGGATTTGCCTTAAAGATTAAATCACAAAAATTGGAAGAATTTAATTATTTATTTATAATATATTGTCGCGAAATTTAACCCAGTTTCTTTAATCCATAATGTACAGATACATTAAAATTTTCATGATGCACGACACATTTAAATCCATCAAAAAGAGATTCTTTTTGGATTTTCTTTTAAATATTTCTCAAAAATTCAAAAAAGCGTGTTTAAATAAAAAAAAATGAGTAAAAATGAGTATTTTTGATTTTGATCAATAAAAGTTTTACTCTTTTTTTAACTCAAATTTAGATTTTTGTTGTAAAACAAAAAGATTAAGATCTCTTTTTTTCAAGGCAAAGAAAAAACTGGAACAGAAAAGTTGGAAAAAAAGCTCTCTAAACAATAATTTTCACTAGTGTTCGGAAGTCATGAAATTTATCGATAAATTTTAACTCTGTACAATGAAACCTTAACTTTCTTCTGCAACAATAAAGATTGATTTTTTTGTTTCTATAATATATTATACAGTTACAGTAACACAATTTTTATTGAAAAATCAGTAGGTGGTGGTGGTAAAAATGCATCTGCTTCCACAGGATCGAGGGCAACCATTGAATTTTCATAAAAATTGGATTTTTATTAATCTTTTTGTATCAAATCTTTAACTGGATGTCTTTGTCTCTTAAAGTTTTACTTTTTTTTGTCTACAGAAACTTAACAGAATCTATAATAATATAGTTATTTATAAATAATATATTGTTTAATTGCTTGAAGATTTCCATTAGGGCATAATTACTGCTGTTAAAGCCCTCATGCTACATTAAAAATCTGGATCCGTTTTTAATAGAATCTGTTTTGGATCTCTTAAGTCTTTTTTCATCAAGCAAGATGATGGTAAATATTTCTCAAAAATTCAAAAAAGATATTTCTTTCTAATAGAAAAAAGGAAATAATAAAGAGTTTTTTTTTTGATTTCGATCAATAAAATTTTTAACACATGTTTTGAATTTTGGTGGTGATAAAAAGAACGATCTTTTTTTCAAGGCAAAGAAGAAAAAGAAATGGAAAAGAAAAGTTGAAAAGTAGAAAAAATGGTTTTTTAACTAATCGATCAATCTTTAAAGATATCCAAAATTTTTTCATCAAATTCAGAAAGTAAAAATAAATATTTTAAAGGAATTTTTTACACTAAAAATGATATACTGGGGTTACTGTATCTTTTAAGGTACAGTAACCCCAGTATATCATAGTAATGTGTCGACATAAAAATACCAAAACTCCTAAACAGACAACTTATTTTATTTCTGGCATTTTTGCTCTTCTTCGTCTTGCACGTTATTTTCTGGACGTTTATTCCTTACACTGTTTCACTCAAATTTTTTGTCCGACATAACAAGTTTTTACATTTGTTCATTATTATTAAAAATTTTACTTAATTATAACTTTCATTTTCGATAAAGTTTTATTGCCCTTTTATGCTCAAAAACTAAAAATTTTATACGTCTGTCATAAAACTTTAGGGCACATGTCACACATTTTGGAGGTATAATTTTACAAAAATTATAAATAACAATCTCGGAAGCGTTTTCATTTAATTATATGAATCTAAAAAGTATCGAAAAAGAAGAGATCTTACCGCCCACTTTTAAATTTTGTAATTTAAATGTTCCATTCTAGGAAAAAATGTTTGAAGAAAGGGATTTCGAAAGTGACAAAGCTCCTCCTTCTAAAATTTGAATAAAATAAAAGTTTTGAAAACGTTACTGTAAGTAAACTATTGGAGTGCTAAATATTTGTTTAAATTTTGTGACAACGAAAACATGACTTCAATAAATGATAATATTAGAGATATTTATGCAAATCTTTCATGGTATCGATTACATTCAAATTATACCGATCCAGC
Source organism: Panagrolaimus sp. LJ2414 (assembly GCA_024447195.1). Taxonomy (NCBI): domain Eukaryota; kingdom Metazoa; phylum Nematoda; class Chromadorea; order Rhabditida; family Panagrolaimidae; genus Panagrolaimus; species Panagrolaimus sp. LJ2414. Next base: position 4,756,747 of record JAMRXY010000023.1, read on the forward strand.
ATATACAAAACAAGCGAAATTATATGCAACTACCTTTTCAAGTACACCAAAAACGAATTTTTCTTTAATTGTTGATCTTGGGAATGTTGTTGATTTATCTCCTATTCTCAAATATGGTTCATGTCAATGTTCGGCTCCTGGTAAAGAAGCATACCTAGATTCTGCGGTATCCTGTATACTTTTTCAATTACCATATTTCCTTGAAAATATTCAATTTGGATATCTTTGTGGACTTGTTATAATTCCCATTATGCTAATTTCGCTGTTCGGAAAGATCAAAGAAAGTTATCGATGGTTTTTACTGAATCAAGCAATCTTTGATTCATTTATGTGTTATTCATTTATCTGTGAAAAACCAACTCTTCTAGCATGGTCCGGTACAAGCTATCTCAGACAATCGACATGTTTTTATTCGGGTCGACCTACAAATGCTTTTTTGGAAGCTCTTTTTGCTTTGGTAAAAGGGTCATTTCGAAATGCCCCATACATACCCCTATTTTTATTGGCATTTTCTCGATGCATTTCATTATATTTTCCAAAATTCTATCAAAGACATAATAAAACTTGGAAAGTTTTAGCTTTTATTGTAATTTTTGATGTGACAGTAATATTTTTGAGCACATTCTTCAAGCTTTTTTATCAATTGCTAGCCTACATTAGGACAAATTCGATTCAAAACTGTTTCAAAGAATTTTGTTTACCACAATATTCAAATTTCTCTGTCGATTTTAATAACTGCTTCCAAACAAATGAAAAATTTTTTCAATGCCAAAATAGCTGGGTTATTTATACGGATAGTTTTCAATCAGGGGATCGGTTAAATTTACTTTCGGTCACTCCAACAATGATATTTATTGTGTTAATTTGTGTTACAGCATTATTCCTTAAAATTTCTGTTCAACTTAAATACCAGCTCACACATAATCGATATGCTTTCCTAAAAACTACAAAAGTTGCAGCAGTTATCTTGATTCAAAGTTTTTCATTAGCAATTTATGTCACGCTTATTACAATTCAACAATACTTGATTATAGATGCAAATGAACCGTATTTTTTTGATTCTAGAAAATATCAAGCATTACCATATTCAACATTTTTGTTTCAAAGTTTTGCAACAACAACTTCCATCAATATTATTCGGATATTTTTTGATTCTTTTATTGTTTTGATGATCTTATCGGGATATCGAAAACGATTATTTCGATTTATTTTTTTTATTTTTAGTTTTTATAAAAATCCATTTTTTGTCAATGAAATTAAAAATTATTTTCGAAAAAACCACCGTACGCGAACGTCAATGACAGCAGTAAAAAGTATTCCGACTGTAGTTTTAAAAAAATAATAAAGTATGAATTAAAATGAATAACATGTTAATACTTGTTGGTAATAAAGTTGTAAATAATTATATGTGCAAATACTACAGAGTAATTTTAACGGAGCGGTAGGAAAAGTCATAAATTAAATTGAAATTCCATGAATTCAAACAAATTTAATTTTGTAATATCGGAAACTAGTTTTTAATTTATAGCAGTTTTTTTCAAAAAAGTAATATTGTCGAAATTTTTGTTAAAATATAAATAAAGCAAAAATTAAAAAAAAATTAACCACAATTCTTTCTCCAAGAAAAATCAAAAAAATTAGTCTTTGTAAAAAATTTCTTTCATTTTATTCCATTTTTCTTCATCAAGTCCGGGAAAAGTAATTAAAAGTGCCAGATTATCCCAAATTTCTGTTGAAAGATAATCATCAATAATTGTATCAAGTCGAATTTTGTAATTGTCCGAAATTGTATTACCAAAATCAAGGTCAAATCTTGTATGTTTATTTTCCTGAAAATAAAAAGATTAACAATTATTTACGTAGTTTTGTGAAAAAAAATTTACTTTTAAATTTGCATAAAAAGTTTCAATATCAAAGCTTTCGTTCATTCCCCTCAGGGAAAATCTTTCAATTTTTGAGAAATGTTTAATCCTGAAAAGATGGTTAATATTTTTAAATGATACAGTTTTCTGGAGTTTTGAGTAAAATGAAGAGAATGCTTTCAGGGATTCATTAATCGGATGTGCACTGCTGATATCTCTGAAAGTGGAAAAGATATTCAAATTTTTTAAAGGAGCACCCGACTTAATTTTTTTCCATTTCATTCATTGGAGGTTCCAACACTAAAATTTTAAAACTACAAAACCAAAGAATTTTGATCACGCTTTGTTTCATAATTATTTTTTCTGATTCCAAAAATGGTTTGTACTTAAAAAATGGTTTTTCGGATACAAGTTTTGTTTCAACTTTTTTGTACAAAAACGTGAATTCTCGAAAATTCAAGGATTTGTACAAAAAAATTGAGACTCAATTTACATCCAACAATTTTTTAAAGTTCATACCATTTTTGGAATCAGAAAAAATAGCTATGAAAGAAAATGTAATGTATCAGAATTCTCTGATTTTGAGTTTTAAAATTTTCGTGTTGGGACCTTCAATGAATCAAAGGGAATAAATTCATGTCTGGTGGCACTCCTCTTTTAAGGCAAAAACCTACAATGAAAATTCTTTTATTTTGGGAAGACATTCAATTATTTCTTCTACAGTAGCTACAGTATTATCATCTTCATTTTTCACAATAACTCGAGTAAAATAAATCTTTTCAACATTTGACGTAAATATAGCAAGTTCTTTCATAGTAATAATTTGATCTGTTAAATACACATATTTTGCATTACATTTGTAAATTCGAGGAATAAGTGATGATGCAAGTGTTGGATCAAAATTTTTTAGTCGAGGCATAATTCTTAGCTCATATCTAATCCAAAGTTTTCTGGAAGAATTAAAACGGCGCCGCTTTTCTTTTCCAGAAGTTGCTGCCCAAAATCGAAGGTATGATAAATTTTCGACAAGAATGATTGAATTTTTGTTAAAAAAATATTTGCAAGTTTTTATTAATTTTTTGTATGCCTTTGGGGTTGATGGATTCATGGTTAAATAATATATAATTGAATCAGGAAATGACCAAATCTGCTCATGAAATGGACCAACAAAATGGATTTTTTTTCGTTGATTGAAAGCATTTTGTTGGCGATTTTGATATGTTGCTGTTGTTGCAATGGAACTTAAAGTTGGATCATTAGAAGGATCAGACGAATCCATTTTTATAGATGTTAGACATACAAATTTGCTGAAAAACACAAATAATAAATTTTTCATGGAAAATAAGATTTTTTTTGTACGGGAATAAACAAATTTAATTATTTTTTTAATTTAAGAGTTACAGTATTTTTCGTAAAAAACTGTTTTTAAAAAATTTAATTTTTTTAGTGATTTAACGATTCAGTTTTCAATATCAAAATGAGAAGAGAATCGAAATTGGGAAACATAAATAAACAAGAAAAGCTTAAAAAAACAAAACTTATGTAAAAAAAGTATGTAAAGAAAATTTATTTTAAAAGAATATAATTCCAATAAATTTGATCGTTTAGTCTAAATGATTTAGATCCTATTTAAATATTGTATTGTAGAAAGTCGAAATAGTATTATAAATATGAGAGAAAAAAAGTAAACAAACCCAAAAGAATGACTAATTTTTAAAGGGAGCGGCCGGGATAGAAGAAATAGATTTTTGTTAGTCCATGTGGTCCCAGCCCGAAAGCTCTCTACTAATTGAGTAAAAAAATTTTTTTTGGAGAATTAAAATTTTTTTTACTCAATTAGTAGAGAGCTTTCGGGCTGGGACCACATGGACTAACAAAAATCTATTTCTTCTATCCCGGCCGCTCCCTTTAACAAGAAAAAAGAACTTTTTTATTTCATGGTTGCTAAACAACCGTCATAAAAATTTTAGTATTGATTTTTCTTTTTTAAGCTACACGTTTTTTATTTATTTACACATTGTTAGATAAAAACAGAGAACAAAAGCAGAGAACCACTTTTAACTCTTGCTCAGAAAAAGTGGAATGTTCTGTAATTTTTGTGTGATCAAATTTAACGAATTCTAGTAAAATAGGGTTTTTAACAATTTTATTAAATGTAAATGTGTAAATGTTTAATTTTTATTTACAGTAACTTTATACGAAAAACTGCATTCTGAAACGCAAAAGTTACATTAAACGCATCTGACTAAAGAAATTTAAAAAAATTTCAGGCTACATTTTTTTGGCAGAAACTATAAAAATTAAAAATAATCCGACAAAAACTGTACACATTTAAATAATCACTTGTATGTATTTTGATCAACGCATTTATATAAACGTTAAAAGCCCCCGCATTTTTCTGTTACAAAAATTTTTTTTGGATTATGTGGGCTACGAAAATTTTTGATTTCTGATTAACATAACTTTTGTACACAAAAAATACACTTCCTTTTCAATTTTCTGAAGTTTTGATTAATGGAAAATGAAAAAAATGAAGGTCACAAAAAAGTATTACTTACAGGTTTCGGGGAAAAAAACTGTTAATCTTACCAAAAAAATTCATTTTGGTTGGAGTATTAATACTGTTAAACAGTATTTTGCATAATCACATTACACAACAAGAGCAATTTGACAGTATAAAAGCACTGTAATGTTTTTAAAAAGATAAATTATTAAAAAAAATATTTGTTTAATAATGACTAATGTTTCTCAAGCTTCTCTTCTTATTCTTCTTTTGGTTTCATGGATTGGCATGGCATTAGCAGTTACTTGTCCGCCATCAACATCTATATTAACTGAAACAAGTCGAGAAAAGATTTTGAATACCGTAAATCGAGATCGTGAATTAATAAGACGTGGAGAACTTCTTCTCAGCAATGGACAATATGCCCTTCAAGGAGCATTCATGAAAAATCTGGTATGCTAATTTTTTTACATGTTTACAAGGTTAAGGTATCAACCTGGCCCGCCGCTTTTGAACGGGACTTATCTCATTATGTAGCCCTCGGGCAGTTATGCATAGCCCCAAAATATTTCCGGTGAATAACCTTTTATTATGCAAATTTGTGAAAATGAAGTTTGAAAAATCCACGACGATTTTTCAAAAAGCCCTGCTTCACGCACGTTTTTTGAACTTCAACTTCATAAATTAGCATAATAAAAGATCATTCACCGGCAATATTTTGGGTTTATGCATAACTGCCCTAGGGCTACATAATGGGATAGGTCTTATTCAAAAAGTGGCGTTACATATTGATGCCTTCCCTAGTTAATAAAAATTTTAAATTTTTTAGACTTGGGATTGTAATGTCGAAGCGAATCTTGTTGAAAATGTCGAAGCTTTGTGTAATGAAAGTTATGGGCAATATACATTTTAGTAGTAATGCTCTGACTTATTCACCATTTTCTGGGGGGCGTGGCCTGTAATTTTTTGAGGGGGAAAAATTTTTTTTGAAGTGAAAAATTTTTTTTTGAAGGGGTAGATGGGTGGTCCATTTTTTTATTTTGTTTTTTAAAATTGGTTTTAAAAAAAAAGTTTGTTATCTGCGATACTCTTTTATGTTGCAAAAGATGTAACGATGTTTTTAATTGCATATATTATTCGAATGCTTTCTGATTCTGGCACAGTGCCAAATACTAAGATTATCACTGCTGTTTCAAAAAGTTTTAATTTTGTTTTAGATTCCAAACTTAAAACAACAATTACAGCTTTTTGGATTAACGAGTAATAATTAAGAGAGCTAAATAAATAACTGACCGCATCGGACGCGGCTCAAAAATGATGACTAAAAATACGCGCCAAAAGTAGAACACAGAAAAAAAAGTATGACATTTTATTTTAAAAAAAAATAGAAAAAAACGAAAGGGCATGGGAAAGCTATGACTCAATAAAATTCCATTGTTTTGCGGGAGCTGATTTTTTTATCGTAGGCTTCTTTGCGGGCAGCTTCTTCTTTGATACTTTGAACTTGCTTTCTTTGAAACAGTTAATTCATATTGCAGGAACAAGATTCAGAAGAAGATGTAGAAGGGGAATAACAAGGACTTTCTTCATTGGATAAATTAAGCATGTAGCAATCTTGAGGCAAATAAACAGCACCGTTATCATTATCTCGAACGATATACTTTGGACTTTTTCGAAGCATTCTTCCAATGTTTTTATAAAAGGCATCTACTCGGATTTGCTCTGATTGAGTCAAATGAACAATTTCGGGATCAACGAGTTTGACTGTTTTTGTTCTAACTTGAACTCCTTTCAAATCAATTTCATACCAATGCAACATATCCTTTAAAGGCTCCCATCCTCCATTATATTGCTTATGAAGCCCATTCCTTTTATGACGAAAATCTACTGGCACAGGACCATAAGATAATTGAATAAGGATTACAGGAGCAACTGATAACATCTAAAACATTGAATGTTTTAGAGAAAAGTTTAACTAGTCAAAAACGCGCACGTAAATGATATTTCATTGTTTTCAAACAATTAAGGCAAAAATAATAATAAAACAGTTAATGGTTATTTATTTCTTCTTTTTAACAAATTCAAGAACAAAATGGCCATTTGCATTTGCGCATACAAGAGGACCATCATAAAAATTTTTAAATTCCAAGTCAAGGGTATACAACAAAGTTTTTTCAACTTTAAAATAAGTAGGTTTGGGGAAAAACATATAAAGCCTAGTTTGTTTGGGATCTACGGGAATTACAGCAACTTCAGCTCCATGATCTTTATTGAGTGGACGTAAAACTTGATTAACATGCATGCATACATGACTATACATTGAATATAGGTTTCGAGATTCTTGGGCAACATCTTCATTAAACAAAAGATCCTTTGTTGTGTACCCCATAGTTTCAGCAAAACCGTTACTTGGAAGCAATGCTCTTACATATGTTGAATCAAATGAGATTTTATAATGGTTTTCGGAAGTTTTTTCAAACTTGATTGAACCAATTGCAGCTTTTGTAAACTGATTTGCATTCTCATCAATAATTGGAGAATATTTGAGAGAATCAGAAACTTTTTCAAATACTTTATATTCCTTTGTTCCTGTTTTTCCTTCTTCATCTGTAGGTAATGTTACTGTAATATATGGAGTTTTTGGTGGAACAACAATTTTCTTTGGCCATTTTCCAGAAGGATAATTTTTAGTTTCTTCTTTTTTCTCTTCTTTTGGCGTTTTTTCAGATTCAGGGAAACCTGGTGGAAATGGATCAACAGTCTTTTTTGGCCACTTTCCAGATGGATACTTTTTAGCATCTGATTGTTTCGGCTTTTCTTCTTCTACTTTCTTTGGAACATGTTTCTTTCCACTAAAAATTTCAGCAATCACATCTGTTTTCTTTTCTTCACCTTCAATACTATAAGCTTTTTCTGGTTCTTGTGGTTCTTGAAAAGCAACTAATTTTTCTGCTTTTCCCATTTCAAATACGGGTTCATCATACAATCCTTCTTCTCCCTGCAGTGAAGATGGTGTTGGATAATGTTTTTGGGCATAATCACTAAATTCATATTCATAATTTGGTCTTTTTCTCCTAAATGGAGTATCATTTTCTTCTGCTTCTTGTTTTCGTTTGATTGCTTCAGCTACAGGCATTTTGTTTTCATCTTTCTTTTGTTCTTTTTCTTTTGCAACAGTTGTTGTAGGTGCCTGAACTTTGCTTGATTCATCCTTCTTTGTTTCAACTGTAGATGGTGTTGTAGGTTTTGGAGTTACTTTCGTTGTTTCTGGTTTCTTTTCTTCAGTTTTCGGTTGCGGTTTTGGTGCTTCTTCTTTCTTTTCATCGTTTTTAGGAGTTGATTTAGGATCAGTTGCTTTAACTTCTTCCTTTTTGGGTACGTGTTTTGAACTAGGTTTTTCATCTTCTTTCTTTTCTTCCGTTTTGGCTTCAGGTTTTGCCAATTCTTCTTTCTTACTTTCATCTGGTTTGTTATTGGATTCAACTTTTTCATCATCTTTTTTATTTCCGTCCGATTTTATTTCAGTATTTGTTGCTGGTACTGCTGCTGATTCAGATTTTTTCTCTGCAGCTGGTTTTCGTTTTACTCCAGTAATATCTCCAAGTAAATCATAAGATCTTCCTTGACGTTTTTCCCGTATTTTTGGAAACATTTCATCCAACACTTTATCAATATGGGTAACAGCATGATAATATTTTGGTTTAATTATTGCCTTATAACCATTTTGAAATATTACAACAAATTCTTCTTCTGCTAATGACCATTTTTGTTCTAGACTAAATTCTTTCAAACCGCAATACCACTCATTCCCTGGCAATTCTAAAGGATTATCCAAACGAATTTCAACTTTATTATTTTTATCCAAAGTAAATTTTTGGCTAATATATTCCATTTCAATAAACACACAACTAAAAAACACACCTTATTGATTTAATGACTAAAAAAATACTGGCATTCTGACGTCATTCCTCTGTCTTTCGTTTAGAACACACAAGTGAAAATCACATGAGAATCATTTGACAATTGTAAAAAGCAATGATCAAGCATATAAAAAGGTTAAAAAAATGTGCAAAAAAGCAAACATGACCTTTATTCACCTTGCCCCGTTGGTCAAAGGCACGCGCGTCATGGCCACTCAAAGACACAGTCAGATGGCTGGGTCTGTCCGTGTATCTAAACCAAGTGCATAAAAAACATAGTAGCATTAAGTAAGAATCAAATAAGAATCAAGTGAGAATTGAAAAATCCTATGGTTAAGGATATAAAAAGGTGCAAAAAAGGTGCAAAAAAGCGAACATCCTCTTAAATGATACACATGCAGTTGTTAAAGATGCACGTGCATATAAAAGTAACTTGCATGTATAGAATGAAAAGGTTAATTGCATTCCATTCTTGCTTTGTTTAAGCAATCAAGTGCAGTCGGTTGCAATTTTATGTTTCATGAAAATCTTGATCCAACAAAAATAAATTGGGCAGCATTATTAAAAGTTGATAAAAACATTCAACCTTCCCTTTCAACCGTTCCAATTGTTACTGCTCCAGTTTCTAGTATTAAAAGGTCTTATACAAGACACGATATCTTTACACAATGAAGAAAATTGATCCTGCAAGTGAAGATAGGCTTCCATTGAGCTTGGATCTCTTTTCATCTAAACCAGTCAATGTTGCTTTCCAAAATACAAGTGTTGTTGAATATAATTCAGTAAACACTTATGGAACATGGCCAACTCGTTTCACAATCAATTCTGGACTTTCTTACCTGGATCTATCTCAATGTTATTTGGGCATGACTTTTCGTCTTCGAAAGAAGGAAACTGGAAAAGGTGATGATGGCAAAGAATATACCAAATTTAGTCCTGTTGTTGAAGCTGATAAGATTAGTGTTATCAATGGTATTGGTGCTACTTGCATTAAAAATCTAAAAGTTTCCTTCAATGGACGTCAAATTTACAATTCAAACGATTTGTATCCATACAATGCATATTTACGAAGAAGACTTGGTATTGAAACATCAAGACGAGAAGATCACTTGCAGCTTGCTGGATATTTTGAAGATGATGAAGAAAGTCAAGTTTCTGGATATGGATTCGATAAACGCAAAGAATTTTTACAAAATGGTGATTTTAATACAATTGCTCATCTCGATGTTGATTTTTTCAAGCAGAAAAAGATTCTCTTGAATGAGATGACCGTCGATATTGAAATAACCCCAAATGATACAGCTTTCAATCTAATTGCTCAAGATAAAACTCCCTATGTCCTTTCAATGCTGGATATGAAACTTTATGTTAAACAACATCATCTTTTACCACAACTTGATAATCAAATTCAGCAACGTCTAAAGGATAACACATTTGCAAAATATCCTTATACACGTAATTTAATGAACAATTTTTTCATTTCTGCTGGAAGATATGACTATAAAGCTACACTTTTCAATGATTTCCTTCCAAAACGTGTTTTTATTGGCCTTGTTGATGGTAAAGCTTTCAATGGCAATATTGGGCTTTCACCGTTTGAATTTAAAAGCTTTAATCTCCAAAACATTCAACTCAGTGCAAATGGAAAACTGATTCCCGCATACCCTTATGATTTGGCAAAGAAGGATTATTCCCGCTCATTTAAAGATCTCATTGAAAGCACAGAAAATACTGGTCTTTCATACAAGGAATACTTGATCCATTCCACAATCTTTTGCTTCGATTTACAATCAGCTCCCAATGATAAATCCACAGAACTGCAAGAAGTTGGAAACACTGCTCTCAGCATTAAATTTTCCCAAGCTGTTTCTGCCAATGGAATACAAGCTATTATCTATGCAGAATTTGATTCATTAATGGCCTTTGACTTTGCTCGTAACACTACTACTGCTCTCCCTGTTTAAATATATTTATTTATTTGTATAATTTTGCGTGTCGTGTTTTTTCTGTGTCATGTTTTATTTTTTTTTTCATGTTCACTTTTAATAAAGATTTCTTTTTAGTCCATGCAAAAGTTTATTGCAATTCCAATGGGAAGATACACAACTTTAACCAGTGGCACAAAGAATGTTCCTTCTAAAAATCCGATAGGTCAGCTAAAAGAAGCCACAGATGCAACTTTGAAAAACCAAGAAAATCAGGAGCTCATTCAAAGGCAACAAAAATATAAAGAAAATGCAGAAGAGATTCCAAAAAATCTTAATCAAGTTATCGCTCAAAAAGCAATCACTAATCTTCCTCCTCCATCTACTTTTAAAGCTCCCAAAAAATTAAAGAGATCTCGTACTCCGGATTTCTATACCCAATTTGCCTTTCCCTTCAAAGAAAGCAAGTTCAAAGTATCAAAGAAGAAGCTGCCCGCAAAGAAGCCTACGATAAAAAAATCAGCTCCCGCAAAACAATGGAATTTTATTGAGTCATAGCTTTCCCATGCCCTTTCGTTTTTTTCTATTTTTTTTTAAAATAAAATGTCATACTTTTTTTCTGTGTTCTACTTTTGGCGCGTATTTTTAGTCATCATTTTTGAGCCGCGTCCGATGCGGTCAGTTATTTATTTAGCTCTCTTAATTATTACTCGTTAATCCAAAAAGCTGTAATTGTTGTTTTAAGTTTGGAATCTAAAACAAAATTAAAACTTTTTGAAACAGCAGTGATAATCTTAGTATTTGGCACTGTGCCAGAATCAGAAAGCATTCGAATAATATATGCAATTAAAAACATCGTTACATCTTTTGCAACATAAAAGAGTATCGCAGATAACAAACTTTTTTTTTAAAACCAATTTTAAAAAACAAAATAAAAAAATGGACCACCCATCTACCCCTTCAAAAAAAAATTTTTCACTTCAAAAAAAATTTTTCCCCCTCAAAAAATTACAGGCCACGCCCCCCAGAAAATGGTGAATAAGTCAGAGCATTACTACTCATTTTTTGTTAGAAAATATGCAACTTACTTAAAAACTAATGGAAACGCGGATGTTTCCATCGATGACAATGTTGACATTTGGATCAATGATCCTCAATTCAATGCTGCAAATTTTCTTCAACTTCAAAGCAATACCCATTACACAAATGCTTCCAATCAATTTACAGCTTATTATCTTTCGGATATTGGAAAAACTATTGGATGCACATCTTATCAATGTGTTAAACATAACAAGAATTATGCACAATTAGTTTGCAAGACCTCTTCATCTGTCGATGAAAATGATTACATTTACATTCCTGGAAATCCCAGCGTTGTTACCACCCCAGCTCCAACAACTTCCTGCCAAATCCCAGAATCTTTATTAACGCCAGCTAATAGAGAAAGAATATTACAAAAAATGAACGAAAAACGTACCCAAGTTTTAAACGGTACTTTACTGCTCGACAATGGACAATTTGCTATTCAAGCTCAAGAAATGCCAATGATTGTATGTTTTAAAGAAGGAGACCTACTGCAAATAATTTTTGTCCCTTTTGTTCATTAAAGGTCCCGACACAAAAATTTTAAAAACTCAAAATCGAAGAATTCTGATGACATTTTCTTTCATAATTATTTTTTCTGATTCCAAAATTTTATGAACTTTAAAATATGGTTGGATATAACCTGAGATTCAACGTTTGTGTATTAATTTTCCAATATTCATGTTATTGAAACCGAACTTATATCCAACCATTATTTAAAGTTCATAAAATTTTGGAATCAGAAAAAATAGTTATAAAAGAAAATTTAATCAGAATTCTTCGATTTGGAGATTTTAAAATTTTTGTGTTGGGACCTGCAATGAATGAAAGGGGCAAAAATTCACTCCCCTTTAAGTCCGTTTTTGACCATGTAAACCATATTTTTGTAGACATGGGACTGTGGCATGGAGGCAAAAATGCAAGCAATAGTTGGAGGTGTTTGTTCAAACCCCTCTAGTCCCAAACCTACAAATACTTCCAGCTGGATCGATGACGAAACTTACAATACCATTGATTACTATGTTCATGAACTTTCAAAAACGGGCGTACAATATGTTAAGTTTAAAGCAAATACAACTAATGCACAAGCCCCTTTTCGGACATTGGATATTCGACTTCTGCATGATAAAGCAACCAAAGTTGGATGTGCAATTGCTCAATGTACTTGGGGATCTCGTCAGCTGAACGGTGTCATAGAAAAAAAACAAAGAACAGAATTGTTGTGCACTTTTGATGTAAATTGGGCAAATCCTACACCAGTGTATGAGGCTCGAAGTAATCCTACAACAACAACATCAACTACGACTACAACAACTACAGAACTTTCAACTACCGTAAGCACTCCACCTCCAACTACAACATCAACAACAGCTCCTCCCCCGTACAACCCATGCCCAACTAATTGGTTCTTCTTCTCAAATGCCTGTTATCGATATGTTAACGGATCAAATCGAAGCCAAGCTCAAGCAGAACAATGGTGTGTTAATCAAGGAAAAAAGGGTCATTTGGTTTCAATTCATTCTGATGCAGAAAACAGTTTTATCAAAAGTATTATTTGATCCTTTTTGTACTAACTTGACAGAGAAGAATTTCAGGTTTAATATTATCCGGTGGCGATAATGTCTTGATTGGATACATTAGTCAAGCTTGGACCGACTCCACCTCTCTTGATTACACAAACTTCATGACAGGCTCTGATACCAATGCTTGTGCAGTAATGTCTTCTCCCAATTTTCAATGGAAATCTGTTGACTGCAATGGTCCCTTCAATCAATTTCTTTGCAAACGAAATCTTTAAGCTCTAAATTGTTTCTGTATCATGTTTTTCATAAATTTAAATATTCATAAAAAATACTTTCGCAAATTTTTTAAATAGAAGTACAAAAGATGCTGTAGTTAAAATAACATTTTTGCAGCTAATTTAAACTTAAAAATGTTGAAAAATAAATCAACATTTACGATAAATTTCAAAAAACAATGATATCATTGTTTTTTAAAATTATTCTTGGATTTTTTCTGACTGTAGCATTTCATTGTCCCTAAAAATTTAATATTGATTTTACTTTTTGCATTTTTGATTAAATTGTGCTAATCAGTTGACACTTTGCTCACTTCACAAAATGAAAGAAAAAGTTACACAAAGTTACATACGTTGCACAATTGTAATCGGCCAGTGTGAAGCAACATATTCTTTGAAAGCAAAAGACAAACTCTGCTTAAAAAGATAAGATTTTTAACAACAAAAAATTTTTTTATTCTTCAATATTTGTTTTTGAGCGTTTGTTTGAATATTTAAAAAAATTTAAAACCTAAAATCTAAAACAAAGACGAAGTGAATAAGTTCATTTGATCCAAATTTGATAGTGGATTTAATGAATACATTAAATTATTTAAAAAATTAAATATTCAAACGTTGTTGACTTTTTACAGAATAACCACACTTTATTTTTTTGAGTCACACTTTCTTGGTATCGTTCAACAAAGACTATACAAAAACAATTGCAGGGTTTAGAATTTTATGTACAATGAGAAAAAAATAATTTCAAAAAAACTTGTTTTTCACTAATATAAAAAATATGTAAAAATGAGTATTCATTTTTAAATATTAACTGGATGGCACAAGACCCATATAACTTTTTGTTTTCCGTTAATATTATGGCAGACAATTGTATTTCAAATTTGCATAATTTGTTTTGCTTTTGATTTATTCATTTTCGCTTATGCCTTGGTGAAACGCAACAATTTATTTTCTTTCATTCATCAAATTTTTGTCATCACTTTTCAAGCACGTTGTTCAAAAGCTCTTGAATGAATTGCCAAAAGCCATGAAACATCTCAATTTATTAATTCTTCTGTTAATTTTTATCATCAAAACAGCTGAAACTTTCAAATATTATCATGGTAATCGACAACATTGGACTTATATATTTGAAACTACCGAAGAAACGTAAGTGTTTTGTTTTATATTTTTATTCGATCTGAACAATAACTTTTTTTAGATATGTTGATTTAAATATGTTAAATGAAAAAATAAAAATTTTCTTTTCAACTGATCCTGCAAGAAGAACAATTCCTGATATTCTTTCTGATATCAAATTATATTCCTATGTAGTAAATAATCCAGAATGCAAAAGAGAAAAAACAACAAATTTGGGATTTACACTAGACTTTGGTGGTGATCGAAATTATATTCGTGGTGAGACATTCTTTGAAGGACCGAAAAAAGAAATATGGGCAAGATTCTTTGATTCATGCAATGGTATGTTCTTTTACTTTTATCATTAATAATTTATTATTGTTGACATTCCAATTTGGGATCTCAGCAACCCTGGTTATAATCAATTTGAATAACTTTTTGTAATTTTTATAGGTGGAGAACAGCAAAAACCATATAAGACAAATTCAACAGATGAAATTCAACTAAGCTTGGAAGGTGATGGACGTGTTTGCTTTCAAAATGATGAAAATCCCTTACGAGTTTATGACAAAGATGAAACTCAAAAAGTAATAGAACTTGAAGCCACTGGCAAATATTCTTGTCCAATTTTTTTGGTTTTGGTAAGTAATTGTTTTTAATATATATATCATATTTGTGTGTCTGAGTTTTTTTACTACTTTTCCCGTTAAAAAATGCAGATCTACAAATTTGCCCTGGCTGGGAATCGAACCTGAGACATATTGCCTCATGCGCTAGCGCTCTACCCCTCGACTATATAGCCATCTTTTATATTTGAAATAACATTGTTTTATTTTTTTAGCCAGCTTATATGTTCGTAGAAGATTATCTTTTACCCGCAAATGATATTCGACTTCCACTCAATGAATCTTATGCTGGACATGATCAACGATTTTGGTGGAGGAAAAAATTTGATCATATGCTTCCAAATGGAGTAAATTTTAAAGAAAGAGATTTAAAAATTGATCTTGTGGAAACTTCAAAAGCGACTCCAATCTATATTCGAATTGGTTCAAATCAGCCTATTCCACCCCTGCGTTTTACATTTTCTTCTCCTTGCGACGATCATTATTTTGAATTATATTTGAATCTTCGTCGAAAGGAAGGAAAAGATGATTGTCGAGTTCTTATTCATGTGATCGATGAAGGATATGAACTTATTACAAGGGGTGGTATTGTGACAAAAGTAAGAGATCCAATATTGGAACCAACATTGATCTATGATAGATATGAAGACAAACTTTATCTTAAAGCTGAAAGACAATTGCTAATGATTCCCATCGATATTTGTTCAATTGAAAATCCTACCGATGTTCCAGCAGATCAAATTGTTCTTGAACTTCATCCATGGGAAAGTACATGTTATTATGCTCAACTTACTCTTCGTTCAAGGGATGTCATCAGTAATACAATTGAAGTTTTAATTGATCGTACAAAACTTCCTACAACTATTAAACCTCCTATTTCAACAACAAATAATTCAATCAATGTTACTGTACCTTCAAAAACTCCTTCTGCTGTATCTGCTTCAATTGGATGGTGGTGGTTTGTTGCTTATCATCTTTATTATTTATTTTGATTTATAATTTTTTCATTATGTATGAAATTAATAAATATTTTGGGTTTTTTATTTTTTCTTTTAAAGCATAATGTAGTAATTTTAAATCACTGCAGAATTACTTTTGAAACGCTTTTTTAAAAATAATCTGATTTAATACAATGTTTTGGTTTTTAATTTTTTTTTGTCTTATTGGATAGACATACATTTCTCGATGAAATGTCAGCAGGTACACATCATCCATTTATAAATGGAATAAAATTATTTTGTACCCAAAAATCATCTTACAATAGTTAATTTTATCAGTAATTTTTTTGGGCAAATTTAAGACGAATTTTGGGAACTTGAATACAAAATAATATTGTTCCCCGAGAGATTATGTGTATTGGGCCCTAAAAGAAGTTGTAATAGCAGGTCACGGTTTGTCGTTCTTCAATCACTTGTCGGACAAATCCCAAAATCTTAATATATTACTTTTGATTTGCCCTTCAGGTACAATTTTAACATTGACTATGATAATTCATGTTTGTGTTATGCTTGTAGGCATAAAACAAACATCCATGGACAAAATTCTCTCATCTCGTTTTTGCTAAATCACAAATTGCATGCAGTAAAAATGGTGGACATTTGTGAGTGCCAAAAACCATCACCACCACTGTTCCTCTATTATAGTAAAACTGCAGTGAAAAAAGGTGATCTATTTTTCTACCAATGTGTGCAAAAACAAGTCAACTCATTTTTCTTCAGTCTTCTTATTTTTATTATAAAATAGTTTGGTCTGTTGATTTTTTATTTTTTTCAATGCCATAGTTTATTATTATAGTTTAAAGATGTTACAAATTTTTGTTATAATTATTTTATCTTTTATCACCTTTTATGTCATTAAGAAATATGTGCTTAAAAAGAAATCTCTACCATTACCACCAACAATACTATATTATGTTATTAAAAATTGCCCTCCCCAACGTCAAATAAAATTTTCACAAATGTCAAAATCAATGTTAACATTTGTTAGAAAAGTTAGAAATTACGATGTGGACCGTTTAATAACTTCTTCATGCAAAGATTGGTTTAAACTTGAATGGAACCCTACAGGAAGGGGAATTGATGGCCAAATTGGAATTGAAGCATTTAAAAAATTAAATCGAACAATTTCTGTGAAATCAGATTTAATTTTAAAATACCTTTGTGCAAAAGATTTTACTTGTGTCATGCAAAAAATTGATATTTCTAAAATGCGTCGAACAAATCAATATAATTATGGTGTACGGTGTTGATCAAAACTAAAAGGAACACCTAAGGATGGCCACGGACCCATTTTTTTTTTAAATATTTAAGGACGGGCGGCCCGTTTGTAAAACAAAGCTGTCGGCCATCTTTAGGACCACCTAAAAATTTGCTGAAATTTTTTTTTGGGTCTTTCTATTTCTCGCATCTAGTAAAAACAGTTTTGTTAGTTGACATGTTTTGGTTTTCTAACGACTTTTGTAAGCAAAAAAAACCTGGCATAAATATAAAATTTTGGTATACGGTAGCCACTTAAGCACTGTTTAGTTTCTTCGCAATCATCGTCTTATTTTTTTTTAATTTTACATTTTGAGATTTTTGTTGCAGCCCATTGAAAAGCAAATTTTCTAAAAACGCCGAAATATGTATATCAAATAACAAACTAGTTTTACTAGCAGAGTACTATTTAGCAAATTTTTAGGAGATTTTATACGTTGTTCAAAGTGATACATTAAAAATGTTGACATGTTTGTTGATGGCAAATTTTATTATTTTTCATATGAAAAGTATGACTCCTTTGAGAATCTTCTGTATAATTTTGTAAAAAGTTTGCCATCAACAAAGTTGCCAATATGAAGAAGGACATAGATAATCACGAATACAAAATTTTAGGCTTGTTTGAGTATAAGAGAATGTGAAATCCCTGAAAATGTATTCAAATTATTTTTTTCAGTACCAATTGAGTTGTGCTTTATTAATGAACATATTAATACAACTTTTGATGTTTTGTCAAACATAATTAGAAATATGAAGTATTTAGAATATATGAGGTTAGTTTTTTGTTTTTTTTACTTTTACTTACACGCAAATGATTTTTAGTTTTTGTTGGCAAAAAGATATTACATCAATCGAAACTTTGAAAACTATAAAAAGAGATAATCCAATTCAAAGATGTGGTATTTGTAATATTTCAGTAATTTTATGTCCCAAAGCAGTTGCAAGATTTATTGAAAATATTATGTCACCAAAAGGATGCTTAGAATTACATTTTAATATCCGAACTCCAAAAAAATACAAACAACAAATTATAAAACAATTACCACAAAAATTTAACGAAATTGAACTTGAAATCCTTTACAATGCCAGTTACTTTGAATTTATTTAATTTTTTTGAAAAAATAAAGCAAAAAAGTTGAACCTTTTAGTTCTCCATCCAACAGTGTTTTGTATGCATCAATACTAACCACTCGACCACTGAGTCGACCCTCTGACGTCATTTTTTTTGTACACAAACAAAAGAGGGCGACAAAAAGCAATCACAAAAACGATCAAAAAAAGATAAAGTATTTTTTTTCCGTATTCCAAAAGTGCACATAGGCCATTTTCCCGTTACTACTAATAAAGATAGGAATTAATCGCTTTAAATAAATAAATAAATAATTTATTTCATGCTCTAACACATGATAAAAAAGAAAACAAACAAAATCATACAATAAAAAAAGGAAAGCATGCTTCGATGAAAGCCTTAAGCTTGTTTATCCCAAATTGGAAAAGAGTTTATTGGAAAAAAGACAAAGTTTTATGGTGCGTCGGGTAAAAAGTTGATATATGTCCGATCTTAATATATTACTTTTGATTTGCCCTTCAGGTACAATTTTAACATTGACTATGATAATTCATGTTTGTGTTATGCTTGTAGGCATAAAACAAACATCCATGGACAAAATTCTCTCATCTCGTTTTTGCTAAATCACAAATTGCATGCAGTAAAAATGGTGGACATTTGTGAGTGCCAAAAACCATCGCCACCACTGTTCCTCTATTATAGTAAAACTGCAGTGAAAAAAGGTGATCTATTTTCCTTCCAATGTGTGCAAAAACAAGTCAACTCATTTTTCTTCAGTCTTCTTATTTTTATAATAAAATAGTTTGGTCTGTTGATTTTTTATTTTTTTCAATGAGATAGTTTATTATTATAGTTTAAAGATGTTACAAATTTTTGTTATAATTATTTTATCTTTAATCACCTTCTATGTCATTAAAAAATATTTGCTTAAAAAGAAATCTCTACCATTACCACCAACAATATTATATTATGTTATTAAAAATTTATCTCTGAAACGTCAAATAAAATTTTCACAAATGTCGAAATCAATGTTAACATTTGTCAGAAAAATTAGAAGTTACGATGTGGACCGTTTAATGACTTTTCCCAGAAATGATATGTTTAAACTTGAATGGTGCCCTACAGGAAAGGGAATTGATGGTACAATTGGAATTAAAGCCTTTAAAAAATTAAATCGACCCATTTCTGTGAAATCAAGGATATTCTTAGAAACTTTGAATGCAAAAGATTTTACTGGTGTCATGCAAAAAATAGATGTTTCTAAAATGCGACGAATGCTGCAGAATGATAATGTAAAATATGGTGATCAAAGCTATAGGAACACCTAAAAATTTAACGAATTTTTTTTGTTTTTGAAAATTTTTATAAAAACTGTATTGAACACAGCTCGTTAAAATTTTTTTTTATGATAGTTACTAATCAATATTACCACTGCACCAACACCGGCGTAAGCGTCTCTCTCGTTCTCGACGCCGATGTTCAGGAGGCATAAATTTTTACAAAAAACACACAAATTTTTAGTTTTTGAAATTGATGAGTACTTTGTTTTTGCTCTAATTAGTTGTAACTTTAACATCTTCACATAAAATGGAGATGGCTCGTTTGTTGGTGCGCGCTTCGAAATGGCAAAATATGCCATTGTGCATTTTTTTGGAATTTTTTTAAGAAGAAAAAAAAGAAATAGAAAAAGAAAAATTAGAATAACAGAAAATTGTTGTGTAGACAACCAATTTTTTTAATACTCAAAAATAAAAAAAATAGAAAATTTTTAGGTTATGCTATACTTTGTTCAAAGTGATTCATTTTAAATTTTGGCAGTTTGCTGATGGCGAATTACAGTCAAACCTCGATTTTACGTCTTTTTTTTACGGTCCCTTGAAAGACGTAAAATCGAGGTTCGACTGTAGATACAGAAGATTCCAATGGCACCTAATTTCAGAGTAGGGTACATGAAATAGCAACAACCATTTTTAAATATAACTTGGGTACTTCTTTCCTTTAGCCCCTCTCCCCTTAATTTTTTTGTGTATCTCAAAACGTGACCATGTACGAAGGTGAACTGATGAACGTTCTCAGAGAAAGAACTTCGAAAAAATTTGGAAGAAAAAGGAGAGGAAATGCCGACCAGTGTTCTGCTTTTGCCTTTTTTGCCGCTCCCGCCTCGCAGATTTTTAAAAGTCGCTCCGGGCACCGCTCTTTTATTGTACGTTTGCCTTTTATACATCTTACGAAGAGCAAATGCAAATTTTTAAATCATTTCTCATACATACAATATTGTTTGTACCCTTCTTTAAAAGTATGTGTCCTTTGCGAATCTTCTGTAAAAGATTTGCCATGACCAAAGTTGTCAACATTTTTAATGAAGGATATACCCGAACACAAAATTTCAGATTTGCATTATTATAAGAAAATGTGAAATCCCGGAAAATGTATTCAAATTATTTTTTGCCGTACCAATTAATAGGCTTTTTATTAATGAACACATCAATACAACTTTTGATGTTTTTTCGAATGTACTTCAAAATATGAATTATTTAGAATTTTTTGCGTTAGTTTTTTTTAATTTTTTATTTCCTACAAGCAAATGACTTTTAGTTTCTGTTGGCAAAAAGATATTACATCAATCGAAACTTTGAATACTATAAAAAGAGATAATCCAATTCAAAGATGTGGTATTTGTAATATTTCAGTAATTTTATGTCCCAAAGCAGTTGCAAGATTTATTGAAAATATTATGTCACCAAATGGATGCTTAAAATTACATTTTAATATCCGAACTCCAAAAAAATACAAACAACAAATTATAAAACAATTACCACAAAAATTTAACGAATTTGAACTTGAAATCCTTTACACTGCCAGTTATTTTGAATTTTTATTTTTCTAAAAAAATAAATAAAAAAAAGAACTTTTGAGTTAAAACTGAAAGACAAAGACATCGGTACTGACCACTCGACAACTTGAAATCCTTTACAATGCCAGTTACTTTGAATTTATTTAATTTTTTTGAAAAAATAAAGCAAAAAAGTCGAACCTTTTAGTTTTCCATCCAACAGCGTTTTGTATGCATCGATACTAACCACTCGACCACTGAGTCGACCCTGAACGGTCTTTTTTTTGTACACAAAGAAAAAAGATCGACAAAAAGCAATCACAAAAACGATCAAAAAAAGATAAAGATTTTTTATACGGATTTCAGAAGTGCACATAGGCCATTTTCACGTTACTACTAACAAAGATAAAAGTTAATCGCTTTAGAGGATTCGAACCTTTGATCTCTTTATTTGTAAACCGACGCTTAACCCCTCCATCAAAGGCGCTTTCCTTTTTTGTCCAAAAAGTTGACCTTAATTTTTTTCACGTCGCATGCATGCAAAGATTTTAAAAAATTTTTATTGTGAATATAAAATAATAATAATATGTATATATTTATTGTATACAAAGGAAAATGAGAAAAAAACTTTAGAAAGATTAAGGTGGATCACAGGAAAAAATTAAGCAAAGACGTAAAAGAATCAAAGCAGGGTTAACATTCCAAAAGTTGATGCAAAGCAAAACTGTGATGATTGCTTGTTAGACAAACACGAAGCTGAAAAACAATTGTGTCAAGCCATCACAAATGATTCCATCCTTTAAAATTTTATGCTTTTCTTACTGTAAACTTACTCTATCAGCATTAACTGCATAACTTAAAAAACCAGTAATACTTGAACTTGTTTCAAATTCATCTTCTGCAACAATCAATTCAACGTTATCTCTGGATTTAACACTCTCAGCTGTGTTGACGAACTTTGTAACAGTAATCTGGCTTTTCAATGAAATCATTCTTGAACAATTGGTGAGATTGGGAGCTTCATGTTGTGTAACATATTCAATATTTTCAAACATGTTTTGCCATTCAGGACTTGTAGTAGCATATGGATTAATGATTGCCATAACTTGTCTTTCTTCTTCCAAATGATTATAAAATGATTTAAGGCGCACATTTTCTGCCGCTTCAACTGCAACCTTTGTTTCGATGCCACGAGTACCTCGGATTTCTCTACAAACTCTTGTTATTAAACGAAAGGCTTCCATTTCTCTTTGTGCTGAGCCCCCACGACATAAATTGATGGAAATTGAAGAAGCAATTGCAATGGCATTTTCGTATGTTGTTGCTTGTGGAACGACTGCAAAGCTTTTGTATTTCTGATAACTTGGCCGAAATTGATAAACGATCATTTCAAGTTCTGGTATTGCATTGTAATTTCGGAATGATTTCTTTCTATATTGAATGTATTCAACTACGGTCATCTTTTTATAATTTGCTGCAAGCTTAAGCACACCAGTTGACATTGCAGTTACCATTGAAGTGAAGCATGAATCTGAAAGATACATTAGTATAGATGTTTTATTCATTAATTAAATAAATTCTTACTATCTCGATTTGCAGCATAAACCTCAAACAAATATTCATCAATATCTTCTTGTTTCATAATATTTTCACAACGCATAAGAATTTCTTCTCTCAAATTCAGAAAATTAGTTCTGGCTTTGGATGCCAAGGATTCTGAATCTCTATTGGTCCTGCATCTTGGTGAGGCAGCTAAGGTTACATAAGTTTCTGAAACAAATACATATTATTTAATGCTTAACACAAAAGTTATCTTTACTTTTGTCATATGTCAAAGATAATTTTATCAAGATATGTTTTTGCATAATTGAATATGTAACAGCAAAATCAGTTAATCCACCAGCACAATCTGTAAATAATTACTGTAGTATTTCGAAAACAAATATTTCCTCTTACTTAAGCATTCAAAATCCAAGTTTAACTTGTCAAGGGCATTGTAAAAAACTCCAAGAAGAAATGATAAAGCATTGCCAAGATTTTTAGTCATATCAACAAGCTTTGGATTTTGAAAGTTGAGACCCACCAGAACTCGAAAGGCAAACATGGCAACAGTAGAAAGGGCGAAAATCAATCGAGCATAAAATTGTGGTGATGGGAGTCGTCTTGAATAAAACATCACAGCACCATTAAAAGCAAGTAAAATCAATAAGGCAGGTAGTATTATGTACGGAGATGGATAAATAACAGCAGCAAACAACGAAGAAAAGGCAACCAGTTCAGAAAAACTAAACATTATCGTGGCAGTAGCAGCATCAAGTTTCCATTTATGAGTGCCTTTTGTTATTGCAAGTAAGATCTAAAAAGATTGAAAGAATTAGTGCTAAACCACTGCATTTGAAAGCTTACAAGAAGTGTTACGATTCCAATACCAAATTCTGTAAAAACAATCAATTCCTTGTTTTGAGCAACGAAGCTGAAAATATTGATTATCAATGTAAAAATTTTGTTTACTCATACCTTTCTGGATTACTAAATCCTTTGATCGGTTTTGGAAGTATTGATGGTTCAGGAGTAGTTTCAGACATTTGTAAAATCAACGACAGTTACAATTTAAAAAAATGTATTGTAGAATAATAATTTTTTTAAAAAAAAATTTGAAACTGATATTTTTGCTTGATTTTTTTGCTTGCGCAAACTTTTTTTTTTTTTGAATTCCAGTGTGGGAATTTTCGGCACTCACTTTTTTTGCGCCTTTAATTTGCACTTGTTTTTTTTTAATCAACGCGCGGCTTTTTTTTTGCCGACTTTCTCCCCTTCCTTTTGGTCATGTCAGTCTTCCTTCTTTTTTTTGGTGAATGCAGCCGCTTGATTTTGTGTCTCTCCTGTTTTTGAACTTTTTTGTTATCATTTTTATGTTTTTTTTAATCAAAAAATCATATTTATCCTGTTTGATTTGCTCATTTTTATTATATCCACCGAAAAAACGCGATCTTTCTATGTCCAATTATGTTATTGTTACTTTTACAAACAATTTGTAAAGTAAATTACTTTATTTTTAACAAAAATAATAGATCCGCGGATTTTGCCGGATCGATCCGGCAATGATTTGTTTCTTTTCATTTTTTAAATCCCGTTGATTCAATGTTTTTGGCAAAGTCCTCCTTTTCATTTTATTTTGTTGCACCTTTTTTTACACTTTTTTTGCGTCAACTTTTTTTAAAAAACTGCTCCCGTTTTTTTATTTTAATTTTCTTCCAAATTTGATGATTCTGTAGTGTTTGATGAATAAAAAATGGTTAAATAGTTTGTTTATTGTTATTATAAGTTTTTTGATAAGAAAAATAGAAGTATTTATTGTTATTAGAATATATAAATAAGCTGCTTTTCGTCATTTTTATATATATGTTTTTTCTACATCAATGTTAAAGAAACAACAATCACCATCACCATTCAATCTGCAAGAATTTTTATGAAAAAATCTTCATTATCGTCCTCCAAGAATCTTTTGTTCATTTATGCTATTCAACAAATTTTCTACAGCATTTTTAACACTTTTATAACATGTATTTTGTTGCTTTTTCATGTTCAATTGCTGTTGGTAATTTGTTGTTTCTTTTTCTTCGTTGAACGGACTTGTTTATCAAAGAATACAGAATCCAAAGCATTGCTTACATTCGATTTTTATCAATCCCTTGGAATATATATTTTTGCTTCTTTGCGTTGCTTTTCTTTCCCTTTATACTTGTCTTCTTCTCCTCTATTTTTTTATATTGAAAGCAATATCTTTTTATTTCATTTTTGGTATTTATCATTCTTTTTTTATTCAGTTTTTAGCGCTGAATTTTCCAGATCAAGAAAATGCTTTAATCAACGAATCCAGAGAATAGTTGATTGATCCCCAAGAAATATCTCCTTTTTTCTTTGCTGTGCCGTTCTTTCTTTTTTCCCCTTCCTTCTTTTATATGTATTCTTTCTTCGTTAAAATCACTATTTTTCCTTGTCATTTTTGGTATTTATGTTTTAATTTGAATAAATCATCATCACTTGCCGCTCATTCAGCTCTTCAAATGGGATATATTTAATCTTGTTTTTTAGTCTAGAATTTTCCGTTTTGGTAATCTTCTTCTTTTATTTATCATAATCTCTGCTGAATTCTTTTTGGATTTTACTCACATTCACTTTTTCCCGATTTTATCGATTAATGTATGATACGCTTAACTTTTTTATCGTCGTGATTGTGTTTGAAATACTGTATTCAACATGATATTTTAATTTATATTCTAATCAAATTTATTTTTAGAGCATTCAATCATTTTTTGCGATCCTTCGATGTTACTGGACAATGGCTTCTTATATTTGATATGCGTTAATCAAAAGCTTATATATTTGAAACCACCGAAGAAACGTAAGTGTTTTGTTTTATATTTTTATTCGATCTGAACAATAACTTTTTTTTAGATATGTTGATCTGAATATGTTAAATGAAAAAAGAAAATTTTCTTTTCAACTGATCCTGCAAGAAGAACAATTCCTGATATTCTTTCTGATATCAAATTATATTCCTATGTAGTAAATAATCCAGAATGCAAAAGAGAAAAATCTACAAATTTGGGATTTACGCTTGACTTTGGTGGTGATCGAAATTATATTCGTGGTGAAACATTCTTTGAAGGACCAAAAAAAGAAATATGGGCAAAATTCTTTGATTCATGCAATGGTATGTTTACGTTTATCATTAGGAATTATCCAGATCTTACGTTAAGACCATTTTGGGGTGGGCATTTTCGTTTTGGAGGGGGCACGCCTTTGATCTTTTTCCGCTTGCGACAAAAGATCAAAGGTAAAAATCTTACGGTTTCGGTGGATGGGTTTGGAAAATTAGGATATTTTGCTTAAGTATGATCTGGACAGTCTCTTATTACTCTTGACATCCCAATTTGGGATCTCAGCAACCCTGGTTATAATCAATTTGAATAACTTTTTGTCATTTTTATAGGTGGAGAACAGCAAAAACCGTATAAAACAAATTCAACAGATGAAATTCAACTAAGTTTGGAAGGTGATGAACGTGTTTGCTTTCAAAATGATGAAAATCCCTTAAGAGTTTATGACAAAGATGAAACACAGAAAGTAATAGAACTTGAAGCAACTGGCCTTTGATAAAAAGTAAATATTTTATTTGGTTTACTGTATTTTTAATTTTATGTTTTTATTTATGTATGAATAAATGTTTGCTTAAATAAACTTTATATAATTTTTATTTCATGGATAAAAGTTTCCTTTGCAACTTTCCTTTTATTATTTTAGGTAAAAGAATGAGAAGATTTTTTTGCGTTGTTCTGGGTAAATGTTGCAGCAAAATTTAAATAATTAAATACTGACTTTTTTCCGATACCGTAATTCAGTTGAAACAGCTTTTAAACAAAGCCATTTCATTTTAGTGACATGGTTGTTACTGTTACAAAACAAATAATGTTATGGAAAAAACATGAAAATTTTGTTTTTTTCTGAGTTTCATAAGTATGTGAAATTTTGGATACCGTAACTCCGCACAATCGAGAGTGTCGAAAAAAAAATTTGGCAAAAATTTAATTGAAGAAGCAAATCCTCGGTTGTTGTATTAAGTAGAAGAACGGCAGGCGTAACTTTTTTTAAGCTTAAAAAATACTTGGAAGATTTTTATTTTTTAAAGAATTTTTTGAAGTCAAAATATTTGGAATCTTCCCAGCATTTTTTGTGATAAGTAAAAGTTTCATCAGCCATGAAAAAGTTGCAACATTATCAATAACATTTGAATTCCGTGTTGCTCGTTACCATACAAAATTTGGGCATTTATAAAACTGTTTCAAATTTCTTTGTGTTTTTGCAAAAAATTTTATATAATTAATTTTGTGAAAATAAAACATTCTATGTCTTCCGAATTGTTGTGCTAAAAAAGGGGACCGTCAGATGTGATAAAAAACTGATCCAATGAAATAGAGTTTTTTGGGTTTATTTTAGACTTATAGGTTAAAATACAGTATGACATAATTGTTGTTTGCCAAAAACCGCCCAAACAAAAATTTTATTTCAACAAAATATTTTCTCTTTCTTTGTTTAAACAAAAAATGCAACATGTTTTTTTCAATTCTTCTCATTTCGATTTATTTTGTTGATTAACGAACAGCTGTGAAATTTGAAAGTTCTGTTTATTTTAGATTTTGCAATGAAAAGGCTTTTTTATTTTTTGATATTTTTCTTTCATTTTGCTTTGGGTGAAGAAAAATATTACGTAAGCTTTTAAAGTATCAAAAAATTTTCGCATTGAAAAAATTTGAATAAAATTTTTTGGACTTGTTATTTCTCAAACTTTATGAACTTTAGGCAGGCACTATTCTCGTTTTCGCCCCCCCCCCCTCTCTTTCAATTTTTTCATTTTCCATTTTCATTGAAAAATTTGCATGTAATTGTATTTCTTTTTTCATTTTCAACTCGAAAATTATAGAAAAATATCAGAAAGATAATGAATACCTCCAATATTGGACATGAAATCTAGTCATTAGAAAAACAACAACTAGTTTTTTTTAAATTTTCCGAAGGGGGGCAAAAACGAGAACAGTACGCTGCAGGCTACTGTTCTTGTTTTCGCCCCCCCCCCCTTCTTTCATTCTCAAAAAAATTAAGCAAATTCTGCGTATTTCTTATCATACATTTTCTTCAACATTTTGTAACTGGCAGAATGGCCGAGTGGTTAAGACGCGCGACTATCACTTCGAGGGCAAAAGTTCGAATAACCGAAGAAGTGAAAGTGAAAAATGAAAAAATCGAGAGAGGGGGGGGGGGGGGCGAAAACGAGAACAGTACCCTTTAGGCAACCCATTTTGAACCCAAATTCCGATGGGGTCACGACATTGCTTATGGCACTAGTGGGAGAGATAAAGATTTTTTTCGAGAATTTGTTGCTCAACAACTAAGCAAATTTAATGGTTTATTTGGAAATTATCAAAATTTTACATATATCGAAAATTCTGCTGATCTTCTTAAATTTGAAAGATTTGTCGAATTTAGACAAGGTGATCCTTTTCAATGTGGAAGTGCTTATGTTTGGCATACCAAAGGCTCATATGTTTATTTTTCAATTAGTCCCGAGAATTGTGGGGTAGATGAAGCAATGGGATTAATTCTACAATTACTTGGTAAGTTTGTTTTTTAGATACCAAAAATACAACAACTACTGTATTTTTGTTTGAAATTTGGGATAGCGTAATTTCACAACCAGTTTTGCCCTTTAAAAACCAAAAAATTTGCATATTTAAGGATTCTCAAATCATGTTAGAAGATGGGATCGTGATCGATTTATCACACTTTTATGGGATAATATTAATCCGATTCATGCATCTCAATTATACAAAGATTATGAATTATTTAATTCAACTGATCCGGTTTTTGGTACCTTTGATTTGGATTCGAGTATGCTTATGTCGTCTTATTCTCCAAATGCGTAAGTTTGTTTCTTTTGATTTTTTACACCGTTTTTAGATGAAGCTTTAATTACCATATTTTTGTAATTAAAGCTTCAAAGACACAGTCTGTGATAAATCCAAAAAGTCACGGCACATGCGAACTATAGATTTGCCCCAAATTTTGCCTAGAAGTAAAACAAGCATGGAGAAGACGATCCTGCTTTCAGTTTTTGCCCAAAAAAATTTCTTACAGTAGTTGCAGCAGATCAAAGGTTTATGCCGCCAATTTTCAATCTGATGCGAAAAATCAAGAAATGAATTTTTTGCCATTATTTTTATTTTGTATAGGCTTTCGACCATGGGGAATTCCAAAAATTCCACTGTTCACACTTCCACTTTTGTTCAAGGGGCAATAACCTCCTTTCATATTTAATTGCGAAGCAAAATGCTTACATATTCAGAAAATTCAGGCTTCCTCTTAATTTTTTTGGATTTCTCACAGACTGTGTCTTAAATCTTTTTTATTTTAGCGTTGATCCTTCCAAACCTGTTATGAAACCTGTAGAAAACTCTGAAGCGAATGTTCAAAAGGTGAATCTTCATAAAAGTGAAAGAAATGTTACCATTTCTGACATTCAGCAATATCAAGCTATTTATAAAAAAGAATAAAATTGATTATAATTAACAATTGCTTTTTTAATTTTGAAGTTTGAATTTCTATAAGGTCCAAATGGTGGTTCTGTTTTAGTTCTATTATGTAAAAGTTTAAACAAATTAACAAGTAAAAAGTATAAAAAGTAGTGTTGTGCATTTCCTGGGAGATTTTTCGTTTTTTTGCGGGAAATCTGGTTCTCATTTCCCGGGAAATCTACAGTAATATTTTATGTTTTTACATGAAACATTTAAAAACGGGATAAATATGCAATAAACACTAAAAATAGTCAAAAACGATTAATTTTAGTATTTTACAGTTTTTTGTAGGTTATAAAGTTAGTTTTGATAAAATATTACTGTAGCTTGGAATACTGTAACGCCGGGAAATGAACAACCCTAATAAAAAGTATATATGAAAAGTTAACAAACGTATACAGGACTTTCCAGATCTGACGTCAGTAAAAAGTTCAAAATTCCAAATCCCACCCCTACCGTCAGATTTTTTCCTTTGATCTTTTCCGCATTTTAGGCGAGCATCAGATTTGGCTTGACCCCCCTCACCAATAAAAGTGCTGACGTCAGATCTGGACAATCCCTAAACAGAAAATAACATAATCTAAAAATTATTTATGAATTTTATAAGCACAGACTTTGTGCAAAAAAGATAATACAGAAATCAAAAAACATATTTATTCAAAAATAAACATGTTTTTGATCATCTAAATTGTGTTCCGTTTTCTTAAAAGATAAGCTTCAAAATAGACATCATCATTTTGTTTTTCGTCTTTAAAACAACAATTTTTATGATTTTTATTTTTACTGATAACATTGAATTGTTTTTCATTTTTGAGTCCCAAAAAGTGAGTATAAATAAAATTGTTTGAGTTTAATATATTTAACACTTTTGTTCTTGCAAAAATTTGTGAAAAAAATATCAAAAATGTTCATTAGTTTTTTTCTTCTCTCTGTTTTTCTTTCAACTGTTTCAGCAGATTTTGCATGTCCACCTGGAACTCTTTCATCTCCAACAAATGCCGCCAATTGTTATTTATTTGTAAAAGATAATTTATATTGGCTAGAAGCTGAACAAAAATGTGATAATAGTAGCGGACATTTGGTATCTATCCATAACATGATGGATAATATGTTTATAACCCGTAAGTCATAAAATTGGCATATTACGGTAATCAATGTTATCCAATTTAGAAGAAGCTTTAAAAGCCTTTGATCATAGTAATAGTGGTGATTATTGGCATGGTCTTAGTAATATTGTTCAAACCACATGGTCTTGGATCGACAGTACCCCCTTTGATTTTGTAAATTGGAATGATGACACTCATGCAAATCGAACTGATGCCGCTTGTGGAGCAGTTCTTCTTGAATCTGGTAGATGGATCAGTGATTACTGTCTTATCAAAAAACCTTTTGTATGTACCGTTCCAGCTTTATTTAAATTATTGTAAAAAAATATTGTTTTTGTAAATATAAAAATCATTGTCTTTGTTTATGTAAATTGTTTTCATAAATTTAATAAAAAATAACTTTTAAAATTTTTAGAGTTTTAAATTAGAAGTTACAGAAATGCAAAAAAGTCTACAAAACTCTTATTACTCTTATCTAAGATGTTGT
This sequence comes from Panagrolaimus sp. LJ2414, assembly GCA_024447195.1. Taxonomy (NCBI): domain Eukaryota; kingdom Metazoa; phylum Nematoda; class Chromadorea; order Rhabditida; family Panagrolaimidae; genus Panagrolaimus; species Panagrolaimus sp. LJ2414. Next base: position 4,787,465 of record JAMRXY010000023.1, read on the forward strand.
AATTTTTATACAGTTTTATTGAATTTAGAAAAACTGTTAATTACAATTTCAAGAATAGTAGCATCAAAAAAGAAATCATTGCCTTTATTTATATAAAAGATGGAAGAAAATATTACTTCTTGTTGTTTCCTATTTTTAACAAAGTTTATTTTTTATAATTTTAAAAATCTTAAATACTGATGCTTATTTACAATTCCAAAAAAATGTGATATTTTAAATTTGTTTATTTCTGTTTAAAAATTGTCAACTATAAATTTGCATAATTTAAACCTTCAATTTTTATGCAAATATTTATTTTAGCCGCTTTATAATTCCAAAAACAAGATCAATATATACAAAAATTCAATACAATTATGAAGGAGCTTTTTTACAGATATAACTTGATAATTTACTATTGCAGTCATAATTATCAAAATCCCCGAGGAACCAATTGCATTGATTTGAAGAAGAAAAAAGTTGAACACAATGTTGTGTTTCAGGGAAATCAGGTTGAGTGTTGCCCCATTTATTATAATCAAACGGGGTGCCATCTGTCCATTCCCAGGAGAGATTGTTGTCATTACTGTATGACAACAATCTCTCCAAGGAAGTAAGCTTTTTACAATGTTAGAGTAAAAAGCTTACTTCCAACAAACATTGCTTCCTCCAAGCTATGAATGGAAGCTAAATGTGCTTCATTTTGTCGGCAATTATATTCTGCACCATGCCAATCTGCATCTGCAAAAACCTTATAACAATAGCCTGTGGTTTCGTAGAAAGACCAAGATAAGGGGCATTCTTTTGGGGCAGGTGGTGGTGGTGGAGGCATTTCCGTTGGAGGTACTACAACATCTTCAACAACTGGTACAGTACATACAAATGGTTTATCAATCAAGCAATAATCACTGATCCATCTCCCGCTTTCTAGAAGAACTGCACCACATGCGGCATCAGTTCGATTTGCGTGGGTGTCATCATTCCAATTTACAAAATCAAAGGGGGTACTGTCTTCCCATGACCAGGTAGTTTGAACGATATTACTAAGACCAAACCAGAAATCTCCAGTAACATCATGATCAAAAGCCTTCAGGGCTTCTTCTAAATTTGATAACATTGATTAATGTAATATGCAAATTTTTAACGTACGAGTAAGAAACATATCATCCATCATGTTATGGAGGGAAGCCAAATGTCCGCCATTTTTACCGCAAACTTCATCAGCTGCAAGATACTTTAAACTATCTTTAACAAATAAGTAGCAATTGGCTTTATTGGTTGGTGATGGCAGAGTCCCCGCAGAGCATGAAAAGGCATTTACTTTACTGACAAAAATGAGAGATAGAAAAATAATGCAAGTTATCATATTAGTTTTTTAACAGATGCACTGCTAATTTTTAGTTCACTGAAGCTTCCTTTTTATTCCTTTTTGTTTAATACTTTTAAAACATTAAAAATTATCAGCAAAATTGTTTAAATAAACAAAAAATAATTAGCAAAAAAACAAAAAATATCTTTTTTTAAAAAGTGATGTGGGGCTCTTTTTTGTTATCAGCAAGATCTGTTTAAAAACTGAAGAACGTCAGAATAAACATGTTTTTAGAAAACATGATTCTTAATTAATTCCTTGATTACTATGATAATAAGAGCAACATTTTAGATGATCTTTATAACTGCACATTTATTGATTTTGTATACTGTAAAATGGTAAAGTTTTTACCGTAATTGCGAGAAATTTAAAAATCCTTAAAAAAACTTTCTTATTTATTGCCTTTTAAAATATAGTATAAAAAATATTATGTTTTTGTGAAGAGAAAAACTGAAAACTCAGAGACAAAATTCCCACGGAAACAGATTTTAAAAATTTTTATTTTATTCATTTTCAAATCAAGTAAATTATACAATAATTTTGAACATAAGTATGTTTCAGCTTGAGAAATAAATATTATTTCCATTTTGTTCATAAAAAGCATGGCACATAAATGATTTAAAATATCCATTTGTAAGAACCCATTCTACAAGAAATACCTCAAAATTGTCATCTTTTTTTAAAATTCCTTTTTTGTAATAAAATCTGAAATGAAAATTTGCATAATTATATTACATTGAAGTACACTTACTCAATTTCAGGAATATTAATAGTAGCTTCTAAAATTTCTCTTGCTTTTTTCATATATTTTGTTCGATCATTTTTCAGGCCTAATAAAATAAACTTTAATTTTAAAGTTTTAAGCTGCATCAAATCTGAAGAACTTAAAGTAGAATTGACAATGATCAAATTCAGAAGATTTGAAATATCGATAGAGGAAAAAACTTGAACAATTTCATCAAAAGCAAAATTGTCAATTTGTAAGTTTTTTAAAACACCTAAATTGCCATTTTTATATATCCTTTTCCAATCATTTTGATTAATATTTAATTTAATTTTTGGCACAATTGCTACATCATATTTTTGATCATTTGAAGATGTATTATTAAATACGGTTACTGATATTAAAAAGAATCCAGAAGGTATTAAAAGTTTTGGCGCAAGATACAAATTATCAACGTACAACTTTTTATAACAAGAAAATAAATTAGCATAAGCTTTTGAAAATTTATATCGAGTTGTTGGGGTTTGAAGATCAAAGAATCTTCGTTGAATAGAATATGGAAGGGTCTCGAAGGGAAAAGAATTTCGATATGGATGAGAATGAAAATCCAAAAAATGATAAAATGCAGTTAAATATAAAGCTGCAAAAAATAATGCCATCAAAAACAGCATTAATTTATAACAAATTATTGCCAAAAAATATATGAAAATTCGACAAACAAAAACTTTTGGCTCAAAATATTCTCCAATATTCCAAAATTCTAGAAATATTTTTTCTGGTGCCATAAATGAATCCAAAATCCATAGAATTATTTCGTTGTAATTAAAGTAGGAATAAATAAGCTGTTGTTGATTGTACCAAAAATACTCAAATTCCATTGAAAGATAAAATAAGATTTCTCCAAAAATGAACAACAAAGTGGTATAAAATAAATTAAAAAGAAATATGCAAATTTCAAGCTCATAATCATATGATGACCAAAAGAAATTGAAAATTGAAGCAAAAATAAATATTTTTAAAAATGGCATTTGAGGACATTAGTTTTCCTTAATTAAGAGAAAAAAAACTAAATTAACAGAGTTTAATTATTTTATCAACTGAAAGTTTTTGAGTAATGGCAAAATTATTTTTTTCACTGTCAATAAATTATTCGTTCTAGGGCATTTTCAAATAACTTAAAAGATAGGGTAGATGCGTAAATAATCCATATATTGGTACATTTTTTTCTTTTGCCAAAATGAGAATAAAATTGCTCAAACAAGACTCAAACAGAAACAGAAAAAGAAAAACCTTTTTCAGTTTTTTGTTACCAACAGGAATGTGCGTTTTGTCAGTCATGACCAACGTTGCCAAAAAATTCGGTTGTAAGATGTTTTTGTCCAGGCTTGACCAAAAATATTTAGTCAATCAATGACCGAGTTATTCATAAACTTGACTAATTTGACTACATGCAAATGCATCAGTAAAATTGTTAAAAATAAACAATTGTTTTAACAAAAAATAATCAAAACAAAAATTGCTTTTTTTTAAAAAAAAGTGATGTGGGGTTCTTTTTACCTTATCAGCAAGCTTTTGTTGTAAACTGAAGAACGTCAAAATAAACATGTTTTTAGAAAACATGATTCTTAATTAATTTTTGATTACTAATTAAAGCAACATTTTCGATAATTTTCATAACTGTGAATTTATACATAGGTTTTGTATATTATCACATAAATTTTTGAGGTCACCGGTGCTGCACCAACTTCACCACCTCCTGCTCCAGCAACAACTGAAGATGCAAAACCACCCACAGAATGTGGAAAACCAACTCCTCCAGTAACCCAACAACCACCTGAAACTCCACTTGCATCGACTACGAGAGACTGTCGACCAGGTATTCAATTATGCTTTTTTTAAATTCTGAAATTCTGTAAATTTGTACATAAAATTTTAATTTTTTGAGCTCTATATTTCATATTTGTAGCTTGTTTTTGAAATTTTGCTTGTTTAATAAAAACGTAAAAGTTAAATAGTATTTTTCTGTGGAATTTTCGTTGATTTTTTAATTATTCTAATTTTTGTGAAAGAATATCCCGAAAAGATTTATTTGTAGCAATTAAATGGGTATTTAAAGCTGCCCTGCGAATTTGGAACAGAACAGGAGGAAAAATTAAAACAACAAAAGTTCAACAGTATTAAAAACAAAATGTTTTAGTTATATTTTATTTTTCGTGTGATCCTCAATTGGGAGGGTAAAAAAGGAAAAGGGTAAAAAACACTCCATTCAAAATACTGTAAGACAGAAAGAGACAAAGAATATTGTCTATTGAAAAAAGAAAACTCCTATACCAATTTTTTATACCCTGCAAGAATATCTTACAATGACCTATTATTCAAAAATTCAACAAAATCGGTTCTAAAAGTTGCTGAAGGGATAAAACAAGGGGGTTTAAAGTTCCACCTTATTATAAAAATCAGATAACAGAGTGTCTTTCAGCAATTTAACAATTCATTTCCTTTTTTTGAGTACTTGCCTTAATCTCAATTTCCCACAATCTTTCTATTCAAAAAACACCAACAAAAACATCTTTTGTTTTTCTTAACCTTTGAGCTTCACATTAATCTCTTTTCAAGAAACTTTTTAACTATTTTAATTGGCATAGTATTAATTTTTACCTTTTTAAAAAGGCTGAATTTTACCTATAATTTCTTAAGCGCCTCAATATGTGGTAAATTGGTGAAATAATACTGTGGTAAAATGTGTTGTTGTACCGTGTTTATAATTTGATAAGGATCTGTAGGGTGGATTTAAAATAATGAAAAGTAAAGAAACTGGGATATAAAAATATAAATAGTGTCGATGTGTAATTTAGTAATAAGTAATTTGTGGTAATGTGGTAAAATGTAAAAAATGTAATTTTTCCAATTTTGTAAATTGATAAGGGTTTGAATGAAAAATGAAGCAAAGAAAATTTTTAATGAATCAGTAAAATTTAAGTTGTGGTAAAGTAATAATGTTGTTAATAGATTTATGTTGATAGTTATTATTGTATTTAAGGCGCCTTCTCTAAACCCAAATTATCTTACCACTATACCACAAATTACTTATTACTCACCCTCACAGTTTTTCCAAAATTTTCTTTTTTCAGTATTTTTAATGCAGCTGACCAAACAATAAACCCTGTACAACAGTACAATTTACCAGAACATTATTTTACCACTTTACCACAAATTATTTAAATTCAGCCTTTTTGAGACGTTTAAAAAATTAGAGGTATAATTCAGCCTTTTATTGGTAAAATTTAATCTTTTCCCATTTTTATTGAAAAACACTTGATTTTTTCAGATTTTTACGAAAAATGACTTCCGATGCTGAAATGGACCTTTCACCAGGGTCTGATTCAAACGAAATATACACTTTTCAACGACCGTATCCCCAAGAATTCCCACTTTCTTTTCCTGTTGTCAAATATATTTGGGAAAATCCATCGTCCCCAAAAGTTTGGAAAAATTTAATTAAAACTTGCAAATATTTTTTTTCAAAAAATCCAACTTTTCCTATTAATTTTTTGAGATTTGAAACAAATTCAAATAATTGGAATAATGGAAAAGAATTTTTTGATACACAATATAGTTTTCAAAAAATTTGGCTGTTTAATACTTTAATTGTGAAAAATTCCGGCACTGCTTTGAACGCACTTTCTATGTTAATTCCAAAGATTTTCAAATGTGACCTTCGATTTTTGTGCATCGAAAGACAAAATTTAACATTTGATGAATACAAATTTCTAACATCATCAAATTCTCTTGAATCTTTTACTCTAAGTGATTCTTATATTAAAGGTTCTGACGATGATTCCCGAATTGCACCACATGTGCTTCTTGATAATGTCAGCAGAAATGTTAAGAATATTGAAATGTCAGTTTTCTCGAATTTTTACACATATTAGTATTGTTGTTCATTTTGGGGGGAAATCGGAGTCTTTTTGTGAAGTTTCAGTAAAAAAACAAGGGAACCGATCCAACTGTAACACGCAATTTGGAACGGGATAAATTTCATCGAGTGCCCCAAGGGTTCAAACTTGTTCATCGTAATTATTAGCTGCCCAGTCCCGCAAGTGCCATTTTCAACTTATTTTAGGTATACCCTATTGGCATATTGTCCAATTCTTAAATTTTTCCGTTATCTGAGTTTCTGAAAACAATTAATAGTTAAAAAGGGTCATGCAATGACAAATAATTCATTTCTAATCATATCCAATCTTTAAAAACAAAATAAGATAATTTAAACATATAAGAATTGGACAATATGCCAATATACAGGGTATACCTAAAATAAGTTGAAAATAGCACTTGTGGGAGAGGGCAGCTAATAATTACGGGGAATTCATCTAAACCCATGGGGAACACGATAAAGTATATCACGTTCCAATCTGCGTGTTACAGTTCGATTGGTTCCCTTGTAAAAAGTCCTCAAGACTTTTAATTAAAAGCAACATTGATCCTCTTTTTAGCAAAAAAACTACCGAAATAAAAAGTCCAAAAATTATCAATTTTCTCCGGAAAGAATAATAAACACCCCAGCCCTATTTATTTGAATATGCATATTTTTAGGGATTTCTCTGATCCGATTAAAAAGCTGATTGAAATGATTCATCAGTTTACAAATCTTGAATCTCTTCAATTGAATGAACTTGGAGAAAAATTTGATCTTGATTTATTCGAAAGTTTCCTTCGGGTGAGATTTTATTCATTTATTATTTTAAATCTTTTATCTGTCATGCAAATTTTTATCCCGAAATTACAACATTTTTTAAATACAGAAAATTTTAAGACCAGTGAACACCTTAGAATTTCACTCTCCTTTGGACATAATTTTGCCATTGCAAACCAAGAAATGATTGAAAATTTTATGGATAAAATCATTGCAAATCCACCTCGAAAAATGCCAAGTCTTTCTTTCCCATATCGAAATATCGATAAATATAATAAATATCAGAATTTGTTAAAAATTAATATGTGCCGTAATCGTTAAAAATTGTGTTTCTTGTTTTATGTTTTTTTTGCTTTCTTTTATGATGGCTTCAGGAGTTTGATTAATTAATGATCATCTTCGGATGACGTAATCTTTACTAATTATTTGTTTTTTTCTGTAATACATTTTTGTTTATCTCCTTTTTAAGACGCACTCTGGCTGTCGCTCAAAAAAATCAAGGAGAGGCCGGCACAGGCCAAAAATAGATTTGCCCCAAATTTTGCCTATAGGTAAAACAAGCATGGAGAAGACGATCCTGCTTTCTGTTTTTGTTCAAAAAAATTTCTTACGGTAGTTTCAGTATATCAAAGGTTTAAGCCGACGAATATTCGATTTGATGTGAAAAATCAGAAAATCAATTTTTTGCCATTATTTTGCCCCTGTATAGGTTTTCGACCATGGAGAATTCGATTAAGACACTTTTGGAAGCATCAAAATATCTGGAACATGGATTTTTTAACACCCTGTTTTATTCAAGTCAAGGAAACATGCTTTTAGTCTTCCTAGAGAAGTGAAAGACCTCGATATTACAAAACTACAACATCTTGTGCATATAAAAATAATAAAAAGATATAAAATTGCGGATGCTAACATTGTTAAAAAAATTAATGAACATGCGCAATCATGATTTTTCCCTTGTAAAACACGAGAAGAAAGAAAAATTTGTTGTTTTGGCAAAATGTCGCACAACGAAAATGTTGCTTTTTCTTTTTGCAAAAATTTTTACAAGGGAAAAATCACGATTGCGCATGTACTTTAATTATTTAAACGATGTTAGCATCCGCAATTTTATATCTTTTTTTTATTTTTATATGCACAAGATGTTGTAGTTTTGTAATATCGAGGTCTTTCACTTCTCTAGGAAGGCTAAAAGCATGTTTCCTTGACTTGAATAAAACAGGGTGTTAAAAAATCCATGTTCCAGATATTTTGATGCTTCCAAAAGTGTCTTAATCGAATTCTCCATGGTCGAAAACCTATACAGGGGCAAAATAATGCAAAAAATTGATTTTCTGATTTTTCACATCAAATCGAATATTCGTCGGCTTAAACCTTTGATATACTGAAACTACCGTAAGAAATTTTTTTGAACAAAAACAGAAAGCAGGATCGTCTTCTCCATGCTTGTTTTACCTATAGGCAAAATTTGGGGCAAATCTATTTTTGGCCTGTGCCGGCCGATTTTGAGTTTCAGTCAGACAGCGTCTTAAAAGATTCCCAGACAATTCTACAACAAAAACCATAAAATGATCACCTTAAAGAATTAAATTTTTTTTCATGATTAATTTTATAGGTAAAAAATCTGTGATTTTTATTGCATTAAAATAAAACTGTGTTTTTTTATCATTTTTAAAATTTTTTTTATTCCGTTCTATCAGCAATTTTTTTTATACCACCACAAAACCTTTTTTATAATCTTTAACACTATTTTCAGTAAGCAATAAAATATTCCTTAGAGAATAAATTCTTTTCCATTTTTCATCATCATATTCATAAAATTCTCTCATTTCATTATGAATAATTAGTCGGCCCCTTCGAACAGTATCTTCACCATCTTCTGATAAGGCCACATTTAAATATGAAACATTCCACAAAATACAACAAAAAATATACATAATTTCTATGATATCAGGTTTGAGCTCTTTCATCTTCTTCAATACTGTATTCCAATATCCAAAAACAAGATTTTCAACATTTTTCCATTCTTTTCGATTCCCAAAATTATTTTCAATCATTAAAGCATTTAAATCATAGATACTTTTGTCTTGTAACATTACAAAATTTCCATTTACTGCGTCACCAAATGTTACAAGTGTGTCACAAATTCGCTCAAAAAACCAAAAAGGTGTCCAAAATCGATGAAGAATAAAAGATTTATCGACGTGAGAAAGTTCAGCGATAAATGGAAAATCTTTGAGCATTCCAGAACCCTTTTCTTTCTCGAAGGTATTTAAATCAGAATATAATTTCCAGTTGAAATTTTTTTGAAATGTGACTGCGACATCGGTGTCTTTGTAAGTGTCATTTCGTAATTTTGAAAGTTTTGAATAAAATTTTAGCATTTTTGATAGAACTGGATATTTTGTGTCGTAAAGATGGACAATCTGAAAATGTATGATTTTGTAAGATTTGCAACTTGTGGTCAAGTTCCATAAAAAATTAAAAAATTTGCATAAAAAGATGATCAAAGATATGAGGGTTTACAGATATTTTGCTAGTAAACATTTCGCCTAAAAACTTGTCCAAGATTTTCGGGAAGATTAAAATGACAGAATTTAAATAGGAGTGAATTTGACGATATCTTCAAGTTCTATTTCATCTTTAAACTTTCACTGCCATTAAAAAAGGACAAAGTATTCATCAAAAGGTTTTTGGCAAAATATCCGTGTATCAAAATTTGAATATTTCGGAGAATAAAAGCAATTTGGTCATTGAATTAATCTTCTGGATTTTCAAAACGCTCAAATTTGTCAAAAATAGAAAAAAAAATTTGTACCGTAACCCGGCTACTGAAATAAGGGGATTCAGAATCAAAAAAATTGGACAAAAACGGAATGATACTGTAACTATCACTAATTAAATTAGTCTAATTTTTTGTCAAATCTTGACCGGCTTTCATCACACAACTTGTGGTCTGGCCGCGTTTTTATATCTTGGAATTACTAACCTCTGACATTTTCAAACTTTTTGCCGCTGTTCTTCCACTCATATTAGCCATAATTTCTCTTTGCTGAAATTCCAAAACCGTTACAGCTTCATTCTCAAACTGTCGATTAACATTTTCAACAACTTCATTAATCGTTGAATCAATTTGTTTATTTCGATTTAACATATTTTGAATAAGAATTGGAACTCCACAAATTACAATTCTTTCTGTGATTGCATCATTTCCATAAAAACTTAGTCCAGATGTTGATGGAGTAATGTGATGATCGTAAGAAGTTGAAAGATTATTAATAATAACAGCATCAATAGCATCATCAAATTGTTTATCTCGAGAAGTTTCAAGCCATTCACCAGACCATTTTGGATTTGCAACAATATCCAAGATTTTCTTTATCCGTTTTGCTTCAAAATGAATATTTAAATTTTCAAGTTTTTGATATCTTTGAAGAAAACAAAGATCCTCAGCAATTCTACAAATATGAACATTCGCCAAAACTGGGACCGGATTATCATTGATTGAATCATTAATCACTTTTTGATTAGTCATATTAAATTTTAGGCCTAAAAATTTTTCAACTGCATCTCGAATAACATGAAATTGTTCGCAGAGATCAAGTTTTAGACTGTCGAAATATTCCACTCTTGTATCATCCCAATAAAAAGCAGCTAGTACGATTCTATTACTTAAAAGTATTGGCACAAGAAGACGAGTTGCTCGACCTGGATTTGCAACAACAAAATTTTTAATATTATTTTTTTGAAGATTCAATGAATACCGGCATGAAACAACTCCAACATTTTGAATTCCTTTTTTGTAAGCTGCCATGGAAGCAGATTTAATAAATTTATCAATGGAGCAAAGGCTTTGCTCAATAATGGAGGTGGTTTGAATGATCGGTTGTGCCATTTCTGGAACTGAAAAATTTACATATTTTTAAATGAAAATAACGTATTAACGAGGTGGGCTCTTTGAACTTTTTTTTGAGGTTCCTAATACCTAAATTTGCGTCTTAAAACGAAAACTAAGTTTTTTCGTTTTCGTTTCAAGAAGCAAATTCAGGCATCAGGGTAACTAAAATAATCAAATTAAAAAGTATCCAAGATCTCGCTTCCTTTAATGGGTACTGTAATATGTACATTTGGTTATCACGAATAAACTGAAATTTGCATAACTTTGAAAATGCAAAGATTTCAGAGTTATGCAAATTTTGAAAAGTTATTTTCCTTTTTTAAAGATGGAAAAAGCAATATGTTTTATTCAACGTCTGGTGTAAATAGAAACAATTTTAGAGACACCTTTTAAAAGAATTTAATGTTTAAATTTTGACATTTAATTAACAAATTTAAAACTCCAATCTAACACAAAATCCCAAAAAGCAACTAATAAAAATATCTACTAAAAAAGACAATCAATAAAACAACTCGTCTCAGAAAAAAACACTTAAAAATGAAAGAAAAAAGGAATTATTGATTACTTCGAAAAAAAAACTAAAGTCTGTCTCTCTCTTTTTTTGCTCTCTTTTAAAAGTGAAAAGAACATTTGTGAAAGAAAAAAGAGTTCCTTTTCTTTTTGAAAAAGCAACAACTTTTTTAGACGTTTTTTTCCAGTTTTTTTGCAACAAAAGCGACAACCAAAAAAATTTTGACAGGCGCGCGTCTGCTAGCGGCATCTGTTCGAACCAATGAAAAATGGGAGAGAAACAAAATGGAAATTTTTCAATGTCTTTGTTTATGTAGTGAAAACTCAACAAATAAAATAATGGCCTTTTTAAAAATATTTTTAAGAAAAAAAGGGACATGAACTATATGCAAAATTGCTGTTAAAGATACACTAAAATAAAAGAAAAAAAATTTATTGATTTAACTCAAAAGGATCATAAAATCATAAGAAATTTTTTCTGTAGAAAAATTTTTTATGATTAAATGAAAAGTGTTTTTTGAATATTTCATTTTCATCGAAACAAAAAAAGAAATCCCTTTGTTCAAATAGTCTTTATATCATTTTTATGTTTTATACACTGCAAAAACAGATAAATTTTTTCTCACCCAAATACATTCAAACGAACCATTTATAGAAAAAAGATCTTTGGTTTAACAAAATTTAGATTTTTAAACTTTAAACTAATGATTCTCCAGATCTTGATCTTTTTGGGAAATTTTCAAGCTGCCCCTCTTCATCAAATTTTTTCCTTTGATATTCACCGCTTTTATGGTTTGGCATCTGTTCAAACCCATGAAAAAAATGGAAGAGAAACAAAATGGAAATTTTCATCTTGTTCGAATAATAGAAACAATTAAAATAACTGCCTTTTTAAAATTATTTTTACAGAAAAAAATGAACATCAAAATTAAAAAATGTAGCTGATAAAGATATAGCATGAAAAAAAATTCGTCGATTTAACTCAAAAATGTCATTTAAAGAACATCTTTCATTTGCTGCTTTTTTTTGATTTCACAAGAAAGTTCGCGAAGCTGAAAGAACTTGAAAGTTAGAAACTTTCGCTTTTTTCTAGTGTTAAAATATTTAAAAAAAAGCAAAAGTTCCTGAATTTTGATGATGTTTAGCTTCGAGAATTTTCTTGCGGAATCAAAAAAAGCAGCAGTTTTGAAAAGTGCATATTTTGAATATTTCATTCTCACTGTAATAAAAAGGTGAATCCCCTTGTTCATTTAAGCTTTTGTGTTTCATAAAATGTTTTCTGTTAATGCAGTTAACAGAAAACATTTTTGATTAATTACAAAAACCGTAACTCCAAAGGAAATATTGAGGTTATAAAATATTACGATAAATTCATGAACAAAAAAACTGTTATAAATGCGAGAAAAAAAGTACATGACCATATTTTTGAATAAAATCATCAGGTTTATCACAAATTGCAGAATGATAAATGGATTTGTTATCAGCCATGATTTTACAATTGTCAACGGTTAATTGCATTACAGCAGGCGAATTCACATTTGTTAATTCTTTTGAAGGCGAAATTGCAAAAATTGAAGAACAAAAAGACCATCTCAAATGTGGATGAACTTTTAGCATTGCTTTTACGGCTTCAATAATTTCAGGGGTAAATTTGTTGTATAAAGTATAAACTTTTTCTGGAAGTATTGGAGTTTTGTTGCTTAAATCCATTCGTTTTTGAACAGCCCTGAAGGAAAGTGGAAATTTAGGATTTGAATCACAAAGAAATTGTTTTAAAACGGATTCTCGGGCAGCAATCATTTTTAAAGCATCAAATTCTTCATAGGTCAAATTTCCAAAAATTTGAATAATTTTTGAAGGAAGGGAAGAAGTGTAAGAATCCAAAATGGGTCCAATTTTATTAGCTGCCAAAGTTTGAAGGTCATCAAGATAAGGTGAGATTGGAAGTTTCGATGCCAAAAAAATAAATGTTTTTAATATATTAAAAAATTTAAATAATTATTACCGTAATAAGATCGTCTGTTGTTGCAGCTGGAAGAATAAAAAGACTATCCGTTGCTTGCCATGCAATTATTTCGCTCAATTCTTTGTGACAAATGAATAAAAATCCTGGAAGGAAAATCAACAGAAATAAAATAGAAATTATGTTATTCATTTTCGACCAAAACAAATTATAATAATTTCTTTTCCGTCAATTAAATGCGTTTTATATTTAACAAGGAAAAAAGACTAAAAATAATATTGAAGATAACCTTGATAAAATTAGAAAGTGTCAATCAAAAAAGGCATTATTCATATCAAAGATATGATTATCACTAATTAGTATTTCTTTTTTTGGCCTTGATTTTGGGGTAGTACAAAATGACGAAGAAAAAGAGAGAAATCAGTTTTAATAAAGTTGTTTTTGTTATAATTTCAACAAATATGATAAACATAATTTCTGTTATATTTTTGTCGATTTTTCTACCAGGATTTTCATCCTTGAATCAAGAAGAATTACAAGCAACGGACAATCTTTATATTCTTCCAATTTCAACAACAAATGATTTGATTACGGTAATAAAAAAGGATGTTCCCAAATAAGTTCGCATTTGCAAATTTTAAAAAAACTATTATATTCAAAAGTTGATTGCCTAGTTTTGTTCAACATGAAAATAGGGTTTGTTTGATATAACTTTTTAAGGTATCAGGGATATGCAAATTTTGGATTTTTTGGCAGTGAAAGTAACTTTAAATTTTTAATATCGATTTTTAATGGTTAATTTCAAAACGATAGTCATAAAAAATTGGCATATTTGTTTTATTGTTAATCTCATTCAACAAAACTTGTCCTTTTTTAATATCATTGTTTCTAAAAATTTGCCAACCAAATCAAAAAGGGAACTTATTTGGGGACATCTTTTGTGTTGAACATTTATTTTAATTATTTTAATTTTTCGTACAATTTAGGTAAATGAATGCTCCTTTGAAACTATTAAAAGATGTTTGTCGAATGCTTTTTCCAATTTAAACTGCTTTGCGTCAATTTATTATCAAAGATTATTGCCAGCAACAAATGAAATTGATGTGAAAAAAAAAGATTATCTTTTCAGAAAATATATAGAAGCCTGTTCTCTTGGAGAATTTAACAATACAATTAAAAATGCTGAATCATTATCAATTTTAAGACATTACTCTGGTGGAGTTTTTGGAAATCGTTATTCTGTATATCCAAATTGTCTGACACCTATTAAAGAATGTTTTGATGTCCACCCAACATGTGTTGTGCCATTACAGTATAAAATATTTGATCAAATAATCAATATTTGTTCAGATTCTTTTTTTACACATTTTAATTTCACTTTTTTGCCTTCAAAACCTCCAATGTCAACTTATATTGATGACCTTGAAATTTTGGCAGCTAATAAAATTGGACCTATTCTGGATTCTTACACTTCTTCTCTTCCTTCAAAAATTATTCAAATTTTTGGAAATCTAACCTATGAAGAATTTGATGCTTTAAAAACGATTGCTGCTCGAGAATCGTTTTTAAAGCATCAACTTTGTGATTCAAATCCAAAATTTCCACTTCCCTTCAGGGCTGTTCAAAAACGAATGGATTTGAGCCTCAAAACTCCGATACTTCAAGAAAAAGTTTATACTTTATACAACAAATTTACCCCTGAAATTATTGAAGCTGTAAAAGCAATGCTAAAAGTTCATCCACATTTAAGATGGTCTTTTTGTTCTTCAATTTTTGCAATTTCACCTTCTAAAGAATTATTGAATGTTTTTTCACCACCTGTAACAAAATGGACTCTTCAAAATTGCAGAGTTATCGCTGATAACAGTTCGAGTTATTATTCAGCAATCTGTAAAGATGTCAGTGATTATTGGTTGAATTAATTTATGAAATGTTAAATAATTTCTTTGCTATTTTTAAATTTTTTATTTCTCTTTTTATGTTGCTTGAAAAATTTAAATAAATAAAATTAAAGCATTAAAAATGTTCAAAAAAATGTGTTGATTTTTTTCAAATATCATGCAGTTGAACTTTGTTTTTTTAAGATGATTGATCCGGTATTTAAAAATACGGAAGCAATCATTCACAAGCACATCTGTTTTAGCTGCTCACAGAATCAGCTGCAGTTTTTATAAACTAAAATATTGTGTTATAAGTTTTTTTAAACGTTATTTAAAATTTTAAAGACAAAAAAAATTTTTTCCACATACATGAAGTTTGTGTCCTCAGTAAAAAATCTAGAGATGTTAAAATCAAAAATCGAATGGAGTGAAGAACATGTGCCAAGTTGCTGTTGTGTACCAACTAGGTTTGTTCATTTCCCGGGAAATGAACAAACCTTACAGTATTCCAAGCTACAGTAATATTTTACCAAAACTAGCCTTACAGCCTACAAAAAAATTGGTAAGTAATAATGTTAATCATTTTGACTATTGATAGTGTTTTTATTGCATATTTATCCCGTTTTTAAATGTTTAATGAAAAAGCATAAAATATTACTGTAGATTTACCGGGAAATGAGAACCATTTCCAGCAAAAAATCGGGAAATCTCCGGGGAAATTTCCCGGGGGAGGGAAATGCACAACCCTAGTAACAACGTATATAAATATGTAGTTGTGTCTCGTTTTCGCGATTCTTTAGTGCCATTTTTGGGTCAATATTTCCCCTTAAAGAAAACACTCAAGTGTTTTGGCATTCTTAATTAATTGTTTATCTACAGTGACAAGAAAAATTCTATTTTAGGTAGCAAAATTGAGTTGATTCTTCTACTTTTTCATTAATTTTTTTCTATTCCACCCTAAAAAATGGTATTTCCAACTCGATCTCAATTTTATGCAGGCGTTTTTAAACAATTTTTTGTTTTTCCTGATTCAATTATTTATTATATCTCTAAACATCCCATTTCTCCAAAATTTTACCAAAAAATGATTCAAATATGCAAATATTTTTTTATTCAAAATTCAATCATAGTTTTATCAAAAATATGGTGCAATGATATTGGATTCGAAATATATGTCAATAACCAATACAAACCTTTCGAAATAAAAAATGCTTCTTTAAGAAAGCTTTGGATCACTGATAAATTGGATATTTCGCACAGCTGTGATATATCTTCACTTCTTCCTAAAATTTATCGCTTTGATGTAACAGAATTGATTCTCTTTTTTCAAAACATTTCTTTTGATGAACTTTTGCTTTTTTCATCAAATGTAGAAACTTTGGATATTTGCAAAGTTACCATAAAATATAATGATGGCTCAATTGTTCCGCTCGAAAAAATTGTTGAAGTTTTTCCAAAACTTTTATCTTTAACGTAAATTTAATCTTATTTTTTTTCAAACCTCATTGACTTTTTTTCAGGCATCATGATTTTAGTCCTTCAAAGATGTCAGCAATAACGTTTAAAGAACTCTTAAAAATTCCACAGTTTTTAATGCTTTATGATTGCAACTTATGGTTTCTTCATGAAAACTTTGATATTGAAAGTTGGTACACTTACATCAAGGTATGGAAATTTATAGTTTTTAAAAAAATATTAATTGATGAGGTTTTTTAGAAAAACAAACATACGAAATTTCGGCTTGATTTTTCTGATCCACTTTCAGAAGCTTATGAGAATCGCTTGGAAAAAATTATTGACGAAATTATTGAAAATAATTACAAACGGCCGTACATTTATTATTCGGGATTAAATCAAGAAAAAAGGATTAAGATGGATAAATTTTTCTTTACAAAATATGACTAATTGTTAAAACATTATATTTTTTTGTGTTTTCATGTGTTGGATTTGTCTTTCTTTTATTTTTTTTAAAAATTGTATTCAAAATATTTTAACAGTGTTTTTATCTAACATTTTACATAGAAACTTTCATACCCGAAGTTGGCCATATCAGACCTGGACAATCCTTTATTCAAATTTCTGTGCTTTCTTCTCGTTTATTCTTTTAATCAAAATATTAATATTTAAATACACATAATACATGTATAAAAAAATGCAAAAAGAATAGATAAAAAATTCCAGAAATGTTCCTTAACATTGCTTTATAATTACTTATTTGTGCTTCTGTTTAAAACATTTTCATTCATAGGGGTTACTGTAGAAGGTCGTCGAAATGTTGATGAAGAAATTGATTGAGATGGAACTGTTCGGATTGCTGCTGGCGCAACGGGATTTTGAGATTTTCCAATTTCAACACATTTTGCTTCACCTCTTGTTATTTTTTCAATCCAAGCACAATAAGGAGAGATACGAGTAAAAACAACAAGATCTAAAATTTACTACAATGTTATCTGTGCTTAAATAAGCAGGGATATCAGCAAGGTTGGGCATCAGGTGCACTTTGGCTTTGCAAAATCATAAAGTTCTTTGATCTTTTACCGCCATCGGCACAAGATCAAAGGAGTGCCCCATGGAAACGGGTTTTGCCCCTCCAAAATAAAAATATGCCTAACATTCATATTAATAAGTAAAATTTGCATACCTGGGCCTCCTACAGTACCATATTTTGGAGCAATTGCATGAGCCACTCCGACTTCATATAATTTTCCATCTAATGAAGAATTGAAAAATAGTGGCCCCCCAGAATCTCCGTGATCTGCTCTTTTTGTTGGTGTTCCAGCACAGATCAAATTATACACACTATAAATGCATTCGGGTTTTGGCAAAATTGGGATTTCAATCTGCATTAAAGTATTGGGATGCGTTGAAACCAGAGCTTAAAATTTATTTAATTGAAGTTTTTTTGATAACAATTAATAAAATCTTAAAGGAACATACGATCAGGATCAGTATCACCATATCCAACATTAATTCCGATATCACTAACACCTTCTTCATAATTCTTTGCTAGCAAAACAGGTTCAATATCTTTAATTTCAACGGGTAACTCAAGGATTGCAATATCATCTAATGTTCCGTTGGAATTTGTCCAACCTGAATGAATTACAAATGATGATACTTTTTCCAATTTTGGTGAAACTGTAAAATTTTCAGGACTATAATCAAGAGCGATGATATCTTTTCTGAAAACATATTTAATTAGATATTGAAAAATGTATTGAGACTTACCGTACAGGAGGCCTACTTTTATCTGTAACACAATGTGCAGCCGTTAAAAGATGACGTTTTGAAATAAGTGTTGATGTACACTAAAAAATGTGACAAAATTTAGTATCATAAACGAATGTTAAAATACAATAAAAAAACATACAAGACCTGTTTCATTGGAATTTCTATTTATAGAAAAAATTCGAAAAACATTTCTGTATTTATTGACAGGAGCTGGATTGCCGCCGATTATACGCTAAAAACAAGAGAAATAATTAAGCAAATTTATCGAATGTAAGTTAGATTATCAAAAAGTGCCGATACTGTTAGAATCGGAGTAATATTTTTAAGATAACATAAATCGATAATAGCTTTTGAGCCGATGCCTCATATTTTTAAACGTTTTTTTTTTGAATTCTAAAAATTAAAATTAACATAACAATTATTTCTTTTTATTCAATGGACAAACAAGGGTTTCAAACTTGAAATTCAAAGGTTTCCGATTTATTTAAAAAAATATTTTTATCTTGAGTATCGATCATAATTATACCAGCTACCAAATATCGTTATCAAATGATAAAACTAATTTATCACATAAAAACTTACATTTTGACTGTATCCATAACAAAAAAGAATACCTAAATTCAAGAAAGAAAATAGAAGCAACGTTGAAACAAAAAACTTCATTTTAACAGCAGCAAAAAACTTTTAAATTTAAACAAAAAAAATGAAAAAAATCACTGAAATACGGGGTTTAAAAGCCCTCATTTTTATGACGCTATTACCTCTTATTTCTGGTTGAAAAAAATTTTTCTTCAACATAAAATTTGTTTTTTTAAATTTTTGAGTAAGGTTATTCTTTTTACAAACAGTTAAAACTGTCTTTTGTGTAGTGTAAACATTTGATTTTCGTGTTTTCAGAGAACTTTGACATTTTATTTGTTAAAATGATTAAAAAATTTTAACATTAAGCAGGCGTTTGTAGTATTAACTTTGGAGCATGCTGAAATTTTGAGTATTGTTTTTATGTTTCGTGACATTAAAGAATCACAATATTAGGGATTGTCCAGAAATCACGTGACCATGAGGGGGGAGGGAGGGGGTAAGCCAAATGGTCACCCGGCTTTGATGTTGTCGGCAAAAAGCTTTGATCTTTGGTCACGGAGGGAGGGAGGGGGTCTGAAAATCACGTTTTGTTGGTCACGTGATTTCTGGACAATCCCTTATCACAAAAAATTTTTTTGGCAGGGTGAAAACTCGTGGTTGACTACCGTATACCAACATTTCGATTTTGGGTCATTTTGTTCTTCCGCCACGAAATCAAAATTTTGCTGAAAAAGCTGAAAAATCTCATTTTGAAAAAAGTATTGCAATTTATGTGACTCAAATCTGACATTTAAACAAATAAATTGCAAAAAATTACAAATAAAGTGTAAAATTTTTTTAATCTTAAAATGAAAAAAGTGTTTATTGCAATTTCTTTTACCAAAACTTGGTATTTAAACAAATAAATTTCAAATAAAGTGTAAAGGCTTAAAGACTCAATTTTCGCAACCATGTTAAAAATAATCATCAACTTTTGAACATTTGAGTTTTTCTACACCTTTTTTGTCTTTAATTTATTGATAACAAATGCTTTCTGTACAATATGGGATTAGTTGTTTAAAGATAACAACCACATCAAGTTTTGCTTTAAACACTTTTACCACTATGATTCCATTGTTCTGTATGTAATATAAAAAGGACAAAAAGAACAAAAAGTTACACAAACACAAGTTGTCCTAAAAAAATAATTGGAAAAATGAAGTCGACTTTTGTTACTGCTATTCTTCTATTATTTTTTGTCTTTGCATTCACTGAATCAAAGGTTAATAAGTTAGGCTTAACTGGAAGATATTGTGCTCAAGGGGAATATAATATTAATACTGGAGAATTATCACATTTTAATGGTGATCATTGGTGTGGTTTACATGAAATTGGTAAGTTTTTAACTAACTAAAAAGGACCCTCTGAACTTTTTTTGTCGTGGTTTTTCATAATCAAAGCGACTCATGTAGCAACTGAGATGTGACTAAAATAAACCATTACTGTAACAAAAATGTCACAGATTTTTTAAACGTGTAAATTGGAAAAGGTAAAACGATGTCAGCAAGACTTTTCTAAAATCCTTTGATCTTTTGCCGCTACTTACAGAAGATAAAAGAGTTTTTAAGATGAGATGTGGGACAGGGTCCTAAATTTATCAAAAGTAGGGCGCGAAACTCCTTTTTATAAGTCAAAAATTTTATGTTACCTAATATGAATTCAATTTTTTACTTTAAACTATGCCCCGGAGGAAAACAAGCTCCAACCTAGTTCCATCTGGAATCTTAGGTCCTAGTTTAACATGGGCACGTGCCCCTTTTGCCATCTTCTGGTGAGGTATATGGCCCTATCTAACCCCCTTGACCTTAATTAAGTAAACTAATTTACCACAATTTTAAGATTTCCGTGCATGTGTAAGCATCTCATATAAAAATAATCAAACTGATATGGGATGTGATAATGATGGTGGAATATTTCCAACTTGTAATCATAACTCTGATTATTGTTATATGCAAGGAGATTTATATATTTGTTGCTGTAATTCTGATCATTGTAATGATTGTAGTAAATTTCCACATCGATGTGTTAGTCCGCTAGCATATATTAACACTACCCCTGCACCCCTTACAACAACACCACCACCAAGTGTTACATCATGTCCAAGTGGAAGTATTTCATGGCAAAAGCATTGTTACTTTTTCCAAAAAACTCCATCTGCTTTTCTTGTAGCAGAAAACTCTTGCATGGCTTTGGGCGGACATTTAGTTTCAATTCATGATGAATTTGCAAATAGTTTTATTGCTCGTAAGTTTTTAAATAATTAAATTTGATCATTTATAAGGGATTATCCCGTATGAAGGGATAAAAAGATATTGTATACTACAAAGGAAGTGAAACAATTTTAACAATGATGCCGCCTTTGATGTTCTGCAAAACTTCAAAGGCGGCATAGAAAAAAAATGAAAAAGTTAGTGAAAATGAAGTTTAAAAATAAACCTTTGATGTTCTGTTTAAAAAACTAATACATTACCTAAAAAGACCAAAGCTGCCTTTAATGTGCGGCAAGATCAAAGAAAATTTCTTCCAATCAAATTTCCTCTTTTTAGAATATGCCGGAGTATACTTTCATGACAACTTTTGGATTGGTGGATCTGATATGATGACCCCACAAACCTGGACCTGGACGGATAACTCTGATTTTACGTTTGCTCAATGGCATAGAGGTAGTCCAGCAAATGGTAACGGTGATTGTGTTACTGTATCCTTAGATGATGGAACATGGCGTAATGCAGATTGTTTTAAACATCAACCATTTGTTTGTACCCTTTAATTATTTTTTTTATTAATCTTAAATTTTTTTATACCATGATTTGATTATTTAAATTTTTATTAAAAAAATTTACAGTCATTTATTATTTTGAGCAATTTAATATTATTTTTGGTCAAAATTTTCACTGAATCAAATAAAAATTTATATTGTTTACACATGTCCCTACAATAATAACATTATTATATTATCTTTGACAAGAGAACCGCAGGCAATGATAATCGAGTTTTGCAACCAAATATGGTTTAACAATATCTAAAGAGGTCAAAAACGAACATAAAAAATTTTAGGTGCCACTTGTAACTTTAAGGCACTTTTTCAGGACTCTGAAGTTTGGCACCTTTCTTTTTCAAAGTACGTGCTTAAAAAAGTAAAAAAAAAATCCCCAGTTGCAAAACTTAGATATGCATCATAGATATTCGTGTCGGGACGCCAACGAATCACTAAATATCCGCAAAAGCATTAACAACTTAAACTAAATAATACTTCAACAAAAATATATAAATGTATCGAAAATTCAAGATGGTTTTGGCGAAGTTTTGTCCAATAAAGGATTGAACAAAAGTAATAAAGGGAAATTAAATGAAAAATTATCATAAAAACGTATTCCACTAAAGAAATGAATGCCAAAAAATAGGTCATTTTTGTATTACATTGTTTCAATTTATATTACTTAATTGATGCAACGCAATCGATATGAAATTGTTACGCAAGCTTGATACAAATTAAAAAAAATTAATAACAAAAAAATTTTAAATGTAAATATTTACGGAAACTTAATCAAAGTTTACGCAAGAAATAAATTAATTCGAATCATGTAAAAAAACGGGGAAAAAAATCTGAATCATTTAAATTAACATTTTCTGCCAATTTATTAATTTACCGTAATCTTACTTCTAAAAACTATTTATAAATACAAAGAAAAAAATATTATTGCTTTGACGAAGCCTAAAAAACTTAATCTTCGTACAAAATGCTAAATTTTAGAGAGAAAACTATTACACTTATGTCATTTATAGGACATAAATGCAGTCATCAAGAATATAACAAATTTACTAAAATCAGTAAATTGGTTTATTTATCCGAACAAAAAAATGAAATACAAAAACAATGAAAAAATGAACAATAAGAAAATCAAGTATCATAAAAATATAAAAAATCAAAGCTACTTTGAAAAACGAATAACATCAATGAGAATGCATTTTGGAAGATCATCAAATTTAACAGCATCTTTATTTTCAACCAAAACTTTCAAACATTTCTTCTTCAAATCTTCGAAATTGTTGGAATATGCAATTTGAATAATTTCACAAACATTTGATCCATCAACAGTTTTTTCAACAGCAGAACAACAAAATTTCTAAAAATATCAAAATTTACATTAATTTGAAAAATAAAAATTAAAACCAACCATCAAATCAGTAATGTTATATTTTGCAGCAAATTTCAAAATAGATATTTCTTTTCCTTCCATTGAATCATAGTTATCTAACATAAAATCCAAAGCAGCTCGAATCGTTTCAGCATTAAAATCTATCATTTGAATTCGAACAGGAATTTCTTTGGAGTTTTTAAAAATATTTTTAAAAACAACAGAATATTTTGCAAGAAGAACTCGATGACTTTGAATTTGACAGTTATCAGAAGAATTAAGAAGAACATCAAAATATGGATTATTTTTTATCATTTCATACCACCATTTGCAGTCATGTTGAAGACGAATTTCTGATGATGGAGTTTCAGTAATCTTTGATGTTGAAGGATTATTATTGACTAGTTCAGATTTTGATTGTTGAACAACATGATTTGAAGATGGCTTTGGAGTTGAAGATTTTTCAATAACATCATTTTTGATCGGAGCTGAAATTTTACAGTTAAAAATGTTAAATTTGTTTCAAAATTTGTTTCACAAACTTACGTTGATGATATGGCTTTTTAGCAGGAGGAGATTCTTCAAATGGTTGTAATTCAATTTCTTCATCTGATTCTTCTTCTGAACTTGTATCAAGAAAGAGTATACGACCTAAAGATTGGTCAATAAGAAAACGAGGAATAATAATAATTTTAAAACCTTTTTTATAAACTTACGTTTAATGGGTTGATTTCTAGCAGGACTTCCCTTGATTTTTTTTTCTACTTCTACTTCTCGAGTTTTAGAAGATCGTTGTAACTGTTCACGTGTTTCGATGATTGGAGTATTTTGAGTAGGAGTAGTTTGACTTGATCTCGAAAGTTTTAAACGACCGAGTTGACTCATAATTTTCTAAAAAAATATTTTGTTATTTTAATAATAAAAAATTTGACAAAAGAAAAATCGAAGAGAAAAAACAAACAATTTAAAAAAAAGATATAAAAAAAGGCGCGCTATTTATAAATAATTGATTTAAAAATTGTAGCTTGAAGTGGTCAGAAAAACAAAATCAAATACAAAAAAGGTATTTTTTGCATTTGATTTTTTTCGTTGACTGATGCCTTCAACAAAATAAAAATTCACTGAGAATGAAAAAATGTTTGTGCCACAACAAAAAATAACAATAGATGAGCACTTTTTATTGTGCAGAGGAAACTCACGCCCATTTCCTTCAACTTCCAAATGAAAAAATGCGCCTTGCAAAAGAATTTAAAGCTGTTAATTTTTTCTTTTAAGCAAAACTTTTAGTTTTCAAAGCTAATAATCAATAGTTTAATAAAGAGAAAAATCAAACAAAAAATACAACATCGCAACGAATATCTTTAATAAAGTTAAACGGCAAAAAATCAAAGATGTGCCTCAACCAAAATTGAAATGCACAGCCCAAAATTTTTTTTCTGCTTACGGCGTTAGGCCCATGTTTTTCTTGCATCATCCTTATGTGCATCCCCTAATTTCTTCCATTGCTTGTTATATAAAGTGTGTCCCAAAACTTTAGCCGAGGTTCAGAATTTAAAGATTCTGATAGAATCTGGTATCAATGTTAAAAGCGATTGTTACCATCGTATTCCTCATGTTTAAAAACCCCTATAAACAAACTTTCAGCTACCGTACTCTTCTAGAATTCGCGTCGGGACATTAATCACAAAATTTAGGTGTCCCAAAACTTTAGCCGAGGTACAAAAAAAATTGAAAACTCAATAGGAAAACATAAAATATTGTTTGGAGGTTGTTCAGCATGCTTAATTTAACTTATTTGTGAAGAAAAAACCAAAAAATTTGTACTGGCATCGATTTGCCACCAACTTGAAAATGCCATTTTTGTCGTTTTTGGCGATTTTTACGTGCCTATAAAATGGCTCACAGTAAATATTAGAAGATGCTACATATGCCATTTTGTAGCCCTTATCATACTAAACATGCCTATAAAGTTTCATGACTCAATCTCGAACACTTGTCTCAAATCAGAATTTCAAAAATCCAAAAAAATGCAAAATTTTATCAAAAACGCTGAAAAACGCTGAAAAAAGGTGAAAATTCTGTTTTTCGAAAAAGTGCCCGAAGGCGCACATTATATATTGAGTTATAAAACTTGGCGGACTTAGTAACTTTGATATGGGCTACAAAATGGCATATATGGTTTTCTCTAACATTGTTTTCCCGCAGAGATAATAGCACCTGAAAAGTGCAAAAAACGGCAAAAATGGCATTTTCAACTTGGTGGCAAATTAACACCAATGAATATTTTTTGATTTTTTCTTCACGAACAACCTTAATTAAGCATGCTGAACAACCTCCAAACAATATTTTATGTTTTCCTATTGAGTTTTCAATTTTTTTTGTACCTCGGCTAAAGTTTTGGGACACCTAAATTTTGTGATTAATGTCCCGACGCGAATTCTAGAAGAGTACGGTAGCTTAAAGTTTGTTTATAGGGGTTTTTAAACATGAGGAATACGGTGGTAACAATCGCTTTTAACACAGATACCAGATTCTATCAAAATGTACCTCGGCTAAAGTTTTGGGACACACTTTATACAAATCAAAATGTTTTCCTTTTTATGAGATATCAGGTGAAGCTTTATTTAAAAATTGAAAATAGAAATTCAAAGTAAATTCTTTGTGAAAATCTGGTATTAAAGATTCAATGATTTCTTCATCAGGTACTGGAGGTAATTGTGGGACAGGATTACTTGAAGATTGCTCTCGCGTTAAAGTTTTTTCAGCAATTTTATTTCTGTTTGGGGCTATAATTTTTTTAATAACTGTAAAATTTTATGATAATAAGATAATTATATCCTGCTTATGATATAAATCTCAACTTTTAGGTAATTTGTTATTAATGTGAACTTACATAGTGAAAAAGATTCAGATTGTTTTGAATTTTTGCGTCGTTTTCTGTGAACGTCTTCTTCATTAAAAGATTTCTCTAAAATTTGTCTTAATGCTTTTAGTGCAGAAGGTTGAGGACAGCCGCCAAAAGCAACAAAATTGCACCAAAAAAATTGAAATTTCAAAGAAAATTTTGACAATGTAAATTTTTGATAACGAAAAAAACTTGCCCTAGATGAAATTGAACAAAATAACAATACTTTAAAGAATCCCTGGGGCTAGCTTATTAATTATATCAAGGCCAGAATGTGCCATTTTCCTTCCAACAGTTTGCCGCCAAAAGCAACAAAATTGCACAAAAAAAATTGAAATTTCAAAGTAAAATATTTGACCTAAATTTTTGATTACAGTATAAACTTGCCCTGGGGGAATTAAACCAAAACAACAGTAAAAGGATGAATTCTCTTCAAGAAATATTTGAGGCAAAAGTCTTCTTATTTTAATTATTTATTCAATATTTGATCTGAAAAAATTTAAAGAGATTTATATCCATTTTAGGGAAGAATTAACATTTACATACAATTATATAATTTGTAATCAAAAATGTTTGTCCGTTTTGTTTCACTTGATTTTTGCCTTTCCTTTCCATCTTCCTGTTTTCATTCTTATATTACACAAATTTTTTTAGTGGCTCAAACGAAAAATTATTGTTGTGCCGTGCCAAAACTGATATTGTTGGTTGGTTGTGCCATTTTTCATTTTTGTGCCTCTTTTTTATGACACTAAAAGACTTCTTTATCTTCTTTGTTTTAGATTTGAAATCCGCACAAAGATTTTCGATTAGAAATTTTAATTTCAACCCTTTTTTTAGCAAAATTTCAAATTATGGAACAGCAAAAACATGGTTTTTATGTTAACCCTGATTTTGCCCCGTCAAAACCATTTTATAGATGCAATAAAAATTTTAAAAACTTGATTAATTTTGATCAACAACTACAACAAAATTTTCCTTTTCCGTATTTTATTATTGAATATATGTGCATCAATTGTAAATTAAAGGTATCACAAAGCTTGATGTCATTATGCAAATATTTAAGATGTTTACAAGTTCGTGTTGGATATTCTCATTTTTTCATGATTAGAGCAGAAGAATATGATGGCTACAGGTATAAAATTATTAAAAAAAGATGTCGTATATTTGTTCTCAAGAAAATAGTTTCGTTTATTTTGAGAATTAATATAAAACAGTTTTGAGAATTTTTTATTTATATAAAAACAAAAGTGAAACTGGCAGAAAAAATGTATTTTGATTCCCTATTTTCGCAAACATGACAATCAGAATATTTTTGTCGAGGCAAATTCATTCAAATTTATTTTCGTAAAAAATGCCAAAAAAGGAAAAAATAATAAAACTGCGCTTTTTTAAATTATATCTAGTTTTTTTGCAGTGATTTAATTCTTGACATGGAATGTGAATTACATCGATACCGTTTTATGATTCGTGATTTTTCTGTAATCCATACCGAATTTCAAGCTATTAAAATTGAGAATTCTCTTTTGATGCATTGTCCAAGAAAAGAAAACATTGATGAATTTTTGTTATCATTAAATGTCACAAATTTGGGACATTTATGCCTTAAAGGTTTATCCCTTCCTTCTAATGTTGTTCATCATTTATTGAGCGAATCAGTGGAACGTGTTATTGTGAGATATGTTCCTGACCAACATTATTCGCTTAAATTAGCATTTTTAAAGCTGCCAAAAATACTTCAATTAAAGTATGTTTTTTTATAAATATCTTTACTTGATGATATAATACCCTCTTTAATTGGCAACGGAGAACCCCTAAACACAATGATGGGTGAAATTTTATTGTGGAGGACTGAACATATGACCTGACAGCATTATGGTTACTGTACCTTTGCAACAGGAGTTGCAGCTCCGTCAAGTTTAAAGTTGTTTAAAACTTGGCGGGCCGCAACTTTTGTCGCTAAAATACTGTTGCCATAATATTCCACCCAGCATTGACACTTGGGGCTCCCAGTTTAGAGTACTTTGTTACTGTTTAAATGGTGCAAGCCTTCATTTACCCCTTGTAATAAACTATTTTTTTATAGCTTTTTTTCTATTGATGAAGTCCCAATTGAAATTTTTAAAGCTTTAATAAACACAAATCGAGAAAATATGAAGAAAATTCGTTGGTTTACAATTGGTCGTCTTGGCTTAAACATTAAAGCAGAAGAGATATTTCAATTTCTTGACACCCACATAAATCCCAATGGAACATTAAATTTAGAATACAATAATATGGGCGAATTTTTGTGTGAAGAAGCCGAAATACTTAAATCTGAAATTCAAATGATAATGAATGCAAGAAAAGAAAACAAAATTCCGACATGTGAAATTGTCCTTGATTTTGGATGGCATAAATTTGAATTTTAAGAAATTTAATTTGAACTAATGTTGATCCAAAACAGTTTTGTTGTTTTTCTGTCGTTTGATTTTTTTGTTAGATAAAGTTTCTGAAGCATTAAAAATTACGAAAAAGTATGATAAAATATAACAAACGTTTAAAAGAGGCGGTGGTTAACAGATTTTTCAAATCCCTGATTTTCAGGATTGGCTGCCCGAATTTGGCAATCAGGGTTCTTGGACATTTGATTTTACAAACATATTTTTCATTAGAACTAATTCTCTTTGAATATGTTTTGCACAACTTTTTTCATAATAAAAAGGTAACCAAAAAAATTTAAGATTAATATAAATTTTTTAGGTAATTCATAAAATTTAACATTTCTACACATGAAGTAATTACACAATATTGTGCACAATTACTATGAAATACTATACAAAAACATACAAATTACAACTTCTGTCATTTGATTTATTTTTTGCCTCTTAAACGAAATCCAAGCAGCAACCGAAATCCATTCAATTCTAATAATTCCAACAAATTTGAAAGCACCATTTTGAGAATTTGAATCGTTTGTTTGTCGATTACTATTTGCATAACCATTTTTGATATTACCACTACTAATTGAGCCATTTCCTTTTATTC
Source organism: Panagrolaimus sp. LJ2414 (assembly GCA_024447195.1). Lineage (NCBI taxonomy): Eukaryota > Metazoa > Nematoda > Chromadorea > Rhabditida > Panagrolaimidae > Panagrolaimus > Panagrolaimus sp. LJ2414. The sequence continues at coordinate 4,816,401 of JAMRXY010000023.1, forward strand.
CATCATCTGATGAATGCCAAAAAACTTCTTTTTCAGATTGTTCTTTAAGTTAACCGTAAAAGGTATGATACTGAAAAACAAGTATTGTTATCACTATGACAAAATTATACAACAATGAAATGTCATCTTCATACGGTAGGGACAAGGACGTCAAAAGAAAGAAATGCTAGATTCATGTGTTCCTCCGAAATTAAAATTCGGTAAAAAAAACAATCGAAAAATAATTTAGTCCCTAAGTTGAACTTTAAAAAACTAACCGTGTTTTCAACACATTTGTGCTCTTCAATATCGTCACCACAACCAGGAAATATAAACAAATGAATTATCGGTAACACATGAAGTAATATTTTTATATTCATAAACAACAAATTATATAAAATAAATTATCTGTTTATACAGTTAACTTTAATATGGGTAATAATGCAAAAAATTTGAAAATTTATTTATACTGAAGAAAAAATTGCACAACAACAGAAAAATTGATAAAGAATATAAACACACAAAAACATAAAATATGGCGTTTTATTCATCATTTGAATTGAACCATCTACAATAAATTCCCTTAATATTAGCAAATAAATAATAAAATAAAACTCACGCATTATCCAAAATTGTTTGAATTTTTGTTGGTGAACCCTGAGGTTTAATCATTGAATAAAGAAACACAGGATTTTCGCCATTATCAGTTTTCTTGAGCAGATTCATAAGCAAACTTCCGACATTTGAAATATCGCGATTGTAAGAATTAAGAGCTTAAAAAATAGAGTATGCTTTTTGCATAATAAAATTTTTAAAATACAAACGATTTTTAGAATTCCCGAAATCTATCAATTTTGCACGAATATTGATTGAATCGGTATTAAATAAAACAATATTTTTTGCACAAATATCTCCATGCTTTCGATTATTTCGATGAAGGTAATCAAGTCCACGAAGAACATCTCGAATAATTATTTTAACTTTAGCCAATGAAATTTTACGATTATCAGCCATATAAGTTTCAAGACTTTGATCAGCTTTTTCCGAAATAATATAATATTTATGCTGCAAAATTTTAGTTATAAAGCATCGTTAATCAATGAAAAATATGCCACTTACTTTGTAAGTACCAGAATCAACGAAATCAGCAATAGCTTCGTTCTTCAGAGTTTTCCAAATGTTTGCTTCTGCTTTTCCCTAAAAGAATGATAACAATGGTAATTTAAGGTAGTTATGCAATTGCAAAATGAGGTGTTGATTTTATCTGTCCCTTCCAAACAAAGTTTCGTGTCTCACTGACCTATCATTTTCTATGAAACTTATTTATAAAAAACAACTTACCTTTGTTATTTTGGATACATTATTAAAACTTTTAACTGCAAATTTCTTTGAAGTTTGTACTTCTGTAGCTTCACAAGCATTATAAGCACCTGGGAGAAGGTTGCCAAGAGTGTATTGTTTACCATTGATTTTAATACTCATTTCGATCAAAGTCCACCTAAAAAATGAAAGATAAAATATTTGAAAGTTAAAAAACAGTAAAATGAACGCGCAAACGAGATATACTAATTGTAAGAGTTTTAAGCACGGAAATAATCATAATTACAAACTCGATAAGCTGATTTGCTTGCTGGCAACGTTGGGGAAAATACTTAAATTTGCAAAACTAAATTTTGGGAGACTAAAACAGTTTTTATAGCATTCTGCACACACAAAAAAAGTTTGTTTTGTTTAATTCAGGGTTGATTTTATTTTATTAAAACTAAAACATCCCTTACCCCTTGATTATTGGACTTGAAAAAGGACATAACTAGGATTCAGAATCTTGCAAGATTCAGAATCCAAGAAACATATTACCCCAGATGAAATCGGCATCATTGGATTTGTCATGATAAGCAAATTCCGCAAAATATATATTTTTTGCTTTATTGAATTCCGAAGCCAGAACCAAGGTTATAAAAAAATGTTTTTTAACGTTTTCTTTTGAGGTTAACGGCTCCAAAACCAAAAAGCAAAAAAATGTTTCTACTTTTGCAAGCTAGTCATCGAGACGAATCCAGTGATACTAATTCTGTAACATCTGGAGGGAAATGTTTCTGGTCAGAATCCTGTAAGATTCTGAATCCTGCAGGATTCTGTATCCGAGTCATATCCTTTTTTTTAGGTTCCATAAATTTTGAAGATGATGTCCTTCTTTTTACTATTGCCAAACTCGAAAAAAAAAAGTTTCATTCTCTCAGAATTTACGATTATAAATTAAAAATGGAAAAAAAAGTTCTCTAATTTTGCCGGGGACCAACTCAAAAAACGTTCAACAAAAACCATGACAAATGTCAACTTTTTTACAAACGATCTTCAAAATAATTTTTGGTGCCAATCCCATTCTGATCGTACCTTCCAAAGCTTATAAGGTCGACCATAAATTTGTATTAAAAAATTTCAGTACATGGGTTATCATTATTCTTTAAACAATGCCATTGACAAAAATTTTGTTGTTCCGATTTCGTCGTGATTTAACCGTTGAATTTCCACTTTGGGGCCAGCATGGATTTATATATATTTTTTAGAGACTTTTAAATGTTTTATGGTCAGCTTTACTCTTTACTCGTTTGTCAAAGAAATAATTTTTAAAATTATGCCAGCAGATACAAAATTTACAGTACTCAAATTTTGATTTATCGTAGACAGTTTTTCTGTGAAATACAATAAGTCTACCATTATATTAGGTGATCACTTTCTTCTGTATTTCGAACAACATTATAGCTATTATTAGAAAAAAGCATGTGATATATATATGCATTGTCATTTTCTGCTCATTTTGTTCCATGTTGACGAAAATAACATCTTTGCAAAATTTGTTGATTTTTGGAAATTTTTATCCTTTTTTACATTTTTTTTGGTAATTATTCAATTAGTTCTAATTTTTTGACAGACAAAAATTAAATACATAAAAGAATTATGTTCCTTTAGAATCGAGTTTTTTCAGTTCGAAACATGCGGTTTTAATTTTCTTTCAAAAATGCCTTCCAGAAAATCACCTGAAACCGCAAATGAGACAATTTTTGAGATACTGATGGCGTTTTTTCATCAAAAGTATTTTATTTTTCAAAGCAAAAATTACAAAAACTTTGCAGATGATTAAGTTTTCTATTTTGTTCTCAAAATGACCAGCAAAACTGGCAGCTACGGTTTTAATTACTTTATGCAAATTTTTTGCATTTGATTTTTTGCTTTTATGTTGAACTAACAGATATTTAAACATAAAAGAAAAATCATCGCTTTGTTCTTTGCCGAAACTGATGTTTCTGATTGATTGTGCTTTTTTTCATTTTCATGTCCCTTCTTCATGACACTACATAAAAGACTGCTTTATCACTTCTGTTTTAGGTTTGAAGTTTAATTTTCAGCAGAAATACGGAGTTGTATTAAAGTTTTTAGAATTCATAAATAGTAATTTCTGTTGTCATGTTCTTCAAATGTATTTTCAAAAATTATTCCAGTTAAAGGACGAGGCCTATCGTGAATAAACGTTTTGCACGTAACTTTGATTGCATTTCTCGACGCGAAAACACCTTCATTGGAGCTTGTGTTTTTTCTTCACTGCAGCTGCAAAAAAAGAATAAAAAAATCAGCTCCAATGAATCCCTGATTTTTGTAAAAAAAGTTTAATCACGATGGATCTCCTCCTTTAATAGGATATGAAAAAATGTATCATGTTAATACTCCTTTCAAAAATGGTGTAAAATTCCTCTAACTGTTTTAAACCCCCTCCTAAAAAGGATGAATTCTCTTCAAGAAATATTTGAGGCAAAAGTCTTCTTATTTTAATTATTTATTCAATATTTGATCTGAAAAAATTTAAAGAGATTTATATCCATTTTAGGGAAGAATTAACATTTACATACAATTATATAATTTGTAATCAAAAATGTTTGTCCGTTTTGTTTCACTTGATTTTTGCCTTTCCTTTCCATCTTCCTGTTTTCATTATTTTATTACACAAATTTTTTTAGTGGCTCGAACGAAAAATTATTGTTGTGCCGGGCCAAAACTGATATTGTTGGTTGGTTGTGCCATTTTTCATTTTTGAGCCTCTTTTTTATGACACTAAAAGACTTCTTTATCTTCTTTGTTTTAGATTTGAAATCCGCACAAAGATTTTCGATTAGAAATTTTAATTTCAACCCTTTTTTTAGCAAAATTTCAAATTATGGAACATCAAAAACATGGTTTTTATGTTAACCCTGATTTTGCCCCGTCGAAACCATTTTATAGATGCAATAAAAATTTTAAAAATTTGATTAATTTTGATCAACAGAAACAACAAAATTTTCCTTTTCCGTATTTTATTATTGAATATATGTGCATCAATTGTAAATTAAAGGTATCACAAAGCTTGATGTCATTATGCAAATATTTAAGATGTTTACAAGTTCGTGTTGGATATTCTCATTTTTTCATGATTAGAGCAGAAGAATATGATGGCTACAGGTATAAAATTATTAAAAAAAGATGTCGTATATTTGTTCTCAAGAAAATAGTTTCGTTTATTTTGAGAATTAATATAAAACAGTTTTGAGAATTTTTATTTATATAAAAACAAAAGTGAAACTGGCAGAAAAAATGTATTTTGATTCCCTATTTTCGCAAACATGACAATCAGAATATTTTTGTCGAGGCAAATTCATTCAAATTTATTTTCGTAAAAAATGCCAAAAAAGGAAAAAATAATAAAACTGCGCTTTTTTAAATTATATCTAGTTTTTTTGCAGTGATTTAATTCTTGACATGGAATGTGAATTACATCGATACCGTTTTATGATTCGTGATTTTTCTGTAATCCATACCGAATTTCAAGCTATTAAAATTGAGAATTCTCTTTTGATGCATTGTCCAAGAAAAGAAAACATTGATGAATTTTTGTTATCATTAAATGTCACAAATTTGGGACATTTATGCCTTAAAGGTTTATCCCTTCCTTCTAATGTTGTTCATCATTTATTGAGCGAATCAGTGGAACGTGTTATTGTGAGATATGTTCCTGACCAACATTATTCGCTTAAATTAGCATTTTTAAAGCTGCCAAAAATACTTCAATTAAAGTATGTTTTTTTATAAATATCTTTACTTGATGATATAATACCCTCTTTAATTGGCAACGGAGAACCCCTAAACACAATGATGGGTGAAATTTTATTGTGGAGGACTGAACATATGACCTGACAGCATTATGGTTACTGTACCTTTGCAACAGGAGTTGCAGCTCCGTCAAGTTTAAAGTTGTTTAAAACTTGGCGGGTCGCAACGTTTGTCGCTAAAATAATGTTGCCATAATATTCCACCCAGCATTGACACTTGGGGCTCCCAGTTTAGAGTACTTTTTTACTGTTTAAATGGTGCAAGTCTTCATTTACCCCTTGTAATAAACTATTTTTTTATAGCTTTTTTTCTATTGATGAAGTCCCAATTGAAATTTTTAAAGCTTTAATAAACACAAATCGAGAAAATATGAAGAAAATTCGTTGGTTTACAATTGGTCGTCTTGGCTTAAACATTAAAGCAGAAGAGATATTTCAACTTCTTGACACCCACATGAATCTCAATGGAACATTAAATTTAGAATACAATAATATGGGCGAATTTTTGAGTGAGGAAGCCGAAAAACTTAAGTCTGAAATTCAAACGATTATGACAGCAAGAAAAGAAAACAAAATTCCGACATGTGAAATTGTCCTTGATTTTGGATGGCATAAATTTGAATTTTAAGAAATTTAATTTGAACTAATATTGATCCAAAATTGTTTTTTGTTTTGCTGTGGTTTGATTTTTTTTGTTAGATAAAGTTTCTGAAGCATTAAAAATTGCGAAAAAGTATGATAAAATGTAACAAACGTTAAAAAAGGCGTTGGTTAACAGATTTTTCAAATCCCTAACTTTCACGTTTGTGCAGCACGAACCTGACAATCAAAGTCTTTGCACATTTGATTTTACAAACATATTTTTCATCAGAACTAATTTTCTTTAAATATGTTTTGCACAACTTTTTTCATAATAAAAAGGTAACCAAAAAAATTTAAGATTAATATAAATTTTTTAGGTAATTCATAAAATTTAACATTTCTACACATGAAGTAATTACACAATTACTATGAAATACTATACAAAAACATACAAATTACAACTTCTGTCATTTGATTTATTTTTAGCTTCTTAAACGAAATCCAAGCAGCAACCGAAATCCATTCAATTCTAATAATTCCAACAAATTTAAAAGCACCATTTTGAGAATTTGAATCGTTTGTTTGTCGATTACTATTTGCATAACCATTTTTGATATTACCACTTCTAATTGAGCCATTTCCTTTTACTCCATCATCTGATGAATGCCAAAAAACTTCTTTTTCAGATTGTTCTTTAAGTTAATTTAAGTTAACCGTAAAAGGTATGATACTGAAAAACAAGTATTGATATCACTATGACAAAATTATACAACAATGAAATGTCATCTTCATACGGTAGGGACAAGGACGTCAAAAGAAAGAAATGCTAGATTCATGTGTTCCTCCGAAATTAAAATTCGGTAAAAAAAACAATCGAAAACTAATTTAGTCCCTAAGTTGAACTTTAAAAAATTAACCGTGTTTTCAACACATTTGTGCTCTTCAATATCGTCACCACAACCAGGAAATATAAACAAATGAATTATCGGTAACACATGAAGTAATATTTTTATATTCATAAACAACAAATTATATAAAATAAATTATCTGTTTATACAGTTAACTTTAATATGGGTAATAATGCAAAAAATTGAAAATTTATTTATACTGAAGAAAAAATTGCACAACAACAGAAAAATTGATAAAGAATATAAACACACAAAAACATAAAATATGGCGTTTTATTCATCATTTGAATTGAACCATCTACAATAAATTCCCTTAATATTAGCAAATAAATAATAAAATAAAACTCACGCATTATCCAAAATTGTTTGAATTTTTGTTGGTGAACGCTGAGGTTTAATCATTGAATAAAGAAACACAGGATTTTCGCCATTATCAGTTTTCTTGAGCAGATTCATAAGCAAACTTCCGACATTTGAAATATCGCGATTGTAAGAATTAAGAGCTTAAAAAATAGAGTATGCTTTTTGCAAAATAAAATTTTTAAAATACAAACGATTTTTAGAATTCCCGAAATCTATCAATTTTGCACGAATATTGATTGAATCGGTATTAAATAAAACAATATTTTTTGCACAAATATCTCCATGTTTTCGATTATTTCGATGAAGGTAATCAAGTCCACGAAGAACATCTCGAATAATTATTTTAACTTTAGTCAATGAAATTTTACGATTATCAGCCATATAAGTTTCAAGACTTTGATCAGCTTTTTCCGAAATAATATAATATTTATGCTGCAAAATTTTAGTTATAAAGCATCGTAAATCAATGTAAAATATGCCACTTACTTTGTAAGTACCAGAATCAACGAAATCAGCAATAGCTTCGTTCTTCAGAGTTTTCCAAATGTTTGCTTCTGCTTTTCTCTAAAAGAATGATAACAATGGTAATTTAAGGTAGTTATGCAATTGCAAAATGAGGTGTTGATTTTATCTGTCCCTTCCAAACAAAGTTTCGTGTCTCACTGACCTATCATTTTCTATGAAACTTATTTATAAAAAACAACTTACCTTTGTTATTTTGGATACATTATTAAAACTTTTAACTGCAAATTTTTTTAAGAGCTTAAAAAATAGAGTATGCTTTTTGCAAAATAAAATTTTTAAAATACAAACGATTTTTAGAATTCCCGAAATCTATCAATTTTGCACGAATATCGATCAAAGTCCACCTAAAAAATGAAAGATAAAATATTTGAAAGTTAAAAAACAGTAAAATGAACGCGCAAACGAGATATACTAATTGTAAGAGTTGTAAGCACGGAAATAATCATAATTACAAACTCGATAAGCTGATTTGCTTGCTGGCAACGTTGGGGAAAATACTTAAATTTGCAAAACTAAATTTTGGGACACTGAAACAGTTTTTATAGCATTCTGCACGCACAAAAAAAGTTTGTTTTGTTTAATTCAGGGTTGATTTTATTTTATTAAAACTAAAACATCCCTTACCCCTTGATTATTGGACTTGAAAAAGGATATAAGTAGGATTCAGAATCTTGCAAGATTCAGAATCCAAGAAACATATTACCCCAGATGAAATCGGCATCATTGGATTTGTCATGATAAGCAAATTCCGCAAAATATATATTTTTTGCTTTATTGAATTCCGAAGCCAGAACCAAGGTTATAAAAAAATGTTTTTTAACGTTTTCCTTTGAGGTTAACGGCTCCAAAACCAAAAAGCAAAAAAATGTTTCTACTTTTGCAAGCTAGTCATCGAGACGAATCCAGTGATACTAATTCTGTAACATCTGGAGGGAAATGTTTCTGGTCAGAATCCTGTAGGATTGTGAATCCTGCAGGATTCTGTATCCGAGTCATATCCTTTTTTTAGGTTCCATAAATTTTGAAGATGATGTCCTTCTTTTTACTATTGCCAAACTCGAAAAAAAAAGTTTCATTCTCTCAGAATTTACGATTATAAATTAAAAATGGAAAAAAAAAGTTCTCTAATTTTGCCGGGGACCAACTCAAAAAACGTTCAACAAAAACCATTACAAATGCCAACTTTTTCACAAACGATTTTCAAAATAATTTTTGGTGCCAATCCCATTCTGATCGTACCTTCCAAAGCTTATAAGGTCGACCATAAATTTGTATTAAAAAATTTCAGTACATGGGTTATCATTATTCTTTAAACAATGCCATTGACAAAAATTTTTTTGTTCCGATTTCGTCGTGATTTAACCGTTGAATTTCCACTTTGGGGCCAGCATGGATTTATATATATTTTTTTGAGACTTTTAAATGTTTAATGGTCAGCTTTACTCTTTACTCGTTTGTCAAAGAAATAATTTTTAAAATTATGTCAGCAGTTATTTACAGTACTCAAATTTTGATTTATCGTAGACAGTTTTTCTGTGAAATACAATAAGTCTACCATTATATTAGGTGATCACTTTCTTCTGTATTTCGAACAACATTATAGCTATTATTAGAAAAAAGCATGTGATATATATACGCATTGTCATTTTCTGCTCATTTTGTTCCATGTTGACGAAAATAACATCTTTGCAAAATTTGTTGATTTTTGGAAATTTTTATCCTTTTTTACAATTTTTTTTGGTAATTATTCAATTAGTTCTAATTTTTTGACAGACAAAAATTAAATACATAAAAGAATTATGTTCCTTTAGAATCGAGTCTTTTCATTTCGAAACATGCGGTTTTAATTTTCTTTCAAAAATGCCTTCCAGAAAATCACCTGAAACCGCAAATGAGACAATTTTTGAGATACTGATGGCGTTTTTTCATCAAAAGTGTTTTATTTTTCAAAGCAAAAATTACAAAAACTTTGCAGATGATTAAGTTTTCTATTTTGTTCTCAAAATGACCAGCAAAACTGGCAGCTACGGTTTTAATTACTTTATGCAAATTTTTTGCATTTGATTTTTTGCTTTTATGTTGAACTAACAGATATTTAAACATAAAAGAAAAATCATCGCTTTGTTCTTTGCCGAAACTAATGTTTCTGATTGATTGTGCTTTTTTTCATTTTCATGTCCCTTCTTCATGACACTACATAAAAGACTGCTTTATCCCTTCTGTTTTAGGTTTGAAGTTTAATTTTCAGCAGAAATACGGAGTTGTATTAAAGTTTTTAGAATTCATAAATAGTAATTTCTGTTGTCATGTTCTTCAAATGTATTTTCAAAAATTATTCCAGTTAAAGGACGAAGCCTATCGTGAATAAACGTTTTACTCGCAACTTTGATTGCATTTCTCGACGCGAAAACACCTTCATTGGAGCTTGTGTTTTTTCTTCACTGCAGCTGCAAAAAAAGATTTAAAAAATCAGCTCCAATGAATCCCTGATTTTTGTAAAAAAAGTTTAATCACGATGGATCTCCACCTTTAATAGGATATGAAAAAATGTATCATGTTAATACTCCTTTCAAAAATGGTGTAAAATTCCTTTAACTGTTTTAAACCCCTCCTAAAAAGGATGAATTCTCTTCAAGAAATATTTGAGGCAAAAGTCTTCTTATTTTAATTATTTATTCAATATTTGATCTGAAAAAATTTAAAGAGATTTATATCCATTTTAGGGAAGAATTAACATTTACATACAATTATATAATTTGTAATCAAAAATGTTTGTCCGTTTTGTTTCACTTGATTTTTGCCTTTCCTTTCCATCTTCCTGTTTTCATTCTTTTATTACACAAATTTTTTTAGTGGCTCAAACGAAAAATTATTGTTGTGCCGTGCCAAAACTGATATTGTTGGTTGGTTGTGCCATTTTTCATTTTTGTGCCTCTTTTTTATGACACTAAAAGACTTCTTTATCTTCTTTGTTTTAGATTTGAAATCCGCACAAAGATTGTCGATTAGAAATTTTAATTTCAACCCTTTTTTTAGCAAAATTTCAAATTATGGAACAGCAAAAACATGGTTTTTATGTGAACCCTGATTTTGCCCCGTCGAAACCATTTTATAGATGCAATGAAAATTTTAAAAATTTGATTAATTTTGATCAGCAACAACAACAAAATTTTCCTTTCCCGTATTTTATTATTGAGTACATTTGCATCAATTGTAAATCAAAGGTATCACAAAGTTTGATGTCATTATGCAAATATTTAAGATGTTTACAAGTTCGTGTTGGATATTCTCATTTTTTCATGATTAGAGCTGAAGAATATGATGGCTACAGGTATATTGAACAAAGATGTCGTATATTTATTCTCAAGAAAATAGTTTCGTTTATTTTGAGTATTAATATAAAACATTTTTGAGAATCTTTTATTTATATAAAAACAAAAGTGAAACTGGCAGAAAAAATGTATTTTGATTCCCTATTTTCGCAAACATGACAATCAGAATATTTTTGTCGAGGCAAATTCATTCAAATTTATTTTCGTAAAAAAAGCCAAAAAATAAAAAAATAATAAAACAGCGCCTTTTTAAATTATATCTAGTTTTTTGCAGTGGTTTAATTCTTGACATGGAATGTGAATTACATCGATACCGTTTTATGATTCGTGACTTTTCTGAAATCCATACCGAATTTCAAGCTATTAAAATTGAGAATTCTCTTTTGATGCATTGTCCAAGAAAAGAAAAAATTGATGAATTTTTGTTATCATTAAATGTCACAAATTTGGGACATTTATGCCTTAAAGGTTTATCCCTACCTTCTAATGTTGTTCATCATTTATTGAGCGAATCAGTGGAACGTGTTATTGTGAGATATGTTCCTGACCAACATTATTCACTTAAATTAGCATTTTTAAAGCTGCCAAAAATACTTCAATTAAAGTATGTTTTTTATAAATATCTTTATTTGATGATGTAATACCCTCTTTAATTGGCAACGGAGAACCCCTAAGCACAATGATGGGTGAAATTTTATTGTGGAGGACTGAACATATGACCTAACATCATTATGGTTACTGTACCTTTGCAACAGGAGTTGCAGCTCCGTCAAGTTTAAAGTTGTTTAAAACTTGGCGGGCCGCAACTTTTGTCGCTAAAATAATGTTGCCATTCCACCCAGCATTGACACTTGGGGCTCCCAGTTTAGAGTACTTTTTTACTGTTTAAATGGTGCAAGTCTTCATTTACCCCTTGTAATAAACTATTTTTTTATAGCTTTTTTTCTATTGATGAAGTCCCAATTGAAATTTTTAAAGCTTTAATAAACACAAATCGAGAAAATATGAAGAAAATTCGTTGGTTTACAATTGGTCGTCTTGGCTTAAACATCAAAGCAGAAGAGATATTTCAATTTCTTGACACCCACATGAATCTCAATGGAACATTAAATTTAGAATACAATAATATGGGCGAATTTTTGAGTGAGAAAGCCGAAAAATTTAAGTCTGAAATTCAAACAATTATGACAGCAAGAAAAGAAAACATAATTCCGACATGTGAAATTGTTCTTGATTTTGGATGGCATAAATTTGAATTTTAAGAAATTTAATTTGAACTAATATTGATCCAATTTAGTATTAATTATTGTAGATCTTTAACAATTTTGTTGTTTTTTTGTGGTTTTTTTATGAGGAAGTTGTGTTCGATTGTTTGAAAAAAAAATTACCCTAAAGATTTATAAGGGAGGCGCCGTTTTACATATTTTTGAAATCCCTAATTTTCACGTTTGTGCTGCCCGAATTTGACAATGAGGGTCTTTGGACATTTGATTTTACAAACATATTATTTATTCGAACTAATTTGCTTTGAAAATTTGCATATTTTTTCTTTTGTAAAAACATATTTTTCGTAAAAATTTGCTTAAAAATTTGGATTTTTGTTTTTGATACAACAAAATAAATAAAAATTATTGGCCATAAAGGATGACATAGAATGCTTGAACTATTTCTATACTTTTTTGTGAATTTTGTAATTCAATTATTATTATTTTTACAGTAATTGTTCCCTTTCTTTTCCCTGATTTTCATGGAAATTTGTAGCCAAAAAAGTTATGTGAATTGACTCTTTTGCCCTTTAACAATAAACTAAACAAAATTCTTTGAAAATTTTTTTATTACATTTTTAAAAAAATTAAACAATGAAAAAATAAATATGTGAAAATTTTGAATGTCGTGAGAAAAAAATTTTTTGTTTTAGAAAACAAAAGAAAATTTTTTAAAGCAAGACTTTAAAAAAATTTTGGATCACGATTTGACTACAAAAATAATAATGAAGCCAAATTTTGTGATCCTTCTTGGATTTTTTCTGTATTTTGCTGCAAAAATAAAAGCCGAAGAAGATTATCGATGTCCACCTGGATGGGATTATGGATCTGCTTGTGGCAGTAAAAATTGTTATCGAATTGTTTCAATTCCACCGGCAAATGTAAGTAAAATATATATTTTTGTGATTTTGAAGAAAACAAGTATTTTACTGTTTCTAAAAATTTTTAGAAAGCTCGTGCCATTGATGACAATTTTTGTGCCGAATTCGATAAAGAAGCAATGCCGGCATCAATCAAATGCGAAGAAGAAAATTCAATGATTCGTAAGGGCATTCATTTTAAAGGGATAGTCGCACAACAACTTTTTTGGGTCAGGGTCCAATCAAAAAACTGATCATCCCGACACGAAAAAAAGTGGACGTGATGTTTGCATTTACAGGGTGGTCCATTTATAATTTTAACACATTTTGTGATGGCAAATTGATTGCAGAAGGTCTCAGAAGCTCATATTTTGTAGGAAGGTCACTAACAAAGGGGAGTATCTTTTGCGCCAAAAATTTTGGCATTCTGGGACATTTTGCCAAACCGCGCCAAATTCAGATTTTTTTTGATCCTGGACGTAAAACCGTACATTGGCAATATTAATTGACTCATTATCAACAATTTAAGACGCCCAGGACATCTATTGGATCATTATTTATCGTTTAACGTCAAAAATTCAAAAAAACTTTTTTTTCGTTTAAACGCCTAATTCTCGGTTTTTATAGGTTTTCAAGGGTGGGGAATTCGATTCTGATAATTATTTTTAATGGTTCTAACGTATTCTTAGTTTAAACTGACATTTCGACATTTCTTACCAAAAGTATTCATTGCGGCCCCAGGGCAGTTATGCATAACACAAAAATATTTCCGGTGAATGACCTTTTATTATGCTAATTTTTGGTAATGAAGTTTGAAAATTGCACGACCCCCAGTCAACGATTTTTCAGAAACCCCTGTTTCATGCACATTTTTCAAACTTCATTTCCATAAATTTGCATAATAAAAAGCTATTCACCGGAAATATTTTAGGGATTATGTATAACTGCTCTTGGGCTATCTAATAGGATAGGTGTTATTCTAAAAGCTACAGACCAGGTTGATGTTATCCCCTGTAAGTGCGACTTCCCCTTTAAACTTTAAATTCTGAAATTATTTTTAGCAACTTTACCAAAATACAATTATTTATTTCAAAAAACTGTTGTCGGAATTGGAATCTATGTTCCAGCAAATATTCCCTCAGGTCGAAACAATTTTGTGAATCGTGATGGCACAAAAGTTGAATACACAAAATGGGGTCCCGGAGGTGGTAGTGGAAAGGCTGCAAGATTTATCAGTGTTGCAAGTTTGTTTATTGATTTTTGAAAATTAAACACATTTATTCATAGGACCACATGGTGATGAATATTCATGGCAGGAAATTTCGCCAACGGCACTTCGACATTTGTTATGCAAACGTCCAGCAATCCTTCAGCCTCCAAAAACTTTGGCACCTGCTGTCATAAAAAATGATACCAAAAGTGATGGAGAATATGTTTGTCCTGCAGGATTTGATTTGGGGAATGTTTGTGGCGGGCACTTTTGTTATCGAACTGTTTCACTTTCTCCTGGACAAGTTTGTTTTAATTTTAGCAGTGATTTACATAAAAAACACATTTTTCAATGACAAATTATGGTTTCTTCTTTAATACTGTTTCAGTAATCCTATAATTTTTTATCATTATGTCATTAAAGTTTAATGGCACAAAATATTGCCAAAATGGCACTTTTATCTAAAAAAACGGTTTTAGGGAATAGTAAAAAATATAAGTAAATTTTCAAAACGTTATTCATTTTTGATTTTTAAAAATCGATTCAAATAATTTGTCGAAGAATGTGTTTTGAAGGATATCTATCATTTACTGCGTTTTTGATTTCACAAGAAACTTCGCGAAGGTGTAAGAAATTGAAAATCAGGAACTGTCGCTTTTTTCTATTGTTTTATTGAAATGATGACAACGGAAAAAAGCGAAAGTTACTGATTTTCAATTTTTTACATATTTGCGAACTTTCTTGCGAAATCAAAAAAGTAGTAAATAAAACATCTCCTTTAATTGGCTACTTTTTTGATTTCGCAATTAAAAAAGTAGCCAAATTATTGATTAATTAATACCAGTTTTTTATTATTAGAGAGAACGAATGATTGATAACAATTTTTGTGGCCAATTTGATAAAGATGCAATTCCAGCTATAATTCGTTGTAAAGAAGAAAATGAATTTATTGGTACTCATTGTTATTAGGATTGAATGCATTTACCTATATAACCTTTTTTAGCAACTTTATCGGATAATGCCATCATTGCTGAAACATATGGTTTTGCATTAGGTTTACACATTCCAGCAACAAAACCATTTCATCAAAATGCTTTCATAAATTTTGATGGTTCTCTAATTGAATATTTAAATTGGGGAATTTCTGTAACTGATGATGGACCATTTAAAGATCCAAATGGATTCCTCAAAGGTCCAGAAAGAGTTGTTTTTGTTCGAAGATATCGAGGTTTATTAATTTAAATATTTCTTTGAATTTAGAAAATGATGAATAATTTTTAGAGGGAAATGGTTATATTAATACATGGCATGATATGAGAGAGAAAGAAGTTCCACATTTATTATGCAAAACTTCAGCAAAATTTAAGCCATCATTGTTGACTGCAACAATTCATAAAGATGAATATGCAAATTATTCATGTCCTCAAGATTGGATTTTGGGAAATGTTTGTGGCGGACATCATTGCTACAAAATTGTTTCAGTTCCAGAAAATAAAGTTTCATTTTATTATTTACAATGTTTAATAAACACATAATAGAATAAATTTTAGAAAGCTCGAGTAATTGATGATAATTATTGTGGTGAAATTGATAATCGATCAATTCCAGCCATTATTCGATGTGAAGAAGAAAATGAATTTTTGTGTAAGGATTGTTTTGATGGCAACGTGAATATTTTTACATGTATACCACCGTCTGCTTCTTTGTTTCGTAACAAAACTTCTCACTTGGCCTCTCCCACACTTATAAAAAAAGTCACAGTATAATTCTGTGACACTTGGACCTCAAAATTTCGGTTATGGTAATTTCAAAAGTGCCATTCTTCATATCTCAAAAAAATGAGGCAACGCGCGTGTGTGAAGAAATGGAAAAAGTATCACAAATGTGTAACAAAATGTTACAGAAACAGAAAAGTGTGACATTTTGTTACACATTTTGTGACACTATTTCCATTTCTAAACATGCGCACGTCGTCTCATTTTCTTGAAATAAGAAGAATGGCTCTCTTGAAATTACCATAAACAAAATTTCAGGGTTCAAGCTTTCTAGAACCTTGGTGGAGGAGAATTTCTCACTCCTTTCCCCTTCGGTGCTTAAAAAGAGGAAAAAAATTCCCGCGTTAATTCTCTTTTTTAGCGACACCACCCTTTGCCCCAACGGCACTCCAAAGCGGTTTTGCCCTTGGTTTATACATTCCTGCAAAAACTGCATGGTCTCCAAATGGTTTTGTCAATTATGATGGCACAAAAGTAGAATATGCAAAATGGGGAATTTTATCTGATTATAAACCACCAATTAAAGAACCAAATTCATGGTTATATCATTATCAAGAAAAAAATGTTGTCTATTTAATGCAAAAAAGTTTGTTTCTTTTTGACATTAAAAATTTTGGTAAAAACACGAAATTCAAAAATATTAATTGTTTTTTAGATGGGAACGGATATCGCAAAGGATGGCACGATTTTCATTCATCCAAAGTAACAAAAGTATTATGTAAAATGCCAGCCGCTGGGGCGGGAGTAAAAACAAAACCGCCGCCACCGCAGCAGCAGCAACATGATCCACCAATGCTGACCCTCGCTCCGGAACCTCTCCCCACAAACCAACCATCAAGAAAATCGTGCATTGTCTAGTTTTTAAAAGCTGCAAATATAAAACGTAAAAAATGATTGTTGAATAAAGCTTTTTTTGTGCAAGAATGTAACAGAAGCATTTTTAAATTTGTATTATTAAAACGTATTCCACCAATTCTTTCTAAAATTTTGACAAAAATGGCACCGCCAAAAAATCATATATTTTTTTATTTTACCTATGTTTTTGAACATGCTTAAGAAGCAGGAAAAAAATACTTTTAGGTCGAAATTCGGCGAAATGCCGTTTTTAGAGCATCGAGAATGCCAAAGTCGACATATTTTGTTTCCTACGGTATATATTCATCTTTAATGAGTTTTAGGTATAAATGCACCTATATAGGTTTTCGAGGTCGGGGAATCCGAATCTCGAGTCCGCGTTTTAAAATTTTCGCGTTAAGACCCATTTTCCGCATGTTGACCTCATAATTTGCATGAAAAGTAGGTCAAAGAAATTTTTTTTAGACTAGCTCTACTCACTATTGGATTCCCCGTAGTTTTTTACCCCTGGGGGTGAAATAAAATGAAAAAACCAGGGTCGGCCCGCTTCGTCAGAATAAGATGAATAGCGTCGACCCCTGATTTCCAGAATTTCGATCATTTATGAAAAATCGAATTTTCATCCATTTATGCTAATTTCTCACCCCTATAGGTTCTCGACCATGGGGAATTCAATGGTAAACTTTTTATTGCTCTAAAAACACGTTTTACATGCGAAATGCCCTCCGGGCATGATATAATATATCCACTTAAACAAAAAATTCCCCCTGACATTTTCTTTGTGTTTCAGGTGTTAAAAAGTGTTGATTATTGTTCATAAGTAATGTTTTTATCAAAATCAAACCATACTTTAATCATTTGAATGCTCAAACTATTTTTTCAGATGACTTGAAATTACTGTTGATGTTGGGGTATATGTATGAAATATGAAATTGTTGTAAATTTGTAAAAAATGAATAAGAGACATTTAATAAAGTCTAAAATTATTATCGGATCATGCTTTTACCATTTCCGACATGTGACACTATCTATTCATAGATTTCTTTCCATCTACAACATCTAAAATTCACTAACATCAAATGGTATAAAATTGTACTATTGATTTGCATTTAAAGACTCAGAAATAACATTAATAATGTCTCAAGATCATATAAATGTTGTTATTAAAGCAAAGTTATGCAAAATTGGAGTGCACAAGCATGTTAGAGAGATTTCAAAACGCGGACTCGAGATTCGGATTCCCCGACCTCGAAAACCTATATAGGTGCATTTATACCTAAAACTCATTAAAGATGAATATATACCGTAGGAAACAAAATATGTCGACTTTGGCATTCTCGATGCTCTAAAAACGGCATTTCGCCGAATTTCGACCTAAAAGTATTTTTTTCCTGCTTCTTAAGCATGTTCGAAAACATAGGTAAAGTAAAAATTTTTGCCGGTGCAGACCGTTTAAAAAGTTTTGGTGGAATGCGTTTTAAATCATCACACAAAAAAAATCCTTCAACAAATGTTTGAAAAATAAAAGAGTAGCTTTTTGGCATTGTGTTTCTAAACCGCATTTAAAAATATTAAGAAAATTTTTAAAAATGTGTTTCTTCTTCCCACCAAAAATTTTGCGTATGTTGAATTTTCAGATACCGCTTTTGGTATTTAGAATTAATTTTTTCTACTTGTTTGTTATCTATTCCTCTTGCTGAGGTCGAAAAAATACTACTAAAATTAATAAAATATGCTCCAAAAAAACAAATAACTTAGTTTTTTTTAAAATTCGCTTTTCAGGTTTCCTGCTTTACTTTAGTTGCAGTATTTTCAAGCTTAAACTAATGACTGAACGGCAACCAGATAGTTTATTTGTAAGTTTTATCTATACTTGAACATAATATGTTCCATAAAGGGGTTGAAAATGAGGCCGGCCCTAGGGCCGGTCGACTAAATTTTCACTTGGGGCTGGGTATTTTGAGGCCGAGGCCGGCCGTAATTATAGTAGCGACCGTCATCCGAAAAACAAAAGTTCTTTAAATGCGTTATTCTTGTATGAATTATATGCTTTCAGTACCTAAGAATACGATAAAAATAATAAAAAAAAATTGAAATTGTAAGATAAATGAGATAATTAAGTTTTATTACGAAGAAAAAATAGTAAAAATGGTCACAGTTTTTTTTCTTGTTTGCAGCAGCATTGAAAGGGAACACCATATTAAGCAAGAGTGTTCCCCATGAAAAAAGGAAAATTTGAAAATCTGCAAATTCTCAAATTTCTAGATTTACTTCAGACAAAGCTTAAATCTACTTTTTATTGTTTTAAAACATTACAAATAGCATGAGAAGCACAAACAATATATCTTTTCATATGTTATTTCCACTTTTCAGTTGCCAAAGGTATAGCTTACAGCTTAAAATTTGTAGCGGGATAACTCGAAATGTGCCATTGCGGTGGTACTTTTTTATTTTTTCTATACATTCCTATGGTAAAAAGGAACAACATATTAAAAAATAAAAAAATTTACCGAATATATATTTTTGTTATATCCCAAAGTATGGTTTTCTGACTTTTTCGCCCCCAAAATGCAAGAATTTTGCCATGGTGATGCATATAGCCGTAATCAGCGTTTTACAAGCTTTCGATTGATATAAAAACGAGTTTTATTAGCTTAAAATTTTTTTTTTTGCTTTTTTTCAACAGTTAACAACTAGTTGCTTTTTTGACAAAAAAAATCGTGACCGAAAAAAGTGCTTTGGCAAAGCGTTCTCAACCGAGGATGACGGTCGCTAAATTATAGGCCTCATTTTCAAACCCTGGTTCCAAAAATCTTATTACTTAAAAAACTGCGTTTCAGGAAGTGAAAGTTCCAATATTTTGTGAATTTATTTTTCAAAAAAATTTGGCATTATCAAATGTTGAAGTTGATGGTACAACTTTTTCTAGATATATCACTGATATTTTAGCAAAACCTAATTGTTCCCGTTTAATTGAATGTGACGAATATGTTTTACCCGGGTTCCCTGGCATTAAATATCAATTTCGAGTATATGCGGAGCAAGATTCGGGCATTTCATTTGCTATTGATGTTGATTATGCTACTTGTATTTTTGACGTAGATTGTACCTGCAAAATTAACAATAATCAACCAAAACATTTTCATGATACCTGTGATAGTAACTATCTGAAAAAAATTGATTATTTCTTACTTAAATGTTCAGATGAATGTGTCGGTTGTGCTGCTTGTAAAGATAAAATTCTTGTTGTTCAAGTTGAAGGATATATTACTGTTAAGCATGTTGATCATCTTCGAATTTCATTTGATGTCTCACGTGAAGATCTATTATTATACAAAAATGATACAAAAGATTTTGTTTTTGTTGTTGAAGGAAAAGAACTTTCGGTATATTCTTATTATTTCTTCTTGCATTTTTTAAATTTGTATTTCAGGTTCACAAATCCATTTTAATCAAAAATTCTACCGTATTTGCGCGGATGTTGGATTCTGATAAATGGAAAGAAACAACCGAAAACAAAATTGTCATCCCTGAATTTTCTTACAAAGTTGTGGAATTTGCAATAAAAACTTTTTACAGAAATATTTTTTTTGATGATTATCTAGAAAATGAAGAATATTTGATGCTTTTCCGATTCGCTGATAAATATGATATGGATAAGTTAAAGGTATACAATCTTTTTTTCTTTCCAGATTCACAGATTGTCAGTATTAATTATTTTAGAAAGCAGCTCAAAACGCAATTGTTCTTACACCATCCACTGTTGTCGCATATGCAAATTTTCTTCTACAAACCAACTTTGATGAACTTGTTGATTACTGTATCGATTATATTCTTGTTTGCTCCCAGAGTTCTCTTCAAATTAAAGATCTCGAAAATTCAGATGCTCGAATTCGTTCCATGTTTTTCGATCGTGTTTTAATTAGTCCAGTTCTCAAAAAAGACCTAAAAATTGAACATCGTACTGTTTTTGATGCAAAAGAATAAGTAATTTCTTCTTCCTTTTTTTGGGTTTTATCTGTATGTTGAACGAATTTAAAGCCCATAAAGTTTTTTCTTTTATTTATAATTTAAAACAGTCTTCATTTTTAACGGATGATGTTGTAATTTCAGATGTGTTTAAAAGTACCTAGTATAATTTATGTAAAAGAAAGAAAAATATACAAATCAAACTAATTTTTTTGTATTGCAATTAAATATTTTTATGCAATCATATTTAATATCAGAAAAAACTTCAAGAAGATTGTTGTGTTTAGACAAAACAATACAATGATAAACGATATTAACGAAATTTTGACGTACTACACTTAGGTTACGGTAAACATTTACAAGAAAATGAATCATTTTTGCAAAACGATTACTTAAATTTATTAACTTGAGTTAAATGGGCCACTTTTTGTCCCACTGTTGTCGACAAAAAGTGGTTTATCGTTTATTTAAATAAAAATATTATTTAAATAAAAATACCGAAATAATATTTTTATTTAAAAAAACATATTTCGGTATCCTTTTACTACCATAATGGAAGCGTTCAGATCATGTCCCAGAGTTCATTTTAATCATAACCAAAAAATTTTCCTTAAATTTCAGACAGTTTTTTTTTCATTTTAACTTATTTAAATTCCAAAAATCCTGTTTAGCAGGTCCACAAAACAATAGAGTGATGGGACAATCTCAAGGCGGAAGAGAGAAAAAACATTTGCGGTCAAATTAGGAAAAACCCTTTGATCTTTCCAGTAAAAGATCAAAGATGTGCCCCCTATAAAATGAAAATGCCAACGACAAATCTTTTTTCTCTCCAGGGTAGTCTGAACTTGATGAAAAAAATAGAATATTTTTGAAATAATTTCTGTAAGTTTTCTATGTCACATTTGAATCCACTTGCATCATTTTACCAAATAAAGTAAATTTGAGCTATTTTAAGTGGTCAATCGCATTGATAAAAAAAGACAAAAAATTTTTCCATATCGGTTGGTCATCTGAAAAATGCTCAACCTTCTTTTCTTTTGATATTGGAATTATATAAAAAAAAATAAATATCTTTTTCAGATAATTTGATTATTTTGCAAAATAATACGACTGCGATATTTTGCTAAATAATCTCAAAATTTGAGGGATTTAGTTAGTTGCTAAAAATTTCTCAAAAATTCAAAAAACGTGTATTTTACTAAAAAAATGAGTAAAAAGGAATATTTTAAGATTTTAATCAACAAACTCCTTTTATTGATTAAAATCTAAAAAAAGCAGAAATTAATGATCATCTTTTTTTTCAAGGCCACGAAGAAAAAGAAATTGAAGAGAGATGTCAGAAAAAAAAAGTAAGTGTCCAGTTTTGTTGGATGCAGACGGACAAAAAAAGCATAGGTAATAGTGATAAATGGGTTATTTTCCCATTTATCACTATTGTTGGCATCAGGATAGAAAGTACCAAAAACCTCGTTTTTTGTCTGCTGGCAGAAACGCTTTAAAAAATAAAAACTTTTCAGGTTCTTTTTCTTCATTGCCTTGAGAAAAAGAAAGATCGTCATTGTTTTCTGTTTTAACATTTGACAGTTCTTGTTTTAGAGGGCAGTTTCATTCAAAAATCTTTTTTCCAAGATTTCTTTTTTAATCAAGATACCTTTCATTTTTCTTTTCTTCGCTGATAAAGTTTATTTAAATTTTGCGAGAAAAGCTTTAAACTAAAATTTACTGTTATTGTAATAAACTCAATTAATTATGTAAATTGTGTTTTTAAAACTCATGATTTTCAAAAACAGTAAAATAAATTTATTTTAATCCAATTGAAATTTTATCTAAGAAAGTTGATAAGGTGTTTTAAAATAGCTTTGAATTGTTTGTTGTGTGGCAGGAAGCATAAGGGCAACTTTTCCAGTTTGAACAATCTTAGCAGCACCAGTTCGATAATTTTGTAAAACCGTTGCATCATTTTGTGAATCAGCAATTGGTTGAGCTTTTATCCAATTTAATCCAAATTGTATGAATTGAACTGCATTATTATGGGCAAAAGTCCATATCTTTTTTAATGCGGCATTAATATTCTTTTTTTGGGCAGCAGTTGGAGCTTTATTTGAGATTAGAATTGGAAGATTTGTTAGAAGGACATTATAGGGTTTGAACATTGGACCTAAAAAAATATAGAATTTAGAGTAGAGGAGATTCTCCCACACATTTTTTTGATCTATGAATTTGTTTTTAATCTTTACGGATTAAAAAATGGATATTGTTTTTTTAATAGACAAATTGATTAATTGTAAAAAAAATAAAGTACAAAAACTTTTCGCGAAAGAAAAAAATTAATTTTGATGCAATATTATTAAAGAAAGCGGCGGTTTATAAAATTTGTCTTCCCTGATTTTCAGGTTTGTGCAGCACGAACCTGATAATTACGGTATTTTTGTCGAGACAAAACCGTCCAAATTTACTATTTTCATTGAAAGACCCAAAAAAGCGTCATCTTTAAAGAAAATCTGAAGCTTTGGAAAGCGCTAATAATTCTAAAAAGTAACATAGCAAATAATTACAGTATCCTCTTCGGGTACTGTAATCAAATCAGGTTTAGGTCACAATTCCCGTTTTATGGTGAATAACTTATCCAAAATATTGTTTTTCCAAAAATCTATTACTTACCACCTTTATTCAAAACTTTTTTCAACGATGGAAGTTTTTTGAAAATTGCTTGCTTCGTTGCAGTATTCAAATTTTTAACTTTTGTAATATATGCATTTGCTTCAGCTACCGTAATATTTTTACCAGAGAAAGCTTGATCAATTAAAGCTAAAGCAATGGATTGAATTTGCGTAGGGAAACTATTAACAATATTTGTAACAACTCCACGCAGACGAGTTTGGGCATCTTTATCAGTTAACACATCCATAGCTTTATTCAAATTTGGATCAGAATTGCAAGTTTGCTTAAAGTATGTGACAACAGCAAAAGGATCACCGGTATTTGTTTTGGCTGCTGAGATGGCGCCATTAATGTTTGTTAGGAAACATGTGAATGATGAAATCTCGGCAGAAGGAACATATTGAAGAATGGTCGAAATTGCAGGATCCACTATAAAATTGGGGTAAAAAATTAAAAAATCTTTTTGCTACAGTATGATACTATTTTCATCAAATTTAACTACAGTAAAATGTTTCTCCAACAATTTGTTTAACATTAATTACTGTACAACTATGATAGTTCTCACATTACAGCAACCCAGCAATGCCACAACTACACTTGCTATTTCTATGATTGTCCCGAAACTACAGTAACCCTTTCAAACAAAAACTTACAACTTCCACCCCGTTTGAAATAATCAACCAAAATTGGTTGGGTCATCTGATTTTGGATTACGGTAATAATCTTCTTTGTTGCGGCATCGATTGCAGCTTGAGAACATTGAAACGAAATTAAAGCAACTAAAAAAATACTCAAAGAATACCGCATTTTTTTGAAATGGAAAAAAAGAAATGAGACAATAATAACTTTTTTGTGTTTGTTTAAAAAGGGGATTTGGAAAAAAAGAAACTACACCAAATAACAATTGTCCCATTTGTAATCCTTTTTTTACTCATTTAAGGGTTTTTGTATTTTTTAATAATAAATATAATTGGGTAAAACAAATGTGTAGGCGAATTGTGAAAAGATTTTGGTTAGCAAAAAGCATCAATGATCTCTGTTTCTGCAAGAGTAACACAAATTCTGCAACAGTTTAATAACGGATTTGCATAGTTTACTGTAGCTTCCATTGATTGCCACAGGGAAGATTTTTTGAATCTCATTGCCAACATTATAATTTGATACGGTAATAAATACAGTAATCTGTAGGTGTAAATATAATATTTGTTGAATGTAAAACAACTTTTTTATAGCAATCCAAGAACCAAAAATAACAACAAAAAACTTTATAATATTAAAAAACGAACAAAACTTTAATAAAATTAAAGTAAAACAATATTAAAACAAACTTCCCTAACAATCAACGGGATTACATTTATGTTTTTTATCTTGAAGTGCAACATGTTCTTCGTCATCTTCATCCAAGCATACAACAGCACGAACATAATTTTTCAAACTTTGACATTTTCCACAGGCATATCGATCCAATTTTGCATTATATGTAAATTTGTAACATTTTTTCTTATCTTCAGAAGCATAGATATGCAGTTGCCGCATTGATCCTTGTTTAAATGGAACATCAACAATTTTGTAACCAGGTGGATAAATAAGAATATCACTTTTGTATTTCTCTGGATTGAATGGACGAGGTTGACAGTTGCAACGATCATAAATAAAATATATTCGATCATTTCCTTCAGCATCAGGTTGAATAACAGGTCCAACTTTTTGACATCCAGCGCAAACACATTTAAAACGGCCAGATTTAACTTCCCAATTATATTCATTGCATAAGGTTCGGTCACCATCAGATGGAAAAATGAATAAATGAGTTTTATGGATCCCAGATTTCATATAATCAATAACTTCAAAATCTGATTTAATTGGTTCAAGATCTGCGATTGATTTCATCCGATTTGAAGTTCTTGGTTTCTTCATTGGAGTACGGTAACTGAAAAAGGATATATGGTAAGAAATATGTATACGAAAGAAACATTAATAAAAACGTCTCAAATTGCTAACAAAAACAAGTACTTTAAACATCAGGGGATTGTCCAGATCTAACGTCAGCAAAAATTCAAACCCCACCCTTCCTTATGCATCCGTCAAAAGGTTTCCCTGGATATTTAATTCTTTTCAGGTAAGCTTCAGATTTTTTTGATCCCCAAAAAACCTATAAAATTGCTGCCGCCAGGTCTGGACAATCCCATACACGGCCGTGAAACGACATTGTACAAATTCTTTACGTAGAATATAAGAAATAAACATAGTCATCGATAAAAAAGGCAAAAAAACATACGAAGTTTCATCGTCGTCATCTTCTTCATCAGTTTTTGAATTAGTACTTGCTCGACGATTGACTGATTTTGATTTTTTCCTGAAATGGGATAACAGATTATTATTAGTGTCAGTACTAATATGTAGTTATGTACAAACAAGAATGAGTAAGTCAACAGAAAAGGTATATTTTGAACAGCAAAAAGAAACTATTATCTTATCCAACAAAATTTTTATAAATAAAAATAATATACCTTTTCTTCTCCTGGTGGCAACAGTCATGTCAAGTCATTACGTTGTGGTACATATAACAATGTCAACCACCTAACAAAACAAAAAGCTTACTTTGAATTTGTTCCAGGCAATGAATAATCAACACCGAGCAAAACACTATCAAGTAAACATTTGGGAAGCTTTGTAGCAATAATTGATGGAGCTAGTCGTTGCTTTTGTGCAACATCCAAAGACTTCAACATTTTCAAGATGGAAATTCTTAAATCAAATTCGCGTTCAGTATAATCGTATAATTCTCTGATCATCGGGATAATAAATTGATGTTCCATTACTTTCTCTGGGGATTGATCAATGAAGTTACCACTGTCAAGCTGTAAATAAGATTGGCATTAGAGAAATAACATAAAGTAAAAGCAAACCTTCTTTTCTTGCAAGACATGATGAACATATTTGCAATGTTTCTTATGATCAAAAAGCAAAGCAAATCCATTTGTATTGGAGAAGAAGCAAATAATATTCTAGAAAGTGGATATATAAAAGCATAAGCTGATATATAAAAGCAAACATACCTTGAATCGAACAAAATTATCATCAATAGTTCGTTTAAGTTGTTGTGCATCTAAAAAGATTGTAATAAAGGTATTTTTCATGATTAAATACGACTAATATATCATATACAAAGCTATGAATGAGACAAACAAAGCTTATAAGCATATGACAATGTATAAATGCATTATCCAATGACAAGATAAACAAAAACTTACCTTCAACTTCAGGAGTAACAAAAATTTTGTGTTTCTTTACTCTTACTTCACAACGATCATAGTAGCATGTTTCTACTTCTTTTCCAAATACAATTAGATGAATAAAATGCATCGGCTGAAAAAAATATAACACATTAATAATAAAAAAAACATTGAAGAAAAACATACTCGTTGTTGTTGTTCTTGAGATGAGTCAACTTCCATAATAATAACTTGTATTAAAGCTTCTAAAAGTAATTATTTTATTTATGTTATAAGTTATGTTCAAACGAAAAAAATTACAACATAAGCACAAAAAAGAAACACGCGCGATTTTAATCGAAGAAGCAACGACTTTTTTTTGTTGGAAGAAAAAAAGAAAAAGCGGCAACGAAAAAAAACGATGGAAAAAAACTTTGAAGAGAGAGACCCAAAAAAACGAATTTAAACGAAAATTATTTTGTTTCTTTTTTCTTCGAAAAAATGATAATATTTTTTAACATAACCTTTTTTTATGTATTATTTTGCATACTTTTGAATACACCTTTTTCTTCAAAAAAAGATGTGCTTTTTTACACTTTTTTGTTGTGTCGAAAGCTTAGCGAAAAAAATCAGCAGCAGCAGAAAGGTTGCTGCTGCAAAAATGCTCGCGCAAAAAACTCTTTTTTTTTTCTTTTTGTTGTAAACAGTGAATCCCCCCTGGCTGCATCATCACCCAAGACACTCTTCAGTATTAATAAAAGGAGGTGGAGCGCAAGATTTAATCCACAGGTGGGCATAATTATTTGTGTTTCAGTTTAACAATTTAAACGAGCATCATACCACACAGCATGGACACTGGCATTGTCCTTCTCTCGTTTCTATCAAATTTTTAGGGTTTTTGCAACAACAAAAGATGAAGTTTTTTTCTCAAAAAAAAAGAAGCAACAACATTAATTTTTAGTTTCCGTTAAACCAACTATTTTTTGTGGACATGAATGAGCGGGAAAAAGGTCAAAATAGTAAAAAAGATGTCAGCAGCATTTTATTTCAGATGGGCAGAAACTATTTTGAGAGACGCAGTCCTTTGATCTTTGCCGATGTCGGTAAAAGATCAAAGGATTTTTTTGACTTTAGTGCACGTGCAAGGCCGTAGGCAGGAAAAAAATTGTGGGGTGGGCATTTTCATTTTAGGGGGCGCGCCTTTGATCTTTTGCCGCCTTAACTTAGCGGCGGCAAAAGATCAAAGGATTTTCTCAGATTGGGGGGGGCACATGTGACGAATGCCACCCGCTCTAAATACGGCCTTGGGCACTTGCCCCTGCTGCTCAACCCTGCTGATCTCCAAGAGTGGTAATATTCGCAAACATTTAAAAAATGTTAAAGATGTAATTTCAAGAAAAAGACAATACGTGTAAAATTTTTGTTAAATTGTACGTAAAAAATAAACATTTTTTGTTCATCTGATTTACATAAACAACCAATTAAAGTTATTTGTCGGTCATGAAGGGAGTCATTTTGATTAAAAAACATATTTCATGTTTAAGCATTTTAGTTTCATGTTTATTAATAATTTGTAAAAGTACCGTAATAAAAATAATATTTTAACAAGTCATTATTCTTACAATAAATTTAAATTTCGAAGAAAATTTTTTGTTTTCATTGTAGTATTATTTTTGCTACAATTTGGTTTGCGAAATTGGAATCGTTCTTGGGGTGCAATTTTTCGAAGCTTTTCAATTTCTGGATCTTCTTGACCACGGAAAAAAAGAAAGGGTCGACTGTATTTTGGTGTCCATTCAAGTAAAATATCTCGCATAATTTTCAAAATTCGATCATTTTTAGCGTTGAAAGAAAGAATGTAAGAGATGTGTTGATGCTTCTAAAAAATTAAACTTATTTGAATACAAAAATTTTGACAAAAAGTTACCATCATAAAAACTGAAAATCGATAAAAGTCAAATTTGTGATTAATATAAGACGGCTAAACGAATTATGATTCTCGGGGGCCTTAAAAACGGCAATTTTTTTTAAAAAAATACATGACCTTTTTTTGACGAAAAACACTACTTTTTTAAAAATCTGTCTCACTGAAATTTTAGAAAACAGGTTTTGACAAATTTGCATCAAGTTGCCTCAAAAAAATTTTTTTTGAGGCAGATTCATGAAAACAGTAGTAGTAAAAACATCTTCTGAGACGATTTTTATGAGAAAACAGTTTTTATGCGTTTTGGACCAAATTTTTTAAAACCGATGATTTTTAAAGATCTGCCTCAGCTTTTTTGCAACCTCCTGGATTTCACAAAAACTGCCTCAAAAGTGAGGCAAAATTCTGATAAAATAGTGCCTCAAAGGTGAGGCAGTTTTTCAACAGAATTTTGCCTCAAAAGTGAGGCACTTTTTCAACAGAATTTTGCCTCAAAAGTGAGGCACTTTTCGAACTGAAAATTGCCTCATTTTTTTGCCCCGCTGAGGAACCGAACCCTAGACCTCCGGATCCAAAAACAAACGCGCTACCAACTGAGCTATTTGGTCAACGAAACTGTGTCCTCAAAAAAAGGAATACAACATTTTGCCAACGAAGAATATTTTCTCAACTTATTTTTTTCATTTTGGCAAAATGTAATATACCTTTTTTAAGGACAAAATTACGTTGACCAAATAGCTCAGTTGGTAGCGCGTTTGTTTTTGGTTCCGGAGGTCTCGGGTTCGGTTCCTCGGCGGGGCAAAAAATTGAGGCAATTTTCAGTTGAAAAATTGCCTCACTTTTGAGGCAATTTTCAGTTCGAAAAGTGCCTCACTTTTGAGGCAATTTTCAGTTCGAAAAGTGCCTCACTTTTGAGGCAAAATTCTGTTGAAAAGCTGCCTCACCTTTGAGGCACTATTTTATCAGAATTTTGCCTCACTTTTGAGGCAGTTTTTGTGAAATCCAGGAGGTTGCAAAAAAGCTGAGGCAGATCTTTTAAAATAACCTGTTTTACTGTTTGAATTGTGTATTTACACAAACTCTAGCATTTTCTGAAATCTGCCTCAGTCCACAAAAAAAATATCCGCTTCAGCTTAGGTCGTCCAAATTGCCTCAAAAAAAATTTTTTTGAGGCAGAATTGAAATAAAAACTGATTTCATGTTTTGGAAGTTTTCGGTGAGACGTTTTTTGCGTTAGTATAGCGAAAAAAAATTTTGGTCCAAAACGATATCAAACGTCATGTTTTTATTGAGTCCGTAAATCACAATTCGTTTAGCCGTCTTATATGCCAAAGTTCAATTATGAGATCAGCTGCAAGGGAAATTTTTTCACATGGGAAATGGATTGAAGGAACATCACCTCGACTAAAAATGTTGAAATTTAAAAATATTTTGTGAGAAATAGTTATATTCGTCACATGACAGTTTGGTATCATCAGAAGTCAGAACCTTTTCAATGGCATTTTATCAAGTTTTTTTCTACAACTTTTTTGAGAAACACACTGCCTATTTATAAAAACGGTTTAAGTAATTTAAAAAACCAGTATTTTTAGAAAGTTAAATTAATTTTAACTTTAAAAATATTTATTTTATAAAAAGCCAAAATTTTTTTAAACACCTTATGCAAAATAATGGCCGTATTTAGAGGGGGAATTCGGTACCTGTGCCCCACCGAATCGAGAAAACCCTTTGATCTTTTTCCGCCGCCATGTTAAAGCGGCAAAAGATCAAAGGCGTGCTCAATCAAAGGAAAGGGTCGAGTCCTCAAACAATGGACCCTCATGAATTATGCTTATTCTTTAGATATCCTAGTCATATTTTGAAGCATTGAATATCGAATATTTTTATCCCAAAAAAATTCTTTGACTCACAAAAACTTAAAAATAATAAAAACAACATTGTTTTAGATTTCCAACTTACATATAAATGGATGTAGCCTTTGGAAGACATCTAAGAATGGTATCAAACGGAGCAAGTTGTCCATTCCGAGTTTTAATTCTTGAATTTTCGAGAATCAATTCTTTCACTTTTCCATTTGCCGTTAAAAATTGAAAATTAATGCATGAAATATTTTGATTATAAAGATAAAGCATTGAAATATCACAAATAACAATTTTTGAGATCAGCTGTTTTATGAAGGAACAATGTGTTAGCGACATTATTCCAACAACAGTAAAATTATCTGGAAATATGCTTACATTTGCCACTTGCAATGGTTCAATTTTGTTGTAATGAAGTGTCCATAAATTTTCTTCAAAAAAAGTTTTCCTTGAAACAAAATATGGAAATTTTTTAAGCTGAAAGTATTTGCAAATTTGCATAAGTTTAAGGGAGGTTTCTTTTGATGCATTTTTCTTCATCCATTTTAGAACATCGGATGGAAAATATTGGGTTGATGAAAAAATTGTTTCACTGAATAATGGGGAAAATGATGAAGAAGGTGCCATTTTTAGCAACAAAAAACAAAAATGAATCGATGAAATGAGTTTTGCCGTTGCTCAAAAATCAAAAAATGCCACAAAAAATCGAAGACAATTTTTATAGGTTGGATTTAATGTCGAACAGAGAGCAGGATAATTACTTGAAACTGCAGATGCATTTTTAAGTAGCTTTGCAAGAGGTGCTTTAAAAAGGCCGAAAACATCTGCGCAGTTCTTCTTTTTGTTGACCTTTTGGTCCTCGTCAAACTGTGTTTTATGTGTTGTTGTTTTTTTATAAATAATCGATTGTTGCATTTTCTTTCCTTTTCCGCTTTTTAAACGGCATAAAAATTAGCAGTAAAAATTATGTAGAAAAGTTGAAAATCAAGTTAACCAAGTGACATAAATTTAAAACGTTATTTGAAAAACTATCAAATATTTTTGACATAAACGTGTGTTCCCAGGGGTTAACAAAGAACATTTCTGTTAATTAAAATGCATTTTTAAAGGTAAAAAATATGAGCTGATTAATTAAACTAAATTTGTTTTGTGCAAATTTGACAAAAAATTGTTGTAAATCGATAAAAACAAAAACGTGTAAACAACATTGCTTTTTTTGTTGTTGTTTCAACGTTTTTTTGACACAATAGGAAAAAATGTCTCAAAAACATGTATGTTGAAAGTTAAAAGTTTGTTGATCATTTATTTTTGATAACATATTTATAGTTAATGAACAGACGAAAAACTGATTATTGTTTATTTTATTCATTTTTTTGACAGAAAAAAGAGAATTTAAAACGATGTTTCTTTAGAATTTTTCTTCGGTGAAAAATTTTAATAGTTATATTTTGCGCTACTTCGTTTTTATTCATTTTCGTAATTTCTTAATTACTTCAGGTTCTTTAGTTTTTAGCAACCCCTTAATTATGGAAATCAATAATTCTGTTGAAAAAGAACAAAAATGGGATAAAGAAAAAATTGAAAGTAAAGAATCGCCAGCTTTTAAACCTTTCACTTTAACGAATAATAAACCAGCAGCAGTTCCAGAAAGCAATCAACGCGGCACTGAAGTTGTTAAAGCTCCACAAAATGATTTTAAAGAAGGCGGAGGATTAAAGATTTAATTTTGAAATTTATGCTAATTTTTAACAATTAATTTGTTTGTAAAATTAGAAATGTTTATTACTGTAAAAACTGTAAAATAAAAATTTTTGTTATGAGAAAAATTTTAAAAAAACTGTAAAATAAAAATTTTTATTATCAGAAAAGTTTCTGTAAAATAAAAATTTTTTTAGCTATAGAATGCATTTATTAGGCTACAGTAATCCCGACAGAAGATGGTTGTTTAAAAACTTCTGAGCATGTTTTTTAATTTGATATGCAAATTTTGGATGTCCAAAATTCACTTTGAAGTTTTAATAAACCAGTTTTTCTTTTTAAACTTTCAATTAAATAAAGGTAAAAAAACGTTCCATTTCTACTTTTTTTTTGGAACATGACTCGGTTCATTTATCCATCAATCAAGGATCTGCGGGGGTCTTAAAAAGGCAGACAATCATTTTTTTACAATCAAAAAAAAAACAAAAAAAACCCTTGATTCCAATTAAGATTGCATTTGTGACATTTCTTTTATTTGATCCATTTACAAGGTTTTTTAATTCCTTTTTTTCTTAAACTTGAGAACCAGATCTGGCAGATCCCGAAGAAGTGAAACATCCGAAAAAAATAAGCTACCCCTCAGGGGGGAATAATGGAAAGGCAGGAAAAAGATACATACAAAATGAAGATTTTGATCCCGTCAAAAAAAAATTTAATCCAATTCGGAGAAAAATCAGTTTTTATAATTAAATTATTCATGCTCATCATTTTCGTTTTTAACAAAATTTTTTTTACGGATATGTTTTTTTTTCATACATGACTTTTTGCTTTGGAAACATCCAAGAAAAGAATCACAGAAAAGGCAATAATCATCACAGCATGAAGACATCAAAAAAAATATATAATTTGTTGTAAATAGAACCCCCCTAGGGGGATGAATAGGAAATGATCAGTTTTTTTGGGAATCCCGCCTTTTGAAAAATTTTGAAAAAAGTTGAGGAATGATTTTTGTCTTGCCTGGTCATTTTTGCTCATCATCATTAGCATTATTTGATTTGAATGTCATGTTTCTTTTGATAGCTGAAAAGATTGAATGAATGAAAAATTGAAAAAGGCAGAATTTGATAAATGACTTTGATAACTTTTTTTCGTTTGCGTGATTTGTTTCGGGTTTTATTTTTTCGTTGTTGGTTTCTTTAAAATAAGAAAGAATGTGATTCGCGAAGATGTGATAATTAATGATAGCGTACTTTTACTAAAATAATAATTGTTGTTTTTATTGTAGGTTTTTGTTTTTTATGGAGTAAAAATGACAAGGCTGCTAATATTTATTGGTTCAATTATTTTATTTATTACTGCTTATTCAGCTAATGGTAAGCTAATTTAAAAATTTTATTAAAAATTTAGATTTTTTAAATTTCCAAAAAGTTAAAATAATAACTGTAAAGAAAAAGTTTAAAATAATTAACAAAAATTAGAATAATTGTTTATTCTAAATGTGTAAATTAAATAAAAAGTAAATAAAAAGTTATCCTGCCTCATGCTGGAATCGAACCAGCGACCTTCTGTTTACTAGACAGACGCTCTGCCACTGAGCCAATGAGGCACTGGCTTGCAGGTGCTGTGTTGTATTGATAGCTTGCTTTTTTTAGGATCTGTCAATAACAAAAAAAAATCAAAAAAGCTTAATATTGATTTTTTTCGTATTAAAAAAGGACAAAACATTTTAGATTTTTTTAAATCATTTGAGTTTTTCCATTTCCAAAAATAGTTTTTCAAGTTTATTTACTACTTTTTTAATGATTTTTTAAATCATCGCGCAATAAAAAAACTTGAAATTCAAGATTCTTGCGTAAAATTATTGATATTATTCAAGTTTAAAATTAATTACAAGTTAGACAAGTCTCTTCTTTTTTATTGGGAGATCTAATCATTAACGCATCTCTACCACCACCGCCAAATATCTTCTTTTTTAATTTATGTTTCTTTACTTTCTCTCTCTTTTTCTTTTTCTCTTTTTTCTTTCTTCTTGGATAAACCCCAAGAAAAACCAGATTTTATTGAATTTATATTTTTGATAAGTTTTCTTGTCTGCTAATTAAATCTCGATTGAATGAACACTGAAAACGTCAAAAAAATGAAAATGTTCGTTTTTCTTTTTTTTACTTTAAAACATGAGTTTTGATGCAAATTCGAATTAGCATTTTTTGCTGAAACAAACAAGATTTTTGTTTGGGGTAGAATTTGGATTTTTTTCAACCAAACTATGGGTAAAGTAGAAAAATGTGTATTTTTATTATGACAAAATTTAAAGAAATAAAAATCCATAACCAAACATTTAGCTTATCTGTTTGAAATAAAATTCTGGTAACGCCCTTTTTAAGTTATGCAAATTTTTGATAACACTAAGATCTCCAAAACTGACATCTCAGTTGGGCGAATGATGCTTATTTTTCAACTAAATATTTTGAGCAAAGACTGAATTCAAATTCGCCCTGCAGATACGTCAGTTTAGGAGATATTATTGTCATCAAAAATTTGCATAGCTTAAAATAGGTGTTAACAGAATTTTATTTCTAACAGATATGCTTTTAATCGGCGGTAAAAGAACAAAGGAATTTTATGATTTTGCGTCCATGTTGTACAAGGCAGATTAAAATATGCAAATTTGTTCTTAAGCAAAATTTTTTAGAAGAAAATACAAAATCAAGAGATAGAAAGTTTCAATTGAGCAGTGGTGCAATATCGATTAGTGGAACCCCTCAGGTATTTTATCTCCCAAAAATTTCTCCACTTCAAAAATTATATTTTAGATACGTAAAAAGCGACAACAAGATTACGGTAGAGATCCTCCATCTTCCCCGTCAAGTTTTGAATTTCAACCACCTCAACAATCCCAGCCTTCAACGACCTTTAATTCAAATATTATACCCCCACGACCAAGTCAAAATACTTTCCAGAATAATATTCCAGCACCAATCAGAAATACCGTAATCTCGCAGCAATCCCAACAACCCACTGCACCACTACAACCTCAACGAACACGAAATTTCCGACCTCAAGCACCTGCAAATAACGTAAGGGGATATATGAAATCCGCATTTATGCTAATTTTTCGTGCTTTTAGGACTTTAACCAAAACCTTCCTCCTTCAACATCCCCAAGACAAAATGGTCGTCGAGCAGGTCAACGCCAGAGGCAACCACAACAGCAACAACCTCAACAAGGACAGCAAGGTCAACAAGGTCAACAATCATTTCAACAAAGTGGTGACGTAAAAGCAGCTCGATATTATTATCCACCAAGAATGCCATTGCCCCTTCCCGTGTGTTTTTATAATCCAACTGGATATGTTTGTTGTAATAAACAACTCAATGACCTTATTGTTGATACTTATACTGAACTGGAAGCTCGTCCAAAATTCCATACTTGTAATATTAATGCCATTGCAACTATGCTTCAAATGAAAGCTGAATCCCGTTTCAATACAACTTTTGAAACGATTGCAGGTTTTGAAGATTTTGCACAAAAAATTCATTTTAATGGTGATTTGGCTTGTAAAGTTGAAATTGGTGGAAAGTAAGTACTAATTTGCATAAAAATTAGGGTAATGCCCTAAGGGGACTAAGAAAGCTAAAATCAAAGTATTGCAAAAAAGAAAATTTGCATACTTGAAGACCTAATTGTTGTCATTAAAAAAATTTGCATACTGTTTTCTCAACAATATGCAAATTTTTATATACCAAAAACATATACTCAAAATTCTTTTACAGATATATGCTTGCATACGGTACCGTTGAAGATGCACATCAACACCTTCCCCCAGAGGATGAAATGGGACCCCAAAATGAAATACCTCGACATCACATCTCTAAAAGACACAGTGCTTTCTTTTAAATAAACTAATTTAAAAATCTTTAACCTTAATTTACAGTGCAACTGATCTTTTTGTTCTATGCAGTAAACTCATATTTATCTTTTCTTGTTTATGTTAAAAATAAAAGTTTTGTTTCAACATTATTTATGTATTTACTCGAATGTTAATTCATCGGAACAGTCTTATAATCAGTAATAAAACTCAGATAAAGAAAAACATTACTTTTCAAAAAGTGGTTTTTTGCATAAAAATCGTGTTTGAGCTGAAACGCAATCATCATCCCTGTAACAACCAATGTAATTATTTTGACCAATCAAAACACATCTTTCACCAGAAGCATTCGTTGGGAAACCTGGACACCAAGACGCGTTAAAAAGGTTAAAGAACCCCATAATCAGACCAGAGGTCGTGGGGGGCCGATGCTGGCGCGACTTTCCAGCATCTGCACTTAGCATTTAGGTGTCCGGATCTAAGATCCTTGCCGGCGCAACCCGGTGGTGGACCACCCCCTTTCGGGAACCTTCCACTCGAGCGGAGAGCTCATGTGAGTGTACCCATTGCCTTCCAATTGGTAGCGCCTGGGTTGGGCACGCACGGGGATTCGAACCTTCCACTCTTTCGAGTCTCTGTCCGACCGAGAGTCTGTCGCTCAAACCACTCGGCCACCCGTCCGCCCAAGACGCGTATTTTAAAAAATTCGATGCAGTTCCATCCGATGATTTCCATGTAACTCCACTGTCAACTGAATTAATACCCGTCCAAACGTCGCGCCATGCCTCAAAAACATAACCTGTAAATGTTTTAAGCTTATTTTTTTAAATTATAAACTTTAAAGATTAGAAATTACTAAGAAGATATTTGAATTCAGCATAGCTATGAATTGATGACAAATGTGCATCACTTTCCTCACAATAATTTTCTGCTGCTGTCCAGGTTACAACGAGATCCCCACCATTAACACCATAACAAGAATGAGTTGGAGGAAAATATGACCATCCTTCAGTGCAATTTGCATTGGTTGGATATGTTGGAGTTGAAGGTAAAGAACATGCAAAAGGTTTTGATTTGAAGCAATCTTGTGAAGTCCAAAATCCATCCGAGATTGATAAAGAAGCACAATTGGATCCAGAATTATTTTGTGGTTCACCTTTTTTCCAATCTGTAAAATCTATGCCACTTCCATCTGTCCAATTCCAAGCTTTTAGGCCCATAAGATTTGTGGCACCAATCCAGAAATCTGTTTCGGTACTTTGATGGAACCATTTATTAGCTTCTTCTTAAACTTTATATTTAATATACTTTATGCAAATTTTTAACATACGAGCTAAAACTGCATTTGTAAATCCATCATGAATCAAAGCCAGATGCCCTCCAGCTTGTTTGCAAGTTATTTCAGCATCAGCAAATCCGGTCGAATTTGAATAAAAAGAAAAACAATTTGAATTCCATTCTGTCGAATTTGAGGGACAATCCGATTTTACTTTTGCAATCAATAAAAAGAAAAAGAAAGAAAAAGCTAACATGCTGTTGAAAACCGCAGTTTTCATTTATAACAATCAAACAAAATTAATCTAAATTTCTTATCAGCTAAAATAATCATTAATTTGAGTTGTATTTAAAATTTAATTTTTGTTCAACAATAAGTAGGAAAAGTTTGGTCAAATAACTTTTATTAACATTTTTTTTGGTTTTTAAAATGACTTTTTTAGGTTGAAACTGACCCCAAAAGCAAATAGGAATTTCACCATAAAATTATCGAAAGCATAAATTTTATCATTTTTGTTTTTATGTGTGTTTTGTAAAAATCATAAATTTTATCATTTTGTTTTTATGTGTGTTTTGTAAAATTTAAATTACTTTTAAAGGGAGTGTAACCTTTTGAAGAAGATCATTTTTTTGGTAACTGGTGTTCTTAATACGACATCTCGCTACTAATCGAATTTTTGTTAGAGAGATCTCATTGATGTCGTGCTAAGAACACCGGTTATCAAAAAAATAATCTTCTTCAAAAAGTTATGCTCCCTTTAAGTCAAATTTATCATCACAAAAGATGTGATGTTACTGTAGTTTAGAATCTCTAAAATATTCAAACAGATATCATCGTCAATTTGTTTTTTAGAGAAAAACAACAAGCGATCTGTCATCGATGTCTTTTTCATCAAAGAAGAAAGTAAAATGCTGTAAACGATGGGGACAACAGCTGTTGCTGCATTGGGTTTTTAAAAAAAATTGATTTATGCTTTTTTGTGCCGATTTTTTTACTGCTGTCTTTTTGTTTGCGGCATGTTTTTGTGCGTGTCTTCTTCATACAAAATAAACAGCAAAAATTAAGGAAAAGTGCACCAGTTTTTTTAGAAAAAATAAATAAATTGTTTTTTTTTATTCAAGCTGAGTTCAAAAATCGTCGGCCGACCCGGCAGCCAGCATTTTGGAGTTTGTTGGTGAGGTGAAAAAAGACAACGATCCAAATACAGTGTTAAATAATTAAAACGGATAAATAAAATATGTTTGTAGAAACCGAAAAAGAAAGTTTAAGCTTCTTTTTGAGCTGGGTTACCATTTGATTATTATTTCACCTTGTGAAATAATTAAATATTGATTCTTTGAATCTTTGAAAAGTTTCCTTGAACTTTTATTTGATTGCTTTTGATTCTGTTTTTATTCACCATGTGAATGCAAAACATCCGATTTTTTGTTGTTGGGCAATGATTCACTTTTCAAAACTTTATTAACATTTTTCTGGGTTTCTAAAAACACTTTTTTTATGTGGAAACTAAAACCAATGTTAACAATTTATAAAAAGTAAAATAAAATATTTAATCATGTTTTTTCATGTGTTTTTTTAATAAAATTCAAATTATTTTTAAGTCAAATATTTATCAACACCAAGAAATTTGATGTTTTTGTAGTTAAAAAAGAACTAAAATATTCAAATTAATTTCATATTTGCAGAGAAAAACAAAAAACGATCTCTCATCAATGTTTTTTTTCAATCAAGAGGAAAGAAAAATATTGGTGCATTGGTTTTAATAAAAATTGAATTATACTTTTTTGGTGCCGATTTTTTTCAATGCAGCCTCTTTGTTTGTGGCATATTTTTGTGAGTGTCTTCTTCAAACAAAAAAAACAGAAAAAAGACTGAAAGTGCACTATCTCTTTTCCAAAAAAATCATGCAAGTATTTTTTATCCAATCGGTTCTCGAAAAACAGTCGACCCGGTGAACATCCTGAATTTTGTTGGTGAGGTGAAAAAAAGGCCATGATTCAAATAAATAAATAAAATGTGTTTGTAGAAGCCGGAAAATGCAAATAAATGGCAAATAAATATCTTTAAATCTGTCCATGACTAATTGTTTTATCTGTACCTGTACTTTAAAATATATATAAAATTAAAATAATTTTTCGGCAATTTTACCAAAAAAAACCAAAAATTATTATTGGCACGTTGTGGTATATGTTCCATACAAATGTATTTATAAAATTCAATTGATTTTATGTCAAGTTTCTATCAAAACAATTATGAGATGTTGAGATTTTTTAAGAATTCTAAAATATTCAAAAAATATAATTTTTTTAGGGTCTCAGTAAAACCCGGTACGGTACGGTAAAACCCGGTACGGTACAAAATGGTAAAACCCGGTACGGTACGGTAAAACCCGGTACGGTACAAAATGGTAAAACCCGGTACGGTACATTTCCGGACTTAGAATATTTTTTTGGTTTTTTTTCAAATTATTCAAAAACGTACATTTCCGGACTTAGAATATTTTTTTGTTTTTTTAAATTTTTACAAAAACTTGCTTATACATATTTGACCATGAAAAAACTTTTCAATGTAAAAGTGGTTTAACTTTATTTTTTCAAAACTATTACTAAAACATCATAAAATAAAAAAACATCAAACAACAAAAGAAAACTTCGAACTTAACAAAAGATAATTATATCACATGTGCATAACATTTGTGTTACGGTATTTCATTATTTTTTTATTCAAAGTTTAAAACTGTTAAGGACAGATGTTTTTCTATTTCTATTCGCAACTACTTTTTTGCTTTATTAAAAGAACAAAAATGAATAAAAGTGATGACACACTGAAAAAAAATGTTGTAGTTTTTTGCGCAGTTTTTTTTCAGTCCTTGCATTTTTTGTGCTGTTCTTTTGATTTTCTAAATCGAAATGGGCTTGTATAATTTTGCATATCGTTTATATAAATATAGTAAGAATTCAATTGTTGATGATCACGTTGACGGTTTTTTGCATGGATTCGTATCTTTATTACTTTTAACCTTTTCAACTACGATTTTGTTTCGTTTTTATGCTCAAGATATTTTTTTATGCCTCGAAAATGCATATGATATGGATATTTGGAATGATTTCATTGTCAATCTTTGTAAGCTCTAATATATAAAAACGACAGTAATGACACCATGATTTAGGCTATGTACAAGATTTATATTTTGTTAGCCCGAATCAATCTCATT
The DNA here is from genome assembly GCA_024447195.1 of Panagrolaimus sp. LJ2414. Taxonomy (NCBI): domain Eukaryota; kingdom Metazoa; phylum Nematoda; class Chromadorea; order Rhabditida; family Panagrolaimidae; genus Panagrolaimus; species Panagrolaimus sp. LJ2414. The sequence goes on from JAMRXY010000023.1 coordinate 4,856,877, forward strand.
TTCCGGTTGTTGACAGAGAAATTCAAACAAATGTTTATTATTTTGTTCCTTTATTTTTTCTGCTTCAATCTCTTATTTGTTGTATTCCTTTTTGGTTATGGAAAAGCAATCATTGGAAAAGTGGAATTTATGTTCAATCATGGGCCAATTATCTTAATGGAAAATGTAATGAAAGCGATGGTGTTGACAATTGTGCCAAAAGCTTTTTATCTTTGATGAAATTTAAAGCAAATAAAAGAGAAAATGGAACTTTTTGTAAGATTTATTTGTGATCATAGTTGTAATGGACATAAATTTTGGTTTTTAGATATTATTAATCCAAACAATAGTTTAGCCGTTTGCTATTGCTTTTATAAAATTTCTAATTAAAATGGTTACTAAAACTGATGGAACAAAACGGCGTAATAAAGATCGGGATACTGCAAATAATTCATCAAATTCTGTTATTTTATCTCCATCTCAAAAAGCTGCAAAGATTGAAAATGATCAAGAGCATTCACGTGCAATCAAAAGAATTCGAGAATATGTCAAGCAACAGTAAGCATATAAAATTTTTTAAGTAACTTTATTTTCAATAATTTCAGTGTCGTCGAATTTTATTCCTTGAATCACCAACCTCGGGAAACCGTTGAAATTCCACCAGAATGCCGAGCATGGTTCAATGCTGTTAATTTTGATCTTACAACTGTCTGTTCAAGTATCTTCAAAGGAAATTTCGTAGAACCTCTGCCTGTTCTCGATATCGAAAAATCATGTTTTGGATCCACGACTGATGAAGCCTTGTTTATTGTAACTCGGATGGATAAAACTACGGTTCAAGTGATTGCCGCTGCTCAAAAATTTTCGAATAATTGCATAGACGAGCCGTTTTTGCATGGTGCCATGGTTGCAAGAGATCAAGGAGAAGATGTTGCTGTTAATCTTATGATGCATACTGATTGTCATGATCTTCCCAAGAAATGTATTCTGCTTTCAATGTTTAATCAAAGTTTGAAGGAAAATTTATTGCATGTACCTGTTCAAATTGAACCTTTTGATGCACCAGATGAAGTTAACGTTGATTTTTTGAAAACTGTAAGCTTGCTCAACACTTTTATGCTTTATTGAATCCTTTTTTCAGTTATTGAAAAGAAAGGGAACAAGACCTTTATCTCGCACAAGAACTGTGGAACTTTTTTGTTGTTGTCGACGACCCAGCATGACTTTATCAGAAGAACGCAATAAAAACTTAAAAAATGATACAATGGTTGAATGCTCAGGATGTCGAGAATGGAAATTTTTTAAATGTGGCGCCGTTTCTTCGATCTCTAACGAAAATTGGTATTGTTGGACTTGTGCCAATGGGATACCTTTAATGGTTGATCATTGCAATCTCCACAAATGTAGATTTTCAAATACATGCCCAATTGATGGCTTAATGAATGCCTGCAAAATATACAATTCAGAAAATGATGAAGTTTTATCAAAGTAAGCTCAAATGACAATTTTCTTATAAAATGTTGTTAATTTAGTGCTATTGATCGATATGACAGCAAAAATATTTTTGAAGATGCACTTCAGGCTTTTATGGCAACTAATACAATAAGTCAAAAAGATTTGGAAGATGCCAAGCATGTTTTTTTGAAAAAGGTTTACAAGGTTCGTATTTACCGCATCCTTTCCTTTAATTATGTTAAAAACGTTTTAGAAACAATATGATTTGGAAGGATTTGAAAGCATTATTGTGCTTGAAAAATTTAAAGAGCGATATTCGGCTTGTGCAAATTATGTCTGTAATCAGTGCCAGGAACATGGTGTTACTCCTCCAGATGATTGCCTTTACTTCAATAGGTTTTTTAATTATAATTAAATGCAAGCCAACCATGATTATTTTAGAATCGTCCAAGATATCAACTTTACAATAAATGAAGCACTGCAACCAGAAAGCTTTACCATTCGCAAAATGTGCTGTGGATCACAATTGGAAACTTTTGATAAAAGATATGTTAATGAAATTCCATGGGTTCTTCCACTGCAGGTTCTACAGTATCAATTTCTTCGAGAATTTACTACTGAAAAGATTGAAGAGTTGCCATTGGAAGTAGATGTAACTGATTTGTGTTTGTAAATGTATAATCAAAAAACTTTTTAAGGTCCTTAATCATAATCAAATTATCAAATATAAATTGGGAATCATTTCATTTGCCAAGCCTGGGCATTTCGCAGCTCTTATTCCATCGAAGAATGGATGGATTCTTTATGACGGATTGAAAGAACCTTTGCTTTTGCCATTAAGAACTGCAATCAAAAAGATGGTTCAACAAGAAGGAATAATTAATGGAATGTATTATTTCGTTAAAGAACTGCCAAAATTAAAATCTTCTCAGATAAGACGAGTAAAGGTTTAGCTGATAATTATCTTTTGTTAAGTTCGAAGTTTTCTTTTGTTGTTTGATGTTTTTTTATTTTATGATGTTTTAGTAATAGTTTTGAAAAAATAAAGTTAAACCACTTTTACATTGAAAAGTTTTTTCATGGTCAAATATGTATAAGCAAGTTTTTGTAAAAATTTAAAAAAACAAAAAAATATTCTAAGTCCGGAAATGTACGTTTTTGAATAATTTGAAAAAAAACCAAAAAAATATTCTAAGTCCGGAAATGTACCGTACCGGGTTTTACCATTTTGTACCGTACCGGGTTTTACCGTACCGTACCGGGTTTTACCATTTTGTACCGTACCGGGTTTTACCGTACCGTACCGGGTTTTACTTTTTCCGATTTTTTTATTGAAGAAACAAAAAAATCAACAAGTGACACTTTTTTATGCCAAAAAAGAGAAAATGCTGTGAATCGTTGACTCAACAGCAGTTGTAATATTAGGTTTTTAAAATTTGGTGTCACTGTCGGTTTTTTTTGTTCCTGTTTGATTCATTTTTTTTGCATATTTTTATGCCTATGTTCTTTTAAAGGGACCCAACACGGACGAATAACAAAAGTTGTCAGTCCTTTTCAGGCAAACGCGCGCGAAATTTAAAAATTTCCAAAGAAAAAGCACAAATTGTTTTTAAAGAAACCAGAACTAAAGAAATATAACAATCAATGTTTAGGTTTTTCTCATAAAAGTACAGCCTTTTGATATAAAAAAATATGAAATATTATAAAATTAATTGATTTTTTACAAAGAATCCTTGCTGAAGTACAGGTGCAATTTGTATTCATAAAGCATTCAATTGATAAATCTTGCTTATTGATTCAAATACATATGAGCAGTTAGCATTAATTACATAAACTATAAGATTAAAGTTGTGAAAAAACAAGTTTTTACAATATGCAATAAACTCACTAAGAAGATCATTGTAATCTGCACAGCTTTGAACAAAGGTAAATGGACACCATGTTTTTTTATTAAATTATCAAAAAAGCGAAAATGATTTTATTTATAATTTTTAACGAGAAAATTTTTCAAAGATTGATCGTTAAAAACTATAAATATTCAAAATAGTATTTTTTATATTAAGGTTACTTTTAAGTTATTTTTTCAACAAAAGAAGATGTGATTTTATTATTTAAAAGCTCTTAAATATTCAAACATAAAAATAATTTGGAGAGGAAAACCAAAAAAAACGAGCATAATAATCAGCTTTTTTAAAAGAAGAGAAAAGAAATGTGCAGCATTTGACATAACAGCTGCAAAGATCGACCAATTTCTTCATTTTCTTTCAAAAAAAGAATCAATTTTGTGTTTTTGTAGACTTGTTCACTTTTGCACATTTTCGTGTGTGTGTACTCTTCAAACTAAAAAATAACGATCTTAAAGGAGAAGACGCATCGCCTATAACCTTTTTTCTACAAAATTCAGGGACTCATTGGAGCTGCTTTTTTTATTCTTTTTTTGCAGCTGCAGTGAAGAAAAAACAAGCTCCAATGAAAGGTGTTTTCGCGTCGAGAAATGCAATCGACTTTGCATCAAAAAAACTACAGGCGATGCGCCTCCCCCTTTAATAAGAAAATAAAAGCAGCCATTTTTCCTATAAAAAACTGCATATTTTGTATAAATTCTTTTACAAGTGTTTTAACGAGATACAAATTTTCGGGACTGTTTGAGGTTACAATTTTTACATTTACAACGCCAAAGGCAACTGCATCGTTGATGTTTTATGCAAAAAATTACTGAACGAAAATTTCCAGTACAAAACATTGAAATATGTACGTACAAATTAAAATTTTGAGAATTGATTTCATAGGTTTGATTCAAAATGGAAACATTTTATTAAAAACAATATCTTCCCAGAATTTATAAGCTTCATTACTGTTTTTCAATTTTTCAATTTTTTGGCATATTTGTTTGAGAATGAACAAAGATGAATGATTGAAGTTATTTTTGATCAAAAGTCAATGGGTACCTTGAAAATTTAGTGTTTACCATCACATAATGAATGCATAATGTCGATAACAATTTTACCACAAATTTATCGAAAAAATATAAAAATAAATTTTATTTATTAATTTTTTAATGGATGACTTGAATAAAAATTTTGAAGTGACCTCAAAAGGTAAAATACTTTCAATTATTTATCACCACAAAAACAAAATGATGTTGTAATTTTAAAGTTATGAAATATTCAAATAAAACTATCTTTAATAGATCATGGAGAAAAAAAACGGTCTGCAATCGATATTTTTCTCAACCATGCAACAGAAAAGGCTGTCTCAGTTGTTGCTTCGAATGTTTAAAGCAAAGGCTTTTTAATCGATTATTGAATTTTTGTATAAAAACCTCGATTTTTTGTTGTTTGACAATGATTCACTTTTTATACATTTTTTGTTTATGAGACTAAAGAAACAGCAAAAATAGCTTTTTTCAAGAAATTTTTTGTACTTCAGCAAAAAAATTTGCTAAAAAAATTATGCAATTAATCGTTTCGACAATCAAAAACTTTCAATTTTTTGTAACAAAAAAGAATGCCAAAACAGCCAAAGGTCACCTCTTAAATAAAGAGCCACCCCAAAAATGAAGATATTGAGATTAGAAATTAAGATACAATTTGGATTTTCAGATTCGGATTCAGCATGTTAAAAAATCTATAGACCCACGAAATTATCCAAATGCTCTTCTGGCAATATTTTTCCAGTAATAATTTTTAAAAAATTAAAGAGCCATCTTAAAAAAAATTTGCATACGGCATGATATGAACTAACTGGCTATCTTGGGTTGTTAATTATGCTTGTTTTAGCTCACTTGTGCAGAAAAAACCCAAAAAAGTGTTAGAGGGTCAACATAGATATACGAAAATTGTTTTTAGAAACTTTACTTTAAAATTTATTTTACTTCTTGTATCCCACAAATTTTTCTGTGTTGTCACAATTTTTATGTTTTGAAAATCTTTATTACGCTACAGTACACAATCAAAAAAAAATTCTTTCTAAAATTTTAATAACACAAAAAAACAATAAAAATTAAAGGTCAAGAACAACTGAATAAAATCCATCAACAAGAGCAAGGATTAAAGTTAAAACATTGTTTTCAGTATCCCATTTTCCATACTTTTTCAATTCTCCGTTCTTTTCATAAATGCCAATTCGACAGGAAAAAAATTGTGCAATAAATTCAAGGTTTTCATCGGATACGGTAAAATTTGTAAAAACTTTAGCAATTTCAGGGGTAGATTTGGTTCCTAAAAATTATTTTGCATAAAAATACAAAATATAAAAGCAACAAACCAGTTTTTGTTAATTCATCACAAAATGCAGTATTGAGAATATCTTGAATGTAGAAACATTTTGAAAAATTACCGGTAAAAAACATTGAAATACATGCAAATAAATTTTGAGATTTTATTTCATGGGTTTGAATATTGTTTGAAAATGGAAGAATTTCATTAAAATTAATATCACTCCATAATTTATAAGCTTCATTACTGTATTGGATGTTGAGTTTTTTGCAGATTTGTTTGAGGACAAAATCTGATGGTCGATTGAATGAGAAGATTTCATCGCTGTTGGGTTCAATCTTTGACCTATAATAAGTATTTTTTTGGACATAAATGTTGTATATGTAAAGTAATTACCTTTTAACAACTGGTTCATCAAGTATCATACAGTAATCATCGTTTTCAGGTTCTCTTTTTACTTTTGATTTAACAGATGATTCTGCAGCAGCGCTTTCATTTGCAGAAGATGATGGTTGATACTGTGCTCTAAAAATATAATAAATTGCAAATATCAAAAGCTAACTTTATTGAAGTCCAGCTGTCACGACGAATCGTGAATGTTATGCAAATTATGCAGAGAAATGAACTTCGTCTTAATTATCTATAAATAGTCTCGTTGTTCATTCTTTTTATCTTCTTTCTATTATATTTTTCTTCTCCAATAAAGTCGTTTATTTTTATCTCTCCATCGTCTTTTCTTACTGCTACGAGAGATCAAGGATCTCCGTAACACCAGCATGGATCGCTTTGGGCACACTTAAGCTAAGAAATAAACTTTGCCTGTGGCAGTCTTTTGAAAAACTGTAATAAAAACGAAAAATTTGCATGAAAAATTCATGCAAAACAATATAATTTTTGGCAAGGCTTAACTATTTGGACCCGTAGGCATCTTTTTTTAAATAAATTGTTCATGTAAAAAAAATACTTACGAAATTGATTGTTCAAGATTTGAGTCATTTTCCATATCACTTGTTTCTTCCGAAGTAGTTGCATTTGATTCATTGAAAATAGAAGTGGATAATGATTGATTGAAATTATTTCTGTAAAGAGAATATTTTTAAATTTAATTGTGATATATAATAGAAACTTACCTTTTCAATTGATTTCTTTTTCTTAAAAATGTTGATGCTTCAGAAGTTTTTCCTTGCTTTAATAAATCTTGAATTTCCATAACAATTGAATATTCTCTTGGTTCACATTTGTGTTTTATTGGAGCAAAAAGAATCCCATATTTCAATTTTAAAATTGTTGCATTGCATTTGATATGTTTGATTGAAGCACTGACACAATCCCATTGTTTAATTTTTTTAGAATATTCTCGAACTTTTGATTTATCATTTTCTTCTTTGACGATTAGACGATAATTTTCTTTACGAGCATGTGATAATCCATATTCATAGTCAACAAGTTTTACAGCTCGATGAGTTTTTAATAATTGAATAATTTCAGGTTTTCTTTCTTCAAGATCAGAAATATCTTCAGTGCAATATTCTTTAATACATTTGATAATATTGGAAAATATCTTTTGACGTTCATGTTCAGATGATGTCGAAGCCATGATGCACAGGATGCTCTATAAAATATTTATAAAATTTTCAAGAATTAATTCAACAATTTTTTCAGAGTTTATAAAACCAAAGCAATAACGCGGAAAACAAATAAACAAAAATTCAAATAATTTTTTTTGAAATGAAATGTGGTTCAAAAATTTTAAACCTTCTTCTTCATGACGGCAAGCGTAATTATTGATTAAAAATTTTTTTGTGCAAGAAAGAAGAGAAAAAAAAAGTTCAACAAAATCAATGCCTCAAAAAATGAAGAAAATTTTCAGTTATTCTTTCTGTCAATTTAGTTGTGATAAAAAAATGGATGCTAAAGTTTTTGTGCTTTTTTTTGATTTTTGAATATTTAATATATCTTTTTATTCTCGAGCTAATTTATTTTTAATTAAAATAATAAAAGCAGTTTCAATTCATATGAAGTTTCATATCAATATATTTTCATTTAAAAAAAATTGAAATAAAAGTGAAAAAACGTATCAATTTAAAGTTTTTTATTGACTAATCGAATACTCACTCTCATTGGGAACATGAAATGAATAATTTTTATTTAAGAAAAAGTTAGAAAGCAATTTCTTTTTTTATGACAGCGTTGAAAGATGTGTTGAAATAACCCTGCAAACATCACTACGATACTTCATGGATATACACTGCTCCACAAAAGTTTACGGACACCGTGTGTTTTTAGACGTTTTTTTGTAACTTTGAAATTAGAATTTGAGAAAACCGTGAGAGATTGAGTTATGAAACTTTCAGGACTTGGTAAACATAGATAGGAGTACAAAATGGCGTATACAGCATCTTCTGAAATGTACTGTGCGCCGTTTTTTCGGCACTTGAAAAATGCCAAAATACACTAGATGCCGTATTTTCAATTTGATGGCAAATCGGTGCCATTGAATATTTTATCTTGTTTTCTTCCCAGATGAGCTTTATTAAGCATTTATAACAGCCCCCAAACAATAACTTATTCATAACTTACCGTATGCAAATTTTTTTCAGGGTGTCCGTAAACTTTTGTGGCAGCAATTTTTAATACTTTCATGGGCGAAATTGCCACTTTTTGAAATTTCGGCATTATTTTACGGATATATATGTTTTCCAACATGCTGAATCCGAATCTGAAACATCTGGACAGATTCCACTTCCAAAAGTTTCAGAATCCTTTAATTTTAGGGTGTCCGTAAACTTTTGTGGAGCAGTGTAGATTACACAAATTAGCCAAATTGCATCATTCCAGATGCAATATGGCTAGTTTTATGTCCAATATTTCACAAAACTTAACAATTTTTCGGGAGTTGCCAGATACTTTATCGAGAGTTTTAAGGGGGTTTATCGAAATTTGACGCTCATCTGATAGGCGGAAAAGATCAAAAGATAAAAACTGATGAACAAGGATTAGAAAATATCGTACAAAACCGACATCAGATCTGCACAATCCAGTGTTACAAAATGGCAAATTTTAATGTTTTTTAGTCAATTTTTAAAACTGAAAAAGACAGGCGTCGGTGCTTTCGTTTTTAGCTAAAAAACAAGAAAAAAAGTTTAAATAAAAAAATTAACAAATTTAATAAATTTGTTGATTTTTTTGAAATCAGCAACATTTGTTTGCGGTAGATATTAATATTTAACTTTTTTGGGTTTAGTGTCAAAAATAATAATGTTGACAAAAAATTCTCCATGAAGTTAACAAAAATAAAACTAAAAATATTTAATGGGAAAAATTTTGTTACTCAAAAATGTTCACCCAAAATATAAGTTCAAATTATTTTTTAAATCAAACATTTTTCAACAAAAAATTAGGTAATGCAGTTTTTTAAAAGTTTTAAAATATTCAAACAAATATTACAATTTATATTTCTCGAGAAAAACAAAAAAAAGATCCACAACTGACATCTTTTTTTGTCATAAAGAGTTATAGTATTCGGTTTTTTAAATATATTTGTTCATTCACAAGCAATTTTTTGGTGATGCCTGATTCATTTCTTGCGCATTTAATGTGTCCATTTAAAAAAGAAATAAAAGAAAAAAAATATAGCCACAGAGCAAACACATTTTCCCATCTTTCGACTAGGCTCCACTCATTTGGGTTACTCCTGCAGTATAAGGTCATTTGGATGAGCGTAACCCAAATGACATGAAACCGTTTCTTTGATTAAAAGAGTATACAAATAAAAAAGACTTTTCATATAATGGGCTCTTTGAACCCTTTTGATTAACTTCGATTGTCATGATGTTTGTTGATAAAAGGAAAGATTCCCTTACATTTCACTAACACACTGCCTCTTTATGTCTATAAAGTGGCGGGTTTAGGGTTTCATGTCATTTGGGTTACGCTCAAACTCTTTTTACTTTCGCCACATTTTTCACTGCTGAAATTTTTAGGGTAATTTGGACACCAATGACCATAACTCAAAAATTTTTGATCAGAATAAATTTTATCATTTAAATCATTTTTTGTTAAAAATATTTTCGTTTCGTGAAAATTAGCCTGTTTCAAAAATTAATATTTATCTTAATAATTTTGTTAGTGTTAAAAATACTAGATGCACTATATCTAGCCATGTGCACGAACACAACGCCAAGAGACTTATTCTGCAAATTTTTTTCGGACAAAAGGGTTCTGAAGTTTGATTCAGTGAATCTTTTTTATATTCATCCATCCTTTTTTACTTTTTTATCCTTCCAGATCTACTTTTTTACAGAGAATCTGAAAATATAATTTTTGGAACAACATTTCCTTGAAAAACACCTCAAAATTGGCAAAAAATTTTGTTTTTACAGTTATACACAGATTCCTCCTTTCGACTCCGGGCATCAGATTAGGCTCATTCGATGCAGAATTTAATTCTGCATCTATGGTAAAAATATGGAGCTAGCACGAGCTAGCAAACATAAAAAGTTTTGGCAAAAACTAAAATTTCCCCTATAAAATTTCAAATTTTTTGGATGCGCGCGTTTTTTCTTCCTGTTGCTTTCTTTTTTTCTCTCTTTTTTTTGAGTCAAAAAAATTTTTTTTGTCTGAATTTTTTTAGTTTTTTGATGATTTTCTTTTGCGCATATCTTTTTAATAAGTAATTTTTTAATATTTTTTTCTTTTATTTATTATTAATCATGAAATTTTGCATTTTTTGGTACCATAATCATATTTTTTACGCAAAATCTAAAAAACGGTGCACATGGCTAACTATATCAACAATAATTTTACCACAAACTTTTTTTGTAATTATCAAGAAAATTAATTATTTATTCTTTAATGAATGATAAATGCATGATTTCAAGTCATATACTCACAATATAACAATTAATTTAATACCAATCATTAATTAACACGAAAAAAAATACTGTAATTTAAACGCTCTAAAATATTCAAACAAATGAGTTATTTCTCAAAAAAAATCTGCGATCGATTTTTTGTCTATCAAGCAAAAAATAAAAAGGTTGTGTCGAATGTTTGAATAAATAGTTTTTAAATCGATTATCGCAATTTTTGTGCAAAACAACCGATTTTTTGTTGCTCGACTGTGATTCACTTGTTACATATTTTTTGTGTTTTCATCAAACTAAAGAAGTCTTAAACCTTCTTGTTCATAGCAGCAAGTGTAACTGATTTTTCAATACATTTTTTGTTCTCGATCTGTACAAATAATTTATTTTTAAATAAAATAAGACATAATATTTTCACTGCATAAAAGGATGCCATAAAAATGTATATTACATTAATTAAGTATCCATATAAAATTTTTATACTGCTTAATCAAAAACTTACTGTAAATGAGAACCTCAAACAAAAAATTTTATGCATTACACTGAAAAAAATTGGTGACGCAAAATGGGTTTTTTTGTCACCGCACCGACGTTTAAACCTTATGTGGCCTATTTAAAGACTCAATTTATGCCTAATTTTGCTTAGTTTCGAAAAATATGGACGATTTTGATCTTTATATAATCGGCAAATGCCAAAATAGACCGGTGACGGTGACGAAAAAACCCAATTGCGTCACCGATTTTTTTCAGTGTAGCTAAAATATCAAATATCAATTTGTTTTATTATTTCAGAAACAGTCTGGCTTTTTTTCAATTTCACAAAAATTTATAAATTTTCGACCGTTGTCAGATCAGGCGTCGGGTCATCTATAGGCAGGAGAAAATTAGCCAATATCTGATGTTGATCTTAAAAGCGGCAAAGATCAAAAGATAATAATTGACGGAAAGGATTTGAAAATTGCAAAAAACAGAGGCTAGATCTGGACAATCCTCTATTTAAAAAAAAAGATAATCCCAAATCAAAAATCCAATTTTTGCAGTTTTTAGGTTTTGATAATTTTCTAGTGCTTATAACTAAATTATATTATTGGGTTACTGTTTATATGGCAATTTTAACATGATTTGTCAGTTATAATTTATTCATAAAAAACGTTTATTGGTTGTTAAAAATAAGAAAAAAAAAGTTATTAACAAAAAATCGGCAAAGTTTATCAAATTGAATATGTGTTGTTATGCTCGCTGAAATCAGCAAGATCATGTTGCGGCAAAAAATAAGATTCATCTCGAAGATTTAATGTTAAACATAATAGAAGCAAACTGTTGGCAAAAAAATTTTCCCGTAAAATTATCTAAAAAAAGCAACAAAAAATATTTATCGATCCAACAGGTTTTTTTTTTAAATTTATTTTAAAAATTTAAATTAATTTTTAGTCAATTATTTATCAACACAAAAAAAGATGTGATTTTATTATAATTTAGAAACTCTTAAATATTCAAATAAATATCATTAATTTTTTTAGAGAAAAAAAAAGATCTACAATTGACATCTTTTTATGCCAAAAAAAGAAGGATGGTGCTGTGAATAGGTTAAACAACAGTAGTTGTAGTATTGAGTTTTTTGATTCAATTTATGCGTTTCTTAAAAAAAGCCCAATTGTTTTGTCATAGTCTTATTCATTTATTTGCATATTTTGTGTGTGCACTCTTTCAACCGATAAAGAAATGGCAAAAACTGTTTTTATATAAATCAATTAAACAAAAGTAACAAACAAATGTCATTTTTTATCATGCCTTTGATACAAAAAATTTAGAAGAACAAAAATTAATCAATTAATTAATTTATTCTTTGCAAAGTATTTTCGCTGAAGTACTTGTGCAATCAGTATCCATAAAACATCCGATTGATGATTGTTGGAAAATTTCAACACATCTTTCTCCACTAACATTTTTAGGATAACTTGGACACCAATTACCATAACTCAAAAAATCTGCGGCACTTTGATCAGATGCTCTCCAAGTTACTCCACTATCAGGTGAAAATATTCCTGACCAAATGGCTAATCCTGATTCAAAAACGTAACCTAAAACTTTTATAAAAAATAAAGTTTTTTGGGTGGACCCCACTAAACCGCGACCCGGTCCATCATCCGGACTAAACGGCGGCTCGGACCATTTAACGGCGGGCCGGCCTATCAAAAAAAGTTTTTCAAAAATTACTAATTTGCATAAAAAATCATGTTTTTTGATCGTATTTATCGTCTGTGAACATTTTAAAATTCAAAAAACAGTTTATTTTTAACTTCTGAAAAACTTTTTTTGGCGGGCTACAGCCCCTTGAGACCCATGGGTCGCCGTTTAGTTGACCTTGAGGCCCTTTTTGGGTTTCTTTATTTGAAATAAACTAACTTAAGAGATATTTGTATTCAGCATAGCTATGAATTGAAGGTAAATGTGAGAGATATTTTTCACAGTAATTTTCTGCTGCTGTCCAAGACATATAATTTATTGGATCTGATACACCATAACAAGAATGAGTTGGAGGAAAATATGACCATCCTTCAGTGCAATTTGTTGTTGAAGGATATGTTGGAGTTACAGGTAAAGAACATGCAAAAGGTTTTGATTTGAAGCAATCTTGTGAAGTCCAATATCCATCTGATAATGATAAGGAAGCACAATTTGATCCAGAAATATTTTGTGGTTCATCTTTTTTCCAATCTGTAAAATCAATGCCACTTCCATCTGTCCAATTCCAAGCTTTTAGGCCCATAAGATTTGTGGCACCAATCCAGAAATCTGTTTCTGTACTTTGATGATATTGTTTGCTAGCTTCTTCTTAAATTTTATATTTATATTTATGCAAATTTTTTTAACATACGGGCTATTAAAGCATTTGTAAATCCATCATGAATTGAAGCCAAATGTCCTCCACCTTGTTTACAGGTTAATTCAGCATCAGCAAATCCGGTCGAATTTGGATAAAATGAAAAACAATTTGAATTCCATTCTGTCGAATTTGCGGGACAATCCGCAAAAGTGCTAACAAATAATGTTGAAAAAAGAAAAATAAAAGCAATCATTTTTCAAAAAAAAAGCTGCATCTATTATGGAAAATTTATTTGCGTTATATATCAACTTCTTATCAGTTATATTACTCATTAAATGCGATTACTTTGACGCCACTGTAAAAGGCACACCTTTAAAAATTTTGCTTCCCGAAAATCAACCAAGCAATTAATGCATGAATCACAAAAATCCGTGAATTGAAAATTTAAATGGTAATAAAACAGTAATGCTTTATTACTCCTCCTTGAAAGAAAAAAGATTAATAATCTTTTTCCTTTTTAAAGGGAATGCATGAGTTTTGCAAATATTTTGTACTTGTTTTTTTTTAAACAATGGTATAAAAAATTGATCTTCTTCAAGACTATAGTTTTCAAGAAGATCAAAAAACACCAATTTGGAATTCAAAAATTTTGTAAAAATTTTTACTTTTGGAAAAGAAAAAAACATTGTAAAACTCAGACTTTTTTGAAAAACATATCTTTTAAAATAAATGTTTTATTGTCACTTGAACTTTTTGAACTCTTTTTTTGCAGAAAAAAATTTCTTGCTTGCAGACGTCTCAAATGTCTAGAGAGAGACAGTTATTAACTGCTTTTATCTCCATTTAAAATTGTACAATTTTTGCACAAAAATTTTAATCAAAGCTGCAAAAAATGAAAAGTGTTTGAATTTTAGTTTAATTGTTTAAATGCATTCATCACATTCCTCCCCATTATCTGACAATATAAAAAAGCAAATTATATTCCTGCAATAATGTATCATTCTTTCTGTGTTTTTTTAACATCACTTAACAACTTTAAACATTTTTTTGAGAATTTTTAGCTTTTTTTATAAGAATCTTTGAGAGATTTTTTTAAAGTTAGAAAAAAACAATTGTAAATTTTAAAGCTACTAATTTTTGCAAAAAACTTTTTAAAAAAATATTTGCCTAAAAATCAAGAAATTTGCTTTTGAGCATCGTGTTTGAAGTTGGAAAAAAATGTATTTTTTCATGAAAAAATGGTATCAAAATTTTAGGGTTAAAAAAATGAAATTCAAACTACTTTTTGTTTTTCTTTTTATTGCGTTGCTTTCGTCTTTTGCAACAGCTGGGAAAAAGAAAGGAAAAAAATCATTTTTTAAGTTTCGGTTTCGCGCAAAAGGCGCTTTATGTACGGCAAAGAAGACATGTGATTATGCAAAATTGGGTGTGACCAGTTTAAAAGATTTTACAATACAATTAAAAAGTCTTGCAAGTGCAGCTGGAGGTTCTTTAACCCATGGAAATTTGATGCTTTTAGCATCATATACTGGACCAATCGGTGCTCTTTTTGGCATTGGAATTGGAATTGCCGCATTTGTCTTAGAGGTAAGCATTAAAACAATTCTTGAATATTACGCCAAGAAATTTGTTTGTCTTAAATTTTTTTGTATAAATCAGTGTATTAGCGTCGTCAACTGCGACGGCGGTGTTTTACAAAAAACGAATACACTAGTAAAAATGTAAACAAAGCCGTCTTTAAGAGGAAGCGCATTCGGCACCTGTGCCCTTAAATTTGACAAAATTCTTTGATCTTTTGCCGCCACCGTGTTAAGGCGGCAAAAGATCAAAGGCATGCCCTCTCGGAAATGAAAATGTTTTCCCCAAAATTTTTTTCTGCCTACGGCTTTGGATGTAAGTAGATAAGACTGTTATCTTCTACTTCTTCGTTAAGCTTTGAAAGTCGCCAAAAATCTAGGACAAATTTTTTGGCGAATTAATATTATCCAGGAATCATAAAAGATAATGAATTTGAGGTTAATAACGCTATTAATTAAAGAAGCACCAAAAAGACGAAGTGAAAGCTGCAGTCGCAATTTTGGCAAAAAAGATGGATTTATTGGCTTTGCAAATTGATGATGCTGCAAATAAAGTTATTGCCCATTCTGAGTTAAAACATTTTCAAAAAGTTTGTTGCCTTATTTTTGCTGGCAAATATTTCATGCCGTTTTTGATTTTTAGTCTATTTCAAGACCTGCATATCATTTAATGAAATCATACATTGATTATATCAGCTCTTCATCAGAAGAAGACAAAATGATTTTCAAAAAGCAATGTGAAAAATATGTTCCTTTAAATATTTATAATGTAAGTTTGTAAAAAATTTAGCAAGGAATATTTTATAAATTATTGATTAGATATTTTTGATCAGAAATGCTTGAAAATGTAATCAGTCCATTTTAGGAAATGGCAAAAGCGCTTGAATTAGATTCAGATAATGTTTTAAAGAGTCACAAATATACTGATAAAGCTTTTCGAGAATATCGAAAAATGTTTGAAAGTGTTATGCTTGAAATGGTAAATAAAGGATAATAAAAGCAAAAAAATAAAACTTGATAGTTTAGGCACCGCTGTATTTTTATTGTGAAAAACTGACAAATGTTGAAGATAAATCCAGAAGTCAAGAAGAAATCGAACAAAATCGTATGAGAAAATATGACGACAGAATAACAATAATTTTTGATCGTTTTGAAAGAATTAATGCCTCGAGAACGGTAATGTTAAAAAATTTAAATTTTTCAAATAGTCCTAGTTTTAAAAGTGTTGTTTTTTAACATTAAATAAATGTTAAATTAAAGGAAAATATGTGGACAATTATGCCAGATGAGCTTCAACGTTTATATACAGAATATGCGCAAATGAAAGTTGAAGAACGAAAGAAAAAAGAATTTGGTAATCGAATTGCTTATAAATTTAATGAAGATTATGCTCAATTGTAAGTTTTTTCCCCATTTTGCAAATTTTAATTTCTTAACTATTATGCAAATTTTAGCTTTTTAAAATTGCTGAAAATTACTATTTAAATTTTTTAGTGAATACAGTTTTGCATTCGGAGTATTAAAAAATAGAGGAAAAACGGAGAAATTCTATGCATTTTCTTGTCAGAAAGAAGTTTGTCACGTCCTTGTTAAAGATGATTACGTTCTTTGGATAATGAGAAGTAAAAGACATTGCAACGGGAAAAAACGTAAGAGATTTTATTTAGAGAAAGTTCCTGGTTTTGGTCTATATATAGGAGGCAAACTTTTTGGAGCTATTTGTTAAACATGATCCCTGAATTGTGTCTTGAAACGAAAAAGCTTTAAACATTCCTAAAATCTTTGCATCACTGTTTTTATAGTATCATCCCCAAGAACATGTACCGCCTTAGAAATCATGCAAATCCTTTGATCTTATACCGCCATCGGCAAAAGATCAAAGACATCCCCGTCGAAATGATTTTTGTCCCTTCAACATAAGCTCATTTCTTTGGACACAATGGTGAATTAAAAATTTGAATAAGTAAATTATTTTAGAGCATTTCGATCTTCATACTTCCCCTCGGGCATGTTTACAATTTGAAGCAGAATTATATGATTTGTATAACACAGATTTGATTAAAATGGAGAATGCAACAGACGTTTTGCTCACTTTCATGAAAAATTGTCGTCTCGAAAATGCTATTGCATTATTTAGATACAGTGAAAAACTTCGAGGTGATACAGATGGAATTGCCCAACTTTTTGATGGTCGAAATATCCGACGTAAAAAAGAAAAAGGCAAAAAATATACATTTAAATCCAAGCATCCCAAATATCTCATTGAAGAAGCCCATTTTAAAGATGCCGTTTTTTGGAGTGATTGCCCTTCGGGTGAATCATTTGATTTTATGAAGGAATACTGCGAAACTGGAAGTGAATGGCCAAAATGTTACCTTCGAGAATCAGCTTACGTCTTTCATGAATTACATGAAAATAAACATTTGCCTGAAGTGCTGGTCGAAGCAACCATTGATGAATGCAAGAAATTATTTTCAAAAAAATGCGACAAAAATAAAAAACAAAATTGATTAAAAAAGTTGTCTTTTGAATAAAACTGTGGCTTCGAAAAAAAAGATTCAAAATTTGCACTTTGAGGATTTGCAAATATGACATAGGTATAATTAAAATGCCCACCAGATCTACACCATTGATGAAAGTTGAAATAAAAAAACAGAATAATAATGGAAGAAACATTAGAGAGCAATTCATTCATTCTTTCTTTCTTTGTTGTGAACAAAAAATGAATGAAATGAAGCAAAAAAAGAAACTTTTTAAGATATTGTCCCCGCAAAAATAAATGATTTGAGAAAAGCATTATGGCAATTTTGCGATGGACAGAGTCGAATGAACATTGTCTGGCAATATGCAAATCTGCAAAGTTTTGGAGCTTAAAGATATGTCAAGACTAAATGCAAATCTACACCGTTTTTTCCGATTTTTTCAAAAATACAATTTTTATGCTAAAAAAGGCAAAACTCCTTATTGGTAAAAATTGACAAAAAGAATAATAGTTGCCCTTCTAATTAAAAGGATAACTGAGAAAAATGAAAGTACTGTAATTTTTGTAATCATTTTTTTTGTCATTTTTTAATCAATTCCGAAATTTTATCTATCAGATGCAAATTTTTTTTTCTTATTGTATAAATTAAAAACCCGTCAATGTGTTTCTAAAGAAAAAGTTAAACTCTAAAAATGCGCTTAAAATTAACGTAACTTGCATGAATTAATTGTTTTATTACTTTTTAAATTTGATATCTATAATAATTAATTTTTTGCAGTGAATATTTTTTTTAAAAAGTTAGTTTAGTATTTTATTTATTTTACTGTTTTTGCTACTTTTTGAACTTAAAAATTTGAAAGCGCAGTTTGCCTAATTTAAATATCAAAACAAAAATGATGACTAAAAAATAAGCAAAAAAATTATTTCGTTACACACAAATGGCATATGTTTCATTTTCTATTACACAAAATGAATGCAATTGCGTTTTTTCCCAAAACCTTGCGCTGCTCGTGATTTTTATAACCAATGTTTTTGTCCATTTCAAAAAAACACATTGCTTCTTTGGGTTGTCTCAACTTCGACAGAAAAAAAAATCATTCGAAAACCTTCTTCGATCTTCTTCTTTGTTTGATGGCGCCCTTTCTTCTCACTTTTTTTATGCAATGTTAGTGTTTTTGAGACGGAAAAAATTGTTGTTTGGCCGTTTTTTTTTTGATTTTGTAAATGTTATTTCATAAGAAATGTTAAATGTCAGTTGCAAACACGGCAGTGTTGCCTTTTTGCTGTCTATTTTTTTGGGTTAACTTTTGATTTTATGAATCAGTCATGAGGTTTTTTTGTTAATTCTTTCTTAATTTAAGCTTAAATACCTGGAAATAAATCTCAAAATTTTTACTTGACTGTTGTATTGTTTTGTCTTTGAACAAAGTTAAAATCGTAATTTTCGTTATTTAGAAATACAACGTCAAAAATGTAAATTTGTAATTCTTTTTTAAATGAATTTATAAAAAACAATGCTTTTGTATTTCTTCGAAAAAAATTATAGAACAATGTTTTCGTTTTTTAAAATTACCGCCGCGGACACCGCCAGCGGCATCCTTTGATCTGCGGCAAATCTCTTTCAACTTTTCGGATTACCGCCGACGCTGGCAGCGCCGCCGGCGGTGGCGGCGTGTAAGCTCTGGAAAAATGTCATGTTTTTGCTTTTATTGATTTTGTAAATGTCCAAAAGTGAAAACGATAGTTTTTTTTTGATTTTTGGTCAATTGTTATGATTTTGTAAATCGACAGCTTTTTTCTTTTTCTTTGTTTAGCTTAGTTTTAAAAATTATTCAAATTCATAAAAATTTATTTGCGTTGTCATGCATTTTTTGCCCATCTGATTTTCTACCGTATAACTTTATCTTTTCCAAAACTACTTTTTTAACGTTTCACAATGTTTTTTTGTTGACGCCTCATTAAATTTAATTTTTTCCGACACCTTTTTTTATCTAACTAAAGTAATCATTTTTTGATATACCTCAATCGCTTTGCAAAAAATGAGATACCCCCATCGGCATTACCGCTGGCTGCGACATCCTTTGATCTTTAAAATTTAATTTAAAAAATGACAATAAGTTGTCTTGTTGTTGTTGTAATTAATTATTGTGAACAGATTGAAGCGTTTAATTTTGTCATTCGAGCAAACTTTATTATTATTTACCCTTTGATCCTATTTACAAAACTTTTTTTTAGCTCGAACAAATAACAATGGATACTGTATCTAAAGAAGAAGCTCCAAAATGTCCACCTGGATTTGAGCCAAAAGAAGATGAATTTGTTCCCGTTCATCCCCGTTCATTTGATCATCCTGATATTGTTACTCGAAAAGAAGTAGATTCAATGAAATCTGTTGTTGCTGAAAATGAAAAGAAGCAAAAATCTCATGTTCCTGAAGATCATATCAAAATTGTTACAATTGAAGAAAAGAAAGGAAATGAAGGGGATACTGTAACTGAACAAACTTATGTTGTTGATGAAAAACTTGAACAACCAATGAAATCTGAAAATGCTGAAACTCAACAGAAACTTGAATCAATGGATTCTGATGCTGTTGCTGAACCTTTGAAAGAAGATCAAGAATCTGAAACTGTTGTAATTGAAGCTAAAGATTCTGAAGCTGAATCTGAAGCATATGTTGCAGAAGTTCAAGGCGGTGAAACTGGTCAAATTCAAAAGAAAGCTGAATCTACAGTAGCGGTTGTTGATGAAATTGATGAATCTGAATTCCTTGATCTTATTGGAGTTGTTAAAGTTAAAAGTGTTGGAGTTGAATCTGAACGAGCAGAAGTTGGAGCAACCAAAAATCAACAAGAACCAAAACGTGAAGAATCTGAATCTGGCCAAACTTCTGAAAAGCTTCAACCTGAAATTGTTATCACTGAATCAACAGATATTGAAGATGAATCAGAAGGTGCATCATCTGAAGCCTGCAACTTTGGAGTTGAAAAGGTTCAACAAGAAGCAAAATCAATGGAATCTGAAGGTGGTCGGAAAGATAAAGTTTTGGATGTTGAAGTTCCTGAAAAAGTTAGTGCTGAAAAAGCTGAGGATACTGTAGTTGGACAACAAGGCGTTGCTGAAAAGCCAAATGAATCTACAGAAGTTGAAAGTGGCCAAAAAGTATCAAGAAAATCTTTTGCTGAAATTGTTGCATCTGAAGTTGAAGCAGAAGCTGCAAAAAATGGTAATCAAGCTATTCGCGAAACTTCAACAACTGATTCTGGTGGTGATCGAAAAGAAAAAATTGTTGCCTTTAGCGATGTTACTATAAAAGAAGAAGCTGCTCCAAATGGATATGCAAATTCTGATGAAAAGCAAAAAGAATCTATGGTTCAAGTTGAAGCTGGCCAAAAGGCATCAGAAGTTGTTATCACTGATAATCAAGACATTAAAGCTGAAAAAGAAGTTACTGCAGGTGCAAATGTTCCAACTTCTGTAACTGATGAAGGTGTTGAAAATCAACAATCAACAATTCAATGTCATTCTTTATCATCTTCTGCAAATGATACCGATAAACAAAAAGAAAAGGAAGATGTTCGTGAAAAGCCTGAAGCATTAATTCCAATGGAAGCTGTTTTGGTTGAACCTCCACCTGGATTTGAAGAAAAAATTGTTGCCTCTGGCGAAGTTACTGTAAAAGAAGAAGCTGCTCAAAAAGCTGCTGAAAATGCTCAAAAAGTTCAAGATGAAATTGCTCAATTGATTGAAGAAGATTCAATCAAGCCTGATGTTTCTGGTGGAAATGTACAAGATGCCAAAGTTGAAAAAATTACTGTATCTGTTGATCTTCAAGTAAATACAGTTCAACAACATGTTGCTTCTGATTCTGAATATGCTGCTGCAGAAATTACAGTACCAGATCAATCAACACCTGCAATTCCTGATTCTGCTGATGTCGTTGAAGTTGTAGTTCCTGTTCAAGCAAGAACACCTTCTGCTCCTTTTGAAGATATTAATGATGATACTGAAGATTCTGAAGCTGTCGATAATTCTGCTGCTGATCTTTCTGAAGCTGTTAATGATGTTCCTGAAGATATTACATGCCAAAGCTTTAATCCAACTTTTGATAAATACTTTAAAGTATTCCTTGAAACTGATCCTTCTCAATTGAGTCCTGCTGAAATTACAAGCTTTATGGAACAAATTCCAACAAATTATGTTACTCCAGAAGATCGATATCCAATGTAAGTAATTTTTACAGTAATTTTTTTTCTTAACTTTAATATATATTTTTTTAGTTTGTTCAAAGTTTTGTTCAAGATTAAAGAATTTCAAGATAAAGCAATTGTTGACGGAAGTTTGGAACTTTTACGAAAATTCTTCAACAATTTGGAATACAATAATTTTATTGTTCAATTCTGGAGATGTGATGAATTCAAAGGTCGTGAACTTGGACCAATTGGTTATTCGTTTTCGGATGGCCAACCTCGATATGATTTTACTGGTGTTGCTCCAAGGGATGACAATAATCCGGTTATGGTAAATGCAAAAGCTGTTGATGTAAGTTTTTATAAAATTTTAAAGATTTTTTTTATTCAAATCTTGAGCAAAGTATACTAAAAAATTAATTTCATTTTCTCAAAAAATTTGGATTTTTGCTTGTATAAATTTTTGTCCAAATTTAATGACGGATATTTCGCCAAAAAGCATTTTGCCGAAAAATTTGTCCTGATTTTTTAATGTCGTTTCAAGCTAATTAAAGATGTAAAAATTATCAGTCTCATCGAATTTTACTCGTATGAAAAACTTGGGACATTTCGGTTTTTCCCAAATCCAGGACAAATTTTTCGGCGAAATGTTTTTTGCCGGAAAATGGGAAATCTCAAACCCTAGTTTTTGGTCTGGATATTTCATTATTGCTTAACAACTAAGTTTTTTCGACTTCAGTTTCGATATTCGAAATCCTCGATTTCCTGGAGGTCGAAGATTTTGTTGATATTTCCCAAACTCCAAATATATAATATATCATCAATTACCGTATCCCCTTCATTTTTTAGGCTGCTTGGTCAATTCTTCTTGATGTTGAAGCAACTGTAAATTCCATGTGGAATACTTTTGTCAATAATAAGCCAATGTCAGCTTTTTATCTTGCTGTAAGTTTTCTAAATCCAGCTTTGACCATTTATTCAAATTTTTCTTTCACAGGTTTTCCGAAAGCTTTATTGTTTGGGTGAATACAAATTAAATCTTGATGAAAAAGATACTCCAATTTTTATGCATTTTTTCAAACAATTTATTGTTGATGTTGAAAACAATAAACTTACAACAGCTTTACAATGCTTGGTTAATGTTTGCAAATCATCAAAAGGTTAATTTTTGTTTAAAAAATTTGCATATCCCAATAACCTCAACCATGTTTAGGTTCTGATGGTTCTTTTCTTATTCGTGCAAATCATGTTCTTTGTTTTTTAATGGAAAATTTTGTTCGAAATGATGAAAAGCAGGATACCTATATGTCAGCTCTTCGAAGATTATTTGATTCTGCAAATGGAAAACTTACAATTGATTGGAGCTTTGAATCTTCAAGTTTTGATAATCCTCAAGTACTCTTGGTCAATATGATTAAATTTTTTAATCGAAGCCGCTCAATTCTTGAAAATAATAGCATTATTGTTATCATGAAATGTTTCAAAGTTTCTCTCGAAGGTAAGGTTTTAATACTTTGTAAGTTAAAAAATGTACTGTATTACGGTAATCCTCATTGATCAAATTTTTAAAAAACGTTGTTTTATTTGTAAAAGTTACGGTAATTCTTAAAATGGACGTTAAGAATTACTGTAACTAAAAGGGGCATCCGGGACATATACCCCCTCGAAAATTATAAAACTCCTTTGATCTTTTACCGCTCTCGGCAAAAGATCAAAGGTGGCACCATCTAAATGTTTTCTGTTCTATTTTAAATAATTGATTGTAGTTACGGTAACTGTCATAAAATTACTGTAATTTGTAGCTTCTTTTTTTGCACAAATTTTATAGCTCATTACGGTAGTTGTTAATTATCAAAATTTAAATAACGCATTTTTAAAAAAAAAAATTTCGCTATAAAATTACTGTTAGACGATTACTGTAGCTTTTTTACAGTTCCTTAATTCTTATTTTAAATTAATTTCTCGTTTTTTTAGAATCTGAAATTCAATTTGAAACTGCTGTTGCTTGGGAGGATGATGATGCAATCGATTGGCCATTTGCATATTCCATCTTAAATCATTTAAAAATTCGAAAATTCAAATTGAAAATTCCTGAAGCAAATTATTTGGCCCTTCCTGAAAATGGCACTCATCAATTTGAATGTGTTAAAGATGCAGATGAAAATCCAACACTTGAAACATCTTTGATTGGAGTTTTTGAGGCATTCTTTTGTGGAATTTCTTCTTCGGATCTTCCTGATATTCTTTACAAGAGTAAGTGTTTCTGTTATATATGGGATACTGTAGCATGCATAGTAATATTTAATTTTTAGATTTATGGAATGTTTACCCTCTTTCATCCAGTATGGCAAATTTATTTGCACATGCAATTATTACATCATTCATGAATTTGAGAAGTGCAGTTAATATTTCAATATCAGATTCATTGATTGATTTTGTTGGAACAATTTATCAATTTCATAATTACAATTCTACTGATTCAATTAAATTTGTTTATGATACAGATTTTGAATGTAAGTGTAGTTTTTTTGTTTTGTAGTTACTGTAGTGTTTAGTTATATTAATGTAAAATGTTATAACGTATGCAAATTTTTCAGTCCTCGATAAATGCAATCCCTTGATCTATGTTGCTCGAGCTCTTCGAATTATGGCTCAACAAAAATATGACCCTGAAGAAAGACAGAAAACTGCATTCAATTCCGTCTCACCATTATTCTCACCATTATTCGATGCATTGGGACATAAAATACGTGAAAAGTTCCAGGAAATCCGTGAAGAAACTCATGGCTTATTTGCTCCTTGGTATGTTTTTTTTTGGAAAATCTGCATTCAAGACCGTATTTAGGGGGGGGCATTCGGTACCTGTGCCCCAAAAAAATCCTTTGATCTTTTGCCATTTCCGTGTTAAGGCGGCAAATGATCAAAGGCGTACCCCCTCCAAAATAAAAATGCCCACCTCAAAATTATTTTTGCCTACGGCCTTGTCTGCCATGGGTACTTTTCATTTTCGAAATTTAAAAAATTCTTTGATCTTTAACCTCCTACCGGCACAAGATCAAATGCCTATCTCTTCTTTTTTTATACCTTGTGCTTCTGACGTCTATAATAATAACGTCTTTTTTCTTTTTAGGAGAAAAGGACCTGCTTCCTGTTATGAAGATGAACTATCTATGGCAATCAATCGGCTTATTGATGGACTTCAAAAAGAACTTTATTGTGTTTATGATTGTACCTTTGCACCATCTACATTCTTCCTTGATATTCTATGTCTGCTTTGCAGACAGCGCAAATATTATGGCCTTTTTCATCCAAAGCATGATGAACTTCTTAGAGAACAACATCCAGATCTTTTTGAACGTCGACCACCTCGTGGAAATTATGAACAAAATAGCAACAATTATCGTGGTCCCCGACAAGATGATTTTGGTCAAAATCAAAGTTACAATGGAGCTGGTCGAGGTGGATATGGCTCTTCTGATAATCGAGGTGATAGCTTTGGTCATAGTAATGATTCTGCATTTGGTAGCAGCCGAGGTGGCCGACAAGATGATTTTCGTCAACGTCAAAGTTACGGTGGAGGTGGACGTGGATATGGTTCTTCTAATGATAATCATCGTGGAGGCTTTGATGGTGATTCTTCCTCATTTGGCAGCAGCAGAGGTGGATTTTCTTCTGAACGTGGACGAGGTGATTATGGAAATTCCCGAGGTGGATATTCTGGTAGCAGCAACAATCGTGGTGGTGGTATCAGTAATAATGGAGATAGTGGTGGAAGCTTTGATCAAAGTGATGATGCTGCATTTGGCAGCAGCAGAGGTGGCTTTTCATCAGATCGTGGTCGAGGTGGTTATTCTAGTTTCAACAATCGTGGTCGAGGTAGTGATATCAGTAATAATGGAGATGGTGGACAGACTAGAGGAGGATATATCGAATATATTAATGCCAATACCCGTGGAGGTGGCAATGGATTTGGGAATGATCGCGGTGACTCTCGTGGTGATATCAGTAATAATGGAGATGGTGGTCAGACAAGAGGTGGATATAGCGGATATATGAGTGCCAATACCCGTGGGGGTGGTGGCGGTGAATTTGGTAATGGTCGCAGTGGCTCTGGTGGTGATTTCATTCGTGGTGGTGGTCGCGGTGGCGGCAGTGGCAGTGGTTATTCTCCACAACCTCAAACTACAAATTCTTCAAATCGTGGTTCTGGTTATTCTGGATACTCTGGGTCACAAAATAATCAACAAAATCCACAAAGTCGACGTGGTCAAAATGATCCATTTGAACAACGTGGTTCTGCAGCCTATGAAAATGAACATGATACTCTTTGAATCATGTTCATTTTCATAAACTTGGGTTTTAGCAAAAATCTTGCATTATTTGTTTTTTGTTATGTTTTTTTAACAGTATCAATGTTTGTATTGTTTTATTGTAACGTTCCTTATTTTTATTATTTCTTTTATATAAAATTTTGTAACCACTGAAGATAGAAGATTAACACAAACAATGTAAATAAAATTTCATGAAATTTTTTTTATTAAGTTAAACTTTTAAGTTTTAAAAAATGTATCAAGGCTGGTAACAAAATTAAAATACAGTAATCTCAGCTTTCAAAATAGTGTGATCTTTTTCCATCCATTTTATTGAGAAAGGTAATCTGTGGTGAGATTTAAACTGTATTTTTTGCATATAATAAATTGTTTTAAATTTAATACTGATTCTTAAATTTCTAAACTTTATAAATCATGAAAGGAATATGGTGCAAAAATAAAGCATAAACAATAATAATTTCACTTTTACTAATGAATTATTTTTTCTACAGAAGCTTCTGGATGTTATAAATTATTGTAAACAGGAAGAATATGAGATCTTTTAAATGGCACATACGCACCCCAATTAGTGTTCATTTTCCCGCCCGTAAATCGAAAATCGCGGAGACGGGGATAAAATAAAGCGGGGACGGAGACGGGGAAAATCACGGGGATGAAAATTTCACGGGGACGGGGACGAGAATGTGGAATTTTGATGGGAAAATTCAAAAATTTCTGGATTCGATAATTAATGAAGCTTTTGGATAAAAAGGAAGTTTTTTGTTGCAAATAATTCGCAGTTTTTTCATTTCTATCTAAATAATACTGTAATTGGAAAAATCCCGGAATCCCGTCCCGGGATCCCGGATCGACCAAAAAAGCGAGTCCCAGACAGCCCTGGTGAGCAAGTAATGATGATATTTGCATCAAAGTGTTAGTTAAAGTAAATGTATATTTGCATAATTTTATTAACATCTGCGGATTCATTTAATAAAACCAAAAAACCATAGATTTCTGATTTCAGTTTATTTAAACTAAACCACGAAAACTCGGATTACCGACAACAATGTACAAATCAAGAACCTCTAATTTGTTTGGATAAAATGAGATAAGATGAATAAAATAATTTATTTTTATATGAAAAGTTTTGGAAAATTTTTGATGTTTTTTAATCAATGACCGAAGCTTTGATCTTTTTTTTTAAAAGTGCCTTCTGGAATCATCAAAATAATTTCACGACATTTCACAAAATTTTTGTTAGTAATTTTTTTTTGTTTTGCGAATTAACGATATTGAACAATATTTTTTATTGAAATCAAAGCAAAAGAAGCAATTATGATACAAAAAAAGACAATAAATATTTCAGCAAAAATTTAATTTTTTTAAAAGGTTTATAGAAAGTTATTTTAATAACTTTTAATAAACGTTAAAACGAATTAAAAATATGAATTTGTTTTTTTTTGACACTTGAATATGCATATATAAATTATAAAAGCAAGACAGAAAAGTAAAGAAGCCAAATTTTTAAAATCATGTTTGACATGTAAGCTTTAAATCATCAACAAATGATTGAAGATTTTCTAAAAAATCAGCATTGTTAATATCACCGAATACTTTTGCTTGAAATTGGCGCTTAGCATCGCTGCAATTGCTTGATGGTGTTGGATGCAATTTTTGCTTTGTTTCTTGATTTTCAAAGTAATACAAATTTTGAATAGCAGGAATTGCTTTTGGTGTTGATGGACGTGTTCCACGAGGTAAACTTATACGCAAAACGATGACGATGAAAAGTGCAGACAATACCACAATAAAACAAATTGTAAGTACCATCAATGCACGAATCACATATTTCATCATGTTTAAAGATTTGATTCTAAAACGTAACAGTTAATTTTCAATAAAAAAAACAATAATTCGTAACACTAAAACAGACGCGCTGTTATCAAAAATAAGCAAAGATTATAAAAATGACCATAATCATCGCGATAAACCTTATTTATGAAAATCATTAATTTTTTATTCAAAAAAAATAAAACTTGCAATGAAAAAATACAGCAGTAGCAACATTTTTTTATATTCAAAAACACCAAAAAATGATCATTCATTAAGTTTACACATTTTAAGATGATACATTTTCTTTGATAAATAATTCTCAGTTTTTGTAAAAATTTAGTCATCTCAAAATTTTAAAACCGTTTTCTTTTCTATAAAATTTCCAACACACTTTTAAAATATGATAAAAAAGAACATGTTTAAAAAGTGAATCAAAAAAATAGAATTGTTGGAGAAATGTTGGGGTAAAAAATAATACAAAAAAAATTGATGTAAACTTTTTTTCATGCCGAAACATTGTTTTTTAAAGCAAACTAAAACAAAAAAATAAAATAATTATTATTAAATCTGATTGATGAAAGATTGTAGTAGTTTGTTTTTCAGTGCTTCAACAGTTTTATCACCGCCAGCAGCATCTTCAGTTTTTGTGGTGACATATTTTTCCTTGATTCTTCTGTCTTCTTTTTCTTCCAATGTATTCCAAAAAAAATTTTTCTTTAAGGATCGGTTTTAAGATGGTTTTGCATATCTTTTTTTCCATCTTTTTAACATCATGAAATTTAAGGGTAATTAAAATTTCCAGAATAGTTTTTCTGTCGAAAAGAACAAAAGAAGGTCGTTTAATAATGATGGAAAATGTAACAAAACATAAAAGCACAAATTGTAACAGTAATAAATGTAAAATCTGTGTAATTACAACAAAAGATACGAAAGTTAAAAGTACGATAACTAAATGTATCTATGCTACCAAAATAAAGAATAACACAAATTGTCAAACAAAAAATATTATTTATTTGTTAACTTGCAATCACTGTAAATTACAGTATATTGGCGAGACAGGTAGAACACTTAAACAACGAGGTTCGGAACATTTATATAATATTAAAAATTTAAACAAAAAATGTTATTTGTACAACCACTTTCGTAATGACAAATGTAAAGACTTCTCAATCCAAATTTTAGAAACTTTAGATGATTGTTCCAGACAAGAAAGAAGAAAAAGAGAAGATTTTTGGATCAGATTATTAATGACACCATTTCCCTATAGCCTAAATGATAACATCAACGGTGTAGGAAATCTTTTAAATCCAACTACAGTAATTACTGCAAAAAATACTCCATATTTTAATTTCAAATTTCCAAGAGTGAAAAAATCTAGAGGAAATAAAACAAAAAATAAAAACGTACAAAACGTACAAACCACTAATTTAAACAGTGAAAGTAATGTTTTCGAATTTAAAAAATTCTATTTCAACAATAGTAAAAAAACTATCCAAACTTTGATAAACCAAAAACCAAAGAATTTGGAAGAAAAAAGAAAATTGGATAGTCTCATTGGAAAAATTACAGTTACTGAAAAACCAAAAATTGTATGTATTAAACAAAACTTTATGGACGAAATACAAAACAAAATACCGTATCATAAAAAAATACAAAAAATTTTTAAAGACAACTGCATTGTCTTTCCAAATATTAAAATTGTTACAGTATTTTCACAAAAGAAACCGGTAGGTATGACAATTATAAATGCAAAAAAATTCCTTTCTTCACTAACAAAAGAGGACATGGAAAATATTTTTAAATTTAATTGTGAATGCCAGAATATTTTAAACACCAGAAAAGATTTCAACAACCTAAATCCTGAACATATTCTGACAGGTGAGGGATTATCCAGAAATCACGTGACCATGAGGGGGGAGGGAGGGGGTAAGCCAAATGGTCACCCGGCTTTGATGTTGTCGGCAAAAAGCTTTGATCTTTGGTCACGGAGGGAGGGAGGGGGTCTGAAAATCACGTTTTGTTGGTCACGTGATTTCTGGACAATCCCTGATATTAAATTTATCCAAGATAAAAATCTACAAAATATTTTAAGTAAAGGAATGAAATATAGAGTTACACCAAAGAAAGTACCTCCAGAAGAAATATATGACCACATTGTGGAATCCGTAAATAAACTCATGGAAAACAAAAACCTTAAAAAACTAGTTTTTCAAAAAATTTATGATGAAATTATGGAAAAAATTGAAACTAAATTTTATAGTATTAATTTTGACACAAAAAGAACAAAAGAAAATATTAATTTTAATACTATAAAAGAACTACAAAAATATTATATTATCAGTAATACAGACAAAGCTGGAAATAATTATACTTTTACTTGTAAAAAATTATATATTGAAATTATGAATAAAGAAATGGGAGTGACGTTAAACAATGATAATGAATATACAGCTAAAGGAAATCATACTTACAGTCATATAAATACAAATCTCAAATCAATTATTGATAAACATAAGCTAATTGAAAAAAGATACTTTACAACACACAATGAAAATAGCGATATATTACCAGTAATATATGGCATACCAAAATTACACAAAAATCCAGTAAAGTTTAGATTTATAACGGCAGCAAATAATTGCACTACCAAAAAATTAGCATGTTTGTTACAAACTATTCTTAAACATATGACTAATCATTTCAAAAAATACTGTGATGCGGCATATGCAAGATCAAACAAAAAATTATATTGGTCAATTAATGGAACTCACCAAATCTTAAATGAAATCAAGTATATTAAAGGCAATAACTTAAAGATTTATACAGCAGATTTTACTAGTTTATATCCAAATTTACCACAAAATATGGTTCGAGAAGAAATGTATAAACTAGTAGGTCTTTTGTTTGAAAATGCTGATAAACAATATTTAAATATAAAAAATAATAAATGTTGGTACAGTAACAAAAAAGAAGGAATTTCTCTGGAAAAATATGAGGTCTGTGATCTTATAAATTCCATAATTAAAGAAAGCTACACCACATATGGAGGTTGGATTTTTCAACAAACTAAAGGGATCCCACAAGGAGGTAACGCATCACCACAAATAGCAGATCTGACATTGTCAATGAAAGAATTCACGTTCCTACAAAAAATTGATCAAAGAAATATTGGAATATTACTGGCAGCAAGATACATGGATGACTTAAATATTATTCATAATAATAAATTTGATAAAAAAATTTTAAAAGAGATTTACGGTAATCATCTGAATATTGAACAAACTAATGCCAATCAGCAATCTTCCAATTTTCTGGATTTAACATTAGAAGTCAAAAACAATAAAATAGAAACTAAACTATCCTCTCATAAAACTGCCACTGTTCGTTTGTTGGTTGTTGGTTGTTGGTTGGTGTCTGCGAGTCTTTTTATTTCAAAGGAAGCGGGGGCTTGGCAAACTGTGTACAACGTCAATCATAAACGCTGCAACTTTTTTTTATGATTTTTTGTGTAAAAACAAAGCAAATTTGATTGTGTTAATACTTTTTATTCTATTAACTTTTTTGTTTAATCCAAAACAGCAGTTGCTTACTGTTTTAACAATAAACAAGTGCTGGCGGGCCGTAGGCCCGCTTTAGCCCCTAGTACAACAAAACAGATGATTATAATTTTCAAATATTACGTATTACACATTTTTCATCATTTGTGCCAATTACAATTAAAAAATCTCTAATTTTCGGTGAGATACTCAGAATAAAAAGAGCATCGTCTGATGCCACAAATTTCAACAATAGAATTGAAACATTAAAAAACGAATTAATAAATGCTGGATACCCGATAAAAAGATTTAGTTCTCTTTCATAAGGGTGGACGAGGGCCCAGGGCTTTTTAAGGCCCTGGTAAAGCCCGGCCCTAGGGCCGGGCCTTGATTTTCTTACAGTTCAAAAAAAACGCAAAGGGGGGACCACGTCAAAATTAAGAAAAAACTAGTCGGCCCGGGCCCGGCCCTAGGGCCAGGGCCGGGCCTAAGCACAAACTGAGGGCCAGGCCCGGGCCCTAAAATTTGGGCCCTTGTCCACCCTTACTCTTTCAACACCAAAATACATTTTTTTTCAAACATTTAAAAATTCTGCCTTTTGGCACTTTCACATTTTGCCACAAAAAACTCTCACAACAATTTTCTTCAACAAAAAAAGTCAAAATCATTCATTCTTTTTTCAACCAAAAATTCTAATTTTTTTGTCGTCTCTATTTATAAATTTACCCAAATTTATTTTATTTTTATATTATTTCATCTCAACTACTGATGAGCCTAAAAAGCCATAAAAAAATTTATACCTTAAAAGCTGTCTAGTTGTATCTAAGGCGAAACAGCTAATCGTGCACGTGTAATTTTGTTAAATGTAATTTATAAAATTTATATTTCTCTTCTTCTTTATTTGCTAAAAATAATTCTAAGTCATAGAAATTTTTAAATTTGCCGCGCGACTTTTAGGAGCGCTCCTTGTACTTGGCCAAAAGTGCGTCTTTAGAGCGGTAAAAGCTGCACCCGGAGCGGACGCTTTTGCCGTGTCGTTGGAGTTCTTACGGAAGAGTTATGGGTGAGTTATGGAATACCCTTCTTTTCTGTGTAATTGCTTGGGTTTATATCTATAGACTCTTTTTAAATCCAAGCAAGAGAAAAGAGAACGCAGAAGAGAGTGTGCGACGAAAAACAAAAAAGAAAATAGACTTTTTCTGCTTCCTGTACCATAGTCGATTAAGTAATTCATTAAAAAAATCGACCACACATTAATTTCTCCTCACAATGTTTTTGAGCCAACCATTGCAAAAATTTGCATAGTTTTTGTCATCATCAAATTTTGATAAAAAGGGAAGAAAGTTCACTTTTTTCTTTCATTTGCAGTTGATCAATTTGGTGAAAGAATGTTGCTGCTTGTCAAATTGGTGGTTTCAATATTTATCTGTTTTGGTGGATTTGGAAAATATGTATCTGGTCAAAATTATATGCCAACCCCAAGATGGTTTGATGGTGAGTGTGGACAAGCTCACTTTATTAAAAACAAAAGTGTACATCATGATCAATACCTTTACGCAACCAATGAAGATGTAATCTATTATACAAGACGTGGAAGTGGTGAAGAAGAAATATTCTATTGCATCTATGTTGATTTTAAAACTCAAGAATGTCGAAATTGGTACATATGGTCTTGGCATAAATCGTAAGTTCTGTTTTTGTTATGACTTTTACTAATCTAAATTTTTAAGAAAACTCAGCCAAAAAATCACTGAACCTGCAAAACAAGGAGAATGGTTTCTCAAATTGAATATTCTTGTTATTGATCCCTTTTATGCATCAAATTATACATTTGGTTATAACGTCAATATTCAAGTATTTAATTTTCCATCTTATTCCTTGTACTTCAATAATGAAAAGCATCTCAAAGTTCTCTTCAATTATCAGCGTGGTGATTGGCATCATCTTGATAAAGAGTAAGTTTTCTGTTGCTGTTGGAGTTTTAAAAATTTTTAACTTAATTTTTTTAGTATGTTTTATGTTTATTTTGTTGATGAAAATGATAAATGTGAACAATATCGTCCACAAGGTATATGATTTTGTCATAGCTTAATTCCTAAAATTATTACATTAACGTTTTAGTTTTGCAACGTAATGAAATGATGAATGTTAATTTATTCCTTAATCGAAAATGGACAAAATTTGCATATTACTTCATCAAGAAGGATAATTTTGTTTGTTCCTATTCATTTGAATATTTGGATTTTGTAAGTAAATTTTTTTTCAATATGTTTTGGTTAAAAGAATATAAATCAAACCCAAATTTTAGTTCCAAGGAGATGATCATAACATTGTCGAAATTCATCATGTTGGTTTTAATTTAATTGATAATTATCCAACTGAAAATTATGCACCAAACTTTTTTTGTATTGATCCCCTTTATGGAACCTTCGTCTCACTTTACTGGAATCAACAGCAACCAAATGCTTTACGTAAGTTTATTTATAATTATCGTTAATAAAATCTATCACTATATTGCTATTATATTTTTCAGCTGAAGTTCATCACTACATCATCAATGAAAATAATATCAAAAATATCCGATTGATTGATCGACTTGTTTTAAAGAAATTTGATAAAGATGTTTTGAAAGATATTTTTGATAATGTTTTTGATCATGAATATTTGCCAACTTTTGTAAGCTATGGTCGAACAATTTTTATTTGGTTCAAACGTCAAAATGAAACTCGTGCTTTTAATGGTTTTTGGACAACGGATTCTGTTTATGAAACTCATTTTGAAGAAATTGATAAAAAATGGACTTTACGAAAAATCTTTCGTGCTAAAAAGGAATATATTCATGATGATCGACCTGTTGGAAGAATGGAATGTAGGTTTTTATTACTACTTTAATCAAGGCCGTAGGGAGAAAAAAAATTCGGGGTGGGCATTTTCATTTCAAGGGGGGGGGCACGCCTTTGATCTTTTGCCGCCTTAACACGGCGGCGGCAAAAAATCAAAGGATTTTCCCCCAGTTTCGGGGGGGGGGCACGTGCCCCAAATGCCCCCCCCCCTCTCTACGGCCTTGACTTTAATTAATGATTTATAATTTTATCTATTACAGTAACTGCAACACGTACACCAACAACCTCATCTCCAACTCGTGCACCTCCACCACCACAAACATCTCAACATTTAACAACAACTTCTGAACCCTTGCCATCAACTGTATCAACTACATCTGAACAATCAACTGAACAAACTACAGAACAATCAACTGAACATTCTACTGAAAAATCAACTGCAACCTCAACAGAAAATCCTGAATCTTCAAGTTCTGAATCAGATGATCGTAATGCAGCTGCACAAACTTCAAATTCTGATGATTGCCAATATGAAACATATTTGTGGATTCTCATTGCTCTTATTTGTGTTGATGTTGTTCTTGGTATTGTTCTTGGTATTTTGATCGCTTTGAAATTCCGTGGTGCCAAAAAGATGAAAGAAGCAATGGCAAAAAGAAATGCAAAACGTGGACATGCAAAATCAGCTAAAAAACCAGCCCTCAAAGAGAAGACATTTGGAATGCCATGGAAGAAAAAGAAGATGACGGAAGAGTCAAAAATGTCAACCAAGGATAAATCAATCACAACTGAAGATGCTGCTGGCGGTGATAAAACTGTTGAAGCTCAAAAGAAAACCACAACAACCGTAAATCAAACAACTGATTATTACACGGTTAATGAAGCTTTTGATAAAAAATAAATGTTTAGCTTGGTGATTCTTAATTATATGCGTTTATTTATATTATAATTTATATGATTATTTTTTTCAATAAAATTTATTTAAAATTAAATGGTTCTCTCTTTGACTTTACTATTTTTGTTGTAAAATTAGTTCAGAACAAAAATGCTACTAAGTTGGTGCAAAAAAACACATATAATTGTTTACAAAATTTAAAATTGTTTTAAAGTTTGATAGCACTAAAACATATTTTTATCACGAACAAAATAAGCATCAGTAATTACAGATATTTAATATAAAAATAATAACATTATCGCCATGAAGATTCAGGACGACTTTGAACTTGTTCAAATTCTTCTTTTTTCTCAACAACAGATATCGAAGGATCAAAAACAAAAAAAGACTTAAATCAGCGTCTTGATTTTCTTCTGTTTCAAAGATATAATCACCTTTTTTGTCTAAAAAAATAGATTAACAGTGATATGTTATGGTATACGGTAGCAAGGACGTTAACAACTTATTTATGGAAAGGGTGGAACCCATTTCAAGGGGCTAGCTTTGGATCTTGTCCGATGGCGGTAAAAGATCAAAGAATTTTATCAAATATATATTATTTGTTGATCCAATTTAAAAGTTTTCAATTTTAACCTTTATATCTTTTTTTTGAAACACATAATTTAAGTTATCTATGGTTAAAATAGCAACAAAAAATTGATATTTTCATTGAAGATAATTTTAGTTTTTGAAGTTGCAGAAACATTTAGTGTGCAAGAAGAAAACCAAAAAAGTTGGATAGAATTTTTTTTCGTGGAGGATGAGGCAAAAAAATCAATGCATTATTTTTGCAATGTTTATTCATACACAGAGGGGCATCAATAAAGTAGGCACGGCAAGTCCAAAATTTTCTTAGCACGAAAATACCGTAATATTTTTCATGTTTAACACAAACATTGATAATTAGATATTAATTGATTACAAACTGTCATCCTTATCTTTTTATTGTATTTCTTCCTTTTAATACAACCGCAAGACTCTAATGAGCATAATGCAGGTCAAACTATATTGATTGGATCAATACAAACAAAATGCCATCAAATTTTCGATGCTGCACATATAGATTGTGAGTTATTTCGGGAAATAACTTTTAAACGCTTCGGTAGAATTTAAATTTTTTTAACAATATTTTTACTCATCAAGTCAATAAAGAATAATTGTTAAGCATTTTTCAGTTTCAGGAAGTTTTAACAAAGTTATTTAACAAAATCTAATATATTCTTGTTTTTCAGTGTTCAAAAATGCATTGTCTCTGTTTCAAATGACTCAAATACATCACTCAAGTATTCAATTACCATCTATATACTCTAATCAAGGTTGCTGAATCAATTATTTTATTCATATTTGCTTATAAAAGAAGCCCGAATACTTTCCCACATATACTTCATCAACTACTACAAGATCAGAAAATCAACCTCAAAAGCCTTTCCATTTCCTTAAAACTACTTTTATAACATTCACAAAGCATCACTGAACGTTTTTATAATGCAGGAAATTCTATATCTCTAATATAGGGGGCGCAGCGTGAAAAATGAATTTTAGATTTGGTTAATAGTTTTTATATATTCTGGTAGCTCCAGATCTTAGAATTTTAATGGTGTCTTCAGATTTTTTTTAACTTCAGAAGTCGAAATATAATGGCGATTCTACGCCGCGCACTTCAAGAAAAAAATGCGGCGACAAAAAAAGAGGGGAGTGACAGGCTGCCAGGAAGGCAAGTGGTGTAACGCGCGTGTTTTGCGACCAAAAGAGGAATGGTTCGAGTTCCGTTAAGCGCAAAAAAAATTTTGCGTGCATGAAAAAAATTAACGTAAAGTTTAATTTAATTAATGTTAATAAAAATTTTATATTTTTATTAAAATGAAAAACAAAATAAACAGATTTTGGTTTTTTTACTGCTTTAAAATATGTTAACTAATTGTTGACAATTCATGATTTTTTGAAGACATGGAAACATTTTGTTCCTTTTTTCGACTTGGTTATTTCATAAAATTTCTAATCACAAACCGACAGCAAACTATGTCTCATATTTTTTTCGCACTTTATTGAACAAAACTTTCGGCATTGAAAGGTCCACTTTTAAATGATTAGTTTTAACACTGCAATTTTAATTAGTTCTAAATAAAAGAAGTTATAAAAAAATTGTTGCAGTTAGAAAATAATAAATTAATAAAATAACTGAGGCTTAAGGCTTAAGTTTCAGTTTTTTGGGACGAATGAAAATTCTTATTTGTCCCAAAATCTCTATATACATAATTTGTCTCATTCACATGTTCAAATAAATCAAGAATGAATTATGTAATTTTTAGCCCCCAACAGTCTATTGCGTATTTCTTAATTGCAGTTGATACAGGAAAGAAATAAAGCAATCAGGTTATAGCTTTAGAGTACATTTAACATCCGGCAAAAAAGTAATGTTAATAACAAAAGCTTAAAAAAGAAGAAAAATAGATATAAAAAATGACACTTTTTATTTAATGCAGAGATAACACATTTTTATTTATTAATTATTTTTTATTTTTGTTGCTAAAATTGTGAAATAAACTTTTTTTACTTAATACAGATTTTTTCTAGCGTTCGACGGGACTCGAACCAGTCCTCTTTTTTTCATTTGGCTGGAAGACGCGCGCGTTTCACCACTTGTCTTCCTGGCAGGCTGTCACTCCCCTCTTTTTTTGCGGCCGCAGATTTTTTTGCTTCTTTTTTGAAAAAAAAGTGATCGCTGCGCCCCCTACTCTAATATTCTGTATATTCACTTTTTGACTTTTACCTACAGGAATAGTGGTATATATGAATTTAGTATAAAAACGTTCAGATGAGTATTGTGATGTGTAAAATAGAGTTACTGGACGGTTTTTAGTATACGCAAAGTGAAATTATATCTTTGTTGAGTAGAATACACAAATTTGGCGATGTTGCAGATGTTGATGAAGTATATGTGGGAAAGTATTCGGGCTTCTTTTATAAGCAAATATGAATAAAATAATTGATTCAGCAACCTTGATTAGAGTATATAGATGGTAATTGAATACTTGAGTGATGTATTTGAGTCATTTGAAACAGAGACAATGCATTTTTGAACACTGAAAAACAAGAATATATTAGATTTTGTTAAATAACTTTGTTAAAACTTCCTGAAACTGAAAAATGCTTAACAATTATTCTTTATTGACTTGATGAGTAAAAATATTGTTAAAAAAATTTAAATTCTACCGAAGCGTTTAAAAGTTATTTCCCGAAATAACTCACAATCTATATGTGCAGCATCGAAAATTTGATGGCATTTTGTTTGTATTGATCCAATCAATATAGTTTGACCTGCATTATGCTCATTAGAGTCTTGCGGTTGTATTAAAAGGAAGAAATACAATAAAAAGATAAGGATGACAGTTTGTAATCAATTAATATCTAATTATCAATGTTTGTGTTAAACATGAAAAATATTACGGTATTTTCGTGCTAAGAAAATTTTGGACTTGCCGTGAGTAGGGCATCAGGGACTTGTGCCAAAATTTCGATACAATATTTTTTAAAAAGAAATGGTTTCGAAGGCAAAAAGGGTTAAACCAAAAATACAGTCAATCTGGGAATAATTATTAAGTTGAATTTTTAAAGGGAGAGGACGGGAAGGAAGAAGTTTATTTTTTTTATTACTGTGGTCCCACCCCGAAAGCTCTCTACTAAAAAAAATTTTGATTCTCAAAAAAAAAATTTTACTCGATTAGTAGAGAGCTTTCGGGGTGGGACCACAGTAATAAAAAAAAATAAACTTCTTCCTTCCCGTCCTCTCCCTTTAAGTTTAAAAACTGTAACAATGCTGGTGACAAAATTAAAATACAGTAATCTCAGCTTTCAAAATAATGTGATCTTTCATCCATTTTATTGAGAAAGGTAATCTTTGATGAGAATCACACTGTATTTTTGGCATTTATAAAATGTTTTAAATTTAATACTGATTCTTAAGTTTCTAAACTTTATAAATCATGGAAGGAAAATGGTGCAAAAATAAAGCATAAACAATAATAATTTCACTTTTACTAATTAATTATTCCTTCTGCGAAGCTACTGGAGAAAATGGGTAAATACGAATTGCAATATTTTGTCTCTTAAGAGATCTTTACTTGCTTGAAATTGCTTGAAGGATAAATCATCAACCTAATAATATTTCATGCACTCCTTTTGTAATAAATCCAATATTTGTGGATGGATAGAATCGTCTAAAAAAGTCGTGTGTAAAACAAGTTTAAGGATGGTTCAGATCTAACTTCGGGTATTGGTTCGTAAATTTTACACATCTATCCTCCCCCTTTAGTTTTTTAGCTTTGATGTTGGCCGCCTTAAGGCGATCGTTAAATATTCGCTAACTCTCCCTCCCCTTAAGATACCTATCGTGAGATCAAAATATAAAAAATTTGTATGTAAATTTACAAACCGTGTACATTCCATTTTGATAAGTTTTTCTTCGAGGATTTTCTTTTCTTCATTATTTAAATATAAAATTCGACCACGAAACAATATGTTTTTGAGATCTTTATGAAGCAAAAATGTCAAAGCTGCGTATTCTATATCAGAACATTCCACGGCAGATTCTTTTCTGTTTTTGCGCGGAGTTAAGAGTTACCGCAGAACAAAAAAGAGAAAAACAAGAGAAAGAGCGACAGAGAACAAAAGAAAACTGTTTTTAAACTTTTTTTTACGTCAAAATTTGATAAAAACGTCTGGGAAATGGAAATTAGGTCAAAAATTAAAAATCCGTTCTATAATTCCTATAGAAAATTTGTTTCTCTATCACACTGGCTAGGTAGATTTAAAAAATATTCAAATTAAAAAATCGGGCTGCTCGTAGACTTTTGTCAATTTTGACCAAAATACACAGTAAAAATGAGCTTTTTTTGCTTTTCTTTTTTTCAAAAAATGGTCCAATAATCCCTGGGGGCTAATAAAAAAATGTAATCTATAGTTCCGATAGAGAATTTTGTGGAGAATCTTATGGTATGATTCACAAATCGAAATCTGTAATTTAAAAAATGGGGCTGCTCGTAGACTTTTTCTCATTTTCAAATTGTGAATAAAAACTTTGTATTTAAAGCTGCAAAACTGTGTAATGGCTTAAAATGCTTGTAATTGTTTTTTAAAAAATGTTAGAATAAAAAATAATAATAATTAAATGTAAATTAGCTTTTAAATGATATAAGAAAATGCTTAACTTTTACTTCGACATTGCAACTTTTTTAAATAGTAGAGGCAAAAACGTCTCCCGACACGAAAATGTTATTTTCTTTGCAAACGTCTTTTCTCCGCTTTGAATCTGCCGTGATTCAATCCATAAACTTTTAAATCGTACAAAAAACTTGCACATATACAAAGCTTATTTAATTTGGGCTGGAGTCAATAAAAGCAGTGAAATCAAAAACTCTGATGCCAATAAAAGTAGGGAAATCAAATGAGAAATTCAACAAATTTTCTAAATTGCAATAATTAAAGTGATTTCCTTTGGGATTTAGAAAATTTGTTGAATTTCTCATTTGATTTCCCTACTTTTATTGGCATCAGAGTTTTTGATTTCACTGCTTTTATTGACTCCAGCCCAAATTAAATAAGCTTTGTATATGTGCAAGTTTTTTGTACGATTTCCCGACTTTTATTGATATCTTTGATATATAGTTAAAAATAATGCTCAGTATTAATACCCCTTTTTTAATGACTCATTTTGGTCGCTTTTTAAATTTTTAAAAAGCGCCACGAATTCTCTTGTGAAAATAGTGACTAAGTTGGTATAAATCACAGCTTTGTTATATAAAACTGAGTCAAAGTCTGAAATAATGTCTTAGATAAAGTCTGAGATAAAATCTTAGGTCTAAGATAAGCTCATAAAGTCGCGTAACGGAAAGAAAATAGAGGCTGAGCGTTTAAAAGTTTGTCTGAGCTGTGAGCTACAGCGTAAATTTATATGTTACCGTCAGTATTGTGAGGCCGTAAATATTGTGAATGACTAGTAAATATTGTGAATAGTAGTTTATAAATTGTAATATCTTTAAAAGTAACACAGAAAATTAAGTTGGAAATCTTATATTCGAATTCTCCATCCTCGAATTAGTATAGTAAATTGTTATGAGATCGGAGCGACGTTGAACTTAAGACTTCTGACAACTTTTAACATTAAAAAGCAGATATTTGGTAATAAACATTGATTTTACCATAAACATTAAGGACTACCATACTAATTCGAGGATGGAGAATTCGAATATAAGATTTCCAACTTAATTTTCTGTGTTACTTTTAAAGATATTACAATTTATAAACTACTATTCACAATATTTACTAGTCATTCACAATATTTACGGCCTCACAATATTGACGGTAACATATATATTACGTAAAATAGAACAACAAATGCTTAGCGATCAATAATTTACATAGTTATAATTAATAGCTAACAAAATTAGAAAGTATTATATATTTACTTGCAAAGAAAACATTATGGGTTAAATTACTTTTTACAACCGCGGACAAAATGAACCAAAAAATAATTTTTGAACATTCAAAAACACATCATCAACTTTCTTTACATGAAAAGATAACTTTTTGCTAGATTTATGTTCAGTTTTCAAAAATGTATAACTAGTGCTGTGGGCCACAAATGCAACCCGGCCCATTTTACTGCGGGATTTTTAATATGTATTTATTTTAAAATAATTAACGGGAACAAAAAAATTAATGTAAAAATTAGCGGGTGAAATTTTAATTTTTTGCGGGCTGGATATTACCTGACCCGGTCCATAAAATGTGAACCCAACGTTTTACACATTGTCAAATTTGCAAAAAAAGAAAAAAAATTTCAAAAAATTTTTGCGGGACTAAAAATTTTTTTGGCCCGGACATTTTATGGCCGGGCCAAAAAATTCGATTGAAAAATAATTTTTATTATTAATTTAAAAGATAAACAAAAAAGTTTTTTTAAATCTCAGCGACAAAAAAAAGAAATCAAAAACATTTCTTTTCGCGCCAAAAAAAACTCCCACCACGAAAAAAAAGTGAATTTTTTGAGACGGAACACAAACGAAGAGACATCAGCATCATTTTTTGTGACAAAACTTTCTAAACCACGTTGTACTGGTCCGATTTTTAAAATTTTTTTTTTAATTTTCGACATTAATGGACGCCCGGAAAGGTAGTCCAAACTTAAAAAAAGTAAAAAAGTAAAGGAGAAGCCGCAAAGTAGGGGTTTTACGTTTTGGGGTCTGTGGCAGGTGGGGAACTGAACCCAAATTGCCCCAGACTCCCCTTCGGGTCGTCCTGGGGCCAATGTGCAAGAAAATTTTTTTACATTATCAAAATAAATTGTTTTGGAGGGTAATAAAGTTATCCCAAAAATACAATCAATCTGGGAATAATTTTGTTGAATTTTTTTAAATTTTTCCATCGTTGTATATGCTCGAAAATTCGAAGTAGATTGATATATCTTCGACAGAAATATGAGATGAGGATAAATTTTTCGATGTTTAGAAAGAATTTCAAATTCAACATTTGTTTCTCGAAGATTTAATAATATTTTTGGATCAAGTATTTCGAGGAATCGTTTCATGATTGGATACGGTAGGCTTTGAATAGGATAGCTTTTAGAAATTAATGTTTCCTTCTCTGATTTACGTGAATGAGAAAAACAATTTCCCATGATTGTCTAAAATAATATAAAATTTACAAATACCAAAAAAAATATTTGTCTAAAATTATTTTCTAATGCAAGGATACAAAAAGGGTACAAACAGGAGAGAATGCCAAGAAATGAATGGCATTTATTTTTGTTGGAGGTAATTAGCCATAACAAAATCAATACATTGTTCTTTTTTTCAAACATTCAAGGACATCAGTAAGAGAGGCACAATAAGTACATACCCCTGATAGATCTTAAAATTCTTTTTATCTTTAATTTTCGTCGGCAGAAGATCAAAGGCGCACCTTTCGACATGGTTTCTATCCCCTCCGAAATTAAATGCTGTTGATGTCTTTTAATCCACAGATCTCTGTTATTACAAAAAAATCAATTTTGTCTTTTGCAGAATTAATTTAAAAAACAACAAATACCAAAAATTAGTTAATAACTAGTACTTTGAGTTACTGTAATTTTTTAAAGCATTCATTAACGCTTTTTGGCATTGTGCGTCACAACAATTTTTCAAACTTTGCTAAAATTTTTTTTTGCACAAATCATGATAAAAATTTTCTACATTTTATTTCCTTTATTACTAGTCATTATTACTTTATAAACATACTCTTTTTATTTTTAATATCAAATGCCACCACATTCAAAGTTGAAAGATCCACGAAGTCTTCAACATCAACGTCTTGTTTCAAAGTTAGAAAAAGAAGTAAAATATGCTCGAACTGATGAAGAAAAGGCAAAATTGTATGATAAATTTGCAGAGAATTATTTAATGCCAAAAGAATTATGGATGAAAAGATTAAGGTTAGTAAATGAAAGAGAATTGGATGGATATAAAGAAGTTTCTCGTAGATTGGTGGAGCTTAAGAATAAAGCTGAAAAGGAACAAGTTTTGTTGGATGCTATCAAGCATTTGTATTATGATCGTGATGCAATTAATTCTAAGGTTTGTTAATTTTTGGTGATAGCTGGAGTTAGAGCAGTTGTTAAGTAACATATAAGAAGTACTTAACTCTATCAATACCCGGAGGGGTTGACTGAATCTGATATAGTTAACTATTCAAGTTTGCTGGAGGTGATCTCCTTCTTTGCTATTATCTTTGTTGTTTTAGTTTACTCTACCTACATCTATTTCCCTAATACACTTTATCTAATGGCATTTTGTTTCAGTCAATTCATCTCAAACTCCTCAAGCCATCGTCCTACATTATTGAATTGCCTGGTAATGCTGATACAATGCTTGTAAGCAGAACTTTTGTGAATAAATCTTTGGAGACTCTTACATATCCACATCATCGTCTTAGACATAATTTAATGCTTTATGAACGATGTTCCTGTAAGTGGTTCTGATTACTGTAATTGTTATTTATAAACTTCATTGCAGCAAGTGCTCCTCCAAAATCTTT
Organism: Panagrolaimus sp. LJ2414; assembly: GCA_024447195.1. Lineage (NCBI taxonomy): Eukaryota > Metazoa > Nematoda > Chromadorea > Rhabditida > Panagrolaimidae > Panagrolaimus > Panagrolaimus sp. LJ2414. Next base: position 4,900,994 of record JAMRXY010000023.1, read on the forward strand.
GATTGAAAAAGTTGAACGAATGGAAAAACTTTATTGGAAGATAAAAGCTGCTGCTGGTAATCTTGAAAAATGGATTAAAGCTATGACAGAAGCGGATGACATTGAATTTGTTAAGCATAATGTTGAATATAAACTTGGCAATGATTTAACGAATAAGAAGCTTTGGAGACTTTACATTGAGTATCTTCGAAAAGCTGATCCAAAAGAAATGTTACAAGTTTATTCAAAATATTGTCGATACTTTCTTGAAGATACTAAAATGAAAGAAGAATATCAACGTGAAATGGCAAAAACTGATGATGTTAATATTTCATGGAAGAATCTCTTTGATTTTGAAGTTGTTGCTCCAAAGCATATGGAATTCGATGAACCAACAGTAGAAGAAAAACCATGGTGGAGAGAAGTTGGAAGCTGTGATCGATATGTTCCATTTCAATGCCCAAGAATTGATTTAAATGTCTTACCGCAAGATTTTTCCCTGCCATCTCCGATTATCAGATATATTATAGCTACTGCAAGTCCTACTGTATACCAGAAACTTCAACAAACGTGTAAATACTTTTTCTTCAAAAATCCTATCCTCTTTTGTTACCGTTTCCTTTTCACTGATTTTCATATGCATTCTGTTCAATTTCTTGAATCTTCTGCAGAGTGTACAACCTCTTCAATATCAATGTTCAAGCATAAAGATATCCATATTACTACAGTACTCAATTTCTATGATCGAATGTCAAAAACAAGTTTATCTGAAATGATTCAAAATAAGCTTTATCAATGTGATGCAAGATATATTGATATTTATGATCAAGTAATTACCGAAAAGGAATTCAAATTTTTAGTTGGTCATGGAAATGTTGAAAAGATTGAACTTTGGGATTGTGAGATTAGAAAAGAAGATGGGGAAGTAATGATGACAGAAAAGATTTTGGCATTGTTGCCGAAGATTCGATCATTTACGTAAGTTGTTACAGATTATTGTTTATAAACTACAGTATTATAATGTTGTAAATTTTTAATAATCACACATTTGTTTTAGGATCAACAATCGCTCTTTGGTTACTGCTAATACTTTATCAACGCTCAAATTTGTTAATAAAATTCTTAAACTCCATATTTTCTTTATCGCCAACAATCTTGAGGCAACTGATTTTTGTAAATTTGTTAAGGTATGGCATAAATTCCATAAATTAGTAACTATTATTTAAATGATGCAATAATTTTTAGACTAATGCAGCGCCATTCTCAAAATTTGAAATTACTTTTCATTCTACAATTGATCCTTCGGTTGTTGAAAATACCTCTGAAGCTGTTAAATCATTGATGAAAAAATGGAGACCTGTTGATGAAATGCCAAATATTTCTGTTATTCATTCCGTGCTGTGGTAATATATGTGATACTGTAATTTTTATTTACTGATTTTAAATGTTAAATGCTTTAAATAAATTTGATATTATTGAAATTTGTTGGGTTTTCTTTTTTGCCGGTAAATTTTGGAGTTTTGTCGACATACTGTAATACGGTAATTGCATTTGCTTTAGGGCATTTTGCAACCTGTGTTTCGTTGCCGCGGGTGAAAAAACTGACATTTAAAATTTTTTAAATAGCCAAATAACGATTTTTTTAAAATATAATTATGCGCCCAATATCCATTTGCATCTTTAAAAACCATGTTTAGCTTTTTTTGTCTAAGCTTCAATTTTTTATTTCACAACTGCGGTAAATTTTTAAAGAAATTTTTCCAAAAAATGAAGCATAGAAAAAAGCAAAAAATAGCCTTAAAAGATGCCGACGAATTTGTGACACACAATTATATCAAAAAGTCGTTGTTGGTTTTAAAAAAATTTCAATCTTCTGTTTTTCGTCGGCGTCGAAGAAACATAGTTTGCAGGTGTGTCTATCAAACGATCAGAGACATAAAAAATATGCTGCGATCAATTTCACTTTTTTTTATTAAAGAACGAAATAAATAGATTTTGTTATTCTTTAAAAACTGATTTACAAGGAAAGGCGTCAACACGCGACGCCACTTTTTGAAGGGGATTTATCCCATTAGTTAGTCATTTGGTAGTTATACCCAACCCCTAAATATTTCCGGTGAATGGTCTTTCTTTTATGCAAATTTTCGGAAATGAATTTCGAAAAATGTGCATGAAACAGGGTCTTTGAAAAATCGTCGAACCCTTCAATTTTTAAAACTTAATTCTCACAAATTTGCATAAAGGAAGGCCATTCACCGGAGTTATTTTGGGGTTATGTATTACTGCCTTAGGGCAAATTATTGGAATAAGTCTTATTCAAAAACCGGCGTTACATGTTGATGCCTTGCCTTGTTTTTAATTTTAAGTTTTATATTGTATTTTTGATTTGTAAATATTTATTTCTTTTGCCGCGTTCTATTACTTTGGTGATCAGAACGCATAAATTTAAATCAAAATATTTTAGGATCATGGAAAGCTTATTACGGATGCAATTAGAAAATGTTGAAGGTGAAAAATATATGGCTTTGGTCAATGGTAAAGATGGTGTAATTGAAGTAATTGTTGTTAGTTGTAAAACTGAAACAATTAATCCTGATCTTTCTTTTACAATTAATGATTCAAAAGAATTTGTTGAAAATATTACCCTCATTTTTAAAAACCATTTCAAAGCTGTGATTTTAAACTTGTTTCATTTTGATCAACTTGAAAATTTTCCAACTAATTTGGAGCTTTGTGAAGCTGTTCGAGAACAATTTCGAGCTATTAAGCTTCCACATTTTTTTCTTTCTGATCATATAATCAGTTTATCGATTGCTTTAATGTCTACTGAAATTGACAATATCAAAAATGGCGAAATTGTTGTTATTGTTCAACAAAAATGTTGCAAATATTCAATTTTTGAATTAACTTTTTCTACTTCAAATGGATACCGTATTTCTGACAGACGAGAAATTGTTGCCGCTGGCAAAAAGGATTTGGATAAGGTTGAAGATGCCCGGGCACAGATTGTTGGAAGTGGTAAACCTAAAAGAATTATTTTACATTCTGCAAATAATTCAATGTTGAAATACTTGAAGAAAAGTGTTTTAAAAAATGACAAAAATGTTTTTGAATTTTTTCCAAATGAACAACTTCAAATTCCGAAATTTCTTGCTGCTATGACGAAATGGTTGGGGAATAAGAAATTCAATAAATATTTTATTGCCCCTTATTGTATGGGATATTACAGTGGTGAAGTATTTTGCAATGATAAATATTATCCTCTCATGGAAGCAGACTTCAAAGATCCTCTACCGCTGATGTGTATTGAAGTGACTTCAAAGATACATACAAAAATTTTTGTAAGTTTATCAGTTAACAATTTAAAAGACAAATTTGCATAATCTGTCGTTTAAAAACAAATTATGCAAATTCATTTCAATAAAAAAAATTATGCAAATTTGTTTAAATTTGCATAATTGCCCTAACCTGATCCTTTTTCGAAGTTTTCTGCACTTCTTTCCCTTCGTCAATTTTTTTCCTTTGATGTTTGCCGCTTTTAAAATGTCCTTCAAATTTCGGCTAACCCCATCTCCCCTTTTAATACCCCCGATACCAGACCCGGATAATCCCTAAATATATGTCACATATAATATGTGTATTTTTAGCTTAACTGGGGATCAAAATGCCGGAAAGAAGTCCCGTTTGATTTGAATTGCCATCGGTTAAGAATAAATTTGATGGTTGATCAAGAAAGTTTTCCAACATGCACAGTTGAACCTATTTATCTTCGTTGCATTCAATCACTTCCTCGAAAACTTGATCGTACAATTCTTAAAGATAAAATTCCAGTTATTGCCTTCTTTGATCATTCTTCTGTTATTTGTGTTGCAAAAAATGCCAAAAAGAGATATCAATTTTGTAAAGCTTGGAATGGTAAGGATTTTTCTATGATAGTAACATGGACGTCAGCAGAAAAATGCAACAAGGGTGCTTGCCACCTCTGAAATTATAAAACTCCTTTAATCTTTTACCGCCGTCGGCAAAAGATCAAAGGCATACCCCCTTGAAATGGTTTCTGTTTCTCTAAAATAAAATGTTGCTTACGTCCTTAATAGTAATATGGTAATTACTGTGTTTTTTAAAAAATTTGCATAAATTACAGTAACCATCTGTCAAACTTTTAGGTCAATTTGGTAATGAAGTTGTGATTAGTTTTGACAAAGAGAAACCAACTTACTGTAAAGAAGCCTTGGAAGCATTTGCAGCAAATCCAACTTATTTTGTTTACGGTATGCAAATTTTCAAATTTTCAACCAAATAAACAAATTTAATTTACTTCCAGATTTAATCAACATTATGTCGATGCCTCCAGATGTAGACAGTATTGAACCTGAAACTTTCTGGAAATTTAAAGTTAGCAAAGGTGAGAATGATCCAGTTTTATTGGAATTTGATACTTTAACAGATGGCGAAAAAGCAGCTACTCCAGCATTTTTGCTTGCACTAATTCTTAAACAACATCTCAAAGCTATTCGAACTGAAACTGGTACCAAACATAAAAGACTTGGATTTTATGTTGCCGCAAATCATTCTGAAATTGAAATGCAACGAATTGAAGGACAACTTGAAGAAAGCTGTAAACTTTTAAAAATTGAATGTGTTTTTGTTAAATTTTTAAAAATGGATCGTTTTGCTGTTATTTCTGTAAAATGTAGTTCTAACAATTAAATAAGTCTTTTGAAAATTGAATGTGTTTTTTTGTTAAATTATTAAAAATGATATAATTTTTATTAACTGTAAGATCTATGAATACACTATATGCAAATTTTTGAAGAAATTTGTTTAATAATTAAAGTTGCAATTGTCATGCATGGCTTTCGAAGCCAGCATTTCTCTCTTTCCAACACATGCTCCGCCTCTCGTCAAGCTCCTTCTCCGTCGTCGAAGTGTCGCAGCAATTCCTCTTTCATCCTCAGTCTTGCCCAAGCCTTGCTTCCTGAGGCGGCTGCGAAGCAGTCGTCCTCTCCCTCTTTCTCTCTTTATGTTAGCAGTGTTAATGATGTAAATGATTAATAAATAAATATATGGGAACTAATTTGTCACACTCATTTGGAACCGGGTAATATCACAATACAATCTCCGATGCCGTACATGGCCAGGTACGAGCATTGCACAATTATGTTAATTGCATACCACAAGTTTTTATGTCATCATTGTTAAAGCTAAAATATTCAAAGAAAATAAACGAAAAAAAGCATGTCAGAATGATCATCAGACAAGTGTTGCTTCCTTTTTGTTTGTTTTTTATCTTATTGAACAAAATATGTCCGTGTGTCCATCAACAGCAAAAAAATCTAAAACAAATTGTTTTTTGTTCAAAGCAAGTATGATACTGCATTTAAAGAGCATTTATGTTTGGTAACCAATGTCACAATGAAAAGTTGCTTTATTTGAAAATGGTAGAAAACATCAAGCTTTTGCTTTCAAATATTCTGAAATTGAAATGCAATTTATTCAAGGACAACTAAAAGAAACTTGTAAGCTTTTAAAAATTGAATTTTGTTAAATTTTTATAAATGTTTTGAAATTTTGTTAACAATAGTTATATATAGGCAAATCATCCACCGTATGCTGATTTTTACAAAAATTTGATTAATTTGATTAAAGTTTCAATCATGTCAGTTCTATAATATTATATCAAATTTGTGTCAACATTGTTAGCTCAAATATTCAAATAAAATGTTCAAAAAAATTACTTGCCTCAAATGGTGCTAGCATCTTTTTTTTGTGTTTTTGTAGTTGAACATGTGTCAATTAACTACAAAAATCAAAAACTATTAATCTATTATTCAAAGCAATTAGGGTATTTAAAGAGGTGCTATCTTTGGTAACAAAAAACATTTTTGATAGCAAAAAAAGGTGAGATTTGTATGAAAAAAGGTTAACAAAAACTGAGAAATTTCTTAACAAATTTAATCTTACTAAAATTTTATTGTGGTAACTTTTACAAAATTACTTTAAAAAAAAATGAAATTCGAAAAAAGATCCTGATTAATTTACAGCAAAAAATAGTTGTGTCTAATTTGCATGTTTTTTAAACACAACTTTTATCCCAAATTTTGATAAATACCGTATTTTTAAGATCTTATTTAACAAAAAAATTTGGCAATTGTCTTTGTTTTTAAAAGACACAATTAAACGCATTGATAAAATATTTATAAATTTTATGTAAATTTTTTATTACATTTTTTAAAAAGATGATTGATTAAATATATTGACTAAATATTTATAAATTTTATGTAAATTTTTTGTTACATTATTAAAAAAGATGATTACAAATGAAAAAAAACCTGAATAATTTACAGTAAGAAAACTACAAAAAACAGAAAACAACAGTGAAAAATTAAATTATAAAAAAAACAATAATTTTTATCCAACTTTTCTCATAGTATTACTAACAGTTGAACGACGAAGTCGATGATTTTGTGAGAAATGTGTTGAACCTCCACCAATAACTTTAACAATCATAGGTTTTCGACAAAACAATAAATTTATGACTTCATTTCTTAAATTTTTATTTGTTAATAAAATGAACCATGCTGGAGCTACTGTAGTGATGTCATAAAGGAAATATTGCACGTCAAACATGAAACGAATAAATGCATCATCAGTGACTGTCAAGAAGGCATACTGTAAAAAGGATGGTGGCAATTAATAAAAGTTTAATGGGATCAAATAATTTTATTATTCAGTTTCGAAATTATAACAAAGCATTTGTTGTGGTTTGTGTTGACACAAATTTTGTGTGACAAAAATAAATTTTTAAGAATTAAATTTAGTAAGAATTGTTTTTTGTTCTCTCACGAAAAATGCAAATTAGCAGTTGTAAAATATCCCTATTGTTTTAAAATTTTAACTTTAAAAATGTACAAAAATCAGTTATTTTTCTCACGCCAGTTTTTTTTACCTCATTTTCATAAAACTTTTCTATTTTCTATTGTTTTACGCAGCGCATTGAACTTTTGAGACTTCTTTGTTCAACAAATTTGATATTTTAAAAGGTTTTTGTTTCTCACCAAAATTTGTAGACAAACTTTTGGCGTATGAAAGAACAGTCAGGCAAATTAAATGTCTTAATTTTTTATGAAATTTGCATACGGTATTGTATCTTCTTTAACGAAAATTTCAACAACCTAAAAATATCTCTGAACTAAAGAAAAAATGAATACCGTAATTTTTAAAAAACAATTTTGCATTAAAATGTAAACTTTGTGTATTGTTTTTATAACTACCGTAATCTTTAACATTTTTGAAAAAGAAATTGTAGCGTGATTTTTAAAATTTGATCATAGGTTTTATTTCCGCAAAGACTACAACCCTTAATCCTTTTTTCTCAAAATCATTACCGTAATCACTCAAAAAACTCATGATTTTGGCTTTTTTTCTTCTTGCTCTTTCGCTATCTAAAATGTCAAAAAGGCAACAGTTTTTTCGCAACTCTTTTCCCTATTTTCCCTGAGGGCATTGGATCCCTTGAGGGGGAAGCTTTGTACTTGCATAAATGCCAAAGTACCAAATAGAAAGAAATATAGTTAACTAACCTCTTCAATACAAAATAACACATCACAAATAAAAACTAGGGTTGTATAAACTGAAAGTTTGATATCATGTGACATTTTACCAGGTGAATTTGAGGCAGTTCGTTTTTTGACCAATTTTACAATGACGAAAGTGTTAAAGAACAAGGACAAGGTGGTTGTGATGGTCATGATGATAGCAGAATTCCTTGGATTATTCATCCATGAAAGATTTTCTGGTGCACCTTCAGTTAAAAATCGAACATCATCATCATTTTCGTCATCATGAAGTTGCATATAAATATCAGTGAAAGGGATTTGCCAGATTAGACATAGAGGAAACAATGAACAAAATGCAACAAAATATTTTAACCATCTTTCCCAAAATTGTTCATAATCAGTTTTTAGGGCGAATACCGTAAACCGATTAAAACTGATGACCAAATGGAAGAGGGTTGGCGTATGATAAGCGTACCAAACAGCGCATTGTAAAAATGTGACAAAAAAACTTCGCTTTCCCCAAGTTTTTACAAATGGCGTAAAAAATGGCGTTGCAGGCATTCGAATAGCGAAAAAGTAAAATAATGAACAAAGTAAAAACATGGCAGACGAGATCCCAAAAAGTGTATGAAATGAACCAAGAAATTTTGTCTTAACTTTGCTCAAAAATATTAAATACAGTATCACAAAATACATAAAATAACTTGGAATTATGTAAATTAGTGGCAGTAGCAACTTTAAATTTTCTCGGGCAAAATAAGCATCCAAAGAATCCATTCTTTCTTCAACTTCTTCTTTTGCTTACTGTAGTTAGTAAGATTTTGGCAGCAATAAAAGTTTCGGATACTGTAGTCTTTATGTAAATTAATTTTTCAGCCTTTTGAAGTAAACTTTTGACAGCAAAATAAAAATGTTAGTTATCAAAATGAAAATTTTTGATGACTTTCTAAAAGTATTTATATGTAACCAAAAAATTTTAATAATGATAAAAGTTACATTTTCTCTCTTTTTTTCGTAAGTAAAAAACCCCTCTGGGAATTTTTACTTTTTAGATATTTCAAATAACCTAAAAAAATTTTCTTACCTTTGTCAAAAAAATTTATATGTAAAGTTTTGTTTAAAAAATTCATTGTTTTTTAGGCTTTTTTGTTGGTCTGCCTGCAGTTGTTATTTTTCTTTACCACCATTAACATCAACATTTTAGACAAAGTTGAGAAAAATTTCACATGAAAAATACAAAGCAATTTTTGTCTTTTGTTTTCTTTCATATTTAATTTAATAAACAAAAAATAAAATTACGCAAAAATAGTAATATTAAAGTTCCACAAAGGTTTAACCCATTTCCGTGTTTGAAGCGTTGTTGTTTTTGTTGTACTTTTTTGGATTTTTATTAAAAATTAAAAATAAAAGATTAATAATAAAATTAAAAATAACAAATTGTGACAAAAATAAGTAAAAATAATAATAATAATAAAGAATTACGAATGTTGGCGAAATTAAAAAATATATTTTTGCTGCTAAATTTAAAACAGTAAAGTTTAAACTAGATATAATTATTAAATTAATTAATTATTTATTTATCACGAAATTATTACAACATTCAACCAAGCATTTAATTCTTTGCTATTCTTTAAAAGAAGCGGTTTACCTTTTTTTATCCCTGATTTTCAGGATTTCGCAGTACAAGCCTGAAAATCAGGGTCTTTTGGTCAAGGCAAATTTATTCAAATTTATTTTATTCACAAGACTTATAAAAAACACCACCGCCTCCTTAAAAAGTGGTGTTTTTTATGTTTTTTCAAATACCTTTTATCAACAATTAACATAAATGGAACATGTGGTAATCAATATTTGTTGCATTTTTAACAGTGCATAATTAACTTTAAAAAATATGTTTTTAAACTATGTCATTTTTCTTGCAAATCTTTTTCATTCTTTAAAATTATCATTACATTGTATTTCGTGTTCAATAACATTCTTTTTATCTTTTACCAACAATTAAACCTTAATTTTTTCCTCATCATTGTTTTGGTTTTGCTTCTTTTCAGAATTCTAAAATTTATTTTTGAGAAATCAAAACTTTTCCAATTTTTTCAAGTTCAAAACACAATAAAACATTAATTTTTTGCTCTTTACAACTTTTTAACCATAAATTACTGTCACTTCCTCTTCAAAAATGTGGTTGCATTTTTTTCAAAGATCCATTAATTCCAATTCCTTCTGGAAGGAATTGGATTTAACAAGGCAAGATATCAACCTGGCATATGTTTTAAATATCATTTCCGAAAATTAGCATAATAAAAGGCCATTAACCAGAGATATTTTGGGGTTATGCATGACTGCCCTAGGTCTATGGGATAAGTCCCGTTCATAAAGCGGTGTCACATCTTGGGACCTTCCTTTGTAAGGAATTCCTAAAGCCCAAAGCAGAAAGCGGATCTAAAATTTTGTTCCAAATTCTATTTTTGTAGTATCTTATTTTATTTGGTACCGTTACGTGCCACTTTTTATTTTGATTCTCATTCTTAATTTTTTTTATTGCGTAAATCAAAAAGCATCTTTTAGGAATTACTTTTCTCCCAAGTGTGTTTCAAGTAATGACTTCATCGAGTCATTTTTGTTGTTGGAGGCAACAAAAAATGGCAACAAACTTGGCATAAACAAAAAATTTTTTTTTTGTTGCCTTATTTTATTTATCATTTAACAACATCGAATCGGAATACGGTAATGCCATTTTTAAAAATTTATTATAGATAACATGAAAATTAATTACAAAATTTGCATATTTCATGAAAGTTTATAAATATGGTGTAACAACTTGAGTGTTCATGTTACAGAATTTTTGGCCACGTTTAAATTTGACGAAACCATTTTCGCCTAAAAATTTGCATATTTAAAGCTGGCGACGGTTCATGCGCTTTTTTGATCCCTGATTTTCAGGTATATGCAGCATGAACCTGACAATCAGGGTCTTTTTGTCGAGGGTAATTTATTCAAATTACTTTTCGTTGGGGAGCAAAAAACGAAAACTTCCACCTCCTTTAATAAATAATTTTTAATTTTTGACTTACCCCAATTAGTTCCCCAACTATTCTTGGCAATCCAGTACTCTGGAGTATATCCAACAATTAGCAAAAAATGTCCTCCAAGATTTTGTTGATAGCATTCTGCTGCCGGAAGATCCAAAACCCCAGAATTATATGACATAAAAGCTTGTGGAATAGGGATGTGGGCGCGCCCGAAAATCTGAAAAAGTCGGGCGCGCCGGCGCGGGCGCCCGTAACCTTAAAATTCAGATGTACTAGATATTTTTTCAGAAACCCTTTAAAAGTGGTGGTTTTGGCTTTTTTGTCGTTATTAAAGCTTGTTTTTGAAAATATATAAAACTAAAGTAGTTTCTAAAGATAAAAAAAAAAAAAAAAAACGCAAACTAAGAAAATATAGTATTTTTAGGTTACTGTAAATCCTGATAAGTCAGTATCCAGATTAGTTCAAACATGTTTAGTCTTTAAAGTTATCACTTTTTAGGTAGTTTTTAAAAAAACATGCTTAAAATAATGAATTTTTACCACTTTGCTTAAAATTTGTAGGTTTAAAAATTTTTTGGTCTGGGCGCAAAAAACGGGCGCGCCCGGGCGCACAGGTGTCTGCGCCCAGGCGCGCCCGGGCGCAAAAGACCGGGCGCATGCGCCCGCACCATCCACAATGTGGAATATTTAAGAACATTGTTAATGGACCATAATTGTATAAATGTTGAGCAAATATTGCTTCATCATTTCCAAAGTATCGATATCCGGCAATTTTGTATCGCTGTGAATCACATCCATGACCACATGTACCATTTTGGGCAGTATATGGATAACAAGATTCCAAAGAGATTCCATTATCTCTTGCATAGTTAAAGCTATATCCGATATATCCCCCTGAGCATTGATAAGAATTTGTTTCACAGCTCACAATTGATTGTTCAGAAAGATCAAGAAGAGTATTTTGACGAAGAAGATATTGTGATTCAATGGCGGCATTCGTTGTAAAGGCATAACAGGATCCACATTGTCCTTGATCTTTGACTGGTGAGACTTTTCCAGAATCTCGAAAATCAAAGGTGCCTGGGATTGAGGTATCAATAACACCATTGAATACACTTCGTTTTACTCTTTCAATTGATCCATCCAAAGGGGCAGGATGACCATTTAGATACTGTAATTTGTAATTTTAGTCAAGGCCGTAGGCAGAAAAAAAATTCGGGGTGGGCACTCCTTTGATCTTTTGCCGCCTTAACATGGCGACGGCAAAAGATCAAAGGATTTTTTGGATTTTTGGGGGGCACATGTACCGAATGTCCCACTCCCTCTCTACGGCCTTGATTTTAGCGACTTCTTATTACATCATTTACCTGTTTAATTTCATCATCTGACAACAGTGAAAATTTATTCAAAGTAAAATTTGCATGTTTAAATTTTTTCTGAAATTGTGCCAATTTTGCTTTGGCATTTTTGAAAAGTCCAAGACGATGCAAAAATTCATTCGAATCTGCAAGCTTAAATTGATGCTTATTCAATAAAGCAGTAAAACGTTGAATTTCAGGATCTGCAAAATTTATGCCCGGAAGGCTGAATTGTGAAAAACCTGCTACAGTAATCCAAAAAACAGCGAAACAAATGGAAACAAAAAGCATGTTTCCGAAAAATACAATCTTTTCTTTATCGTCTTTGGATTTTTATATCAAAAATTTATCCATAAAAATTTTATTCTTATTATATTTGCAAATGGCAATCCTTAGTTTTATTATTTAATGCTAAATAAACAATAATTTAAAAAAAAATTATGGTTTAAATTTATGGGGTTTTCTTTTTTATTGGTAAAAAAGTTTTTTAAATTATAAAATTTGTTGACAATGACGCAATAATAAAATTTTTTCTAATATTTATGTAATGGGTGTTTCTAGCTTCACCCACCTACAATATAATAAAAAAATTTTCAAAAGATTTTTAAATTTTTATTTGAAATATAAACAAAAAAATTTTCATTGTTCCGATTTTCAAAGACATAAAAAATTTTGTCATTTAATATCTTCTGGAAAAAGAAGTACCGTAGTCTGCATTTTAAAAGAAGCATTCGGTTACACCCTTTTTAGGGAAAAAAAAGATAAAGACTGTAATCGTCAGCAGTGTTACGCTTTTTCATTTTCGATGGACTCCAACTCCGGCTATGCTATTATCATCAATGTTTTATTGAAAATATATCTTTTGTGCGTGACCTAGAATCGAAGATGTAGCTGAAATTTATGTCCAACAATGTTTTTGTGGTTGTTGCTTCAAAATTTCCATACTTTTTATTTATTGTTCATAAGAAATCCCATGTATAACCAGATTTGATATATCTTTTGAAAGCTGCTTTGAAGGTTTATTTTTTATCACAATTACTGCCACCACCTTTGATAATTTCATGTCATTTTCATGAAATTTACAAAGGCTATTTTTTACTAGAAATATATACTAAATATTCAAAAATTCTTGGTTTTAATTAACAAAAAAAAACAAATATTCAAAGTTAAAAATGCACTCGCATAAAAAGAAAAGCAAGTACAATAAATGTAGTTTGATTCAACAAAAAGTCAAACTATTTTTGTTCTGTGAGTCAGCAAAATTGGTTCTCCATTTTGGTTTAAAAAAACGTGAAAAAATGTTTTTCTTGCTTTTGTTTGTTTAAAAAAATCAATTTAAATGATTCGAGATTCTTTTCAATTTTGTCTTTTTCTCGGTTTTTTGTAAGATTGAATTGTGTCACATTTTCTTTTCTCGATTTTCAGCTGGTTTAAGACGTAACTAATTATACTTTTTGTTTGATTTCAATTATTAGTGTTCCCATTAGAATGTTAATATCTGCAGAATTCTTTGGTCAATTGTGTCCAAGTTATCAGAAAATAGTTAAAGAACTTGATGATGCTTTATTGGATTCAGATCAATTAGACAATGGAGGAATGCATAAATATGATGTAATTGAAGATTTTTTTGCTGATTATGTGATGCCAAAAGAATATTGGCAGTATTATGAAAGGTTTGTAAATAGAATTTTTGAGTATTACACCATAATTTTTTACAATCTAAAGTGATTACGTTATATTTTAAAGTGATGCATGAGTGCTTGTAATTTTCAGTATTAAAATTATTAACAATTTTAGCTTGTTTGATAACGATGAACTCCATCGAGAATATGTAAATGATGAAAGGCATTGGAAAGAATATCGGCAATTTTATTATGATCCAATATTTAGGCAACTTAGAAATCCAGAGGTAAAAGTTTATCATTTCTTAAAAAAATTCCTTTATTAAACTTTATTTTTAGACAAATAAATACTTCTATCCAAAATTGTTAAATTACAGTAAAGCACAGGATATTACCGAATCTGTGGTTTCTTCTACTATCAATTCTAATATCCCGGATTTCTTATATCCTCATTCACATCTAAAAGGATATTATAAACTCTATGAAAGTGGAGAATGTAAGTTGTATCTAGACCTTTGATAGATGTTATAATATGCAAATTTATCAGCATCTCCACCATCTAAACATCTAGTATCCGTGTATAAAAAGATGAAGGAACATTTTCAAAAGATTAAAGATTCAGAAGGCAATGTTGAAGAATGGTTCAATAATTTGCTTGAAGTAGGAGATAATGATTTTGTTATTCATAATGTCGAATATCGGCTGGGTGGAAATCTTTTGGATACCAAATTATGGAAAATTTACATAAATTATCTTGAAACAGTTGATCCTAAAAAGATGTTGCAAACTTACTCAAAATATTGTCGATTCTTTTTAGAGGATTTTGAAATGAAGGAAGAATACAAGGAAAAAATTGAAAAATATGGTCCATCAATTGTTCATTGGAATACTGTATTTGATTTTGAGGAAAAGGCGGTTGAAGAAAATTTTTTTGATGATGACATGGATGAAGAGGGTACTCATGATCTTTCACAAATTCTTGATATGGATGTTACCGAGGATAATGATACTGTAATTACTGTAATACCGCCATCAATTGATATAAATATTTTCAAAAACTTTAATAAAAATTATCACAACCAAAATTTTCCATTCCAAAAACCCATGATTGAGTATATTTTGGTCAACGCAAATGCGGCAGTTTGGAGAAAGCTGCATCAAACATGCAAATTTTTCTTCACAAAAAAGGAATTTCCTATTTGTTATCGCCTGCACGTTACGGTAAGTTTTCGTTTTTCTTCGAAAATTTATAGATGTTTTTAAATTTCATATATTACCATAATTTAAATAAACGTTTTATTACTTTATTACCTTTTTTTCAGAATAGCCCATCCATATTTGTGAAAGAATCTGTTGAACTTGGATATAATCAAAATGGTACATATTTAAAAAATACTTGGATAACAACAAGCCTATTTTGCGGTTTTTATCAATCTTTACCCATCGATTATTTTTCATCCACTCTTTTGCCTCAAATTTATCAATGTGATGCAAAATATATTTCAATCTGGCATCAAAAGTTATCCTTGGATGAATTGGAATTTCTAATTGGTTCTGGAAATGTTGTGAATTTATTTTTGCCATCTGTCAGAATCCGAGATAATCAAAAAAATGAATGGGTAAATTTGGAAAGTATTATGGAGCTTTTACCAAATATTGAAGAATTACTGTAAGCTTATGCAAATTTTTGATAAGTAAAAAATATGTTTATTTTTAGATTGAGCAATGTTAAAGTCAACAAAAACACAGCAACAATTTTATCAAAGCAAAATTTCAATTCAAAAATCGGTGTTTTAAAACTTTTGGATATTTTCGGGGAACCTTTTGATACAAATGAATTTTTGAGTTTCTGCCAGGTTTTTTTATAATTATTAAATTAGCATAATTTTAACTCATAAATTTTTAGCAAAACCGAGATGAAAATTTCTTCCTTCGAATGGAATTCAAGCCTCGTCAACCTGGAATCAACTATGAATACATAACAATTTTCCAAAAATTTATGCAAGAATCCAATGATTTGAAAAAAACTCATGTTGAAATTAATTATACTCCTATGTAAATTTTATTTATCTTTTTCGTTTTTTTATCAAATCACGTTTTGCATTTACGAATAGCAGGGTTATGCTTCGCACTTGTCCTCGCTCGCCCGAGGGCGCCCTCACGAGGGCGGGTTTTTGCAAAAGAAGAGGGCGAGGGCGCCTTCTGAAAAAACGACAAATCATTGTCTTTTTTTTTCTCAATGCTTTTTTGACATTATGTAGTTTCACTAAAAAAATGCAATCTATGTTTATCTGTTTGAGTTTTTTATACTAAAAATGTACCTATAATAATTTTTGATATTTGCACAATGCTGCCCTTATTTTTGTTGAAAAATTTTAAATAAACAATACTTAAAAAAGTTATAGTTCAAATTTATAGCTTTTTCTTTTGATTTTTTCTAAACTTTTAAATTTGCAAACACTGACGTAATAATAAAAATTTTTAAATATTTGTGTAATGGGTGTTTCCTGCTTTAACCACTTTCGAAGTAATAAAAAAAATTAAAATTCTGTTCAAATAAATATAACAAATCACCAAAAAATTTTCATTGTTGTTATTTTCAAAGATATTAAACAAATTTGTCATTTATCATAACGCCTTCTAAAAAAGACCTACCGTAATCTATATTTCAAAAAAGGTATTCGATTAAGCTTGTGCAATAAAATAATAATAAAAAAGACTGTAATCGTCAGCAGTTTGATGCTCTTTTACTTTCACTAACTTCAACTTCGATTCTGCTATTATCATCAATGTTTTATTGAAATTATAAGTTTTTCTGTGCTGCTAGGAATCGGAGATGCAGCTGAAATTTATGGCTAAAAATGTTTTTGTGGTAGTTAACTCAAAATTTCCATAATTTTTATTTATCGTTCATAAGAAATCCCATGTATAACCAGATTTGATATATTTTTTGAAAGCGGCTTAGAAAGTTTATTTTTATCACAATTACTGCCATCACCTTTGATAATTTCATGTCATTTTCATGAAATTTACAAAGGCTATTTTTTAACTAGAAATATATACTAAAAATTTAAAAATTTTGAGTTTTAAACAAAAAAAATAAGTATTCAAAGTTAGAAGTACACTCGCATAAATCGAAAAGCAAGTCCAATGAATGTAGTTAGGTTGGGCTACGGTCGTCTGGGTACACTTTTTCCAAAAAGCCAAATCAATGAACGAAAAAGGGTCAACCCTTAAAGGCAAAAAGGTCAAACTATAAAAAAACCAATAAATAACAAAAATATAGATGCTGAAAATAAAATGCTCGCCAACTACTTAAAAGTAAAAGATGATGTAAAGCAAAGTTTGTCTGTTTCTCCATTTTTTAAGATTGAATTGCGTTTTATTCTTGGATTTTAGCAATTTTGAGACGTTATTGTTAATACTTTTTGTTTAATTTCAATTTTTAGTGTTTTTACTATACAATGTTAATTTCTGTAGAATTCTTTGATCAATTGTGTCCGAGTTATCAGAAAATAATTAAAGAACTTGATGATGCTTTATTGGATTCAGATCAATTAGACAATGGAGGAATGCATAAATATGATGTAATTGAAGATTTTTTTGCTGATTATATGATGCCAAAGGAATATTGGCAGTGTTATGAAAGGTTTGTAAAAAGCGTTTTTGAGTATTACAACATCACAATTAAGGGTGGACAAGGGCCCCGGGCTTTTCAAGGCCCTGGTAATGCCCCGCCCTAGGACCGGGCCTTGATTTTCTTGCAGTTCAAAAACAACGCGAAGGGGGGATCACGTCAAAATTAAGAAAAAACTAGTCGGCCGGGCCGGGGTCGGGCCAAAGCAAAAATTGAGGGCCCGGGCCCCAAAGTTTCGGTTCTTGCCCACCCTTAATCATAATCTTTAACAATCTGAAATGATGACTGTACATTTTCAAGTGATGCATGAGTGTTTTTAGTTTATAGTATTAATATTACTTACCATTTTAGCTTATTTGAAAACGAAGATCAGTATCGAGAAGATATAAATGATGAAAGGCATTGGAAAGAATTTTGTCAATTTTACTATGATCCAACTTTTAGACAACTTCTAACTCCTCAAGTAGATTTGCTATTATTTCATTTTCTTTAAAATATGGACATTAGCAAAAATTAATTTTTAGCCAAACGAATGCTTCTATCCAGAATTGCTTGAATACTGTAAAGTACAGGATATTAACCAATCCGTGATTTACTTTACTGATAAACCGGATTTCTTATATCCCCACTCACATCTAAAAAAAACTTATCAACTTTATGAAAGCCGAGAATGTAAGTTGCTTTCAACAGAACTTGATAAATCTTTTATTATGCAAATTTTCCAGCATCTCCACCATCAAAGCATTTAGTTTCTGTGTATAAAAAGATGAAAGAACATTATCAAAAGATCAAAGATTCAGAAGGCAATGTTGAAGAATGGTTTAAAAATTTGCTTGAAGTTGGAGACAATGATTTTGTTATTCATAATACAGAATATCGACTTGGTGGAAATCTTTTGGATATTAAATTATGGAAAATTTACATAAATTACCTAGAAGCAATCGATCCCAATAAGATGTTGCAAACTTACTCAAAATATTGTCGATTCTTTTTAGAGGATTCTGAAATGAAAAAAGAATACAAGGCAAAAGTTGAAAAATATGGGCCATCAATTGTTCATTGGAATACTGTATTTGATTTTGAGGAAAAGGCGGTTGAAGAAAATTTTTATGATGATGACACGGATGAAGAAGATACTCAAGATCTTTCACAAATGTCTGATACTGTGGATGATACAGATGAAGAAGATAGTGTAACACCACCTCCGATTGACAAAACTGTTTTTGAAAAATTTGATCAAAATTATCAGAGCCAAACTTTTCCATTCCAAAAACCCATGATTGAGTACATTTTGGTCAACGCAAATTCGTCAGTTTGGAGAAAGCTTCATCAAACATGCAAATTTTTCTTCACAAAGAAGCCATTTCCAATTTGTTATCGTCTGGTGGTTAAGGTAACCTTTTAGTTTTTAATAGTTTTTAGTGTTTTTAAATAATAGAAAATACACATGTTATTACTCTATTACCTTATTTCAGAATGATGATTCTTTTTTTGTCAAAGAATTCCTTTTAGTTGGACAAAGTGGTGCATATTTAAGAAACACCTGGGTTACAACAAGCCTATGTTGCAATTTTGATCAATCTTTGTCCATCGACGATTTTTCAACATCCATTTTACCTCGCCTCTATCGCTGTGATGCAAAATATATTTCAATCTGGCATCAAAAGTTATCCTTCGATGAATTAAAATTTCTAATTGGTTCTGGAAATGTTGTGAATTTATTTTTGCCATCTGTCAGAATCCGAGATAATCAAAAAAATGAATGGGTAAATTTGGAAAGTATTATGGAATTATTACCAAATATCGAAGAATTACTGTAAGTTTATGCAAATTTTTGATAAATAAAAAAATATTGTTATTTTCAGATTGAGTAATGTCAAAGTCAACAAAAGCACAGCAACAATTTTATCAAAGCAAAATTTCAATTCAAAAATAAGTATTTTAAAACTTTTAGATATTTTTGGGGAAACTTTTGATACAAATGAATTTTCGACTTTTTGCATGGTTTGTTTACAATTTAATTTGCATAATATCATCCCATGTATTTTCAGCAAAATCGAGATGAAAGTTTCTTTCTTCGAATGGAATTCAAGCCACGTCAACCTGGAATCAACTATGAATACATAACAAATTTTCAAAGACTTATGCAAGAATCTAATGATTTGAAAAAGACACATATCGAAATTAATTATACTCCAATGTAAATTTGGTTTATCTTTTTCGTTTTTTTATCAAATCACAGTTTTTATTTACGAATTGGTTAAATTGCATTTTCGCCAACAACCAAATTTATTAATTCTCATTTTTCTGGTAAATAATAATTTATTTATGAACAATAAGACAAATACAAAACAAATATTTTTATACAAAAATATAATAAACAAAAATACAGTATATTTCATTTCAAGAAAAAAAAACTTTAAAGTTTTCTTTTTCTGTTGTTAAAAACCTTTTTTATTCCAGAAACCTCTGATTTCTTTTTGATACCAGAAAATTGAGGTAACAGACTTTCAGAAGAATCCCAGGCTTGCTCAATTTGTTCGATGCATTGATGAATTTTGCTCGTATATTCAGGTGATATGTTATGATTAAAATTTAAACAGAATTTTGTTTGTTGATTTTTCTGAAAAAATATTTTATCTTTAATATCACAGTTCTGATTGAAATCCAAAATATCAGATTAACATGATTTGAATTGATCGTTAATCCGTTATTTAAAGAATTAAATGAAAGGGACAAAACTTTATTTGCAGTGGGTCTCCTCCTTTAAAGAAATCCACATGTTAACGGATTAAATTTATTCTCTGAGATTACAATACTCAAATTTTTTTAAAAAGCTTACAATCATTAATTTTGAAAATTCCTCGATATCAAAATCTTCCAAGATGATGAATAAAAAGATGTGCTTAATTTTGAGATTCTTTAAGTTATTGTTAAAATGGAAAGCTGGAATATTGCGATGACTGAAAAACTTAAATTAGAAACAAAATCATACTTTGGTTACTTACATAGTTAAAGATTGAGCATTGGGAAGGCATTCAAAGATATCTTCAAGTCCAACGAATTCACCGGTTTCTAAGGTTATTCTTGTATTTGCCATATAAACATCTTTAACATTCCCACTAGCAGTTAAAAATTTAAATTCTTTAAATGTAATTTGCTGATTCTTAAATTTCATATGTCTGATATCACAAACAATCGTCTTTTCAATAAGTGCAGGAATTTTATTTGTTTGATGATAAGCATAAAGTGTTCCAGTAAGCCATAAATTATTTGAAAGATTTTTAAATTCTCTAATAGCAGTAAATTTTGAATTTGCAAACGAATATAAGTCATTATTATGGTATATAGAAAAATCATTGATATAATGGAATGGAAATTTTTGATGTTGAAAATATTTGCATATTTGCATTAGCTTAACGGATGTTCGAGGATTAGCATTTTTCTTCATCCATTTTAGTACATCGGAAGGGAAATAATTTATTCTAGGAGAAGATGATACTTCTGACATTTTTGAGGTAGAGACAACAGCAACTAACGAAAAATATAACCATAAAATGATTTATGAAAAAAGAAGACAGCACAACAATTTTTTTTATCAATAATTGGTGTGACCTTTATAGCCTAAAGAAGCCCATTGAGATATCAATTTTTTTTATTTCTCAAAGAAAATCTTATTTTCCATCAAATTCATTAATTTTTCAAAAAATTTAAATTTACAACCTTTAATCTTATTGATTATAAAAAACATAACATAGGTCAATAAATAGTTTGCTGCCAAAAAGTGCATGACTAAAGACTTAAAAAAATTAAAAAATATTTGGATTCTGAATCCACGAACAGGATTCTTATGCCAGGAACATTTTTCAGACTTCATAGAAGAGGACAGTACTGTGACTCCCCTGCCCTTACCCCGCCCCCGGGGCCCTTTTTCCCCCTCTCCCGGGGTTCGGGGGAGGGGAAGGGGGAAGATTTGTCAAATTGCGGGGGAAAGGGGAGGGGAACGGATGTTTTTGAGTCCAAGAGGGGAATTTCGGGGGACACATATTTCGACCCAACAATGTTTGACTAAAAACGGATTAAATTTCACTAAAATAATAATTCGAAAACCCTGTTATTACATAATTTTAATATAATTTTGCATTTACTACAAAAAGGCTGCTTTTTTGAACAATTTTAGACCTTTTTTTAAAAAAATTTCTTAAAGGAGGCGGACGGTTTGATACTTTTTTATTTCTCTTTCGTTTTTTTTCGTTGAATTTTCATGACGATCAGGCAACAAAAACAAAAGAAAAAGACCCTGATTGTCATGAAAATTCAACGAAAAAAAACGAAAGAGAAATAAAAAAGTATCAAACCGTCCGCCCCCTTTAAAGTCCCTATTTTCAAAAAATTTTGAAGGGGAAAAAAGGGGACAAATTGGGGGAAAAGGGCGGGGAAAGGGGAATTTTTCAAAAACAGAGGGGAAAGGGCGGGGGATTGGGGAAGTTTTTTAGAGCTCGAGGGGAAAGGGGAAGGGGAATGAAAATGGTCAAGTCACAGCACTGGAAGAGGATAACATTGAATTTGTCTTGAAAAGTGACGAACACAAAAAATTTACTTTTTTTGAGGATTCGGACAACAGTGGCACGAAAATTAATTGTTGGAACTCCAATAGAAAAGGAATGCTTTTTTAGCATTTTCAATCAACTGTTCCACTCCATCCTTCAAATAATTTGAGATCAGCTTTTGTAAACATAACTTTCTTTTCTCATTTTTATCTAGGGTTGTGCATTTCCCTCTCCCGGGAAATTTTCCGTCAGATTTCACGATTTTTTGTGGGAAATGGTTTCCATTTCCCGGGAAATTACGGTTATATTTTATGTTTTTACATTAAACATTAAGAAACGCGACAAATATGCAGTAAAAACAATCTAAATTGTCAAAAAGATAAGTTTTAATATTTAACAGTCCTTTTATAGGTTATAAGGTTAATTTTGGTAAAATATTACTGTAGCTTTGAATCCTGTAACTCAGGGAAACTTCCCGCCATTTTTCAGGAATTTCCCGGGAAATTTCCCACCTTTTTTCCATTTCCCGGGAAATAAACATTTTATCGTATGGGCCATCGCTATAAAAAACAAGGTGCTATGAGACATCTAGAGGTTAGGTAAACACAGAAAAGATTGTTTTTATTCTTTTTTTTTTTGCAACTTCAGTGAATAAATAAGTTTATGTCAGGTGGATTTCCTCTTTTAAATCAAAAAAAAATGTACAGCTCTACGAAATGTTTTTTTAAAATAACGTTTTCTGTTTACTTAAGCTGCTCTTAAATTATTTTGAGGAGGGAAGGGATTTTTGAAGATTTTAGAAATTCTTTTTTGTTATTTTAAAACGTTTAGATTGTCTTGTTATTAAACCTGAAATATGTCATTTTTTGATGAAACAAAATTTGCATTAAAATTTCTTTCTTTAATGGAAAATGTGTCTTCAGAATCCATAATATTTTCTCCAACTTGTATTTTAACAGAACTTTCAATTTTGTATATTGGAGCAAATGGCGAAACTGCGAATGAAATTCACGAGATTATTGGACAAGGTTTTCTTTTGTGAAATATATTACTTATCAAAAACCTTAATTTAAATTGTGTTTTTAGGTTTATCAAGAAATGAAATTATTGAATTACTAATAGAAAGAATAAACCACCACAAAAATGATGTAGAAAGTGACGACGATTGTACAGTGCTCCACAAAACTATAGACTCACCCTATAATTGCACAAATCCGCAGAATTAGAAGGCGGAATCAACTTAATTCTTTCAGATTCGGTTTCAGCATGTTCGAAAACCTATATATACGGAAAATAATGTCAAACCGTTGAAACCTGTCGAAATTTTCCACAAAATGCCAAAAATGACTTCCACAAAACTATAGACTCACCCTTGAAAAATTTGCACTCGATAAGTTTTGAAAAAACCAACTATCAGGGGTTGTTGAGTATGCTTTTTTAAGCTAATTCGCGAAGAAAGTTTCAAAAAATATTCATTGGCACCGATTTGCCACCGTATTGAA
Source organism: Panagrolaimus sp. LJ2414 (assembly GCA_024447195.1). Taxonomy (NCBI): domain Eukaryota; kingdom Metazoa; phylum Nematoda; class Chromadorea; order Rhabditida; family Panagrolaimidae; genus Panagrolaimus; species Panagrolaimus sp. LJ2414. The sequence continues at coordinate 4,924,230 of JAMRXY010000023.1, forward strand.
AATGCCATTTTTGCCGTTTTTGGCGATTTTCATGTGTCTATAAAATGGCTAACAGTAAGTTTTATAAGATGCCAAATATGCCATTTTGTAGCTCATATCATACTTAACGTGTCCACAAAGTTTTATGGCTCAATCTTAAACACGTACCTCAAATCAGAATTTCAAAAATCTCATTTTTACGAGGTTTTTTCGAAAAACGCAAAAAAGAGTCTATAGTTTTGTGGAGCACTGTATTGTGACATTCGCCAATAAATTATTTCATTCAGAATGTTGTAAAATAGTGTCGGAATTTTGTGAAATTTTACAAACAAAACTTCATGGAGAAATTCAAGAAATTGATTTTAGTTCAAAACATTTGGTTGCAAAGGTAAATTATTTGCATATTTTTAAAAAAATTGTAGAAGCGGCAAACAACAAAAAGCAGAGTCTGATCAAGGCGGTTGACAGAAAAAAAATTTTATGTTGCCATTTTCATTTCGGAGAGGGCACACCTTTGATCTTTTGCCGCCTTAACACGGCGGCGGCAAAAGATCAAAGGATTTTGTTGATTTTGGGGGTTTTAAATTTCGTTAAAACAGCAAACATTAGATCTAGACGATTTCTAAAAAGGTTTTCGGTATTATTTGATAGCATTTTAGATGTAATATAAAAATTAAAGACAGCTGTTTGCATACTTTTTTAATCCATGTTTTTCCGGATTTTTCGGATTATACTGCGGAAACCTGACAATCAGGGACTTTTTGTCGAGATAAATCTATTTTCTTTGCAAGGCCTAAAATGAGTAAAAATTAACCATATAAAAATGTAAATATTTGGACATTATAGGAACTGAATAAATTTATACAAAAGTCAACAAAAAATCAAATTGCGAATGCCATCAATGAAAAGGAAATTCCTGATGGCATCGATTTAGCAATTATTAGTTCGCTACACTTTATTGCACCATGGAAAGATAACTTTGATCCACGAAAACCGCAAACATTTTATTCCTATTCTGAGAGACAGATTGAGATGATGTCACGAGTTGTGGTGCCTTTAATGAATTGGAATTTAGTTCAAGGCAAAGAATGGGATTGTCTTGGAATTCCATATTTAAATTATAAAGCATGGATGTATATTGTTTTACCAAAAAAAGAATTCAGTTTATCAGAGTTGATTAAAGGAATGACAAATGAAAGTTTTGATACATGGACACAAAGGTAAGCTTTTACTACTTGAGATGGGTATTGGTTTTTAAAGGCATTCTAGCTGAAGTTCTGAAAGATTTTTCGCAGCAAAAAATTTTTTTATGAAAAAGTCAATGTTTTCGACTATGTTTAAGGGATTGTCCAGAATTCACGTGACCATGAGAGGGGAGGGAGGGGGTAAACCAAATGATCACCCGGCTTTGATGTTGTCGGCAAAAGGCTTTGATCTTTGGTCACGTTGGGTGGGAGGGGTCTGAAAATCACGATTTTTTGGTCACATGATTTCTGGACAATCCCTTAACAAGCCTAAAATCAAAGTCTTTTTAGCCAAAGGTGCTATTTCGGCAAAATTTTATGCCGTTGATGTTAACAGCGACATTTTTGTTTCTCGGATTTAATTATTTTGGATGTAATCAAGTTCGCTGTGCCCCTAAAACTCGTTTTAAGAACTCTTAACTAATTCTGGGATCCCCAAAAAATCCAAATTCTGGCACTGTGCCGTTTTCCTATTTCGGCATTTTTCAAAGTTGAAATAAAAATATCCAAAAACTTTCAAAAGAAAATAGAAAAAATTAAACTCCGCTTAAAGCATTCAATAAAGTTCTTTTTTATTATGTTTCCACTTTCAATTTTAGTTTTCACAAACCCAAAATTTACCCTTTTCAAAAATTTAAAAAATAAATTTCCATTTTTAACAACAATTGTGCCACCAAATTTTTTAGGGATGAATCAATTTTTGAGCGGCAAAATAAATTCTATTCCCAAATCCCACTCATAAATTCTTCAACAAATTTGAAACTGAAAGAATTATTAAAAGCAGTTGGGATTAAGGCAATTTTAGACGGCTGTAAATGTGATCTACAACATATGATAACAAATTCCGGAAGAATTGGTGAAATTATTCATACAACTTCTATAAAAGTAAAAAATAAATGAACTTATTGCATTTTAATAATAAAAAGGATATTATTTAGGTTGATGAAAATGGTACAGAAGCAAGCAGTGCTGCAACTGGTTACAGAATCCCACAAAATAAAGAAACTTTTCAATTTATTGCAGAACGACCGTTTTTGTATTTTATAACAACAACAGATAAAAAATATCTTCAAATGGAAAACGAAAATACAAAGCCATCTAATCTTTTATTTGTTGGAACATTTTGCTAAGGAGTAATTTTGTTATAAATAGAATGATTTTAAAAAAGAAACTATCAAAGTTGATTCTAAAATTGTTAGAATTAGAAAAGTACAGGGTTACTATTAAATTTACAGTTTTCAAATGTGTCTAGAACCTTTTGATACAAATGAATTTTTGATTTTTTGCAAGGTTCGTTTATAACTTTGTCCTCCTAAAATTTTCTTGTAATTTTTAGCAAAATAAAGATGACAATCTCCTGTTACGAATGGAACCTGGAATCAGCTATGAATACATTACAAATTTCCAAAAATTTATGCAAGAATTCAATGATTTGGAAAAAAGAAGCCCCCAATTGACGACAAAACTTTTGGAACGACCTGATACATTGACAAAAACAAAACAAGAATCAATTCAACTTAGAAGTAAAATATATCAAAAACGATAAATACACACCTGAAAATAACAAAAACGAATTTTTGTTATAGACAAATTTAAAATGCAGTAATTTACAAACATACAAATTTCCCTGAAGGCATTAATTTAAAATGACTACAAGCAACCTTTGTTTTTACAAGTACACATAAAAGTGTGCAATAATGACCCATAATTTTTAAACACTGTTCAATTTATTTAAATGACTTTTTTAACAAAATTTCAGATTTTCTACTTCCTTTTTTCTCATTTTCTTACAATAAAAAATGCCAGAAAATTCAACCACAAGAATTTACACATACAATGACCTAGTTGAATATTCACATAATTTTCATTTTAATTCAGCTGCCGAGATTTTAATAAATGGTTTTGCAGTTTATATAATTCTAAAGTATTCTACTCCCGCAATGGGAATTTATAAATATTATATTTTATCAACAATTATTTCTGCCTTTTTAATGGATTTTCATATTACTTTTATTTTTGTTCCTTTTACAATTCATAATTCTCTGATTATGTGTGCTTCTGGAATTTTGACAAGAAATTTGGATTGGATTTTTGGAAGAGTTATTCCATATGTAAGGTTTAGTTGTTGTTTTTCAACTGTTTAAAAACTGTTTCCATTATCCCCAAAATTACTTGAAACTGAATAAAAAAGTGCCATCAGTAGACATACCAGTTATTCTAATTTAGATTGCAAAATTATGCAAATTTCTGAATTTTACAAAAAATACTCTAAAGATTTGGTTCTGTTAAAAAAATTAGATTTAATTTTAACCTCGACAAAGAGACCCTGATTATCAGGATCGTGCTGCACAAACTTAAAATTCGGAGATTACAAAATATCTAAACAGCTCTTCATGTAAATATGCAAATTTTTATTTATTAAGAATCATATACTATATTTTTAACTATTTTGAAAAGCATAAAAAATTTAAGTTAAAATCTTAGTTTTGGTAAACAACTTCAAAAATTTCGGTTACTGATCATACTTTTATTATATTCAGCTACAAATTTTGCTTATTAATTTAAAAACCTCAATTTTTTTGAATCCCTGATTTTCATGTTCTACCTTTTCAGTGTATCGAGCATTTCACCCTTTCTTACTGTGGTCTCTCAATATTTTACAGTTTTCTTTATCAACATTTTTCAATGAAAGGAAACACTCGTTTCTTTCATTCTTTAAAAGGTGCATTTATTTTATTTTTAATTGCAACCTTATATCCTATTCCACCAATGCTTCTTAATTTATCAACAATAAATCGGTCCGAAGCAGAAGAACATGTCCGAAAAACTTTACCAAATGTTTATCAATTATTCATTGCATCACCTTGTAATACTGTTGTAATGGATTATCGAACATACATTTATTTTGGGGTTACGCTATTTGAAATTGCACTTATTACAATTCTAACGGTATTTGCAGCATATAAAACTTGGATGGAATTGGAGAAAGTTAAAAATTCTCTGTCAATTGTAAGCCTAAAAGCAAGGAAGCAATTTTTGCTTTCACTTTGTGTCCAACTTGCTGTGCCAATTGTTCTTACAGCTGCACCAATCTTTGCAATGATTGGTAATATTTTGTTAAAAATTAAAGGTTTGAATTTAATTAAAATACAACTCTTTACGTCATTTTTTATTTTTTGGTCTTGCAACGAAAACTTATTTGTATAAAATTGCCTCGCCAAATTTTCAGGTTCGTTCTTCACAAACCTGAAAATCAGGGACCAAATTATGCCAATTACCGCCCCTTTAAAGTCAATTTTTAAAAAAATTTATGCAAAATTTTTAGGATTAGCGGATTTTGCGTTTCTAATTTGGACATTTCATTCTTGTGCAAATGCGTTAACAGTTTTATTTGTAATTGCACCGTATCGACGAGCTGTTATTAAATTGATACCATTTTATAAAAGTTCAAAAGTATCAAATATTATTGTTGTATCTTCTTCAAATACTTCCCATAATTCGAATTCTAATAATTATTAACTTTGTAAAGCATAAATGTTTGATTATGACATGTTTTTTGTGAAATAAAAAAAAATAGAGAAGCAATGACCACATATTGGTTGTAAACTCATCTTCTTCCTTTAAAAAAATGTTCGAAAAGAACGATCAAATGACCCTTCTTTCTCCCTTTTTTTGTTAATGTTGTAACCTTTAGATTTCTTTTTTTCGATTTTTTTTGCGCAATGATTTTAAAAAATATTCATTCTTAAAAAAACGAATGAAAAGATTCAACTTTTATATTTTTCTTTGAATTTTTTGATCTTATTTATTTCATGGGAAAGTTAAAGGAAACTAAAAATTAAAAAAATTATAAAAAATTCCACGTCATGTTTTTTTCAAACTCCGCGCGTGTAGAAATTGCTAGAAAAAATAGCAATCAATCTCTTCAAGACCCAAAAACGGTCAAATTTTCGCAATGTTTTTGGAATTAACATATCTAAAAAACGATTTTAATCGTTATTTCTGTATCATATTATTATCTACAGATAATATGTAGTAGGACACTATTAATGTTAATACATAAAATTTGTTTGTTGGCAGCATAAAATGGCTTTTTACTAAACTCAAGATTACCTTCCTCATACTACTTTTATATGTCAATTTTAATACTGTTGTACTCCATTTTATCTTTAGATAATGATAAGATAAAGAAATAACGTTTAAAAACATTTTTTAGATATATTAATCACAAAAACATCGGGAAGATTTGAACTTTTTTGGTCCCGCAGCGATTGATTGCTATTTTTTCTGGCAATTTCTACACGCGCGGAGTTTGAAAAAAAAAAAAAAAAAAAAACATGACGTGATTCATTATTTAAATTAACTAAATTGAGCATCTGAAAGCGTTGTTCCAATTAATCATTAAATAATAAAGTCCTATTATTTGTGACACTAAATTCAACATAATTAAATATAAATAAACTCAAATCTTGAGATATAATTCCTTATTTTAAATAATTCTAACAATATTTTTTTAACGATAAACTTTCATGAAATTTCATAATAAAATGCCTTTGTTTGATGGCACTCCAACATCAAAAAAAAAACACATTTTTTGTTAACTCTTTTTTGTGCCACATAATTAAGGTTTCTTATTTTGTGTGTTTTTATTGCATTTTATGATCCATTCATCTTAAATATCAAAAGAGCAACATAAATGACATATTTGAAGGGGTGAAAAAGAAGGATGCTTTTTTTTGTTTTTGAATAAATTTGTTGTTTGGTTTTTAAAAATCAAATTTTTATTTACAACACAGTATTTTGATCATCAATTTTTAAATCAAATGAAATCAAAAATGATGAGACTTAAAAAAAAGAAAACATCGATTGCTGCTTTTCTTTCTATGATTCATCCAAGTGTTCGATAGCTAGATCAAGAAAAACATTTTTTTTAAGGAGGCGGCCCTTTTGTTCTTTTTTCTTTCAACGAATTTCCCTGATGATCAGGGTCTAAGATAAAAAGTAAAGTGTCCGCTCTTTTTCATTGTCATAGTTTTTAAACGCACATCCCTCAAAAGACATTTTCGTCATTCGAATAGGCCCATTTTTTCATTGCTTCCATTTTTTTGTGTATTTATTTTTTGAAAGACTTTTTGTCATAAAATATCAAAAAATAATTTTATTTATAAAATTTTTTAAAATGTTATTTTTTTTTAAATAAAAACTGTTTTCAATGGTTGAAATTTTTCTTTAAATCTGTAGCTTTATGCTTCTATAAAATTATAATTAAAACATGTCCCGCCGCTTTTCGAACGAGATCTATCCCATTGTATAGCCATAGGGCATTTATGCATAACCGCAAAATATTTCAGTTAAAAGGGCTTCAGTTATGCAAATTTGTGAAAATGTAGTATGAAAAATCCACGACACTCGGTTCGACGATTTTTCAAAAACCCCTGTTTCACGCACTTTTGCGAACTTCATTTTCACGAATTTGCAACAAGAAAGACCATTCGACGGGGGCTATATAACGGGACATATCTTGTTCAAAAAGCGTTGGGATATGCTGATAGTGTCCTTTGTTAGCTTAATTAATCTTAACTGATTTGCAAATCTTTGTTTATGAATCGTTGCCGATATTCTTGAACAAAATATTTCTTTTTTTCTTAACCTTTTCTACCCTTTTTTTCTCAATTTTTTAATGATTCATGATTTTTGTTGTTCAATGAGCACAATATTTTTTGAGTTGTTTTATACGAATAAAAACATAGCAATTTTTACGTTCATCATTCAATTTTTAAGCTTTTTCGAGGTTTTTATTTTTTTTCTCACTTTTTAATTCCCATTTTAATGCTGTAACTTTGTAGAAAACACTAGTTCATTGTTTTTACTTTTTCCGTTCTTCTTTCCAACTCCTGTAAAATTTGTTAAATAATTTATGCAAATTTTTAGCAACAACCTTATCTGTGCATTTTTTACCTGTTGAAAATGTCTGCCACTGATGCTCCACATCCTGATGATGTTTTAGGCTTATTGCTTAAAAATTTTACCGAATTAAAAAACCTTTCGTAAGCTTTAAAAAATATTTAAATATTACCATTTTTAACATAAACAAACATTTTAGAATTTCTTGGCAACATGGGATTACATCCTTCGAAAAGTGTGCCAAACAAGATAGTGTTTGCCAAATGCAAAAATTAAGAATTGATACCATTTCTGAACTTCCTCCTCCAGCTGATATTGGAGCATTTGTTAACAAGCATATGGCAAGCGATGGCTTTTTGCGTTTATCCTTCATCATTCCATTTCCTGATGACTATGTTGAAAAGATTCAATCATATATTATTTCTAAGGATTTTGAAGTTGACGTTGATCGACAAGTTTAATCATTCTTTTTGGAGCTTGTGAAGCAATGAATTTTTGTTGCCTTTTTTGGGATTGTATTTTTGCGTTATTTATTTTGCTTTGCTACTTTTACTATCTTGCTTAATTTTAAAATTATGCTTTTAATCGTAACATTATGATATTTAAAAATAAACTGATTTTTTAAAAGCCAATTTTTAATACTGTAAATGCAAATTATTAAATGACAGGTTTATGTTTTTCAAGTCCGATATTTGTGGGTATTTCCGTTAACAAAAAAGTTGATTTTTTCAAAAAAAATTGTTGTTTCAAACAAGTGACTGAAGATATTTGTTTGTCTCCCAAAATTAACTGTTCAAAAAAATGTCTAACAGAGTCTATGGGACAATTCAAGTATGACAACCTTAAGTTTAAATAAAACTAAATTTTGTCTGACACATTTGAAAACTTTTCGTGGATAGCTATTTTTTAAAGCCAAATGCTTATATTTTAACCACAAGGGACTGTTCAGACGTTACATAACTTATTTTATTGGTGGATGGGGGTACACCCAATGTTACGTGGCTTTGATGTTGTCGGCAAAAAGCTTTGATGTTTTGTTACCTAATGGGGGGAGGGGGTTCGAGATTTTACCGTTACGTATCGGCCGGACAATCCCTAATTTATAAAATTACTTTTAATTTGAAAATATCCGACAAAATTTTATAATTGTATTTTGCAATCGAAATATTTAAAAAGTCACTAAAATTTGAAACCATCAAAATTTGTCCTTTTCTTTAAAAAAAAAGCTTTCAGTTTTTTTTCGCTTTATTCGTTGCTTTCTTTTACGTGCACTAAGCATAAACCAGAAAAAGAACCAGACAAAGCTTGTCGATGATGTTTTGCAAATGTGATGCAATTTGCAATTTTTTCTTTTTTCAACTGTGGTTGAGATGGCACGATCGTTAAACTAACAAAAGCGAAAAGAAGAAACTACTCGATTTTTCAATTTTGTTAGTTTTTCATTTTTTAACGTTGGATTTTGTAATTCGAGTCTTTTTTGCTTCTTTTTGGTGCAATTTTTTGTTAAAAAAACTAAACTTTTATCATTTTGTTTTCTTACCAGGGCAAAAATTTGCATTCTTAGAGAATTATTTAATTTTATTAATTTAAATATGAATATTTTTTTAACAAAAAATTAAAATTTTAGCTTCCATTTTCTAATCAGCTATTTTTTGTTGTGAATTTGTAAATCATGGATGATTCTTCCTCTGATAACTTTGATATTCTGCGGTATTCCCTTGGAAAATTTACACATTTGGAAACGCTTACGTAAGTTTTGACACATTTTAATTAACTTTCAAATCCAATTTTTATCAATTTAGACTTCCATGGCAGCCAAATATTACATCATTGAAAGAATGCTTAAAAATTGAAAGTTGTTCCAAAATGCGGCATTTAACTTTGGTTCATATTCCTGCAATTATTCCCCCAATTGATGTTGCCCTTTTCATCGATAAACATATGGCTGAAGATGGATATATGTGTTTATCCTTTCTTATTCCAACAACTGAAAGTTATTTCGAAAAAATTGTATCTCTTATTGAATCAAAAAAATTTCGATTAAATATCAAACATGAACCAAATCAAACTTTTATCTTGCATTCATAAATTTTCTTAGTTTGTGAGTTTTGGTTGCCAAAAATTTTTATGCAAATTTTTCATTGTGCACTTTTGTTATGTTTTGTAATTTTTTAATGTTATCAATGTTACTTTAAAATAAAATATTAAAGAAAAAACTTTTGGAGTGCGAAATGGTAGTTGAAAATTTAATTTAAAAAATCTATAAATTAATAATACGTACTTTGGTATGTTTTTGCAAATTTTAAGTGAATAATAAAATAATTTTTTTAAAACTTTTTCTATGAATCACACATCTAACAATTTATATATAGTGTTTTTTGAGTTCCCTTTCTCTCTGGTTTCAGTAAATTTATAGATCATTAATTTGATAAAACAAGGGCCAATTACAAAAATAGTTAAAACAAAATGTTTAATTTTATAGTCATACTCAAAAAGGGTTATAAAATATTCAAAGCAGTTTTCTTGGACGGCAAAAAACCTTAAAAATGATTTAATTTTGGCAAAATTTTTTTTACCAACTTTTATCAAAATCGAAGATCAAATCTTTTTAGATTTTTATCGCAATGTATTATTCAAATATGATGAGTTAATGGTTTTGTTCCAACTTTGACTGCGCGGGAATGAAGATGAAACAAAAAGAACATCATATTCGAGTTTAGTTTTAGTTGCAAAAGGATGCAGAAAGAAAAAGAAGAAGAGACAAAAAAAGATGTTAAAGTAGGAGACGCATCGCCTATAAACTTTTTTAGTACAAAAATCAGGGACTCATTGGAACTGCTTTTTTATTCTTTTTTAGCAGGTGCAGTGAAGAAAAAAACAAGCTCCAATGAAAGGTGCTTTCGCGTCGAGAAATGCAATCAACATCGCATCAAAAAAACTACAGGCGATCACGTCATGTTTTTTTCAAACTCCCGCGTGTAGAAATTGCTAGAAAAAATAGCAATCAATCGCTGCGAGATCAAAATATTTTCAAACTTACGCAACCTTTTTATTATAATAATTCTAAAAAATGATTTTTAACGTTATTTCTTTATCTACAGAAAATATGGAGTAGCATAATATTAAATTTGACGTATTAAACATGTCAGTGAAGAGTAAAATCGTGAGTTTAGAAAAATCCCATTTTCTGCGTACCACAGGCACGTTATATATGTCAATTTTGGTACTGTCGTATTCCATATTACTGGCTGATAATAACAGGATAAAGAAATAACGTTAACAATTACTTTTTAGAAACAATATCTATTAAAAAGTTTAAAAAATTTGAAAATTTTTTGGTCTCGCAGCGATTGATTGCTTTTTTTTCTAGCAATTTCTACACGCGGGAGTTTGAAAAAAACATGACGTGCGATGCGTCTCCCCCTTTAAAGGAGGTGGAGCAGTTTGATACTTTTTTATTTCTCTAACGTTTTTTTAAGTTTGAATTTGCTTCACGATCAGGGTTTTTTTCTATTGTTCTTATGCCTCATCGTCAAGGAAATTCAACAAAAAAAGGTTAAAGAACTAAAAAAGTATCAAAGGTTCCGCGAATGTTTGTCGCAAAATGTTTCTTTTTTCGAATAATAAATCACAGATTTTTTGCTACAGAAATTTTTATGATATGGGTACCTTGTTTTAATTTGAAGTTCAAAGATTGTAAACTAAATAGTTTTTTTTAAAAAACACAACATGCATTATTTATCTCTAATCAATAAACAACAACAATAAATACACATAAGCTATGCAATATTAGCACCAATTGAAGCAGCCGCATTTTTCAGCGTTTCTTCTAAATTGCTTTGTACTGCACCACTTGCTGGAAGTTGATAAGGTGTTTTGAAATAACTTTGAATTGTTTGTTGTGTGGCAGGAAGCATAAGGGCAATTTTACCCGTCTGAACAATCTTAGCTGCACCAGTTCGATAATTTTGTAAAACAGTTGCATCATTTTGTGAATCGGCAATTGGTTGAGCTTTAATCCAATTTAATCCAAATTGAATAAATTGTACGGCATTATTATGGGCAAAAGTCCACATCTTTTTTAATGCGGAATTGATATTTTTTCTTTGAGTTGCAGTTGGAGCTTTATTTGAGATTAGAATTGGAAGATTTGTTAGAAGCACATTGTAGGGTTTGAACATTGGACCTGAAAGGGAATTCCCACGTAAATTGATCTATGAACTGGTTTTTAATCTTTACGGATTAAAAAATGGATATTGTTTTAATGGGCAAAAAAGGTTAATTGATTAGTGACGATTTAACTACTATTTTAATTGGTCGTTAATTAGTTTGGAGCTGCTGTTTTAGACAGCTTAATAGCCGAATTCTTTTGAGCCAGCTGCTTCTGTTATCCCAGCCCTTAACGAATTAAAAAAGTCGGCATCTTTGCTTGTTTATTTCATGAGCTAACAAATGGCCAGGTTTTTCGAAACAAAACACTAAATTATTTTTATGCAAATCTTTAAAAAAGGCATCAAAGAAAATCCGCATCTTTTGACTGAAAAAAATTTTTTAAGAAGCTGTTTTTTAAAAAAACATAAAAAAGTTTCTCGAATACAAAAATTTGTCCGTTTGAAAAGAGAAAGTAGGACTTCATTTATTAGTTTCTTTATCAAAAATTTGGTAAATTGGGATTAATTAAAGCTTGCTTTTTTATTGGCTCAGAAAAAAGACAGCTCCAATGAATCTTGACTTTGAATAACTTTTAAAAGAAAAATGTTGAATGAAACATTTCAAAAACGCCTCTATCAAATCATAAAAATCCTTTGATCTTTTGCCACCGACAGCTTTTGTTTCTACTGTCTTAAAAATAAAATGCGGGTTTCGTCATTGACGTTTACAAATAAAAAATCGATTACTTACCACCTTTATTCAAAACTTTTTTCAACGATGGAATTTTCTTGAAGATTGCTTGCTTTGTTGCGGTATTCAAATTTTTGACTTTTGTAATATATCCATTTGCTTCAGCTACCGTAATATTTTTACCCGACAATGCTTGCGCAATTAACCCTGAAGCAATTGACTGAATTTGAGTTGGAAAAGTGTTGACAATATTTGTGACAACTCCTTGAAGGCGTGTTTGCGCAGTTTTATCCGTCAAAGCTGCCATTGCTTTATTCAAATTTGCATCAGCAGTGCAGGTTTGTTTGAAATAGGTGACAACAGCGAAAGGATCTCCGGTATTTGTTTTGGCTGCAGAAATTGCGCCGTTGATATTTGTGAGGAAACATGTAAAAGATGAAATTTCTGCAGAAGGAACATATTGAAGAATTGTCGAAATTGCAGGATCCACTAAAATTGGGGTTTAAAAATTAAAAAAGTATTCCTGTTATTCTATGTACCAAGGCCGTATTTAGAAGAGAGCATCCGGTACCTGTGCCCCCCAAAATCGAGAAAAACCTTTGATCTTTTGCCGCCACCATGTTAAGGCGCAAAAGATCAAAGGGATGCCCCTTCCACAACGGAATTGCCCCCCCCCCCCCAAAGTTTTTCCCTAAGGCTATGTACAGTTAGTGCAAACAATATTTTTTTAAACTCAAGAATGAAAAAATTAAGAAAAATACTGTAAGAAAATTTATGCAAATTTTCCATAATTTCCACAGAAAAGCAACAATTATTTGCTTAGTTTTGAATTTCAATATTTGGCTACTTTAAATACCCTAAAAACTTACAACTTCCACCCCGTTTAAAATAATCAACCAAAATTGGTTGGGTCATCTGATTTTGGATTACTGTAATGATCTTCTTTGTTGCGGCATCGATTGCAGCTTGAGAACATTGAAACGAAATTAAAGCAAGTAAAAAAATACTCAAAGAAAACCGCATTTTTGTGCAATGGAGAGAGAAAAAATGAGACAATGAAAAACTTTTTTGTTTTTGTTTAAAAAGGGGATTTGGAAAAAAATTGTGACTACGACGACATTTGTAATCCCTTTTTGAGCTATGAATTGTTGTATTTTTTACCAAAAAATCTAATTGAGAAAAAACTTGGGTATGCGAAATAACAAAAAAGCATCAATGATCTGTGTTTTCTGCAATGGTGTGTGTTTTGTACAAATATCAGTTACAAAAGGTAATGATGTATTCAGCAATTTAAAAAGAAACGAATTTCTGTAGCTTGAAACAAAATCGATAATTATTCTAATAAATGAGGCATTTTAGTTATGTTTTTAAACACAGTTAAAATGCCAGATTTTTTAAAATTTAATTTTTGGTTCGTTTCGTAGTATTGTACATTTTTAATAATAAATGAATCTCTGTCATAAAAATCTGAATCTCTAGGTAGACCGAAATTACATTATGAAATCAAGATAGTCATCCAGGTTAATAAGAATACTTAAGAAGATATCTAAAAAATTCAAAACACTGTTCTTGAATTTCAGAAAAGAATAAAAATGATTCGATTTAGACAAAACATACTTTTAACCCTTTTTTTGTCGAATTCGGAGATCACATCTTTTTTGATCTTTATCTCGCATGCATTATTCAAATTTGATGAGTTAATTATTTTTGCATAATGGTGGTTTATCTTCGATTGTTGTCGATAGAAAAAGAGAGAGACAACGAAAATGGCACATTTGAGTTTGGTTTTAGATTCAAAAGAACAAACTTTAGTGTATTTTTTGGATGTAAAAGATCCAATGCTAATCATCTTTTTTTTATATACTATTAATAAATTTACAAACAATTCCACAAAACGTTTTTTTTAATTGCTTTTCGCTTTTAACTAGACTTAAAATACCCGGAATGAACAACAAAATATTTTAAAAAAAATTTTTATTGAATCTTACATCCAATACAATAAGAATTTGAAAATACAAGGATGGGTTCCAAAAAGGACCTAAATTAAATTTAAAAATTTTCTAGTCATACTCAAAAATAATTATAAAAAATTCAAAGGAGGATGTCTCGATCAGCAAAAAAACCTTATAAATGATTCAATTTTGGCACCTCTTTCATTTTCCAACTTTTATCGAAATCATAGATCAAATCTTTTTTGATCTTTATCGTACATGCATCCCTCGAATGTGATGAGTTAATTATTTTTGCATAACTTTGATTCACCTTTGACCTGTCTGGGAAAGAAAAGAGAGACAAAAATAATGGCAAACATTTGAGTTTGGTTTTAGTTGCAAAAATAGGAAGAAATAAAAAAAGAAAGAAAAGAAAGAATGTTCGTCTCAAAATGTTTTTTTTTCATAAATAAATCATCAAAGATTGTTTTTTTCTATCAAGGCCGTATTTAAGGGATAGGGCTTTTTTTCGACATCTGTGCCCTCGCCAACAGCGAGAAAATTCTTTGATCTTTTGCCGCTGCTCTGTTAAGGCGGCAAAAGATCAAAGGCATGCCCCCTAAAATGAAAATGCCCACCTCAAAATTTTTTTTATCCCTACGGCCTTGGTTCCGATTATGATATCTCATTTTTTAAGAATTAAAATTAAAATATGAGATTGAAGAATCTCATATTTTAAACTTTGCATAAAAGTACATTTTTTAAAGTTAAAGTAAAGATTAAAACTTTATAAAGTTTTTTAAATAATCGTATTAGAAAAATTGTAGCTGTTACCCTGAAATTTAGAGTTACAAAACTATTGTATTTTATTATTTTCTTTCGAAACTATTTTTTAATGTTGATATAGATATAATAGAACTTGAAATTTTATTCTTAAAATTTAAATCAAAGTTTTTAACAATAATTTCAAACAAGTTGAAACAATGATAAAATTTGATCAAAGAATTTACGGCTATAAATAAAATACCCCTATTAAATCTTTTTAATCCATTTGTCTCCAGGTTATCATTGAATCGGTTGTTTGTCGCCAAGGAAAAAGACATTGACATTCTTGAGTTTGCAAACACCGAGCCATAAATTTTTTGCCTTTTTCAGAGTTGTTAAGTTTTGATTCACAAAAATCTGTGCACGATTCTTTGACGCATTTTGCTGATCTGATTGCTAAAAAATTTGATTATGCTAATTTCTTTGGTTGTTTTTAGTAAATAAAGATTAGATCTTAATACATTGATTGATTTTTTTAATTTAAAAAACTGTACCTCTAGTTGGAGATGATAAATCTTTCATTTCATTAGCATAAAGAACAAATGGCATTAAAATAAGAAATAAAACAAAACAAATTTGCATTTTTTAATCAAAACTTTAAAGTTAATAAATTTAATCAGAGATAATTATAACCAACTACCAATGTAAGTAATCAACAGTCAATTTATAGTTTTTTAAACAAGTTTTTTTGTTTATAAATGTCAATAATTGACGCAAATTTTTTGTTCTTTAATCGCTGATAAATGGTTTCAAAAATCTTAGTTGATTGATTAATTTGTGCATAAAAGAATGTTCAACTTTTTAATTAATATGAAAAAGGCGTTTTTTGATTTGCTTTAATTTTTTCTTGTTTATTTATAGAAAAACTTTTTCTCAAAATTTTAAAAACCTAAATGAATCATGATAAATAACCTGAATAACTAATTTTTACAGTATGCGCTAAAAAATGAATAACATCGATATAGTGGTGTAAAAATATTATATAATTTTATTACTGTATGCTACAATTATGTCATTGAAACAAAATCAATATTGTTAAGGATACCTGTCACAATTACAATAATTAGCATAAGCATCATCGATATATCTTTTATTACAAATAAATTCAGCCCGTTTGTTACAAGATTAGTAAAAAATTGAATTCAGTGGTTACTTTTATATTATAAAAAGTTTACGGAAACAAAATATTAAATTCAAAAAATTAAAATTTTATGTACAAGATTTACAATTTAGAAAAAGCACAATTGTTCATGTGGTCTGCATTTTCTTGTTGTAGATGCAGGTGGAGTTTCAGGTGGTTGTTGGGTTACTGCTGGAGTTGGTTTTCCACCTTCTGTGGGTGGGGCAGGAGCTTTGGTCGTAACACCAGCCGTTGGTGGCTTGGTACCTTCAGTTGTTGCAGGAGCTGGAGCGAGTGTAGTTGGTGCAGCACCGGTGGCCCCACCAGTTGGTTGTGGTCCACCACTTGATTCTGCTGGTGGTGCTGGTTTTGTGGTTGGGGCATCACCAGTTGGTTTTGGGCCTTCTCCAGTTACACCTGAAGAGGAACCCTCACAATCTGCTTCACTGCTTGTTATAAAATCTGTGATTGTTTTGATAAGTTTTTGAAGGACTTCATCATCTAATCCCAAATCACCTAATCCAAGGCCACTAAGATCAAGATCTCGTTTTCGTCGAATCAATCGAGGTGCTCCTGTACTATCCCCAGTATCCCCTGAGGAGCTTTCACAATCCTTAGTAATCATATCAGTAATCTTTTTAATCAGATCGATGATAGTACTTGGATCAAGCCCAAAACCATCCAAAAGACCACCAAAATCAAGGTCTCGCTTTTTTCGAATTAATGGAGATCCAGGAGGAAAGTTTAAAGCATCATTGGATTTTGGGATATCTTGAAAATCGGTATTTTTTATTTAAAAAATTTGCATAAGCAAAACTTACTTTTTAGATGTGCCAGTAAAGCATCTTTATTTAAAGCTCGTTGACTTGAATAAGCAATACAAAATGTCACAAAAATAGTTGCAATAATAAAGCTTCTCATTATTTTAATTTTGAACAAATACAAAAATGAATGACTGATTTGTTCAAAATTTCCCAGCTTTTAAGGACAATTTTTTGTTTTGCTTGGAAAAAAAAGATGATAAAAATTATTGAAGCTGTTTTTGTTTTTGTATTTTTTTCTTTTGAAATCTTGTCTGATAAAGTTATCAGTCTTCCTGTTTATAAAGCATAAAGCATCAAACACCGATACTCAATAAAATTAAGATTCTTATCATCTTTCTTAATTTAAGAAAGATGTTTTTAAAGCATTTTTTAATTATCAATTTTACCAATACCGTATAAAAAATTATGCCACTAAAGATTTAGAGAAATAAAAAATTACTCAATTAAGATTAATAAAATAAAGTAACATCTACCTAAAAATATTGTCTTTATTTTTTTAAAAATTAATTAAAGATAATGTTTTTGAACAACATGTTTATTTTGACGTTCTTCAAAACTAATAGCTTACTGATAACAAAAAAAGAAGAAACATCACTTTTTTTTAAAAAAGTTATTTTTTGTTTTATTTGTTTTTTGCTAAAATGATTGTTTGTTTTTAACAATTTTATTGATGATTTTTAATGTTTCAAAGCAATTGTTTATGTTCCAAAAAACTACTAAAAATACAAAATATAGCAGCAGCAGCTAACTTTTTTTCAACGTAGAAAACAGTTACCCTTTTTCGTGCTAGGAAAAATGGAGAAAGAGAAAGTTGCGTTTTTCAAAAAATTTATAAACCAAAGCTTGAATATTTTAAAATATTCAAGCTTTGGTTTTTTTCTAAAAACTTTTGCTTTTATTTATCCTTTTTTTATCTTGGATTTATCAAATACTATTGTAATCTCCACTTCATTAATCTAATACCACAGCAGCTGCTGCTACAAAAACTTCTTCAACTTCAACAAAAATGGAAGAAATAAATCTTCAAGAAATATTTAAACTTGCTTTTGCTGGTGGTCGACTTGAAACTTTTAAGAATTGGGGTTTTGATAAAAAGAAGAATCCTATATGCTCTTCTGTTAATGTAAGTTTGTTTTTATCATTCTATTTGTTCATTTTTCGGGTAATTTGTATTCTAGTAAAAAATCTAAACATTCCCTCACATTTTTCATCTTAGTAAAAGCTTAATGATCCAAATTATTACATTATTTGATGATCATTACATTTTTTTAGCTTGCCAAAGCTGGTTTTATTATGAGTCATGAACATAAATGTACTTTGTGCCCTTTCACGGGAAAAAGTCTTGAATGGGAAGATGAAACTGAAGATCCATTGTATGTTATTTATATTTCTTTAAAACTGTATAATTTTTATATTGTTAAATTTCATTTTCAGTTCTGAACATCGTGCACATTGTAGAGGCTGTGAATTTGTTGCAGTAATGGATAAAGAAGAATCTGAATGGACAATTGAAGATACATTTCCACTTCTGGCTGCATTAGCCACTCAAGCTCGGGTATGTTCTTTTATGGTAATTTTTCGTGAACCTTGATTTTATGCGATGCACCTTGAGTTTATGCGATCCAAGAGACTTCGATAAAATCGCATAAGGGTCTATGCAGATCTTACATAAGCAGAATATCCAAATTTTTCAAGCCTAGCCGCCTTTGTGTACTATGAGATTTTTTTCTTTGATCTTTGCCGAGTTTAAGGGGAACCATAAGATTTACCTTACCTCACATTAAATAGCTTACGTAAGATCTGAAAAAACCCTAAGATCGAACTTTAACTGTACCTTTTTTTGCTATTCTCATACACTAATTATATATTTTGTTTCAGCTCAAACAACTTAACAATTGGAAAGAAGAATGTGAAAGAAGTTATTCAAAGATTGAAGGCCGCTTAACTCCATATATTCCTAAAAATTCTGTTGCTGATGATGAAGAAGAATAATTCAATTTTTTATTTTGCAGTGAATCTTTTTTTGTAAGTGTTCTTTATTTTGTCTGTGTTTTTTGATAAATTTTGTGATACAATTTTTTTGCTTGAAAGTAGTTTTATTTGTTAACTTTGTATTCGATATTTAGTATATTTATTTAATTAATTAAATAATTAAAATAAGTTGTTTTTTACAAAACGGTGCTACTACGGTACTAAAAAAATGTCAAATAGATAGCTTAAAACCCACGTGATTCTTTAAACAAGTTAATTTTCAATGACTTTTTTGTTTGTTTAATATAGTGTATTTCTTATTTTTTTCTTTTGTGTTCACAAAAAAACGAACACGTAATTTTTTTCAAAGATCTTTCCCTTCTTTTTAATATTTGTTTAAGCTACAATTTAGTTATTTTTTGTCAGTGAATCATTTGAAGAAGAACAAATAAAACTAAACTTTAAAATTTGTTTTTTGTTGGTTTTTAACCGAGTAACAACTAATTCAAGATTTTCAAAAAAGAAGCTTGTCATTAATTTTTGCCAAAAAAGTAAGTCAAGAAGCACTTGTTAGAAAAATCACATAGGTTTTATTAGTTTTTTCAAGAAAATATTTGTTGCATGATAAAAAAAGGTTTATTTTTAAGCTTATAGAAATATGATGTTCGACAACATTGTTTTTTTTAAACTTAAATTCTTCCTGAAAAAAAAACATTGTTTGTGTTTGTGAAAATGAGTCAAAAAATTATTTCAAAATTGACAAAGTTACGTGTTTTTTGTTGTTGAACCAAAAATTACAGTAATCCTTGAAAAAAACTGATAGGTGTGTTTAACTAAAGACATGACAAATTTTTTTCACTATTTTCCTGCAAAGTTATTCAATAAAGTTGTATTAAAAACTATAATATCGGAATTTGAAATAAAATTTCTATTTTAATTTGTTTGTGTTTTCTGAACTTTAAAATCACAAGCTGTAAAAAATCAAATTCTTTATTCAATTTTTTGAAACATTTTAAATAAAAAGACAATAATTTTTAAATATTTACAAAAATTTAAATAAATAAAGCTGGAACTGTACAAACGAAAGGCTTCTTAATAAGACAGTAATCACTAATCCATCTACCAGATTCAAGAAGAACTGCACCACATGCGGCATCAGTTCGATTTGCATGGGTGTCATCATTCCAATTTACAAAATCAAAGGGGGTACTGTCAATCCAAGACCATGTGGTTTGAACGATATTACTAAGACCATGCCAATAATCACCACTATTACTATGATCAAAGGCTTTTAAAGCTTCTTCTAAATTGGATAATGTTGATTACTGTAATATGCAAATTTTTTGACTTACGGGTTAAAAACATATTGTCCATCATGTTATGAATGGATATTAAATGTCCGCTATTTTGATCACAAATTTGTTCAGCTTCAAGCCAATATTTATTATCTGTTACAAATAAGTAACAATTGGCGGCATTTGTTGGAGATGAAAGAGTTCCAGCTGGGCATGCAAAATCTGCAGAAATGGTTGAAAGAAAAACAGAGAGAAGAATAAAGGTTATAAACATTTTTTATATTTTGAGTAGATTAAAAAAGACCAGGACGATGCTTTTACCAAAGTTACACTTTTTATTTATACTCAGTTTCTAACACTCAAATGGAAAGAGAAGCAGTGTTTTTTATCAGCGAAAACAAGGACCAAGAAAAAAAAATTGTTTTTATGAAAAAAGAAAGAAAAACAAAATGATGTCTATTTTGAAGCTTATCTTTGGAGAGAATGGAACGCCAATTTTGGATGATTAAAAATTTGTTTATTTTAAATAAACATGTTTTTTGATTTCTGTGTTATCTTTTTTGTACAAAGTCTGTGTCTCCAGAATTAATAAATTATCATATATAGTAAGGCTGTGATGATGTACTGTATTTCCCCGGTTCTATCTTGGAGTCATAACTAGTATTTATTCAGATCCAACATGCATATACGATATAATACAACAATACATAAATGAGAGCGCAGTGGTCACCCGACCACTGCTCTGCCTTTGCTCGCACACTGACTGACTTGGACTGCTTTCTGCCAGTCTTTATCCTCGCGCATGACCTTGTCTGGTGCGCGGGTTACACATATATGGAAATTTTGTTGTTTTTAGCCAAAACTGTATATACTGATTCTTATTTCCTTAAACGGTTTCACAATTTGTTCGATATTTTTTTCGTTCAAATTTTCACCTTTTTTGGCAACTTCGAGATTTACCTATATACATTTGATTCAAAAATTTGCATAAATTCAAGTAAAATTTTTTGTGTTTTTTACATAAATGCTGATATAATGCTGAAAATAATATTTCTGCTAAAACATCTTTCGTAAGATTTGTTTATATGGCTTTATTAGATAGTTTTTAAAAAAAATTCTGATAACAGATTGGAGGAAATTGATATCAACAGTGTCAACAAAATAAAATATCAAAAACAAAGGCAGATTTCAAGAAACAACTCTATTTTTGTCCCGAAAATTGTTTTTACTTTACCATTTAAAAGCATCGCATTTTTGGTATAAAAATAATATTGTTTTTTTTAAAGGACGAGACCCATCGTGAATAAACTTTTTACACGCAACTTTGATTGCAATATCTCGACGCGAAAGCACCTTCATTGGAGCTTGTGTTTTTTCTTCACTGCAGCTGCAAAAAAGGAAAGAAAAAAGCAGCTCCAATGAGTCCCTGATTTTTGTAAAAAAAGTTTATTCACGATGGGTCTCGTCCTTTAAAAAAAATTTTGTTATCTGTTGACATCAAAATTATGAAGAACTTTATTATTTTTGTTTTGTTCTTATTGTTTTTTATGTAAATTTTTCAAATCAAAAAGCTGTCAAAAATGGATATGTATTTGCTGATTTTAAGAATGCAGAAGGTAAAGATTACTGTAATAAGTAATATTTTTAAAAAAACAATTTTCTAGGAGAGAATCAAAAAATCAATAATCCTTCACTGAATCCTCCAGCATTAATTAGAAAGAAGCGAGGGATTGATTTATCTGGTTTAGGATTAGATAATTTAGGATTGGGTGATGATGTTGTAAAAGATTTGATTGGAAAAATTACTGATTTACTTGGTTGTGGTAGTGGTGGACAGGATGATGGAACAAAATTTCAAATAATCATTAATAATGAAGGAAATGGAGACAGAAATGGCGACACTGGAAAAGACGATAGCGAAAATGACAAACCTGAACAACCTCAACCAACTAAAAAATGTGGTCCACATGATCGATTATGTTTTTAGGGGAAAATTGATCATGAGATTTGTACATATATTTTTGTAAATAATTTTTTGAAACTTAATTTTTGTGATAACCGTATCATAAGTTAGATTTTATATTTATGTTTTCTGTTTTTGTATGATTACATTAATTAGATGTAAAACCGCTGAATAAAGTATAAAAAAAACGATGCTTTAAATATCCAAGTTTTGCTAATCTTTTTCTTTAGAATTTTGCCTTAACAGTAACATATGAATTTTTATGATAACAAATTAGCAATCAAATGATTAAAAATCATTGTAATTGTTAAAAAAAGTAACATTTAAAAATGGTATTTGCTTTTGCTTTGTTTTTTGGTATCAAAAAGTATTGAATCATTTATGTTCATAAACTTTAAATGAAAATGACTTTTTTGTTGCTAAAAGCCATTATAAAAAAAGTATCTTGCAACATTTTTTTCTTTTCAAATTGCTTTTTTAAAAGTGATTTTTGTTCATTAAAAATCTGTTTAAAAAATGAAAATGACGGTAAACTTTACCACCATTTTTGATGTTCAAAAACAAATAATTTTTTAGATAATTGCAAAATCCATTGCTCTTTTTGGCATTTGTATTTCTGCTGCTTTGCTTGCTGCTGCAACAGAAACAAAAAATTATTTAATCGTTGGAATTGCAGCATTTTTTATTGCAAATTATGCAATTTTATTATTTTGCATGGAAAAACGTTCACAAAATTGCTTGTTTGCTGCTGAATTATTTTTGGTAAGCACCAAAAATTTGCATATATCTCTGTAAATGCGATTACCGTAACCACAAAACCTATTTTAGAGTTTTAACATAATTGTTGGAATAGCAGGAATTTCAATTTTTGCAACTTCACTGTCCCATCTTCATACAACATTTTTGTTTTTTACTTCGTGCTTAAATCTTGTCGCTTCTCTTTTTGCAATTTTCGCATCCATCATTTTTGATAGAACTTTGAAAGCAATGTTTTTGGAAGAAACAACTGCATCCACAGCATCATTGTGCACAAATGATACAATTTTGGAATCAACTTCTTCAGCAAAAGATTGATCATTTAATGTTTGGAAACTGTTTGATTATCTCAAATTTATTCATGTAAAAAATAAAGTTTAATCAATAAACAATGTTTATTTTTGAGCACTGAATAAATAACACGTTAAAGGAGGATGTTACTTTGACGCATAGAACTCTCAACACGAAAGGAAAAACACGCAACTAAATCCTGATTCAATCAGGGAAAGGCAGAGGAGTTTTCCTTGCGTGGCGGGAGTTCTATTCGTCAAAGTAACATCCTCCTTTAAGCTAAAGCAATATTTACATTTAACAATATGAAGGTTGAATTTCATCAGGAACTGTTACAACTCCAGAAGTAACCCCAGATGTTACAGGTTGAACACTTTCTTCAGAATTGCTGGTCCCATTTGAATTCCCTTCTTTAAAAGCTGCATCAGAATTATGATGCTCATTATGATCTTGAGAGTACATTGGTAAATTACTAAAATATCCAAAATGGTGAGATGTTTCTGCTGAAGAAGTGGGATGTTTAATTAAATGTTTCCTCATGTTATAAAAAAGAATAAATGCAAAAATTTGGAATCCAATAATAATTACAAAAATAATGGCATAAATAAAATAAGGAATTTGCAAATCTAAATTAATCTTTATTAAATCAGATGTTAGTTTAAGTAATTCTTACAACTAAATTTTGAGATGCTATTAGGATTTCTGTAAAGCTGAATTTCATGATAATCATTTATCAGTGCTTGGGATTTTGTTAATCTGTTGTATAACGAAACAACAATAAATAAAACCAGACAAAATATGTTCATGCCCTAAAAAGACTTTCTTAAAATCAATTTGATATGAACAAAAAGAAACCCACCAAAATGATATCAGCAGCTAACAAATATCCAGGTTTGGATTTATTTAATCCAAGTAATCCCAAAACGAATGCCAACAAAAGTGCAATACTCATTGGAAAATAATTCCATGCAAAAATACTTAAAATTAATGAAATACATGAAAATAGAATTCCAATAATTGCAACAATTCGAGCATATTTCTATAAAAAATATTGTATTATTTTGTTCAAGTTTCTGTGACCTACTATAATGTCCATGTTACAGAAATTTAGCAAAATCACATAATTACTTCATTTTGGAGTTAATAAATGGATTGTAAAAGTTGAAAAGGGAATATTTACAGTTGAGACAAATTGGTGATGAAAAACAAGAAAAAATCAATTTATCTTTGATTTTTTTCAGAGGTTTTAATTTTTGAAGAGAAAACAAATGCTTTTCAAGCGATTTTTAACATAAAAATATCTAAAGAAAAGAAACAGTTGTTCTCATTTTTTGAGCTTTTAAAGATCAAATTTGTTTAAATTCAATTAAAATCAAAACAATTGCTTTTGCTTCATTATAGATTCACTGTTGTTACTTGAATTAAAAAAATTCAAGTAACAACAAATTTTATCAAAAAGTGTTGAAAAACTTTTTTACCACTTTACCAAAATAAATAAAATCCCTACAGTAACCCGGTAAGAGTTCTTTTGGATTTGTATTAGAAAAAACCATCCGCTCAAGTTACGGTCAATCGCCAAATTTTTGACGAAAGGGTGATGTTATTTTCAACAAACGAGTTTTTTTGTTGTAAATCAAGAAACACAAAAAAATACATTAAATTACATGAGTCAAAAACTGACGAAAAAAGTGTAATAATTAAACATCAAATGACCACCATGATTGACAAAATGTGTTTTGTTGCATCAGTTTTTTAAAAAAAATATGACTCATTTTTGGATCGCAAGAATTGTCGTAATTAATTATATTTAATAAAAAAATAAGACTTTTGCATCATTAGAAATTATCAAAAACAATGAAATTGCTCTCTCTTTCTCTCTCTCTCTTTTTCTGGTGTAATGAGATTGCTCTCTGTTTTTTCCGGTAAAGTAAATTATCGTCAAATTTTTACGTGTCTAAATTTGGATTTTTATTTGTAATTATAAAATTTTTACAGTAAACTAATGCAAAAGAAAAGATTATTTTGGAAAGACTTTTGAAGAGAAAAAATAAAAGAAGAAAAGTGTTTTAAAAATTACTGAAATGGTTATAGCAAGATTTTTTTATTAAGGCCCTCATTTGGGTTTAATTTAAGTATGCATAATGTTTTCATGAAGCACTTTTTTCTTAAAAGAACAAAATGTAGTATCATTCTTTTGATTGAGGATTCTTGAATTTTATTCTAATTACAAAATCGGAATCGAATTTAAAAGTTTTAATACATTAAAGAATATGGGGCAAATAAGTTTTGTTCAACAGTACCGTATTCTTTTTTTCATGACGAATACCATCAAAAAAGGAACATGTTTTTTTGGTCCTTTTTTGGTTTGTTTTTATTATTGGTTATTTAAACTACACTGTAGTCAACCCCCATAAATAGTTGTTTATTTAAAAAGACAAGTATACTGTATTTTTAGTTTTCCTTTCATGTTTACAAAAAAAGAACACGTAACTTTTTTTAAAGTTCCTTCCATTCTTTTTAATATTTGTTTAAGCTACATTGAAGTTATTTTTTGTGAATCATTGTTGAAAAGTAAATAAAGAACAAAACTTTAAAATTTGTATTTTGTTAGTCTTTAACCGAGTAACAGCTATTTCAAGATTTTTAAAAAAAGTTTTGCAATAAATTTGTTTGTTAATCAAGTAGTAAGCTTAAAATCACTTGTTTAATGAATCACGTAGGTTTTAAATGTTTTTTAAAGAAAACATTTGTTACATGATTAAAAAAGGTTTATTTTAAACTTATACAAATATGATGTTCGTCAACTTTGTTTATTTATTAACTTAAATTTTTCCTGAAAAAATTTACAAAACAATGTTTATCGTTGTAAAAATGAGTCAAAAAATTATTTCGAAACTGATAAAGTTACGTGTTTTTTGTTGTTGAACCAAAAATTACAGTGATCCCCAAAAAATTTCAAAGTAATATTTTAAAAAAGCTAAGATGCTTTTCTGTTTTTTTCATCACTAGAGTAAGTACTTATAAACTTTTTTTTACAGTAGGACTTGA
This sequence comes from Panagrolaimus sp. LJ2414, assembly GCA_024447195.1. Taxonomy (NCBI): domain Eukaryota; kingdom Metazoa; phylum Nematoda; class Chromadorea; order Rhabditida; family Panagrolaimidae; genus Panagrolaimus; species Panagrolaimus sp. LJ2414. The sequence goes on from JAMRXY010000023.1 coordinate 4,950,223, forward strand.
AAATATGTTCTCAGCTTAGCCAAAACTTGCAACAAAAATAATCTGTTAAATGGGAAATTTTAACACAAGTACTATAAAATCCGACAAAAGTGTATACTTTATTTTTTTTGTTACGGTAACTACAAACAAATAATAGAATTTCAATTTTTGTGAATATGATTAAAAAAGTTAGAGTAAATAAGAAAATTTACATAATTTATCAATTCCGAGATGGCTGAACTTGAAGAACAACTTCGGACCCGTTATAAACTTGGTTCAAGTGATCTTGATAATACGAAGGTGGTGAATGGTCATAGTTATATACCTGTTGATTGGCATTGTATTGTGCTGATTGATTTCCATTATAATCTTGTGGGCCCATTGGTGAATTACTGTAAAAGCCATAACGTTGCACAGGTCGTGGTTCAACAAAAGTATCAGGAAATAACGAACATCGCCTCGGGTGTTCCAATAAATATTTCCTTGCTTTTTGAAAAACAACAAATGCAAAAATAAGTAATCCAAAAACAATCATTAAAATAAAGGCAAGAATAAAATATGCAACTCGTAATTCTAAAAAAAAGTTTGATAAATTACTGTAGAAAAAACAGCAATGCTACAGTAATTTGTTAAAAAAAGTAATGCTTACCACTTGTTGAATCACCATTCCAGTCGCTGTAAATTTGATTTTTATGAAAATCATCAAAAAATTCTTGTGGTGCTGCGATGGCAATTATTAATGATGCAATCATTAAAAATCCAACAAGAAAAATGCTAATGCCCTAAAAATGACAATTTTATTGATTTTTAAGGAATCAAAAAAACGCCAGATCACGTCTGAATCAAAAAAAGGAAAAGGCGAATTTTTTCTTTTTCTAACGGCTCGCCCGTTTTTGGCCGACCCGTTGTCTCATTGTGAGTGCGTCCGGTTACAGCCCAAAATGAGTGAAAAAGGCTCGAACCCCGTTGCGCGCATAAAAAATTATTTCTTCAGATTTTAATAAATAACATAATTGTTTATTAATTGCATTATAAAAAAAAGTTATTAGATAAAAAAAATATAATAAAACAATACAGTAATCATCAACAATAAATAAGTACAAATTTAAATGGCATTTTCAATTGCTGTTTGCTTTTCTTGTTTTGAATATTGTTTGTAGGTATCTTTCAATACAGTAACTTCAGCTTTATTTGCAGCAAGAACCCCAGTTTGGAGGATAGCTTTAATCGCAAAGCCAACGGCAGCTTCTTCAGAACCAAGAGTATCAACATCATGATTATTTTCGAGGAATGTTTGAATTTCAGTTGTATTCTTTCCAACAACACGAAATGGACGACTACCGTAATGCATTGTTGCTTCCTGAAAGTAGTTAAATAAGAGAGTAATTAAACAAGAACAAATTAAGATGTAAATAATACATACTTGCATACGTTCAGTTAACATATTTGCGACAGAATTCAGCGTATTCAAAAGGTTTTTGAGCAATTTTTGCTTGTGTTCCATTAACAAGTGGACGAGCATCACCATTTAAACCTAAAAATGACATACTTAATTATATATAGTTCACAGAGATATAACAGATTGGCGTAATCTAAGGATACGACTGTTAGATATCCACTAAAAGTGGATTCTTCACCCAACAAATAAAATAAACAAAGTAGAGCAAAATATATAAAAAAACATACCAGCAAAAGCAGCAGCAATCTTTTCATCGAGTGGAAAAGTTGAATTTGAACTGCTTACAGCTAAAGGATCAACTGCTGCATCTTTTGTGAATAGCACAACACAATTTTGTCCAACAACTCCAACAACAGTATTGTTATTTTCAGCAGCTTTTAAAGCATAATTTACTTGTTTCAACGATCAGCACTAAATTCATTGAATCCCAAATTAAGAGCTGGATGCATTATTGATTCTGTTAGTGGAAGAAAGTTCTAAAAATGTAAAAATATAATTAAATTTTAATTAACAAAAACGCAAAAGAGAGTTAAGTTGTCATGGCCAAAAAAACACAAAAAAAAATAAATAAAACAATAATATTTTTGAAAAGAATGTATTGAAAATTATATTTTTTTATCTAATAACATTTTTTTATAATGCAATTAATAAACAATTATTTTATTTATTAAAATCTGAAGAAATAATTTTTTATGCGCGCAACGGGGTTCGAGCCTTTTTCATTCATTTTGGACTGAAGGCGCGCGCACTCACAACTGCGACAACCAGGCACCCCAAAACGGGCGAGCCGTTAAAAAGCGCAAAAATTCGCCTTGATTCAGACGTGAGATGGCGTCAAAAATGCCATTTTATGCAAATTTTTTATTCGTTAGTTATGGATTTTAAAAGTCTTGGAACCCTAATTAAACCCACCAAAATAATATCAGCAGCTAACAAATATCCAGGTTTGGATTTATTTAATCCAAGTAATCCCAAAACGAATGCTAGCAAAAGTGCAATACTCATTGGAAAATAATTCCATGCAAAAATACTTAAAATTAATGAAATGCATGAAAATAGAATTCCAATTATTGCAACAATTCGAGCATATTTCTATAAAAGTCATTGTATAATTTTAATGTAATTGCAGTAACAAACTCGAATGTGTATACCACAAAACCGATTTGAAAATCCCATTTTTCCAGCTTTTTCTGAGATATGAACACGGAAAAATAAGTATTGTTAAAATCAATAAAAAAAATAAAAGTGTTTGTTTCATTTTATGGAAGTGGACGAAAAAACAGCCATTTGTTTTTGTTTTGATTGAAGCAATAAAAAAATTGATAAAGAATTAACTGATTATTTTTTAGTAGTGTCTTCACATGGAAGAATGAAAAAAAAGTATTCAAAGTACAAAGTACATTTCCTTTATTGTTTTTTTTCTGAGCGGTAAAACATCCTCATCTATCATAAATGATTGTAATTCGATTTAAATATTTTCAAAAGGACAACATTGATACTGTAACTTTTTTAATATTTGAAGCACATATAAAAATGTAAATAGAATGATGTCAAGAAAAGCTATATTTGATACCAAAAAATTACATAAATTCTTTTGTTTTCGTCTATCTGATGATGTTTGAAATATAATAAATTATTATAACAAGCAATGAAAGAAATCTTATTCTTCATCATATATTCGACAGCTTACTTTCAGACGACATTATTTGACAAAATTTGGAAAGCTTAAAATAGTCTAAAATTATTCATTACCTGTAAAAAATTTTTCTTTTAAATTCGTAAACTTAAAAGGCTTCATTCTTTACCTAGTTTCAAATACATCAGTGAAAAAAATGGAGAAACTTTATAACATAATTTCATACAATGTTTTCCAAAGAGTACTGTATTTTTTGTTTAATTATACTGTAGTGAGTTCCGTTAAAATTCTTAAATAATGAAATAACAGCTTGACTCATTTTAAGTAAACTTAACAAATATTCTTGTGTTTTATAACGACAGAATTCAAGTTCAAAAACAAACAAAGTAGACAAACGTGATATTTGTTAAAGCTTTAAAAATAAATCATTTTTTCATGTAACAAATATTTTTCATAAAATAATATTTAAAACCTACGTGATTCATTAAACAAGTGATTTTTAGCTTACTTCTTGATTAGCAAACAAATTTATTGCAAACACTTCCTTTAAAAATCTTGAAATAAATTTAACTCGGTTATAAACCAACAAAATACAAACTTTAAAGTTTTGCTTGTTTTATTTGTTTTTCTTCGAATGATTCACCGAGAAAAAAAACCCACTATATTGTAGCTTAAACAAATATTGAAAAGAATGGAGAATTCTTTGAAAAACGTAAAGTGTTCTTTTTTGTAAATACGAAAGAAAAAAGAAAAAAATACAGTATACTTGGGCCCAGCTTGGGGGTTTTGAAAGAAATAACATGGGTGTTGACTAGAGTGTAGTTTAATAATAAAAATAAATCAAAAATGGACCAAAAAAACGTGTCCTTTTTTGACGGTATTCGTCAAGTAGAAAAAGAATACGGTACTTTTAGGTAAAAATATTCTTCTCCCATTTAGAATGCTTGAATCAGGCCTTCGTATTCAAAGTAACCTGGCAATTAGAAGAAAAGCGAAAAATCCTCAAAAAAACATGGTGAAAAGTCTTTTTCACAAATAATTCTTCCCTTTGTTTTGGTTTACTGTAGAAATTTTTAATTACCAATTAAAAATACAAATCTAGACATGTGAAAATATGACGTTAACTGCCTTCACCGGAAAAAGAAGAGAGAGCAATTTCACTGTTTTTTGATAATTTCTATGATTACAATAGTCTTTTTTTTATTAAGTATAACTAATTGCGACAATTCTTGCGATCCAAAAATGAGTCATATTTTTTTTAAAGTTTGATGCAACAAAACAAATTTTGTCAATCATGGTGGTCATTCAATGTTCAATTACTACACTTTTTTTCGTCATTTTTTGTAATTGATCACTTTAATGAATTTTCTTGTGTGTAGTTTGATGTATGATAAAAGAGTTGATTCTAATTTATTGTATTGTTTGTTTAATTTATTTTGTGGTGTTCTATTTCTTGTTCATATTATATTTAATTTCAAAATGTGTTCGGGCATGTAAATAAATAATTAATTAATAAAACATTTGCCTTTTTTGTATTTTTGTAACATTTAAAGAGCATTTATCTTGGAATTAAGTATACTGTAACTTTAAAAATTTCAGAACTCCAGATTCCCGAAGCTGCAGCCGGTAACATTTTTATGTATGTTTGTTTGTGACCCAAACAAAGTACAATATTTGGTCGGAAAAAGCTGGGGAATCAATGAAGAATCTTTATTGAAAAAACATAACCAAAATATTGCAAGTTTGAAACAAAAAAATTATTTTTACACATTGTTTTTATTTCAAATAAAAGCTTTGCAAAATGCCTGCTAAAATTTTTAAATATAAAAAAACAATATAGTTTACAAAAAAATTTATTTTTATGATTTTTAAAATACAAACAATCAACTTAAGTTCAGTAAAAGTTAAAAAATCTGACATCTCTGATTTCGTAAAAAATATTATTTTCAAGTAACCAAGCGTTCTTACAAAATAAATTACGTGATGTAAAATCAAATACTTAGCATGTCAAAAGTTAAACAAATAATTTAAGACAAGATTTTGTTATTTGAAAAAATAACTGGGAGGAGTCAAAGTAACCAACTATTCCTTTCCGTTATAGATCTTGACTCATCAATTGTCGTTGCAAGTCAAGAAAAAACGGTAAAAACGTTAAATTTGTAAAAGTAAATAACATCAATCAAATGATTTTGGAATATTTGACTTTGGCATCTGATGTCATGTTACGCAATACCGACGCTGACTATTTGGGAGGAAATCTTGAATCAACATCAAACAAGTCTGTTTGAAAACTGTTACACTTCTCAAAAACCGGTAAGTTTTAAGTTTGTAAATGTAAATACGATCAATCAGATGATTTTAGAGTATTTGATTATGGCATCTGATGTCATGTTATGTAACCAGGAGGAGTCGAAAAGTAACGAACTTTGTATTCCTATGAAGATCTAGAATCACTGGCAAACAGAGAAATTCTGTATGAAAACTGTAACACGTCATGAAAAGAAGTAAATTTTAAGTTTTTTATTGTACAAAGTTTTTAAATGTAAATAGAATGAATCAGATGATTTTCAGGTTTTACCTTCGCCACCTGATGTCAGTCAGTGTGGCAATAGCAGAATTCTACAGAATCTTGGAGTATATAAGATACAACGATGTCTCTTATTTTCAACATTTTAAATAAATCCTATCCTGATTTACAATGGCTTTTAACAAGAAGGTTGTCTGTATTGTAGCTCTTTTCTTGGTTTCTCATTATGGTGTCATCAAATTCGCCAATGCTCAACGTTTGTAAAAATTATTAAAAATTTAAATATTAAAATGTTTTAGCTTCATGCTGTTATTCAATTCCTAATCAAGAAGTTGAAAACAATGATCTCGATGCTACAGCAGGGCAACCTGAAGACTGTTGTGACTTTTGTTCATCTCGAGGTGGTTGTGTTGCTTACGTCTGGAACAATACTAATGGAGGGGCGTGTTTTTTTAAATCGGCAACTGGGCCTACTGTTCCTAAAGCTGGTGCTATTCTCGGCATTTCGTGTGATTAAGCAAAATAATCCAGTACAGGTATTATGATTATCTTTTAATTTTGAGCTGCTTTTTTAAACTCATTGGTTGATCAAATTCATTTTTTATCTTTATTACCCCAAAAGGTGTTGAAGTGCTCAAAAAGATAGTTTGTGTTTGTGAGAAGTTATCTCTTATATAACAGCAAAAAATTCTAAATTTCACTTTTGCAAAAAAACAGATTTCATGTTATGATTCAAACCATTTTTTAGACGGAATCAACTTATTAAACTAAAAATATAACCTAAAAAAGTCTGTGTGCTGCAAGTTTTACATGAAAACATAAATTTTTAATTCGTTTATATTTCCTATGTTGTCATTTGATTTTTATTTCTAATATTTTGTCATTTATGTTTTCCTACTAAATAAAGTTTAATCATTTTTTTATGGTAATAAACAACATTAAAATTATAAATATTCGAAAAAATGGAAATATGCTTATTCTATTTTTTATTAAGCTGCACTCTGGCACAGTGTTCCAACATTTTTGAAACATTGCTGCCGACGCTAGCGGGGATGATAAAGTGAAAAGTTCAAAGGGCGCCGCCGGCGGTGGCGACGAGTTAATATTGCTCTGGCAGTTGTAAAAGCAAAAAACAGATCTGTTTCGATTTTTGCTAAAAATACAACACATATTTTGAATGTTTTTGAAATTGTTGTACCAATACTCCATTCAATACGACGGAACACTTTGTATTGTTTCAACAAAGAATAAACACCCGCAATATTCTTGTAGTGTTATCCCATGGTAAACGGATACCTTTGTGTTTTCGAACACAAAAACTTCGCCTTTGTGATTTACACTAAAAGCCTTCATTTATATTGCAAACGGTAGTTTTTAGCAAACCTAAAATTTCTGTCAGCAGTCTCAAAATACACAATTGAGTTCACTTGAAAATCCAGAACTGTAAACTTTATCTTAACTTCACCAACAGCGTACACCATAAAAGGAGGTGTGTAAGGACTGCATTGTTTTCTTCCGTAGTTTACTGTTGAAAAAAGGGACTGATAAGGCATGTTCACAATTTTTTCTTCAAATGGAAGTTTATTCAATCTAAAATCATTTGCATCCCTCTTTTTAGTGAAGTGTATTTAAATCGCTTACGTAAAAGTTAATTGAACCGTAGTGTGTTCCGGAATTTTCACTGTATACACATCTGACACGATTTTAATATTTTCCCACATTGTTAATGTTTTTGAACTAAAAATTTAATGATTCAACTAAACTATCATATTACGCTTTGTAATGTTTTTTGAAATTAGCTTGCTAGATTATAAAAAATTTACTTGAATTCCAAGAAAAGAGTTTTTTGTCTTGCACCAACAAAAATTTGAACGTTTGCTGTATGATTATTTGTAAAAATATTGGATAAGGTATAAATATTTTCAGATTCTTTTAATATTGTTAGAAAACATTCACCATCAGTGGACAGCATAGCAACATGGGAAAGGTTACCTTGTATAAAAAATATGCTTGAATTGAACAGACAATGTTTTGGATTCCCTACAAAAGTTCCAGTACGCACGTTTTATTATAAAGCAGAACATACGAGTAAGAGTAAACGTGTTATAGCAGCCGTTTAGTTTTTTCCACGAATAAATCGCAGGATTCCAATAATATACTATTTTCTTTGCTTTACTGTGACATTTATACAGAAGATCTGATAATTCACTAAAAATGATATCCGGTTATATTAGAGATTACCAATGAAACAAAAAAACTAAAGCGTCCGCTCTGTAGCCATACTCTGCACATAGTAGTGGTTAAAAGTTTTATCATAGCATATGCGATTAGCACGTGTGTTTTAAAAATAATAATAATTAGAGATGGGCAAGCCAAAAAAAAGTTCGAAAAAAATTATTCTATTTTTCTTTCTATGTACTTTAAGACGTGAATAAACCGAAAATAAGATTAAAAAAATTATTTATAATAGTTAAAATGCCGATATAAACGTTTTAAAATTTGGCAAAATAAAAGTTTTTGGTTGAAAAAAAAGAAAAGGGAACACTTTTTCCCAAAAAAAATTATGCGCAATTTCGATTTTTCGTTATTGTAACCATAAAACTGTCAAAGAAAGAAAATGAAAAAGTCTTCCCTGTTTATCTCTAATAATAATATCATTCGCAGTTTAATATGCCCCCTTTTAATAATCTTTTCAGGCATTAAATCAAAGAGCTCTTATATGAAAATTTCCTCATTACCTGCTTTTTATATTTCTATACTTTTAGGCTTTGTTTGTATTTTACCCCAAACAATAAAATGAAAATGGATGTTTAAATTACCAAATTTAAGTTATTTTTGTAACAACAAAGACTGAGAAATTTTTAAAGATCAAACAGTGATGCTTTTGTGATAAAGCGGTTATAGAATCTATGGATACTCAACAGGGACAAGCGGAATCGAAACTTTTGCTCCGGAACGGAATGAATCTGCACCGAAAAAACCAGTGACGAATTCGTAACTTCAACCATCACCGCGGTGAGAAAAATTCTCTCACCAGTGAAAATTCTGCTTTTATTTTTAACTCAACGTAAAATCAAACAACGATGTTGGCGCCAATTTGAGTTTTCATTGAAAACAGATAAAAAAAATAATAATCATTTGAAAATTTGAAAAAATAAATAAACCAAAAGCTTTCAATATTTAACAGTTTATTCCGGATTCCGCTCCATTTTTTTTGACCGGAACAGAATAGGAACGGAATTTTTGCATTAGTGCAAAAAAGTAGCGGAATCGCGGTCATAACGGAATCCGGAACGGAATTCCGCTCCGCCCTGATACTCATGTCGCATAAACGTTTTTTAAAACCGAATAGCATTTTTGGATGAATGATTTAGTTAATATAAAGTAAGTCATTCAACTTTGTATGAAGAAAACATAACCCATACCATTCATTGAAATTAATCTGCTTGTAAAGTTTTTCAGTATAAAAGAATTTTTTGTTGCATCCTCGTAAGTTGTTTCCAGAAACAGTAATTGAATAATTTTGTAATATCTAAAACATTGTTTTTTCTGAATGTCCAAATATGCTCTTCAAATCTAATTCAAATGTTGGCTCGTCTTAATTCAATTTTTTGAAAAAACTTCTCCGAAAAATAGAATGTAGGAAAAAATTACAAGGCTTTCTTCAACTTCGATTACTGCAAATGGAATAACGGACTGATCGAGGACATAATAGGGCGCATCAATTGTTAGAACAATAGAAACTGGTACTTCAGACGCTAAAATGGTGGTATTGTAAATTTAGAAGACATAAACAAAAAAACATACAGTTAAATGCTTCAATGTTGAATGTCGCAGTTTTTAAAACTCTTGACACACTATTTACTTCAATGATGTTTAAATTTTCAGAACTCAAATAAACTTCCCCATTGCTATCAAATCTAAACCTACTTTAGTGAATATTGATCAGGTTGGCACAGCTTACTTGTTATCTTGAGTATTAAAAACGAGGATGTTGTTTGAGAAAGTCTTAATGTAATCAATGTCGGAATAATTTTTGGCGTAAATTATTAATAAAGTATATGGACTAAAACAGGGTTCAATCTAAAATAGTTTTGGATTGAGAGTGCTTTAAAACATGTTTAGCGATCTTAAAAAAGGATAATTACTTGAAAAAAATTAACGATTTTGAAAATACAGTCGAACCTCGTTATTACGTGCCTCGTTGTTACGTTTTCACATTTTGCCAATCGCTTCTGGGCTTATATAATATTTAAATTTTTTCACAATCCATTAGAGTATGGCCTAGATAGGTCACAGTCTTAATTTTGGGCAAAAACATGCACTTCAGAAAAAGTTCTGGACACGAACCTCGTTATTACGTGTTTCCCTTCGACAACGTAATAACGAGGTTCGACTGTATTTTATATTCTACCAACCGTGAACACACATTTTAAGTGTGAACAATCATAAATGCTGTCTTGCATAACAGTGTGTGCAGTACTGTTACAGAGAATTATTGGATCAGAACAGTGACATACTAAAAAAACATTGCTTTTTTTAACACAAATTTTTTTGAATGTAACACAAAAATATCAAATGAATTTAGCGCTTACCGTCTTTGAGAAAAGAAATAACAAAACCGGAGGCTTGGAAACTGCCGTCACTTTCGAATTCAAAAACATAATTTCTCGCTGATCCATTTGTACTTGATTGAAGCAAGAATTGTGAACCACGACTTAATTCAAATGAATAATCACCGTCTGAATAAATCAAATAATCAATTGATTTTTCAATGCTCAATTGATCAACTGTGCCCAAAAAAGTTGTTCCTTGGTTTACGACAATATTGAAACTGCAAAAATAATTATTCGGATATCCATATTTTAAATTTGCAGCCGAGGACCATGTAAAATTTCCCGGATTTTCAGTAATAAAACAATTTCCATTTCTTTTTGAAACATTATTTTTTACGATCGTTACATACGCAGAGAACTCCACATCCTGTGAAGACCAGGCACCATATTTCGATAATTCAATTTTAGTGTAGTTATCAACATTGTAATATCCGTGACTTATTCTTCCGCTTCTTTCGCTTAAAATTTAAATTTGAAGAAAAAATAAATTTAGAATATTTTAATTTAAAAAGGGTTTCTTTAAAGCTCAATTTTTGAGAATTTCACGCCATTTGAAAAGAAAAAAATGTCTTTCAAAAAAGCTATAAAGTGGTTTTTTTTTAGGTAAAATTGCTCCAGAAACATGTTTTTTGGGTCGTTTCTGTCCTAAGCGGCCTCGTTTTTAATATGCAAATTTTTTGGAGTCAAAAATGAAAAATCGCTATTTGTGCCAAGCTTTTCTCAAGTTTATCAAAAATCAGGCTTTAAATGACTTTTGAATGTATTTAAAAGCTTTCAAATTTTATGAAACTCGATTACTTACTTTACTAGTAAATCAGTTGAATTAACGATTCGAAATTTTGTAGATTGAGAAATATTAAATTTTTGGATGACAACTTTCAATCCATATCCAACTGGTGCCGTAAACTGCCAAATACATTCATTTAATTGAGTTGGATTTGTCGAAACACTGCCAAAGGATGACACATTGTGATAACCAGATTGCAAGAAAATAATTTGTGTTTCATCAGTAAATTCAAATGGACTTTCTCTACTGAGACTTTCGAATTGGCAATTGTTGTCAAAATTTTCAAAAAAGACGTAGCCGCTAAACGCATCGAAATATTGATAAAAATAGCTATATCTTTGTAAATGAAATGAAGAAGCATTTAAAATATAAATATCAGCTGTATTCAAAAAGGGAGATGGGTTCCATGCTAATCCTTGCAAAATTAAAACCAGTCTAGTTCCCTGAAAAATTTTACATAAATATAGAAAAAATATAAGAAATTAAGAAATTTACATTTTCGTTAACATCTTTTGTAAAGACAGTAGTATTATAATTTAAAAAAATTGAAGAATTCCATAACATAGGAAAACGTGGGGTTTCAAAGAAAAGTATTTGATTTAAACTTAGTTCAACAGAATTATTATGAAAAACGTTTATTTTATTCCCATCAACCAAAGCAAAAATACCAACAATAATAAGATAGCCAAACATTTTGAAATTAATTACTTTAAAATCAAAAAATTATTATCAAACGTTTAAACAGAAAACAAACAAAAGCTTTTTAACTTCAATCAAATAAATAAATTTGTTTTGTCCTCAATAACAAAAAAATCAAGAGTTTTATCAGTACAACCAAATCTGATTTTTTTTGACTTCAATATGAAAAAAATATGTTGCAAAAAATGTTTATGTGTTCAAATCATTTAATCTCTTCTTTAACCACTAATAACACCTTTCACACCTTTTTCGTTGCTTATCTTTTAACCTCAAACAAAAGAATAAAGAAAAATATTTTTGATGTTATCTTTTTTTGTGTTAAGAAACGCAAAAAAGAAAAAGCGTTTCAATCAAAAGTGCTAAAAAAGAAAAAGTCAAACAAAATTTGAAAAAAACCATATTTTACAGTAACCTTGCTTGAAATTGTTTTTCATTTTATGTTTCGTTCAGATTAAACATCAAGCAAAAAAGTTAAAAAAAATTTTTGGAGAACAATATAAGGAATTCCATCAGATGAAGTGTTACATTTTGGTTTTAGTTTTTGAAGGAATTTCTTACATTGTTCTACAGTAAGAAAAGAAAGAGAGCTGTCTTCGACAGGAAAACAGTCATCAAAAATTGGTGAGAGTGAAAATTATTTTAAAAAATTTTTACCAAAAACAGCAGTTTTTTCAAAATCCGAAAATAAAGTTTTTGTTTCAGTTAAAATTGCAGTAATAGACGAGTCGTTTTTAAGGTATTTAACAAGATGATTTAAAATGCCTTTGCTACCGTATTTTTTCAAAATATTTTTTTCTTTTTCTCGTTTTTCCTGAAGTGATAATTTATTTAACTTTTTAGAGATAAGAGAAATGGTTTTAAAATTCGCTGCTGTTTTTGGTAAAGATTTCTGAAAGTTGATCATAGTTCTCATTTTTGGAGATAACTTATCCTCAGAAGAAGGAGAAACAGTTTTAACGAAAAGAGAGATCGCTTCATTAACAATTTTACAAAATTGAGAACAAGCCTGATCTACAGTAATGTTTTTTTGGTCCAAAAATTCCCATTTTTGTTTAAAAAAAGTTCATGGATAAAAAGTCGGCTTTTTTAAAGTTTTTAAAAGAAAGAGAAGGTTTTGGAGGAGGATTATCAGAACATTTCAAAGAAAAATTAACAACATTATGATCAGAGCCGAAAAATCCTGGATCTGTCGAAACGTTAAAAATATTTTGTGAAAAATTTGAAATGACAAGACCCAGGATTTTTTCTTTTCCTGATGGAATTGTTACGGAATTCGACATCCCAGATTCAAAAAGAAAATCAAGAAATGATTTTTCTTTCAAAAAATTACTTGACTTGGTTTCCCAGTTAATTTCTGGCATGTTGAAATCCCCAACAAGAATGATATCAGAAGAAGAGTTTGATTTTAAAGATAAAAGAGTTTCACAAAAATTTCTGACAGTATCCGTTAGGATATCTGGAGGGATATATGTGACAATTAAAGTGAAAGAAAAAGTACCGCAAAAGATGTCCAAAACAAGATATTCAATATTTTTGATAGAAGGAGTTTTTTTTATAGTAAAAAGAAAATGTTTTGGGATGAAGGCGCAAACACCTCCACCCCGAGAAATTGTATTTTCTAGGTAAACAAAGTCCAAAAACGTCATTTTCGTTGTCTTTTTCATCCTAATTGCTCTAGTTTTCGATATGCAAATTTGTCAGGTCATAAATGAAAAATCGCCATTTTGAAGATAAAATTACAAAAGTGGTACCATTTGAAATCCCTTGACGAGCTGAGTACAAATCAATTACAAATTAAGACATTTGACCCTTTTAAACGGTCGATATTAGGCAAAGAACGCCAAAAACAGTAAAAAATTACAAAAATGTCGTCGTAACTCGTTTTTTTTTTCTCACCTGGTTTTTTCAACGGAATCAAATTCCCCATCATTTTTTGCCCTTAGGGCAAATTCTATCAGAAAAATCTAGGTGGGTTAAAGGGGTCGTCTGAATTTTTGAAAGTACGCCGTTATTTAACTCAAAAATGCAAAAATCGTCATTTTTGATCCAATTCAGCCAAATGTGGGTGGAAACGATAAAAAATAGTTAAAAATGATTTTAGCAAAACATTTTGTACTAAAATATGCAAATTTGGATTTTTCAGAACATGATTAAGGTCAAACCCCTTGAAAATGGCATATTTTCAGGATTAAATCTCTTAAATGGTTTCGGTATGGTCTAAATTGCACCATTTTTGAATACTACAGTAACTACTACAACAACTACTACAACGACCACACATTGTACTAACGAATGTCTTAGCACGAAAGTCTTTTTTCGTGATGTGTTACTTGGACCCAATGATTTGGGGCTACTATTTGTTATATATTTTATTTTTTTTGATCTTATAATATTTTTCTCAAAAAATGCTACAAAATGATATATCACATGTGCCATTTGAAGCGCGGGAAGTGCAAAATCCGTATTGGTGGTACATACTTATCTAAAGTTTTTGAAGCCGTCTTCTGTACGATTTTCTTCATTTTTGTTGCAAATAATAGCCAATATATCGGAGCTGCTATGTACAGGAGCTTTTTTGATTTTATGCACAATTGTAAAAATGCCATCAAAAATAGTGCTAAATGTGTGATTTTCGAGCTAATTACGATATTTACATTTTACAATTGATGCATATTTTAACTCACACTTTCTCTATCATTATCATGCATTTACAGAATGTATAATAAAGAATGCAGCGTTTAACAACGATTAAAAATTTTTCATATAAGTACTGTATCCAGAACAAGCTTACGACTATATTACTAGAAACTTTAAATCGTAGTTAAACGCTGAATTCTTTATTATACATTTTGTAAATGCATGTTTATGATAGAAAAACGTAGTGTGAGTTAAAATATGCATCAATTGTAAAATGTAAATATCGTAATTAGCTCGAAAATCACACATTTAGCACTATTTTTGATGGCATTTTTACAATTGTGCATAAAATCAAAAAAGCTCCTGTACATAGCAGCTCCGATATATTGGCTATTATTTGCAACAAAAATGAAGAAAATCGTACAGAAGACGGCTTCAAAAACTTTAGATAAGTATGTACCACCAATACGGATTTTGCACTTCCCGCGCTTCAAATGGCACATGTGATATATCATTTTGTAGCATTTTTTGAGAAAAATATTATAAGATCAAAAAAAATAAAATATATCAATGTCTTCTCGATTGGATTTGCGGATCTTCCAACGACACAACTTCAAGCAATCTCTGGATCCCCTGCTCGTTCATTCACAACAACACCAGAAAATTTTGCTTCTGTTATCAAAAATATCTGTGCAAGACTCAATTAATCCAAAAAAATCCTGATGCTTCAATGATAAAAAAAACTAAAACCAAAATGTAACACAACAAATCGCGGGACTCGAACCTGCAACAGCCGTTTTTGAGGGTCGAAAGCGCAATCAACTGCGCCACGGAAGCACGTTTTGTCACTCTGAGAAAATGAATGACAAATGTAAAATATGGTGATAATTGAAATTTCGAAATGCTAAAAAATTACCATAACCTCGCCGCTGGCACGAATAAAATTTTATGTTTGTTTTCGACCCCTAAGGATATGTTTTAATAATATTTGGTATAATAACTCGCAAATCACTTCTGGCGGTTTCTTTGTGAGTCGGCACAGCATCCAAAATACAGTCCAACGACAGAGTATTGGACTATTTGGCTTTGGCCAATTACTATTCTAAAAAAGAAAATTGATATTTTTTATTATCTACATAATTCTGAACAAACGTTTGCAACTTGATTTTCTTGAAGAGTTATTATAAAAAAGTCGATGCAGACCCGCAGGTGAAATATAAGCGGAAAGCTGTGAGGAATAATATATATGACTAATTAGTTTCTATCGTTTCAACAAAGAATAAGCAACCGCAATATTCTTGAGGCGATAACTCATGGTAGAAGGATACTTTAGTATCTTTGGGTCCTAATCGATTGGGCCGTCAACAAAAGCAATTTTTTTGTAAATTTTATCTCAAATATTCAAAAAAGGTGTTTTGCACTTGAAGTTTTTTTTTATATAAATGATGATTTGGTATAAAAATGTTCATCTTTTAAGCAGTTCCTGCAAAAAAGCCCTGATAAAAATAGACATCAAAGATAACACACCAAAGAAATGAATATAATTTGGAAATTTTTCAAAAAATTCTAGCATGCTGAAAAAAAGAAAAGCTTTAGGATTTATCTGTTTAAGGACGTGATTGTAGGGTTACTTTGAATAAATTTTAAAATGCAAAATTTTTTTATTGAGAAACTGGTATTCATAGTTTGTAGACCGTTTAAAAGCATTTTGTTTTCTCCATTTTCTCTTTTGTGTAATACATTAATTTTTACTACTCAAAATATATTGATAGAAAAATGCATAATATTAGCACGCTAAAAACATAAAAAGCTTTAGATAAAAAAAGGAATTATATTGCGGATTAATTTTGCACCTTTTTCGTCACACCTTTTTTCCATTAAAAAAGGTGTGACGAAAAATAAATTTCTTCCCGTTAGATCAAGATTTTTGGCAGATTTAAAAAATTAATTACAATGAAAACGAAGGAAAATTTTGTTAAAGATGTTCATAAAGAATCATAAAGATTTTTATTGTCGAACCGTTACTGTATTAATTCGCTTGAGAACACAAATTATTTGTGATATTCTTAAATTTCAACAAATTATTAATCTACAGGAACAAACTGCGTAAGTTCATTTTTAATTATTAAACAAATTAAAATGTCGTTACATAATTAAATGTACTTTTTCATTTTTTTGTGTTGCAGAAAGGAGTCGAAAGTGCTCATCTTTTTTCTCTCTTTTTTCTTCCTTATTTTCCCTCTTTGGACTTGGCCGCGTGCCACTCCCCACTCGGACACAAAAACGCGTTTTTTCATCCTAGAGAAAAAAAAAGTCCATTTTCATTTTCAATCGAGCGCCTTCTGAAGCTTCTAATTTTTTAACGGGGGATCGAAAAAAAACGGCATTAGCCATTCGATAGAGAATACTTGAAAATACCTTCCCGACAAAAATTTTATGAAAAATTGAAAAAAAATTTTTTCGATGAAAGTCCCTATTAATTAGTGAGAAATAATCTTTTTATCATTTTTCACTCACATCATTAACTGCAGTAAAAAATTGAAGTGTTAATGCTTTTGTTTAATCCTTGAAAAAGTGTGTTGACAACATGTTAAACTTTAATTTTCGAACACAAAAAATAATCAATACCGTACGAATAAAGTAAATTTTTAATTTCTATTAATGATGCCATTTCGTACTTTAAAGTTTACCAGCAGCACCACTCTGTTGCGGAAAAATCCTGTTTTTTAAGCATCAAAAAAAAATTCCCCTTTCTTTTGATATTTTGTTTTCATTTTCTTCGTGCATTTTTGACTTTCTTTTTAATTTGCTTCGGTTTTGTTTCTCACTTTTGTCAAAAAGAAAATGAAAAATGAAGAAAATAATGAAGTGAAGGGGCGCCGACGACGAAAAGTTTCTGATATGATCTGACCTTAAAACACAATCGGGGGAAAAAATTCTGGAATTCGGGAAAAAAGATAACGATTTTCTATATTATCCACCAGCCCCCTAATCAAGTATGTTATTAAAAATTGAAAAGTTGTTGGCGGTGATTGCTCTTCTTTTTATTTTATGGTGAAGTTTTTCAACATCGTGAAATCTTGTTTTGCGGATATTTTAATTTAGACATCCATTTTTTACATAATGTTACTATCGGATATATTTGTTAATTGTCTTCTATTTTAGGCGGCAGAAAAAAACATCTTTTGGGTTTTTGTGGCATTGCAATTCAACAGAAAAAACCAGTAAGGGATTGTCCATATCAGATGTCGAGAGGTTTTTTCGAAATTTTGACTTCCGTTACTCCTTTGGGTTTTTTGTTTTGATTTTCACAAGTTGAGCGACAGATTTTGATAAAACGCTTGCTCACTCTTAAAACATCGGATCTGGACAATTCCAATGTTGGAAATAAGGGACATCTCTGAATCTTATACTCGAAAATTATGTGGGATTCTACCATTGTTACACAGCATGACATCAGGGGGAAGGTTGGTTTTGTTTTAACAAGTTACCATTAGGTGTCATAAGAATCGGAAAATCAGTGATTATGTATTTACACGTTTCACATTTAAGTTCATTGACAAATTTCTTTGGATCGCTTTTTTTAAGATATTATAAGGATTTTTTATTTTAAATCTTTAAGTATAGTTTTTTTCACAGAAAAACATAAAATCTTATAAAAGGGAATTTTCAACTGAATTTCCTCTTTCTGACAGGTTTTAAAATATTTTAAGCTATTTATTTAAAAAAATAAATCTTTTACTTTTTTGTTCTTTTAATAAGGGGGTTTTTTAATTTTTTAATGACGTGTAACAATTTTCAAGAATAAATCTTTGTTTGGCAAAGACCCTTTAAAATCGTTTATTAAGAAATAGTTACCTGATAATAGTGGGACAAAAATGTGTAAAATTTTCGGTTTTTACATTGAATATTGACAACAGATGTGAATACCAAATATTCAAGAATCATCTGATTGATTTTATTTTCATTTACAATCTTCGTACAATAAAAAACTTAAAACTTACCGTTTTTTTTGACTTGTAACAGTTTTCATACAGTGATTCGAAATTTTCAAAGAAATGCGAAGTTTTTTACACTGAGCTCCTCCCAAATATTTACCGTCATGATTACATAACACGATATCAGATGCCAACACCCGATACTCTAAAATCATCTGATTGTTTGTATTTACATAAAGAAAATTTAGTAAAGGACAAGTTTAAGGTTTTACCGTTTTTTTTTGACGTGTAACGACAGTTGTTTGCTGATGATTCAAGATTTAAAACAAAATTTTTTTTCGGATTTGGCGACCTTTTTGTTGGAGGAGTTGTATAGGGTTTGTCTCATCTCCACCCTCTTCTTCACGTATGCCTGGTAAGGATGATTTTTTTTCAAAAAACTCAGGAAATTATCTAACCGAATTACTGAAGAAATTGTTATTGTTCTGATATATTTTTAAATAAAAAATGCTTTTTTAACACTACATAGAACGAAATAAATTTTTTTAAAGGAGATGTTTCATTTGCTGCTTTTTTAAATTTCGCAATAATGGTCAATGGGATAAAAATCATTGAAAATCAGGAACTTTCGCTTTTTTCTAGTGTTAAACAAGTTAAACAAAAGTGAAAGTTACTGATTTTCAAAAACTTTTTAGCAAAAATCCATTCTTTAGTAAAAATGGGTTTTCAGGGTGCTGAGAATATTTGAAAGACTGCCTCTTTTGGCGAAATGCAACTCAAACTTATCTCTCGTTTTAACTCTCTCTCTCTTTTTATTTTGTCATCGTTTTTCACTTTTGTATTTTTATTGTGATTAACCGCAGCCTTACCGATCAGGTGCGTGTTTTGCTGTTTAATAAAAACTAACTTTAACTAATCTTCTTCTTCTTCATTATTATTAACATTCAGTGACTTATCCGGAGGATTCGTTCACTTCACAGGGTTTGTTTAGGGTTGCTACTCACTATATGCTATTGTTTTGGGAATGGCATTTTCAAATTTTCACATTTGCTTTAACGTGCTCCTCAATTGCAAAAAAAATACAAAAACGTTGAAAAATATCATTATTTAAAGGGACCCAACACGGACGAATAACAAAAGCTGCCAAGCCTTTTCAGGCAAACGCGCGCGACATTTAAAAATTTGCTTGCTGCGTTTTTTTTGAACCCAAAAATTTTTTGTTGCTGCTTTTTTTTCTTTTGTCGATGATGTATAATGATTTAATTCCAATTTTTTAATATATTTTTACTTAATTAATATTGTTATTCGTGTTTCTCGTGCTTTTTGATGCAATAAATTTATTTTCTCGCACAAATTTGTAAAACATTCAATGTTTTTGTATATTTTTTAGATCCATTTCGTCGAGGATGGTTGAAGAAAGTGATTGTATGGTAACAGGTTAGTTTTTATATAATTTTTGGGTTCAAAAAAAAACGCAGCAAGCAATTTTTTTTTAAATGGCGCGCGTTTGCCTGAAAAGGCTTGGCAGCTTTTGTTATTTGTCCGTGTTGGGTCCCTTTAAACACCATTATATAACTAAAAAAATAATTTTTTTGCGTTTCATGCATTTCAGTAGCTTATTAATAAATGCACAAAATTGTATTTTTAAATTAAAGATAAACTATTAAAATAAACAAATTTTTTTGAATTTGTTTCACATTTTTTGCTCACCTATCTAGTCCGGGTGATCATACAATTTTTGCAATAATCACCCGTTTAATTTTCTGTAACTTTTATCGATTTTTAATTCTTATTGTATAAAAAGCATTTTTAAGGTTCTATAATGGTATTTTTGCCAAAGAAAACAGATATTATCCCAGTTTCATATAAATACATTAAAAAGTAATGTTATGTAAATTCGCTGTTTATCTGTGTTTAGATAGATTCCATGAGCAATTGTTTATAGTTTTGTGTGTGGTTCTAAACAAACGAGACAAGCCATATTTGGGTCAAATAAGTTGTGGGCATTTCTAAAGATCTGAAACTATTCTTTGTTAGAAAAATAGTTTAGTTTCAGATCTTTAGAAATGTCCAAAAACCGAAGAAAACATTGCAAATCAGTAACACTACAACTTTGTAAAGCGATTATATGTATTTAAATTTTCTTTAAATGAAAACTTTAAATTATTTTAGGATTTTTAAAAGACACACAAAATACTAAAGTTCAGTAAAAGTAAAAACGTCTGGCAGTTGATTTCGTAATAAATATTTTTTCAGTTAAACAAGTTTACTTTCAAAACAGATTACGTGATAGAAAATCAAATTTTTGGCATGTCAAAAGCAGTGTTTTCCCGACCCCGATTCCGATTCCGCTTATCGATTCCGATTCCAAACAATGGAATCGGAAAGAATCGGAATCGAAAAAAGAATCGATGGAATCGATCCGAATCGGAAAAAAAAGAATCGATTCCAAATGCTGATGATATTTATTAATTTTATGTTACACAAGAGACACTGGGGCCTCCCTACGGGAGTCCCTCACCACTCCACAACATTTTTACAGATATACTTTACACTACATTTCACACTGCCTTTTACAATAACATTTCTCATTTTGTCTAAGTAAAGTCTGAGTAAAGTCTTAGGTCTAAGATAAGCTTAAGCTTAAGTTTGTTGGGTGACTAAGTTTGTGAGTAAACTATAAAGATAAAACATTTTACCACATTATTACTTTACCACACATTACATATTACTGGATCAGTTAAAAATATATACCTTTTTCATTTGTTACTTAAGCATAAAACATTTATCAAAAAGTGAAAAAATCAATATTTTTTTAATTTTAACATTTTACCATAAATTACTTATTACTGCACCACTGGGTCTCCCTGACGGGATCCCCAGCGTCCACTTTCAACATTCACTGCATCTTCCATTATTTCATTTTCGTCCAACAGATGCACAGCAAACATTTTACAACTCCAGATAACACTGTTTACCACATTTTACCACGTTTCCACAAATTACTTATTACTTAATTACATATCGACACTTTTTGCATTTTGATATCCAACATTGTCTTTGTTTTGTATTTATTATATAATTCCATACAAAAGATCTCGAAAAAAACATTTAACACTCACACAAAAATCATTTTACCACATTTTACCAATTTACCACAAATTGCATATTACTGGGTCATTTAAAAAATTTTAATTTTCTCTATTTTTCATTCAAACCACAAACTTTTTACAAAAAAACTGAAAAGTTTACATTTTTTGAAAATTTTAACATTTTACCACAAATTACTTAACACTGCAAAAACAGGAGCCTCCCTGCGGGAGTCTCCAACGTCCATTAACAAACATAAAAAAGTTAATCACTTTCATTTTCGCACACGCGCAAAAAAAATCTAGGTCAAAGCAAAAAAGAAAAAGAAAAGAAAACATTCGTGCAAAGAAAACTGCAAAATTTACCAACTTTAACAGGCACAAAAATTACTTTCCGATCAATTCCGCCGAAAATGCACATTACCATTGGAATCAGAATTTTTCACTCTATCCATTCACACCAAACACTTTGCAAAAAAACATTTACTACTTTTTACAAACATAGCCATTTACATTTAAAAAGGTAGACAAGAGACACTGGGGCCTCCCTACGGGAGTCCCTCACCACTCCACAACATTTTTACAGATATACTTTACACTACATTTTACAATTATATTTTCTACATGTTACAGTAATACACTTAACAGAAAACATAAAACAATTGTCTGAGCCTAAAGTCTGAGTAAAGTCTTAGGTCTAAGATAAGCCTAAGCTTAAGCTTAAGTTGGGTCCCTAGGTTTGTGAGATACAGCCCTTAACACTTTGTGAAAATTTACACATTTTACCACAAATTACTTATTACTAAATTACACATCGACACTGTTTAAATTTTTATATCAAACGTTGTCTTTATTTTTTCATTATACTAAATCCACCCGACAGATCCCCAACAAACATTTTAATTCAACCGACTGGTCACCAGCTAACAATTAACATTTTAAACATGAAAAACTTTACCACATTATCATTTTACCACTTTACCACACATTACATATTACTGCATCACTCGAAAAATTATACTTTTTTCATTTGTTACTTAAGCATAAAACAGTTTACAAAAAGGGAAAAAATCAAATTTTTTTAAATTTTAACATTTTACCACAAATTACATATTACTGCACCACTGGGTCTCCCTGACGGGATCCCCAGCGTCCATTTTTACGATTCACTACATCTTGCATTATTTCATTTTCATCCAACAGGTCCACAACAAACATTTTACAACTCCACATAACACTGTTTACCAAATTTTACCACTTTACCACATATTACATATTACTAAATTACTTATCGACAATTTTCACTTTTTTATATCCTACAACGTGTTTTTTTATCATTGCAATTCCAACCAACAGGTCTCAAAAAAAACATTTAACACTTACAGATAACAACGTTTACCACGTTTTACCACTTTACCACAAATTACTTATTACTAAATTACTCATCACCACTTTTCACATTTTTATATCCAATATTGGCTTTACTTTTTTATTATTACAATTCCATCCAACAGATCTCCAAAAAACCTTAAACACTCACCCAAAAATCATTTTACCACATTTTACCACTTTACCACAAATTACATATTACTGGGTCATTAAAAAAATTAAACTTTAGTTCATTTTTTAATCAAGCCATAAAAATTTCAAAAAATGAAAAAATTACATTCTTTCAAAATTTTAACATTTTACCACAAATTACTTATTACTGCACTGCATAACACGGGGCCTCCCTGCGGGAGTCCCCAACGTCCATTAACAAACACAAAAAAATTAATCACTTTCATTTTTGCATACGCGCAAAAAAAATCTAGGTCAAAGCAAAAAAGAAAAAGAAAAGAAAACATTCGTGCAAAGAAAACTGCAAGAAAACTGCAAATTTTACCAACTTTAACAGGCCCAAAAATTACTTTCCGATCAATTCCGCCAAAAATGCACATTACCATTGGAATCAGAATTTTTCACTCTATCCAATCACACCAAACACTTTGCAAAAAAACATTTACAATAATTTTTTTCATTTTTTAATCAAGCCAAAAAACTTTTAAAAAATTAAAAAAATTACATTTTTTTAAAAATTTAAACAATTTACCATAAATTACTTATTACTGCAACACTGGGTCTCCCTGACGGGATCCCCAGCGTCCACTTTTATCATTCACTACATCTTCCATTATTTCATTTACCACAAATTACATATTACTGGGTCATTAAAAAATTTTAATTTTCTTTGTTTTTCATTCAAACAACAAACTTTTTACAAAAACATGAAAAAATTATATTTTTTTAAAATTTTACCATTTTACCACAAATTACTTATTACTGCATAACACGGGGCCTCCCTGCGGGAGTCCCAAACGTCCATAACCAAACACAAAAAAATAATCACTTTCATTTTTGCACGCGCAAAAAAAATCTAGGTCAAAGCAAAAAAGAAAAAGAAAAGAAAACATTCGCGTCAAGAAAACTGCAAGAAAACTGCAAATTTTACCAACTTTAACAGGCCCAAAAATTACTTTCCGCAACTTTCCGCCAAAAATGTCCATTACCACTAAAATCAGAATTTTTCACTCTATCCAAATATACCAAACACTTGACAAAAAAACAAATACCACATTTCACACACAAACATAGTCATTTACATTTACAAAGGTAGACAAGAGACACTGGGGCCTCCCTACGGGAGTCCCTCACCACTCCACAACATTTTTACAGATATACTTTACACTACACGGAGAAAAAAAGTGTCACCAGAACGTGACACTTTCGTATCCAAAAAGTGGCACTTAGTGTCACACTTTGCTCACTTGGAAAAAGTGTCACAAAACATGTACAAAGTGTCACAAAATGTGACAAAAGTGTCACCTTTTTCATATTACTTTAATTTTAAATATATTTTTGTAGATGCCCTGAAGGGAGGGGTTATTTACAAAATTTCAACGGCATGCCCCGTCGGCCCCAACCCAGCCCCATATTATGGGGGGAGGCATATTTTCTTCCAT
Organism: Panagrolaimus sp. LJ2414; assembly: GCA_024447195.1. NCBI lineage: Eukaryota > Metazoa > Nematoda > Chromadorea > Rhabditida > Panagrolaimidae > Panagrolaimus > Panagrolaimus sp. LJ2414. Next base: position 4,974,592 of record JAMRXY010000023.1, read on the forward strand.
TAATTTTAAAATGGAGGAATGTTTTAAATTGGGTAAAAACCGGAGATGGAAGTTTACTTATTTCTATAGAAAGAAGAATAGAAGCCTAAGCACACTTTGGCGACAGAGAAACAAAGACAGACTCTCTCTCTTTATGGAAAGAATATTACATAAAGTGTCACCACTTTGTGACACCTTTTGCCCCATTTTCGTGACACTTTTTTGGTGGTGGCACTAATTTTTGTGACACATTGTGCTCTTTTTTTCTCCGTGTACATTTTACAGTTACACTTTGCAATAACATTTTTCATTTTTGTCTAAGTAAAGTCTGAGTAAAGTCTTAGGTCTAAGATAAGCTTAAGCTTAAGTTGGTTGGGTGTGTAAGTTTGTGAGTAAACTATAAACATTAAACATTTTACCACATTATTACTTTACCACACATTACATATTACTGGATCACTCAAAACTTTTTACTTTTTTTCATTTGTTACTTAAGCATAAAACATTTTACAAAAAGTGAAAAAATCAATATTTCTTTAATTTTAACATTTTACCACAAATTATATATTACTGCACCACTGGGTCTCCCTGACGGGATCCCCAGCGTCCACTTTTACCATTCACTACATCCTCCATTGTTTCATATTCATCCAACAGGTGCACAGCAAACATTTTACAACTCCACATAAAACTGTTTACCACATTTTACCACAAATTACTTATTAATAAATTAAACATCGACACAACTTTTTACATTCTTTTATCCAACATTGTCTTTATTTTTCATTATTTTAATTCCACCCGACAGATTCCCAACAAACCATTAACACTTCCGAGTAACAACATTTACCACGATTTCCCATTTTACCACATATTACTTATTACTAAACTACACATCGACACTTTTTACATTTTTATATCAAACACTGTCTCTATTTTTCATTATTTTAAATCCACCCGACAGGCCCATACCATTAACACTTTAAACATAAATCATTTTACCACACTTTCAATTTACCACATATTACTTATTACTATATTACACATCACCACTTTTCACATTATTAAATCCATTATTGACTTTATTTTTTTATTATCACTTTTCCATCCAACAGGTCTCTAAAAAACTTTTAACACTTACACTTAAATCATTTTACCACATTTTACCACTTTACCACAAATTACATATTACTAAATTACTTATCATCACTTTTCACATTTTTATATCAAAAAATGTCTCTATTTTTCATTGTTCTATCCACCCGACAGGCCCTCATCAAACCATTAACACTTTACACATAAATCATTTTACCACGTTTTAACATTTTACCACAAATTACTTATTACAAAATTACACATCAACACTTTTCACATTTTTATATCCATTATTGACTTTATTTTTTATAATTACAATTCCATCCAACAGATCTCCGAAAAACCTTTTACACTCACCCAAAAATCATTTTACCAAATTTTACCACTTTACCACAAATTACTTATTACTGGGTCATTAAAAAAATTTATTTTCTTTATTTTTCATTCAAACAAAAAACTTTTTACAAAAAAATGAAAAAATTACATTTTTCGAAAATTTTAACATTTTACCACAAATTACTTATTACTGCATAACACGGGGCCTCCCTGCGGGAGTCCCCAACGTCCATTAACAACACACAAAAAATTAATCACTTTCATTTTTGCACGCGCAAAAAAAATCTAGGTCAAAGCAAAAAAGAAAAAGAAAACATTCGTGCAAAGAAAACTGCAAGAAAACTGCAAATTTTACCAACTTTAACAGGCCCAAAAATTACTTTCCAATCAATTCCGCCAAAAATGCACATTACCATTAAAATCAGAATTTTTCACTCTATCCAATCACACCAAACACTTTGCAAAAAAACATTTACTACTTTTCACAAACAAACATAGTCATTTACATTTAAAAAGGTAGACAAGAGACACTGGGGCCTCCCTACGGGAGTCCCTCACCAGAAATTTCCATTACATTTTACAGATATACTTTACACAACATTTTACAATTACATTTTGCAATAACATTTCTCATGTTGTCTAAGTAAAGTCTGAGTAAAGTCTTAGGTCTAAGATAAGCCTAAGCTAAGGTTGGTTGGGTGACTAAGGTTGTGAGTAAACTATAAACATAAAACATTTTACCACATTATTACTTTACCACACATTACATATTACTGGATCACTCAAAAACATTTATTTTTTTTCATTTGTTGCTTAAGCATAAAACATTTTACAAAAACTGAAAAATTACATTTTTTTGAAAATTTTAACATTTTACCATAAATTACTTATTACTGCATAACACGGGGTCTCCCTGACGGGATCCCCAGCGTCCACTTTTACTATTCACTACATCTTCCATTATTTCATTTTCATCCAACAGGTGCACAGCAAAAATTTTACAACTCCACATAACACGTTTTACCACAATTTACCACTTTACCACAAATTACTTATTAATAAATTATATATCGACACTTTTTACATTTTTATATCCAACATTGTCTTTGTTTTATTTTTATTATAATTCCATCCAAAAGATCTCGAAAAAAAACATTTAACACTCACAAAAAGAACATTTTACCACATTTTACCACTTTACCACAAATTGCATATTACTAAATTACTCATCGACAGTTTTTACATTCTTATATCAAACACCGTCTCTATTTTTCATTGTTCTATATCCACCCGACAGGCCCCAATCAAACCATTAACACTTTACACATAAATCATTTTACCACATTTTACCATTTTACCACAAATTACTTATTACTAAATTACACGTTCACTTTTTTACATTTTTATATCCTACAACGTGTTTATTTTTTATAATTACAATTCCATCCAACAGATCTCCAAAAACCATTTTACACTCACACAAAAACCATTTTACCACATTTTACCACTTTACCACAAATTACATATTACTGGGACACTCAAAAAATCTAAATTTCCTTCATTTTTTAACAAACCCATAAAAACTTCAAAAAAATGAAAAAATTACATTTTTCGAAAATTTTAATATTTTACCACAAATTACTTAACACTGCAAAAACAGGGGCCTCCCTGCGGGAGTCCCAAACGTCCATTAACATACACAAAAAAATTAATCACTTTCATTTTTGCACGCGCATAAAAATCTAGGTCAAAGCAAAAAAGAAAAAGAAAAGAAAACATTCGTGCAAAGAAAACTGCAAAATTTACCAACTTTAACAGGCCCAAAAATTACTTTCCGATCAATTCCGCCAAAAATGCACATTACCATTAAAATCAGAATTTTTCACTCTATCCAATCACACCAAACACTTTGCAAAAAAACATTTACTACTTTTTACACACAAACAAACATAGTCATTTACATTTAAAAAGGTAGACAAGAGACACTGGGGCCTCCCTGCGGGAGTCCCTCACCACTTCCACAAAATTTTACAAATATACTTTACACTAAATTTTATAATTACATTTTTCATTTTTGTCTAAGTAATGTCTGAGTAAAGTCTTAGGTCTAAGCTAAGCTTAAGCTTAAGTTGGTTAGGTGTGTAAGTTTGTGAGTAAACTATAAACATAAAACATTTTACCACATTATTACTTTACCACACATTACATATTACTGGATCACTCACAAATTTATACTTTTTCTCATTTTTTACTTAAGCATAAAACATTTTACAAAAACTGAAAAATTACATTTTTTTAAAATTTTACCATTTTACCACAAATTACTTATTAATAAATTATATATCGACACTATTTACATTCTTTTATCCAACATTGTCTTCATTCTTCATTATTTTAAATCCACCCGACAGATCCCCAACAAACATTTAACACTTCCACATAACAACATTTACCACGTTTTACCATTTTACCACAAATTACTTATTACTAAATTAGACATCACCACTATTTACATTTTTATATACAACATTGTCTTTATTCTTATATTATTACAATTGCATCCAACAGTCCTCCAAAAACCTTTAACACTCACACATAATATACATTTTACCACTTTACCACAAATTACATATTACTGGGTCATTAAAAAATTTTGATTTCCTTCATTTTTAATCAAACCCGTAAAAATTCATCAAAATTGAAAAAAATAGCACTTTTTGAAAATTTTAACATTTTACCATAAATTACTAATTACTGCACCACTGGGTCTCCCTGACGGGATCCCCAGCGTCCACTTTTACCATTCACCACATCTTGCATTATTTCATTTTCATCCAAGAGGTGCACAACAAACATTTTACAACACCACATAACACTGTTTACCACATTTTAACATTTTACCACATATTACGTATTACTAAATTACACATCGATACTTTTTACATTTTTATATCCGACACTGCCTTTATTTTACATTGGTCTAAATCCACCCGACATATCGCCAACAAACATTTAACACTTCCAAGTAACGACATTTACAACGTTTTACCACTTTACCACAAATTACATATTACTAAATTACACATCGACACTTTTCACATTCTTTTATCAAACATTGTCTTTATTTTTCATTGTTCTATATCCACCCGACAGGCCCCCATCAAACAATTAACACTTTACACATAAATCATTTTACCACACTTTCAATTTACCACAAATTACTTATTACTAAATTACACATTCACATTTTTTAAATTTTTATATCTAACATTGTCATTATTTTTCATTCTTCTAAATCCACCCACAACAAACAACTAACATTTTACATATTAAAAACTTTACCACATTATCATTTTACCACTTTACCACAAATTACTTATTACTGGGTCACTAAAAAATTTTACTTTCTTTATTATTCAATTAAAACAAAAAAGTCAAAAAAACTGAAAAAATTACATTTTTTGAAAATTTTAACATTTTACCACAAATTACTTATTACTGCACAACTTTGGGGCCTCCCTGCGGGAGTCCCCGACGTCCATTAACAATACAAAAAAATCACTTTCATTTTTGCATACGCGCAAAAAAAATCTAGGTCAAAGCAAAAAAGAAAACATTCGTGCAAAGAAAAATGCAAGAAAACTGCAAATTTTACCAACTTTAACAGGCCCAAAAATTACTTTCCACAACTTTCCGCCAAAAATGTCCATTACCATTAAAATCAGAATTTTTTACTCTATCCAATCACACCAAACACTTGACAAAAAAACATTTACTACTTTTTACAAACACACATAGTCATTTACATTTAAAAAGGTAGACAAGAGACACTGGGGCCTCCCTACGGGAGTCCCTCACCAGAACTTCCCATTACATTTTACAGATATACTTGACACTACATGTTACACTACATTTTTCATTCTTCAAATGTCTGAGATAAAGTCTGAGTAAAGTCTTAGGTCTAAGATAAGCTTAAGCTTAAGCTTAAGTTGGTTAGGTGTGTAAGTTTGTGAGTAAACTATAAACATAAAACATTTTACCACATTACCACTTTACCACACATCACATATTACTGGATCACTAAAAAATTTATACTTTTTTTCATGTGTAACCTAAGCATAAAACATTTTACAAAAACTGAAAATTTACATTTTTTTTTAAATTTTAACATTTTACCATAAATTACTTATTACTGCACCACTGGGTCTCCCTGGAGGGATCCCCAGCGTCCATTTTTACCATTCACTACATCTTTCATTATTTCATTTTCATCCAACAGATGCACAGAAACCTTTACAACTCCACATAACACTGTTTACCATATTTTACCATTTTACCAATAATTACTTATTAATAAATTATATATCGACACTTTTATATTCATTCATCCAACATTATCTTTATTTTTCATTAATTTAAATCCACCCTACAGATCCCCAACAAACATTCAACACTTCCACATAACAACATTTACCACGTTTTACCATTTTACCACAAATTACTTATTACTAAATTACACATTTAAACTTTTAACATTTTTATATCCTACAACGTATTTATTTTTTATAATTACAATTCCATCCAACAGATCTCCAAAAAAACATTTAACACTCACACAAAAACCATTTTACCACATTTTACCACTTTACCACAAATTACATATTACTAAATTACTTATCGACACTTTTCACATTTTTATATCTTATATCAAAAACTGTCTTTATTTTTCATTATTTGAAATCCATCCGACAGGCCCAAACCATTAACACTTTACACATAAATCATTTTACCACACTTTCAATTTACCACAAATTACTTTTTACTAAATTACACTTTAACATTTTTTACATTTTTATATCCTACATGTTTATTTTTAATAATTACAATTCCATCCAACAGATCTACAAAAAACATTTAACATTCACACAAAAACCATTTTACCACATTTTACCACTTTACCACAAATTACATATTACTGGGTCATTGAAAAATTTAATTTTCTTTATTTTTCATTCAAACCACAAACTTTTTACAAAAATTTGAAAAAATTAAATTTTCTGAAAATTTAACATTTTACCACAAATTACTTAACACTGCATAACACGGGGCCTCCCTGCGGGAGTCCCCAACGTCCATTAACAAACACAAAAAAATTAATCACTTTCATTTTTGCACACGCGCAAAAAAAATCTAGGTCAAAGCAAAAAAGAAAAAGAAAAGAAAACATTCGCGTCAAGAAAACTGCAAAAAACTTCAAATTTTACCAACTTTAACAGGCCCAAAAATTACTTTCCGATCAATTCCGCCAAAAATGCACATTACCATTAAAATCAGAATTTTTCACTCTATCCAATCACACCAAACACTTGGCAAAAAAACATTTACTACTTTTTACACACAAACAAACAAACATAGTCATTTACATTTAAAAAGGTAGACATATGCATCTTTAAACTCATTTTTAAGGTTAAAAATGCCGAATTCAAATACTACCTAATTTTTGATTTCATCCTTATGTGATGCTTTACAAGCGGACTTGACAGAAATAAGTTGAAGAAAAGAATTTTGCTGAAAAAATTCAGTGGAATCTGAATCGCAAGGGATAGGAATCGGAATCGGAAAGAATCGGAATCGGAAAAAGAATCGATGGAATCGATCGGAATCGGAAATCGGAAAATGCAAAAAGAATCGATTCTAATCGGAATCGGAAAAAGGTGGAATCGGGAAAACACTGGTCAAAAGTTAAACAAATAATTGTAGACAAGATTTTGTTATTTGACAAAAGTAAAAGGGAGGAGCCAAAGTAACAAAATATTCCTTTCCGTTGAAATCTTGAATCATCAGCAAATAACTGTCGTTACAAGTCAAGAAAAAAACGGTAAAAACGTTAAATTTATAAATGTAAATACAATCAATCAAATGATTTTGGAATATTTCACTTTGGCATCTGATGTCATGTTGGATAATAATGACGATAACTATTTGGGAGGAGCCGAAAAGTAACAAACTTCGCATACCTCTGAAGATCTTGAATCACTGGCGAACATTGTATTCTGTTTAAAAACTGTTACACTTCACAAACAACCGGTAAGTTTTAAGTTTGTTATTGTATTAATTTTGTAAATGTAAATAGAATGAATCAGATGAGGCGGTGTAACACTTATGGAATCTGACAAAATCTTAGAGTATATAAGATTCAGAGATGTCTTTTATTTTCAACATTTGACATAAATCGAATCCTGATTTACAATGGCTTTTAACAAGAAAGTTTTCTGTTTTGTTGTTCTTCTCTTGGTTTCACGGTATCATGTCATCAAATTCGCCAATGCTCAACGTTAGTAAAATCTTTAAGCCATTCAACAATCACATTTTTCAGCTGCTTGCTGTGATACATACCCCAATCAAGACATTGTAAACAATAATCTTGATGCTACGGCAGCACCAATTGAAGATTGCTGTGATTTATGCGGTGCACGAGAAGGTTGTGTAGGTTGGGTCTGGAATAATAGTGCTGGAGGAGCATGCTTTTTTAAATCAGCAACTGGACCTACTATTGTTCAAACGGGCACTACTGTCGGCATTCCCTGCGATTTGAAAAAAAAGGTGCATATAATTTTATTTTATGCTATTTTAGAAGGAACCAGATTCTGGAGTGAATCTGGTTTGATAAATCTTTAGCTTTTTTTAAGCGCAATATACATTTAGCTTTGTAAATTCTAGAGACTGCATTTCGAAAATATGATATCTTTCTTCTATATTTATTTTTTAAATGCGTTTTGCTGCAATCTACAAAGCTTTTATAAAACTAATACCTAAATTTTAGGTGAAATGAACAAATAAACGGAACGTTAAACAATTTTTTACAGTGGATGATTTGCGACTCGACCATATATTCTTTTTTTCTTCTTTATTGTATTTATATTACTAGTTTCATTGTAATGCTAAAATATTGTAATCAAAATTTTTTAAAGATTATTTTATGATAACCAATAAATTCTATTGTGTATATCTTTAAAATTAAAAAAATAAAGCCATGATAACAAAGACAATATTTTTGAAAAATGGCTTCGTTTTTATACTGACCTGAGTTGATATCACTCTCTTCAGTGTAAAAGACCAGTTTCTATTGTTTCAACAAAGAATAGACAACCGCAATATTCTTGTGATGATAACCACTGATAGACGGATACCTTCGTGTTTTTAAATATAAAAACTTCTCCAATGTGATTCACGCTAAAAAACGTCGTATTTATTACAAATTACAGCCTTAAGCAAACCTATAATTTCTATCTGCCGTCCCAAAATACACAACTGAATTTACATGAAATTCCAGAATTGTAAACTTTAATGCAACATCACCAACATTGTATACCATAAAAGGTGGAGTATAAGGACTACATTGTTTTCTTCCGTAGTTCAATGTTGTAAACATGGATGTGTATGGTTTGTTGGTTATTTGCTCAACAAAAGGCAGGCTTCTTAATCTAAAAGAATTGCGGTTAAAAGAAAATGTCGCAATGGGCAGAAGCACAATTTTGCATACACTAAACAACAACTTACGTAAACGTTAATAAAAGAGATGAATTTTTCGGCACTATTACAGTGTAAAAATCTGACATGATTTTTACACTATTGAATCTTGATAATGTTTTGTAACTAAAAATAAGTAGGGAATTATACGTTAATTTAATTTTTATGAAAAATTTTTAAATCAAAAAATTACGTGAATTCTAAAAGCACTGCGTCTTTTTTAGTACCAGAATGAATTCTAACATTTTCGTTTTTATTATTATTTGTGAAAATATTTGACAAAACGTAAAAGTTTTCCGACTCTTTCAGCAGCGTTAAAACACATTCACCATCTTCAGCTGCCATAGCTGATATGCGCGATACTGATCCTTCAATATAATATATACTTTTCGAAAAGACGCAATGCTTCGCGTGACCTGCAAGACATTTGAGTAAGAAAACATTGTCATAACATAACTTACTATTTAGCGTAAAAACAGTATAACAGCCGCCTATTATAGCTGGACGGTGAATTGCTAGATTAGTATACATAACAATTTTATTTGTTTTGCTCATACATGTATATGGATTTGATAATGTACTTAAAATAATTCTCTATGTTATTTCTAAATACAAGAAAACATACCAGTTTTCGAAAACTATGTGCATGGTGAGTTCAACATCAGTAAAAAATGCTCGATTGCAAGTTTTTAAATTTGATCCAGAAACAATAATTGAATAATTTTGCGATTTCTGAAAATCGTTTTACAAAAAGTTTTTTAAAATACACTCTGTCACCACGGTTTTTGTTCCTTTAAAATTTCCCAAAAATCTCTGATGAGTTGTTTGTTGATTGTGTTAAGAAAAATACACATTTTTCTGCGATATTTTGTCGAAGAAGAAAAAGCGCAGAGGCAGATTGATTTTTTCTCGACACGATAGAAAAGATGTTCATCAGAAATTTTTGGGGAAAAAACTGCAGTGCTGTGGAGTTCCCAAACGACACTTTTAGTCAAAAGCACTTTGATTGATTAAGCTTTTTTAACATAATCAAAAACATTTGTCAAATCATAAATAAAGAAAAATTACCAATTCCTTCTCGATTTCAATAATCGCAAATGGAGTAACAGAATGATCAATAATATAATTTGGGTTATTGGTGGTTAGAATAACAGGAACTGCTGTTGATGGTAATGGTACTGCAATTGTGTTTTTATAAAGCTATAAAACAAAAAATAAAACAAACAATTGAATGCAGCAGTGCTAAATGATGCTGTTTTCCGAACTTTTGATATACTGCTTACATCAATTGTGTTATTGTTTTGTGACTTGAGGTAGATTTCTCCATTCGAGTCGAATCTAAACCGAAAACATGTATCATAATTAATCTGTAAAAGATTATACCGATTGAAATTTGAGTTAAATACTATGGAATTATTCGAGTACACTTCGATATAATCCAGGTCTCCATAATTTAAAGCATAGATTAATAGCAGTGTATACTCGCTTTCACATGGTTGTACCTAAAATAAATGATCTTCTATTCAAAAGCTTTTTTTAATTAACACTTTTATAATTATGCAATTAAGAAAAATATGTTAAATAATTTTAAAACTGTTAATTTTGTATAAACTATTTTTTCAAAAAATTTGTTACTAAAAGTTATTCCACAGCTAGTAACTTACAGAAAATGAGCAAAACAAATTAGGGCAATCATAATTTGTCTCTTTCATGACGTTGTGGGAGGTAGAGTTACAAAGAATAATTGGGTCACCACACTGACAAGCTAAAATAGGGTTATTTCTTTTTGAAGTCTTATAAATTCATCAGAACGATAAAAATGCTGCCATGGTTAAAAAAAAAGAAAAATTAAACAAAAACTGACCGTTTTCCAGAAAACTTAATGAAAATCCGGAAGCCTGGAAGCTTCCATCGCTTGAAAATTCGAATGCATAAGTTTTATCAGAACCATCTCTTCTAGGTTGTAAAACAAACTGATCCCGCAAATTCAGCTCATACAAATTAATGTCATCAGAATACATCAGATAATCAATTGATTTTTCTACACTCAATTGATCAACCGTAACCAGAAATGTTGTTGTTGAATTTACGGTGACATTGAAGGTGCACATCATGTTGTTTTCGTATCCAATGGTAAGGTTCTTTGAACCCCAAGCAAATGAGCCATTTCCTTCAGTAATGATGCATTCGCCATCTTTTTTTGTGTCATTTTTCTTAACAATTGTGACATATCCAGCAAATTCAACATTTGGGGAAATCGAAGAATCATCTTTTGATAAATAAATTTGAATGCTGTTATCACTATTGTAAAATCCGTGATTCTTTTGAACGCTTCGTTCGCTTAAATATTTAATTTTTAATTAAAGGTTAAAGAACCCCATAATCAGACCAGAGGTCGTGGGGGGCCGATGCTGGCGCGACTTTCCAGCATCTGCACTTAGCATTTAGGTGTCCGGATCTAAGATCCTTGCCGGCGCAACCCGGTGGTTGCGCCGGCAAAGACCACCCCCTTTCGGGAACCTTCCACTCGAGCGGAGAGCTCATGTGAGTGTACCCATTGCCTTCCAATTGGTAGCGCCTGGGTTGGGCACGCACGGGGATTCGAACCTTCCACTCTTTCGAGTCTCTGTCCGACCGAGAGTCTGTCGCTCAAACCACTCGGCCACCCGTCCGCTTAATTTTTAATAATTTCGTATTTATTATTTATAGAAAAATTAATTTTGAGGTATTTAGTAAAACAGTTTTCGAATGTTTTTCATTGACTTTTATAAATTTATTCATTACACTTACTTGATTAAAACGTCCGTTGAATTAACAATATGAAATTTCGTTGATGCTGAAACATCAAAATTTTGAATAACCACCTTCAATCCATATCCAGATGGTGCACTAAAATTCCATTGACATGCATTTATCCGTTTTTGTGTTACAGAATCCGCCCCAAAGGATGTATGATTGTAATAAACACTTTGTAAAAAAATAATTTGAGTTTCATCTACAAATTGAAACGGAGTTTCACCAGCAAGAGATTCAAAAGGGCATTGATCATCAACATTTCCGAAATATACATATCCTGAGAAAGCATCATATATCTGATAAAAATAGCGATACGTTTCCAAGTAAAACAAATCAATATTAAAGATGTAGATGTCAGCAGTATTATTATAAGGTTTGTGATCATAACTCAAACCTTGCAATGAAAAGATACAAATTGTTCCCTAAAAAATTTTCAAATTAGAGGAATAAATTTGAGAAACTTACATTTTCAGAAATTTCTGTCGTAAAAAACGTTGTATTGTACAACGGGAAAATAGATGCATTATGAAGCATCGGATATTGTGGCGTTTCGAAAAACGCCAATTCATTTAATCTTAGTTCAACAGAATTATTATGAAAAACGTTGAATTTTCCATCAACAACAGCAACAATACTAACAAAAATAAGATAGCCAAACATTTTCAATTTTAATTATTTTAAAATCACAAAAATATGAGCAAGTTTCACTAACAAAAAAATGAGAGCTTTTTTGACTTTAACAAATAAACTTTTGTCTTCAATCTGAAGAAAAAAATGTTTCACAAAACGTTTTTGTGTTTAAATCACTTAATCTCCTCTTTACCCGCTAATCTCACATTTCACACCTATTTTACCTGCTTATCTTTCAACCCCAAACAAAAGAACAAAGAAAAAATTTTTTGATGTCATCATATTTTATTGTGTGGAGAAATGTAAGAAAAAGAATTTCAACTGAAAGCACTCAAAAAAGAAAATCAAGCAAAATTTGAATAAAAAACATTTTTAACAGTAAACTTAATTTAAATCCGTTGTCATCTTTTATTTGGGTTACATAAAACTGGCTAAAAATTATGGTAAAAAAAGCATTTTGTTTATCTTTTAATGAAAGCGTATTTAACTATTCATTTATAGTAATTTCTTATTTTAAGAATTGAGAAATTGATTTTTTCCATTAATCATTATTTTATACAGAAATTTTTGGCAGTGAATCATTTCAGCATATTTTTGTCCACATAAAATATTTTTTAGAAGGTTTAAAGCAAATACATCACGAATTACGTTTATTTCTATACTTCCAATTCTGTTGATTATCGAATGTCCAAAGTACATGATTTTATGAGTTTAACTTTGGAAATTTTAATATCTATGGTATCTATGAAAATTGATAATATTCTCTGTTACTTTAAATTTTTATTACTTAAAATGCTATTTATTAATTTTTAAATAAATTTTAGCACAGAATTCTTCATTATTTCTCTAACATCTAATTTTTAAATTGCGATAAAAGTTTTCTATTTTCTATGGTGGCAATTCCTTCACTATTGAAAACCCAACAGTAACAAAAATTTTAGTGGTAAAATTTAATTCAACTTATTTTTAAATTTTCTCAATTCTCGATACTCTTTTTTTTGTTTTTTTAAAGTAGTCTTTGTATTTGGCAATATTTATTTCTTCTCCAAAAATTATACTTTGCAAATCAGACAAACAAGCAGAAAATACAAAACAAATTTATAATATTTATGGTAATTTTTTGCAAATATAAAATCCATAAACCAGGCCACAGATGCCATCCGCCCATGTTTCAAGTGGAGCATTGCAGGATGGACCATTCCAAATTACGGCACAATACGCAAGTGAATTAGGATACCCAGGACGGCCAGGAGCCCAAACAGAATAATTATATTTGGTGCTATCAATCCATCTCCAACTGGTTTGGTTAGTTACTGTAAATAATCCAATCCATGCGCATTGTTGAATGTTGCAGCCATGATTATTTGGGTCGAACGGAATCAAGTCTAAACAACAAATTTATGTTTAATTACTAAAGTTGCAGAAATAAAACTAACTGGTAACGAAACTATTTTCTTCCAAACTATGAATTGAAGCTAAATGTGCATTTTGTGATACACAAAAATCTTCAGATTCTTCCCAAGTTTTATTTCTTCCAACAAAATAACAAAAACCAGTTTTATCATAAAAGCTCCAATTATCTGGACATTTTGGGGGAGGCGGCATTGTTGTGGTTAAAACAAAGGAAACATCACAGACATAGGGTTTCTCTTTATCACAATCATCGGATATCCATCTTCCACCTTGAAGGCTTACACCACCACAATCATACCCTGGAGTGTTTTTCGGTTGACCTTTATCCCAATCAACAAAGTCAAGTGGGCTTCCATCAATCCAACCCCAAGTTCCGGAGGATTTTAAATCACTCAATCCAATCCAGAAATCACCGGTAGTATTGTCAGTGAAATTATCTTGAGCATGTTCTACAAATTCGTTATTCAAATTTTTAATGTAGTAGTTCCGAGTAGGCTTACCTTGAATTTGCATATTAGCAAATATGTCATGAATTGAAGTTAAATGTCCATTTTGTGAATTACAGTATTCTTCAGCAATAAGAAAGCGTTGTTTTTGCGGCACAAATAAAAAACATGTTGAATTATTTGACATTGAGGGAATGCTATCCCCAGGGCATGATGCAAATGTCACTGTTATAAAGCTCAAAATAGTCAAACAATGGAACAGCAAATTCATTGTTTTTTGTTAGTTTAAAATTTGACCAAAATGAAAGCTTTTGTCGTCGTTTAATCAATTTTGTTGATGTGTGACACGTGTCTAAATATTTTATTGAAAATGATAAGAGAATGATAAAAAAGATTTTTTAACCTTTTTAATTTGTTAGCAATTTAATTAGCAAATTTTTGTTTTTGGTGACCATAATGAAAAATGAAAAACTTTTCTTTGGCAATAGCATTTTAGCTAAAAATTTTAGTGATTAAAATGATGCTAAAAAATATTTCATACCATAATTTTTCATTCTAATTGAAAACAAATGGGAAATAAGTTTGGGAATAAAAAAATAAGCAACAAAATTGACAAAACTTAAAAAGTCAAAATGCAAAAATGTTTTAACCATAAAATTCTCCATCAAAAAAAATTTTGATGGAGAAATTTAATTCTTATTGATTTTATTTTTTTCCATTTTCTTTCTTTTTATTTTTCTTTATCAAAAATGGGTTTATTTTTTTGGCTAAAATCGTTGCTTGATTTCATTCTTCTTCAACAGAAAAAATAAATGTTAAAATTGAGGGACCATTTTTAGTTTAAAAAAAGAAAAAAGTTTTAAAAGAAAAAAATAAGTTGCTGGCATCAAAAGGTTGAAATTTTCCTTCAACTAGATTTTGTTTATTTTTAACTTTTAAAAATGAGCTCACCAATTGAGCGTTGTTTTTTCCTCATATTTTTGTGTTTGTTTATGAAAACAAATTAAAACTGCAAATTTATATTTTGTACAATTTAATTGGTTATTACAGCTTCAACATAGTTAACCTTGTTCAAGAAAAATTACAATAACACATGAATCCATTCTTGAGTTTATAAAGGATTTTAATGAAACAATTTTCGTAACAAAAAAAAACATAGAAAAAGAGTACTGTATTTTTCAAAGAAAATACGAAACAAGTAAATATTGTTTAATACTAAGCAAGCACTGAGGTATATTTTAAACAAAAAAGCGGAAACACAATAAAGCTGAACGCTTTTAAAATACAGTAATTAATCACTAAAAAGGTTAAGATCTTCACCAATATTGTGAGGCAGCTTAAAAAGTTTAGAAGGATCAAGTCGAGACTTATTTTGTCTCAAAATTTCTGTGCATAATTCTTTCAATGATTTTAAATCCTTTGAATATGCAATTTTGATTATTTCATACACATTCTCCAAATTTAGTTGGCATTCCATATTATGTAAACAAACTTCCTAAAAAAAAATACTTGTAAGGTCAAAAAAAAAAACAAATTTGCCAATAAATACCTTTAATTTTTTAAAGCCAAATTTATCAGCAAAATCATAAATTGCAATTTCTTTGCCAGAAATGGCATTATTTTTTCCATAACAAAATTCTAAAGCAGCTTTAACAATTTTGTCGCTGAATTCTTCGGAGTTGATTTTTACAGGAATAATTTTAGTTTCTTTAAAGATCTCTGCCAAGATGTCAGAGAATTTTGCAAGAACACATCGAAAACTTGAAACTTCACCTCCATCAGATGTTGTAAAAATTACATCAGAATATGTTGTTTCTGACATGACATCCAAAAGTGATAACTTTTTGATGGCAGTTTTTGGATGATTTTGAATCATCACAAAATTTTGTTCACTTTCGGCATCCTTTTCAGGCTTTTCATCTTCTTCTTGATCTTTGGATTCTTCTTGGGATTCTTCTTCTTGTTTGAAAGATTTTATGTCAGCTTTGTTAAACATAAACCATAATGTTAGTTCAAGATCTTTAGAATCACAAGCTTGATGCCGGAAACTTTTTTGTTTAGTAGCTAAAATTTTACCATTTACCATTTAGAAGGGACATTATCAACATGTCTCGCTGCTTTTTGAACGAGGATTATTCCATTATATAGCCTTAGGGCAGTTTTGCATAAACCCAAAATATTTCCGTTGAATGCCCTTCCTTTATGCAAATTTGAGGAAATGAAGTTTGAAAATCAAGACACTCTGATCGACGATTAATAAAAAACCCCTGTTTTACGCACTTTTGTAAAAATTCATTTTCACAAATTTGCATAATAAATGGCCATTCACTGAATATATTTTGGGTATATGAATAACTGCCCCAGGGCTATATAGATCTCGTTCAAAAAGTGGCTGGAAATGTTGACAGTGTTATTTGTTAGTCACTTTGTTTCGTGTTGAGATTTTTGCTTTCTGAGGAGGAAAATAGTTATTTTAGTTTTTTGGTGGAAGAAAAACACTGCATAAAATGACAGCATTTATTGGGGGTCTTTTTGGCACAAATGCAATTCATTGAAACTGCTATAAAAAGTGATATGTTTTTATCCAAAAAATTAACCATAAATTGAAAAATAACTGACATTGATTTTTAATTTTATGTTTCCTTCATATCGGTTATAACACTGAAAAGTATTTGCCTTACTTTTGCTAAAAAAACACATTAGTAAATAATCATTTTTTCATTTTCTGATAATGGCTTTTTGCGGCTCATCGATTGTATAAAATTGTGGGAAAGCAGATATAATTTTTTTATCTCAAAAAGCACACAAAATTTTAAACATTTCCAAAAATAATATCAAAAGCAAATTCAAATCCAGTCGAGAAAATACATTAAAATTACTTGCAATTTGCTTAAAGATCAGCATAAAAAGGGCGAATTTTCACAAAATAATCATCATATGGTATCATGTCGGGATGTTTCCATTGTAAGTCAGGCAATCTTTCTGCTTGCCCTAGGGTTGTCAAATTTCCAGGGAAATCAGAAAAAGCGGATTTCCGAAAGGATTACAGTACCCTGTTGGAGAAATCTGATCTGAAGCTTATGTTTAATTGTTGTTTTAATTAATAGTGTTGATGCTTATTTAATGCATTTTATCTCTAAATTTTTAAATATTTATTACCAAATAAATGAGATAAAAAACTGAACAAAAGAAAAATGTTAAAAGAGAAAATATTAAAAATCATTGTGCGGAACTACTGTTATTATTTTTGGAGATAAATGATGGTTCAACTCGAGTGATTGAATATGTGGTTGCTGCTCTTTGAGAATTTAGAATTGTTGAAGATTTTTTCAAAGGTGAAAACATTTTTATTACAGCTTTTCGAAGGGATTTATTTAAGATAAAATAGATTATCGGAGTATCACCTAAAAATAATATTGATTACGGTATTTTTTATGGTGAATATGCAAATTTTTTCTACCGTGTAAGCAAATCCATGAAAAATGTGCAATAATTTCGATGATTATCGGGAACTCAACAATATTCATAAAAATATGGATCAACGGAGCAAAGAACATTTCACCACAAACACATAATGCTTGAATTGTCATCTAACAATAACAATAAATTTGCATATTTAAATTAATTCCAAAGATTTTACAAACCTGTTTTTGAACCTTTGAAATTTCAGTTTTATTATAAATTTTTGTTTTGATTTTTGCAATAACAACTAAACCGCCGTAAAAGAATACCAAAAAGAAGATTAAAAGTCCGTTGTTCCAGGTATGAAAAACTTTGAAACTGTCAAAACCAAACTGAAATTAGTTTTTGTATTAATTAAATAAAGCAATCAAAAAACAGGGTTTGGTCAAAGACGGGATTTCGGGACGGGTTCGAGGTGATTTGTTAAACACAACAACGGGCCGAGTTTCTTAAACTGTAATTCCACCAGGGGCGTCCCTAAGGGTTTTCTGCAATTTTCATCTTATTAGTTATCTATCATTTGCTGCTTTTTTTAATTTCGCAAGAAAGTTCTCGAAGCTCAAAGTTATTGAAAATCTGGGACTTTTGCTTTTTTCTAATTTTTATGACGAACAAAAAGCGAAAGTCCTTGATTTTTAATCACTTTTTACGTTATAAAAATTTAGAAAAAAAGCAGAATTCACTGATTTTAATTACTTTTAATTTCGCGAACTTTTTTGCGAAATCAAAAAAAAGTAGCAAAAGGATGGATCTCGGTTAATATCCCTTCTCGATTTTTCATAAATCTAAAAAACCCTGCCCATTGCCAATCTTAAAATCGACTTTTTAGCCATAAAAAAATAGTCCTACCTTTGGATTATTTTCCATGCCTGGAATAAGATGGAAAGGATCTTGATTCATTGCATATATTTTGATATTAAAAATATGAGGAAGCTGAAAGCCAACATAGATTTGGTAAATAATTGGCACAGCCATCCATAAATAAGTTTTTAGTCCACCAAAGATGTATCGGGCAATTCGAGGAAATGACATTTCCAAAAAACGATCAAATGCTAAAACTACGCAAAGTGTTGTAACACCATAAAACCCTCCTAAAAATTCAATTATAAAGAGCATTGATGGATATGCAAATTTACCACAACTAATTACACCGGACCAATAGTAGAGCTTTGGATTATTACAAAAATGTTGACCTTGAATAACTTGAAGCCCAGCAATTATTGCGTTACAGGGAAGAATAAATAAATCATAGAAGCCCATCATGAACATAAATTTATATGCAGAATATTGAATAAATTCTTTTTTAAGCATTGCAACCATAAATGGGAAATATGATAACTAAAATTTGTTTAAACTTTCTTTTTATTAAGACAAAAATTAGCATAAGTATGATAAAAAGTAGGAAGTTTACGTGTTTTTAAACCCTGATTCTCAGGTTTGTGCAGCACAAACCTGACAATAAGGGTCATTTTGTCGAGGCAAATTCATTCAAATCTATTTTCGTTACGAGACCCAAATATTTTTTTTATCGTTAAGAATTACCTCAAAAAGCACTCCAGATAAGAGATAAATGAGTCCAATGAAAAGATTTGGTTGCCCTTCAGCTAACCATTCACTTTGAGTTTTTAATGAACAATTTTTTTCATAAAGGTCATACCATTGTTGATGATCAAAAAAGTACATCCAGTAACCCATTTTTCTAAAATTTAGAATTTTTTTATACAAAGTGTGAAAAAAATCAAAAACAAAAACAGAAAATTTCAATTTTCAATAACGGTATTTAATTAACAATTGTTTGAAAGGATACATTTATCATGTTAGGAAAGTTTATCCCCTATACCCTTTATCCTTTATCCCATTTGAAAAATGTTATTTTATTACGGTAGAAGCAGGGGTCGAAAATGCGGCCGAAATTCTCGGCCGGCCGCGGCCGGCCTTTATTTTTCTCCTTATAAAATTTAAAGATTTTTTTGACAAATAATGAAAGCGTTATTCACGAATACGGTAGTTTTTTTGTTTTATGGTTTAATTTTCATGAAAAAAAACTGAAAAACAACTACTATAGATGAAATAACAAAAAGACACAAGGCTTGTAAAACATAAATCGTCCTTTTTTGTAAATAATTGATACTCAAAAAATAATGAAAGCGTTATTCACGAATACGGTAGTTTTTTTGCCGCGGCCGAAATTTTGGCGGCCGGGCCGGCCGCAGGCCTTACAGAAACAAGCCGGCCGGCCGCATTTTCGACCCCTGGGTAGAATACAAAGCTTTTTGGGATATTTGTATTTTGTTGTTGACAAAAAATATCACGCTTTTTAAAAGTAGTTTAAATTAATGGTTACTCTTTTTCTTGGAAAAGTGGGAAGAAAACAAGGTGTTTTTTTTCATTCTTTTTTGTAATAATAGGGATGGGACCAGTTTTATTTGTGTCAACTAGTCATTGCTGATGACAAAGAAAAGCTAGGAGTACGATACTATATGCACTTATAAAAGCCTATAATCTTCTGAATAAGTCTTCGAAAATGAAAACCAGAGAACAAAAATAAAGTTTCCAACAAATGAGCAGTAATATTTATATCCGCCGCAGGACAACATTAAACTCCGCCTTAAGGCATTATTACAGTAATTAAAAAGGAAACTCTTACGTCACAAAAAAGCACTGCAAAAAATATAAACAATAGCAATGTACTTGGTTAATCCTATGAAAAGCTACATCATTTATCCAAAAATATACCTTTTTACAAATCAAAAGGAATTGTAAAGAAAAATAAATGAAAAGTTTTTTAATTTTTTGAAAACAAAAAGAAGCGATAAGTAAATGTTATTTTATGAGATACAAACAAAAATTAAACATTGAACAATGTTTTTTTTTCAAATTTTTAATCTATTTTTCCGTTTCTTTCTGTTATTTAAGGTTATATGAATTTGTGACCTTCATTGAATAAAATTGCCTCTTTTTGTGACAAAAAATGGATGAGCAAAATAAGCTAAATTAAAATATTTTTATTGTTGAATGAATTTCAATTCTATGAAATAATGTGTTTTATTGCTGTGATAAAGTAACAGAAATGTTTGCATAATTTTTAACCATTTGCTTTTTAGAAAGTGAGAACCTGCATAACAGAAGAAATATTAAGAGATTTTTGAAATTTTGTTGCTTAAGTTAATTGGTTTTTGAGAATTCAATAAAAAAAATAAATTGAAAGAAGCAAGACCGTATGGAGAAAAAAAATATCGGAGTGGGCATTTTCATTTCAGAGGGGGCACACCTTTGATCTTTTGCCGCCTTAACACAGCGGCGTCAAAAGATCAAAGGATTTTCTCAGTTTTGGAGGGCATCCCTTTGGAAAGAAGTATGAAAGACAATATTTTCAATCTAAGAATAGTAAACACAAACATAAATCCAATATTACTTTTTAATAACGTTTTTTATGCAAATTTAGTTTCATGATCCGTCATATTTGGCATCAACATACCTCATCGGATTTTTCTCACGTTTTGCATCCCTATTATTGCTTTCATATGTTATTGTCACCTCCACATATGAAATTATTGTCACCTCCACAGATTCAACAACAATTTCTATGTAGCCGTGTGATAAAAAACAGATACAAAAAACATTTCATTTCTTGCAATTGAAAAAGTAGGTTCTTAAAGTGGATTTTTCCAAACGTCATTCCATTTGAAAATTTTTTAAATCAAAACATCAAAACAAAGGTTATAGTAGCGTAAATCTGGTATTTCGAGTTGATGATTTCGTGTTAATGAATTACATGGAATACTGTAAAATTTTAAGCGTCATATGTTTTTGCATTTTATCAATCACTTTTTTTTGAAAAGCTTGAAGGAAAACAACAAGATATTTCTGTAATCGAAAATATTGTTGTTGTTTTTTAGATTCCCAGAAATGCAATTAAACATTATTTATTTGTAGTAGTTAATAAGGTGACGACGGATGCTATTTTACCACGCAATAAATTACTTAAGTATTGGTAAATTGCCAAAGAACAATCTTTTCATACAATTCTCATTTATTTTTCACATAAGTCCTCCATATTTTTTATGTTAATTAATATAATCTTTGAATGTTTTTCACATCGTCTACAATTTCTGTTTCAAAGAACTTGAAGTTGAAGTTTTGATTAAACGTGTATAAAAAGTTTTACATAATATTAGAATATTTCATTTTTTGGCATAATATCAGTAATTATCTACCCATAATTAACAATGAGTGCCACTTTGATGGATATCACAAAAATTACTTCAAATGTATTTTCTTGTATTTCAAGAGGGCTAGGATTTACGATAATAGTGTTTTTGACAACACAATATTTTAAGAAAAAATCAGCTCATCGATCTGCATATTTTGTTATTCTTAATGTTGGATATGCAATGGATTTTATGTTGTTTGTGAATTGGGTAATACCGATTCCATTTATGACTTATACAATAATTTCGATCATGCTTGAATGGTATATCGTATATTTTACAACAATTTGGAATTTCGTGCTCTGTTTGAATAGATGCACAGCTTTGGTCTTGTTTACAAAGTATGACAAGGTTAGTTCAAAAATTTGCATATTTAAAAATAACAAAATTTCAATTTGCAAATTTCAAAATAACAAAAGTAGAATTCTTTTGTAAAAAATATGCATAATTAAAATAGCAAAAATACTAATCTTTTTGGCTAAATAATCCTTTTTTATAAAAATTTGCATAATTGGAAATAGCAAAATAAACGTTTTTTCGAAAATTGGCACATTTTATAATCATAAAATATAACATTTTTTTTCACAAATTTGCATAATTAAAAATAACTAAAATACAACAACAACTCTTTATGCAGTAATTTGCATATTTAAAAATAGCGAAGATTACATTTTTTTTAAATTTACATATTTGAAACATCTGAAAAGGCAACTCTTTTTGCAAAAATTAGAAAAATCTAGAATTTTTCAAAAATTTTGCACATTAGAAAATCGTAAATTACAGTTTTATTTTTAAAAATTTGCCTATCTGGTAAACGCGAAAATGCAGTTGATTTTTTTTTCAGATCTGGAGACCATTGACTATGTTCTTTATCGTAATTTTTATGGTGGCATTTCCTTTCATCGTTGATGGCAGTGCCTTGATTTCCTCAAAATGTGTTGATGCAAATTTTAGTATTTGCTTAAGTTTTCGAGCACTTTATTATTTGAAAGGAACAATCGTTAATGCCATTCTAAACGGCATTGGCATTTCTCTCATTGCCATTTCAATGTATAAATCCTCTCAAGACAAAAATCGTGCCAATTCAACTCATGCAAAAACTGAACGTCGACTAATTTATCAAGCAATTTTTTCATCAATTTTTCAACTGTTTTCTTTTGCGCTTAAATATTTTACGGCATCAATTGGAAGTTATTATATCTATTTTAGTTTTATGTTTTTCTCTGATACCGTATATCATTTTCATCATTTGGTTGTAATGGGAACACATTTTATTCTATCACCAACTTTTAAAACAGCATATTTGGAATTTTATCATCTTAAATTTTTGTTACCTAAAAGAAATACGACAACAACAATCATTTCACATCGAAGCGGTTTAACAGTAAAAAATGCTGCTCCAACAATCAGTGCAATTACAATGTAGAATTATACTATTCCATTTCTGTTAAAAACAATAAAAAAAACTTCTCCAACTTTTAAAATAAAAGTTCTTTTTTGGAAATCAAATGCTTGCTTAATCGTATTTTCGTGGTACTGTATTACTATTTCATATTCTTTCATTAAAGCAATAAAGTAGAAAACACAAATTTTTTATTTAAAAAATTTAAACAAAAAATTGAAAAACAAAACAAACATGATGATAAATAAAAGAAAATTATTTATAAAATTGAAGTTCAAGGATTGTTGTTTTTGTTTGATCAAAAGATCCAAGAGTTTTAAAGAAGCAATAATAATCTTTGACAGATTCATCGAATTGGTAACCACCACAATTTTGTTTATAAAAATCAG
Source organism: Panagrolaimus sp. LJ2414 (assembly GCA_024447195.1). Taxonomy (NCBI): domain Eukaryota; kingdom Metazoa; phylum Nematoda; class Chromadorea; order Rhabditida; family Panagrolaimidae; genus Panagrolaimus; species Panagrolaimus sp. LJ2414. The sequence goes on from JAMRXY010000023.1 coordinate 4,998,281, forward strand.
GACCCTAAAGACAAAATTATTTATCATTTAAAAGATTTATCAAAATAATACTTACTTCGATGAGATTCATTTTTTCGCTCATTTTAAATGTAAGAACAATTTTGGATGGGACTTTGTCGGCTTCATGAGAAAAAAAGAATGCAAAATAAAAACGAATATTTTGAATAAATGTATTATATCCAGATGACGTACGACCATAATATGTAAAATTATATTGCAAAATTTCAAGGGAACAGAAATAATTCATAAATTGATTGAAATCTACTTGAAAAGAAGAAGAGCCATTTTTATTGTAAATTAACCGTTTAACAGAAGATCGATTCTGACTAAAAGTAGGTACTAATTATATATTGATAACTTCAAAAACAAAAATTTACTTGTTGCCATTAATTACAAATGGAAAAACTGGTATATCACCAGTTGGTGGATGTAGAATTTCTAATTGTTCAGTTTTACAGCACATCGCTGAGAAATCATGTCCTCCATAATCCAAAACAATCAACGATTCAAGATTGAAAGTTCCACGAAATGTTTCAGACATCTTTTGACTTGGTATTGTAACAGCTTTAAGTGTTGTGGCAAAAATTGGAAGAACATGTTCCAAAAATCCTTGATGACAGTTTCTACCAGCAGAAAATGAAATCAAATCTAAAAGCAAACATTTAATATAAGCTTTATCAAAAAATGTATAAACTTACTTTTCTTTTCAATAATTGTATCAATGATAGCTTGATAAATTTCAATATTTTTACAACCGATGTGAAGTATGGTAACACGATTTCCAATTTGATTCATCAAAATTTTTGGGATTGATGTATTTCTTGTATATCCAAATTTACAACACTTGTTTTCCTGAAAAAAATGAAATTTAATACTAATGTTTAAAGATAGAAACAAACATACCCATCCAACAAAGAAATATCCATCGTAAAGTTTGAGAGTTGAAGCAGAAGCAAAAACTCTTTTCATTGCTTCGAAAGATTCTTTTCCAGAAAGAGCAAATCTAAGAACAGCATCACAATTCTTATCTTGAATAAGTTGCTTTCCAACATCAAAAAGAACATCAGCATTCAAGCAAGGCATGATTCTAAAAAATAATATATATAAAGTAAGTTGCACAACTAACATCAAAAGCAAAATTAAAAAAAGGAGATTATGTGGAGATATTTATAAAAATTTTATAATAAAATAATATAAAATTTTATCAATGTTGCAGAGATTCTGGGGCTATCGGGTTGTCCCCGCAACAAGAGTAATATTGTTAAATCAACAAATATAATACAATTAAATGTGATGAAACAAAAAGCACGAAAGTTGGGAGAAAAAATTTGTTGATAAAACACTGTGTCTTTTTGCCGATGGAAAAACGATATACATGAAAAACGCATTTTCGTGTCGAAACAATTTGATGAGTGTCTTCCTTGTACAAAAAAATTTCTGTTTTTTCAGATTTTTGCAGATCTCAGCATCGGCTAGATCAATTTTGATGATTTAAAAAACATTATTCTTCTTTAAAATAATTAAGAATAACAAGAATTATTAACAAGCTTGAAAAAAATGTTAGAAAAAAACGAAAAATTTTTCTCGAGTGGAAAATATCTCCTTCAAGTATATCGCATTCTCATCGGCAAAAAGAAGAACAAATTCCATAGTGAAAAAAAGAGGTAGAAGAAAGAATTGTAAAGGCACAGATTGCCAAACAAAAACGATTCAAATGAACCACGTGCTCATCGCTATTGGGAAAATGTTCGGTAGAAACGGTTTTGGGTCCGAACCGTCCAAAATGTGTTAAAAATGCATAAAAAATAGTTTAAAATGTGTTTTGGGCACTTTTGGCGAGGTGCACTCGAAAAAACGAAAATGGCAAAAAAGTGCCATTTTTGGCGGTTTTTTTGATGCCAAATTGAAAATAGGTCAAAAATACAGATTCTGATCGGGGGGAATTTTAGCTCTACTGTTTTATTAATTATAGAAAGGACCCAAACATCGAAATATGTAAAAATGGAAAAATTATCCTAAGTGAAGTATTGGTCATTTTAGGGAAAAATGGGTCCAAAATTGGCATTTTTGCATATCCTGAGCGAACCACAGCAGATATAACAAATCGGATCGGGGGGATTTTGAGATAAACTTGTTGTGTATCAAAATTAATAACAACAATGACCTGCAAGGGGCTATCAAAAAAATTAACCTAAGTGAAGTAAGTTGATCTCATTTTGGCATATTTGTACTTTGCCTGACCAAATTCGTTAATGAAGCCTTAAATCAAAAATCGGATCCCTGAGAATTCTTCAAAATGTTGTTAGGAACACGTTAAACACCGCCAGATACATTGGCACACCCCCACTTCTTCAATTTTAGACGCGGAAGTAGTAGCACTCGAAAATTGTCATTTTATTAATAAATTCGAAAAAAATTTCCAAAGTCTTAAATCCAAAATCGAATCCCTGAGGATTGTTCTAAATTCAATGGGGAATTTTTTAAGCCCATATACGTCCTTTGAAGTGCTCTGGGAACCCCAAAAATAGAAAAAATCGATATTTAAGCCTAAAAACACCTATATCACTGAAAAACAAAGCTTTAAAATTATTCTAAACATTTGAAAATGCTTTATTTAAGTTCCTCGACCTCGAATTAGTATTATACAATCTTATTATAGTCAAGAAACCCCACAGAAAAGTATTTCTTCCATAACGAAATGTTTCACATTACCCCCAACATCATTTTCAAAATCCCATCACGAAAAATTTTGATTTTTCGTCTTTAAATTTTTGTGTGCTTTTCAGGGAATGATCAGGGGATTATTCACGGCAGCCCCGAACAATAGAAAAATGAAAGTGAACAAACGCGTGCCAAAAGGTCAAGTGCTTTTAAAATCTTTTTTTCTATTGTTTTTTTTGCAAAAACGAGCGTTTTAGATCTCAGCTTCTAGACTACCTTTTTTAATTGTTATTTTTCGTACCCATTTGTTGGGCCAATTAAAAAAGATTTACCTAGATTCTTAGCATTTAATAATCTAGAAGCTGAGATATTCAAATTTATATGCTTTTGTACAGCAAAAAACAATAGAAAAAAGCTTTGACCTTTGCAAAAAAAATTTGCTGAAACAATAGAAAAAGTGAAAAAGAAAAACCACTTGACCTAGTTTTGATTTTTTTTCACTTTCATTTCAGGGCTGCCGTGTATTAGGAGTAGTTTAAGCCCAAAAACAAGAAAATCGAAAAAAATTATTTTTTTGTCAAAATCCATGTGGTCCCCCCTGTGGAAAAAATCGAAATTTTCGAAATTTCGGTTTTCGAGGTGCACCTTTCCGAAATAATTTTTGGGGTATTCCTATGATATTTAGAAGTGATTTTGACCACATTCGACCGCTCAAATCCGAAATCCGTCTCTACCGAACGCAAAATGAGCACGTGCAGGAAGTAGAAAACGTTACAAATAAACGTTATGTTCATTTAACATGAGGGAACTTTTCGCCAAAGCGTTTATTTTTTTTAAAAATAAACGCTTTTCAATAAAATGAGAAAGAGAAAAATATTTTGTGATTACTTTCTCAAATTGCAACCTCATATTTAACAAATTGTATTTTATTAAGACAAAAATTGTTTAAAAATATATAGAATCAACAAAAAAATTTAAAGTGAAGAAAGTGAAGAAGGAATTGTTATATTTGGAAGGGCACGTTGAAGCTCAACAACACATTTTCCAATCATTGATGAACCCGTTGAACCAGAATTTGGACATAAATTTTTAGCTCGATGACATTCATCAAAAATAATACATCCATCATATTTTTCACCAAACCATTCAATAAGTTGTTGCAGACGACTTTCACCAGCTTTTGATTTCCCCACCAAAGAAGCATACGTTGCACACATAATACCTTTTGAAGCTGATTTTTGTTGATCTTTAATACTGCCATATTTGAATTTAGATAAATGGTGAACAGGGCAATAATCTTTTCCAGCAACATCTTCAAGATTTCGTTGGCTATCAAATCTTAAATCAGATGATACACTTAACCAGATTGATCGTCTTCTTTTAAGCTCATAATTATGCACAATAATTCCAGTAATTGTTCGGCCCTTGTCTACACCAGCTCCATCACCTATAAAAAATACAAAAAATGAAGTTTAATGATAAAAAAGAATTTAAAATACCAATAAGAAATCCTTTTCTCAAGCCATTTGGTAATCTTTGTTCATAACTTTGACAGGCATAAATAATAGCTTCCATTTGTACACATGATAATGAACCACTATCAATCTATGCTTTTGGAATCGAAACATTCAAGTAAACATCTGGCGGTTCGACAGCATTCATCGCTGCTGTTTCAACAATTGTATGAGGATGTGGACCACCAGTTCGAACTTTTCGTGGAAAACATTCTACAAATATTGAAGCTGCTGATAACTAAAAGGATTAAGATACATAGTGATAATGGATAAGGATTGTAAACATACTTGTACACCATGATCTATATGCTCTTCATTTTCAGATGACTGCGGTTTTGGAGGAGGAGGTATTGCACCATTGCCTTTTTGAGGTTGTATTTGAGCCATTTATGATGATAATAATTAAAGCAATAAAATAATATTTTTCTTGCATGAAAGAAGGAGCAAGTAGTCGTATGTAGCGAACAACACTCCGCCCCACGGAACAAAATGCGGAGTTGCTTTTCTTTTTCGCCTTCGGTTGTCATCTGAAAAATTTAAATAGCAAAATTCACTCATTAAATTGAATAAATATTATTAATAACATAATACAAAAAGCGGCATAATATATGTGTATATATATATTTACAAATTTGATGGAAAGAAAAAAATTCGCTAAAAAAGCTTGATGGATCAACAGCTTTGGCAATATGTGACATCGTGCTATCCTTGAGTTTATTTTTTTGAAAATAAACTCAAAAAAAATAAACGTTACGTTCACACTAAACATAGAAACGTTTTTTTTGGCGTTTGTTCTTTTGCGTTTATTCGATGACTTTTTCTACTTCCTGAGCACGTGGAACAACGAAAAGATTACAGTAATTTGAGATTGGAAACAATAAAAATGGAAATAAAATAAAACCCCGGAATATCCATTTAACTTTCTGTTGGTGCTGTCATAATCCCTAAAAGTCTTATCCCCAAAAATACAATTCACGAAAATGGCGGCGTCTTCAAAGAGGGTGGGGATTTAAGTATTCTTTTTTTCGATTTTTGGGTCTTGGAATGGATTTACCCTCAACAAAACAGATCCAGATTTTCAAACATGTGCTGCAAAAAATCTGGAAATAAGGCAGTGTGAACTTTCAGGAAAATTATTTCAAGATTCAAGGATTCTAGATTATATTATTCTCGCATATAACATTCTATTATATTGTTTTTGTATAAGTTTTTATATAAGGTTATTTCAAGATTACTATGTACTGGAACATGATTTGTATAACAAAAATTCTGAAAATATTTTTTAAAACAATATTTCAAGATCATAATAATCTCCAACATTATTTTCTATTACAAAAATATAAGAAAAAAAATTATAATACAACATTTCTCGAATGATAAAGTCTGAAACATAACTTTCTAAACAGTAGAAAAAAAGAAAAGAAATCCTAAAACAAGATTTCTCGAATAAAAATTTTTGGCATTGGCGGAACAAAAAAAGTTTTTCAAAAACAACATTTTTGGATTAACACAATCAAGACTCAAAAGTCCTACCACGATTGTTTCTCCTCTGCCTTTTTTGCCAACAATCTTTCCACAGTAACTCTTCCATGAAAAAATGCCCCTGATTTTTCCCGATTTATGACATCTTTAAATAAGGCCTAGAAATTTGCCACGTGAGAATGCTGTGTCCGTAAATTAACCTTCAAGGATACAGAATCTAAAAAGATTGTTGGCGAAAAAGTCAGAGTAGAAACAATCGTGGTGGGACTTTTGAGTCTTGATTGTGTCAATCCAGAAATGTTGTTTTTGAAAAACTTTTTTTGTTCCGCCAATGCCAAAATTTATCATTCGAGAAATCTTGTTTTAGGATTTTTTTTCTTGTGTTTTTGTAATAGAAAGTAATGTTGGAGATTATTATGATCTTGAAATATTGTTTTAAAAAATATTTTCAGAATTTTTGTTTTACAAGTCATGTTCCAGAATAAAGTAATCTTGAAATAACCTTATATAAAAACTTATACAAAAACAATATAATAGAATGTTATAAGCGAGAATAATATAATCTAGAATCCTTGAATCTTGAAATAATTTTCCTGAAAGTTCACACTGCCGGAAATAAGGGATCGAAAAACGTAAATCATTGCCTACTTTAATTTCGTTGTTTTAAGCGATGAAATTACTCCATCATTTACTTCCAAAGAAATTGTAAAGAAGTGCTATCTTCCGAATCTACAATATTTTTATCTTTATATTCGTGAAAAAGATTTTAATGTAGATGCATTCATCGAATTTTTAAAAGTCAGTTTTTATCTTTTCACTTAAAAAAGACTAACATTAAATTTTTAGATTCATAAAACCGCACAATTTATATTTTATTGTAAGGTTCCATTTAATAATTTTATGCATACTAAACAACTTCAAGCATTTGTTGATGAAATCATTGAAACTGCAGATTTGAGATATCCCACTCCAAGAATCTCCTTCGTTGATCAACTTGAAGATTCAAAAACTGGCCTGTATAAACTTAAAAAAGCTTTCGATCTTGTGAAAAATAAATCATAGTTCTCATATTTAAAAATGTTGTTTTTTTTGTTAAATTATTATTAATTATTTCTTCCTGGCCTAGAAAAAATTAATAAACAACCCCTGGGAGTTCCAGAAATCATTGATGTGAAAATTAAAAAAAAGTTTAAACTTTATATAAAAATTTTTTTGTTTTGTCATAAAAATTATTTAAATTTGTATTCGCAAATAAATAAATAAATTCAAAATAATAATTGAAAAATATGTTTTCGGAGCAACATTATGTCTTACAAATTGTAACAAGTCTATTAATTGTTTTTTAATGTCTGATGTTTTTTTACAACAAAAAGGCTTTTTCAAAAGCTTTTAGTATCATTTTAAAGTTTCCTCTTAAAAAAAACTGTTGCATAAAAAATCATGGAATTGTTTATGATACTAAATTTTCAAAAAGTCTTTGTTTGATTTCGTGTTCCCAGTTTTTGGGCATAATTTGATTGTGAACAAGGCCGTAGAGAGGGGGGGGCTTTTGGGGCACGTGCCCCCCCCCGAAACTGGGAAAATCCTTTGATCTTTTGCCGCCGCCGTGTAAAGGCGGCAAAAGATCAAAGGTGTGCCCCCTCCGAAATGAAAATGCCCACCCCGAAATTTTTTTCTGCCTACGGCCTTGATTGTGAAAATTTAAAAATTGTCACTATATCAAAGTTTTTAGGTACTTCGAAAATGAATGTACAACTTTTCATTACTTTTTTCTTTGGTGTTATGTTTGCAATGGCATCTTCAGTTGTGTTCCCTTACTGTACTGCCAATATGTGCCCTTTTGGTAAAACATGTTATGCTGGAATGTGCATTGTTAGTTATTTTGATCGAAATTAGAATTTGATTTTAAGGGTCAAATTCTAATTTAGATCAAATCGTTTTTTTTTAATTCTAAGTTAATAAACAACCCCTGGGAGTTCCTAAGCTATTTTACATATAATCAAATCATTGTAAAAATTTATAGAAAACAACAAAGTATACCAAAATGCGAGAAGTTTCACCAAAATGTAATGAAAAAACTTCGTGCCCCTCTGGAAAGCATTGTTTGAGAAATCGTTGTAGTGTAAGTAAAATTTAACTTAAAAACAAATTTGTAAAAACATAATTGTAGGAATTTCAATGTTTTACCGATGATGACTGCAAAGGCATGGCACCATTTTGTATGAATGGGCAATGCATTGTAAGAAATGTTTATTTTATTTTAAAGCAAAAAAGATCTTTACATATATTTCAGATTCTTTTTTGATTTTACTGAAGCACAAAAAATCGATGGTTTCAAGATTCTTAAAAAGCTACAGTTTATTAAACGATTGGTTATTACACAAGCTTGGTAAACTAATAAAATTACACATTTTCAAAAATATTTTGAAACAATAAAAAACAAAAGCTGAAAAATTTTTTTGCACAAAAATCCATCACTAATAAAAATATCCATTCGATCAGTTTTTAAGATAAAACATCTCTGATAAAATACTGAAAAATTTTTTTCTAATGCTCATTTTTCTGATAGATTAAAGATAGTCGTTTGAATGTTTTTGTAAATTTTTGCCACGATCAAGAATGCCTATCTTAATTTTCAGATATTGTGATTTTTTAGTGAAATGTTAATAAATACAATAACTAATGAAGAACCAGATTATCGGTTTTTAGGATGAAGTTCGTAGACAACAATCACTCGTTAAAAATAAAAAAACCATTGATGCAGACAACATATTTTTTGCTTTTGACACTTTTTTATTTTATTAACTTAAAATGGTCCCTCAAATTTTAACATTTATTATTTCTGTTGAAGATTGAAATCAAGCAACGTGTTTTACCAAAAATAAGTCATTTTTTGATAAAGAAAACTCAAAAAAAAACGAAAATGTAAAAATTGAAATCAATAAGAATTAAATTTTTCTATCAAAGCTTTACACTTTTTTTGTTGAATTTTTATAGTATTACATTTTTGCATTTCGACTTTCTATATTTTGTTATTTCGGTTGTGTTCTTTTTTATTCCAAAACTTTTTTCCCATTCATTTTTAATTGGGTACTGTCGAAAAAATATGGTATGAAATAATTTATTTAGCAACACGTTAATCACTAAAATGGTGTTGCCAGAAAAGTTTTTTATTTTTCATTGGTCCCCAAAACATTAACTTTTTAATTTATTTGATGATGAACAAAAAGGTAATAAAAAATTCTTTTATCTTTTTCTTATCATTTTCATTAAAATTTTTACATGTGGCATACATCAACAAAATTGATTAAACGACAAAAGCATTTGTTTGGTTAGTTTTTAACTAACAAAAAACAATGAATTTGCTGTTTGATTTTTTGGTTATTTTCAGCTTTTTAACATTTACATTTGCATTATGCCCTGCGGGCAGTATTCCATCAATGTCAAAAAATTCAACATGTTTCTTATTTGTGGCTGAAAAACAGCGATTTTTAATTGCTGAAGAATACTGTAATTCACAAAATGGACATTTAACTTCAATCCATGATATATTTGCTAATATGCAAATTCAAGGTAAGCCTAATCGAAACTACTACATTAAAAATTTAAATAAAAAATTTATAGAACATGCCCAAAATAATTTTACTGACAGTACCACAGGTGATTTTTGGATTGGATTGAGTGATTTAAAATCTTCCGGAACTTGGGGTTGGATTGATGGTAGTCCCCTTGACTTTGTTGATTGGGATAAAGGTCAACCCAAAAACACTTCAGGGTATGATTGTGGTGGTGTAAATCTTCAAAGTGGAAGATGGATATCCGATGATTGTGATAAAGAGAAGCCATATGTTTGTATTATTTCTCCTGTTTTAACCACAACAAATCCACCTTTTGTTGAATGCGGATACGGGTGGATTTATTTAGAAAAAACTGGTTACTGTTATGGTGGAATTGGCGGTAGTCAAACATATACCTGGGCTGCAGGAGAAATTCTTTGTCAACAATCCGGTGCACATTTAGCTTCCATTCATAGCGATGAAGAGTATACATTTTTGGATTGTAAAAATATACATTTTATTTAAAGGAGGATCGTACTTTGACATTTTTCAATTTAATTCATTTTTAAAAAAAGCGCGGAATCACCCACTGTTTTACTTGCGTGGTAGGAGTTTTTTTTAACGAAACGTTTCGAAAAAGATGTTTTTTCTTTCAAAAAATGTTGACAAAGCAAATCAAGGATTTTGTTGCTTATATTATTAATTTTTTGCGGGTTTTTGCGTGTTTATGTTTTGTTTTTATTATATTTTATTTCTTTGTTATGTATTTGGATTAATAAAGTTGTTTTTTTACCATTTTGCTTAGAGGTTTACATTCCTCAGATATATCTTTATTAATATATGTAGTTTTCTTTGATTTTTTAGGCTTGGATGCTTTGGATGAAGTGTGATGAGGTAAGTTTAAATGGATAAGATTAGTTTGTTTTTCTTTCTCTAGAATAATTTCTTTGGTAAATACTAATTTTCTGTTTTTAGGCGACATCTGTGTTCCAGGGAATTGGTGATTATGGATGGATCACTGATATGTTGATGGATATAGATGGTTATGGATCACCAGTTTGATTATGATTATACATTAGACTGGTGATTCATGATTAGATGCTGTCCGGAAATTACGTTTCCAGTTTTTTGCTGCCTTTCTTCCTTTTGATGATGTTGCTTTGATGTTTGGTTTACCATTCATCATTTGCAACATGATCCTTGAATTTATCTCTCCACTGTGGAAACGTAATTTTCGGAAAGCTGCTGTGAAACTTTGATTTGATAGCTGCTGCAGCTGCTGGTGATTCAACTTAATGGATAGTTGAACCTATGCGGCTTTACTTTTGTAAAGCCGCATAGAGGTAAGTTTTGCCATGGGATTCGGCGTTTCCTGATGAGTCCAGTCGGCCCACATATGGCATTTTTTCTCCAATGGTATCGGAACTAATGGACGAAATACCATTGGGTCCTTATATTATTTGTATATGTATATAGTTTTGATTTTGTTTGTAATTTATTTTGTTTGAATAAATAAGATTTTTCTTTTATGTTTTGTGTTTATGCGGGCATGCCACGGGTGTTAGGTAGCTTATTAGTGAAAGGATTGTTACTCATACTTGAAGATTCTGTAGTGGATAATAATTTCGAAGAAAAAAACTAACACGATCACACAAGAAAACTAATTATCAACATTTTGTTCAGTCAAACGAATATTCCGTTGAAATAAATAAAAAACGACTTTATTTTTGTTCTTCACTTAGCATCTTTCATTGCTTTCGAATCGATAACTGAAGTGAATATCAAACTAAACCTGAAAGCAAAATAAAACTTGATGTTTGTAGATTAACTGTAAATAATGAAGTGGACCACAAGGATATTATTCGATATTTGGACAAATATATAAAACTTGATATAACACACGGGATCCGAATTCAAAAACGTTTAATCTGTTTTTATCATTGTTTTCTATAATAAAATCCTTATTATCCAATGCCATCCAATTTCTGACCGATATTCCGCATCCTTGATAACCTAAGCTTTCACTAATAAGCTACCTAACACCCGTGGCATGCCCGCATAAACACAAAACATAAAAGAAAAATCTTATTTATTCAAACAAAATAAATTACAAACAAAATCAAAACTATATACATATACAAATAATATAAGGACCCAATGGTATTTCGTCCATTAGTTCCGATACCATTGGAGAAAAAATGCCATATGTGGGCCGACTGGACTCATCAGGAAACGCCGAATCCCATGGCAAAACTTACCTCTATGCGGCTTTACAAAAGTAAAGCCGCATAGGTTCAACTATCCATTAAGTTGAATCACCAGCAGCTGCAGCAGCTATCAAATCAAAGTTTCACAGCAGCTTTCCGAAAATTACGTTTCCACAGTGGAGAGATAAATTCAAGGATCATGTTGCAAATGATGAATGGTAAACCAAACATCAAAGCAACATCATCAAAAGGAAGAAAGGCAGCAAAAAACTGGAAACGTAATTTCCGGACAGCATCTAATCATGAATCACCAGTCTAATGTATAATCATAATCAAACTGGTGATCCATAACCATCTATATCCATCAACATATCAGTGATCCATCCATAATCACCAATTCCCTGGAACACAGATGTCGCCTAAAAACAGAAAATTAGTATTTACCAAAGAAATAATTCTAGAGAAAGAAAAACAAACTAATCTTATCCATTTAAACTTACCTCATCACACTTCATCCAAAGCATCCAAGCCTAAAAAATCAAAGAAAACTACATATATTAATAAAGATATATCTGAGGAATGTAAACCTCTAAGCAAAATGGTAAAAAAACAACTTTATTAATCCAAATACATAACAAAGAAATAAAATATAATAAAAACAAAACATAAACACGCAAAAACCCGCAAAAAATTAATAATATAAGCAACAAAATCCTTGATTTGCTTTGTCAACATTTTTTGAAAGAAAAAACATCTTTTTCGAAACGTTTCGTTAAAAAAAACTCCTACCACGCAAGTAAAACAGTGGGTGATTCCGCGCTTTTTTTAAAAATGAATTAAATTGAAAAATGTCAAAGTACGATCCTCCTTTAATTACATATTACTAATTATAGTTTTTAGCAATGGGGTTTATAAGTTGGAGATGGCAGTGGATTGGCTTATACTCAAATGACGATGAACACACATGGCACTGGTCGGATGGAACCGTCTTTGATTATACACATTGGGCCACAGGCTATCCAAAACTGAATAAATCATCTGCATGTGTTCGTATGGGTGCATTTGTAGACGATGATTGTTCTGCGTTGTCCTATCCGATTTGCAAGAAGAAGCCATAGATTGAAAAAATGTATGTATTAATGAAAAAAAATGATGATGATTATTTTATGTGCTTTTTATAAAAGAAAATTTCTTATAATAACATTAGGCAAACAAAATACAAAAAAACTGCAAATAATTTGACATTTGAAAAAAGCTGTAATCTAATAAATATTTTGTTAATTTCTGCTTTGATCACAAATGCTTATTCATCTTTTTAAGCATTATAATTTTTGTCAAAATAGCAATAGATACAATTAACAATAATAAATAAATATTCTAGACTCATTTCAAGGACGACAGGACATTATTTAAAAAATTATAATTTCCCTGGTTCATCTTTTTGATTTTTAACACTTGTCATTAACAGAGTTTTTAACTAATAAATTTTCAAAGTCTTTCAAAGTTTGATTAAGACTTTGAGACTTAGACCCCTTCTACAAATTTTTGTTGTTCCTCTGTTTTTAAAAGTGAAAAATGTTGTATACCCTCCAAAACATTCTCTTCTAAACAAAACAAAAAGACAATGTGGTGCATTCTAAAATTTAAAATACTGATAAGAACCTTAAAGTAAATAAAAGCACACAATTATTTTTCACTCCTTTATGTTTTAAATCAAAAAAGCTGTTGACGAAATTAAAAATGCTTTTTTTATTGATTTTTTTATTGCTGTTAGATTTTTCTAAAGGAAGTTGTCCAAATGGAAGTATTGAATGGCAATCTAACTGCTACTTTTTTAATTCCAATCAATCTGCTTTTATTGTTGCCGAAAAAACTTGTGTCAATTTAGGAGGGCATTTGACATCAGTTCATGATGGATTTGTAAATCAATTTCTCGCTCGTAAGTTTAATTTATCAAATGAGGGTCACGGTTTACTTATTTTGTTGTCCCTGATTTTTAGGTATAGCACAAACCTGAAAATCAGGGTCTTTTCAGTAAGGGAAAATCCATTTAAATCCTTTTTCGCTGCGATACCAAAAAGGGGAAAATGAAGCAAACCATTTCCTCTTTTGAAAAACGCTTTTGATTCTTTAGAAAACGCCGCATTGCAATTCCATGAAAGTACTGTAACGGATTTTTGGATTGGTGGATCTGATTTATCTGGAAATTGGACATGGACAGATGGCTCGAATTTTACATTTACCGAATGGGGTGCTGTAAAAAATTTAACTGGAGAGGACTGCATTTCTGAAGTGATTGCGACTGGAAAGTGGAGCGCAGAAGACTGTTTTAAACAAAAACCATTTGTTTGTGCCGCACCTCCAATTTCGACTCAACCACCAACAACTCCTCCTACAACAAATCCGCCCTTTGTTGATTGTGGATATGGTTGGATTTATTTTGAAAAAACTGGTTGCTGTTATGGTGGAATTGTCGGTGGCGAATATACCTGGGTTGCAGGAGAAATTGCTTGTCAACAAGCCGGTGCACATTTAGTTTCAATTCATAGCGATGAAGAGTATACATTTTTGGCTTGTAAAAATATACATTTTTTTAAATTATTACTAATTGTAGTTTTTAGCATTGGGACTTATAACTTGGAGAGTGTTTTGGATTGGCTTATACTCAAACGACGATGAACACACATGGCACTGGTCTGACGGAACTCTGTACGATTATAAAAATTGGGCCCCAGGCAATCCGAAATTAAATAAATCAGCATGTGTTTATATGGCTGGATTTGTAGATGATGATTGTTCTGCGTTGTGGTATCCGATTTGCAAGAAAAAGCTATAAATTTTGTATAACACAATGGATTTTTTAAATCCCGATTTGGGATATCTTTTTTAATAAAATAAATAAACAACATGTTTTTTACGAACAAAAAACAACTGATTTTACTGTTTATATATGAAAAACTTTCATAAAAATTTTAGACAAACAAAACACAAAAAAACTGCAAATAATTTGACAATTAAAAACCTACAATAAACTTTCATATGTAAAAACTCCAAATGAATAAATTATTTTCGGAACATCTTTATTTCTTTCAATAAAACGAATGCAAATCCATGGCAAATCTTCAGAAATACTATAAATTCTTCGAAAGCATTTTTCTAATTTTTCTATTACTAAATTATTGACATGTTGAAAATTAAATGCAACATTATCAATATCAAAATATATTTGTGCATTAAAGGTTGTTTTTTCCTAAAAACAAAATTTGCATATTTTTTATTATTTTAAATACGGAATTGCACCCAAATGAAGCGTAAACTTACTTTCATGAAATTTTCCAACGTTTCAACTTCAAAATCATTAGTCGAAGAAAGCGAAATACGTTATTATTCAAATTGTTTAGTAACGAAGTAGGCCAAGATTCTTCAACACAAATATTAGTATAAAAAAGTCAATTTTTTTAGTATTTTTAGTTTTACATAAAATTTCTGAAAATATCACCTTTGAAGTTACCGTAACCAAAGAACAACAAAGTTCAATAGTTCTCTGGGACAAAAGTGATAAAATTTCTGTAGATAAAATTTCAATATTATTTATTTCAATGATTCTTGAAAAACAGTAAAGGACAATTGTTAGAGAAAGAGAATCCAAAAAAGTTTTGTAATTCCTGCAAATGAATGAAAGGTATAGTCTATTTACCGTATAGAAGATGACGCCATTAAAATGTATCAAGGCAACATTTTTGTATTCTTCTATCGGCTTATTAAGAATTTGAACTTTAGTACATTTATGATTATTGTTCAGATTTGAATAAAAATATAGTAGAATTTGTTCAATTGGATTAAAAGTTCGAAAAAATCGTTGCAGCAAATCTTCATTGATGGAAGGGATAAATAATTCAAACGCTTAAATGTTTGTTTGTTTAAATCTGATATATGCAAATTTCGCATCTTTAACAGAGGGAGAAGACCTTCGAATTTTTGAATTTTGTTTTTTATTCTTATTTTCATAATGATAGTAACCAAAACGATTCATTGTTTGTTTTAACTGTTACCCTTGTCAGTAATTTCATATGGTTTAGCCAAAGAGAAAATAAAGTTAACCAATAAAGGATACATTTTGGGCGCGGCTTAGGTCCCATAATAAAAAGTTCTTTATTATTCAAATTCGTGAAACGTTTATAAAAATCATATAAAAGATAAATAACATTTTTACCGGTAAACAAAATTTTTTGGCAGTACTGATCATAAATGTGGTAGCATCGTTTATATTAATTTGGAAACTGAAGCGTAAATGTTCCCAAGGAATGAGTAATCTTTGACATATCTTCGTCTCTTTCAATAAATCGAACATTAATTAATCTGGATTGATATAGTGAATTTCGGACTTTCACAAAACAGGCTTCAAATTTCTCTTTAACAGGATCTCGGATTTCTTCAAAATAGCACGGAATTTCAATATCAAGAAAAATTTGGGAATGTACAGCAGTTTTTTCCTTAAAGTTTAATAAGTATTAAAATGTATAAATTACTGTAAAGCTTACTTTAACAAATTTCGACAAAGCTTTGATGTCAAAATCTAGGTCATTAATTGTTATTTTAAGAAGTTTAATTTTTCGTTTAACATTTTCCAACAACAATTTCGGCCAAGATGGTTCTATGATAATATTAGTTTCATGAAGTTCCAACTTTTCAATATTTCTTGTAATCATCAAAACATCAGACAATTTCACTTTCGATATCATCGTAACAAATGAGCAGCTTAATTCGACCGTATGCAAAGATAAAAGTGCCAAAAATTCATCAGCAGAAATTTGCATATTCTTTAGTGTAACTATTCTTGAAGTAACAAATATACTATTAAATTTAAATTTATCCAAAAAGGTTCTTCCATTTCCAGCAAATGTATGATAATTATATATTATTGTTGTTCCTGGAGTAAATTCAATATTGCTACAGGCATCAATTGGTTTATTAAGAATTTCAATGGCATTTAGAATAATGTTACCGAAATGTGGATAAAAAGCAAATTGAAATTGTTCAACAGGTTCAAAGGTTTCAATAAATCGTTGAAGCAAATTTGCATCAAGTCTTGGAATGAATAGCTGGGAAGCTAAAAAGGAAATAAATTTTGGCATAAAATTAGAATAAACTCAAACAATATGCAAATTTGAATAACATGGTAATATGCAAATTTGCAATCTCCTCGATAGAAATAAACTTTCTTAAAAAATTCAGGGTCAAAAATCTTCGAAAATTTCCTACATTTTGGAAAAAAAGGACACAAGTTTTACAAATTTGCATATTACCACCACCTGAAACAGCCCCAACCAAACTCTTAAAATTTTCATACCTGGTTTTTCACAAAAGAATGTATGATGATCTGGAGAATAGCAATTATAGCATCTTTGATACATTGAACATATCCGATCATGATTCGAAATCACTGGTTTTATTAGTCGAATTGGTTTAAAACATTTACAACAAACTTTTTTAGATCGAACTGCTGTCAATCGAGAAATATCAGAATTATATTTATCACAAAATTGCGAAAAATGAATATCTGAACCACAGAAGAAGCAAGACATTTTTAGCGCTTAAGGGTTGATAAAAAGTTTAAATTTCATGACTCAACAAAATCCAAAATGTCAAACAAATAAAACTTAACGCAAAATAATCAATATGGCAAACATTGTCCCCTTTTGTTTTTTTTTGTTTGGTTTTAACAAACCTCCAGGGGATCATTGACGACGACGAAGAAGAAGCAAAGAAAGAGAAAAAGCTTTTCCTTTTCGATAAAAATTTTGCATATAAATTTTTTTAAAGCAAACAATTGAAGAGACTTTTTTCGTTGAAAGATTTTTGCACAAGTTCAAACTACAAATTTTGGATTTTCTGAGACTCACATTTTTTCTTGAAAAATTTTTAACCCCGTTTTTTGCAATTTTAACCATGGATTTAGCTGATATATCAAATCCATCATTTTCATTATCTTCAAAACTACAATTTACTGTCCCATCTCACCACCGATACCCTTCAGATGTCTACAAATGGATGAAAAAGAATGCTACTCCTAGAATGGCAATAAAGTTAATGCAAATATGCAAATATTTTTGTTATGAAAAATTTCCATATTTAGTTACTTATTCCCTTAAATGGATAGAAGAAAATGCTTTTGATTATTGGATTTGTTTAAGAAGTGTTAAAAAGAGAATGGAAGAACCTTTTTGCAATAATTTATGGATCACTGGAGGTTTAACAATTAGCAGCAGGCAACATCAAAATATTTTTTCAAGATTCATTAAATATATGGTTGTCTGTGATGCAAACTATATACGTTTGGATGGACAAAATATTTTATTCAGCGATTTTAAGATTTTGGCAGCCTCTGGAAGTATTGATATTTTGCATTGCTATGGAGGTACTCGGATATGTGATGAAGAAGGGAATATTGTTCCTATGGAAAATATTCTGGAATGTTTACCAAAGTTGGAAAGACTTGTTTAGTAAGTTTTATCTTATAGTTTTTTGTAAACCTGGATAAACGATACCAGTTTGATTCATATCTTTTCACCTCAAAGATTTTGTTCCAACGACGTCGACCCATTGCCACCGGATAAACAGGAGATTTAAAATTTTTGTATTAAGGCTAGGGACCGGCAACTTATTCAAAAAAGTTCGAAAAAAAATTTTTCTTTGTTAGATTAGGGTACTTTTTAACCTGAATAAGCCGAAAATAAAATTAAAAAAATTATTAAAAATAGTTAAAATGCCGAAAATGGCGATTGAAAATTCGGCAAACAGAAAATTATTCGTCGAAAAAAATGGAAAAGAATTTTTTTTCTCTTCTTTTTCTTTGGATGCTGTCGAAGAACGCGTTGCCAAAAAACATTTTTGCATTGTTTTTCCTTCATTTTTTAACAAATTCCAGCTCTGCGATCGCTAAAAAAATATGTTGGCACATAAAATGCTCATAAAACTTTTTTTTAATCGATGCAATTTTTGACGGGCTATCTGATGATACTAAGCTCACCTTGGAAGCTCAATGAAGTAAAGACGTTTTCCTTGTAAGCATTTTAAAAATACCATTTTCGGCACTTTGCCGCAGAAAAAAACTTTTCAAAAATGGCATATTTGGAATCAGCGTAAAAAATTGGGTCTAGGGGGTCTGATTACAAGTTTCTAAAAAAAAGTATCGCAAAAATCGTATTTCGGTTACGGTAACGAAAAAAAGGAAAGAAAAAGAGAAAGAAAAAATGTTTGCTGCCGGTCCCTAATTAAGGCAATCAAAATGTTAGTGATCCAGGTATATGCACGAAATCCATCTGCATGGTTTTTTTTTGCTTTTTTGGACCATGCTTTAATTTTTTATTGTGAGATGGGTCGGCGGCGATGAAAAAAATTCGTTAAAAAATCTATTGTTGCCGACCCGTCTCACAGAGCAATAAAAAATTAAAGCATGGTCCAAAAAAGCAAAAAATAGCCTTTAACCATGCAGATGGATTTTGGGCATACACCTGAATAAAAAAAATTGTGATTGCTTTAATGCAAAATTTTTTATTCTCCTGTTTATCCCGCGGCGATGGGTCGGCGGCTTTGAAACGCTGTTCAAAGATTAATTATATAAACAAATTTTTTTAGTGATGGTGCTGTTCCATCATTTTCTACTTCAAATCTTTCACAATTAAAATTACCACCAAGAATTGATTTTGTACTACTCAAAATTTCGACAGAACCATTTGATTTTGATAATTTTGTTCATTATATGGAGGTAATATTTTACAAGGGAAGGTCCCAAAATGTGACAACGCTTTTTGTACGAGACCTATCCCATTATATAGCCCCTGGACAGTTATGCATAACCCCAAAATATCTTCTGTGAAAAGCCTTTTATTATGCTAATTTATGGAAGTCAAGTTCGAAATGCGCAAAACAGGGGTTTAAAAAAATCGTCGACCGGGGTTGTGGGTTTTTCAAACTTCAAATCCATAAATTAGCATAATAAAAGGTCATTCACCAGAAATATTTTGGGGTTATGTATATCTGCCCAGGGGCTATATAATGGGATAGGTCTCGTACAAAAAGCGGTGTCACATGTTGGGACATTCCCTTGTTAGTCCAATTTTGATACATGTACATTTTTCTTTCAGATGTATCCAAAAACCAGATTTTCTTTAGAATTTAATGAAGAACTTCCTCTAAAATATACGCAGAAACTTCAAGACTTTGTTGATAAAGTTGTTAAAATTGGATTAACTCAATTTCCTCCACCAATGATTGCATTTCTCGATCAAACTAAAGCTTCTTATAGAGCTTTAAGAAATCTTGCTAATAAATACCAGGGAGTTTATTGAATTCAACCGTGAAACATTTCGGCACAAAACTTTGTATGACACAATTTGGAAGCCAGAAGAAGTAATACACCTACAATATTGTTTTCGAAAAATAATTTTTTTTCTATATTGTGGTTCTTGTTGGTTTAAAAAATGCTTTAAAAATTAATAAAATTATACAGTTTTTTGTATTTCAGAATAAAATCATTTGATGATCTTTCATGTTTAATGAGATACAGTACTCCGACATTGAAAATTAAATTTATCAAAAAATTGGGGCATTACTGATGTTAGAATTTATACAGATTTTCAATTTTTAGAAGGAAATGATTTGATACCACTTTTTAAAATCTTTTGACTTTGTTTAATTTAGTTTGATATTTCACAGATTTTCAAAGGGCAGCCAAAAATTTTTTTCAAACAGAAAATACTCAAAAATAGTTCCTGATTAATGCCAAAAAAAGTTAGAAGAAACGTGACAAAACTCGCTACATTCGTTATTTAATTCATTTACACCAAATAGAGTTAAGAATAAATTTTTATTTCCAACTTAAGCAAGCTATTTATTTAAACTTGATGAAAAAAGGGAAATAAAAACAGCTTAAACACACATATTTTTAAAATGATGATTTAAGTTTTTAAACAAGAGTAAAACATTAATTCACTACCTCAATTACAGTAATGTAATAATAATAATAATATAAGAAGTTGTTAACTTTTAAACTAATTTTAAAAGCCCAAAATTCATGGCACAAATTCAACAATTTTTCATTTTTTTGTTATGTGTGTTTTTCAAAAAGTTTAAAATGGCATTAATATTTTTTTCTGACAAATATGAAAAAATGTATAACTGCAGTTTTTATAATTATGAAGATAAAATATTTGAAGATAGATCAAACTTGTTTTTTGGATGGTTGTATCTCTTAACGACTATAGTAATTTGGGTAATTTTAATAACTGATAAAATTAAATTTTATTCAAATTTTATAGATTATTTATATCCCATGTATAATTGGTATGTCAAAGAAAAGCTTAATCAAACATTCATGTTACAAGTTGATGATCTGTCATGCTATTTTTGACCTCAATTTCAGCCTCTATGCTGGCCTTTGGTCTGGGATTTTAAATGTTACAGGGAATGTGTATTGCCATTGGCCGAAAACGGCATTTGTAATTGGATTTTTATATTCTGGAGCTTGGAAGGCTCAAAGTTCTGCGACAGTTTTATTAGCCCTAAATCGATGCCTTGAAGCTTATAGCAAATGTTTAACTGATAAATTATTTTCTGGAAAGAGAATATATTTTTGGACGATGATTCCAATTTTTGCTGAGTTTAGAGATATTATATGGGGCCCAGTTGTGTTTTTTAGTCCAGTTCATTCAATTTTGACTTATAATCCACATGAAGGATATTTCCCAAATGAAGACTTAAAAGTAATTTTAAATAATTTTATAACATTTTTAAAAACTACTTTTTTACAGTATTCTGATTATTTTATTTTTTATTATAACCTTTACATTGGAATTTCAATTGTTTCAATTTATGGCATTTTTGCGATTTATATTTTTGTAAATTCTAAATGTCCAAAAACTACTAGCAGAAATGTAAGTGCAATTTTATGTTTAATTTTTCATAAAATGGTTAAATATTTTTCGT
Organism: Panagrolaimus sp. LJ2414; assembly: GCA_024447195.1. Classification (NCBI taxonomy): domain Eukaryota; kingdom Metazoa; phylum Nematoda; class Chromadorea; order Rhabditida; family Panagrolaimidae; genus Panagrolaimus; species Panagrolaimus sp. LJ2414. Next base: position 5,019,689 of record JAMRXY010000023.1, read on the forward strand.
GCCGAGATATTCAATTTTTTTTTAATAGACCTGAAAAAAAGCTTTAATGAAGTCCCTTTTAAAGAATTTTTAACATTTTTACAGTAAATTCAATGCAATTAAGTTTTAGGCGAAAGTGTTCGGACAAATTTGGTTAATTTCATTATGCTTTGTTGTTGCGATGGCACTTTTCGTGATAACTCAATTTTATCAATTACCACCATTTTTAAATCCATGGATTACTTATTCATACCTACTATTATGTGGTTTGTCTCAAAAATGACTAGTCGTTTAATTTTATTCAAATTCGCATTTTTTAGGTTTACCACCAATAATTTATTTAACATTTAACAAAACACTCCGAAACAATTTTCTAAAAATGTTTCGTTCAAAACCAAAAGTTACAGTAGTATTATTTACAATTAGAAACAAGAATAATTACACGTAATTAATATTTATATTTTGTTGGAGTATACCTAACGGGTCTTCGACTTCTAACATCTTCACTCCAAATTTCATTCAGGGTACTGTAGTATACAGCCATCTCTTGGTCTATTGTAAAAACCATTTGTTTGCCTCTTGAATTTTTTAAATGTTTTAATTTTTTACGACTGTCATAAACTTCTTTATTATTTGATGTGGTTGAAGTTGAAGCAGGGAAAATCCGCCTACGGCATCGAATAAGCCACCTGCAAAAGTAAAAAAATTGGTTAATAAATGTCTAAAAACTAATTTTAGTTTTTTTACATGATATACGAAATCTTTAAATCTGGAACAGATGTAACACTGATAAGTGGAAAAATGAAGCCATAGATTACAACGGAATAATCAAAGATTGCCTTTAGGCAAGGTTGTAGAAAATTCCCGCTACCGTATGACATAAAAACAAATGCCTAAAAATGGAAAATGTATTTTACATGGGAAATTTGAATAAAATAAACAAACAGATAAACACAACAAATTTGCTCCACATAAAATTATTGCTAAATGACCAAGCATTTTTTGAGTTCTTAAATTTTCGGATAACTGAAATCTTTCCGAAAGACAAAAGCTTGCTTGATTTTGTTGATACATTCGAAATCGCCAATTATTAATTTTACAAAGAATTGTAAAAATCTGTAATTATTGTTAAATAATTACGAGCTTAAAAATGTTAAAAAATTACTTACCAGAATTGTTAAAATCATAATTACTCCAAAAATGCCAATTAAATATGAAGTTTTTATTAGTCGAGTACAGAAGCAGTAAACTCCAAAAGAAGCAAGAGTCCATTGAAGAACAATCACAAATCCGATAATCCTATTATGTCTCATTGTTTCATAAGATTTTAGAAAAATTGTTGCACAAAATCTTTCAATAACAAAACATGGACATGCAAATAGAAAAGCGGCACATCCAACAAGCCGAATCATTTCAGCAGCTGCAAATGGCCCAGAAAAAAGTACCATTGAAGCTGATGAACTTGGATCGACATCATCTTCCCTTCCAAAAATTAGCGTTCCAGAAATACAAAACAGTCTCGCCAAAGTAATTACCATAAATTCAACAAAAAGATTGATAATTAAAATAACTAAATTTCTATGGAGTAGCGGGGATCGATAAAATGTATAAAATATTGTTGCAACAACAGGATACGATAACAAAATTAGAATCGCTTCAACAGCATCAACCCCATGAAAAATTATTTTTACAGTATCTGGTGGTAAATTAATTGAAATAATTCCAACAAATTTTGTTGACTTTACTTCCGCTGCCGCTGCTGCTGCCATTCATGCGTAGAAAAAAAGTGGTAAAAACAACTTTTTTTAATGTAATTGATTAATAAAAAAATGGCAATGAAAAAAGTGGCACACTTAAAAAATTTAAAGAAAGAAAGAGAAAGAAAAAAGTGGCAGGTTTTTTTCGAAAGCAAAGAAACATTAAAATTATAAAATAGAATTTTGTTAAAGAAAGAAATGTTGAAACCATGACGCTTAAACATGAAAATTGCTTTAAAATGAATAAAATATTAATTTAATATATGAATATGTTTTCTGTTGCTAAGTTTTAATGCTTCAAATTTATGCTTAAATTGTGTATATTTTTTCCAACAAAATTACATGACATAAAAATACGGTATTACTGTAAAACAGTAATTTTATCTTTGTTGACACAGTTTTGTTAGAAAATTATATCAAATTTCATACTTTAACAGATTTGTGAAATATCTTTGATCATGAAATTAATTTACTAAATTGATCATGTTGTAACAATTCCATTCTATTAAACCATAAAATACTAAACTTTGTTTGTCAAAGATCAAATCTCTTTTTTTCTGTTTTTTTTTCTTCTCTCGAACAACATTCAAGGTCATTTTTTTACGGAAGTGTTAGTTCTTCAATAAAAAAATTTTTAGTAAATAACATAGATTTAAAGTAATTTGCAAAACTTCTAAAACCGTTTATGATACTGTAGATGATTCTAAAAAAGTAAAAATAATTGAAAATTAAAGTGTAACAAAAACAACGTGTGTTTTTGTGTTCAGAAAAAACAAGTTTTGAAAAACTTTGGTTCAAAACAATATTTTTTATTGCAAAAAAATGTACTTTTTTTATCATCTTTTTTTTATCAAGGGGTTCAAAAACAAGTTTTTTTTCCACTTTTGTTGCACAATGTTTTTGGGGTGACATTTCAAGAAGAATCATAGTTGCAATGAAAAAAGAGAAAAAGATTTTTGACCATATGTGTTTTTCAACCAAAGGTTAACGTTTAAAAACAATAACAACAATTTCTTTGATATTTATCGCCCTTGGGAAATAAAATAGTAGTGTTTGCCGAACTGTGTGGTAAAAAAAGAATCTGGATTTCACACAAAGTGCAAAAAAAGGGGCGAGAAAAAAAAAGTTGTGAGAGAAACGGTTTCATAAAATATTATGTATGTCAGGGAAGGAAATATATTTTTTTGATATGGTTAGAGAACAAAACATGGTGGGCGAATTTATGAAGGAATGCCGTTTTTAACCAACTTTCATCTTTGTGTTCGCCAACCGAAAGAAAAGATGATCAAAAAACTATCAGGAAAAAACCAGATTGTAACGGAAATTTCTTATTACAAAAAACAACAGAAATGATCAGTATAAAAGGAAGCCAAACTTCAGTAGAAATCATCAACTTCCAAGTTGAAAGAAAATATGCGGTATTTTCTTGTTTCTCTTCTTATCTTCTGCATTGTTGCAGCAGCTGTTGCAAAACCGTAAGTTTTTTCAATTTCTTCTTGCACTACATTTACTAAACTTTACAAAGCTTTTTAGATTAACTGATAACAAAAAACCTGGCGAGCACAGCAATGATGAATCAGAAGACTTGAAGAAGCCAGCAAAACGTGAAGCCACTGACAAGAAAAATGAACATCACCTCGAGGAAACCGAAGAACACATGAAGCCAAAACGTGAAGCTACAGAAGAACACAAGAAGCCAAAACGTGAAGCTACTGAACACAAAAATGATCATCACGTCGAAGAAGATGAAGAAAGCAAGCCAAAACGTGAAGCCACTGAAGAACACAAAAAGCCAAAACGTGAAGCTACCGAAGAACACAAGAAGCCAAAACGTGAAGCCACCGAAGAACACAAAAAGCCAAAACGTGAAGCCACCGAGGAACACAAGAAGCCAAAACGTGAAGCTACTGAACACAAAAATGATCATCACGTCGAAGAAGATGAAGAAAGCAAGCCAAAACGTGAAGCCACCGAAGAACACAAAAAGCCAAAACGTGAAGCCACCGAGGAACACAAGAAGCCAAAACGTGAAGCTACTGAACACAAAAATGATCATCACGTCGAAGAAGATGAAGAAAGCAAGCCAAAACGTGAAGCTACCGAAGAACACAAAAAGCCAAAACGTGAAGCTACCGAAGAACACAAAAAGCCAAAACGTGAAGCTACCGAAGAACACAAAAAGCCAAAACGTGAAGCCACCGAAGAACACAAAAAGCCAAAACGTGAAGCCACCGAAGAACACAAGAAGCCAAAACGTGAAGCTACTGAAGATAAAAATCAACATCACCTTGAAGAAACCGAAGAACACATGAAGCCAAAACGTGAAGCTACTGAACACAAAAATGATCATCACGTCGAAGAAGATGAAGAAAGCAAGCCAAAACGTGAAGCCACCGAAGAACACAAAAAGCCAAAACGTGAAGCCACCGAGGAACACAAGAAGCCAAAACGTGAAGCTACTGAACACAAAAATGATCATCACGTCGAAGAAGATGAAGAAAGCAAGCCAAAACGTGAAGCTACCGAAGAACACAAAAAGCCAAAACGTGAAGCTACCGAAGATAAAAATCAACATCACCTTGAAGAAACCGAAGAACATATGAAGCCAAAACGTGAAGCCACCGAAGAACACAAAAAACCAAAACGTGAAGCCACCGAGGAACACAAGAAGCCAAAACGTGAAGCTACTGAACACAAAAATGATCATCACGTCGAAGAAGATGAAGAAAGCAAGCCAAAACGTGAAGCTACCGAAGAACACAAAAAGCCAAAACGTGAAGCTACCGAAGATAAAAATCAACATCACCTTGAAGAAACCGAAGAACACATGAAGCCCAAACGCGAAGCTACTGATGAACACAAGAAGCCAAAACGTGAAGCTACTGAACACAAAAATGATCATCACGTCGAAGAAGATGAAGAAAGCAAGCCAAAACGTGAAGCCACCGAAGAACACAAAAAGCCAAAACGTGAAGCCACTGAAGAACACAAAAAGCCAAAACGTGAAGCCACCGAAGAACACAAAAAGCCAAAACGTGAAGCCACCGAAGAACACAAAAAGCCAAAACGTGAAGCCACCGAAGAACACAAAAAGCCAAAACGTGAAGCTACCGAAGACAAAAATCAACATCATCTTGAAGCCACCAATGAACATATGAAGCCAAAACGTGAAGCTGCTGATAAGATGAAACCTTCGCATTAAAACTGTTTGATACAATCGACGATGCTTGAAATGGCTGACGTCAACGAATGTCATAAAAATTTTGTATATTTTTATTAGTTTTGTAACTTTTTTATAATAATTGTATAATTATTAGTTAATAAAGCATTGAATTTCAAAAAACAGTGATATTTGCTCGAATTACAATCATACAAGAATAGTGACACAAACAAAACAAAAACATGAATTTGTTTTTTTAGCATCAAAAAAAGCTAGGAAAAAATTGGAGAGGTGCTGAATGAGTTGATTATACTCTTGTTTCCATTTTAAAGTAATTAAATGACTTGTTTGCGTTAGCAAAGATATCAAACTTTAATATAGCAAAACTTAAATACTATTAAATAAATTGTTAAGTTCAAAATTATAATTGGAGCAAAGTGTTAATATAAAAAACGGTTTTACAAAGCAATTACTTTTCAAAAAAATAAAAAATACTTTTCCTCAATTACAATATACTCGAGCATTTAAATTTGGTCTTTCAAATAAAAAACCGCAATTTTCATCAGATTTGCTCGACAATCCGTTTTAGGCAGTATGTACAAAAATGTGTGAAATATTTCAACAAAAATTTCTATCATAGTTGAAATCTTAAAAATTTATGTCATAACAAAAAAACGATGTCAAAAAATCCGAAATGTAATAAAAACAATAACGTAAAATAGAAATTACAAAAGTTTTAATCACAATTTCACAGTTGAAGGATACATTTTTGTGACTTTTGATATTTTTGATGCTGTCGGATTTGTGGAACTTGTAACTGCATTTTTAGATTTGCATAAATAAAATGATCGATATGCTTTTCGACAGGATGAACTAAAATTTAAATATTTTTAATACCCCACAAAAAGTGTTGTCAAACCTTAAAAACATTAGGGTTATACTACCACACCATGCATAGATATCAATTATATACGGTAAAACTAAAGATATGATTGACATAATATTTGGGCCAAAAACTATTCTGCCAAAATTGTATGAACATCGAAGAATTTGTGAAATGAAAATGATCATTGAAACAACTGAAATTTGTAAAATACAAATCAATCGATAAAATTTAAAAAAGCACTTACGTAGCAAATTCTTTTCATTAACATTTAAGGTACTATTATTTTGTTTGCGCAAATAAAATTGAAGAAAAGTAAGAATATTTAAAATCCCCGCAAGGCATGTAGTAGACAGATAAAAGATGGTTGTAAATGTATAATTAATTGGTGCAACATAACTATTCACAAATAGAATACTGTAACTACCATCAGCAGTAAAGGTATACACCGATGGTTGATGAAGCCTCCAGGCAATGTTTAAAAATGCTATTCCTATTATAACTACCGTATACCATTGTCTTCTCCAAATGCTTTCATGCTTTAGGGGAAGCCAAATAATTGTAAATCGGTTTAAAGCCAAAAATAAATGTCCCATAAATTGCATTCCAGAAGCCAAACTTAGCAAGTTGAGTACGGTATTTACGAAATATGTTGAAGTAATGTAAAAATTGTTCAAAGATGGAATTAATGAAACTTTTTGAGATAATATTACCTAAAAAAGCAAATTTACCACTTTCATCAATAATATGCTAATTTCTGCTTACTGTAAGACACACCACCAAATCAGCAACTAAGACAGTCCGAAAAATGTTAAAAAATGGACCTTTAAAATTTTTCTTCCTCTGTACGATCATCAATATCAGCACTGATAAATGAAATAAATATAAAATTATTTCAAAAACAAGATATACGATAGCAAACTCGCTGAAAGCCATTTCTTAAAAATAAATTGTGAGGTAAATTGAAAAACAAAAAAAATTAATTTGTTTTTCAATACTTTTCTTGTTTTTGTCATTCTTAAACGTAATTTACAAAGAAGAAGAAGTCATTATTACCCAGATATTAATTATTTTAAATTTACGAAACAAATAATTAGCAGAAAAACTTTTAACAGAAAAATAAATGCTAATTTTTTTAAAAAAAATTTTAAGGGTAAAAGTATTTTTCGTAGTCATTGAAACTGAACTCACATGCGTAATTAGTGATAAATAAAATTTATTTAACATTTTTATATGTTTAAAATTAGCGTGATTGGACAAAAAACATTCCCGATTAAAATCAATAATTTTATCTTGAAACGACTTATTTTATGATTTTTTGCGGAGATTTACTGCTTTATATTGCAAATTATTCGCAATTTTTTCAATTTTTTCACAAAAGTACTGTAATTTGAAAAATCCCAGAATCCCGGATCGACTAAAAAATCGAGTCTCAGACAGCCCTGGTGAGTAATGATGATATTTGCATCAAAGTGTTAGTTAAAGTAAATGTATATTTGCATAATTTTATTAACATCTGTGGATTCGTTTGTAATAAAACCAAAAAAACCATAGATTTCCGATTTCAGTTTATTTAAACTAAACTCGGATTACCGACAACAATGTATAAATCAAGAACCTCTAAATTATTTGGATAAAATCAAATTATGTGAACAAAATGATTTTTTATATGAAAAGTTTTGGAAGATTTTCAATATTTTTTAATCAGTGACCCAGGCTTTGATCTTTTTTTAAAAAGTGCCTTCTGGAATCGTCAGAATAATTTCACGATATTTTACAAAGTTTTTGGTTATCTGCCCCAAGAATTTTGTTTTATTATGTAAATAAACAATCTTGAATAATAATTTTTATTGAAATGAAAGCAATAAATTATAAAAAAAAGAGACAACAAATATTTTAGCATAAATTTTATTTTTTGAAAAGATTCATCAAAAGTTCTTAACATACAAATTATAAAAATGAATTTTCAATTTTTTTGACAATTTAATAATTATATATTAATTTTAAAGGCAAGACAAAAAAGTAAATAACCAACATTTTTACAATCATTTCTGACAATTGAACTTTAATTGATCAAACAAGGATTGAACATCGTCAACATATTGGGCATTGTTCAGAAGTTTGGAAACAGCGAGTTTAAAATCACGTTGTGCAGTTCGGCAATTTTTCGGTGAAGGAGAAAGCAATTTTGTTTCTTGTTCTCGAGTTTCAAAATAAAAATGATTGTGAATTGCCGGAATTTTTTTTGTTGTTGATGGATGAGTTCCATGGGGTAAACTAACGTACAAAACAATAACCACAAAAAGTGCTGACAATACGACAATAAATAAAACAGAAAGTATCATCAAAGCACGAATGATTACTTTCATTTTTGTCAGATTGAGTTCTAAAATATGCCAGTTAATTTTTCAATAAAAAAATAACGATAAGAATCATAAAAACAGACGCGTTGTTATCAAAAATAAGTAAAGATATAAGAAATGATCATTATTATCGCGATAAACATTATTTGTGAAAATCATTAATTTTTTTTTCAAAAAAATAAAACTTGCAATGAAAAAATTCAGCAGCAGCATTTTTTGCTATTCAAGAACACCAAAAATGATCATTCATTAAGTTTATACATTTTAAGATGATACATTTTCTTTGATAAATAATTCAAAGTTTTTGTAAAAATTTAGTCATCTCAAAACTTTAAAACCGTTTTCTTTTCTATAAAATTTTCAACACGCTTTTAAAATAAAAAAAAAACATGTTCAAAAAATGCAACAAAAAATGAATCAAAAAATACAACTATTGGACGAAAAAAATGTAAAAAAAGAATAAAAAATATTGAAAACTTCTTTCAGAAGAAACATATTTTTTTAATTCAAACTAAAATAAAAAGATTCAATAATAATTTTTTATTTTACCTAATTGTTGAAAAATTGTAGTAATTTTTTTGTCAGTGCTTCAACAATTTTATCACCACCAGCAGCATCTTCAGTTTTGGTGGTGACATATTTTTCTTTGGTTGATTTCTTTGATTCTTCTGTCTTCTTCTTTTTCCATGGAATTTCAAATGTTTTTTTTAGGATCGGTTTTTAGATGGTTTTGCAGTGTTTGGTTTTACATATTTTTTCTCATATTTTTAATATTATGAAATTTAAGGGTAATTAAAATTTCCAAAATAAAAAAATAACCCAATCACATGCTGTTTATACAAGAGTAAAGCCTACCCAGGGCTGCCATAATGAGTAAAATTCTGATGATATGGCTATCCGTTTAACATGTGCCACCCCTTGGATTTGTTCTAACCTCAGATTCACTAAGCACCCAACCACTTAACTTTTTAATGGGTCAACTCCTAACGAACTCGAACCTGGGAATATCTGGACGAAAGTCTGCCGCACGAACCACTAAGCCATTGAGCTAGCAAATGAATAATTCCAGCATCCTTTTTAGTGTCATTCTTTTTAGTAACAGAGTCAATTGGGTAGTTCATAAACAAAGATCAAACACTGATTAATTTATCAACACAATCTTTTTTAACTAAAATTTGCAAAAATTTGCATATTTTTTTGTCATCATCAAATTTTGATAAAAAGGAAAAGAAAGTACACTTTTTTCTTTCATTTGCAGTTGATCAATTTGGTGAAAGAATGTTGCAGCTGGTCAAATTGGTGATTTCAATATTTATCTTTTTTGGTGGATTTGGAAAATATGTATCTGGTCAATATTATCCGGAACCCCCGACAAATTTTGATATTGAATGTGGTGCTATTTTATATATTGATCCAAAAGACTATTCTAAACAATACCTTTACGCTACAAATGAAGATGTAATTTATTATACAAGACGTGGAAGTCGTGAAGAAGAAGTATTCTTTTGCATCTATGTTAATCAAAGAACTCAAGAATGTCGTGATGAAAGTTTATGGTTTTGGCATGATGCGTAAGTTATGTTTTTGTTTTCACTTTTACTACTCTAATTTTTTTAAGAAAACTCACCCGAAAAATTTCTAAACCTGCAAAACAAGGAGATTGGTTTTTTAAATTTAATATTCTTGTTCTTGATCCAATTTTTACACCTGGAGTTACAGTTAATTATAACGTTGATATTCATTATTTTTATTTTCCATCTTATTCCGTCTACTTCAATAATGAAAAAAATCTCAAAGTTCTTTTTAATTTTAATTATGGTGATTATGTTCAGCTAGATGAATTGTAAGTTATTATTTATTAAAGTTTTAATTAAAATTTTTTTAGTCCATTTTTTGTTAATTTTGTTGATGAAAATGATAAATGCCGTGAATATCGTCCAAAAGGTAAGTGTTTTTGCTATAAATGTTTAATTTTGTTATTAAAATTGGTGTTAATTTTTTAGTTTTGCAATATAATGAAGTGATGAATTTTAATTTATTCCTCAATCGAAAATGGACCGAATTTGCATATTACTTCATCAAGAAGGATAAATATGTTTGTGCCTATTCACTTAAATATATGGATATTGTAAGTGAAAGTTTTCATCAATATATCCAAAAATTAGAACTACATCCAATTTTTAGTTCAAAGGAAATATTTTTAATGATATCGAAATTCATCATGTTGGTTTTAATTTAATTGATAATTATCCAACTGAAAATTATGCGCCAAATTTCTTTTGTGTTGATCCACTCTATGGAACATTTGTCTCACTTTACTGGAATCAACAACAACCAAATGCTTCACGTAAGTTTATTTTTTTGTTATCGTTGATAAAATCATATTTGTTAGTTACTGTATTTGTCCAAAAATCTTTGATTAATTTATTTTTCTTTTTCAGCTGAAGCTCATTACTACATCATCAATGAAAATGATATTAAAAATATTCAATTGATTGATCGTCTTGTTTTGAAGGATTTTGATAAAAATGTTTTGAAAGATATCTTTGAAAATGTTTTTGATCGTGAATATTTGCCAACTTTTGTTAGTTATGGTCGAACAATCTTTATTTGGTTTAAACGTCAAAGTGAATCTCGGGCTTTTAATGGTTTTTGGACAAATGAATCTGTCTTTGATGTTTATTTTGAAGAAATCGATAAAGATAGAACTTTACGAAAAATCTTCCGGTCTAAAAAAGAATATATTCAAGTTGATCGTCCTGTTGGAAGAATGGAAGGTATGTCTTAAATCTTACTGTAATTGTTATAAATATTTTTTCATCTTTTTTAGTGCATGTAACGCCTAAACCAATTACTTTATTTCCAACTACTCAACCCCCACAAACAACTTTACCTCCACAAACAACAACTCAACTTTCAACAACAACTACTGAATCTTCGCCATCAACTTTATCAACAACTTCATCAACAACTTCAGAACAAACTACTGAAGAAACCACTGAACAATCAACTACAACAACAACTTTAACTGCAACCTCAACCTCCACAGAAAGCTATGAAATGTCCACTTCTGGATCAAATGGTCATAAAGCAGCTGCACAAACTTCAAATTCTGATGATTGCCAATATGAAACATATTTGTGGATTCTTATCGCTTTTATTTGTGTTGATGTTGTTCTTGGTATTGTTCTTGGTATTTTGATTGCCTTTAAATTCCGTGGTGCTAAAAAGATGAAAGAAGCAATGAAAAAAAGATATGCAAAACCTGGTCCTAAGAAATTATCTAAAAAACCTGTCTTGAAAGAAAAAAAATTAGGAATGCCATGGAAAAAGAAGCAAACGGAAGATTCAAAAATGTCAACCAAGGAAAAATCTGTCACCACAAAAACTGAAGATGCTGCTGGCGGTGATAAAACTGTTGAAGCAAATAAGAAAACCACAACAACCGTTAATCAAACAACTGATTATTATACGGTCAATGAGAATTTTGATAAAAAGTAAATGTTTATCTGTATGTTTAATTATTTGTGGTTATTAATTTAAGCTAGTATAATGTATGAATAGTTTCTTCAATAAAATTTATTTTAAATTAATTGGTTCTCTTTGCCTTTACTATTTTCGAGATTGTTGTAAATGTTACAAAGTTTTTGTAAAATCAAAGCAGCTCTTCGTTTACAAAACTATGTGTTTAAAATTTTATAAATTCATTCGGCAAAAAATTCTTTAATCAAACACAAAGTAGGTATTTATTTAGACTTCAGTGATAACGAAATTCTTAAAACGAATTCCACCAATTTTTTCTATAAAAAAAATTTAAAAAGTTAACTTTTTCTTAAAAAACATTTTTCCAGAAATTGTAGACATCAGAAAAAACAGCACACAAAATGAGATATGACAAAAACGATAGAAAAATTAAAATTAGTCAAACAAATATATTTTTAAATCCTTTAATTGATACCTTAAAAATATTCGAGGTCATTCTATAAGACATAGACCACGGGAAATACGATAGTGAACTCCGTTTTCGTTTAAACGATCGTTTTTATGCTAAAATTCAGTTTTTTCGAAAAAATCTTGGAACGCATTTCGATATTCAAATTTTTTTTCCTACCATCAAATAGGTCATAGAAAAAGACAACATTTCAGCAAAAAAAGTTCTGGCATCGAAATCGCGATTTGAAATTTCAACACGCGGGATTTTCGTGGCGGGACCATCAATGAAAATCCCAATATGTGCATCTGGTAGCCCCGATCAAGAACTACCAGAATGTACCTCATTTGTAAGAAACGGATCTAAACTGAGACTAGGGTGACTTTTTTTTTGAAATTTTGGTTTGTCTTCTCATTGATCACTTTTTTTTAAAAAGTCGGTTATAACAGTCGCCATTTTTTGCAAAATGGCTCTCTTTTAAGGCTAAAAAATTTTACAAGATCCATTTCATTTTTTTTATTCGAGCGAAATTATAAAAAACAGTAATTTAAACATAAAAATGCATACATTTTTTATTCTCTTATCTTTTGTGCGGATAAAAACACGGAAAACGTTAAATTTATCATAAAACATTTATGCAAAAATATATATCTAAATCCTTTTAATATTGTATCAAAAGGTCATGTTATTGTTGATGGGAATGCTTTTGATTTCTGCGAATTCGGTCCATTTATTTTTGCCTTTGATTTGCATAAATAAAATTGAATAAATGCTTTTCGAGTTGATGAGCTGAAAATATAACATTTTACAGTACAAAGCTGTTATGAGGCGGAGTTAAGAATGTTCGGACAACCTCATTTTCCCTCCATAAACTTTAGATTACCTTAGAATTAACAGTGAAACACTTCCACTCCAGGCTAGTAATCCATTTAAAAGTGGTAAAATTGTATTGAAAAAATAATTTGTATCAGGATTTGTAGGAAATAAATGTTTGTTGATATTAAAAGTTATTCTTAACAATTGTGCCAGAAAAACGACAAATGAGACAACTTAAAATTGTAATAAAAGTACTATACAAAAAAGAAAATTACTTACACAATAAATTCTTTTCATTTAAATTAAACAAATGATTGTTTTGTTTTCGAATTAAAAACTTCAAAAATGCCAAAAAGTTCAAAATTGCCGCCAAAAATGTCGTTGAAAAGAGGATAATGAGCGTTAAAATAAATATTGCATCATTTACATAATCTTTCACATAACTCATGGTAACAATATTATTACTATAAAAATAACGTGCAGGTTCATGTAATCTCCATGCAACAAATCCAAATGCTATTCCTGTTATAACTACCGTATACCATTGTTTTTTCCAAATATTTTCATGTTTTAGAGGAAACCAAATAATTGTAAAACGATTTAATGCCAAAAATAAATGTCCCATAAATTGAGTAACAGTTAAAAAATTTAATATTCCGTAATTGGCCGTAGCAATGTAAGAACTATTAATTAAATAATCAAGAAGTTCAGGAATCAGGAAAGATTTTTGGCAAAATGTGGTCTGAAAATTTGATAACAGGTTTTGAAACAAAATATCTTTTGGTAGTTTACACTTACCCCACAAAAACAAAAAATGTCAGCAATTAAAACAGTTCTAAAAATGTTAAAAAATGGTCCCTTAAAATTTGAGTTTCTCTGTGAAATCATTAAAATTAATAAAGAAAAATGAAATAAATACAGTAATATTTCAACACAAAAGAAAATCAAACCGTATGTTGATAAAGGCATTTTTTTATTTTCTAGTTTTTTGAAAAAACGCTTGTAGACACATAAAGCTCAGAATGAGCAAAAAAATGCACCTAACTAAAAAGCAATTAAATTTTAGACATCAAAATTAATTGATACGTGTAAAACAACAAACAGAAGCACACTTTTCAATGAAATGCGTCATCTTTAATTTATTTCTCGAATTCAAAGCTTATTAAAAGTTGTTTATTAATTTCTTAAACAATTAAGAATATTCAAATTATCTGTGACGCTGTTTACACAATTAAGAAACACAATACATTTTCTATATTAGTGGGGGCACGCGCCCTTTGTTTTTCCGCTCTGTTGATCTCCCTAATACAGATCTTTCCCGTCTTTGTCCTGATGATAAACTTGTTTGTAAAAAATGTAAAAGTCAAAGCAGTATGTGTAAAATCAAAAGATTAATTGCCAACACATATGTCAAAGAAAATTTTTAATTTAAATTACGACAAATTTCTCTTAGAATTCAATAATCATAAATTTTTTGCAAGAAACTGTTATTTAAAATATTAGATTTATCAATGATTCCTTGCATGTATTTATTGAGAAAGAAAGTTTTGGAAAAATAATAATTAAGTTCTTAGAAAACTTAAATTAACAATAATATATTATTCATTTTTGTTGGAGCAACAAAGCGTAATTAATGAGTAATTAATGAAAAAAGTAGTGTAGCTTACTCATGACGTTTAATGAAATAATAGACTTTTAAAAGACATTATTGGTAACTTTTAAAAGTCTATAAACTCAATTTCATTAGTTATTATTCAAATTTTGCACTTTTGTTTAAAATTAATTTTGTTAAAAATTGTTTTAATTGACTTTTAATTATTAAAAAAATATTCATTAGTGTTTAATATTTTATGTTAAAAAAGTATTTTTAATATTTTATGTTAAAAACCATATTTTTAATATAAAATTAATTCTAAATCAATATAGTTGTAAAAGTTATATTTTTTTGTTAAATAAAATGTTAGCTTTCAAAATTTGCCTATTATTCCATACATTTTTATCAGTAATATTTTTGTGTGTGGTTTTGTTTAAATGTTATCAAATATTTTTACACAAAAATTTAAGAACTAATGCTACCCCTGTTTTGCTACTATTTTTTGCGTATTTGACTATTGTCAGTGTCACTTCATTAGCATATGCTGGATATTTGTTGATTCTATGGAGGCCAAATCAAACCGATTACAGTAATATCACCATGTACCTGATAGGCCTAATCCCATGGATAATGTTAGTCTCCAATCCAATCTTTGAGCTGGCACTTTGTATTGAAAGATGTCTTTTAATCACATATCCACATAAATATTACAATTATTGGAAGAAATGCATGTGTGCAATTGTTTTTGTTTTCACACTTTTTACAATAATTTTAAATTTATTTATTAATGAAATGTTTTGGCTTCCACCAGATAATTTGGCAAAATGTGAATACTTTGCATGTATAATTAATTCCTTACCAATGAGATATATGAATGCATATAAAATTTTTATCTCTGTTGCGGAAGTTGCTGCAGCAATGGTCTTAACATATTTTGTAAAATTTCAAACAATTTCATTAAATGCAAAAGCAAAAAAGAAAAATATCGTCATTTTTGCTGTGATTACTTCAACAGTAATTTTTGAATTTGGTCCAAATATTTTGGATATTATTTGTTATAATGTAAGTTGTAATAACACCAAAGGCGGTATACGGTACTTTTTGTTTTTTGGGGTCTCGGAAAGAAAATTGATACAATGAGTGGTTTTGCCAGGGAAAAGACCCTGATTTTCAGGTTCTTGATGTACAAACCTCAAAATCAGGGATGAAAAAAGTACATAAACCACCAATTCCCTTAAAATATTCTTTTTTAAATACAGTAATATTTCAGTTTATTGGACAATTCTCAGAAAATCTCATTGGCCCCTACCGTACCACTTTGAGCTCGTTCAACATTTCCATCAGTGCTGTTTTATATGTTTACGTTCTAAAACCAAAGCATACTGTCGGCAATGCTCCAATTTTTGTGACAGCAAGTGCGAAATGAATTTAAAAAATCCTAATTAATTTTATATTTTGCTAAGTTTTTGTGTTTTTTTAAACAAATTTAATGTGATTTCAAGTGTAAAAAATAAAAATTTTTTTTATCTAATTTTAAAGAAGAAAAAAACACGAAATAATTATTATTCAAAAACTATGAAAAAGCTAAAAGTTCTTTTTCTAGTTCAGTGAAAAGTATTGCATAAAAAAGCAAAAAAGCGAGACAAAATGTGCATTCCCAGCCCTTTCTGCATCGAAAAGCAGTCCCTGCGCAGAAAATAAGCAGAAATAAAAGCATGCTCCATGCAGGAATGCTGCAGACTCTGCGCAGAGATATGCAGTTGCAAAGCAGAGTCTGCATTGCTCTGCAGATTCTGCGCAGCTCAAAAGCAGAATCTGCGCAGAGTCTGCAAAGAAAGCAGATTTTGAGCAGAGTCTGCTAAATGCAGGATTACAAGTCTGGGTTAACAATTTGAATAATACCAGTGGCAAGTCTTACCAGTCGCCGCATTGCGGTCACCGCGATGCGGTGACCGCATCGCGCTAAGAGTTTTTGACTGGCGGGCTCCTTTTTTTGTTTGAATTTCACGTTTCACTCGCGTTTTTTTCCTTTTTTCAAACAAAAAAAGGAGCCCGCCAGTCAAAAACTCTTAGCGCGATGCGGTCACCGCATTGCGGCGACTGGTAAGACTTGCCACAGATCTTGTATGATATCGATGATAATTGTATTAATTAATTAAAGCTTTTTTTCATAAATACCCAACATTTTGTAGCAATTTTTGCAATCATTAAACAAAATAATAATTCTGTGAATTATCGAAATTTAAAAGTTGCAGCATTTACAACGTTAAACATTTTGGCAAAATGATATTCAATGACAACAGAATCGAATCACTTTTTTTTTGTCTTCGATGAATTTTGTAAATCGCTGTCACTTTTTTCAGCTGTTTAATTTACGAATAAAATGTCTATTTTTTCTTATCAAAAATGTTTGGGTGTTATTATTGCAGAACAAAAGAGATTGGATGTTATTTGTATTGATCTGGATACTGAAGAAATTGATTATCATAATGTTATAGCGAAGAATGATGCAAAAGGTTACTTCAAAGCGATGTTACCATTATTTCATCTAAAGTTTAAAGCTATTTTTATTGTCCCATGTCAATTATTCAAACCTGATAACTCTTCAAGCAGCTATGAATTCTGGAAAGATCTCAAGGCAATGTTTGACTCATTCAAGATTCCAAATCATTTCTTTACACAAATGCGATGGTATATCTCTTCTTTGCTTATTGATGCTGATTATACTCCTACAATTAATGATATTGTACTTTTTATTACTACTTTTGTTGATGATGCAAATGTTGTTGCTTATCGATATACTGAAGATGGATATATTTCTTTAACTTCTAAAGATGTTGATCTTGGTAATGCTGCAACTGATGAAAATATTCGAGCTGAAGTTATACAGTTTTGGAAACCAACAGCCATCTTTCTCGTTGCTGGTGCTGCATATATGAAACGATTGAAAGGAATTTTTCAACCATGGAAGATTTATACCTTTGAAAAAAGTAATATGCTTGTTAAGCCTAAATATGCTATTGAACAATACAAATGGTTTTTGAATAAAGAAAATACAAAATTCTATGTTCGTCCTGTTACCTCTTCATTGACTTTTCTATCGGAGCAAGCTGGCTCTGCAACATTGCCTTATATCGTGATTCCTTCTAATACAGCTTTACCAATCAATCGGGTTAAAACTATCACAAAGATTGTTGCATATTGTAATGTAAGTTTTTACTTTATCAAATTCTAAAATTGAATTTATCTTACTTATCGGGTATTACATTTTTAAATGTAATACCCGATAAAAGTTTTGAATATCTGTGGTGTAAATGTTTAGACCCGAGACGTTTGCCCTAGGGTAGACTGCAGGGTTCATTGTCTTTTTTAAAGAATTCTATAACTATTATTTTTAGGTATCAGTGAATAACAAAAATAATTATCAAGGTTCAACAATTCTTGAAACATGGTTACCTGAACAAAATGCACATCAACATGAAATTTCGCTTTTTATTGATGAAGAAGGATTTCTTGATTATCAAATTAAAGGAACCATGCTACCACATATTCCACATTTTTGTGATATTCTTTCTATTAAGATGAAATCTGCAGTTCCTGTGATTACTTTTGTTGACAATTTATCTTTTATTTGTGTCCGAAAAAGTGATAGCTATGAATTTCTTCAAGGTTGGAATGGTAATGGTTTTTGTTTCAACAATTTTTAAGTTTACTATTTGTTTTTTAAGGTTCTTTGGGTATGGATCTTTATATCAGTTTTGAAGAAGAAAAGCCAAAATTTTGTCAAAATGCATTAAAAGCAGTACGTGAAAAGCCAACTTTTGTTGTTTTTGGTAAGTTACAGTTATTACTATTTTGTATGTTAATGATAATTTCGTTTGCTTTAGACATTTTTTCGTTAATGTATGCTTCACCAGAAAATACTGAGAAATTCAAGCATCATCCATTTGAAGTTACCAAAGATAATGAAAATCCAATTTTGTTGGAATTTGATACATTTGATGAAACAAGGAAACTTGCAACTCCTGCTTTTTTGATGGCTATGTTACTCAAGCAACATCTCAAAGCTATCAAAGAAGAAATTGGCGAAAAACCAAAACAAGTTGCATTTTTTACTTTTCATGATTTGGATGATGACGAAAAAGAACGGTATCAACGTCAAATGACTGAAGCTTGTCAAATGTTGAGTATTTCCTGCACCTTTTTAAGTTATAATGAATTGTATTATTAAAGGTTTGTTTATCTTTGTTATATCAGTAACTTTTTGTTGATTTACGTTTTTGTGTTTTTATTTTGTTAATAAAAAATACCTGTTAAAATTAAAGATTTATTTCTATATAGTTTTTCAATTTCGATGTAGAATACCTTCGGTTTTTGAACACATTTTGTAATAATTATTAAATATTCAAAAACTGAAAAGCTAATAAAAATTGTCGTTAAAAAGTTTAACTACAATATTACAGTATACTTCAGCAAAATTTTATTTTGTGGCTGCGGTATATTTTCTGATGTTATGTAATTGTAAAATGAACTAAACCGATATTGATTGTCAGTCGTAATAATTGTAGTCTTGGGAACTTAAATATGTACTTATTAAAATAGAAAAATTACTAACACAATGTTTTTACGAACAAATTAAAAACCAAAATTCTTTGAAACCCAAATTTCCATAAAATGAAAAACAATTAATTTTTTTCACAAAATTAATTGTATTTTTGGTTGTTTTTTAAAGAACAAAAATTAATTTTTGATTAAAAATTGTTACGTATGATGAAAGTAATAGGCATGAACTTGCAACAGAATACGGTAAATAGAAGAAAGGTTTGATTAATTTTTGGAAATTCAGTTTATTTTAATTATGGTTGATTAAATGAAATACACGGAACATTAAAAAAGCAATCAAATACGTTTGTTTTTAATCAAATTTTAATTAAAAACAATAAACATTTTTTTGCTATAAATATTCTTGTGTTTTTTTGGATTCTTGATTCATTTTTGGAAACTTGATACCTTTTAAAAAACATGCCAGTTACAGTATCCTTATTGTCACTATATTTGGTTGAAATATGTTTCTATTCTTTCCATTTATCAGTCCTGATTTTAATGATTGCTAAAAGGCAAACACTTTTTAAAGGTCCATTTTTTAATGTTTTTCGAACAGTTTTAATCGCCGATTTGGTTTGCTATGGATGTGTAAGTTTTAATAATAATAAATTTATTCACTCCCGAACGCAGGATGCGTATAAATATAAAAAAACAAATGAAATAAAATTAACAAGAGAAGGCATCGTCCTGGCCCACAGATTTTTGAACAAAACCTATCCCATTATGTAGCCCGAGGGCAGGTATGCATGACCCCAAAATATCTCCAGTGAATGACCTTTTATTATACAAATTTTTGGATAATGAAATTTGAAAAATTTGCTTGAAACAGGGGATTTTTAAAAAAACCCGAGGGTTGTGGATTTTCCAAACTTCGTTTTCAGAAATTTGCATATAAGTAGGCCATTCACCGGGGATATTTTGGGGTTTTGCATAACAGCCCTAGGGGCAAGATAATGGGATAAATCCCGTTCAAAAAGCGGCGGGTCAGGTTGATATCTTCTCTTTTAAGAACATTTTGTAATTATCACAAAATTACAGTAACTTTCAATCAACACTTTTAGATGATAATTACCCAAAAACTTCCACTAATTCCATCATTAACAGATTTTTATTCAAGCAGTGTATATTTATCTACCGTAACTTATGATATCCTAAGCTGTGTTTACGTAACACAATTTTATGGTCATTTATTTTTAACTTTCAATCGATTCACACTAATTTGGTTCCCTTTAAAACATGAAAAAATTTGGAGAAGACAATGGTATACCGTAATCATTTTTGTAATAGCCTTATCAAATGTTTCTTGGAGAATTCACGAACGACCAATTTTTATTTTTGCTGAAGATGGCAGTTTTAAAGTTACATTTGAAAATGGTAATTTTGCAACAACAAATTTTACCACTACAACAATTTTATATTCAACTTCAACATTTTTTGCTGGGATTTTTAGTGCTTTAACATTTCTTAAATTTTTTCTTCATAAACAAAATAATGGAAATTTAAATGTGAAAGAAAAACATTTGTTACGTAAGTTGGGGAAAAACAAAAATAGTCGAAAAATGTCCTTAAAATTCATGACTTCTGTATTGTCATGAAATTCAGGGTCGTCAGCATAGTAAATGTGTCCCCTCTTAAATCAAAATATCCTTAGATCTTTTACCGCCCACGGCATATGATCAAAGGCGTGTCCCAGTTGAAAGTGTTTCTGCCCCCTCTGAAACAAAATGCTGAAATAAAATTCTGAATCATAAAAATTCTTTGATCTTTTACCGCCATCGGCAAAAGATCAAAGGCAGCCTCCTCGAAAAAAGTGCTTCTAACATCCTTAAAAGTAATCACTCAATTTTCAGTCGTTTCATTTGCAATGTTTATGGCGCAATTTTTACGATGTTCTTATAATCTTGGAAATTTTTTCTTTAAATCAAGTTCTGGTCTTACATCATTTTTAACATTAATGTTACCGTATTTTGTTGACATATTTGCATGGAGCGGAAGTTTGTCACTGTTATTTTTAAGGTATAAAAGTTCGCTACACTTTTAAAACAATATTTTAATTTTAATATATTTTCAGTTTTTCAACTCGAAAAGCTTACAAATCCTTTTATATGTGTGAATCAAATACTCAAAAAATAATTTCAACAAAATCATCAGCGCCAAAAATGATTACAACAATTAGAATGTAGATTTTTAAAAATTTGTCAAAACATGTCTTTTTGAAGTATACTGTAAAATGAGCTTAAACGAACAAATTGTAAATTTATTAATCTTTGTTATCTTCCGTGGCATTCCAAATGTATTCACTTTAAGGACCGGTATTTATTTTTGCCATAGAATTTTATCATTTCATATTTTTTTACATTTTTATTTCAAAAAATAAATATTCTACAGTATTTGGTCATCCAAAATATAGAAAATACAAAAAAGGTTACAGAGAAAAATTAGAGTTTGACTTTGTATTATAAAACTTGTGATATGAGTAAACATTGTTAATTAAAAAAGATTCTCCTTTCATTTTATGATTCATCTTGCACTTGCTAAAATGTGTTAATGATGAAATTTGGTGTTTGAGCCTACTACAGTCTGGGTTGACGAAACAAAGACAACATTTTTCGGTTTTCCACCAAAATAAAATTCAAGATATTTTTGACGTGTTGTTCCACTGAAAATACATTGTTTCTAAATTTTATAAAAGTGAAAGAAAAAGCTACCTTAAAAAGACAAGTGATAAACTCCCGGACCATGCAAGGATGTCATAAAGTAATGGCAAGAAAATAGCCAAAATCGAAATGACTGTTGGATCAGCTGTGAAGAGTTTAATAACGACGTAAGTGCAACGTAAAAATTGTGCACAGAAAATGATTAATGAAACAACTAAAAAAATAAATTTTGTTATTTGTGAAAGTCATGGGATAATTACGGTTATATCATTTTATTTTCAAAGTGCCAGAAACCATTTTGAAACGGTTTCAACCTCTTTGATCTTATTTCAATGGCGGTAAAAGATCAAAGAATTTTTTGAATGTGACAAATGCTCCAGGTACCCCATTCTGTTGAAGTCCCTAAGGAATTGTCCAGACGTTACGTAACGGTAAAATCCCAAATTTCGAACCCCACCCAATAGGGAACAAAACATCAAAGCTTTTTGCCGACAACATCAAAGCGGCATAACCTTTGGCATACCACCATCCATCCATAAAACCCGTTTCGTAACGTCTGGACTTAAACTGTTTTCATTTTAACTTTTTTCCCGAAAATTTTCTTACTATCACGGATTTTTTTTGTTTTTTGCCTGATCATCAGGTTCATCAAGGTCTGATTTAATACATTACTTAATTTAGTGATCTGATATTCATGATCAAGAAATTTGAAGCCGAAGGGATTTCCACAAATAGCCAATGATCCGACCTCACTGGTTATTAATGTTCATAAATTACACATTTTGGAATACCAAACACCCCCTTTAATTCCCAAAACTTACACAATAAACTTTTTTCACTTCCTTGAATATTTTTGCTTGCTTGTTTATGAAAATAAAATTTCACAAATGCCAGTCCACTCAAGATTGCTGCAGCACAAGTTGTTGAAATGTAAATAGTTGTTTGAATTTTATAATAAACATTTCCCATATACGAGTCAACCATTGCCGTGACAACACTTTCATCTTCATAAAAAACAAATTTAATTTGTTGATTGACCTTCCATAACCAATGTGCTAATGGGATAGCTAAAAGTACCCAAATGTACCAAGGCTTTTTCCAAAGTTTATTTTGGACAAGTGGAAACCAAAGAAGTGTAAATCGATTAAAAGCCATAAAAGCATGTCCGAAAAATTGAACTGCTGAAGAGCAAGAAAAATCAGTGTACAGGAGATAGGCGATGGCATCAGCGGTTTTAAGAAATGGTTGAAATGCAGGAATTTGAGTGATTTTGTTTTGCACAACAAGCTGAAAATTATAAAAAATAACATTTTTATGATGCTATCTAGTTTTAAATTTTTTGATATCCCTGAGGCGGTGACCCCAAAAAGCGGCATATTTTTCTTTGATCTTTGGAAAAAGGTGATCAAGATTTTATAATCAGAGTTAATGGGGATAGTCAAGATCTGACATCAGCAGTTCCATATATCATGCAAAATTTTGTGTCTTCCTTATAGGCGGCAAAGATCAAAGGAAAAACCTGAGACAAGGGTTGGTGGTTTCGAAATTTTAGCTGATCCTCAGGTCAGATCTTGTCATTCCATTAAGGTACCAACTTAACCATGGTAGCAAATCAGGTATGTGGAAAAGGAAAAAACCTTCTTGTTTACCCTACAGACATAACCCAAAAAATTTGCATATTCAAATCAGTCTCTCTCAAAACTTTTATTTTATGATTCAAGCAAGTTACAGAGTTTTAGGAGCAAGTTTAAGAATTAAAGAGGTATACAGTACATTATTTAAGATCCAAAAATTAAAATTTGCATAAATGCTTTTTCATGTCTAACTTTAAATCCCAAATCATCTAAAAATCATATAATGTTAACTCTTACCCCAGCATATGCAAATAAATCCGCAATCAGAACAATCCTAAAAATACTGTAGAATGGACTTTTAAATGTAGATCTTCTTTTTGCAATCAACAGAATCAACAATGACAAATGAAATGCATACAAAAATACTTCAACAATTGATAAAATACAAAGATATACACTTAATCCCATCTTCTTTTTGTTACAGTATTTTGGCGTTTAAAAAGAAGAGAGAAAGCAAGTGTAAACAGCCAAGTTTCAAATGCTTTAATGAATTATTATAAATTTTGAACAATAAGACTATGTTCTCAAATACCAATTAAAAAATGCTTCATTGCTTTTAGTACTACAAAAATATGTGGCATTATTTTAATCATTCATGGGACAATGACTTTTATTTAATAATTAAAAGTACATGAACAATTTATTAAAAAAATTCTCATAAGCAAGCTTTTAAGTTTTTAATTTAAAAATAAAAGTCAACTAAAATGAGGCTACAACAAGTTCATAAAAGCAAAAAATCTTTAATGGAAAAAATGAAATCGTTTAAGCATGTAAAATGTTGTAATTTTAACATATTTACATATTGTTAAATATCAAGACGTCAGTGTTTGTTGTTAATTATTCGTACAGCGGATTTGATGTTTTAATGTGCACTGATTATGTTCGTTGTCCTGTAATAATCGTATTTTAAATGTTTTAAAATTAACGTTTAAATACCGTATTTCTCAATTTAACTAGGAAATAAATTAAATTAATTTTTCATCCAAATAGTGGCACAAAAAAAATCATATGTCCGGGAAAAGTATATCAAGTTGCCATTGTCAACAAGTCGGATTTATTATAAAAAGTATGTCTAGTCTAGAATTTAAAAAAAACAATCGCTCCAAATTTTATTCTCGATAAAGCTGTTAAAAAAATAATATTTGATTCTAAAAATGCTTCAAAAAAATTGGCAAAAAAATTATTATTTTTCATGCGTATTCTTGAAATGCCTACATACATCATTATCTCATAACATGTACATTTAATCAAGATGCACTAAAAAATTTGAATAAAACAATTTTTTTAATAATCAAGTAATATAAAGTTTACAACCAAAAAACTTTACAAATTAATATATTTTATTACAATTTTATATAATAAAATCTACGTTACGATTTTTAAAAAATGTTTTGGAGGATTTGAAGCAGATGCATTTATTTGACTGCTGAATTTGCATAAATAAAATGACTTAAATTCATTTCGAGTTGATGCACTATAAAATTTATGTTAATTTAATAAGAAATTATGGATGTAAAATTAGAATACCTTAAAATTATTAGAGAGACACTTTCACTCCACGCAAATAATCCGTTTAAAATTGGTACAATTGCATTGAAAAAAATTATGAGATCTGTGTTTGCAGAAAATAGCAGCTTATTAATATTGAAAGAACTTCTTAATAGTTGTGCAAGAAAAATCACAAACGAAACGACTAAAAAGTTAGAAACAAATGTGAAAATTTAAAGTTTTTTTATTCATGGCACAATTAGGGATGGGTTGGTACTTCCGTTTTCCTAAAGCTCTATTTCAAGCTTCTATCAAGAAAAAATTTACATATGCCTCCAAGGCTAATTTAAAACTTACGCAACAAATTACTTTCATTTACATTTAATCCACCATTATTCTGCTTGTGAATCATAAATTTAATAAACGATAAAATATTAAAAATAGCTGCCAAAAAAGTTGAAGATAAATATATCGTTGTTGAAATTAAACTTGTTACATTTGTAATATTTTTGTCGATAAATGCAAGACTAACAACGCTATCAGGTCCAAAAACAAAGATCGCAGGTTCAGTTATTCTTCGTAAAATGCTTAAGAATGGAATAAGTAATATTACTACAGTATACCACCGTCGCCGCCAAATTCGTTCATGTTTCAACGGAAACCAAATAAGCGTGAAACGATTAAATGGCAAAAATGTATGTGAAATAAATTGTAAACCAGTTAAAAAATTAATTGTGTTTGAAGCAATAGATGCCCAAAACGCCTCAGCTTTTACATAATCCATTATTGGCGGAATTAGAATAACTTTTTTTGTAAAAATCATCTATAAAAACCACAGTTTAGAACAAGGCTTCAAGATGCAGCCATAAATTTTTCAGGCTTGACTTTTTTTATTTTTTCATACTGTAATAGCTCAGAAATGATAACAGAAACTATTTTTATGTAAACGTTATTATTGTTTCCGACTACCTTAGAACTATTGATTTTAATAAAAATCTTAATCCCATGAGGTTCAAACTTTTCCAACAATTCAGGCTGCACTCAGTCACGGCCGTGCAAGGAAAGGGCCTAAATTTCAAGGAAGCCCAACAAAACATTTATCGAAATTCAACAAATTTAGATTGGTTCCCTCTTTGGGGCAAACACTAACCTGCACTTTTTCCAACCTGCACCTGACCAACCTGCACTCGAAGACAACCTGCACCTTGAAATAGACGACTTGTAGTGACCGTGTTAAGCGAAATAAAACAACGAATCATGGTGAATCTTATCACGATCGTGATCGATAATGCTTTAAAAATTATCATATGCCTCTTAACATGGTCAGTACAAGTCGTCTATTGCAAGGGGCAGGTTGTCCTCGAGTGCAGGTTGGTCAGGTGCAGGTTGGAAAAAGTGCAGGTTTGTAAAGTACCCCCTCTTTGTGTTTTTTCAAAATATCGAAACCCAGCCCGTTAGGCCAGACCTTCAGGGCTTTCAAAATAGCCCAAGGGCATTGTTCACCCTTGTGACTTCGTTAAGCAAATAACCCGAACCGCTGCAACGCGTTAAAAGAAATTTTTTTTTGTCCGTGTATTATGTGTACTGTGAAAGTAAACATTTTACTTACAATAACAAAATTAAGGATATCCGCACACAAAATAATTCGAAAAATATTAAAAAATGGACCTTCAAATGCCTTTTTTCTTTTTACTATCATCAAAATCAGAATCGATAAATGAAACAAATAAAATATAATTTCAGTGGCGAAAAAAATCCATGCAAAAGTTGTCAAAGCCATTTTAATATTTTTTATTTTTTGTCGTACGTAATAGTGTATTTTATTCACAATAAGAAAGTAGAACACCGTCTTTTAAGAAAAAAAGAATATTGTTTACAAGTCATTAAGGCTTTAAATGTTTATTCAGAAAAAATTAAGGTATTTATTAAATCTTTAAAAAATAAATTAGTATAATTAAATTGGTAATTAAAAAGTTTTTTTTCTAATAGAAACCATAGTAACTTCATGACAAAAGTCGTTAAAATGAAAATTAAAAATTTCGAGACAATTCATTAGAATTTTTACAATTTGTGTTTTTTCTGCCCAAATGTATATTTCATTTGACAATAAAAAGTAGCCATTTTTTGCTTGAACAGAAAAACATAAATGCAACAAACTCTTGCCTAATGTTATATTTTTAAAACTTGAACAAAAGGAAAAAAGAGCAAAACAAAGATAAGAGAAAAGAAGACAGAAATATAAACTGACTTATAATAAGGAAAACAGAGAGAGTATTTGTATGGAATCTTTGGAGCTGCCCAAAGATTCAAGAAGAGAGACAATTATGACTTTTTGTTCTAATGCCGACAAAGAGAAAAAAACTTTTGTTGTGGTTATAAGTCAGAAAAAACGTTGTTAGCCGACTAATAGCCGGCTAATTCTCGAACTTTAAAAAAAATTCAAATAAACTCTCGCAAAATTTATCATTTCCATTTCAGTGGTTTTTGTCACAAAATTATTATGGTTTTTAATTATCAATTTTGTTCTAATTACTTGAATTTTTAGGAAATTTAATTAACTTCCTTATTATTTCTTAAAATTAGCCGTAATTCAGTTTTGCTCATGCTTATTTATTGTCTAAAAAACTGACTATAAAAACATTTGTCTCTAAATAAATATATAAAATGGCTTTGTCAAATTTTATTTGGGCCTTTTTTGCCGTTGAAATTTTGTTGTATTTATTTCATTTATCAATGCTAATTTTAATGATTATCAAAAGAAAAACCACATTTCAAGGGCCATTTTTTAATATTTTTCGAATTATTTTGATCGCAGATATTTTTATTTTTATTATTGTAAGGGCTGCTTAAAGGAGTAGGCTAAATTTTCTACCTTTTCATTTATTGGAGGTCCCGACACGAAAGTATAAATTAGGACAAAATAGTGGAAACTCAGCTTATATCCAGCCATTTTATAAAGTTCTTACCATTTTGGAGTCAGAAAAAATAGTTATGAAATGCAATGTTATCAGAACTTTTCGATTTTGGGATTATTTAAATTTTTGTGTCGGGACCTCCAATGAATGAAAAAGTACAAAATTCGTATCAAGTCGGTCTCCTCCTTTGAAAAATGTTTTTGATTTCCTATGTGGAAAATATTCTGATACCTTTTTAGATGATTTTCTCTCAAAAAATAATTTTAATTCCATCTGTAATTAATTATTTCACAAGCAGTACACTTTGGGCAGCCAATACATCAAATATAATTTTTTTATTAACGGTCTTACAATTTATGGGACATTTATTTTTGGCTTTCAATCGATTCACGCTTATTTGGTTTCCTTTAAAACACGAAATTATTTGGAAAAAGCAATGGTATACGGTAGTAATCTTGGTTATTGCATGCGTTGACATTTTACGAAGAGTCAATCAACCTGCAAATTTTTTATTAGGCCAAGATAGCGTTGTAATTATTGCATTTGTTGATAAAAATTTCACAAACATTTCAAGTATAATCTCGACATCGATATATTTATCTTCAACATTTTTGGCAGCTATTTTCAATCTTTTATCGTTTATTAAATTTATGATTCACAAGCACAATAATAGCTCGTTAAATGTGAATGAAAAGAATTTATTACGTAAGTTTTAAATATCAAAAACTTATTGATGTTTTTTGAAGCCCTGTTGTTTCATACGTTTCCTACGTGTGCCACAAATATGTGATATAAAATTTATTTTTAGTTGTTTCATTTGTGATTTTTTTTGCCCAATTATTAAGAAGTACTTTTAATATTAATAAATTAATATTTCCTACAAATACAGATCTCATAACTTTTTTTAATGCAATTTTACCAATTTTAAATGGATTATTTGCTTGGAGTGGAAGTATTTCTTTAATGGTTTTAAGGTTTTGTTCACTTTATTACTGTATTTTTTTAAATAAATTTAGAAATATAATTTTAGCGGATCTACTCGAAAAGAATTCAAATCATTCTATTTATGTAAATCTGGAATCCAAATAAATTCGTCACCTTCACCTCCTCCAAAAAGTGTGCTAAAAATTGTATCGTAATTTTTATACTTTAAACATTATTGAAAAATATTAAATAAATCATTTTTTATGCAAATCTGCAAAATAAATTCATCGCAACAAAAAATTTGCTAAAAATTATATCGTAATTATTATATTTTAAACTTTACTTAAAAAACAATAAATTGAATCTTTTTCTTGAAAAACTCCATTAGACTTGTAAAAATTTGTTATACTTATTCGTTCGACAATAAATTTTAATTTACTAACCAAAAGTACATGAACTATTTATTTACAGTCTTTTAATTACTCGATCAAATGATCAAAGTAAAAATAAGGCTGCAACGAATTCATCAAAGCAAAAAATCTTTTATGGAAAAATATCAGTTCGTCTGTGCGTGTAAAATCTTGTAATTTTTGATAGATTTTTATATAAGCTTTAAATTACGATTTTACTAATTTAATTTAATGGTCACCTGTTATGCTCATTGCTTTTCTTGATAATCACATTTAAAAAATTTTGAATTGACGTCAACGAGGGTACTGTATCTCACAAATTAATTCTTGAGCAAAAACATTTATAATTGTTTTTGTGTCATCTAATGACTATGATTTTTAATTACCAATTTTCACATTTTAATGTACTTCTGAAAATTTTAAATGCAGTTTGTTTATGCTTTTTCATTGTCGAAAAGACTGACTAATTTTAGATGAGAAACAAAGATTGAAAAGTTAAAAAATGGTTTTATCAACTTTTGCTTGGACATTTTTCGTCTTTGAAATTATACTGTATTTATTTCATTTATCAATGCTAATTTTGATGATTATCAAAAGAAAGAATACATTTCAAGGGCCATTTTTTAATATCTTTCGAATGATTTTGTTTGTTGATATTATAATTTTCATTATTGTAAGTAAATCTCTTCCCAGACCAGACCAGATGGTCTAAATCGGCCCCATTTTTCGTCTTATGCTGCCATAAGGGATTGTCCAAACCTGACGTCCGATGATTTAGGGAAAGGATGCTAGCTCCAACGCTTATCTTAAAAGCGGCAAAGATCAAAGCAAAAATAATAACTCTGATGAAGGTGGACAGCAGTTAGAGAAAGTTGAAAATATATTTGGCGTCAGATCAGGACAATCCCTAATAAAATTTTTAAGGCTAGATTTTAAATTCATACTAATTCATGATTTTTGTAGTTAATTTTTTCGCAAAAAATAATTTTAATTCCACCTGTAATGGATTAATTAAAAAATGACACATTTTGGGCATCTGTTAGTTCAACGACAATTTTTTTCTTAACTATTTGTCAATTTATTGCACATTTATTTTTGGCATTTAATCGTTTCACTTTAATTTGGTTTCCACTGAAACATAAAAATATTTGGAAACGGCATTGGTATACTGTAGTAATATTGCTTATTCCATTTTTTTGCATTTTACGAAGAATTAATGAACCTGCAAATTTTGTTTTTGGAGCAGATGGTGTTGTGAGTATTGTATAATATCTGTGGATAAACAAGTTATAAGCTATACAAGTGCAATTTCAACATCGATATATTTATCTTCGACATTTTTGGCCGCTGTTTTTAATATTTTGTCTTTTATCAAATTTTTTATTCGTAAACAAAATGATAGCGTGCTAAATGTAAATGAAAAGAATTTATTACGTATGTTTTAATTATCAGAAATTTTTTGATATCATTTGTTCTCTAAATTTTAGTGGTTTCTTTTGTCATCTTTCTTGCTCAATTGCTAAGAAGTACTTACAACATCAACAAACTGCTATTTCCTACAAACACAGATTTCTCAACTTTTTTTAATGCAATTTTACCAATTTTAAATGGATTATTTGCTTGGAGTGGAAGCATCTCTTTAATGGTTTTAAGGTTAATTAAAATCTGTTATTACTAAATAAATTTTAAAAATGTAATTTCAGTGGATCAACTAGAAAAGAATTTAAATCTTTCTATTTATGCAAATCTATTACCCATATAAATGCATCAACTTCATCGCCTCCAAAAAATTTGCTAACAATTGTGACATAGATTTTTATATTTGCTGAAAATTATAATAAATTTAATCTTTCTTGGTGAAAAATGTATATTTAATTTGCAAAAGTTGGTATTACACATTCATGCGATTTAATTTATTAACAATATGTTAACTTTTTTATAAACACTTTAAAATTTAAGCAAAAGCTGGCAACAACGAATTTAAAAAGGTAAATAAAAATTTTATTGACAAAAATAAACTCATTTGTGCATTTAAAATATTGTTCAAATATTGAAAAAAAATAGACTTTGTTATTTGTGACTAACTAATCGTTTAAGAATTTTGTTGTTTTGATTTGCATTTGTGTAAGATTATAATAATTGGATTTAAAATAATTACATTGAAAAAGTTTTTTATCGACTCTTACAAAGATACCGTAACTTATTATTGGATTAAATCTCTTTTCAAACGATCTCATAAAGAAAAAATAAAACATAATGTATTTGATATTATTATGAAAATTAACAATTTGCTGCCAAAAAGTTGTAATCATTTAAGTGTTTTGTTTTAACAAATAACGGGTCTTTTTTGTGATAAAAATTTGTCTAGGGAAAATATCTATGTGAAAATCCAAATAAACACTCTCAAAATATAAAATATCTAATCTCGAGTGGTTATTGTCTTGGAATTACTATGGTTTTTAATTACCAATTTTCTCAAATTAATTTTTATTTTTAAAATTTAATTAATATCTTAATTACTTCAGAATATGTTTTTTAAACCTTTAATATTATAAAACTGAATTCTGAATACTTTTTTATTATTGGAAAACCTGACAGTTATTTATTTTAAAAAGTTGTCTTTCATTAATTAAAAAATGTCATACTTTATTTGGACATTTTTTGTTGTTGAAATTATACTGTATTTATTTCATTTATCGTTGCTCATTTTGATGATTGCAGAAAGAAAAAAGGCATTTCAAGGGCCATTTTTTAATATCTTTCGAATAATTTTAATTGGAGACATTCTTGTTCTTATTATTGTAAGTACAGTTTTATAATTGATTTTGCATTATTTTGTTGTAGTTGAAAATTGCTTCCGGTTTAGCTAATAACGAACAAAATTCCTTGCTCGGCGCTCTTTTAAAATGTTGTCTCAAAAAACATCTATGTAAATTAAATTCCGGACTATGACTTTAAAAGGAGAGTCGCACTTCTAACAGCTGTTTTTTGTCAGGGTCTTATCAAAAAAATTTATTATCTCAACACGAAAAGACACTAGCAGCAATTTTTTGTTGAAAAACTGTTTTCTACAACAAAAATAAATGCAAGCATTTTCCAGCCTTTTTTATTCGTCTTGAGATAATCTATTGTTTTGATAAGACCCTGATCAAAAAAAGTTGTATTAAGTGAAACTCCCCCTTTAGACCTCATTTTGACGCCCTGACAAAAAATATATTAATTTATAGTTTTACAGATGATTTTTTTCCAAAAAATTATTTTAATCCCATTTGTAATGGAATATGTCAAAAGTAACATATTTTGGGCACCAATTAGTTCAGCCATAATTTTTATGTTAACTGCTTTACAATTTATCTCCCATTCATTTTTGGCTTTTAATCGATTCACGCTAATTTGGTTTCCATTCAAACATGAAAGTATTTGGAAAATGCAATGGTATACGGTAGTAATATTACTTCTACCATTCTTGTGCAGTTTACGAAGAATTAATGAACCCGCAAACTTTGTTTTTGGATCAGATAGTGTTGTTACTATGGCATTCGTTGATAAAAATGCAACAAATGCAACAAGTTTAATTTCAACATCGATATATTTATCTTCGACATGTTTGGCAGCTATTTTCAATATTTTATCGTTTATTAAATTCCTTATTCGTAAACAAAATGATAGCGTGCTAAATGTAAATGAAAAGAATTTATTACGTATGTTTTTAATTATCGGAAACTATATGTTACCCTTTGTTCCCCAAATTTTTAAAATTTTTATTTAAATTTTTAGTTGTTTCATTTGTGATTTTTTTTGCACAATTATTAAGAATTGCTTTCAGTATTAACAAACTGCTATTTCCTACTAATACAGATTTCATAACTTTTTTCAATGCAATTTTACCAGTTTTAAATGGATTATTTGCTTGGAGTGGAAGCATCTCTTTAATGGTTTTAAGGTGTTGCTCACTTTATTACTATAATTTACTAAATATATTAAAAAAATATAATTTTAGTGGATTAACTAGGAAAGAATTTAGATTTTTTTTTAAATTCTTTCCTAGTTTCATCCATAAATCACAAAAAAATTTATGCCTTTTATCCATTCAACAAAATTTCATGAATGGAGGAAAGTGCATAAAATTCAAATATTACACCAAATGATCCCGAATGGTCCCAAATAACCTCCAGATGCTTAAAAATGGCTTCAAACATGTTAAAATTAGATCCACAAGCTTAATAAACCAAACAATTATCAAAAGATAGCCTTAAGGGCGCAAAATAATTAATTTTTCAATTTATGCACTTTCATCCATAAATCATAAAACAATTTATGCCTTTTATCCATTCAACAAAATTTCATGAATGGAGGAAAACACATAAAATTCAAATATTGTCCCAAATGATCCCAAATGGTCAATAAAAGCTTAGAAATGCCTTCAAACATGTTAAAATTATATCCACAAGCTTAAAAAAACCAAATAATTATCAACAAAAAAAAAGTGTCGTAGATTTTAATATTTTACATGTTAATTTTAAAATCTTATTTATTTAAAACTTTAACAAAACAAAAATGATCGAAGAACAAAAAAAAGAAATAGAACAAAAAATAAGGATCAATTTAATAACAGTAATAAACTTTGTGATATATGTTAATATTAAAAATAATAATAATTCTCGTTGATATAGTGGTACGGAATGAGTAAGAAAGAATCCAGAGAATTATTATAGAAGCACATCATTATGGCTCAAAATATTAGCAGTCTAAAAATTTTGAAGCTATATTTTAACAATGCAAATTAAAAACTTACATTTTCTTTCGATAAGATGTCATCATATTTTCTCATTGATTGAGCACCATTTGCATCCATTTCACTATCATAATAATAATAAACTAGCCCATTGATGGCATCATTAATTTTTGGGGGTTTTAATATGGAAAACCAATCGATTTTTTTACCAGCTATATTTCTGCAGCTCCAAGAATATTTGTCTATTGACATCAGCTAATAATATATTCGAAGTTGATTTTGTGTTCTTTTTAATTGACAGAAAATTTGTTTGATACTTTGAATTGACAGAAAAAGTATAAATGAAAATTCTCAAATTTAAAACAGTGATTTTGCATTCGGAAAATTTAAAAAAATTTGCATTTTTTCAGTACTACAGAAAGCA
Source organism: Panagrolaimus sp. LJ2414 (assembly GCA_024447195.1). NCBI lineage: Eukaryota > Metazoa > Nematoda > Chromadorea > Rhabditida > Panagrolaimidae > Panagrolaimus > Panagrolaimus sp. LJ2414. Next base: position 5,053,964 of record JAMRXY010000023.1, read on the forward strand.
ATTGTGACATGAACTTTTAATGATATTCTCTTTATAACAGTTTTTTTGGGATTTGCAGTAGCAATAATTTCAAATGCAATGTAAAAAAGCAAGAAAAATAATTAATAAAATAGTTTAGTAAAATTTTATAAAAATGTCGTTAAAAATTATTTATTGATGAAGTCTTTATTGTAGATACAAGATACAGAAAAAATCTTTTTTTTCTGTATCTTGTAAAAAAGCCAAAGCATAAAATAAAATATTAAAAGAGATACACACAAAAAATTGAAGCAAAGGTCAAATTATTTTGAAGTTCTAAATAAAAATTATTACGTATTTCCAAAAAAATGAAATTGTAGTTTTTTGCAATCAAAATTCAAAAATTTAATGTCAAAGCAAACAAAAAAAACATATTATAAAAAATCAAAGTTGACAAGCCTTTTTCATCTCATCAAACATTTGTTGTATTAAATTTGAATCACTAATATGTTCGGCAACAGCTTTTTGAAATGTTAACTTTGAATCATGGCAGCTTTTAGTTGGTGGAGGATGTGGTTTCTTTGATCTTGGCTTGTACTCTTCAATTTGAATTTGAAAATGAAGTTGTTGTGCCGCCGGAGTAGTGGTAGACTTCTTGGCAGTATATCGAGGAGAAGCAGCAAGACTTTGACCAAACAAATATAACACACCACCAAAAATAATTATGAAAATGATTATTGACACAAATACCCCAACAACAAACTTTGTGTCACCTTTCATTTTTCGACGTTAAGATTCTAAAAAAGAAAAGTTAAAATTTATCATTAAAAAAAATCATTTATATTATTAAAATAGACGCGTTGTTTTCAAAAATGACCAAAAAATGTATAAAAAATGACAATATTATCGCGATAAACCATTTTATAAAAATCATTCATTTTTTACATGCAAAATTTTTTTAACATTTAAGAATTCTTATAAAACCCGCAAAAAAAAAAGTGAAACATAAAAGTTGCAGCATCAATTTTTGTTGTTGTTAAAAAAAACAAGAAACAAAAAAAAATCATTCAAAATGTATATTTTAAAATGATGCACTTTTTTAGATTCACTGTTTTTGCAAGAATTTAGTCATCTAAGAAATTTTTAAAACCGTTTTCTTTAAAAATATTTCCAACATGCTTTTTGAATAAAAAAACATGTTCAAAAAAATGCAAAAATGAATAAATACGTTGGACGAAAAAGGGTAAAAAAAAGTATAAAAATTGTTACAAACAGTTTTTGTAACAAATTTATTCCTGCAGAAACATGTTTTTATTGCAAATCATGTAAATTATAATATAAATAAACACATAAAATTAAGAATCACCAAGTTAAACATTTACTTTTTATCAAAGGCTTCATTAACCGTATAAAAATCAGTTGTTTGATTTACGGTTGTTGTAGTTTTCTTTTGAGCTTCAACAGTTTTATCACCGCCAACAGCATCTTCAGTTTTTGTGGTAACAGACTTTTCCTTGGTTGACATTTTTGATTCTTCCGACTTCTTCTTTTTCTTTCATGGCATTCCAAAGGTTTTCTCTTTCAAGACTGGTTTTTTGGCAAAGGTAAGAATTAATGGAATGCCTGGTTTTTTAGGTCCAGGTTTTGCATATCTTTTGCCATTGCTCTTTCCAAACGGATTGTCAAATTTCATGAAAGTTTGATTTTTTAGAAGTGGAATACCTCCCCAAAATTTCGTGGTATGTAAATTTGTCACGAAAATGGATACCAAAAAAAGGGATAAAAAATTATATTTTGAGAAATTGGCTCTAATTTAACATCATCTCTCCACTTTTCAACTCCATTTCAACCAAAAAGAGCACTTATTTAAAGGAGGAGTTGCACTTAGTTCTACTTTTTTGGTCAGGGTCTTATTAAAAAATTGATTATCTCAATACGAAAAGAGCCATGATTCATCTTTTATCTGCAATTATGCAAGTTTTTTTTTCAACCAACATTAGTAAAAATTTGCATATTTTTTGTCACCATCAAAGTTTGATAAAAACGAAAAGAAAGCTCACTTTTTTCTTTCATTTTCTGTCAATCATCGCCGTGAAAGAATGTTGCTGCTTGTCAAATTGGTGCTTTCAACTATTATCTTATTTGCTGTATATGGTCAAGATTATCCAGAACCCCCAACCAGGTTTGGTACCGAACTTGGTTATGAACATGGATCTGATCCAAATAACAGTGATTTCCATTATGATTATCCGCTGAATAAAGATGTTATATATTATACAAGACGTGGAAGTGGTCAAGAACAAATTTTTTTATGTATCTATGTTGATCAAAAAACTCAAGAATGTCGAAATGGTAAATTATGGAAATGGCATAAATCGTAAGTTCTCTTTTTTTTATTACACAGTAATTTGTGTTTATGTAAAGCAAAGGTTTTGTAAAATTATATTACTAAAATAACATTTTAGACAACTCACCCGACAAATCTCTGAACCTGCAAAACAAGGAGCATGGTTTTTTAAACTGAATATTCTTGTTATTGATCCAATTTATTCACCAGCTTTTGATTTGTTTTATATGATTGATATTCGGTACTTTAATTTTCCATCGTATTCTGTTTACTTCAATAATGAAGAAAATCTCAAAGTTCTCTTTAATTTTCATCACGGTGATAACAGCCAGGTGGAATATTTGTAAGTTTTCTTTGTTGGAGTTTACAAAATCTTCTAACTTGAAACATTTTAGTCCATATTTTGTCTATTTTGTTGATGAAAATGATAAATGCCGTGATTATCGTCCTAAGGGTATGTGTTTTTACTATAAAAGGTTAATAGTTCTGTGATTAAAATTGTTAACAATTTTTTAGTTTTGCAACATAATGAAATGATGAATTTTAATTTATTCCTCAATCGAAAATGGACAAAATTTGCATATTACTTCATCAAGAAGGATAATGTTGTTTGTGCTTATTCTTTTAAATATACGGATTTTGTAAGTGATTTCCTTCTTCAATATATATCTTGTAAATCAATTGTGATTTTTAGTTCCAAGGAACTGTTTTTAATACCACCGCAATTCATCCTGTTGATTTTTATTTGATTGAAAATTATCCAACACAAAATTATGCACCTAATTTCCATTGCGTTGATCCACTTTATGGAACCTTCGTCTCTCTTTACTGGAATCAACAGCAACCAAATGCTTTACGTAAGTTTATTTTTAATTATGGTTGATAAAATCTTATTTGTTTTTGTCCAAATATCAAAATTTGCATATTTTTCCATTTTTGGGATTTTACATGATCAATAGGAATTTTTTCATGAGGATTTCGATAGAATGGGTTTCCCGATCTGTGTTCTCGATATCCACAGGGTATTTATATGCAAATTTGCATATTTTACCACTTTTGACTTTTTACGTGATCAGTAGGCAGTTTTTCATGAGGATTTCAATGAAATAAGTCTCCCGATGTGTGTTCTCGATATCCCCTCAGGGAATAAATATGCAAATTTACATAAAAATTGTTATTAACATTATACATAAGTATTAGTCAATAATTTGTTTTTCTTTTTCAGCTGAAGCACATTATTATATCATCAATGAAAATGATATCAAGAATATTCAATTGATTGATCGTCTTGTGTTGAAGGATTTTGATAAAAATGTTTTGAAAGATATTTTTGAAAATGTTTTTGATCGTGAATATTTGCCAACCTTCGTCAGCTATGGTCGTACAATCTTTATTTGGTTTAAACGTAAAAGTGAAACTCGTGCATTTAATGGTTTTTGGACAGATGAATCTGTTTATCATGTTCATTTTGAAAAAATTGATAAAGCAACAACTTTACGAAAAATCTTCCGTGCTAAAAAGGAATATATTCAAGTTAATCGTCCTGTTGGAAGAAAAGAAGGTAGGTTTTAATAATTATTTAGATCATAATTTAAGTTTTTCTATTTTAGTAGCAGAAACGCCTCCACCAATCACATTAGTTCCAACTTCTAGACCTCCACAAACAAGTCAACTTTTAACAACAACTTCTGGATCCTCGCCATCAACTGTATCAACAACTTCATCAGCAACTTCATCAACAACATCTGAACAATCAACTAAAGAGTCAACTGCAACTTCAACCTCCACAGAAAGCTCTGAATCGTCCACTTCTGAATCAAATGATCGTAATGCAGCTGCACAAACTTCAAATTCTGATGACTGTCAATATGAAACATATTTGTGGATTCTTATTGCTCTAATTTGTGTTGATGCCGTTCTTGGAATCTTTCTTGGTATTTTGATCGCTTTGAAGTTCCGTGGTGCCAAAAAGATGAAAGAAGCAATGGCAAAAAGACATGCAAAACGTGGACATGCAAAACCATCTAAGAAACCAGCCCTCAAAGAAAAAACCTATGGAATGCCATGGAAGAAAAAGAAGTCAAATGATGAATCAAAAATGTCAACCAAGGAAAGGCACTTCTTTCCTTTACGCCCCCCCCTCAAAAAACCTTTTCTTTTTTTCATCGTTCGGTTTTGGAATGAAACAAAATTTGCATTTGAAAAAATCAGTTGCTGAAGGGGGGCAAAAAGGAAAGAAGTAGGCTGCGGCTACTTCTTTCCTTTTCGCCCCCCTCATTCATATCTCGCAAATTTGCATATGCTTTTCCGAAAATGTATAAAAGGCAAAAGTGACACCGAATTCAGGCTTTTTTTCATCATTTTTCTTCTTGATGAACGGTCGTCATTTTCTCTCCTTTTTCTTCCAATTTTTTCCAAGTTTTTGTTCTCAAAACGTTGATCAAGTTCATTTTTGGACTTGGTCAAATTTTTGGGAGCAAAAACTTAGAAAAAAATTGGAAGAAAAAAGAGGGGGGGCGTAAAGGAAAGAAGTACCCAAGGAAAAATCAATCACAACAGAAGATGCTGCTGGCGGTGATAAAACTGTTGAAGCTCAAAAGAAAACTACAACAACCGTTAATCAAACAACCGATTATTATACGGTTAATGAAAACTTTGATAAAAAATAAATGTTTAACTTGGTTAACTGTATTCTTAATTTATGTGTTTATTTATACTGTATGAATAGTTTATTTGATAAAGTTTATTAAAATTTTTTGGTTCTTTTTTGAGCATATTATTTATGAGAAAGTTTTCGATAAAATTAGTTGCTATTTTTGCTTTTTTTATTGTTATAACCTAGCTCTGGATAGCATCTAGATACTATAACACTATCTTGAAGCCTAGATCTGGAGAAATGAATATTTAAATTTGTAATTTAAACTTGCGTAGATAGGTTTTCATTAAGTTTTATTAATACCGATAACAAATAAATTAAGAAATTAACACAAAAAGTTGCCTTTAAAGTTTTGAAAACGTTCTGTTTAGATTTTAATTGTCACCGGAAACATTTTTGTAGTTGTAGAAGTTGTTGGATTTATGTGGGACGTTGATTTGCATAAATAAAATGATGCATATGCTTTTCGCGTTGATGCACTATATAAATATTGTTTTATCATTGGTGTTATTAAAAATCTATAAACCTTAAAAACATCAAAGAAATACTTCCGCTCCAAGCAAAAATGTCATTCAAATACGGTAATAAAGAAGTTAAAACTGCTGTAATTGCCGGATTTGATCCATCAAAAATTCGACCAAAATTATAGGAAGCTCGTAAAACCTGCGAAATGAAGCAAACGAGTGAAACAACTGGAATAAGATGTATATAAATATTTTGATTTAAAGGAAAATTTGCATAAATCAAAATTCAATCGATAACTTACACAACAAATTCTTTTCCTTGACATTTAAAGTGCTGTTATTTTTCTTGTGAATCAAAAACTTTAAAAAAGCTAAAAAATTTAAAATTCCCGCCAAAAATGTTGTTAATAAATAAAATACTGTAGTAATAATGTACACAATTTGTGTAACATAACCATTCACAAAACCAGCAAAATAACTTCCATTTGGACTTGACATGTACAATAATGGTTCATGAATTCTCCAAGCCATAATTAAAAATGGAATAATAATTAACAATACAGTATACCATTGTTTTCGCCAAATAAATTGATGTCTGACTGGAAGCCAAATTAGCGTGAAACGATTAAGGGCCAAAAATAAATGTGCCAAAAATTGCAGAGAACTGACATATGTTAAAATGTCGAAAGTGATGGTGACAAAAAGAGAGTAATTTTGTAATAGGTTGAAGAAAAATGGAATAAATGTAACAAGTTTTTGTGTTACTACTGTCTGAAATAAATTTGTTTTGAAAAGTTTGAAAATTAAAAAAATACAAGTTTATAAATTTGTTTTTTAAACATTTTTTTAAAACGGCAATTTTAAGGAGAACATCATGCGTCATAGAATACTGTAATTGCCAAATTTTTTAGCACACTTATTTCAACGAAATTTCAATAAAATGGGTTGATGGAGAACATATAAAACTTGGCAAAATGTCCTTAGGCAGCTTAACAACTTTTAATATCCTTGCTTAAACATCATTGTCGGAAAGAAGTTTTAAGGGTTTCAGGCCCACTTTTAAGAGTGGGCCTGAAACCTACCAAAATGAAAAAATATCCTTTGATCTTTTGCCGCTAACTACTTTTGGTGGCAAAAGATCAAAGGTCAGCCCCCACCAAAAATAATTCCTGGATGCAGGCTTGTAGGGTTTGCCGAAAACCAAAGGTTGCCGCAAGCGGCAGGAAGATGGTAAACGAAAACAATATTATCAACTTACATCAACATAGCAAACCAAATCCGCTATCAAAACTATCCGGAAAATATTAAAAAATGGACCTTTAAAATTTTTCTTTCGTTGGACAATCATTAATATTAACATTGATAAATGAAACAAATAAAAAATAACTTCAATAAAATACACAATCAACAATGTAACTGTTACTGGCATTTTTATTTAAATTTTTTTAAAGCACAAATAAAAATTTTTTTAATTTATTTAAATTTGAATTTAACAACAAAAATAAAAGCCAAAGATTTCCTCCTATTCTTATGTGTCTTGTGATTTAAGATTTTAATTAAAAGAAAAAAAGAAATAAAAAAACGTGGAAAATACAAATTTGCAATAATTTCATATATTTTTTATTTCCCTTTTTTTATTTTCTAATTGCAATGTTTTTCTTGTAATTCTAAAAAAAATTTACAAATAATTGGCACAAAAAAGGGCAACAAAAATTATGAAAATTTTTTAAATGCTTCTGGCAATTCTATTGTTAATTGTTTTTTTTTAAATTTTTTACGAACAATAGGTATTAAAAGGGCCAATGTTCATTTTAATAATTTACAAATTGGTACAAAAAAATAAAGAATCAACAAATGCGTAGACATGAGTTTGATAATTTTTATGAAAAAAGTGTGGGATTATGGCGTTTGTTTTTCTAGAACGGCATCATGTTTTCGAATGATGCTAAAAAATGTAGGCAGAAAAAGTACTCAATAACCAAAAATCTTTTCCCTGAGAATTTTAAGATAATATGTCCTCGTGAAATTTTTTTCAAATAAAAAAATTTATGCAAATTTTTCAGAAATAAATAAATCAAGTAAACAAATTTTATCACTTTGAGTTTCTCAAAATTACATCACAGATGATGGAAACATTTTCGGTGCCGTTGAATTTGTAGTAAAACTTTCTTGATTGTTTGATTTGCATAAATAAAATGATTTATATGCTCTTCTAGTTGAGGAACTAAAAAAATTACCATATTTTTGATTAACGTTTTAAATTAACAATCCTTAAAAACATCAACGAAAAGCTTCCACTCCATGCAAAAATGCCATTTAAAATTGGCAAAATTGTATTGAAAAAAGTTTGTAGTTCCACATTCGTGGGAAAAAGAAGTCTATTAGCGTTGTAATAAACTCGAAGTAATTGTGCAATAAAAATGACAAAGGACACATCTGAAATGGATTACTGTATTAGGTAGAATGATTTGGGGTACTGTAGCCAAGGACGTCAGCATTCAGGAGAATATTAAGGGGGAGTGTCCCCTCCGAGAAAATAAAAATCCTTTGATCTTTTACCGCTATCGGTACAAGATCAAAGGCGGCATCCCTCAAAGTGGTTTCTGCCAACTCCGAAAAAAACGTTCCTTAATACTGTAGCTACTGTACCAAATATTTTTAAAAATAACCTAATAACTTACATAACAAATTTCTTTCATTCATGTTCATTGAAGCATTATTCTTTTTATGATTCAGAAATTTAATGAATGACAAAATATTAAAGATAGCAGAAAAACAAGTTGTTGAAAAATATGCCACGGTTGAAATGGCATTATAGACATTTTGAACATTTGGATCCGTATACAGTATACTTACAATACTTTCAGAAGCATATATAAAATATGCAGATTTGTCTAATCTCCATGAGACATGTAAAATTATAATTACCAAAATGACAAAAATATACCATTTTCTTTTCCATAAATGTTTATGTTGCATTGGACACCAAATAAGTGTGAATCGATTCATTGCCAAAAATAAATGTCCAAAAAATTGAACAAAATTTCCAGAATTTACAATGATTAAAAGCAAGCTTCCGACAAAGGTACTGTTGATGAAGAAGTCTTTGACAAATGGGATTAGAGACACTTTTTGGGATATGGTGACCTGTAAAATTAAATTTTAATATTTTTTACAAAAAACGAAATTGGCCGAAACACTAAAATTGGATAAGTGATAAAGATAAGTTTAAATTTTATTTATTAAAATACTGTATGATTTCTTGTTTTTTGGTTTTTAAAATTTGTCAAACCTGATCCCTGAATTGCGTCTTAGAACGAAAAACCGAGGACAAGAGCAACCTTTTCGATTAAAGGAAAAATTCAGGGATCATGTTCAGCAAATTTAAATGGGGAGTCGCATATTGTACATCTTTTTCTGATCAGGGTCTTATCAAAAAATTGATGATCTCAACACGAAAAGAAACTGCTGTAATTTTTTGTTAAAAAAATACTTTTTCCAACATAAATAAACGCATGTTTTCCGCAATCATTTTTATTCGTGTCGAGATAATCAATTTTTTTGAAAAGACCCTGATCAGAAACAGTTATACAAAGTGCGACTCCCCATTTAAAACGTGTGAATTTTTTTTAAACTTACCCCAATAAAACATAAAATATCTGCAATCAAGACTATCCTGAATATGTTAAAGAATGGACTTTTGAAAGTTGTTCTTCTTTTTGCAATCATTAATATCAGCACTGATAAATGAAACACATACACAATAATTTCAATAACTAGATAAATCACAAGAAAGTTACTTAAAGCCATTATTTAGCTTAAATTCAAAAATGTTTATTACACTTGAAGTGATAACTTTGGCAACTTTTTTTCAGTTTAAATAATAACAACAATATGAAAATTAATTAACAAAATAGGAAGTTACATAATAAAGGAAGTCAAAAAAGCAAGGTTTTATGCTACAAAAAAGTCAAAAAGAATATGTTTTTATAACTTTTAAAGATTTCATGCGTAAAAATTTAATTCAAAACAATATTTTTAAAAAGACTTCTTCATAGATTACGCATTTTTATATAACAAATGTGGGTGAATTTAATTTAAGCTCTTGGTATTTTTCAAATGAATAATTTCAATATTAAAAATTATCATGTGTATCAATATCAGTTTTCATTTTCAACGAAAAGCAAATATTAAAAAAAATCTGGATGAACAGAGGCGGCGACTTACTTATTTTTTAGACACTGATATTCAGCTTTGTGCATCACAAAACCTGACAATCAGGGTTTTTTTCATTAAGACAACCCCATTCAAATTCATTTTCGTTACCATACATGAAAAAGCCCAAAATACGAAATCGCATCCCATATACAGAATTATTTTTTTTATTAAATTACTGCACAAATTAAAGAAAAAAAAGAGGTATTTTATTTGTTTGCAATAAAATTTACATAATTGTCATCGGAAATTGTTTTGGTGCTTCTGAATTTGTTGCATTTATTTGATTATTTGTTTTCGTGAAATAAAAAGATTTGTATGCTTTTCGAGTTGATGAACTGAAACGTTTTGTAAATTTGAAAGAAAACAAGTTGATTAAAGTACCTTAAAATCAATAGCGAAATACTTCCACCCCATGCGAAGATGTCAATCAAATATGGTAATATTGAAATTAAAAACAAAGTAATGTTATGCTTGGATCCAAAAAGCATACTTCCAATATTTGGGGATAGCCTCAGGAGTTGTGTGATGAACATTGCAAAAGAAACAACTGAAATTATTTCACCGTAAACATCTCCAATTAATGATGGAGTTGGGACTTCATATTTTGCCCATAAACTCATCTAGTATAAGGTATAATTGTGGCAAAAAATTAGCTGCAGAATCCTCAACCTGTGACTTTACCAGGAGCACAAGGTTACTGTAATACAGTAATCCACAATGTGAACCCAAACTCCTAATTTGCATATTATGCAACTTTTAGAAGCTAAAACGTTCCAAATCTATCAGATTCGGATTCAGCATGTTTGAAAACCTATATATCCAAGAAACAAGGCCAGTAAATCAGATATTTTTAGGAATTGCACAACAGTACAAAAAATCATAGCCATAAAATCATGACTGCCCCATCAAAAAATTTGAATATGATATTTTAGAGAAAGTAGTGTTTGGAGGTTGTTAAATTTATCCAATTAATCATATTTGTGGAGAGAACAAGCGAAGATATACAACAGCATGAACGTGCTGTGAATTTTTTTCAAGGTGAAATTACAATATTTCTGTAATTTTGTTGCAGTGATTTTTCTTACTTTTGTGCAAATTCCTAAAAATATCTGATGTTTCCTGGATATATAGGTTTTCGAACATGCTGAAATCGAATCTAACAGATTTGGAACGTTTTAGCTTCTAAAAGTTGCATAATATGCAAATTAGGAGCTTGGGTTCACATTGTGGATTACTGTATTACAGTAACTTTGTGCCCCTGGTAAACCCACAGGTTGAGGATTCTGCAGCTAATTTTTTGCCACAATTATACCTTATACTAGATGAGTTTATGGGCAAAATATGAAGTCCCAACTCCATCATTAATTGGAGATGTTTACGGTCAGGGTTTTTATAAAAGTGGAAAGTTTGTAAGTAAGTTTTGCACTATTAACGCATCTAAATTTGCATAAACTTTTTACAACAGGAAGTAGCATCAAGGGCGCACACCATTTCCGATATCATAAAAATCCTTTGATCTTTTACCGACATAGGCACAAGATCAAAGGTGTGGCATCTGTCAACTCCGAAATAAAATGCTACTGTCGTCCTTGCTAATTTGCATAAATTTTGTACAACGCAAAAATATTTCGAAAAGTTTTTTGTTGTCCATGACAATTTATTTTTATATCCCAAAATATTACTTACGCAACAAATTTTTATCATTCACTGTCAAATTTCCATTGCTTTGATTTCTCAAATAAAAATGCAAAAAAGTTAAAACATTTGCAATTCCAGCAATACATGTTGTTGTAAAATATAATACTGTAGTCAATGTTGAATTTATTGGTGCAACATAGCTATTCTCAAAGGTTACTTTAAAACTTCCATCTTCAGAAAAATTAAAAATTGAACGTTGATAAAGTCGCCATGAAATATTTAGTAATGGGATACCCAAAATTACTACCGTATACCATTGTCGATTCCAAATAGTTTTAAGTTTTAACGGGAACCAAATCATTGTAAAACGATTTAGTGCCAAAAATAAATGTGCCATAAATTGAATGCCAGAAACCCAACTTAAGATATTGAAAATTGTTGTAACAAAAAATACGGTATTTGTGTAAAAGTCATTTAATGATGGAATTAATGGAAACTTTTGGGTAAATATTGTCTAAAAAATTTGGCTTAATTATCCGATAATGAACACTTAAAGAAGGCGGTGGTTCTCTTATTTTTGTCTTTTTAGGTCCCACAACGAAAATAGATTGGAATGGGATTGCCTCGACAAAAAGACCCTGATTGTCAAGTTTGTGCTGCACAAACCTGAAAATCAGGGATCAAAAAAGGTTAACCGACACCTTTTTTAAACTTTACAAAATGCTTACTGTAACATAGCAAACAATATCCGCAACCAAGACAGTCCGAAAAATATTAAAAAATGGACCTTTAAAAAGTGTTTTCCGTTTTGCAATCATCAATATTAACACTGATAAATGAAATGAATAAAAAAATATTTCAATAAAATAAAAAATTATTAAAAACCAACTGACTGCCATATCTGTATTTTAGAGCCAGTAATTTTAACCAAAAAAGAGATTTGAAAAATATTTAATCATAGGTTAACTGAATAAAATTAAAATGGTATCATAATTTTAAAGGTTAGAACTATATTTTCAAATACATATTATATTTGTGTCGTTGTTGTTTTTGAATTTCATAATTTATAAAACAAAAAGATACAATGAAAATAACCAATTTTGGCAACTTTTCAATAATTGTGTTTTGGTTAATTGCAGGAAATGTAGGATTATCGGATACATAAGTTGTGCAACGTTTATTTTGAGACTGTAAAAACCAAAGTTTGTTTTAGGCAAATTTTAATCCTAAGATTGCCTATAATTGCCATATTTTTATTTAAAAAGTTTTTTTCGACACGTAAGCTTACATAATATCAATGTAGAATGAAGGGAACAAACGTTAAAATACAGCATAAATGCTGTGTATGTCACTTCAGACATCACTTAAGAGCTGTTATAGACTAAATTGATGCTTCTTTAGAAGACATATTTCATATAAATTTTTATCATTTACAGTTAAAAGCTTTTTGTCTGGAAAAAAAGAACAAGAAAAGATTTTTTTATGTTATTGGTTTCATAGATTTCATGTCTCATAGTTTTGAATATTTTTATATAAATCAAGAAACCATAATTATTTCCTCATTTAAAAAATGGCAAAAAAAATGACCCAAAAAAATAAAGTTTTTATCATTTGAAGGACTTTGGTAAAACGAATCATAAACGGAGATCCGGTCATTTTGAAATCATATATCGTCAAAAGTATTATTATACAATTAAAAAAATCTTAATCAAGTTTAAAAAAATGATACCTAATTTTTGGAAATTGTTTTAATAATTGTGTTTTTGGTTAATTGCAGGAAATGCTCAAATAGAGAATACATACATTTTCCAATATTTATTTTGATACTGTAGAAACAAAAATTTACTTTTACTTCCTTTCATGGAAATTTTAGACCTTTAATGGCATCTAATTGCCATGTTTTTATTTTAAAAGTTTCTTTTTAACTCGTAAGCTTACATAATATTAATGTAGAATGAAGGGAACAAAAGTCAAAATAAAAACATAAATGTTGCTGATGTCACTTAGACATCACTTAAAAAATATAACAGACTATATTGATGCTTTTTCAAACTAATGTTTTCTGTTGTCATCAAACATTTACTTTTAAAAATTTCTATCATCTAAAAAATCAAAAAATTATTATGATTTATAGATTTTATGTCTCAGAGTTTTGAATATTTTTATAAAAATCAAAGGCGCTATCTCATTTTAGAAACAACTCGTTTTAGTACTAAAAATGTTCCGTTTTAGAACCTCTTTGATTTTAAAATGATCAATTTTGCAATATTGCGAATGGATCGTTATAAAATTAGATATGATGTGAACTATTATTTTACATTTAAAATTAAAAAAATATAAATTGAGTAAAACAGTAGTTTATTAGATGCTTAAAATGGGACCATATCTAATCACATCATTTGAAAAAGAGTTTTGTTTTTGATATTTGTGAGTGTTTTTTATCTAACTTTCTCTTCACTGTCTTATTTTTTATGAAACTTAATTAAGACGCACTCTGGCTGGAACTGAAAAAAATCACAAGGAGGCCGGCACACACGAAAAATAGATTTCGTCCAAAGTTTGACCATAGGTAAAACAAGCATGGAGAAGACGATCCCGCTTTCTGTTTTTGCTTAAAAAAATTTCTTACGGTAATTACAGTACATCAAAGGTTTAAGCCGACGAATATTTGATTTGATGTGAAAAATCAGGAAATTAATTTTTTGCCATTATTTTGCCCGTGTATAGGTTTTCGACCATGGGGAATCCGAAAAAGAGGCTTTTGGAAGCACCAGAATACCTGGAACATGGATTTTTTAACATACTGTTTTATTCGAGTCAAGGAAACATGCGTTTATATTTCCCGGAGGGATGAAACACTATAATATTATTAAACTTTAACCTTTTCTACATCTAAAAATAAAAAAATAAATAAAAAACGAGCTATATAACATTGTTTAAAAATTAATTAAACATGCGTAATCGTGATTTTTCCCTTGTAAAAATTTTTGCAAAACGAAAAAGCAACAGTTTCGTTGTTCGACATTTTGCCAAAGCAACAAATTTTTCTTTCTTCTCGTGTTTTACAAGGGAAAAATCACGATTACGCATGTTTAATTAATTTTTAAACAATGTTATATAGCTCGTTTTTTATTTATTTTTTTATTTTTATATGTAGAAAAGGTTAAAGTTTAATAATATTATAGTGTTTCATCCCTCCGGGAAATATAAACGCATGTTTCCTTGACTCGAATAAAACAGTATGTTAAAAAATCCATGTTCCAGGTATTCTGGTGCTTCCAAAAGCCTCTTTTTCGGATTCCCCATGGTCGAAAACCTATACACGGGCAAAATAATGGCAAAAAATTAATTTCCTGATTTTTCACATCAAATCAAATATTCGTCGGCTTAAACCTTTGATGTACTGTAATTACCGTAAGAAATTTTTTTAAGCAAAAACAGAAAGCGGGATCGTCTTCTCCATGCTTGTTTTACCTATGGTCAAACTTTGGACGAAATCTATTTTTTGTGTGTGCCGGCTGTTTTTGAGTTCCAGCCAGAGTGCGTCTTAAACTAAAACTATGAAATGGATGTTTTATTTTTCAAACAAACAAAAAATGCACAAACTTTTAGAAAATCAAAAGATAACAAAATTTGACAAAGAATTCAAAAACAAAGAGAAAACAGATCAATAAAAGCATACATCATTTTTCAAGAAAATATTCATAATCAGTAGCATGAGGCCATGTACCAGTTCCAGCAATACATTGAGTTTTGGTTCCATAATAAACATGTCCTTTTCCATTGGCTTTATTGAAGCAATAAATGAAGCATGCTGTTCCAGGGTCATCAAGAGTACGAAGGAATTTCTAAAATTTAAAAACTCATATTTTAACTGTAAATAGAAAAGAACTTACATTCATGAAATAATAATCTCGAACTTCTTTAGCTCGAATTGGACGTCCAGAAGAGCAGGGATAACAACCTGCTAAATTTGCTTCCATTTTACCATTTTTAATTAACCAATTTGATAAATAATGTGCACAATTATTTCCATCAAAACTTTTTCCACAAACACATGCATTTTCATAGGCAACAGACATGCTTGGAGATTTGGAGTAATATCAAAAGTAAATCTGAAAAATGTATTTCTTAAAATACAAAAATTGTGAAACAAGTTATTACAAATGTACCAAAACGCAAAAAAACGCAAACAAAAAAGAGAGAAAATACATTTTAAATGCTCATTCGCGAATGTCTTATATAGCAAACCCTATGACTCATATTCTTTAAATCCTCTTAAATGAAGTTCGCGAAAATATTAGCACATAAATGTGTCACTTTTGTATTTAAACATTTTTTAAATACCATAAAACCAATATGATGAAATTTGCCAAAAAAATAGATGAACAATAACAATTATTTTTAAAAAGAGATAAAATATTTTATAAAAAATAACAAATCTAAAAAAATATGCATAAATCCTCCCATAAAATGGAGATTGTTCGTTTGTTGGTTTGTTGGTTGGTGCGCGCCTCGAAATGGCAAAATGTGCCAATGCCAATGTGCATTTTTTTAGAATTTTTTTAAGAAGCGAAAAAGAGAAAAGGAAATGGAAAAAAGAAAAATTAGAATAATAAAAAATTGTTGCTTTTTGTTAAATTTTTTTGAAATTTTTAAATGTTGGATGGCGGGCCGGAGGCCCGCTTAAGCTCTATATTTGAGGAGGGTTTAATAGATGAAGGGCGGGCCGGAGGCCCGCCTAAAACCTAGTTAGAAAAAAGCTGATAAGAAAAAATGATAGAGAGAGACAAAAAAAACAAATAGAACGAAAGAGAAAAAAGAATAATCCAAAAAATAGCAAACAGAATCTTTTAAAAATTTCTCTCACTAAAATATTCAAATTATTGACAAAATGCATATTTCTTTGATACACTATCCACTTGATCGTTCTCTGTGCCGATAATCAATGTTGCCAGAGTTTTTCCTCGTAATGGTTTTTTATGAGATATGGACTGTAATTTGCGCTATTTGACCTGATTTTCATTGCAAATTTATTTGTTTCTATTTGTTTTCATTGTAAATTTGCTGTGTCTTCTATTTCTTTAATTTTTTAAAACTTTTTTTTGTAGCTGTAAAAAAAGCTATGACTTGTTTGTCACAAAAATCATTGCTTATCACTATAAAAGTAAACAATAAAACTCACACTTCCCAGCTTAAAAGAAAGAAATGTCTTATTGATTATTTTTCTGTTTTTATTTTTGTACTAAAAAATGGGAATACCAGATAACTCTAGTAATTATGCAAATGGGTAAGTAAAAAATAAGTTAAACTGTTAAATATTTTGAATACTTAAAAATAAACAATACATTTTAGTTACAAAGCTGGTTATGAAGCTTGCCAAACTGAACACCCAGTTGAAAATCAAAGTGCCGAAAAAATATTGATTGCTTTTGTGATTTTCATTTTCGGTATCTGTTTTGGAGTTATTTTTACATTTGGTGTTCAAAAAATACGAAATTGTTTATTTAAAAGACAAATTCATGACAGCAGAAATGGTGTTCTGCTTTAAAAATTTTAACTTAAAATAAAACGAAAAATTTGTTAAAAAATGTTACCATCTCTATCAGCTTATCATAAACATAGCAAAAAATATTCAATTGCCATATCTGAGTTGGAATTTGAATATGCTTTTGCTGAAACTGATAAAAAGAGATTTGATTTATTAAATAAATTTTCTGATAAATATTTAATGCTAAATGAATTGTGGGTTGTTGCAAAAGAATTGGCGAAGTAAATTTTAAAATTGGTGGAGGATTAATTAAATTTGTAAAAATTTAGAAAATTGAAGCGGCCTTCTGATGCACTGAAAGATAAAGCTTTGTTCAGCTTTTGTAATGATCCGAGGGTTTTTGGAAATAAGGTAAGGCTTGATTAAAGAAAATGGCGGTTTACGTGTTTTTTCGATTTTTGGATCTCACCACGAAAATAAATTTCGATGGATTTTCCTTTGACAAAAAAACCCTGATTGTCAGGTTCTTGCTTCAAGAACCTGAAAATCAGGGATTAGTATATACGTAAACTACCGCCCCCATTTTCTTATTTGAGATTACTGTAATACATTTACTAGAAAGCAACAAAATATATTCTTCAACAAGAAAATCGGGCATCTTCAGAATTATGCATCTCATTTCCACATTCCAGATTAGAGCATGATCTGATGATCATTGAACAAAAAGCAGGTACGCGCAATTTTTTTTGTTAAAATTTGCATAAATTATTAGTTATTTCTAGTTGAACCCTTTTCAATAAAACAACGCCAGAGAAATGAGAAACTAAAAATGCTATTTTGGGAAATCAAATCTAAAATTGACAATGTTGAAGAATGGTTCGAAGCTTTGGCCGAAGCTGAAAATGATGAATTTTTAAAAATCAATGTTGAACATCGGCTAAGTTTTCAACTTTGGGATAAAAAGCTTTGGAAACTTTACATTAAATATCTCGAAAAACATGATTCCTTTGAAATGCTTCGAGTTTATTCAAAGTACTGTAGATTCTTTTTGGATGATGATTTAATGATTGAAGAATATAAGAGAAAATTAAAGAAACATGCCTATACAAGAGTGCCATGGAAGAATCGATTTCGAAATGAAAAACCTATAATTAATTCTATCTATCTTCCCTTATATGAATCTGATGATGGAGAATCTGGAGACGATGATGAAAATGGTGAAGAAGAAGATGATTTTTACCTCGAAAAAATCGATATGAAATTTGCATACAAAAATTGGTCATTTCCATCTCCAATGATCAGATATATGATATCCACGACAAATCCGGAAATCCTTCGAAAGCTTCATCAAAGTTGCAAATATTTTTTCACTAAAAGACCAAAACTTCTTTGCTACAAATTTTGGTGTGGTAGTTTTTCTTCGCAGTTTTTAAAATACAAAAAAGAATCCATTGATTGCTGCATAAAATTATTCCTGCCTTTTCATCTGAAAAATATTCATGTCACAACTTCATTCGTCTTTTTAAATTCAAACCCATTTTTGCTTTCAAGGGTTATTAAAAATGTGATATCTGAATGTACAGCAAAATATGTTGAATTAATTTGTCAAACTTTAACGTTTAAAGAGTTTAAGTTTTTAATTGGACATGGAAATGTTGAATATTTGAAGTTGGTTGGGACGTCAATTGAAGAGGAGACTGCGAAAATTGGTGAAGTTAATGACATGTTTTTGGAGGACATTCTTAAAATGGTTCCAAAAATTAAATCATTTCAGTAAGTTTTAATTTTTGTTTTCTCAAAAGTTTTACTTATTGAAGATAGTGGTTTTCGTATTTTTTTGGGTCTTGTAACGAAAATTGATTTGAATGGAATTATCTTGATAAAAAGACCCTGATTGTCAGGTCGTGCTTCACAAACTTGAAAATACAAAAACCCCTTTAATCAAAAATTTTAAAAGTTTGGGCTGTAGAACTTTGGGGTTAAAAATCGCGTTATGCTAATTTTATCTAAAATTTTCGTTGAAAACAACAATTTTCTAATTTTAGCAATGATCAAATTTTTACATCAGATGACACCTTCAAAATATTGTCAGAAATGCATTTTGTATCTAAGATATTGAAATTTTATGTTAGTGTAATTTTAATGGATTTTGAAATATCTGATATTTGCGATTTTATTACAGTTGAGTTTTTATCATAATTTGCGAACTTATGATAAAAATAATTTTCTAGAAAAACGCAGCGCCGTTTTCAACTTTCACTTTCGGTATGGACGAGATTAGTGATGAAAAAGTTAAAGAAACTCAAAAGGCTGTGAATGAATGCTTTGGATCAACTACCGTAATGGGTGGAAAACCAAAAATTATAATAAGAAATTATAATTTATGATATTTGTTTTGTTTTATATTTTTTAACATTTGAAAAATAAAACCTTGAAATTTTTTCCATTTGTAATAAATACAGAATACATTCCATTTGAGAGCTGATGGCAGTAATATAAAATCCCAAAATATGTATTAGTGGTGACTGCCTATTTTTGACAAATACAGTATTTATTTCGTGTCAAACACATATTGCTTGAGTTTGATGTTTGAAATTGTAAAATTATCACAATCCAAACAGGAAAATTGCTGTAAGCAGAAAACCTAAATCAAACTTTTTTTATGATAAACTGAACTTATAATAAATACATTGAGCCTGTTGAAAATCAACAGAACAAATTACACAAACTTTGGTACATTAATTTGATGTTTTTGTTTTTAAAAATGCAGACATTATTTATATCACTTTTCTTGATTTTTTTTAATTTATTCCAAATATTATGAATAATATTTTTAAACTTTGGCTTAGTTTTGAGCTTATTATCAAAATACAATAGCCATACGAAAAACCCAGTTCTAATTACAATACAGATATTTTCCAATGTCTTTTGAAATTTTACAAAATGTAAGGATTTTAACTAAAATATCCGCAATTATTTTTTTGAAAATTAAATAACAAAAAACCAAAATATTCATTGTTTTCTGTTATGAAAAAATGCAAATTTTTAAAAATTTTCCGGATGCATAATTACTGTTTAAAATTTGAGAATTTTCATTTACACTTTTTCTGTCAATTCAAAGTATCAAACAAATTTTCTGTCAATTATAAAAAACAATCGACTTGGAATATATTATTAGCAGATGTCAACCGACAAATATTCTTGGAGCTGCATGAGTAATGCTGGTAAAAAAATTGACTGGTTTTCCATATTAAAACCTCCAAAGATTAATGATGCCATCAATGGTCTAGTTTATTATTATTACGATAGTGAAATGGATGCAAATGGTGCTCAATCAATGAGAAAATTTAATGACATCTCATCGAAAGAAAATGTAAGTTTTTCATATGCATTGTTAAAATATAGTTTCAAAGTTTTTAGACTGCTAGCATTTTGAGCCATAATGATCGCAGAGATAGTCAAATGACAGCGGAATTGTAACCCGCGTTTTTTCTGATAATTCTTTAAGACAATTGAATACGGTATGCCGAGTATTAATTAATACAACAAAAAGCACCATCTTAAAAGGATTGTTGACGACAAGCAAACCTTGTTTTATATATTTATATATGATTATCTCTACAATAAAAGGTTACGGATAGCTTCGCAGAAGAAACAAAAAGCATTAGTTGTGCAAATCATTTTATCTTTTCGGTTACATAAATCTAACACATACAGATTGATGAAAATTGAAACATATTTCAGGCCATATTCTATACACTTGATCAACTCAATCAATTGGATCCCACTAATGAAAAAGAAGAGGAATATGTTGCACTTTTTTACAATGACCAAATGGATGACACAAGTTTCAGCGGTTACGGTCACATGAAAGGAGCTTTGTGTTTCTATAACAATTCTGGATTTTTTCTTACTCATACTGTGCCACAATATTTACGAGAATTATTTTTTATCGATTATGCAGATAATGGAATTTCAAAAGGACAACAATTCTTTTGTGTCACCATTCAAAAACCTGGTCTTGAAACTCTTGCAGAACATTTGTTTATTTCTCGTCCAAAGCTAAAGAAAGATCTATGTCATGTTCATACAAAATTTTCTGATGAATCTGTTTATCTTCATATGGTCTATGCTGAAAAATATGAAGATAAGGATATCACACGCTCTTTGATGTTTGAAAGTCTAAATGGTTTGAAGGTTAATGTTTTCACCCAATCCATTAAACATAAAGAAAATTTATGGTTACAAGTTAAAAAAGCTTATCCTGACATTGTTTTTGAAGTTTCATCTTTTTGGAATGATCAAGTGAAAATCAAAGAACAAGTTCCTGGTCTGAAAGTAGTCACTGAAACGAAGCTCAAAAATCGTCAAAAATGGGCTCCTGGTAAAGAACATTCCAAATATGCATTTAACAGTAATATTAATTGTTTTGGTGACGTAAATTATACGGTAAGTTGGAACACGTATTTTAAGTAGAACATAAAGAGCTACTGATATTTTGGAAAAAAATTTTCGATTGATCTGTCACTTGTAGCAGAACTTGGAAGAGTTTTGCCTTGTTTCCCATATGAATGGCTATGTCTACCCGATTCCTTTGATCTTTGCCGCATTTAAGGTGAACAGTCAGAATTGGCGTATTCATCGTTAGAAATGCTGACATCACAGCTGGACATTCCCATAGAAAGCAAACAGATAATATAAAAATTGGGATATTGCATCGGGCATCCAGCTTTACTAATTATCGATTGTTCGTAAGTCATTTTCTGGGTTTTTTGAGGCATATCTACTTGGCATATTAACATTTTGAAACTCTTAAATAGTTTTCACGCGCACAGTAAGTGTCTTCAATATCAGTAAAAAACATATAATTTTGTTTACTTTTTTTAGGATCTTGTCAAACCTCGTTCTGGTGGAATCGATGTTTTTGAAAATATGAATCTTAATAAAGCTGTACGAAATCAATTTTATTTTAAAACACTTTAGCAATTGAATGATGTGTATTATTTGTGAAAAATAATAATAAATAAAGTTTCGTTTGATTTTGATGTCAAATATACGTTTAAATGAAATTTATCGTTTACAATAGAAACTTAACCTGCTTAAAATTTAAGTGCATCCTTCGAAAACCTATTTTGTCTTAATGATAACTTGAAGGAGGTCCACGGTTCGATACTTTTTTATTTTTATGAAAGCATCTATGCTGTCATTTCTTTCTCAAAACTTGTGGCTGGATTTTAATATTTTCATGACTTTTTTATCTAGAAATAATTACGGACAGACGATTTTAGTTGTTTGTCTGTCATTTTTCAATGTCTTTTTGCATAAAAAGAAATAAACCCGAAAATAAATTGATTTTTTGTAATTTTTGTTGTTTTGTTTTTTTATATTTTTATATTTTTAAAGATTGAAGAATATCTGTTTAAATTAAAATTATTATAGCATTTTTGACATTTATCATTTCAAATGTATATCCTGCAATCATCCATTGATAACAAAAAACTTGAAGTTGATGAATCAATGATTAATTCTTCAGTTTTGTTAAAAAATTTATGTGGTATTTTCTTTTTTGGTTGTTTTAAACGTTTGAATTTTATCAGTTTTTTTAGAGCTAACTTTAATCACAAAGCCTATCCAAGTACCATGTTCTTCAGAGAGTCTAAAACAGTATGTTCAAATTATCCAAAACAAAAATGAATTTTTCTTTGGCATGAGCGATCAAGAACTTGCAAAAATTTGCATAGAACTCTGCATTCTTGATAGTGATGTAGTCTTAGATTCCATTGCAGAAGAAATTTTGAATCGAATTCAAAAATTTAATTGTTATCAAATGGCTGAATATTTTGGCCTCGAAGACGATTTTTCAGTCGACCAACGGAGAATTATCGATGACTGGAGCCAAATTGAATACTTAATTTCAATGGATACAGATGAAATTAAATTTCCATTTGTTGGAACAAATTTTTCGTCAATGAAAAACAAATTTTATACTCCGTTGAATGCTTTGTTAGCCAGAATTATTCAACTTTCAACAGGCAAAACTTCATTCGAATTATCGAAAATCAACAAAACTATGAAAAATGAATCTGATCGATATCCAATTAAAGTCGATCATTTTCAAGTTGGACAGCGCTGGTTGTTAAATATCGTGCAAAAAGTTTTTAGATTTGAAGACAAAAAATATTTTGATCATATTAGAAGAAGAAACATCACTGTTAAAAGCAGTGTTACAATTTTCTGTTATGGAGATCCTACCTTTAATATGGGAACAGTACAATGTCCATCTTTAAATTTTGTTATTCCAACAAATTCTAACCCGTTGGTACTTTATATGCAACGTGGTGAACAAGCAATCTATCGTTTCAATGTCTTAGAATGTCCATTTTTATCAATCAAATACGAATTCATGAGTATTTCTGTTGATTTTGATAAAGTTTATGAGCATTTGGTTGCAAAAGATATCAAAAAAGAAATTGAGTTAGTTTATTTTAAAAATAATTTATACCTGTGTTGAGACTTTGCCATTTTAACCTGTAGGATTGGTCATTTATAGGTAAATTAGTAAGTCTAGCAATAAAGGGCGAAACGGGTAAAAAACTCTATGAACCTCCCTTTTTTTCTTATTGGGTACAAAAATGATTCCTTTTCCGCCATCTTAACCGGGGGTGGGGGGAATTAAGGGGTTCTCCAAATTTGGTAAGATGGCCTCAAATCCCCGCTGATCAACATTATTTTAGGATATACAGTTCAGCTGCTTTTAATTTTTTTGAACTGGGAGAGGATTTACGTATGTACAAAAAACCCTACAAGCTTAAATTTCATGAAATCAGGTTACATATTAGTCTCGAAAATAAAATGTCTTCAAACTTTATTGAATTTGTACAGGTGAGCAAAATATTATCCTTGATTTTGTTAAAATTGTTACTTTTAGAAATACATGTCTGATGACGGAATTATTTATTGCAGTAGAAACATTTTTGACATTCCTCATTCAATCAATTATACCACCGATAATCGACGCAATGACAGATATGCTTATGCAGTTCCTGAATTCAAAAAATGGTTTTAAAAAGCTGAAAATTAGCGATGATGTGACAAACAAAACTTTTGCATTTTTAAAATTTCTAACGTTCGTTTGTAAAAGCTTTTCTGGTGATTGTTTTTTTTTTCAATTTTACACGAATTTTTGTGCTTTACAATTTCAACAATAAAAAAACTTCTGTTTTGATCTGTGTGTAAATCATGTAATTAAAGTCTTGTAATTATTTATGAGAAAAGTTAACAACTTTATAAGAGTTGTTAATTTTTTAAGAGATTTATGAACAAAATTAATGCTTCATTTCTTTGAAAAAATGTACTTTTATTAATTTACAAGTATTTTTTTTGTTCACAGCAGACTGTCTCTTAATGTCTTAAGTTTAATTAGCTTTTCTGAAAGGTACAAAAACATTTTTCACATTTAATTTAATTAAAAAATAATGTTTGTTATCAAAAATTTTAAACTTTGAAAATGGTAATGTCAACATACGGTTTGATATTCTTTTGTGTTGAAATATTACTGTATTTATTACATTTATGTTTATTGATTTTAATGGTTTACCAAAGAAAAACAAATTTTAGAGGACCATTTTTTAATATTTTTAGAACGATTTTATTTGCTGATATTTTATGTTTTGTTGGTGTAAGTTTAAAGGAAGCAGCGACTTTCGCGTTATTAGTCCCTGATTTTCAGGTTTGTTTACCACAAACCTGAAAATCAAGGCAAGTCCATTCTGATCCATTTTCGTTGAGCGACAAAAAAAACAAAATTTCTTAAACCGCTTATTCCTTTTACCTAAAATTTATTTTTTGAAACATTGTCATCAAATTTGTAGACAACATTTTGCCAAAAATCTGTATTGATTCCAGAAATACTTGATTATTTAATTAACAATTCTTACACAGCTACAGCCATTTATGCAGTGCTAAATTTTTTAACAGTTATCCAATTTATGGGACATTTATTTTTGGCTTTAAATCGATTCACAGTAATTTGGTTTCCCTTGAGGCATGAAAGTATTTGGAGGAAACAATGGTATACGGTAGTTATTATTGGAAATGCATTCGCATTTGTTGCCTGGCGATTACATGAACCCGCAAATTTTTTATACAATAATGATATTCTTACCGTGAAATATACCAAACAATATGTGAATGATGCAATACTTATTTTGACGCTCATGATACCCTTTTCGATAACAATTTTGGCGGCAATTTTAAATTTTTTGTCATTCTTAAAATTTTTTATTCATAAACAAAGTAATTCTTTATTGAATTTAAATGAAAAGAAATTGTTATGCAAGTAATTTTTTTTATCATTGTGGTATCTTATTAACTTATTTTAGTTGTTTCATTTGTGATTTTTCTTGCACAATTATTACGAATTACTATGAGTCTCTACAATCTTTTTTTCCCAACAAATCCAAACATAATTTATTATTTTGACATAATGGTACCATTTATAAATGGTTTATTTGCATGGAGTGGAAGTATTTCATTATTGATTTTAAGGTAAGATAATGTTTATGAAAGGATACTGTAGAATTTGATTTTTTAGTTCATCAACTCGAAAAGCATTTATTCATTTTTATTTTTGCAAATCCAAGAATAAAATTAATGAAATAAATCCACCGACACCAAAAGCATTTCCATCAACAATAACGTGATGATGTTTTAAGTACAGGATTAAATTAAAGAACCTACAACGTGTTCTCGACTGCGTTCTATAGACTTATGGATTATCATAGAATAGATATTTGTCATTTTTTGTGGTCCAAAATGATTAGCAAATTTCATAAAAACCATATTTTAAAAAACAAATATGGTTTTTATGAACTTATGCTTTTGATTTAAATGTTTTTTTTCTTTTCACAGTTAATTGTCTTTTATTACGATAAATAATAAATATACAGCAGAAGAAGGAAGAGACAAGTGCAACCGGAGAGACGACAAAGTAAAAGAGGAAGCGAGCTTTAGCGTGGGATGTGAATTGTGTTAAGACCATTTCATACAGTCAACGAACAGAAAGAAAAAAGACATACATTCAACACCAAGTATCTGGAATCAGAGCTAAACACAAAGTATCTGGAATCAGAGCTATCGTTTTGATTCGTATTTCTAAAAGATTATTCTGACTAATAAGGAATTCTTCTTTGTCAATTAAGTTAAAAAATAACAAAAATAAGAGAAAAACATGAAAAAAGTTACTTTCAATTTTCTTCGTTCTGATTTTAAGAAATGACATTCAGCGATGTTGCTTTGTATTTCGTGTTTTTGGAATATTTTTTGATATATTTTCATTTATCAATGCCGATTTTAATGATACCGCACAACTGAAAAAGTTTTTTAAAGAGCCATTTTTTGATTATTATTGTTAGTTTTTATTGTTGTAAATTTACAAATATTTTATAAATCACATAAAACAAAATTTAATTAAGAGCACAGAACAAGAAAAGTGCCAAATCAATATGTTCCCGCATTGCTTTTCCACTCATATCTTTCCATTTTTGCCATGAATTTGCATCAACAAGTCTTGGCATTGATTGTTCTTGTTGAAGTAAAAGTTGATCAGAGCTCCAATCTTTTTTAACATCTCTGAAATATCAGTTTTATAAAGTTACCGTATACGTACCCTTAATAATACCGTAAAGCTTCTTGTAACTTGAAATGATAAGTATATCCAGGATAATAGACACTATATCCATTTGAGCCTTTTTTATAAATATCCATTTTATTTCCATAAATAAGTTGAGGTTCGCGAATTGCTAAGGCTGTGAAACGAAGCATCTTCAAAACTCCATTACTTTCAATATCCATTGCACATTTGCATAAACCAGCTTTTGGGGGATTAGCTTTAAGCTTCTTGTAATTGTGTAAAACCATTGCCCACATTTCTTCCATATGAAAAGCATGTGCAACTTTTTCTAAAGGTGTAAAAAATTTGATGTCATATGTTTTGTCATCCATATGGCTCAAGACCTAAAATTTGCATATCTTGTAAAAGTTGTATTCTTTTGATTTCAGGAATTATTACCTCATCTAAAGTTTTCATGCCTTCAGAGAAGAACATTTTATCACTTGGACCTCGACGATCTGGAGCATATGGGAGGATGGCTTCATCCGCGGATAAATCCATATTGATTGTTGGAATTTTATTATCTTCAGTAATATTTGGGTCAAATTTCTTCAAGGCTCGAACAGTTAATGAATGAATGGCATGTCCAACATTTGATCCAAAATCAATGGAAGCCCCTCCAGTCATAAGAACTTTCATGCAATCTTCTTCTTGCTTTTCAGTTGATGGAGGAAGTTGGGATGCTGGAAGTGTAAAAACGGCATTCAGAAGAGTAAAAACAATCAACAGCTTCAACATTTTTGGACACTCAAAGTTATTGAAAGCAGTGAATGAAGTTTTTTAGAGAAACAGTACTTGTTTAAATACTTAAATTTTACTTGCTTGGAAAGGGTAAGGCTTGGCACTTCCTGTCAGTCACAAGATTCATGTTTATATTTTTAGTGAAAAACATATTTTTATCAGTTTGTTATCAGTTATTGTTTTTCTACTTTTGCAAATTTTTAATGCATTAACAAAAATAATAATATTTGGTACCATTTCTTCATTTTTACACGGAAGTGTGACTTCTTATCAGTCATTGTTTTTCTCAAGTGTTTTAAAAAAAATTTAAACAAAATTATATTAAGAAGTTATTTTTGATTTTAATAAATTTTTTAAAAACAAATATAGGATGCACACTTGGACTCACTATCATTAAATCAGTTTTTTATCGTTTTTTTTGTTAAGAATTCAAATTTTTGTAATCTCCAAACCTTATGTAGCATTTCTTTTCTATTGATCTTTACCGCTTTTTAGGTAAGCTTCAGATTTTGGCTAATTAGATAACTCTATGGCAGTAAGAAAAATTTCAAAAATTGATACTGGACCGTTATTTAAATTTTAACTTTTCCCTTCTAAACCCAGCAAAACAGTCCAATTTTTTAACTTTGTACGAATTGTTGTGCTTTACAATTACTTTTAATGAAAACTTTTTGTTTTTTTGACTGTGTATTTTATTATTGATTGGGTATATTGGGTACAGTACAAATTCGTAATTATTAAAAAAAAACAATTGTTTATTTTCTTTAAAAGTGTACTTTTGACAAATAAGTGTCAATTAATTTCTTTGACTAATGACTAAAATTAATTAACTTTTCTGTTCGCTACGAAAGTTATTACCTTATTTAATACTACACATCGTCGTAGACGTTTTTTTGAAAACAAAAATTTTCGACAAACCAAATATGGTTTTATGAACTTGTGCTTTTGTTTTAAACTTTTTTTTTATTTTAAGAATTAATTGTCCAAATCTTAAATTATCAAAAAATCCAAATTTTCAAGTTAACCATTACCGTTTTGTCAGTTCTTTTTTTTGATCTTTGCCGCCTTCAAATATGAATTGTTTTTTGGCTGTTACTTTTCCAACAATTAAAATGCTCATGAAATCATCCTGTATTTTTTGTGGCTGCGTTAATGATAATTGTTTAAGAAATTAAAAAACAACTTTTAATAAGCTTTTATTTTTTTTAAAAGTGAATAATTGCTGCATTTCAATTAAAACCCATTTTTATTATTTTCGTTTCTATCGTCTTCTATAAAACGTCAGGTTTTTGTTGATGGAAATGCTTTTGGTGTCGGTGGATTTGTTCCATTTATATTATTTTTTGATTTGCATAAATAAAACTGAAGAAATGCTTTTCGAGTTGATGAACTAAAAAATAAATCTCTACCTTATCAATCCATAAACATTATCTTACCTTAAAATTAATAGGGAAACACTTCCACTCCACGCAAATAAACCATTTAAAAATGGCAAAATTATATTGAAATAATAAAATACATCTGAATTTGGTGGGAAAAAAATTCGGCTGACGGTAAAGGTAATTCTTAATAATTGTGCAAGAAAAATGACAAATGACACAACTAAAAATATGTCGCGGTTTTTGTGATCAAAAACCACGATCTTTCTTAAAACACCCTTTCAACATCCCACTGTCTGGATGAATCATGGAAAGGAGGAGCATTCACTCTCTTTTCCTTTTCTCTTTTACATTTTCTTCATTCAATCTTTTTTCCTCACTCGCTGTCGGCCGACCAGCTCTTGTAAATGGAAATAAACTGTTAATGCACCAAAAATATGTGTACAAATCACAAAATGGTGCATCGACCCAACTAAGTGATAATCCGTTGTGGATATTGCTTGTGACTGGCCGTCAATTAATAAAAATCCCGCGTGGCACAATTTCATCAAATGGCGAGCATTAAACATCAAAAATGGCAGTTATTCATCATTTTTCAAATCAAATCTCAATTTCAAACTCTACTCCCTTGGTTAGTTTTTACATCATTTTTCAACAACTCCGCTCTCGGAGGGTTGCATCAAAGCTGCAACTTTGCCTCAAACATGGCATCAAAAAACCTTCTTCCCTCTTAATTAGCAACTCCAAATATTTATGTTATGTTTATTGCTGGACAACAACATATTCTTTTCAAAGCAGCATAATTTGTTGACTTACTCTTTGCAAGTATGGCAACTCATTCATCGATGATCGACGACAGTTCGACATCACCTCAATCATATATTGGACCAACTCATGCAAGATGGCCAATTTCAGGGTGACCTACATTTGAAGATGTGCGGTATCCTGAATAAAGACCTGTCAAAGGCACTTTTTCTCAAATCTTTGTTCTATCCCCTTTTTTATATATTTTTTCTAACCTTTGTTGCTAAATTCATCTTGATTTGTTATTTTTACCCCTATTTCATTTTAAACCAATCAATTGTGACTAACCCTTAAATTCATACCTTTTGGTTCGGGAGTGTCGCGGTTTTTGTGATCAAAAACCACGATCTTTCTTAAAACACCCTTTCAACATCCCACTGTCTGGATGAATCATGGAAAGGAGGAGCATTCACTCTCTTTTCCTTTTCTCTTTTACATTTTCTTCATTCAATCTTTTTTCCTCACTCGCTGTCGGCCGACCAGCTCTTGTAAATGGAAATAAACTGTTAATGCACCAAAAATATGTGTACAAATCACAAAAAAATAAGTGTTATTACAGTACCGTAATGAAAATAAAAAACATACATAACAAATTCTTTTCATTCAAATTCATCGAAGCATTGTTTTGTTTCCGAATAAAAAACTTAAAAAATGACAAAAAGTTCAAAATTGCAGCCAAAAATGTCGTTGCCAAGAGGGTAATAGTCGTCAAAATATTTGTTATATCAGTCACATATTGTTGTGCAAATCTGATGACTACTGTATTATTATTGTATGTAAAGCTTGCAGGTTCATGTAATCTCCAGACAACAAGTGCAATCGCTATTCCAACATTTACTACTGTATACCATTGTTTCTTCCAAATATTTTCATGTCTCAAGGGAAACCAAATTAAAGTGAATCGATTCAAAGCCAAAGATAAATGTCCCATAAATTGAGTAACAGTTAAAAAATTTAACATCGTATAAATGACCGTGGCAGTGTAAGAATTATTGATTAAATAATTAAGAACCTCAGGAATCAGGAAAGATTTTTGACAAAATGTTGTCTGAAAGTTTTATTATTTTTATCATTATCAGCATAATTTTGAAGCCTAAAACTTACAGTAACAAAACACAAAATATCAGCAATTAAAACCGTTCTAAAAATATTAAAAAATGGTCCTTTAAAATTTGAATTTCTTTGGGAAATCATTAAAATCAAAAAACAAAAATGTAATAAATACAGCAATATTTCGGTACAAAAGAAAATCAAGCTGTATATTAATAAAGCCATTTTCTATTCTCTCAATTAAATAAAAGAAACTTCTATGGTAATTTAAAATGTGCAATGAGGAAAATCTTTTTTTCTTATTTATCAGGGTGTTCCATAAGTTTTTTCCGTTATGCTCACTTGGCAAAGTGTTCTTCACAATGAAAAACGGAAAAAACTTATGGAACACCCTGATATTAGAAAAAAGCTAATTAGAGGTTATACGTAAAATAAAGGAAATTAATTAATTTTGATAAAATAATAAAAATGAGGTTTTAATTAAAATGCAGCAGTTATTCACTTCTTAAAAAAAATTAAAAGCTTTTTAAACATTATTTTTTAATTTCTTAAAAAATTATCATTAACGCAGCTACAAAAAACAAACAAAATCAAGACAGAATTTTTTCTGTTGTTGGAATTGCACAATAATTTGTGTACAGATTCAAAGATTGGTTTTTCACGCGTTTAGACCCAGCAAGACTAATCATAATATGTATAAGGATCGGACATTCAAATTTTA
Source organism: Panagrolaimus sp. LJ2414 (assembly GCA_024447195.1). Taxonomy (NCBI): domain Eukaryota; kingdom Metazoa; phylum Nematoda; class Chromadorea; order Rhabditida; family Panagrolaimidae; genus Panagrolaimus; species Panagrolaimus sp. LJ2414. The sequence goes on from JAMRXY010000023.1 coordinate 5,085,101, forward strand.
ATATGTTGAAGTTTTTCGTTACTACCATCGGCTATCAAACTCAAAACATTTCATATTTATTATGGAATCGGCACAAGATCAAAGGTATTCCCTTTTCGATATTTTTTCTACCCCCTTCGAAATTAAATTATGCCAGTGTCCTTTGCCATAAAACCAGTGTTACGACTCGAATTTTCTTTTGCCCTAAACTCCGCCCCATTCTCTAGCATCCTTCGGACCTCGCCCCACCACCGCCCCACGCCCCGACTTTCTAAAAAAACCGCCCCATACACCGCCCCGGAGTTATTTTTTCGCCCCAAAATCCCCCGAAATTCATTAGATTTTCATAATATTTTTTTTTACCGAATAAAATCATAAAATGTGCTTTTTCCGTTTTTTAACATCGATTTATGTAACAAAACGTTAAAGAAGAACTTTTCTAACATCACAACAACCTAATGTATTCAAAAATAATAATGTTTTGATGTACGTTCACTGATACCTCATAAAAAGTCGCCCTACCACCGCCCCGCGCCCGGCAGTTTTTAGAAAATTGCCCCATCCACCGCTCCGCCCCAGCGTTGGGGCGCTCCGGGGCGCCCCGGGGCGAGGTTGTGGCGGGGCGAGTCGAAACACTGCGTAAAACATAATTTTTTTGAAAACATGAAACAAACACTATCTTTTAAAATGCAATAAAAATGAGGAAATGATTCAAAAAATTTAAATTTTATTTATTGAAAAACAATCTTTTATTGCAATGAGATTACATAAAATGTGCAATGTTAAAAATGCACGATAACATTATTAAAATTTACTTTCAACAACGCCAACCTGACGTTTTGTAGCTCTATAATTTGCGTTGTTATTGGGAACAGGCAATTGAAAAACTTTAGAAAAAGCTTTTGCATACAAATAAGCACAAATTGTAATATTTATTGATGCAAATGTAGGATCAAAGGGGCCGATGATTTCATTTAAGTTAAAATTGAAAGCCTGAAATTAAATTTCATTATTGGTTTTTACTTTAAAGGTGGTGGCGGTTTAAGTTTTTTTAATCCCTGATTTTCAGGTTTGTGCAGCACAAACCTGATAATCAGGGTCTTATTGTCAAGACAAATTCATTTAAATCTGTTTTCGTTACAGGACCCAAAAAATTAAAAATAATAAGTAAACCACCACTAACTTACATAATGAAAAAAGTATGCAAAAAATATTGGAATAATTTCAAAAATTGTCGTTGAAGCAATAATTTTTAAAACCGTTTTACTGATTTGTTTATTTTTCAAGTTGTTTGGATTTAATCGAATTTTTAATAAAATGAATAAAACAATCCCTCCGCAGACATTAGCACCCATTGTTGAAAGTTTTGTTGGAAATAAATTATGCGTTGGTAAATCCAATAGCAAACATGCAAATATTAAACATTTTGTTTGAGTCGAATTTGGAACAACTGCTAATAAATTATTAAATTTGAGATATGCAAAAACAAAAACCCCTAAGGCAATGAAAATTCCATAGCAATAATAAATTTGATGTTTTTTAGTATATCGAAATAAAAAGATAATTGTTGCGCATCGATCAATGCATATGCAAATTTCTAGGGCAGCTCCAATAGGTCCAAACATAAAAACAACAAATCCAAGCCAATACAGTATCCTTCCATCATATTCATTTCCAGTTGGGCGCCAATAAATTACCATATAGCTTCGATTTATGAGAGATACAGTACCCCAGATGAGAATAAATACAAAATAAAAGTACAAAACTGGTGAAAATTTTATACTGTATCTAGTAAATTTGTGGTAAATTATTACTGTAATGATAAATTTTAATGCAAAAATCGCTAAAATTATACATAAAATATGATGGATTAAAACAATAAATGGATAATATTCCATTTTTAAAGAAAAACTGATACTTTATTTTCAAAAAAATGAGAATTAGTAGTTTTTGTTAAACTTTAGCTTTTTTTGAAAAAGTCATGTAAAAGCTATAATTTTGCTATAAAAAATAACCACAAAATTTTAAAAATATGCAATTAGGGGGGTTGAAAATTACTATTGAAATGTGTCATTAAAATGAATGTGTTACAAGAAAATGTAAAAACATAAATTTGATTTGAAAATGTTAACTTTTTGTATTTTTAAACATGTCTGTTGTAGTACCAAAAATTAAAGAAGAATTGGTATTTCAAAAATTGACACCATTACTTTTTTAATACGTTTTTTTACCACTTTTTTATTGCATTTAGCAAATATGCAATAAAAAAACTAATGCGAAAAATTCTATTTTGGTTTAGTCGAAAAAACTTGAAAAATTTACATATTGCGATTGTAAAAAGTGTTTTTTTTAAAAAGTACAGTAAACATGTGTACAGTACCAAATACTACTGTTAAACTTTCTTACATACTTCTTTTATGTAAAGTTTATAAACTGCTCTGTTGAAATTAAACTTTATGCAAATTTTTAATGGTTTTACAACAAAATTTTTTATAAAGCAAATTCATGAATTCATAATTGTAACAACTTCCATCCGCACTTTATTGCCACCGTAATTGTTGTTGTAGTTGGCAGCCGACAAATGAAAGGCTTTCCGAAATGCTTTTGAATAAAGAAAAGCACAAATTGTAGCATTTATTGAAGCAAATGTGGGATCAAAAGGACCAACAATTTCGTTTAAGTTCGATTTTAATGCCTGAAAGGAAAAATTTGAATAACAAGGACCCGTTCCAAAGTGACCCCCTGGGATTTCAACGGGACTATGTGGAATCGATAGTACCTCCATAGGTATGAAAAACCCCCATGGTGGTTTTTCCCATTTGGCCGCTTTCAGATTTTACAGCCTTCTGATATTGGCTTCCCCATATATTCACGACCCGGGTTATGTCATGGGTAAAGAAAAAAACAAATTTTTTTAAAAAAAACCAAGTTGACCAAACCACAAAATTCTCAGTGCTTGAAAACCTATAAATCCGAAAAATTATGCAAATTTGACGAAAACCGGATTTTTCCCGAATTTTCGAAGTTTGAGGCTTCAGAAGGAAATTTTGGAAAAAACGACTTCTGATGTCCAAAAATGTCAAAATTGTTCGTAAATTAGTTTAACATATTTTTTAAATGTATTTTATGCAATTTTGACCCCTAAACAAAAAAAAATTGACCCATGACGCTCGGTCATGAGTAGATGAAAAATGCCAACTTCAGAAGGCTGTAAAATCTGAAAGCGATCGAAAAGAAAAAAACCCCATGGGGGTTTTTCATACCTATTTAGGTACTATCGATTCCACATAATCCCGTTGAAATCCCAGGGGGTCACTTTGGAACGGGCCCCTGTAAGTCCAACTTTAAAAATCAATACTTACGTATACGAAAAAATAGGTCAAAAAAGTTGGAAAAACTTGAAAAATTGTTGATGATGCAATAATTTTTAAGACTGTTTTACAAATTTGTTTATTTTTCAAGTTATTTGGATTCAATTTTGTTTTTAATAGAATAAATAAAATAACCCCTCCGAGGACATTTGCTCCCATTGTTAAAAGTTTTGTTGGAAGTAAATTATGCGTTGGTAAATTCAATAATAAACATGAAAATATTAAACATTTTGTTTGAGCCGAAGTTGGAATAACTGCTAACAAATCATTGAAATATAAGAATGCCAAAACATAACCAATTATGCCAATAATTGTGGCACAACTAAACCAAATCCGATGTTTTTGGGTATAATTATGGAATAAAATTGTAAAACATCGATCAGCGCATAAACAAATTTCTAAAGCACTGCTCATATATCGAATAATAAAATCAATAAATCCAAGCCAATACAGTATCCTTGCATCATATTCATTTCCGCTTGGACGCCATTGAAAAATTGAATAACTTCGTTTTATAAAAGTTACAATTCCCCAAATTATAATAAAAATAAAATAAAAATATAAAACGGGAGAAAATTGAATGCAATTTCTTGTAAGTTTTTGATAAAAGATTACTGTAATGGTAAATTTTAAAGTTATAACGGCTGACATTATACATAAAATGTGATGAAATAAAACAATAAATGGATAATATTCCATTTTTTGAAATCACTGAACTTATTCTTAATAAAAAAATATAAAAATAACTTTCCTTTTTAAAAAATAAAAACGTGTATAAAAAATACAGAAGCCAACTACAACTATTTTTTTTGTAAATTTCCGCCTTTTTTTAAAAAAAAATATGCAATTATAAAAGCAGTTATGAGCTGAACGAGTAAGTGACAATGTTTTAATACCATTATATTTAAATGTCATCTATTAAAGTACCAAAAGCGCAAGAATTTGATCTTTGCTTTTTTTATGGGGCTATCCAGACAAGGCCGTAGGCAGAAAAAAATTTTGGGATTGGCATTTTCATTTCGGAGGGGGCACACCTTTGATCTTTTGCCGCCTTAACACGGCGGCGGCAAAAGATCAAAGGATATTCTCAGTTTTGGGGGGGCACATGCCCCAAATGCCCTTCCCCCTTCTCTACGGCCTTGTATCCGTCATCAGGGGGGCAAGAGTATATGACAGAAGCGCCTTCGATGTGCGGCAAAAAATGCTTTTGATGTGGAGAGATAAAGCAGAATTTGATGATGACGTAATATCTGGACAGACCCGAAGATGTGTTTTACTAATTTTTTCGCCCCCCCCCCCCCAACTACAACATCGCATTGGTAAACGTTACAGATTCATAGAGAATCACGAGGGATGTTTTTCCAAGACTCATATCACTAATAATGATTCCAAGTTTATTTAAATGTATCATAGTAAAATTACTGGCATTGAAAAGCATTAAACAAAAAAGTAATAGATAAAAATTTTGATTTAGCATTTAGCAATGGGCTTTTTTGAATGAAAAGAATTAACCGACACTTTTTTCAACAAAAAAACAACACCTGTTGATATTTAAGTTTCTAATCTCGCGTTTTTCAGTTTCATTGAAAGACAAACACAAAAAAAAGTGAGTTAGGGTTTTTTCTTGATAGGGTTTATGGCAGAAAAGTCAAACTTTTATCCGCTTAAAAATCAAACCCTTTTTTTCGAAACTAAAAAATTTTGTTTTTTTCGATCCAAATTCAACTTTTAAATTTTTGTTCTTCTTCCAACAAAAAAGAAGTTTTTATTTGCGCTGCATAAATTTTTCAACTTTCATTTTTAATTTACAGTTATTACAATACTTGAAGATTTTTCACGATTTTTGGTTTCAGAAAATGACCGAACAGCATTCAGATAGTTTATTTGTACGTTTTATGCACACATTAAACTGATATGTTAATTAAATCTTTGAAATTTATTTCTTTTAAAGTTGTATTTCAGGAAGAAGTTAAAGTTCCAATTTTTTGTGAATTTATATTCCAAAAAAATTTAGCTATATCAAATGTTGAAAATGTTGGCACAACTTTTTTTAAATACATCAATGATTCTCTAACAGAGTCTTCTCGAGAATTTTTCACTCAGACTCCTGGATATTCTTTACCGGGGTTCCCTGGAATTAAGTATTTGTTGAGTGTATATGCGTATTGGGAAGAAAGAATGAACTTTGAATTTCAAATTGACATTGATTATGGTAATTATAAGTTTGACGGGGATTTTACCTACATAATCAACAATAATGAACCAAAGCATTTCCATGAAAATTTTGACAATAACACGGATGAAGATTCTTTATTTGGTTTTTCTTTATTAAAATGTTCGAATGAATGTACAGGTTGTTCTGCGTGTAAAGATAAAATTTTTGTTGTTCAAGTTGAAGGAACTATTACTGTTAAATATGTTGATAATATTTCTATTTCATATATTTATCCCAGGGAAGTCGAAGAATTATATGAGGAAAATGACACAAAAGATTTTGTTTTTGTTGTTGAAGGAAAAGAAATTTGGGTATTTTTTTAAAACTTTTTCATTTTTCTAGTAATTAATTTAGGTTCATAAATCACTTTTATCCAAAAATTCTACAGAATTTGCGAGGATGTTTGATTCTGATAAATGGAAAGAAACAACCGAAAACAAAATCGTAATTCCTGAATTTTCCTTCAAAGTTGTTGAATTTGCGATAAAAGCTTTTTATGGAATGACATGGTGTAATTGTCTTGAAAAAGAAAATTATTTAATGCTTTTTCAATTTATTGATAAATATGATATGGAAAAATTGAAAGTTAGATTTGTATTATACATTTCAAAGAGGATCAATATGATTTTTTAGAATGCCGTCAAAAAATGCATTCTTCTTACACCTTCCACTGTGGTCGAATATGCAAATTTTCTTTTGCAAAATTACTTTGATGAATTGGTTGATTATTGTATTGATTATATTTTAGTTTGCTCACAAAATTCTCTTCCAATTAAAGATATTGAAATGTTGGATGCCCAAATTCGTTCCATGTTTTTCAATCGTGCGTTAATTAGTCCTGTTCTCAAAAAAGACCTAAAACTTGAACATCGTACTGTATTTAAAACGAAATGAATTAAAAGAATTTCTCTTTTTTTAAATGCTTTTTTCGGGATTATTCATAAAATGATCAAAAAATTTTTATCTTCTTTTATGTAATCTATTTAAGTATTTTTCATCGCTTTGAAAAATAAAGTAAATAAATTTAAATAACAAATTTGAAGCTCAAAGTTTTTAAATTTGTTTGACTTTACATTTTTTGCAATTTGAATCAACTTTACTGCGTTAAAAATCCGTTAACATATTATTGAATTTTTTTAAAATAAATTCGTCTGCAATTTGTGAGCCAAAAATTACCAACACACAAATTGTGTAATTATTTCTAAAACATATTTCGAGTCAATCTGCGAAAAACATCCCAGGTTGAGTTGAAATTTTTCAACCACCGATTGAAAATTTGATTGAAATTTTTGTCACCGGTTTTTTTCAGTGAAGGATTCTTAATTCTTGATTTTCTTTCAATTTTTATCTGCACAAATGATCTTGCTCGATATTATGATCAAAAAGCACGAATTTGCTCATAAACATTTTTTCAACATTCTCTGTCTGGATGAATCATGAAAAGAAAAAGCAATCGCTCGATTTTGCTTCTCGTTTTTGCTTTTCTCGTCATTTTTTTTTTCTTTGCAGTCGGTCTCCTACTAGCTACTGTTGCATGGAAATGGAAAATCCGTTATTAAAAATCTTTATCTTCTATAAAATAATTGACATAAAGGTAAATTGGTATAAAAGCTTTTCTAAAAATGCACTAAAATTTCCTTTTCAATTTGCAAGTTTTTTCTTCAATTATTTTGGCATTTTGTTCTCGAATGACAACTTCGTTTATTCTTTTTCTTTTTTCTATCTTTTTTTAGAAACAAGTTTTATTTACAAAATTAGTTACTTTGTTCTACTTTTTACTACTTGTTGTTATTAATATAATATTAACAACAAGTAGTAATAATATTAATATAATATAAATCGTGTTTTATTCGTATGTTTACTATATGTTTTAAATGTGATTATAATAAGTGTAAAAGTTTTAGAACATGGATTTAAAAGCTTTATTACCTGAAAAGGATACAAACTTTCCAAAGTTATTCGGCTTTGATCATGATCCAGCAAGAGTTGACGTAGGTTTAACTTAATTGATTTTATATACATGACACGTAATGGATGTACTTCTTTTTCAGGAATTACTTAATTCAACTGTAGAACCAACACTTTCAATTGTTGGTTTTGGACGACTTGCAAGCAAGAAAGAATTAAAGAAACTTGAAGGATATCTCAAATTTCCTAGTGCTCATGCTGAACTTCATCATTTGTTGTATGAAAAGTATTCATGTAAGTTGTTTCTTTGGTACTATGGATCTGAATTGTATGTTCAAAACTGATGGACGAATTTGTGGGTGAATTTGTTATTTTCGTCTCGTCCTTTGGCCCCGATTTTATTGAAGTTGTGCTGTTTTAACAATGGTTGTATGATAATTCAACATAAAGAATCTGAAGATCAAAGGTTATAAACTCGTAAATAAGATGTTTTTAACCTGGGCCCACTAACGTATATTTTAACAACCTGTTGAACTTTACATTATCTCCCATCGTTTTTGTTCTAATTTTTCACATTCTCTAACCTTTCTTGTTTAAAAAAATTATCATCTGTCAAAATTTTAGGCTGCAAAGACCATATCGTCTCCCTTAAACGTTCCGCAAATGTCGTTTGTCCTCAAAATCTGTTCGTTTAAGTCCATGTCCTTAGTCTGGCCTTACAATTAATTGCATGTTTTTTCTTCCCCATCTATGGTTCTTTGAATATCTTTTGTTACATATATTACATGTATGTTTTTTTAGGTTCTCCTCTCAACAAAAAAGTGTACGAAGAATATTTTGATAAAATGAAAGAATTGGGAAGACATATTAAAGCTGCAGAAAGTGACGATGAAAAATGGTTAAATTGGATTACAAAAGCTGAAAATGACAAGTTTATTCAAGTCAATATCGAATATCGTTTATCCAAAGATATGGAAAACAGAAAATTATGGGACCTCTATCTTAGCTATTTGAAAGAAACAAATCCAAAAGAAATGCTTCAACTTTATTCAAAGTACTGCAGATATTTCCCAGATGATGTTGAACTTAAGAAAGATTATTGGAAAGCTACAAAACTTCATGGTCCATCTTATGTAAATTTTAAAAACCTTTTTGATTTTGAGAAGCCAATGGTCGATAATTTTTTTGCAAATTTTTGTCGAAGCTGTGTGATTCCATGTACTGATCTAAGATCTCTTATTCGTTTCTCACCGGAAAATGCACAAAATCAAACATTTCCCTTCAAATCACCTTTAATGAAATATATTATATCAAATGCAAATGGTACTGTACTTTCAAAACTTCATCAAACATGCAAATATTTCTTTATCAAAAGACCAATCTTGCCATGTTATCGATTTGTTTTGAATAATTTAGGACTTCGAACGAAAGACAAAGAATACAAGTTCGAAGTTGTTGAAAATTCAATGGAATATACGGCAAATATTTCTCCGCCATCAAATGAAAAAGACTTGTATATTACCACTTCTTTATATGTTGATCATCCAAAATCAACCATGCTTTCAAGTTTCATTAATAAAAAGTTTTTCAAATGTGAGGCAAAACATATCCAAATCAGGCATCAATTACTTTCAGAAAAGGAATTTGATTTTTTGGTTGGACATGGAAATGTTGAATCATGCCGTCTTGAAAGTGTTACAATTTCGAAAGAGAATGGTACTGTAATGGAACTTGATGAAATTCTTGCAAAAATGCCAAAACTTCGATTTTTTAAGTTTGTTTTTCGATTTACTTTCTTGATGGCTGTGTATAATTTTATATTTTAGCTCTGTCTGGATGAAAGTAACCAATGAAATCCTTGAGAAGCTTCAACTAATTTCTTTTCAAAACAAATTTTTATGCTGCAAATTCAGTCAAATTTTTAATGTTGTTGATCCACGCATATGTTTTGATTTTATTAAAGTAAGATTTTACTTGCAAGTATTTTGCAGACCTTGTTAGGTTCAAGCAGTGTTTGAACGCCGCCGGGCCACCGCCGCCGGATAAAAAAAGGGTTTAAACGTTTTTGGTTAGATGAATCATTGTTTTTTAAAAACTACATTATCCCCCAGATCCAGACGCTTTATTTATGACTTTTTTTATCATTTATACATTATTTGGTGAACTTTAATTAAGCCGTAAAGATGACCGGCGGCGGTAGAATTTTTTAGAAATTTTTTCACCGCCGCCGGCCCTCTTTACGCCTTAATTAAAGTTCACCAAATAATCCATAAATTCTAAAAATAGTCATAAATGAAGCGCCTGGATCTGGGGGATAATGAATTTTTTAAAAAACAATGATTCATCTAACCAAAAACGTTTAAACCCTTCTTTTATCCGGCGGCGGTGGCCCGGCGGCGTTCAAACACTGGGTTCAAGGTCCTTAACAAGGAAGCGTAATTACGAGTAGTGAAAGGCAATCCGCTCCGCTGGACGAAAACGCAGATTACGGATTAATCCCTCAATCCGCGGAACGGATGGGCGGATTGGTGGCGGATCAGAAAAGTTAGCGGAACGTAGGTTTGTCAATTCCCTTTTTGCGGGGAATGCTTTCCATTCCCCATAATTTTTCTCTTTATAAGAAGAAAAATTGTTAAAAATTAAATATTTTAGTAAAAAGAAGGTCATCTTTGCTTAAAAAAATATTTAAAAATATATAAATGTTTTAATTTATGTTAAAAATTCAAGTTTTAACATTTTTTGGGTACTGTAATTTTAAATTTACAAAATGGCACTTCCGGGGAATGCTGGGAAATTCCCCGGGGAATCTCCGGGGAATCCCCTCATTTTTTCGATTCCCCGGGGAATGTACAACCCTAGCGGAGCGGAACGGATTGCCTTTCACGTGGTTGACGTTATTTATTAAGGATGTTTCACTTGTTCGAATTTTTGTTGAACTGTAACATTTTGTAAGCTTTTTTAGAAGAATGCTGCTCCAATTTCAACATTTGGATTTTTTCTCAGTTGTACTCTTCCACCTCAAATAACTAACGTTTTTCGTAATGAAATGATCAAACTTTTGGATGAAGAATGGAATTTGGATCAAACAAAGCCATTATGTCATGTTTTTGTCGTATAAATACGTTAATTGATTGATTTTCATACATTTTCGTTTTGTTGTTTGTTTAATTTTTTTCTGAGTTGAATAAAAGTTATGTTTAAATTTGCTTTGTTCCATCTTATTTTTCAAGTTTTAACTTTATTTTTATATCTTAACAGTTTTTTTAAAAATTTATAAGATTAATCTCTTAACAAAAAGTTCCCATTAATAAAATACTTTTCAAGTTTTGAGGATTTTTATCAAAAACTAATGTAACAAAAAAGATAAACGGATGATCTGCAACAAAAAACTGATCTTTTTGACAACATTGTAGCTCAGATCGCATTGCTCCAGCTGCATATCCGAATGTACCAAATTGATCCACCTAAAAAATCAATGTCGTGTTTTTTTATTACAAATTTGCATATTCAACGAAAATATTTTGGGATTATGCATAACTGCCTTACCGTAAACATATCCAACTTCTGATGCAGTTGAGGCTCCATTTTTGGCCCATAAACTCGTCTAATATATGGTTTAATTGTGGCAAAAAATCAACTACCGAATCCTCATTTTAATATTCCATTAGCACTTTATTCTACTAATTTTTAAAGGTATTTTTCCAAATTCGATACTGTATCAAAAATGAAATAATTTCATCGAAGGTTCTCCAAATGGCTCTTCTGGCATTATAATAATACAAAATTACAAGGATTTGCTTAAAAGTTGTATCAAAGCATTGAAAAATTTTGTAAAAGTAACAAAAATTCAGCAACAAGTTTTTCAGTTGTCCATTTTCCAGCTGTGCTTGCACGTTTTGTAAAAAACATCCAAAGCCGAATTGCTGTTGCGGCATCAAAAATGAAAGAAAAAGAAATTGCAACATAATCGGTATAATTATAAAAATTCCAATAGAACTTGAGTTGTTGGAATTGTTGGTGACCATTTTGTGCAAGATGATTAAAATTAGAATAATTTTGTTGAATTGTTCCAGGGTATTGAGGCTGATGTTGGAACATCATCTGAGGTTGGAGCTGTTGTTGTTGAGAATTATAATAATTGTTTTGATCTTGAAATTGTTGTTGATGTTGCATTTTAAATTTTAAATTAAAAAATTCTAAATTAAAAATCAATTTGAAAAAATTTGTTTAGTGCAAAAAATTTGTTCACTGTAAAACACATTTCGAGGCAACCTGTGAAAAGCATGGTTGACTCGAAATGTGATTCTCAATTCTCGATTATTTTCAATTTTTATCTGCACAAATTTTCTTTCTCGATATTATGATCAAAAAGCACGAATTTGATCAAAAACATTTTTTCAACATTCTCTGTCTGGATGAATCATGAAAAGAAAGAACACTCACTGGATTTTGCTTATCACTTTTGCTAGCATTTTGTCTTTGCCGCCTCATCATGCATGTAAATGGAAATCCTATATTAAAAATCTTTATCTTCTCTAAAATAAATAAGACAAAAATAATTTAGTATTAAATTTTTTTCTAAAAATGCATTAAAATTTCCTTTTCAATTTGCAAGTTTTTTCCTTCAATCGTTTTGGCATTTTGTTCTCGAATGACAACTTCGTTTATTCTTTTTCTTTTTTCTATCTTTTTTTAGAAACAAGTTTTATTTACAAAATTAGTCACTTTGTTCTACTTTATACTACTTGTTGTTATTAAATTAGATATTAACAACAAGTAGTAAAAATATTAATATAATATAAATCGTGTTTTATTCGTATGTTTAGTGTTTGTTTTAAATGTGATTATAATAAGTGTAAAAGTTTTAGAAAATGGATTTAAAAGCTTTATTACCTGAAAAGGATACAAACTTTCCAAAGTTATTCGGCTTTGATCATGATCCAGCAAGAGTTGACGTAGGTTTAACTTAATTGATTTTATATACATGACACGTAATGGATGTACTTCTTTTTCAGGAATTACTTAATTCAACTGTAGAACCAACACTTTCAATTGCTGGTTTTGGACGACTTGCAAGCAAGAAAGAATTAAAGGTATTTGAAGGATATCTCAAATTTCCCAGTTCTCGTGCTGAACTTCATCATTTGTTGTATGAAAAGTATTCATGTAAGTTGTTTCTTTGGTACTATGGATCTGAATTGTATGATCAAAACTGATGGACGATTTTGTGAGAGAAGTTGTTGTTTTTGTCTCGTCCTTTGGCCCCGATTTTATTGAAGTTGTGCTTTTTTTAACAAAGGTTGTAATTCAACATAAGAATCTGAAGATCAAAGGTTTTAAACTCGTAAATAAGAATTTGTTACGCAGGACTAACTAACGTATGCTGTAAAAACCTGTTGAACTTTACAGTATCTCTCATCGTTTTTGTTCTAATTTTTCACATTCTTTAACCTTTCTTGTTTAAAAAAAATTATCATCTGTCAAAATTTTAGGCTGCAAAGACCATGTCGTCTTCCTTAAACATCCCGCAAATGTCGGTTGTCCTCAAAATCTGTTCGTTTAAGTCCATGTCCTTAGTCTGGCCCTACAATTAATTGCATGTTTTTTCCTTAATGTCTACTGTTCTTGGAATGTTTTTCTTATATTTTTTACACGAAAGTTTTTTCAGCTTTTCCTCTCAACAAAGAAGTGTACGATGAATATATTGATAAAATGAAAGAATTGGGAAGATTTATTAAAGCTGCCGAAACTGATGATGAAAAATGGTTAAATTGGATTACAAAAGCTGAAAATGACAGATTTATTCAAGTTAATATTGAATATCGTTTATCCAAAGATATGGAAAACAGGAAATTATGGGATCTCTATCTTCGCTATTTGAAAGAAACAAACCCAAAAGAAATGCTTCAACTTTATTCAAAGTATTGCAGATATTTTCCAGATGATATTGAACTTAATATGAGTTATTGGAAAGCTGCTAAACTTCATGGTCCATCTTATGTAAATTTTAAAAAACTTTTTGATTTTGAGAAGCCTGCGGCTGATGAACCTCTTGCATCATTTAATCGAAGATGTGTAATTCCAAGAAAGAATCTAGAACCTCCAATTCGTTTCTCACCGGAAAATGCACAAAATCAAACATTTTCCTTCAAATCACCTTTAATGAAGCATATCTTATTAAATGCAAATGGTACTGTACTTTTAAAACTTCATCAAACATGCAAGTATTTCTTCATCAAAAGGCCAATCTTGCCATGTTATCGATTTGTTTTGATTAATTTAGGACTTCGAACGAAAGACAAAGAATACAAGTTCGAAGTTGTTGAAAATTCAATAGAATATACGGCAAATATTTCTCCGCCATCAAATGAAAAAGACTTGTATATTACCACTTCTTTATATGTTGATCATCCAAAATCAACCATGCTTTCAAGTTTCATTAATGAAAAATTCTACAAATGTGATGCAAAACATATCGAAATTAAGAATCAATTACTTCCTGAAAAGGAATTTGATTTTTTGGTTGGACATGGAAATGTTGAATCATGCTGTCTTGAAAGTGTTACAATTTTGAAAGAGAATGGTACTGTAATGGAACTTGATGAAATTCTTGCAAAAATGCCAAAACTTCGATTTTTTACGTTTGTTTTTCGATTTACTTTCTTGATGGCTGTGTATAATTTTATATTTTAGCTTTATCTGGATGAAAGTAACAAATGAAATCCTTGAGAAGCTTCAACTAATTCCTTTTCAAAACAAATTTTTATGCTGCAAATTCGGTCAAGTTTTTAATGTTGTTGATCCACGCATATATTTTGATTTTATTAAAGTAAGATTTTACTTGCAAGTAGTTTGCAGACCTTGTTAGATTCAAGGTCCTTAACAAGAAGGCGTAATTACGAGTATCGAAAGACAATCCGCTCCGCCGGACGAAAACGCAGATTACGGATTGATCCGCCAATCCGCGGAAAGGATCGGCGGATCAGAAAAGTTGGCGGAGGGGATTGCCTTTCACTTATTACGAGGTTGACGTTATTTATTCAGGATGTTTCATTTTTTTGAATTATTGTTCAACTTTAACATTTTGTAAACTTTTTTAGAAGAATGCTGCTCCAATTTCAACATTTAAATTTTTTCTCCGTCGTACTGTTCCACCTCAAATTGCTAACGTATTTCGTAATGAAATGATCAAACTTTTGGATGAAGAATGGCATCTGGATCAAACAAAGCCAAAATTATTATGTCATGTTTTTGCCGATTGATTTTCTTGCATTTTCGTTGTGTTGTTTGTTAAACTTTTTTCTAAAATGAATAAAAGTTATGTTTAAATTTGCTTTGTTCCATCCTATTTTTCAAGTTTTTACTTTATTTTCATATCTTAACAGTTTTTTCATCATTTTTAAGATAAATTTCTTAACAAAAAGTTCCCATTAATAAAATACTTTTCAAATTTTGAGGATTCTTATCAGCAACTAATGTAACAAAAAAGATAAACGGATGATCTGCAACAAAAAATTGATCTTTTTGACAACATTGTAGCTCAAATCCCATTGCTCCAGCTGCATATCCGAATGTACCAAATTGATCCACCTAGAAAATCAATGTTGTGTTTTAAATTTTTGTAGACAAAGTTTTTACTTTTATGCCAGCTTTATGAATCACTTTACTAATGTAGGCTATATCATCTTTAAACATTTCTCTGATTCCATGTTCATCCTTGAATGCATTTTTCAATCCCATTTTTTTAAACATGCTTTCTAAATCAAAGTCACTGTCGATTTGGAAGGCAGGAATTGTTGCAAGAACTCGTCCAACTGGTTTGCTAAAAATGAAGAGATTATATTTTTGATTACAGTAACCTCGCATTATTATTTCCATCAAGGATGTTTCGGAGGGGCAGAAAAAATTTCGAGGATAACACGATGGTGGTAAAAGATCAAAGGGGCACTATCAACACGTCCAGCCGCTTTTTGAATGAGACCTAACCCATTTTATAGCCCTAGTGCAGTTTTACATAACCCCAAAATATTTCCGTTGAATGGCCTTCCTTTATGCAAATTTGTAAAAATGAAGTTCGAAAAAAGTGTGTGACGTAGGGGTCTTTGAAAAACCGTTGGCCTGGGGGTCGTGGATTGTTCGAACATTACTTTTAAAAATTTGCATAAAGGAAGTCCATTCAACTGAAATATTATGTAATTATGCATAACTGCCCTAAGGCTATGTAATGGGATAAGTCTAGTTCAAAAAGCGGAGGAACATGCTGATATTATCCCTTGTCTGATAGCAAAAACTCACTTTTCGATACATTTTTGAACCAAAGAAAAATCAAAATTTTGAATAATCTCTTCAAAATCTTCCATTTTATTTGGTAATAAAATATGCAAAAATGATTGCCGAGTTTCAAAAGGAATGCCAAGGCATTTCCATTTTTCACCTTCTGTTAAATTCCATCTTTCCATATGAGCTGTATGATAAATCATTTCAATTTCACGACTACTGCCATTGCAAGAATAAAACATTTGTAATTTCGGATCATCAAATGGTTGCTCCCAAAATCCTTGAAAGCATAAAGCATTGATAATGAATAGAACTGTTTCAACAGAGATATCCGATTCATTGATAATCTTGTCAATATGTCCTTCAGTTTTTTCTTTAACAAATTTATTGATTTTCTGAAAGCACAATAGTTTATTGCTTTGTTGAAATTTTGAAACTCAAAGTTATTTAATTTATGCAAATTTTTAATACGGTTTGTTAAACTTACTTTGGTTGTTTCACCAGCATTCAAAAAATCGACTTCTTCAAATTGACCATCAAATTTGGAATCCATTATTGCCTTCCATTCTGGTGAAGGCATAATTTTACTTGTAATAAATAGTCGATTTGAAAGTAATAATTTATACAAAATTTGTTTCTTTGGAGTAAATGCTTCACTTGAATGAAAACCATCATCTAATTTTTTACAGTATTCAACAAAATTTGAATAATATTCAATTATTTGAGCACGGCTTTCACCTAAATTATAACAATTTCAGTTAAATCAATCAATTGATTCAGAAGTTTCTGGCCGGGACCAATCTATCGTGAATTAGGCAATTTTTTGCTTATTCTTGATCCTCCCTTTAAAACTAATCTTACCTTTTCCAATAAGATTTTCCATTTCCTCTGCGGTAATTCCTTCAGAACCAGAATAAGTCATAGCAAGAGCGTTTAAAATTATTGAGGGTGCAAATATTGTTGACTTTTCAGATGGGGATAATAGCTTCAATAAATTGGCAGAAAAATTAATTTCAGATTTTAAACTCATTTTTATTTTTAAAAAATAAAGTTGAGAGAAAACTTTCAATGTTTCAAAAATGAAACAATGAATTTTTTGTTCAATTAAAAGAAAAATAAAAACAGGTTGTTTTCATTTATTTGATTTTTCGCAACAACGCCCTTTGAAAGGGGCCCTTTCTGAGTTATAAAAAAGTGATTAAGAAATAAAAATTTTGCAAGTTTTGTGTGTGCAAAAACAAATAAAGGAGAAAGAATGCGGATGAACATTGTGTTTGTGTTTGTTTTGCATTTAAAAGTTTGATGTTGAAAATATTGTTTCAAAATACTTTTTGATATGATGTTTTTTTGGAAGGTGTTATTTTTTTACCATTAATTAAAAATATTTTAAAAGAAAAGAACATATTTGTAAAAATAATAATTTAAAAAATAAATTAATTTCTTTAAGATTTTTTGTTTTGATTTTTTTAATGACAATCTGCACATTGCATAGGTTCAAAGCCGGTTGTTTTTGCTGAAAATTACAATTTTTACAGAACCTAAATTTTAATAAGCCTACGATAGCAACAGTGACAAGTACTATCACCCCCTCCAGTGCTGAAGAAATCATACATCCAACAGCAGGAATATTGCCCTCCAGGACATGCATTTGCGCAATCTCCATCAACAGAGCAGAAACCTACATTTTTACAAAATTGACTTTCAAAAAATTTGAATAAATTTTGTATCACCTTGAGCATTGACTTGATACAAAATTGCCAAAAGTAGGGCAGCAGCAAAAAGTTTAACAGCAACTCCGGAAGTCATCTCGAACACTCAAATTTTGATAAATAAACTTGAACAATAAATTATTGAATTGATAATAATCATAAAATTATTGTTGGTTTTTATAGCAAAATTTTAATCCATTTTTGTTTTTAGTAATTTGCAATTCTAATAACTCCAATAAAAAAGCATCTTTGTTTTGTTGTTTTTTTGCTACATAAAAGTTTTTCAGAGTAACAAATGTTCATCAAATCCGTTTTTTTTGGAAGTAAAAGATAACACTTTTGATCAGTTAAAGGACATGGAAGTGTTAAAAAAACTTTTTAAAAACAAAGAAGTCAAATTTGACAATATGCAAATTTTTAAGATTGTTTAGTGTATGGCACATGTTTAATCTCATGAGACACTTTTCAGAAGAAACTTTGAAAAAACTTGATATGCAAATTTTTTGTCGAGAAATTAGCATAATAAACGAGTTATTGTAAAGAAAGCATCAACCAAAAAATCTTTGCAAAAATATTTTTTATGCAAATTTCTTTATGAATCTATAACACGGAAATGTTCAATTTTTAAAATCAAAACTTTGACATAAAAAAATTTTTACTAATCTTAAAATTCTAATAGCATTTTAATCTATGATACTAGTTTTTGAAAGTATTTTTCCATATTCGATACTGTATCAAAAATGAAATAATTTCATCAAAGGTTCTCCAAATGGCCCTTCTAGCATTGTAATAATACAAGATTACAAGAATTTGTTTAAAAGTTGTATCAAAGCAATTTCGCCTCCATGTATTTGTATTTCCACACCAGCCATCAAAGAAAAGCGAAGGAATTAATTGAAGACCAAATAATGCCACATTTGAAAAATTTTGTAAAAGTAACAAAAATTCTGCAACAAGTTTTTCATATGTCCATTTTCCAGCTGTGCTTGCACGTTTCGTAAAAAACATCCAAAGTCGAAGAGCTGTTGCCGCATCAAAAATGAAAGAAACCAAAATTGCAACATAATCTGTATAATTATAAAAATTCCAATACAACTTTAGCCCGGGCGTATTTCGAATATCATTAAATTCAATGTCAAAGAAAAAATTTCGATTATCTTCTTGAAGGAGAACCGGGATATTAACAGCAAAAAAGATAACAATAAAAGTGAAAGAAGAATAAATTGAAAAAGTTGGCTTTGAAAATTTCATTCGATAAAAAAATGGAAAATAAACTGCAACAGTTCGATTTAGGGTTTTTGAGACACCAAGAATTGCACCAATTTGTGAAATTGAAATATGCAAATAAAAAATAATGAATGAAAGTTGATGTCGCCAAGGTTCATTGTTTATAATTTTATAGAGACAGTAACCACCTAAATAATTATGATATATTTAAGATCGATGTTGGGGATGGACAAGACTAATGCGCCTGTTCAAGATCGTAGGTGGTGGATTCGGACTCTGTCCCACCTTCAGAATTTGCGGTATCTCATTTTAGTACCAAAATGTTTCATTTTAATCCCAACTCATTTTAATACCATTTTGCCAAAAAGTGATTTTTTGATGGTAAAATAACTTTTATAAGTTTAACCAAGTGTCCTCGTCACAAAATTACTCACATCGTCATCAAAAAATAAGCTTTTTGGCGAAGTGGTACTAAAATGAGATATCGCCCCAAAATTGGGATATTCGTTTGATCTAGCCGATGGCGAAAAAACATCAAGGGCATTTCGTCTTTTAAACAATGTTTTTTCTGTTGGTAAGACCGGCCGTCATTTTTGGCATTTCTCATGTCTGATTAATAAAGGCAGCAGTTTACGTATTTTTTGATCCCTGATTTTCAGGTTCGTGCTGCACAAACCTGCGAATCAGGATCATTTTATCGAGACAAATCTATTATTCTATTTTCGTCAATAGACCCAAAATAGGAAAATTTACATAAATTGCTGCCTCTTTTAAAGAAAGATTCGAACCTTCTAAAATCAAAGAAATCAAAAGATATGCCGCATCAACAAGGGCCAAAGCCGCACACAAAATTCCAAAAGACGTTTGCATTTCTTTCCTCGACAATACTAATTTGAATAATCCCACTGCCGCAATAATTCCAATAACACCAAAAAAATATAACAAGTATAAATTTGTTTTTTTTAATTCAATATCCACTCCTGCATTCACTTGGCTGTATAATAAAGCAAATTGATTTGGATTACATTTGGTACAATTTTTTATGTACCGTTCAGCAGAAATATTGAAACAAATATCAAAAAATCGTGGAATATCGTAGGTTGCTGAAGACATGTATGACTCTCGACATAATTGTATAAAAATTGCAACAGCATATAAGACTTCACGATCCAAAATTTCTTGAGATAAAATATCATTTATCATAATTTGGGAGTTGGTTTCCTGTAAATTTGCATAATCTTTAAAGTAGGTCTCATGAAAAGTTCCGGACTTTATTTGGCATGCAAATTTTTATAATAAAACAATTTCAAAATGATTGTGTTCAGGATCGGATAAATTTTTATTTGACATAAATTTATTAATTATGCAAATTTTACACCGGTTTCACATTGATAGTAACAAAAACATTTCATTCTCGTTTTTAAATGTTACTCTCATATTGATAGTAACAAATACATTTTGTTATCTTTTTTTTTGTTTTACTCGCATTCATTTCAACTTTGCGAAATTTGCATATCACGTATTCATAAAAAATTAAGTTAATCAAAACCGTATCCGATGCTGTACGTTAGAAACTTGAGCTTGTTTCCAATGTCAATAAATTCTATGACATACCGTATCATAATGTAACACATATGGATATCTTGACATAATTTCATTTTCCTTTCGCATTACAGTTGCCCCTTCACATTGTGGCTTGTACTGTGGTCTCTCACATCGAAGACAACTTATTGAATACACTTTAATGAACAATGATGTTGAATTCAAATATGTGTTAAAACTATTTGCAACAGGTTGATAAAGGGTCCCATTTTCAAACATAATTGTTTTTCGATTATCTGTAAGATCAACAACTCCATACATATGACAATCAGTTGAATTAAAACAATATGGAATAAAATAAATTAGATGCACATGATCGGAGATGTTTGCCTTTCGAAAGCAATGACCTTCTTCAGCACAAATACAAAAATTCTAAAAAATTTGCATAATTTATTGATGATGATGTTAGAACACTTACAGGACATCCCCATTGTGTATTAATAATTGCAGCTGTTTGGTTATTTTGGTATGCCCATTTTGCTGTTGGTGGAACTGTTGTTGGAATAGATTTCCAAAAATATTTGATTCTTCGTTGGCATTGACACTTTGCCATCGGCAATGCCGTTCTAGTCAAATCTGAACCATATGAAATGATATCAATTATAATGGCAACGGCATTTGGTGGAGTTGTACAGTTATATGCAACAGCTTTACATGTTGGTGGTTTTTGAATTTTGTCACATCCGTTACAGGATACTGAAGCAGCTCTGATATTACTGCTAAATGGATTTGAAGGATCAGGGATAGAAGGAGATGAAGGTTGAAAAAGGGTTCCATTTTCTTGACGAAAATTTCCTTGATCAATGGTAGCATACATATGACATTTACTAATATTTGTACAAACTGGTATAAACTTTATTAAGGCATATGGTTCGGCGTTGGTATAACAAATGCCATTTTCAGAACAAAAACAAAAATCTTGGCAATCCTTATCTGTTCGACCTAAATATCAGTGATATTTATTCATGTAAAATTGCAAGATTGTTTCGAACGACAAATCGCTTTGATCTTGTGCCGATGGCGGCAAAGATCAAAGGATTTTTGTCATTTTGGATGGGGCATGTTCCCCATCCCGTAAAACCCAACGCTGATCTGGATTGTCCAGATCTGACGTTGGGTTTTTTGTCGAAATTATCAAACACCCGACGTCAGATCTGAACAATCCCTAACGATCTTCCTCGAAATTTACATAAACCCGTCTTGTATTTAAATAAATTTTGCCGTTTGAAACCTCAAAAATAACAAACCTGAACATATCACTTTTGTTGTATCATATTCACATTTGCCTCGATAAATGTGTATTGCAGCTGTTGGTCTTGCAAGATTACTATTTGCAGGATAATAAGCTCGAACCCCAATTTCATCACATTCACAAGAATATGTAGCTTTGATACTCCCTTCATCGCGATTGTAAACCCCTGCGGCAAATGAAATCCCAACAGTATTCGAAGGTGGGTTACAAACAGGTGGTAAAGTGATATTTGCACAAAGTCCTAAAATTGGGCACAAAAACTGTGTTAAAGTTTTCAAAGAAGACATTTCAAACAAATGTTATTGCATTTTTTTAAAACAAAACTTTTTTAAAAAAAAGTTTTGTTTTTCAAAAAAACCGTAGTTATTTTTGATTCAATTAATTTAATTTTTTTGTGATTTAGTTTTCGTATACATTGTTTTTTATGGTTTTTAAAGAAAAATAATATTAAACATTAATTTAATAAAAACCTTTTTCAGTAGGTTACTGACAGCAACACTTTTTACCATATTTTGTAGTTTTCAAAAATACATTTTTACTGCTAAAATTTTAATAAATGTCAATTTTATTAATCTTTTGTGTCGTCAAACTTTTTTGTTTTTGTTAAAATAAGAGATGGTGTTGTAGCTAAGATCGTAAAAAATTAATTTAGATATTTAAAAAACTAAACCATTTCTAAATTAATTTTTTGTCATGCCGTTGGCGGTAAAGATCAAAGGATTTATGTCATTTTGGATGGGACATGTGTCCCCCTCCGCAAACAGTGTTGTGCTATTTTATTTTAGTCGACTCCATCTCCGGAAGCGAAAAAGTGACTCCGGAGGCGCAAAGCGGCACTTTTTCTTTGATCTTTTGCAAAACTCGCCTCTGCCTTCAACTCCGGAAAGCGCAACAACCCTGATGGCAGAAGAAACAATTTTCTTGAGAAATTTTATATTTTTTTACATTTAAAAAATCCATTTCTTGATTCTGCGTCCTTTTTGTTGGTATTTTTAAACAAACAAAATTCTTTTTTTTCAAAACACATGAAAAACTGTTTCTTTGGAAAAAAGTGAGTCATGTAAAATAAATAGCTAACATCAAATCAAAAAACTGATAAACTTAAAAAATGTCATAATTTTTTTCAATAATTTATTTTTGAGAGGCTCGTTGCAAAAAAATGAGAAAGTGTTGCTGTTTGTACGCAAATGTAAGATAAATCAAATTAAGTTTTTAAAAATAACCTCTTTTTTATAGCAATGTGCTGGAATTTCTTTGCTAATTGGAACATTTTTTCCAATTTTGTGGTTGATTTGTGAAGGTCTGCTTCCAGGTTTTTTGTTTTTTGAAACAAAGCAATTTTGGTCATTTGCATTCGCAGCAATTTTTCTTTTAACCTTTGTCTGCTTATATCCCTTGATCATTAATCGGGGATATAAATGTCTACAATGGGCAGAATTGTTATTGGTAATATCATTTCTTCCGAAATTTTATTTCGTTATAGGATATGAGATGACACTGAGTTCTCTCAAAAAAAGATCAAGATTTGATTTAGCTGACAAATTTTTAATTTAAAAGATATTCAAAAACGTTTCTCAAAGTTGAGTTCAGAATCCTTTGAGCATTTTTTAGACATAAATTTTTTTTGAATAAATGGTATGCAAATTTTGCGCATTTTGTACGATTGTGGAGAGCGAGAGTAACGAAAAAAGCAAAAAAAAAATGCTTATTTTACTATTGTTTTAAAAGTAACATTAAAAAACGATTTTCAAAAATTTGAAGTTACTCTCGTTCTAAAAAAGCATACGTAATTTGCATATCAGTTTTTCAAAAAAAATTGTCAAAAAAGTCCTAAAAGGATTTTGTAGACAACTTTGCGATACGTTTTTGAATATCTTCAAAATTAAAAATTTGCCTGCTTGATCGTATCAAGATCTGTCCCTGTGACACCCTGTATTGCCTCATGAATGCCCGGTTTTAGATTTTGGTTATCACTTTGAATCTTATTCCGTGGGTTGCATATTTGATAGTAGGAATGATAAAACCAATTAGTAAGCCTCAAAAATTTATGCAGAATCATCAAATTTTCATTTTTTCTAGGATTATTAACCACACTTTTGTTTTCAATTAACGAAGTTAATGCAATTTTTTTGATTATTGTTGTTACAAAAATGAAGAAATCTGTTCGACCACATAATAAGCCTCCCAAAGAAATTGCACCAAATAAAAAAGAAAGCCCCTTCGATAGTACAATCGAAAAATGTTTCAATGCAAGATTGGGCTCATATTATAAATTAAAAGAAATTCAATCATTTGTTTCATTGCATGAAAAATTTGATGAACAGAATAATCAACTCACAAGTAAACAATTTTGATTGTTCAAACTTTGCGAAAATGAGAAAAATGATGGCTAACCGTGGACATGCCCAACTGATGATGGAGTTGAGACTGCATATTTTGCCCATAAATTCACCTAGTGTAACGAATAATTGTGACAAAAAATTAGCTCCGGAATCCTCATACTGTAGATTTACGAGGAGCTCAAAGTCACCGTAATACAGTAATCCACAATGTTACATCAAAAAAAAAATTTGTCAAAAAAAATACGAGTCTCTAATTTTGAATTCATCAGAAAATATGAATCTATGAAATTCCGATTTTCGTCGATTTTTCACTTTCAATTTTCTCATTTTTGCAAAGAGTGAATAATCTCATTTGAGTACCTGTATCAACTATTCTTATTTTAAGAAAATAATAAAATGAAGATATCAATGGTAAATGCTGTTGATGTTGATGTCGTTAAACAATTTATTTCTGAACAAACTTTACTCTCTGATGTAGAAGCAGAAGAGCAATGGAAAATAGAAAAAGCAAGACTTTTTCAACTTCGTGCCGTCTATGATAGATCAATATTCACAAAAAGCGGTATTGTTCTTTCAAATTATCATAGATCTTATACAACTACAAATTATGAAACTCGAACATCAAATGGTGTTACCGTTACTGTCCCCGTCTACCATACAACATATTACACAGATTATGCTGCATATAATCATGATCTCAAAAATGCTCAAGAAGCTGTAGAAAAAGCAGAGAATGAATTGATTGAAGAGGAAAATGCCATTAAACGACGTTTAGCAACTGCTGAATTACAGTATATGCAAATTTCAGTAATTTATGATCAATGCATTTTTGCACTTCCAGAACTTGAAACGAAATTTAAAAAACAATATGATTTGTTAACAAAACTATAAAATAAAAAATGATGACTGTTTAAAATATTTTTTGAAATACTTTTATTGTTTTAATCATATTTTTTAAATGAATCATACTTATACAATCATCTAAAGTCAACAAACCTTATCAGTTAAAAACATAAAATTTTTAAGGAAGAGAATTAAAGACTTTTAATTGAAATTTTAAAACATTATTTCAAGGGGTGTATTTTTTCCAATTTGTTTCTATTTTTCCAATCTCACTTTACCAACACTATTGTATTATTAAATATTTGACGAACTAACATTTGTTCAATTTCAGTAAATTTTATCGATTTTGATTATAGGAATGGAAAGCGAAAGAACCTGTTTGAATTTAAAAGTAAAAAATATCTTTGTTTTGGTTTTTTTGAAAAAAATATTTAGATATGCGAATTTGTCGTTTCACAGTTGTCATTATATTCTTGCTTTTTGTGGATGATACCACCTTTAATGGAGATGGAAATAAATTACATTTACTATGCTGCTTCAAGTTTATTGGCTTTATATTTTGTATTGTGGTTTGTCATAAATGCGATCTTTTTTGCAAACAAATTTTTCATAAGTATTCAAATAATCCTTGTAAGTTATAAAAAAAACATGTAAGGTTTTTGAAAAAAAATCCTTACATTTCAAATCTACTGCAGTACAGCTAGTTTTCCATACTTTTGCTTCAGTCATTTTCCATGTTGCGCGCAACTTTGCAAAAAAAGAAAAATTTTTAGTAAATTATACCAACTTTAGACAGTAATTAAAAAAAATTTTAGTAAATTTTATCAACTTTAGACAGTAGTAATAATTCTCAACAAACTTCAGCCACAAAGTGGCTGAAGTTTGTTGGGAACAAATATGAGGGTCTAACTCAGTGTTGGCGGCCTTTTGGTCCTCGGCCCGGTCTTTCGGGTCCATTTCGGTCCGGTCCGGTTTTTCGGGCGACCGAGATCGAAGGCCGAAAAATTTTGGTCTCGGTCCGATCGACCGGACCGGCGGGCCGAAACTTTTCGGTCCAACTGAATTTTATTTGTCAAAGTTTTCAAATTTTTGAAAGTTTTTATAAAAATTCAAAGCAAAAACTGAAAGAAAAAGCTTTGTTTTAACGAGGGGCAGTCATTATTGTATTGTTGCATCATTCTTTTTTTATCAAGACTGCATATTTTCGATTATATCCTAATTTAGCAACAAATGGAAAGTTTTTCAACAAATTTAATTCGAAAATTTTTAAGGCCCAAATTTATTTTATGTCAGACCGAGACCGGCGGACCGGAACATTTCGGTCTCGGTCCAGTCGACCGGACCGATGGACCGGAGAATTTCGGTTTCGGTCAGGTCGACCGGACCGGTGGACCGGAAAATTTCGGGCGGCCGCCAACAGTGGTGTAACTTCTCCTGGGCGTCCCAAAGCAATCGTTCAAAGTTGACCAAAAAATCAAAAAATTGGAAATTGGTTTTTTCTCGACGCTGTATTTCTCAAAGCGAAAGTTCCAAAAAAGTCATACTATGGGGCGTCAACGAGTTGGGTCTATGGTCTATCAAATTGCCACAAACACATTTCCTTTCACTGCCCTGGGAGCCTGGGAAAAGGGATTTGAAAAAGACCCACAAAAACGATGTTTTCAAAACTTTGAACGCCTGGATCTCTCGATGCGAAAATACTGTATCCAAGGTACGGTATCTTCCAAATACCCCTTCTATCCAAGTATCCATCCACCCGAACCTTTGATCTTTAGAGCCATTTCCCTTTGTTTAACAACAAAAATCCACAATTTTTTTAACACCCTGTATTTGAAGTGCAGATTCCTTGAAAATTATTATCAAAAGTTTAGGGTATTGAAATCTTCTCCGCCATAGGAGCAATTATTCCTTCATTGTTCATCGAAACAAGTGTGTGTACGTTTTTTAAACACAAATGTTTTATAAAGAATTCGGATTCTTTTTACAGTAATACCATTTTGCTGTGTTACATTTGTAAATATATTTTTGGCAATATTTGAGTTTTATTTGATTAATCGTTTTCGACTTTTACCAAAACCTATCCCCTTGAATCAAGAACTTGTTGAAGCTGAACCTTTTGATCAGTGCTTTGATGAAATAAATAATCAATGTATGGAAATTCAATTAGGATCTTTTCACAAATTCAACGAAATTGAGATTTTTGTGAATCTGTTGAAAAAATTTGAAAGTCAAAATTCGATTTTGATTAAAAAGATGCAAAAAGCCTACATACATGAGGATGATGCAACACTGTCATCACTTTTACCAAAATTGGATTTACAAATTGATACAAATTATATTAAAGAATTTGTTGCTTCACAGAACGTTTTGAATGATAAAGAAATTGAATCAAAATGGAGACTTCAGCAAAAGAATGTTCAGACATACCTAAAATTTGAGATACACAGTTTACAGTAATCTTTCAAAATTCAATAGGATTTAAAATATAACATTATTTTTATAGACTACAATCAGAACTAATTCAAAAAAAGAAGGAAGAAACAAGAGAGCTGTTGAAAAATTCTGAATTACAGTATACGGAAATTTCAGTAATTTATGATCAATGCATTTCTGCACTTCCAGAACTTGAAACGAAAATCAAAAACCAATGTGATTTGTTAACAAAATTATAAAATAAAAAATGTTCACCGTTTTGAATATTTTTTTAAATACTTTTATTGTTTTAGTCATATTTTTAGAATGAATCATACTTATACAGTCATCTAAAGTCAACAAACCTTATCAGTTAAAAACATTTTCATTAATTAAAATTTTTAAGAAAGATAATAAAAATGTTTATCCAAAATTTTAAAACATTATTTCAGCGCGCATGAAAAGCTTCAACCCATTTTTTCCAATTTGTTTCAACATTTCTAACAAATTAGAGTCACGAAAGTTGACGAAAAATAAAGGTTTCAACAGTTAATGATTTATGCAAATTTTATGCATGAAACTAATTCATCCCAAATTTTTCTGTTAAATGAAAAGTTGCATTCATTTTCAACAGTATTGAAACTAATAAAAATGAAATTAGCATGTTGTCATAATTTTTTTACTAACAATAGCTTAATCAAAATTGTAATTTTATGTCATCCAAACAACACATTTAAAAACGCAATAAAAGTGACAAAAATTAAATCCAACAAAATTATCATTTATTTATTTCCTTCACTGATTCTTTGAGTATTTTCCAATTTTTGAAAATGTTTTCCTTGGTTTTCTTCACCATATTCTGACATTTGAGCATCACCATCATGTTCTATAAAAATTTCCAATGATTTTGCAAATAAAAATAATTACCAAAAATTTTTCTTACGTTTTTGATACGCATCTCTTTGCGTGTCATCATCAAATTCTTCATCGACATCAAAATTTCTTCCGGTACATTTTATGTCTTTTTCAGATGGAAGAACTTTTTCAACTGGAGCAGTTTTAGCTTCTTCACTCATTTTACTTTCTTTAGCACAGTATAATCTTAAAATTAAAAAAAGGAATTAATATTAATATTTAACAATCAAATAATCGATAAAATTCGTAACAACGCTTTAAAGAAAGTAACAACATTTTTTCTTATTTTAGAGATTATGCAGAATAACTAAAAAGCGGCATCTTGAACTTTGTTGTTGAAAAAATTTTAAATGTCTTAAAAAAAATTATCTTTTTGTCAGTAAAAAGGAAGATTTTACAAAAAAATGATAAAAATTAATTTCATTCAAAAATGACCATTTTTAAAAACGGGAAATATTATATTTCGAGTATTTAAAAGGATTTTGGATAAAAATAGGGCCATTTCTGCTACAAAACGAAAATAGATGGCTTTAAAAATGCAACAAAAAAGTTTCAACTAAAAAGTAAAGTAAAATAAAGCATAGAAAGACGGAATGTTTTAAACTTTAAAATGAAAACAGAATCAATAAAATATTCTATTCAAATATTTATAAATAAAAAGCACAATTTCAAAATATTAGCATAAAAAAGAGAAATGGCTAAACTTTTTGATAAAATTTACCACAAATTGACTTTTAAAATCCGAGTAAAAAACATTTCCTCAGAGAAGATTCATTTAGTCAACAACACATAGCATCTGTTGAAAAAAAAGAAGAAAAGAATGACCCTTTTTTGCACTGACTTTTTGTGAATGAAGAAACATGTTTTTGGAACCTCCTCTCTTTTCTTTTTCATTGACTAAAGATTGTTTATGTTTTTGTTTTTTTTTCTCTCCAACTTGCAGCAGCTTGCTCTTTTTTGTTGTTCATTTTTTTGACTGCAAAAGAAAGAAAGAAAGCACCAGCTGTTTATTTATCATTGTTGTTGTTATTCACGTTCTTCTTGAAAGAAAACTCAATCGTTCTTTTATTTTTTTACAATTGTTTCAAAAGCATTTTTGATATCATTTTGTAACTGAATGAAATGGAAAGAATGAATAAAAGTAAGAATGCATATTTTTTATAGAGAAATTAAAGCTAGAACATAGAAATGAAAAGTTGAGATAGCTGAAATACCCCTCATATTAGGTGTTTGTGAAAAAATAATAATCAAAAGATATGTTAATCTGAGAGCTGTTTTGAAAAAACCCTGTTGAAAATGTTTTTGAAAAAAATGTGAAAATGTTAAATTGTTAAAAACAAAAACATATCATACATAATAATCAAGCCCATACCCGGGATTTTTTTTTGGTGGGCGCTGAAAAGTTTTGAGGGTGCAGATATTTGATCTTCTGCCGCCGATTTCTGTCGACGGCAGAACATCATAGGATTTTTTCACTTTTGATGGCGGCTCCAGCCCCCTAGCCCACTTCTAAAAACGGGCCTCACAATAATACTCTTTAATTAACATTTCACCTGTTTACAATCAACAGTCTGACCGAATTTTCGGCCATATTTTTCATCTCATTGGTTAACAACAATTCGCATTGGATATTTTTAATTGGCTGTAAGTCTTCTGAAAATCAAAAGCTCTGATAATTTTTGAACTTTAAGTTATTGGAGAAAAGTCTATAAATGTTTGATTATAAAAAAAGTATGCACAAAACAATGTTTTTAAATTCTTGTTTTTCACCTGTTTGTAGTCTACTATGGCGAAGATCTCGTTTTTTAGCAGTTATAGTATATTCAAAAGCAATATTATTCTAAGCATTTGTTTTGTAAAAAAATACACATTCTTAAGTTCGCTTTTATTTTTTGTCTTACCAAATGGATAACATCACCTTTAACAACCTTCTAAAAAGAAATACAAGTTTTGAAATTTTCCATTTTATAGTATTTTTTCTGTCTGTTGTATTTTTGTTTTATTATGGATTTTTGGTAATTGTTTGTTCATCAAAGAATATGAAAATTTTTAAAATTTCAATGCTAGTTTATATCGGAACTAATTTTTTGGTTGAAGTAATTATTATTTTATGGAAACCTGTTAGGTAATAATTTAACACAAAATTTGCATATTCCTTGTTAAAAGTGACAACAACTTTGGAGCATGCTTTCATATTGAAATTACTGGCATTTTTAAAAAGAATATTTTGAAGCACGTCATTTAATATTAAATATGCAAATTTATATCAAGTCTAACTAAATTAATTTTAGGATATTCCCATACAGTATCATTTATCCCACTGGACTTTTACATCCAATGTCTGCCGAACTTTCTGGAATCTTCATCATGCTTATGATGCTTTCAATTGCTTTCATGATGGAATCCCTTTTTGTTATCCTTCTAGAACGGCATTTCCAAATAGCAAAAGTTATTTATTCAAATTTCAATCTTATTCGAAATTCCGTTTATGCCATTCAATTTATATCCTTTTTCTTGGCCTGCCTTGCGGCAATTATCCTTACTGCTGACAGTATTGATGCACAAAGAACAGCA
Organism: Panagrolaimus sp. LJ2414; assembly: GCA_024447195.1. Taxonomy (NCBI): domain Eukaryota; kingdom Metazoa; phylum Nematoda; class Chromadorea; order Rhabditida; family Panagrolaimidae; genus Panagrolaimus; species Panagrolaimus sp. LJ2414. The sequence continues at coordinate 5,115,727 of JAMRXY010000023.1, forward strand.
ACTTTCATCAAAAATGAAAATATGCAAATTTTATTAGAAAATCAGTCATCACTTTTAATGCTAAAATATTCATGGAATTTTTTGGCACTTTACGGTATTATTACAGTATCCTTTTATTCTGGTTATCATATTATATTACTGGCATGGTTACTGTATTCAAATATAAATTACTCTAAAAATTTAAAAATTAATCCTTCAAAACAATCAAAAAAGCAGTTCAGTTTAATGCTTCAAACTACAGTAGCCCAAACTTCAACATTGTTCACTTTTGGAATGCCATTTCTAATTTGGCAAGGAACTTTGCTACTTCCAGAAACTCCAACTTCTTTAAGCTCAATTTCGATGTATTTGGAAGCTTTGGCATCGATGTTCCCAATTTTTGATGTCATTGTTGTTGTTCTGATTGTTAAACCATATCGTGAAGCAACTTTAAAATTATTTAACAGAAAAATACCAAAAAATGGCATAAAATTTGTTGTTAAAACTTCAGGTGCGCGAAATTCGCTTCCTCAAAGAAATTTATCTGTTATTGATGGAAGGGCAAATAGGATTTAACAATACCATTAATTCTCGTGAAAGTGATGTATTTGCATTTGAAAATAAAAAATTTGGATTCAGCGACCTTAATTACATCTATACCCAAGATAATTAAGGCAATATCTCGAACGGCACCGGAGATCCAAAAATGCTATATGAAACTTCAATGGTACAAAAAAGTGCCAAAACGACACTTTTGAACAAAAAGACCTTGGATCTGGGCTTGTAAAGCCTAAAACATGGGTAAAATTTCAAAAAGATTCATTTTTCGCATTTGCCAAGCCGTTCAGAATTTCACCCACAGTGTGTTTTAAATCAATTTAAATTGTAAATTTAATCATTATGTATGTTTATAAATGTAATATAATATTGCTGCAAAGGTCGTACAATAAACATATCATTTTATTAACATTTTTGTTTTCTATTTTCTTCAGTTTTAGTTCAGTTTAAAATCAAATATTCAAATAAAAAACTTAAACAAAATGCTTTTGAAAAACCGAAAAATCAATTTTTTTCAATGACTTGGACATTTTGTTTAAACATGATGTACTTTGTAGTTTCCGTCGAATACAAAAATGTGTCTGACAAACTTTACAAATGCAAATTTTTCACATAATTTCAACCCTGTTTTACTTGTAAAACAATACTAATAATCAATAATAATTCTTTAACACAAAAATGTCAAAAAACAAGATAAAATTTGCATCAAAAATATTTATCGATTTATTGATGGTAGACTAAATTAGATTTAACAGTAACAACAATTTTCTGTGAAAGTCATAAAACAGTTTAAATCGAATAAGCTATATCTTTAAAATTTTTCCTTTAATATTTATTGTTCAACAATAATTGTAGATACAAACATTAATTTCACATTTGAAATGAAGTGTAGGTTGGAACAAAGGTTATATTAAAATTATTATATTTTATTTTTTTGTTACGTATTTTGAACATACATATCCATGAAAATGTTTCTTCCTTTTCTTTCCCCCAAAAATCAAATATTCAAATATAAAAAAGTAAAAAAATAGTTATAATAAACTAAAGAATTGATTTGTGTCGCGGACTCAAACATTTTGTTTTCAAAAAAATTTGAACTTTGTAGTTTCAGTTAAATTGAAATAATCTGTGACTTTTATTGTATATCTGATAAATTTATTGTTTCTAATTTTTCACTGTTTGAGTTTTGTTTAAGTTGTAAGACAGTTACACATAGAAGCAGTAATTATTCTTAGACAGAAACGTGCCAAGCAATGGCAAAAAATTGTTGTAAAACCTCGTTTTGCTTTTCCTCTTCAAAGAAATTTATTTGTTTTTGTTGGAAGCGTAAATCGTATTTGGCAGTATCAGTAATTTTTTGTGATAATATTAATATTATAATATTAAATCAATGATAAGGAGATTATAAAAAATGTTTTTCTTGAAATGTTGGTGTTTTGAAATGTAATAAAATTTTGAGCATGTATTGCACTAAAATATATTATAACTAATAACATTTTATACATTATGATTTTTATGAAATGTATAGAAGATGTTTCTTCCTCCTTTTTTGCCCTACAAAAATCAAATATTCAAATATAAACCGCAATTAAAATGGTTTTACAAAACCAAAAAAAATTGATGTTTCTCCATGACTTTGACATTGGGTTTAAAAAATAGTTGTACTTTGTAGTTTTATTTAACAAATGGATAACTTTCTGATTTTTAATATTTCCAATGAATTCTGTTTTTGGTGTAAAGCAGTACACAGAAGCCATAATAATTGCATAATTCAAAAATGCCAAGAAAAGGGATAAAATTCGTTTGGCAACAATGGTAATGTCAATTAAATTAACTACAGAGAAACATTTAAACATTTTCCATTTAAATATTTATTGTTTGAAAATTTTACACGGTGATATTTGAAATCAATGTACACGTGTCATACAAAAAAGATATGTAATTTTCATTAAGTGCTTGGATTTTCGTAACAAATTTATCGAAAATGTTTTCACTTTTTTTTCACTTTTCCTAAAATCAAATATTCAAATATAAAATTTAAATAAAAAGACACATGGAAAACCAAAAATTGATTTTTCTTGATGATTTGACAGTTGGTTGTCTCATTAACTGTTGTACTTTGTAGTTTTAGCTTAACAAAAATATGAAATGGTTTTTGTTGCTGTTTCACCTGAAAAACTTGTTAATTTGTGATATATTTTACCATTGGCAAAAAATATTATTGGTCAAAGCGATAATACCATTTCAATCAAGGAGATATATATTTTAAATATTTCTCTTAATTTTTTATCGCAATGATGTGCGGTTAAAAATATTGAAATGTAATGTATGCATGAAACGAAATCATACAAAAACATATAATTTTTCCTAACAATTTACTTGTTTTTTTATTACAAATTAAACTCAAAGGCTTTTTTCTATTTATCTCATTCAAAAATAAAATATTCAAATATTAAACTTAAGCAAAATGCTTATGAAAAAGCAAAGAATTGATTTTTTTTGATGACTTGGACATTTGGTCTTAAACACATGTTGTACTTTGTAGTTTAAAAATAAACAGCTTACATTTCATAAACTTTCTGATTTTTTATTTTTTACAGTATGAATTATTTATATTACAGTCCCAAGAAGCACCAATAAATATAAAGTAATTATAGAAAGCTGAAAAAAGAACCTGACCGTTGTTTGCAGAAAAAGGTCGATGAGTATGAAATTGAATTTAAAATTGTATTAACACAAGACGACCAGATTCATATCAATTTTATGCCGTTTTTCAATGCTGTATTTTGAGCACTGAATTTTGGAAGAACGCTTGGACGAACGTTTGATTCATTCATTTCACATCTGATTAAAAACGATCAGAGGAAAAACGTTTTTTTATAAACCATTCTTAAATATTGTCCTACATTAAGTCTACAGCTTCTTTAGAGAGATGAATTTTCAACGTATTATTTCTAATAATGCTGTTTAATTGCTATTAATATTTGTATTAAATATTCAAATAAAAAAAAGCAAAAACAAAAAGTCCAAAATGAAATGATTTGTTCTTTTTCCTGCTCATTTTAAAAGTTTTGTATTTTGTAGTTTAATTTTTTATGCAAGGTAAAAGTCAAAAAAGAGATGCTAGTCGATTCTTAAAGAGGGAGTCTCCCTGATTAAAATTTTTATTGCGACTGGGACTGATAATCAGGCAAAAATGCATTGTTCTTTTTCTATTCAACATCGACGAAGAAAAGAGGCTACAAAGAAGACAATGTGTTTTACGTCGAGAACCAAAAAATTAGCATATTAAAAAATTTGCCAGTACTGGATTTCCTCCTTTAAAGATCGTTTGTTTTGAAAGAATATTTTCAAATAAGGCTACCGTAATATGCTGCAGGTGAATTTTAGATAAAAAAAACACCTGGAATTTTACTTTCTAGAAGTACAAAAAATGTCAAATATGCAGCAACAAGGCCTCGATTTTGCTCATTTTTCTAAGAAAGTCAGTTCTATGTGGAATACCGAATAAAAGTAGACAAAGCTTTTTTCGTTTTATGATATTTTGAATACCATTTTCATCTGCTTCAGATGTTGTTTATCACCCGCTAAAAAGTTTTTTTTACAATGAATAACAAATTTTTTGAACGAACAAAAATATGTTTGTCATTGTTTAACATTACTTAATAAATGAGTTTCTTTGAAGTTTTTAAAATAAGCATCAATTATTCCTCCTACACATTGGAAGATTTGGATCATCCAATTTTAAACAAAGTTTATTGTTATTATTGGGATGTCACTTTATTTCTTACAACGGCATTTGCGGCTTTAATGTTTTATACAATTTTAAAGAAATCTAGTAAAGAAATGGGCGGATATAAATGGTATTTAATACATCAGCTTTTTTGGAGTTACATCTTTGATTTATATATGGGTTTATGGAAGCCAATTCCGCTGTGGCCATTTTATCTTGGATATAGTGGTGGAATTTTCAGCCGACTTTCAAGTGAATTTTCAATTTTGCCATTGGTGGCTTTAAATTTTGTAATTGTTGGAATGGGTTTTGGCATTTTTCTTGCCGTCCTACATCGATATGTTCAGGGTAAAGGTCCTTCCTCCTTTACTAAAGGAGGAAGTTGTTTTTTGTGTAGTGTTTCTTGTTGCCCTGGCAAAGCCTCAAGCATAGTTTTTTAATGATAAATCGACCCCAGGGCTCCACTGATTTTCTAATTGGAATTGAAAATTGGACAATTTGAGCAGCTATCTCATTTTTAAGTTTTTTTGAAAATTTGCATAATTTCTTTTTTTTTCACGTACCTTCGTCGTCAGCTTGAAATCGCTGCGGCGGTATTTCACAAGAGTCAATAGCATTTGCCGAAGATGAAAGTATGCCACTGATGTTTCTAAAAATTTGCATAATTTTTGCTTATTCTGCAGTTAACTTTAATTCGATAATTTCCTTTTTCAGCTACACCGTTTTCGAGATTTTACAATCTTTACAGTCGTCTTTGGCTTCGATTTTTTACATATATTACAGTTTTCATTGAAATCCAAGCAGGCCTATGCATTCCATTATACTATAATGCCGTTGATACAAAGCTTTTACAAGCTTCAATTACTTCTCAAAATCCTGAAGTTGGATCTTTATTTTTCCGAGAACCTTCAATGTTCGGCTATGATCCCGCTCTAAATCAAAATCAAACAGTACTTTTTATGGCATTTCTTATTTTGGTTCTTTTAATTCTTCTCGTTGCCATAATTTTACTTTATTTTAATTATATTCGAATATTGTACAAAAACAAGAATCAACTTAGCCCATCAACTTATAAACTTCAAAAACTACTTTTTAAAGCTTTATATCTTCAAATGATTTTGGCAGTTGTTCTCCTGATTATTCCAATTACATTATCTCTAACTTTGGCAATGTTTGGTTTTAAATGGATATCAAAATTTTCACTTTTTGCATTTATGCTAATTTCCACTCATGCCATTGTCGATTTTGCAATTCTAACATATTTTATTAAACCATATCGAATGTTTATTATTGGGTTATTGAAGATATCTTTGGCAAAAATTGGATTTAAATTTAAATCATCGGCAATATCACCAAATTTATTATCGGCTCAAGCTACCTCTTCGATTGTCGTTTTGCGTCGGTGAATTGAATCTCAACTTTGATATCAATTATCTGATTTACTGATATGTGTAATAAAAAAATAAAACTTACATTTTCATGTTTAGCGCTTAACAACGAACAGTCCCATCATGTGACGCCGCTTTTTGAATGAGACCTATCCCATGAGATATATGTATAACCCCAAAATATTTCCGGGGAATGGTCTTTTATTATGCAAATTTGTGAAAATGGAGTTTGAAAAATCCACGACCCTGGGGTCGACGATTTTTCTAAAACCCCTGTTTCACGCACATTTTTCAAATTTCATTTCCATAAATTAGCATAAAGGAATGCCATTCATGTAAAAAAACTTTCAGTTTAAAAGTAACTCTTTCTGCTACCTGCATATTACTTAAATGCCAAATTGTAATAGAATGATTTCTCATCTCTGTTAGAAATATTATGAATAAATCAAAAATTAATTAATATGATAAAAGATTTTTATTAATAAGAACAATCATTCATAAAAACACATAAAAAAGAACAAAGATTAATAAAAGATAAATGTTGAATGTTGTTGCTAATATTGATTCTGTTAAAATTAAACAGTTTAATATGGTGCAATTGGACGACCTGGTGGCATGATTTGATGATGTTTTTCATATGGATAAGATTCATAAATCTAAAAAATTATAATTCAATCAATGAAATAATTTAATACAAAAACACACCTTTGTTACTTTATCATTTTCAACGATCACAGAAGTGGGAAGCCGTGAAGAAGCAAATTTAACTTCACTTTTTTTTGGTGGTGGTGGAGGAAGAACTTCTTGAGGTTTATCATCTTCAGATTGAACAATAGCTTCTTGAGCTTCAGCAATTTCTTTTTCTTCCAAATATTCAGATGATTTTAAATAAATACCATTCCATGTATCGTGGTCGCAAAGAACTTGTGGCTAAAACCTTTTGATTAATAAAATAAATGAAATTTACAGTAATAAAAACATACAAGTTCAAATAAAGATTGATCACGACCATGTACATGGAGTTTTTGAAGAAGAAGACCATAATTGGCATCATTATTTATACTATGTTGATCAAGACCCATTTCAAGATCATTGATGGTAGAACTTCCATCAACAACTTCACCTTCAAAAATGGAAAGTTCAGGTGTCAGTGAACCATCAGCATCATCAGAGTAAGCCTAAAAAGAATGAAATTTAAAAAAATGTATTAAAAACAAATACAAAAACCCACCCGATATTCATCAAAAGTTGGAATTCTGCCATTACTATCCAAAAAACCAGTGAAAAAACTTTCAGCATCCTACAAATATATAAAGACAAAATTAAACATATGATTTAATAAAAAGAATTCAAAGATACCGATACTTCACCATCTCCAACAATGGAAGCAGAACCCATGTTCTAAAATGTTAACAGATATGAGAAGAAAACTATTATATTAATTTTTGAAGAGACACCAAAAAATTTGATAAATTAAACTTACTCCATTAACATTTGATTGGGCCATTCCGGGATTATTCATTTGATTGGATGAAGCACCTTGATTTGGTGTAAATAGTCTTTGAGAAGCAGCAAATTGTTGAACTTCTGGTACAGGACGCCGATTGCCTGGCATTTGTCGAGGAAATTCAATCAAATCCTTAAAAAAATTAATTAATTTTTTGATGCTTAGACTCTCAAGCAAAAAAATAAAAAAAATGAATGCAATTGCATTCGTCATCATTGGGGTTGTCCAGATTCTGGATCATATTTTTTTCCTGACAACTGCACAGAAAACCGAAAGATTATAAAAGTCTCAAAAAACCACGATAAAAATGTACATTGCACTTTAATCCTGGATTTTGGTTACTTTTTTGCGCGATTTCGTGTCGGGATTAATTTTGCTTCGACAAAAAAAAGAAACATTTTTTCTTTCTTTTTTTTGTTTTTTTTATCAGCTCTGATTGAATGTCGGAGTTAATCCAAAATTTAATTATTGTAATTAAAATAAAAATAAAATACATAAAAAAATAACACGGACAAAAAAAAGGGGAACGCGACACTAGAATGGGTAAAATCAGAACATTGTTTGTCGACCGAAAATATATGCCCACGCCCATATTCAGCCTGCGCAAGGTGGAAAAAGAAAGCAGAGAAACAAAGAGACAATCTTTTTCCATGCGTTCTTTTTTGTTTAACTTTTTTACCAAAAAATTTAAACGCGCGCTAACAGCACTTTTTTAATTATAATTTATAAATGTGCTTTTTAGTTTTCGCGTTTTGCGCACTTTTATTGTGGTTTTTTGAGACTTTTTTAATCTTTCGGTCTTCTGTGTGGTCATCATTGAATTCTTTCGTGTTTTAACTACAAATCAGGAAACGTTTATTTGCATAACTGCGACAGTCCTTTTAAAATACAGAAATTAGAACTTGCTTCCTTTAAAAAGAATTTCGGAAATGCTTCAGATGCTTTAGATTTATTATTTGTAAAATCTTCAATTCCCTTGGATGAAGCACTTCCTTCAACAGAATTTTCATATGCTGCAATATGAAGGGAAAGGGTGCTGCTATTTTTATTTTTTGTGGAATCATTCTTATCATTCTTCCAAGGTTTTTGCCTTTCTTTTTCAAAATTATTATTCAAAGTAAAATTCTTTGAAGTTTCAAATCGAAATTCTTTTGCTGATTTTCTTTTTTCTTGAAAATTTTCGGTTACTGTAGAACCTAATATTTGTAAAGGTAACTACAATTCTATAAAAATGTTTTTGTCTTCTTCATTTTTTTATCAAAAAAATAAAAACAAACCACTTTTTGATAAACCTGAGCATGGCAACGGGACAGCTTTTTGGAAGCCCGGCCCGGGCCCGGTGAAAAAAAAGCCAGGCCTGGCCCGTTTTCTTTTTTTGTAAATTTTCACGTGGTTTCTCCTTATGAATTTTTTGAAAATCAAAGTCCGGCCCGTCGAAAATCAGGCCCGCCCAGGTGCCATGCTTAGATAAACCTTAAAAAAACGGATTTAAAATATTCAATAATAAATTTTTAAAATCTTTTTTTAAGAATTGCAGTTGTTTTTTTTACCAAAAGTTTTGCCAATGTTTGACTTGATTTTTGATTGACCATTCAATGAATATTTTTGACATTTTTTTAAATTCAAATTTGTAAACAATTCATTGATTTTGTAATCAGAATCAGATTGCTGCCTTAAAAGCATGCCATGTTTGGATGTTGTTGTCATCTAAAATAAATTAATAATTTGGAAGAAAAGGATTTACAAAATTATCTTCCAAATTTTCAATAGCTTTAAAAAAAGAAGAGAAAAAGAAATCGCGACCGAAAATTAAAAAAAAAAGAAGAATGGAGCTTTGACTGAATTGATGCTTTTTTGCAGTTTTCTTTCCGCTCGTAAGAATGATGCAATATTTTTAAATGCCGTAAAACAACCAAATTGACAACTGCATCCAGCAAGTGTTTTTACAACTGCATAATGTAATTCGGGTCAGGGTATTTGCAAATCTGTCTTTATTTTAAATTTAAGACACAATTCAAACACCAAATCAATAACAACAGATATAAGCCAAAGTTTAGGCAAAAAACAAGAACTAAATTTGATTAAAAGAGAATCCAAAAACCAAGAAGCAAAAAAACTGAATGGGTAAGCTTAAAACAGTGCTGCTTTTATATTGCCCAAAAACGGTATAGAAAAGAGAAAGAAGGAGGAGGATATGATCGCAGACTGATACATTTCCAAAGAAGTCTCGATAGACAGATGAATCAAAGCTAAGACAGCTGTGAAAGGCAAAACAATGATATTTTAAAATTGTGAGAAAAGAAAGATTGAAAAAAGACCAAAAAGGTGTTTTGCAAAAAGGATACAAATTTAGTCGAAAAAAAAAGGATATATTTTTGTTCATCAAAAAAGGATGTAAATTAGTTCTTATTTTTAAAAGCACAATAGAAGAAGTGATTAGCAAATAACAAAGTAATTTGCATAATCATGATAATATTTGAGTCAGGCACCAACTACAAAAAGGAAATATAAAAAATATAAATTAGAATAATAAAAAATTTTACGCGATTATTGCTCGGTTTTTCGATTCGTGTAAAATCAAAGTTCGACTGTTTGTGACCAAAAAATGCTAAAAGAACAACGAAATTTAATTTTTTTCTTTTATTGACAGATTAAAATATGATTGTTGACGTCAAATGTGTATTCATATATAAACAATGCAATTACCTTCACAAAGTCTAAAAAAACAAAAGTTATAACTGTGCTTATAAACATGCGACACCAAAAATCCAGTGCATCAATACGGTTATCAGTAGGTAAACGAGTAGGAAGAAAAAATTTAACAACAATATAATTGAAAAAAATTCCAGTTCCAAAAAATATTAACCATTTCCAACCTTCATTAATTGTTTTAGAAAACATATCTTTATTGGCATATTTAATGACACACTTTTTTTTTAATTCATTTTCTTCTTCCAGAGTTTCATTAAGTAGGTTACGTAATTTTATTTTTGATGATAGTAATTCAGTTGTCATCTGCATAATGTCAGAATTGTTTTTATATAAATTTTTCGTTTGGATGGTTATATCAAGATCCTCAAAAAAATTTATCTTAACATACTTTATTAATAGACAAAACATACTTTATTAATAGATATACAATGATGATACGTTTGATTATAGGCTTCCCATGACATTGAATTTGAAGAGTTACAAGGTGAATTTATCAAAAAATTTTCTTTATAAGATATGTGATCAATAGCAGGTAATGCAAAATAAAAGTATGAAATTGTATAAGGAATTATGACAGAAAATAATAAGAATATCTTAGCTTTAATAATTGCTGCTGCTAAGGCTTCTGAATCACATTTGCATAATTTATATTTTGGTTTAACCATCATTTTTTGGGGAGAAAATAGAAGAAAAGGTCCAATACAATCAATCAATGTTTTCCTAGTGTCGATTTTATTATGGATGCAAAAATGGCACTGCCATGTTTGATGTCATCGTTATTTTGTTCTCGATGCGGCAAAATATGTGTGTCCGTCATTTTTCTCTATTTGTCCAGAATTTAAAGACTAGTTAAAAAGGCATAATACAAAGCCGAAAAATAGATCAAATATTTCAAGTCGAACCAATGAAGAAAGTAATAATTTCTAGGCAGACCATTATTTTAGATGGAAAGAAAAAAGCTGCAGTGCGATGTATTCATTAAACATGGCAAAGAACAATGTGTGTAGCTTATCCCATTTTTATGCACAGTTTGGTTATTTAACGAAAAAAATGCAAAGAAGAAAGTGTTAATTTTCCGAGAACAAGAAACTAAATTCAGTGATAAAGGTTTGAATAAATTGATAAATTAAAAAAAAATTTGTTAATGGTTTTTTTTAAAGCATTAAGGGATTGTCCAGATCTGGTGTTTTAAGGGGGGAGGGGGTCAGCCAAAATCTGGCGCTTACATTAAAAGCGGCAAACATCAAAGGATAGAATTTGAAGGAAGGGAAGGGGGGGGGGGGTTTAAAAAGTTCGTGAAATTACCCGACGTCAGATCTGTATAATCCCTTTTTTGACAAAGTCAGGGATTATACAGATCTTTTTTCGTTCTCAAAGAAATTTTACTCATTAATCTTTTTAAATTTTAATTTTTTAACACTTTATAACACAAAAATCAGTTATATTTTTTTAACAAGATAAAAGATAATTATTAACATCAAATGTATTTTGAAATTCTAATTCCTTATTAAAATAATTAGGTCAATACCTGCTAAAAACTTTACAATAAAATAATACATAAAACATATGAAATCCAATTTCTCAATACGAATGTCACGAACGTTACGACGAGAAAGAAAACATTAAAAAATTAGATAGCCCAAAGGAATTCCAATTATAAAAAAGATAATTGATCTCTGAACTTTGGTATCTGTTTTAGGAAAAACAATTTCAGTGACATATTTGTTAAGACATGATCTGTGTTCACTTTCTTGTTCAAGGGTTGTTGTGTTAAGAAGTAATTTTTTGTTTGGCTGTAATGCCCTTTTGGAATTGGCTTTTTGAATTTTCGTGGAATTTAAGTCCTAAAATTGTAACATTACAGTTTGTTAAATAAAAAGTATCTCAGGAAAAAGTCCAGATTTCAATTTTTTTGCAGTGTGAGAGAGTAACCATAAAAATGATAATTAAATGTTTTGGGTGCTATCAATACAAGAACAACAATAAAAACACGAAAATAAAATGTTTCGGTTACTATCAATTAATGTGAGAGTAACTATAAAAATGATAGTTTGCTATTTTGGTTACTATCAATGAGAGAGTAACATTAAAAAACGGTTTTCTAAAATTCGAAGTTACTCTCGCCCAATAAAAACGTGCCTAATTTGCATATCACTAAACACGGCAGATTCATTTGAGTTTTTGCGCGGATTTAAGAGTTACCGCAAAACAAAAAAGAGAAAAACAAAAGAAAGAGCGACAGAGAAAAAAAGAAAACTGTTTTTTAAAATTTTTTTGCGTAAAAATTTGATTAAAACGTCTGGGAAACGGCAATTAGGTCGAAAATGAAAAATCTATTCTATAATTCCTATAGGAAATTTGCTTCTCTATCACCCTGGCTATGTAGATTTAAAAAATATTTTAAATAAAAAATGGGGCTGCCCGTAGACTTTTGTCGATCGTGACCAAAATACACAGTAACAAAGAGCTTTTTTTGCTTACATTTTTTCCTAAAAATGGTCCAATTTTTTCGGGGGTTTAAATAAAAAATGTATTCTATAGTTCCGATAGAGAATTTTGTGGGGAATCTTATGGTATGATTCACAAATCAATATCTTCAATTTAAAAAATGGGGCTGCCCGTAGACTTTTTCTCGTTTTTAAACTATGAATAAAACCATTATATTTAAAGCTGCAACACCGTGCATGGGCTTAAAATGTTTGTAATAGTTATGAAAAAAATGTTAGAATAAAAAATAATAATGTTTAAATGTAATTTAGCTTTTGAATGATATAATAAAATGCTTAACTTTTACTTCAACATTGCAGCTTTTTTAAATAGTAGAGGCAAAAACATCTGCCGACACGAAAATGTCATTTTCTTTGCAAACGTCTTTTCTCCGTTTTGAATCTGCCGTGTAAACTAAATAAGTACCAGAATCAGTGACTTTTGAAGTGTCTGACAAACTTTGGTTTAAAATTTGTGATTTTCATTTTTTTACCATTGTGATTTCTCTATTAATTGTCGGATAGTATTGTTACAATTAAATTTTCATCAATGAAAATACATTTGTATTGTATTGCAAAAAAAGGACAACCGTATTATTTAAACTAAATTAGTAAAAATTAAAACTAAACTTAAAATTGCATTATATATCCAAATTCATATGGAGATTTACAATGACAATGAAAATTTGTTGGAATTAGTTCTTAGTGTTGATAATAATATTCGATTGCTTTTAAAATATATTTTAAAAATTCAAATAAAAAGTGCAAAATTAAAGTTCCATGAATGAAATTGATGTTTTTTTTCGTGCCGGTTTTTCAAGTTTGTTATTTTGTAGTTTGTAGTTTTATTATTTTTGCAAGGTAGAAGTTAAAGAATAAATACTAATTGATTGTTAAAGATCATATATTTATCTGTTTTAAAAAGAAGGTTTAACAACGCATTTTCTTTAAAACAGTTAACCAAATGCAACCAGCAAAGATGATAAATCTTTTAAATTGATGGAAAGAATTTCATCAAATTACAATGTTTCTGCGTTACTGTTTTTTAGATCTATTAAAATCGGTCATTTTAATTAAAAAAAGGTCATTGTTATATGTTACCAAAAAATGTTTTCTAAAAAAACAATGAAATTATTTTTGTCATTTATTTACAGGTTAAAATATGATTTTTAACGTCAAATGTGTGTTGAAATTTAAACAATGCAGCTAAAATAAGTAAGTCTGACAAAACAAGAGTTATAACTGTGCTAATAAAAATATTACACAACCAATCTAGTGGATCGTTGCGGTTATTATTGGTTGGTGAACTAGGAGGGAGAAAATATTTAACCAAAATAAAAATGAAAAAAATTGCAATTCCAAAAAATATTAACGATCTCCAAATTTCATTAACGGTTTTGGGAAACACAACTTTATTGGCATATTCAATGAGACATGGCCTTTTTAATTGATTTTCTTTTTCTAGAGTTTCATTAAATAGGTTACGTAATTTTAATTTTGATGGCAATAATTCAGTTGTCAGCTGAATAATATCAGAATTGTTTTGATGAAATTCATTCGTTTTGATTGTAAAATCAAGTTCCTCAAAATTGGTTTATTTTAACAACATATATGACAGAAACAAAACATACTTTATTTATGGATATACAATGATAATACGTTTGATTATAAGCATCCCATGACATTGAATTTGAAGAGTGACAAGGTGAATTTTTCAAAAATCTTTCTTTAATATATATTTGGTCAATAGCAGGAAATGCGAAATAAAAGTATGAAATTGTATAAGGAATTATAACAGATAACAATAAGAATATCTTAGCCTTAATGATTTCTTTTGCTAAGGCTTGTGAATCACATTTGCATAATTTATATTTTGGTTTAACCATCATTTTTTGGGAAAAAATAGAAGAAAAAATAAAATGCCTAAAATAATCAATTAATATTTTCCTTTTTCAAGTCCATCACAGTGTCGATTTTATTGTGGATGTGAAAATGGCATTGTCGTGCCATCGTTATTTTGGTCTCAATGCGGTAAAACATGTGTGTTTGTCGTTTTTCTTCCTCATTGTCGGGGATTAAAAGAGTGGTTAAAAAAACATATAACAATGCCAAAAAAAGAGATCAAATATTTCAAGTCGAACCAATGGAGAAAAAATTATTTTTAGTGACACCATGATTTTAGAGAGAAAGAAAAAAGCTGCTGTGCCATGTATGCAAAAAATAGGTTATCCCTTTTTTTACAACTTTTGGGTGATCAACGAAAAACAAAAAAACTCAGTCGAAACAGACACAGAAAAAGGTGTTTAAAAAAACAATGTTGGATCAAAACCAATTTTTTTAAACACATTTTCTTTCTTTTTTTAGCCTTGACATATTTTAAGAAGTGATTGAAGAAAACTTTATACAAATTTTAAGTTTATATCATCTAAGTTCAAAGTCGAAATTTATAAAACAATATAATAAAATGAGAAAAGATGTTCATTTCAAAAAACATGTAAAAAACTAAATTCGGTAAAAAAATGTTGAAATGAACTGCAAGGTTGAAAAATTCTTTTGTCAATAATTTTTGTAGTTTTTTTAGTATAGCGTTATTAGACAAGCTTCAGTTAAATCATTTCTCATTTTAAAATATGAATATTATCATTCATCTTATTTTATTTCAATTTTTAACATCATTTAACAACACCAAAACCAAAATTACGTTTTTTAACAAGATAAAAGATAATTGTTAGCATCAAATGTTTTTTGAAATTTAAATTTCTTAATTAAAATAATTAGGTCAATCCCGGCTAAAAACATTACAATAAAATAATACATAAAACAAATGAAATCTAGTTTTTCAATACGAATGTCACGAACGTTACGACGGGAAAGAAAACATTTAAAAATTAGGTAGCCCAATGGAATTCCGATTATAAAAAAGATAATCGATCTTCTAACTTCGGTATCTGTTTTAGGAAAAACAATTTCAGTGGCATATTTATTAAGACATGATCTTTGTTCACTTTCTAGTTCAAGAGTTGTTGTGTTAAAAAGTAATATTTTTGATGGCATTAATGCCTTTGTCAAATTTGTCATTTTGGAATTGGCTTTTTGAATTTTCGTTGGATTAAGGTCCTAAAATTCGAACATTGAAGTTAATTAAATAAAGTGTGTTTCTAGAAAAAGCCCAGATTTCAGTTTTTTGCACGCGTGTGCGAGAGTAACCATAAAAAAGATAATTTGATGTTTTAGTTACTATCAATGTGAGAGTAACATTAGAAAACGAGAATCTTTCTGTTACTATCAATTAGAGAGTAACAATAAAAAGTGAGGACGAAATGTTTTGGTTACTATCAATGAGAGAGCGAAATTAAATCTAAAATTTAAAGTAACTCTCGCTCAATAAAAACGTTCAAAATTTGCATATCACAGACTCATAGAAAATATAAATGAAACAAAACCCCATCTGATGCTAAAACAACTGGGCAATTGGCTTATTTTGTATTTCCTTTTTTATTCATTAATGATAAATTACAGATTGCTCAGATCAGATGCTCCCTTCAACAATTTTATAGATGAAATAAACAACTAACCCATATTTTTTTTTACTGACGTAAAAATTTTAAAAATAATTTATGACAAAAACAAAACATACTTTTTTCATATTAGCACAATTTAAATAAGTTTTATCATAAACATCAGAAGGTATATCTGATGAGTTACAAGGTGAATATTTCAAGAGATTTTCATTAAAAACTGTTTCATATTCAACAAAAGCATAAATTGAGTAATAAAAATAAGGAATCAAATATGGAGCTAAAATGAGCATTAATAGCCTGATTTTGCAGTTAACTATTTCGACTTCAAACTTTAATTGATCACATTTACATAGTTTTTTGGGTGGTTTAATCATCATTTTTTTGTTAGGAGGGAAAAAGTAATGAAAAAAGTGGACAATCGATGGACAAAAACAGTTTGTTTTTTCTATTGATCCTTCTTTTTTGGTGAGAGCAATGGCAATGCCCATGTCAGACGGATATATCAAATCCCTGGAAAACAATGTGTGTGTCGGTATTTTTTATGCCATCTTTCTACTCGAAAAAAGGTAGAAGAAATGGTGACAAAAAAAGCTTTGCTCTTTCATAAAAGTGGCAAAAAAAAAGTTCAATTTGGTGCGGGAAAAAAAGGTTGAAATGCCTTCAAAGAAGATCATAGGAATCAAAACATTAGTGCAAGATGCATGTTTAAAAATGAATGAGAAAGTTCGATGGATTGGCAAAAAAAGATCTCAAAAAAGGCCAGGTTGCTTTTCACAAAATCTATTTTCAGAAAAAAACGAATAAATTAAAATCGACACACACAACCAAATTGAAACAAAAACAAACATTATAAAATAATTGGAAAGGTAAATGTGATTTTATATATTTGCCTCATAAATAAATAAATACTTTAATATTTGGTGCTATTTACCGGTCGTTTACAAACAGTCTGATAAGTGTTAGAGCATGGTGCATCATTGTACCAAAAACCGTCAGTGTAGACATATGCGCATTGATACAAGTCTAATTTTGGATATCCAGGGCCCCAGTTTAAGAAATCCACAGGTGTATGATCTGACCACTGCCATATATTATTGTCGTCAACAGAATATAAACTAAGCCAATAATTACGACTAGAACCTGTTAATTGCAAAGCTGAAAAAGCATTTTAAAAAGGTAAAAAATGATTTATCCAAATTGAAAATTGTAGAATTTTAGTATTCCAATCACGCAAAAAACAAAACTTACTTCTCAAAAACTCATTTTCTATTTTAGTATGAACTGAAACTGTAGCAAAAGAATGGTTTTCGCAATATTTTATAGCATCATAAAAGCCCAAAGAAGGCAATATAAAGTCATAACATGCGCCTGTAGGCTCAAAATATATCCATCCAATAGAACAATTAAAAAAAGGTGGAGCATTTGGATTTGAGGGTGCCGAACTGACACCACAAATATATGGTTTCAATTTAAAACAATCTTGAGCTAACCATCTTCCAGTGGATAAATTCATACTTACACAATCTTCTCCGGAAGCATTTTTTGATTGTCCCCATTCAGTGAAAGAAAAGCTGCTGTTGTCGGTCCATGAAAAATTTCCAGATAAAATTAAATCTGTTGCACCTATCCAGATATCTGAAGTCGTGCTACTATGCAAAAGCAAGCCACCTTGTTCTAAAAAATATGATGTGATTTGAGTTAAAGAGGGAATCTTGTGCAAGGACGTTATCTAATAACATGATCATCCTGACACGAAAATTCTAAAAACTATGAATTGAAGAATTTCGATGACATTTTCATTCTTAATTATTTTTACTGATTCCAAAAATAGCATAAACGCAAAAAAGTGGTTTGATAAATGCGGAATTTTATCTTTTTTGTACATCTAGAGGCTTTTGCTTACACGGAACCATATCAGCTTGTCTTTTCGGTTTTGTTCGAAAATATATTTCATATGACTCCTCACAAGCTCAAAGTTATACACCGTAATTATTAGCTCAATCAATCTCGTCTTAACGCGATATTGTATGTTTAAATAACTACAATCACCTATTTTTCAGCTGTACATATTTTAAACGGTAAAAAATCGTAACAGAAATGATCATAAACGGCAAAAAGCATTTAAGCATTTGTTTACGATCATTCCTTTTACGATTTTAAGCCGTTAAAAACATGTACAACTGATAAGTAGATTGTAAAAGTTATCAAAACCTACGATATGATGTTTTATTCAATCAAGGTGAGAATACCATTAGGGGCCATGGGCAGCTAATAATTACGGTGAATAACTTTGAGCTTGTGAGGAGTCACATGAAATATAGTTTGGAACAAAACCGAAAAGACAAGCTGATATGGTTCCTTGTTAGGATCTTCGTGTTTTTATTCTATTATTTTAAGATGACCACCCTTAATTTAAAAAACTTACGAGCAAGAAAAGCATTAGTGAAGCCATCGTGTACAGAAGCAAGATGACCACCTAATTGAATGCAATTATTTTCAGCATTCATAAACGCCGTTTCATTAGGCTGGAAAAAATAGCACACGGATTGCCATTCAACGGCTTCTTTGGGACAACTCGAAAAACATGTAGAAAAAAGTAAAATAAAAATGAAAAATATTAACATCTTTAATTCAAGAAAAATTGAACAAATGATATTTTTTTATGTTTGTTTTAGAGCAACAAAGACATTTTTTTATCAACATTGATAATAAAATTGTCTTTATCATACACAAATCGATCAACACAATAAAAGAAAAAAATTAACTATAGTCATCTCCGAATTACCATCGAATTTTGTGTTACCGTATCTAAGATTTTTAAGATCTAAAATTCCTAAATTTTTGAAACTCAAAAATAATGTTTCTGAAACAAAATTTATCCCAGCAACTCCATATCAAAATTAAATTTTTGTAGATTTGCATAAGTGATTTTTTCAGATGCAAATTCTAGGGATGTAGAAGCGTTTGTTTTACACAATTTAAGTTTTAATTAATTCATCAATAAAATATAAACGATCATGTTAAATCAAAAACCGTATGGCAAAAAAAAATTATCATTTAATTTTTTAGTTGTTCAAACTTTCTGTAATATTCGGGATCGCAGAAACATAAACAAAACATGAAACACAAAATAATGGAAGTGTTCAACTCTGAAACGATTACATAAATTACAAATGTAATAAAAAATAAAAAGTTTTAAGTGATCCTTGAATTTGAAAATTTTCGTTCCTTTGTACTTATTGTTTAAATCATTTATAAGTTTAGTTAAACAAGATTTATACAATATTCCATTTAGTTAGACGAATCCAAATTTCACATTTTTAATAACAGTAAAAACAAATTTTAAAAAATTAGAAAAAGCAAAAAAGCCTTGTTTAATGAAAAGGTCGTTACACGATTTTTTTAAATGGTTACGGTAACAATAAAAGAATAGTTTGCATGTTTGTTTTGATCATCTTTTCTGAAGAATAAAAATTTCATAACAAATGTTTTGCCTATAATCCATGCATACAAGAAATAAATAAATATATATCTGACTAAAATGACAGATTGGTCAATCAATGATGAAAAAAAAATAAAACCACAAAATTAAAATGCCAGAATAACAACTATAGGTTTATTGAGGTAAATGCATAACAATTTCTGTAGTATTGATATATTTAAAGTCATTTTAAGTGACCCCAAAAAACTATCAAAATAAGTATTATCACATTTCTTTCCATTTTTTCATTTGCTAAAGCTCATATTCATTTAAAAATTTTATCTTCTCCAAAATAAGATGTCTTTTGCTTTATGCCAACGAATAAATATTAAGAAAAATGGAGAACTTTTTGTAAATTTATTTGAAAATAATGGCTTTAAATTTTTATGGAAATATTTTTCTGCAACATATAAAAATGAAAAAAGATATCTAACATATCAGTTAGAGATATCTCATATTAGTGAAAAAGTTCAACTTGACAAAACTGAAGTCGTTGTTGGCAACAATGGTAAGCTATTATATACAAAATTATTTAAATTTTTACATTTGACATTTTTTAGCAAGCACAATTCTTCCAAATAGATTATGTTTTGTTCAAATATTAGAAGGTGATCCAAAAAATGTTGCAATAAAAATTTCATGGAGATTTAAAATTGCTGTTTCTGCTACAAAGATTGTTCCAACAAAATTTTATATTGATTCCGTTTCTTCTTTCTCAAACAAATCGCCAAAAAGCTGTTATATGTGCCATCGATTGCAGGTTAAAAACAATGGTGAAATGTTTGTTGAATTAAAGGATGGATTAGGATATACATTAGCTTGGACAAAAGAAAAAACAACAACGAAATTAGGAAGACGAAGTTGTCGAGTTTATCATTTTCACATTCCACAAATGAATAATGGACTTCAATTTGATAAATTGGAATTGAAATGTCAGAATTCAAGTAAACTTTATTTTTTCACATGGGAAGGTAATGAAGTTTACCTGCAGCTTTTTGAACGAGACCTATCCCATCAGATAGCCCTATGGCAGTTATGCAAAATACATATTTCCGGTGATTAACCTTTTATTATGCAAATTTGTAAAAATGAAGTTTGAAAAATCCACGACGATTTTTCAAAAGCCCCTGTTTCACGCACGTTTTTTGAACTTCAACTTCAAAAATTAGCATAATAAAAGTTCATTCACTGGCAATATTTTGGCGGTATGCTTAACTGCCCTAAGGCTATTTAAGGGGATAGTTCTTATTCAAACAGCGGCATACTAGTTTGATATCTTTCCTTGTTAGTTTTACTGTATTTAATTTTTTTCAATTTTTAGGTAAAGAAATTTCTCCTGGAGAATTTGTCTCTGTTTCAATGTTTGATGATGAACCAAGATTGGTTGAATTGACTGTTTTTTGGAGTGTTACAGGTGATAACCTAAAATCAGGAGAAGTTGAAAAAACACTTGTTCAAACTGCTAAAACTCAAACTTCTACAGTTTTGTCTTTAATTCCTCCAGTTGAACCTAGAAAATCAACGGAAATATTTTCTGATCTCAGTGAAACCCTTCAGAAATTAATTATCTCTTCCAAATTAACTTTTCAAAAACCAAAAGCTCCGATTCCTGCTATCACTAAAAATGATGAACCAAAACTTGCTGAAAATACCTCGTCTCTTTTGTCATTTAATTCTTCTTCAACCCTGAATGATGCATTTACAACAAAGAAATATTCGGATGTTGTTTTTCAGACAAATGATTCAAAGAAAATTTTTGCACATCGATGTATTCTTTTTAGTCATTCTGAAATCTTTGAAGCTTTATTCGATCAAGCTGGTGATATTCCTGTTAAAATTGGAGCAGATTTTTCTGAAAATGTTACACAAAAAGCTGTTGATTTTTGTTATGGAAAAATTGATGCCATTCAAAATTTTGAAGAAGACTTAATTAAATTTGCTGATCAATATGGCATCAAAAATTTAAAGGTACATTAATTTTTGTATATTTATTTTTTAAACTTATTTGCATTTTTTAGAAGGCATGTTTGAAATCTCTCAAAGATCAACAATTGACGACTGAAAATGTTTGCAAAATTGTTGAAATTGCTTTTGAACACAATTATACTTTATTGAAACAGAAATGCCTTCAATTTATTGCTCAAAATAAAATTGAACTTGGTTTTGAAAAGCTCTCAAAATTACCTGTTGAAATTGTTATTTCTGCTTTTTTATCTGTTTGATTTGATTGTTATTTTGTTGAATATTTTTATTTTTGTTGTGAAGCTTGTATTTTTGAAGGAATAATAAAATGAAAAAACTTTGTTTTTACAGTACTTTTCCATTGCTACAGTATGCTTAAGAAAAAAAATATTTTAAAACCCTGAAAAATTTATAAAAATCATACGTACAGAAAACGCATATTTAAAATACTGATAACTGAAGTTGTCAAAATAAACAGATCTGATTTTATAATTGAGTTTTAGAAAAATTTTAGATATCTTTCAAAACTGTTGAAAATTAGAAAGTTCAGTTTTAAGTGTTTAATACAGTATTCGACTAAATGAATTCGAATATTTTGCAGTTCTGTCAATACTTTTTTAGACTTTTTTTAATTCGTCTGATATACATAACCTATGCATCTAAAGATACCCAACAATTTTAGACTCAATTAAACGGCACAGGATAGATAACTCAATCAATGAAAAAATACCGCCTCCTGGTTGTGATGCCAGAATAACAACGACTGATATGTTTATTGAGGTAAATGCAAATAGTTTGTGTAGTATTGATATATTATAAGTCATTTTGAGTGACCCCAAAAATCTCAAAAATTTCTAGATTGCTTTTTATTCACTTCTCTGAGTATTTCTCTTTCTCCGTCTGCAGACGCGTCTGCCAAAAAAGGAAACTAACATTTTTTGTAGTTTATAGTTTTATTTGATTTGGCCTCTTTTCCCTTTTTTCTCTAAATCTCATTTGAGCTATTTTATTTATTCATCAATTAAGAAACGGTTATCGTGCTTTGCTGGTACAAACTATTAAACTTATTCGTTTTTACAACTAACAGCTTTAAAGAATCAGATTGTTCATTTACACAACCAAAAAAGAAGATGTCTTTCGCTTTATGTCAACAAATTAATATTAAAAAGAATGGAAACCTTTTTGTTAAATTATTTGCCGATAATGGTTTCAATTTATCATGGAATATTTCTTCTACAACATCTGATAATGGCAAACAATATTTATTATATCAAATGAAGATATCTAAAGTTAGTGATAAAATTCAACTGAATTCAATTCAAGTTCTTTCTGAAAATGGTAAGTAATTAGATGCTGTTTATTGTTTAAAGTAATAGAGTTTCCATTTTAGCATACACAATTTTTCCTGAAAAATTAATTGTTGTTAAAATATCAAAAGATATTGCAAAAATTGTTAAGATAAATGTTTCCTGGAGCTTTAAAGTTGCTGCTAAGAACTCGAAATCATATGTTGATTCCGTCTCATCATTTTTAAGCAAAACTTTGCATAGCTGTTATATGTGCCATCGATTGCATGTTAAAGCCAATAATCAAATGTTTGTTGAATTGAAAGATAAATCGGGATATATATTAACTTGGACGAGAGAGAAAAAAACAAAGAAAGTTGGAAAAAGGCGTTGTCGAGTTTATCATTTTATCATTCGACAAATGAATAATGGACTTCAATTTGATAAATTGGAACTGAAATGCCAAAATTCAAGTAACCTGAAGATTTTATTTTGTTTAATTATATATTTTTTTAATTTATAGGTTATGAAATTTCTCCTGGAAAAACTACTTCTGTTTCAATGTTAGATGATGAACCAAGATTGGTTGAATTAAATGTTTTTTGGAGTATAAAAAATGATAAATTGAAATTTGGAGAAAATATGAATGTGCCAGTTACTAAAACTCAAACTTCTGCTGTTTCATCTTTAATCCCTCCAAATTCAACCAAACAGTCAATTGAAGAAACTTGTAATCACAATGAACCCGCTCATCAATCTACAGCTGCTTCTTCTAAAGCATCTCTTCCACAACTTGAAACTTCTACTCCAACTATCTCCGAACCAATAGATATTGAAACCCACTCCTCTCTTCTATCAACCCTGAATGATGCATTTACAACGCAGAAATATTCAGATGTTGTTTTTCTGACAAATGATTCAAAGAAAGTTTTTGCACATCGATGTATTCTTTTTAGTCATTCTGAAATCTTCGAAGCTTTATTCGATCAATCTGGTGATATCCCAGTTAAAATTGAAGCAGATTTTGCTGAAAATGTTACACAGAAAGCTGTTGATTTTTGTTATGGAAAAATTAATGGCATGAAAAATTTTGAAGAAGACTTGATTGAATTTGCCGATCAATATGGAATCAAACATTTAAAGGTAAACATTTATTTTTTTAAATCCCACTAATTTGCATAATTTTTTAGAAAGCTTGTTTAAAATCTCTCAAAGATCAAAAATTGACGACTGAAAATGTTTGCAAAATTGTTGAAATTGCTTTTGAACACAATTATACTTTATTAAAACAGAAATGCCTTCAATTTATTGCTCAAAATAAAACTGAACTTGGTTATGAAAAACTCTCAAAATTACCTGTTGAAATTGTTATTTCTGCATTTTTATCTGTTTGATATTTATTTGTTCTCTTGTTTTTTTATGTTGTTTGTTTTAAAGAAATAAAAAAATGAAAAAATTTTGTTGTTAAAAATTTTGGATTAGTTTCCATAATGTTGAAAACTTTGTTAATTAAAAAACATCTTTTTCCAACTTTTCTCTTTCATTTTTTCTTCTTTGCTTTGAAAAAAAGAGATCTGTATTGTTCTTTTTTATTCAAAAACTTAAACTTGCGTGGAAAAAGAAGTTAAACGTGTATCAATCAAAATAAAATAAAATCTTTTTTACGAGAAACCCTTTTTTTAAATTTTTGATAGATATCTAGCATCGTCATTAAACTCATTCTATATTGCAAAATAACTTGATTGTAACAATTTATTTTGGAACTAACAATTAAATTTTAAAAACTCTTTTGCCTATACAATAAAATACAGTAACCTCATTATATCTTTAGGGTATAAAAGTTTTTTAACAAAGAAATGTATTTTTACTTTATGAATTTTTAAAAACCTTTAGATACGTTTCAAGATTAATTTTAAAAAAATTAAAAAATTGTTAATCTTTTTTCCTAGCTTCTCTCTTACATTTCTTTTTGGTTCCGAAAAAAGATCATTATCGTTGTTTCTCTCGCAACTAAAAATCTAAAATTGTATCAAAGAAGGAGTTAACCTAATAAAAAATAAAAGAATTGCTTTTGCTTTTTTTTATATCAATGACAGCACATTTTTTTGAATTTTTGAGAAATATTTAGCATCTTCATCCGTTAAATGTATAAATCCGTTTGCTGAAAGCCAAAGTAGTTGAAGTCATGAACTTTGTCCCAATTTATCATTTGCTCTAGACAATATTTATGATATTTTTAAAATTTGAATTTCATTTTTTGCAACTGTGTTTTAAGAAAAATCGAAAAATGCAAGAAAAATGAGCCCGATCATGCTTCATCATATTTTATTTTAATTTTACCTTTTTTATGTTCATATTTTCGGTTGCTTTTTTAACTCATGTTTGTAATCAGTACCTTTTTTCTCTTTGTTTCGTCAAATCTAAAGTAATTTTCATCCTGCTTCAGAATCAATAACAGTAAAAAGTATTCACTATGAGTTCCTAGTCATGAAAAATAAGAAATTTCAAATTGTTAAATGAAAATTATTATTCATTTTAACATTTGATGATGATTGTTAAATATCAATTTTTTAACAGCGATAAATCATTTAAGATTTTTTGGTGAATTTTTTTTTCGTGTTTAATTGAATTTACCAAGTCAATTTGTGCAAACAATTTCTTCTGTGACATTAAAAACCAAGCAAAAAAATGCCTTCAGAGCTTTTTTTGTTATTCCAAATTGCCGCAATAAACAGGAAAAATCTTAAAACGAAAAATATATTTTTGTTGACTTGAGTGACTCACCTTGACTGATATTTCTTAAAAGAAAGCGTTTTTTTTATATTAGTAATACTAATTTAGTATTAGATAAAAAATATTAGATTTAAACTTAATGTTTACGTTTTTGTTCATCTTTCGGGTACTCTTGGATCCAATTTTGTTTTTAAATCGGGCTGTTACAGGTTAGATACAAAAATGAGCAACAAAAGCTTATCATCATCTTCCACTTCGCCTGCTTCCTCCTTGTCTCCAGCTGTTTCCTCCATCACAAAAGATCGATCCCCTGGTAATTAAAGCTATTAAGTGATAGATTCTAAATAAATAAATACATTTTAGATGGAAAATTTTGCCGACAAGCATTATTAGAAAATCGTAATTGTGGAAAATTAATAGCTTCCATTTTCGAAGGTCTCAATACCCAAACTGAAGTTAAGGTTGTTTGGACTGAAATGAGAGCTAACGAAATCTCAAAAAATGAATGGACAACTATTTTTGAGAAAATGAAGAAGGTGAAAGATTTAAAGAATCCATATATCTCTGAAGTCTATGATTGCTGGGGAAATATTGATGCCAAAGGCGACAAGTATGTTTCAGCATTTGTGCCATCCATTTTCCTAAAAAGAGAATTTTAGAATTGTTACTTTTATCACTGAAAATCTTGTACGTGGAAGTTTACATGATAAGATTAAACTTTTTAAAAATATGCATATCAAAGATTCGATATCTTGGTGTCGACAAATCTTAAATGGTCTTGATTATTTACATTCTCAAGATCCTCCAATTGTTCATGGAAGTCTTAATTGCAGCAATATCTATGTTGCTTCAAAAGCAGGAGGTATAAAAATGGATGTTTTGGGACTTGTAAAAGCTGGCTTTAATCAAAATGAATTTTTGGCTAAAGAAGATTTTGGTGAGCAAGTTGATGAAAAAACTGATATATATGCTTTTGGAATGTGTTTACTTGAATTTGTAACTGGAGAACTTCCATATGCAGAATGTCAACATTCATCGAATAGCATTTGTGGAAAAGTTTGTCGAGTAAGTAATTTTTAAGAAGATTGTAGAAGTAAAATTTTAAGCAAGAGCAAGGCCGTAGGGAGTAAAAAATTTCGGGGTGGGCACTTTCATTTCAGGGGGAGCACGCCTTTGATCTTTTGCCGCCTTAACACGGCGGCGGCAAAAGATCAAAGGGGTTTCCCCAGTTTCGGGGGGCACGTGCCCCAAATGCCCCCCTCTCTACGGCCTTGAAGAGTGCTGTAGAACCTTAAATAATCCAAGAATTTACAGGGAGAAAAACCTCATTGCTTTTATCGGATTCCAGCTAAATATTCAGAAACTACACATATCATTCGTCAATGTATTAGTCTTAAAAAAGATGAACGTCCAACTGCAAAGGAACTTCTTGAAATGGAATTTTTCTCTATTGATGATACAAAGCCGATAATTGTAAATCAAAAGCAAAGTCCAACAAAAGAATCTGATGCTCCATTTGAATTAAAAGATACTGTACAGGAATCACCAACTTTAACAACATTAAAATCCTGGACTGATTCTATCAAAGAAGCTTTACAACGACGACCTGATATTGCTTATCCTTCTACACATGGATTCAATTCTGCTACAATTCCATCTACTGCATATTCGGCAGCAACATATCAACCTACATTTACTCCAAGTAATGGATTTGGCAACATGTAAGATTACAGTAATCCTTTTTACTCAATATTTTATTAACAACTTCAGTAATTGTAGAAATTCCAAAGCAGATAGCGCCATTCCAAAGACTGATTTAAAAAAATCAGATATTCAAAAAAATCCATTTTTTGCACCTCCTAGAATGTTTTATTCCCCTGAATCTCCATTTCCATCACGAGTTTGTTCAACATGCAAAATTTGTACCCCATTTTACGTAAAAAATTCAAATGGCGAAAATATTTGCACGTGAGTTTTCTTAAAGTTATTACTTTTTGAAATTAAAATTATAGTAATTGTATGCCATATAAAACCAATTATAGTAATTGTATGGCAAATGCTCAACAAAAGATTTTTCGACAACAAAGTAGTGGAGTTGGTGATGGCATGACTAAATGTGCAAGATGTAAATCATCAAATTCATTCATGTGGGTTCAGAGCATTAAGGGAGATATTGTTTGCATGTAAGATTACTTTAAATTGTTTAAATTTATTATGGATATATATATTTGTAGGAAATGCAATGTTGCAATTTTTGCTGAATATAATCCACTTTTGCCAAATTTTGTTTTACCTGATTTCCCAACAACTGCAGGACGGCAAAAAATTAAAGATGAACAAACTGCAGCATTAAACAATTCAAATGCTGAAGAATCTGACTCTTTAAATTCTAACAAAATTATCCAACCTGCCCCTGTTGCACCTGTAACCCAGAAGAAAGAACCTGTAATGAATGCGTGCGTTGCCAGGACAACCGTTTACAGCACCAGCATCGCAACCCATTTCAGCGGGTATAAATATCAGTGTTGACACAGCTATACTTGTCAGTCTCAACCATTCTCAACCAGCAGTCAAGTCAGTGGCATAGTTTCTCTCTTTATCTTCATCTCTTTGTCTTGTCTCTCATATATGCCATTGTATAATTAATAATAAAGATTGACCCTAACTTACCCATGAAGTACACCGAACCAGCCGCTACACTCTAGATACTACATGGAGGTCTTACCCTGCTTCATGGTGTTATCAGTAAGTTAGTTTTGACTGCATTTTTTAGGGTCTTTGAAGTTTTTTAAGAATAGTTTTTATCCATCTTAATTTTTATTCTTTTAAGATTTAAAAATTGCTTTTAACACACTTTTTAAAACAAAAGTCTTTCTTATTTTTGTTGCTCTCAATCTTTTCACATTAAAAAAGTTTAAAATTTTAAAATTATCATAAAAGTGCGTTGCCTTGGCGACGGAAAAAAAAATTAAATTGAATTCATAAAGTACAAATATACAAAGTTCTTTGCTATTTTTGGGTTAATTTCCTATTAATCAAAAACGGATTAAGAAAAAGGATAAATATTTTTTGCAGAATAAAAAAAGTGTACTCGAGCAAAGTGAAATCATTTGTAGCTTTAAAAAAAATAAAAATAACTTAATTAAACTTTTAAAAAAGAAAACCCTTAAATTATTTCTTTCTTTCAAAGAAAGTAAATAAAATTCATTTGTATTTAATTGATTCTCACATTTCAAAGTTTTCTTCATTTAAATTCTAACGAAAATCCCACTCAATAAAAGATTCTTTTTGTCCTTATGGTCCACAACTTAATCTTTGTTGTCAATCATAACAATTTAAAGTCTCTGTCTTAAATTCTTTTATCTTGAAAAATTAATTGGTTTAAACTTGAATTAAGTTATTAAATAATATAAAGAGTAATTTACTGAGTTATTTATTTATTTTTACATGGCAGAAGTCCATTGAATTTTATTATGACCAGAGAGTCAATTTTTTATTAAACTCAGAAAGAAAATAATTTGTATTAAAAAATTATTAATAAACCAAAAAAGATATTCGTGATCGGGCGTGTTCGCGATAATTTACAAATTTAGATGAAAGCATTTAAATTAATCAAAAAGTGGAAAACACATGATCATACAAAGGATGATGATCCGAAAGAAGAAAACACATGCAAATCAACAACTTTTCATACAAAATCATTCAATCATGCAGCAACTCAAACAGATATAAATGGATTAATGACAACCCAACTCCAGAATAATTTTAATGGACCAACAAATTTTCAACAATTTAACTTAAATCATCATGCAACAACTGTGAGAAAAACAATAAACAAACTTCACACAAACAAAAATGGCTTCAACGAACAACAAAGAGAACAATTAATGATCAACAACTTCATCGATGGTCTTCCGGCAGAACTCAAATTCAACTTGAAAAGTAAAATGAACGACATCAACAACCTCAAACAACTTCTACAGATAACAACAACTGAACTTCAAAAACTTAAAACAAATCAAAGCAGTCAACAACAACAACCTCATGCAGCAATGTAATTCAACAATCATCGATGTGGGCATCGATAAATCAGGGCGGTCGACATTTACATGTGCAACAACAATGATCAACTTCATCAACAAATGTTCCACGTCATGACATCCATCAACAACATTCAACAAATCACAAGCAGCAACCCATAAAAGTAATTTAAAATCAATTTGTTGTATTAATTTGAATTGTGTTATTATTGTTTAATTGTTTTGATGTATGTAATGTTTGTACCTCTTATTTTACTTTGTTTCTGTCTCTCTTGAGCTATGCCATTGTAGTGACTGCGTCACTCAACTACATCATTACACTATACCATGTTCTTCAATCAATGACTTAGACATGATCGTGCACCTCAATTTCAATCAATCATAATCCAACAATGAAACGTGGTCGTTTCATATCCGAGGTGGCCAATGTAGTGAATGCGTGCGTTGCCAGGACAACCGTTTACAGCATCAGCATCGCAACCCATTCCAGCGGGTATAAATATCAGTGTTGACACAGCTATACTTGTCAGTCTCAACCATTCTCAACCAGCAGTCAAGTCAGTGGCATAGTTTCTCTCTTTATCTTCATCTCTTTGTCTTGTCTCTCATATATGCCATTGTATAATTAATAATAAAGATTGACCCTAACTTACCCATGAAGTACACCGAACCAGCCGCTACACTCTAGATACTACAAACCTAAACTTGCTACATCTGAAACTAAAATTCAAATTGTTCATGAAAAGAAAGCAGAAACTTCTGCCCCAAATTCTTCTTCTACTTTGAATGATGCATTTACAACAAAGAAATATTC
The DNA here is from genome assembly GCA_024447195.1 of Panagrolaimus sp. LJ2414. NCBI lineage: Eukaryota > Metazoa > Nematoda > Chromadorea > Rhabditida > Panagrolaimidae > Panagrolaimus > Panagrolaimus sp. LJ2414. Next base: position 5,145,927 of record JAMRXY010000023.1, read on the forward strand.
TGATGTTGTTTTTCTAACAAATGATTCAAAGAAAGTTTTTGCACATCGATGTATTCTTTTTAGTCATTCTGAAATCTTTACGGCATTATTCGATCAAAAACCTGATATTCCAAGTGAAATTGAAGTTGATTTTTCACAAGATGTTGTTATTCGAGCTCTTCAATTCTGTTACGGTAATCCAGGTGGAATCAAAGATTTTGAAAGAGATCTCATCAAATTTGCAGAAGCTTATGAAATTAAAGGTTTAAAAGTGAGTTGAAGTTTTTAATATCTAACAAGGTCGTATTTATTTATGCAAATTTTTTCAGGAAGCTTGTATCAAATCTTTTGAAGATCAGTCCCTCACGATTGATAATGTTTGTGATTTTATTCGGATTGCATTTGAATTCGATATTGCTTCAATGAAAACTAACTGCTTGGAATTTATTAAAACTAACAAGAAAGAAATTGGAGAAGAAAAACTCTCGAAATTACCAGCTGAAATTCTTGTTGCTGCATTTTTATCTGCTTGATTATTTATTCGATTTTTGTGAATGTTATTTTGTATTTATTATATATTTAATTATACAGGGTTGTGCATTTTCTTTTCCCTGGAATCCGGGCCGGGAAATTCCAGGGAAATTTCCCGACATTTTTCAATTTCCTGGGAAATAAACAACCCTAATTTTATGTTTTATTTGTATTTTGTTATGGTAAAAAATAAACTGTCAAAAATGGAAGGTTTTTTGCCAAAAGCCAAACAACTTCTTTTGCTTTAGTAGGACTCTCGGATGTAGGTTCTTTGTTTTTAAAAGAGCAGCAATTTTTGAAAAATTGGTGTTTACAATGAAAAAATTAAAACTTCAAAAAACAAGTAATATTCAATTTTTCATGTTTGAAAATTTTGTTTTTCACTTGTTAATGAACAAAAATGAAAGGTAACAATAAAAAAAAAAGTTAAACAAACAAATGAAATTTAATATTAAATCATTAAACGCCACTCGAGGCATCACAATTTGTAACTCCAAAAAAATGAAGAATTGAATTGTTCAAATTTTTTTCATTTTTTTATTACTCTTTTTATAATTTCAGAAATGTCAGATAAAAGCCTCCATGGCTCTACAGAAATCAAAAAACCGGTATATTTTTTAAAAAAATGTGTAAATCCTTTTTAATATTACTGTATTTTTTAGTTGAAATGGGATACGGTAGCTTGGTTATATTTTGTTTCACCGTATGCTTTCTTCCTCATCTTTTCGTATGCGATTACAGAATGGGATTATTTTAAATGTGGTGCCATGAATTGGAAGACATACATTTATCCATGCATTGATAATGGAACTTTATTGCCAACTGATACTGTCAAAGATATGATTGAAGATACAGAAAATTTGCATGAAGTAGGTTGGCATTATAGTCATCAGTTTTTGGGAGTAAACCTATTAAACAAATAATAAATTTTCTAACGTTGGATAAATTATTAATTGAATAATTTATAATCCAAAAGCCGCCCAAATTTAGTTTTTATTAATGAAAAAACAATGCCATTATTAATTCCACAAATGAAGAATTATTTGAAGGAATTAATAAACGACAAAGTTGCTTACAATTTTTGTTTGAATTTTTTTTAAAATATTCAAAGTACAGGGTGTTCAAACATAATTGCCGGTTTTGTTTTTTGAATAACAATTTTTAAAGTTCATTTTTTAAAAAACGGATTGCACAGTAAATTTCTAAAAACTCTAAGAATTTTTTCGGCATAAAAATTTTTTCGATTCCAGACATGCAAATTTTTAAAGGAGGATAGTAACAGAACAAATTTGTTTTTGTTTGTTTTGGTTACTATCATTGCTTTTATTGGAGCTGTTTTTTTAAAAGCGAGAGTAAAAAATTAAATTTTTTTTGCAATGTTTTTGTTACTCTCACTCATCAAAAAAGCAGCTCCAATGAATCTCAGTGATAGTAATGCAAAACTTTTTAATTTGTAATTTTAATTTTACTATCATCATTTTTATTGGAGGATATGCAAATTTTCGAATATCGAAAAAAAATTTATTTCAAAAAAATTCTTATAAGACTTTGAACATAACTGTGCAACCCGTTTGTGAAAAAATCAACTGTGAGAAAAGTTATTTAAAAAACAAAACCGGCAATTATGTTTGAACACCCTGTAAAGAAGCAGCTTAGCTGCAGCTAATATGAAAAATCTGTGCCAAAAATGCTTTTTTGATGTTGCTTTTTAGATGTTGTTGGGGGTCTTTAACAAATTCTTCAAAGGCTATTAACAACGTTTTTAAGAAAATGAGGAAACGAGGGCGATGATGTTTTCAAAAAATGAAGCAATTGTTGCAGAAAGCTGAGACTTCTTTGAAAAACTTTTTGTTTGTTAAAAAATTGCATGGGAGAAAAAGAAAAATAGTATAAAATTGGAAGAGAAGAATAGCTGAATTTAAGGGACATTTATGTCACTTTTGTCACTTTAGTAATGAAAAAAATATTTTGTGCTGCAGGTGATTTTAGTATTCCGGGATACAGTAAATTTGAATGTTTTGGGTTACGGTAGATTTTAGTATTTTTGTATATTGTAGATTTAAATGTTTTGGTTTACGGTAAATTTGAATGTTTTGGGTTACAGTAGATTTAAGTAATTTTTTTGTTATTGTTAATTTATAATAGAAAAACTAAACTTTATTTATTAGTATTTGTTAGTTTTCCAATTAATGAAATCAAGAATTAATTTTTGCAAAATAATTGAAATTTGTTCAAAAACAATCTAAAATTTCTGAAAGTTTACTGTACCATTTTTTTCAGAAGCTCATCCACCTTAATGCTATCAAACAATACCATCTACCAGAAGAATATAATCCATACTTCCGATCTCTCATCAACAATACCATTATTCAAATTACTAAAAATGAATTCCATATTGACAAACAACTAAAAATTATTCAAGCTTGCGTTTTCTCAAATGTCAAGAATAATTCTTGCCTAATTTATGCAACTTGCATGGGCTTCTTTTTTTCGTATTTTACTGCAACAATTTTAGTTGAAATTTTTGTGCATTATTATTACAAATGGAAATCCCTTCGAGATTCAACAGCTTTTAGGGTTGATGTTGAAGGAGTAAAATATTTAACAAGAATTTTTACAATTCCTTGTAATTTTTTGCTTTTTGTTGTTGCATTTTTTGAAGCTTATATGTTTCCATATTTCTCACATTATCCATATTATTCATTAACAAAAGATGATTTTTTAGATAAATGTTAGATATATAATTGAAGCAAATTCTCGGTCAGGATACTGTAGTTAAAATTCTAAACAATTGTTACATTTTAGATTAATTCTATTAATTTTTGTTTGAATAAGCTGTAATTTTTGTATCATAAAAAATATTACTGTTTTCCATTACAAATAACTTTTCTTATCACTTAAACTCAAAACTCTGTAAACGAATAAACATTATCATTAACTGATCAGAAACATCAAAAAGTCAACATTAAAATAATGAAAGCAATATTCAATCGATAATTACACGATAAAAAAACATCAAAGAGAATCCTAAATTTCAACAATTATTTATTACGGAAAATAAACAAAAAATCATCACACAAAAACATGCATTAACAAACAGTTATTGATAGAGAAAATATAAACAAACCTTTAACAATACAAATCATTATAACTCAAAAAGGTGCAAGAAATATTCAACATTTGACAAGCTTCAGTCATTTGATGTTCATACCGTTCTTTTTCTTCATCATCCAACGCAGCAAAAGTATAAAACGCAACTTGTTTTGGTTTTTCGCCAGTTTCTTCTTTGATAGCTTTGAGATGTTGCTTCAATAGCATTGCCATTAAAAAAGCAGGAGTTGCAAGTTTCCTTGTTTCATCAAATGTATCGAATTCCAACAAAATTGGATTTTCATCATCTTTCGTAACTTCAAATTGATGTTCGTTAAACTTCTTCTTATGCTCTGGTGCAGCAATCAACAACGAAAAAATATCTACATCAAATAAAGTAATCATTAGGATATACAGTAATAGAAAATAATTCAAGAGAAAGCTCACTTACCAAAAACAACAAAATTTGGCTTTTCCCGTGCTGCTTTTAGTGCATCTTGACAAAATTTCGGTTTATCTTCATCAAAACTGATAAAAAGATCATTACCCAAAGAACCTTAAAAAATAAATAGTAAACTTAAAAAAGTGTTGAAACAAAAATTATTACCATTCCAACCTTGAAGAAATTCATAGCTATCACCTTTTCGAACACAAATAAAAGATAAATTGTCAACAAAAGTAATCACAGGAACTGCAGATTTCATCTTCATAGAAAGGGTTTGACAAAAATGTGGAATATGTGGTAGCATGGTTCCTTTAATTTGATAATCAATAAATCCTTCTTCATTAACAGAAAGCGAAATTTCATGTTGATGTGCATTTTGTTCAGGTAACCATGTTTCAAGAATTGTTGGATTTTCATCACTTTTGTTTTTCATGGATACCTAAAAATTATCGTTTTAGAGGGGTTTAACAAGGACAAGAAACGACGGGATAAAATTTAGGTAATTTCAGGTCAGATCATCAGGGCCACCTAAAGAAAAATGATAACACAATTCGTATCCTAAACTTTTTCGAGGTTGTGTTTCAGATTCTCTCTCATTCTTACCCCTCACATACACTCTTTCTTAGATTTTAGTAAAATAGAAAACTTACATTACAATATCTAACAATCTTTCTAACACTTTCAGTTTTATTGATTGGTAAAGGAGTATGAGAAGGGACCGCAATGTAAGGCAGCGTTGTAGATCCAGCTTTCACAGATAGTAGAATCAATGAAGAAACGTCAGGTCGAACATGAAACTTTGTATATCTTCTATTCATAAACCATTTATATTGTTCAACAGCAAACTTGGGCTTAACAAAGTTACCATTTTTTACAAAGGCATAAAGTTTCCATAGATGAAGGATTCGTTTCAATCGTCGCATATAATCAGCACGAGCATTGAGAAAGATTGCTGCTGGTTCACAAATTTCAGAGACTTTTGATCGAATATTTTCATCAGTTACTGCATTACTAATATCAATATCTTTAGTAGACAAATAAAGATATCCATCTTCAGTATATCGATAAGCTAAAACATTTGCTTCGTCATCAAAGGTAGTAATAAAAAGTACATTATCATTGATCTTTAAAGTATAATCAGCATCAATGAGGAAAGAAGAAAGATACCATCGCATTTTGATAAAGAAATGATTTGGAATATTGGAGGAGTCAAGCATTGTCTTGAGATCTTTCCAAAATTCATAGCTACTTGAATAATTATCAGGTTTGAATAAGTTAGATGGAACGACAAAAACAGCTTTAAATTCTCGATGAAATGCAGGTAACATTGCTTTGAGGTAATCCTTTGCTTCATTCTTTTCCACAAAATTACGATAAACAATTTCTTCAATATCCGGATCAATACAAAAAACTTGTACTTCATTTCGTTCTCCATAAATAACACCCAAATATTTTTGATTATCAACAGCTGTTGCAACAGTGTCTGCTGCTGCTGCGGGAATATCAGATGATTCAGGTTTTTTATTCGTAAAACTTAAAGCTGAAAAAAGCCACATGTTGATATTCAGCGATTTACAAAATTCGTCGAAGACACAAAAAATAATGAACGGATTATTTTTGTAATGTTGTCATTTTGAGTCATTTCGCCAAAATATTAAAATTCAAAACTGTTGCAACTTTTTTAAAAATTTTTTGAAGAAAATTAAAAAACTTCGTATTATAAATTCTTTTAGAATTTAAAAAAAACAGATTTCTGTTAAATAGATTTATTTAGAAATATATATCTTCGATAAAATAAATAAAACTAATGTTGTTTATCTAAACAAAAATGAATAGTTGCAGTAATATTTTTTAATCCTTGACGAAGTTCTTCATGATCTTTAGGCCATCCATATCCAATTCGCATGAAACTTTTTTCCATTTCAAACCAATGTCCTGGACCAACAAAAGTTTTAAAAGTGCCATTTAGGACTTGATAGAATTCATCAAAATCAATTTTGGCCTTGATTCGAGGAAAACAAACAACACCCCCTTGGGGTTCTGTCCATTCTAGGAGATCTGAGGATTCTTTCATCCATGCTTTAACAATGTCAAGACGAGCTTGAATTTCTTCAAGAATTTTTGGAAGTTTTTGGACTCGAGTTTCCATGAATCGATATGCAATTTCTTCATCAACAATTGAACCACAGATAATCATTTGTTCTTTTGCAGCTAAGAATTTTTTCATTAATTCTTGATCTTGGCAAATTAACCATCCAACTCGTATTCCTGGGAGTCCAAATGTCTTGGATAGGGATGAAACGGATATGACATGTGAAGCTAAAGAAGCAGCAACTGGAAGCTTATCCCCAAATGTCATATCCCGATATGTTTCATCAACGAGAAGTTTAACATTTTCGTTTTTTGTCATTTCAATTATTGAATCAAGATCCCCTCGAGGGATTACAGTACCAGTTGGATTATGTGGTACTGTAATAGAGAGTAGCTTCGTGGAAGGAGTTAATTTTTGGTCAATTTCGGTGAGGGATAAATGAAATTTTTGTTCCATTTTTAGGTGTAAGAAATCAATTTTAGCTCCAATTGCTCGAGGCGTTTCAATATTTGTTGCATAATTTGGTTGTTCAACAATTAAGTGATCACCTTTTCCTAAAAATAGACAAAAAGTATTTATTAGAAATTTCCCTTTAAAGGGGCGACCCTCTCACATGAAATATTTTTCCCTTTCATTGACTGAAAGTCCCAACGCGAAAATTTTAAAAACTCTGAAACAAAAAATGCTTATAATATTTTTTTTCAAACGATTTTTGGAATCAGAAAAAATAGTCACGGAAGAGAATGCCATCAGAATTGCTTTGTTTCAGAGTTTTTTAAGTTTTCGTGTTGGGACATCCAATCGTTGTTGAGAAAAAATATTTCTATGAGGTGAGTCTCCCCCTTTAAATATAAGTACTCACCCAAAAGAGTCGTAGAAATAATGAATAATGCCATGGCAGCCCCTGTTGTAATTAAAACATCATGAACTTCAACGCCAGCTTCAGCAGCAATTAATTCTCGCAATTTTTTATGTCCAACATGATCTCCATATGCAACAATTAGCTCTTCCAAATTTAAATTCAAATCTCCAAGTTTCATATCTGTGACGGAACTTTCGGTCAAATTGAATTCAATATTGTCATAGCCCATCTGCTCCGGGGATTCAATCTCAATCGGCATCCGAGCATAATTCATGATTTGTTAAAGATCAAATTTAACTATGATGAAACTGAAAAAATGAAATTGAAAACTAAAATTGTTGACTAAGTGTAAAAGTACAAAACGCGGTAAAGATAAAACCAAACAAAATTTAAATAAAAACAAAAGCTACACTGAAAAAAATCGGTGACGAATTCGACACTGATACCATCACCGCGGTGAGAAAAATTCCCTCACCAGTGTCGAATTCAACACTGTTGCGTCACCATCAGTGACGAATTCGTAACCGATAAGTCCCCGGTGAGAGTTTTTTTGTCACCGGTTTTTTTCAGTGTATGTCTAAAAATTCTAAATACATTCTTAAAAGATCAATTTTTTTTTTCTTCAACTATTTTGGTCGCTTCAATGCAAAACGGTAATCTTTTTTCAAGCACTTTTTTCTATAATGCAGAGGTGAGGTTGTTTCATTTACAACCTAATGAGCACTTTTAATTGATTTATATTTCTTATCAAAAAGTCTACAATCAAGTAAACTACACAGACACATTAAATGATCTTCAGTTTGATTAGATCATCTTCAGCTTATCTTATAAAAGTAAATTAATCTTAAGCAATTAGAACATTTTAACTTTAGATTTGTAATTTTTAACCATAAGTTTTCTCAAAATAATAAATTTTTTAAGCAAAACACTACAACGCAATTTTTTAAAAGGGACATTCTAAAAAAGATGATTAAACAAACAAACACAAAAAGTGGCCATTTTGGAGGAAAAAAAGAGACAAAAAGAAAAGTGTGCAGGACATTTTTTTGACCTTTTTTGAATCGATCAAAGGTAAAAAAAGAAGAAAAGTAGAAAAAGCAATTAAAAGTGAAATAGTTAATGATGGTATATTTTTAACTATAAATAAATGTACTTTGTTTAATAACAAATTATTTTAGACTAACTTTCTTTTTTATTACCTTAAAATTTAAATGCTAAAAATCCGCTTGTGTTTGTAATTCCAGAAATTTAACAATTTACTGTAAATTTTGGCATTGCAAAATAATCATACAAAGAAAAGAAAGCATTAAAAAAAATTGGTGCGACAATAGTAAAAACAAAAATGCCAAATTCTCTACGAATAAGTTTTCTTTCATGATAACAAAGAATTCCACATAACAGAAGCAGCACTGCAGCAATCCGAAATAACCAAATCGAAATTGTCAAAGCTTTTTCTTTAATTTCTTCGAGGTTATTTTGAATATTAATTTTTGCACACTTTTGCCAAATACAATCTTGTTGTTTTGTTCTTATTTTCATTGATGGAAGAATATCTGTATTATTACAAGGCCAATAATATTGGTTTGGTACAACTTCTGTAAAAATTCTTATCACACCAATTCCACAAATAAATACAACAAAACTAAAGAATACACACCAAGTTGTTTTTTCCTAAAAGTTTTTAACAAAAATTAGCATAGATTTCTAAAAATGAACGTACCTCTTTTGTACATTCTTGCCGTGAATTTGATCCTTGAATAACAAAATGAATACCTGGCACTACAGGCATTTTACCGAAAAATACCGATTAATTTTTTTAGATTTTTATAATGTTGTTTTTTTAAAGAAAAAAAAATGACGTTGGCGGAAAAAATGTTTTCTTGGGTTAATGCCAAAAAGCTTCCTTCTTCTTTTTTTGCTTTAGCTTTTGCAACTGCAGGAGTTTTGCCTGCCTGCCAGCTTTCACTTCCTAGCAGTAGAAAATAATTTTAACTATAAATAAATGTGCTTTGTTTTAAAACATATTATTTTGGAAAAACTTTGCTTTTTTATTACCTAAAAATTTATATACTAAAAATTCACATGTGATTGAAATTCCAGAAATTTAACAATTTACTGTAAAGTTTGACATTGCAAAATAATCATACAATGAAATAAATGCATTAACAAAAATTGGAGCAACAAAAATAAAAACAAAAATTCCAAACTCTTTACAAAAAAGTTTTCTTTCATGATAACAAAGTATCCCAAATAGCAGAAGCAGCACTGCAGCAATCCGAAATAGCCATGTCGAAATTGTTGAAGCTTTATCTTTAATTTCTTCAAGGTTAATTTGAATATTAATTTTGGCGCATTTTTGTCGAAAACAATCTTGTTGCTTTATTCTTTTTTCAATTTCTCTCTTTTTTGTTTTTACATTTTTGAGTTCGGCTGAATACTTATATCTTTCTTTTTGTTCATATTCATGAATTATCTAAAAAATCGATATTGCTTTAAAATTGTTGCAAGGATGTCACCAGCATTATATATCAGAGGGGCAAAAACCATTTCAAAAGTGCCACCTTTGATCTTTTGCCGATGGCGGTAAAAGATCAAAGGAGTCTTATGATTTCAAAGAGGGTATTTGCTCCTGTTGTTATCCCTGAATACACGGAGTAAAAAAACATACTCTATTGTAAGCTCGATTCTCTTCTTCCAAAATTTTTATTTCAATTGATGGAAGAATATCTGTATTGTTACAAGGCCAATAATATTGGCTTGGTACAACTTCTGTATAAAATCTTATTACACCAATTCCAAAAACAAATACAATAAAAATAATTAAACCACTGCAAAATAATTTTTCCTAGAACAATTTTTAAAAATTTGCATAAATCCTAAAACATACATACCCCTTTTGTACATTCTTTCCGTGGATCTGTTTCTTGATTACTGTCAACTGGCACTAAAGGCATTGTTTATTACAGAAAATTTTTGATTACTTTTTTAAATTTTTTTTTAAGGAACAAATAAAAATGACGTTGATGAAAAAATATTTTTTCTTGGGTTTATGCCAAAAAGCTTCCTTCTTCTTTTTCTTGCTTTAGCTTTTGCAACAGCTGTTGTGTCTGCCTACTTTCACTTCCCTGCAGTAGAAAAGGGTCTCTTCTTTTTCAAAGACCACACACATAAAAACAAGAAGAAGCATCGGTCAAAAAAAAAGAATAGTGGTAAAAAATGATTGAGTGACGCACATCTTCTAGCTTTGCGACAGCTAAAAATAGAAGAAAACATACTCGCCATTTTTTCAACGGCAAAAATGAAATGACGCTTTCAAAAAGTGATAAAAAGTAAAATAAATTACTTTTTTAACAGTTTTATAGGTATCAAAAATGGGTTTAACGATCGTAGAAATTAAACACTATAATTATTTTTAAAAAATAATTAAATAACTAACAACATATTGGTTGTTGTTGTTACTTTATAGAAAAAAATTGCGGCAGTCAACTGTCATAAAAGGAATTTGGATTATTGCAAACAAATCCTTTTTTTAAGTTTTTTTTTTCTTTTTGATTTTTTTCTGTACAAAAATGTTAACAAAAGTTCATTATTTTAATAAAAACTATAATTTAAAAAATGTATATTTTCTTTTGCTGGAAATAGTAGACATTATAAGTTTTTATTTTTAATCAAATTGTATTTAGTGTTATGACATTGGTGTAAGCATGGCAACTGGCCGACTTTTTAGAAGCCCGGCCCTGCCCGTTTTCTTTTTTTCAAATTTTTTCACGTGGTCCCCTGTGCGGAATTTTTCAAAAATCAAAGCCCGGCCCGTCGAAACTCAGGCCCGGCCCGCCCCGAAGCCCGCGAGCCGGGCACCGGGCTTTTCCGGGTAAGACCCAGCCCGGTGCCATGCTTACATTGGTGCAGGTTTTTTACATATTACTTCGTAATAATCTCTGGAACAGTCATCATCAACAATTTGTTCATAACCTAAATAAACACAGCTTGAAACATTTCTTTTGGGATAACCAGATGCCCATGGAAGATAATCAACTGAACTGTCATCTGACCATTTCCAGGAAACTTCATTATCATTCGAATATAATCCTGTCCATAATAAATAATTTGTTTGTTCCGTCAAATCTAAAAATTAATGTTTAAAATAATGTTTAGACGAACTCAAACGAACATGACAAAAATTTCGTTTCTTCATAACTGTGTAATGCAACTAAATGAGCATTCTGTTGTTCACAAAATTTTTCAGCTTCTGTCCAATTAGTATATACTGCCCCGATTGTGTTTTTTCCATAACAAGACTGAGTTGGTTCAAAATAGTGCCATCCATGTGAACAGTTTAGATAATCAGGATATGAAACGGTTGTAGGTGTAAACACTGGTGATACTTTGCAAACAAATGGTTTTGCCTTAAAGCAATCTTCAGCTTTCCATAAACCATTTGCTAGTGTTACAGCAGCACAATTCATTGACAAATTTTTGGGTTCAGATGGAGCCCAATCACTAAAATTGTAAATTGATTGATCAATCCATGACCAATTTCCAGGAGTCATCAAAGTGTTAAGACCAATCCAAAAGTCTGTACTTCCAAAGTGTAAAGCACCTTGAGCTGAAACAAAAACTCATTTTTTCTAAATAAAGCAATCTAAAATTTGAAATACCTGCCAGCAGTGCATTTACAAATCCATTATGTACGGATGCCAAGTGCCCGTTTATATGATTACAAGCAAATTCTGCGTTTGTAAACGAAGTTATGTTTGACTGAAATGAATAACAAGATTTTTGCCATTCTATTGTACCTTCAGGGCATGATGCATAATTCAGAACAAAAAATGAAAGGAAAAGAACCCAAAAACCAATCATGAGGAAAAACTGAATGTGTGTATGAGTAAATTATGATAAGATTGTTTGTGGGAGTAGAAAGGATATTTTTATCAGTTAATGCAGTTATCTAATTAAAATTTGATGCACCATTTATGACTTTTAGAATGAGAGAACTAGTTTATTGTTACAAAGATAAGAAACAAATTGTCAATAGTATGAAAACGTTAGCGCATATTTGGCTTATATGTGTTACAAAAATGAAGGAGCCGGTTTTTGACATACAGTGCCCCAATTCTCTGAACAATATTTATCAACAATTTGCTCACTAACTATATAAACACAGCTTGAAGCATTTCTATTGGGATAACCAGATCCCCATGGAAGGTAATCAACTGAACTGCCATCTGACCATTTCCATGAAACTTCATCATCATTTGAATATAATCCTGTCCAAAACACACGTCCAGCATAATCATAAAACGCTAAAGCAAATTATTTTTAAAATAAATTGAAGTAATAAATATACATGAAAGGAATTTTGTTTCTTCAAAGCTATGTAGAGAAGGCAAATGAGCTCCAAGTGATTTACAATATTGTTCTGCCGCCGTCCAACTGTTACTCATGTATCCGATATGATCTTTTCCATAACAAGAATCTGTTGGCTTAAAATAAATCCATCCATGTGAACAATTTAAATACGCAGGACTTGGGGTTGTTGAAACTTGTGGCACTTCACATACAAACGGCTTTGTCTTATAACAATCATCAGATTTCCATAATCCATTTTGAATTATCATAGCTGAACATGTTTGATTTTGCGCATCTGAAGGGTCCCAAGCTTTAAAATTCAAATCAGTGTTATCAGTCCATGACCAATTTCCTGGTGTTGACAAAGTGGTAAGGCCAATCCAAAAATCAACAACAGTGCTTTCATGAAAAATATTTAAAGCTTGACCTTCAAAACTTTTAATTAATTGATGATTAGAGAATTTATGATGGCACAAACCTGCCAAAAGTGCATTTGTAAAGCCATCATGGATGGAAACCAAATTGCCATTTATTTGATAACATGCTAATTCAGCATTCGGAAATGCTGTCAAATTTGATTGAAATGAGTAACATGAATTTTGCCATCCAATACTTCCCTCAGGGCATTCTGCATTTGTAAAAGCAAAAATCAAAGGAAAAATTAAGATTTTAACAATCATTGTTGAATTGATGCTTTAATGCATTTGATGAACTATATTTAAGTGATAACAGTTTTTCATCAAAAAGAAAAATGACTAAAAAAGCTCTTATCAATCTATAAAAAATTATTCGTTGCCCTATTTTATGTTTTTTGTTTCAATAAAAATGAGGGACAAAAATTTTAGAGAAAGCGCTTGTAAATTTATTTATTGTTTCAGTTCACCAAGAAAGATTATATAACAATGTTTTTGAACAAGATCGATATATCACAATGACTAAAAACCTCTTTGAGAAATTGTGAAATTGTTGCTTTTTATGGCAATGATCATTATGTTTTTCATAAACATAATGATCATTCAAGCAATCCATCATTTAATTGTTTATCCAATATCCACGTCCCTTCAGTTATATTAATAGGATATGTTCACGAAGGATATGAGATTTGAATATTGTCTTTTCAGTTTTAGTAATTTATCGTTGTTCAATTGTTTTTTTATCACAAAAAGGGCATACTGTGTGTTTCAAGCACAATGCAGAATCATTATTTTTAAACTTTTGTTTATTGTTAACAAAAAAGACTACAAATATGCCTCAAAAATGATAATAAAAAGAAACTTCTAAATATAAAATCCATGTTTTTTATATAAAAAATAATAATTCAAAGATTATTGAGTTTGACATTAAATGACATTACCAGGTTCAGCAATTCCGTGGATTTATAGGTTTTCTGACATGCGGAATCCGAACCTGGAATGTATAGGTTTCTATCTTTACTCTTAATCACAATATCTGCATATTCAAGGGTTGCTCTATATTTAAGAGGAGGACTGTATGTTTATTTTTTTTAGGATGTTGGGTTAGGTGATTCTTACAAAAAAAAACTGTGGACGCCTTTTTTAAACAAAATTGAAGACAAACTACTAATAATTCTGCACGCACTAGGGTTGTTCATTTCCCGGAAAATCGAAAAAAGCAGGAAATTTCCCGGAGCTACAGTATTCCAAGCTACAGTAATATTTTACCAAAAATAACCTTATAACCTATAAAAGGACTGTAAAATACTCAAATTAATCATTTTTGACTATTTACAGTGTTTTTATTGCATATTTATCCCGTTTTTAAATGTTTAATGTAAAAACATAAAATATTGCTGTAGATTTCCCGGGAAATCAGAACCATTTCCCGGGAGAGGGAAATGAACAACCCTAGTACGCACCTAATAAAAACTTACAAAGTAATAATTAAATTCTGCTTTAACCACAGCTTCCAAGAAAATGTAAATCGTCGCGCATTTAAAACTTGCACAAATAAACTACTTTTACTTTTACATATATACTTATGGGGGCAATTGCACTTAATTAATAGATACCAAAAGCGAAAAAACAACATTTTAACAACCACATTACTGCTAAAAAAATAATGTTAAATTTTGAAAAAAGTGTTTTAACTTTTTGAAAATATTTTGTGCTCACAAATTTAGATTTAGAAAAGTGGTGGTAAAATTTAAAGAAAGTTGAAATGAATGTATCATTTACTTGTCAAGTTTATAATAAATCTTTCCCGGAGGTCGATGAAATTGGATGCAGCATATTAAGAACTGCAGCATTTTTGTTTTATTACGACTTTGGATATATTTGTATGGCGCCAATAGGCTTAATAATTGTAATATCAATTTTTGGTCGCCTTAAAGGACATTATCGTTGGTTCATCCTTAATCAAGCTGTATGGGATTTATTTTCCAGCAGCAACTACTCTTGCGGTAACATGATGGGTAGTAGTACCAGCATCTGGGTCAAACCGGTACCTCGTTGTTTCTATTTACCTTTAACATATATAATTAATAACAACAATTGGTATTTCATCTTGGAAACATTTATTTTTGATGTAATTAAGTATAATTCATATTCGGCCCTTCTCCTTCTATCAACTTCTCGATTTATGGCTTTATATTTTCCATATATTTATTCAAAGTTAATCAAAGGTCGAAAAATTTTGTATACAATTATTTCATTTAATTTTGTTGCTATTCCATGTGATATTAATCCACTGTTTTTGTTTTTACAAATTCAGCGAATGTATGAAGTTGTTGATGAATGTGTTGTTCAACAAAATTTTACAAGTTCAAAGTGTCAAGCTCTGAGAGATTACGAAAAGGATTTTTTGTATAATATGTATAAAAATTTAGGTACCGGTTTCACTTTGCTGAAATATTTTAAATCTATTTTTTGTCTCTTTCTCTCAGTAATAGCAACATTAATGATTATTTGGAAAATGGCCAAGCAAATCAGATTTCAATTAAAGCAAGATCGAAAAGATTTCACAAATACTGTTCGAATTGCCGTGGTTATTAGCCTTCAAGTTATCATCAATTTTTTTGGAGTATTCCTTTAAGCTTTCAATGCTTTTATACCTAATATTGTTGCAACTTTTCGGTTAAAAATATTGACCACTCGAGCTTTCCGCAACGGCCAGGACTATACTGGATATTGGGATATAAGACTTCCCATATGGTTAGAAGGAACTTATGGGCTTGCTTCTGATACTGGTCGACCGATGATTATTCAAATTCGTATTTTAATTGAGGCTTTTATAGTCCTTTTTATTATGACAGGATATCGAGAAGCTATTACGGATTTTATTAAATTTATTTATGGCACCATTCTGCGATCTGCGAAAGTTTTAAAAAACTTCAAATTCAATTCAATAAAAACAAAAGAAATTTCGTTATTTTAAAATTAATGGACTGACTTTTGTAACAGTTGAAATAGTGCGTGATCTTTTAAGTTATGTAAAGTTATCTATTTTATGTTAATTTTTCTCATTCATCTGGAGATAATAAATTCTAAAGATAATGTAAATAATCCTTTTTGCATGTAATTACACAAAAATAAATACAAAATTATTCTTTAAAGGATACTGTAGATGTGATTGCAACATGTAAAATACTGTATTACAAAAAGCGTTTAGTTAATCAAATATTCTTTTATTTATTTTTTTTCTTCAAAAGTGGTTGAATTAAAATGCGGGAAAGTAATTGATGGCTTTGGTAGAACAAATGTTGTATCTAAAAATGGGAAGATTAGTCAAATTTTTAGATCGGCGTAGTTTACTTTTATGAATTAAAATTTACTTTTATGCATACCCACTAAATTTGAAAGAAGTTGAAAGAATGTCTCTTTGCAATGTTCAACATTTTGAAAGTAAATACCAGAAACGACGAAAATATGTAAAAAAATATTTTGATACATTTAATTATTGGTGAACAAGATTTTCTAAAATTCTAAATCATGCTTTTCCTGGCCTTTAACTGAATTGAAATGTTTTAAAAGTATTAAGTTTTTCAGCCCATAGCGTCTGAAATATTGGGAAATTAAATCTTTAATTAAATTGTGAAAACTTAGATTTCTTTATTTTCGTATTTGCAAACAAAAACTAAAAAAAGTAATGCTAAAATTTAACAAATTCATCATTTTTAGCAGATTCAGTGATTTTTTTACATTAAAAAAACTGTTGTAAATCATTTGCAGCATGAAACAATGAATTTCAAATTTAAGAGACGATATACGACAGGATTCGAAAATTGTGTTACATGAAATTTTTAAATAAAATTTTTTGTAGTCCATTCGATTAAACTAGGTGAAAAAACGTTATTCTGAAAGTTTTGGGCTTATCTATCTCGTACTTTTGATTTCGGAGTAAAGTGAAGTTAATGTATTGCCAAAAATGAAAAAATTCAGGAAAAATCCAAAAGGGAACCAATCAAAAAGTTATTAACCATGATTGTACATATAAGTAAGGGCTTTTGAATGCATACTAGAAAATTTTTTTATTTGACCCCTAATGTCGAAATTTCTGGTTTTGTAATTTTCGACACAGAAGAAAAATTTGCATATCGAAATAGATGAAGGAACGACATATTACACCAAATAGCCCTGTTTCTTGGCTTTCCAAAAATATAAAATTTGTTGAAATCGGTGGGGTAATTTTCGATAGCCAGTAAAAAAGGTGCGCGTGATCAATATCTCCAACATCAACCTTGGGGTAAAACTTGTGTGTGGTGATAGATATTGACATGCGGTGACTTGCGCTATCAAATATCATGTAGTAAGAGTATTCTGGGTGATTTTCATGACATTTGGATATGTTTTTGTAATATGCCATCAATGTGAAATTTCGAAATTTAGCAACATTAGACTTCGAAGGGAAAATCAAGGTAATTTGAGTTCTTTGTTAAAAATAAAAGAGTTAATGCTTTTAAAACATAGTATAGATGTAATTAAAGTAATCAGAAGCATTATACATTGATATATCGGTCATTTTTGATTTTTCCGGTTGGTTCGAAATTTACCTTATTTTTGACTATTTTTAGAGGTATCAAAACTGTATGAAATATCATACTTATCAACTTTTTTTGCCGTTTTCGATCAAATATAACATGTTTACAGTTAGTGTGTATAATTTCAACAGCTAGGGATACCTACTTTTTATTTCCGATCATTGTAAAAATCATGGCATTTTTCACCTATAAATTATTACTAAAATCGGTGTTTTTTGCATTCAAAAAGGTTCAAAAGGTCTCAAAATTATTTTTTATGATTTATTTTACGAGTAAAAATCATTTAGGAACAAATTTGATGATTATGCAAATTTTTCAAAATTTTCGATTTTAGGGATTTTTCGAATTATTGATTTTTAATCGATTGGTTTTCTTTTTCAGTTTAATGTTACGAACTACTTTTACTGAGTTCAAAAAAATTGTTTTTGCCGTTTTAGAATGCAAAAAACATGGATTTTAGTAATAATTTATAGGTGAAAAATGCCATGATTTTTACAATGATCCGAAATAAAAAGTAGGTATCCCCAGGTGTTGAAATTGTACCTTCTAACTTTAAACATGTTATATTTGATCGAAAACGGCAAAAAAAGTTGATAAGTATGATATTTTATAACACTTTGGTACCTCAAAAAATGTCCAAAAATAAGGTAAATTTCAACATGACCGGAAAAATAAAAAAATGACCGATATATCAATGTTCAATGTTTATAATTACTTATATTACATCTATTTAATGTTTTAAAAGCTTTAACTCTTTTATTTTTAACCAAAAACTCAAATTACCTGGATTTTTCCTTCGAAGTCTAATGTTGCTAAATTTCGAAATTTCATATTGATGGCATATGTCTAAACGATATCCAAATGTCATGAAAGTCACCCAGAATACTCTTATAACATGATATTTCATAGTGCAAGTCACCAAATGTCAATATCTTTCATCATACATGAGTTTTACCCCAAGGTTGATATTGGAGATATTGATCACGCGCACCTTTTTTACTGGCTATCGAAAATTACCCCACCGATTTCAACAAATTTTATATTTTTGGAAAGCCAAGAAACAGGGCTATTTGGTGTGATATGTCTTTCCTTCATCTATTTCGATATGCAAATTTTTCTTCTGTGTCGAAAATTACAAAACCAGAAATTTCGACATTAGGGGTCAAATAAAAAAATTTTCTAGTATGCATTCAAAAGCCCTTACTTATATGTACAATCATGGTTAATAACTTTTTGATTGGTTAACATTTGGATTTTTCCCGAATTTTTCCATTTTTGGCTATACAGTAACTTTACTTTACTCCGAAATCAAAAGTACGAGATAGATAAGCCCAAAACTTTCAGAATAACGTTTTTTCACCTAGTTTAATCGAATGGACTACAAAAAATTTTATTTAAAAATTTCATGTAACGCTCGAACTGTAAATTTTCTAATCCTGTCGTATAGTGTCTCTTAAAGCTAAATTTTGGCGAAATGGAACAAACTTTTTTTTTCCGAACGCTCTCGAAAAAAAGAATGTTCGCTGCGACTTTCGTTTTTGCGGTGTATAAAAGCGCTCTCTTGTTTTAAAAATTCGTCAAATTTTATTTTTTCTTCTCTTCAACTCATCAGCTCTTCAAACTTTATCAACGTTTCAACCATGGTAAGAATCAAGCAAACAGCAAGAAAATCAACTGGTGGAAAATCTCCTCGTGAAAAATTCTCTCCTAAAGCTGCTCGTATGTTTGCTCCTGCAACTGGTGGTGTCATGAAACCACATCGTTATCGTCCTGGAACTGTTGCACTTCGAGAAATTCGTCGTTACCAACGAACAACTGAACTTCTTATCCGCAAACTTCCTTTTCAACGTTTAGTTCGTGAAATTGCTCAAGGTATGTTTTATTTTTATTTGAAGGGTTGTTAATTCCTCTTCCCCGGGAATTCTCTATCGATATTTCTTTTACATATTTTTAACTCAGACTAATATTCTTTCTCTTTTTTTAGATTTCAAAACTGATCTTCGCTTTCAATCTTCTGCTGTTCTTGCTCTTCAAGAAGCTGCTGAAGCTTATCTCGTTGGTCTATTCGAAGATACACATCTTTGTGCCATTCATGCAAAGCGGGTCACCATCATGCCAAAGGATATTCAACTTGCTCGTCGTATTCGTGGTGAACGTAATTAATATTCTTGATCTGTGGTAAATCTTTTTTTTTTTGATTTTGTTCAGTTGAGGAAAATTTTTTTTGTGTTACTGTTAATTTTTTAATGGTTTGAGTTTTTTGTTAATGAAATAAAGTTATTATTTCTTTAAATTTGTTTGATTTTTTTATTGGGGGAAAGGGCTATCTATGATCGGGTTTAAATTATGTTAGTTTTGTTTTAATTATTTAGGGCAATAAACAAATCTTTGTACCACAAAAAAACAACAATTCACAAAATTAAATAAAATTTTAACATATGATTCAATCAACCTTATTTTGAAGCAAGCATAAAATAAAAATGAAAACTTTTTGTAATCCTTGCACGAATCATTAAATTGTTCAGTAATTCGTTTTTGTCCATCAGAATTAAAATAATCATCCAAAAAACAGTTTAAATTTGTTTGCCATTCTTTTTTTTTTTTATCGGTTAAAACAAACACAAATAGCATAATGTCTAATAAAATGCATTTAAAAAAAACTTTTTTTACAAAATCATTTTAGGATTAATTTTTTTCATGAATTTTGGTTTTCCCTTCAAATATCTAAAGTACTTAATAATATTTTTTATCTTACAAAAACGCGATTTTTGCTTTGATATATCTTTTGCATTGCCTTTTTTCTATTTAAAAGACAACGAAAAGCCAGCATCAATTTGTTATGGACAGAGAAAAAAGGTCAACATGTGGCCCGATAAGAATCTAGCTTATCTAGCTTGTATGACCCAGCCAACTTAAATGTGGCGATAAAAAAGACTACATTTTTGTATACATAAGAAAGCCAATATTTTTCTTATTTCCATTTCTCAATTTTGTATGTGAAAGTTTATTAAGATTTTTGGTCTTCAAATAACCAAAAATGGAGGTTGAAGTTTTTCCTTGTCCAATTTACGCTAAAGCTTGGAATGATTTGATATCTCAAATTGACGAAGCAAAACATTTGTCAGAAAAAATTTGCATATATGCAAAATTTGCTGAAAAATACACCCTTCTTCCTCGTTATTGGGCCTTCGTTTTAGAGTAAGTGTTTTGATATTTTACTTAATGAAAAATTTGAATATTTTTTAATTTATAGTGGAGTAGGAAGGATAAATAGTGGAGACAAAAATATTCAAAAATTAATCAAATCTTCTGATCGATTTTATTATCTTTATTCCCCTGAATGTGTTGATCGACCTTTTAAGCATATTGAATTTAAATATCCTGGCAGAGTGAGGTGGTCGCTTACACGACCTTTTCCTTCACCGATGCATGTTTATAAACAAGCTGAAAGATATTTAAGATTTCCTCATCATCGTCTTTATGACATTTATAAAGCATATATGTCTACTTATCGTAAGTGTTTCTTTTTTTTCTTAAATTTGTTAGAATTCATATGTCCTAAAAGGTCATTGTAATCCCCCCATAGGGAAGTGTTGAACAAAAAGAGATTAACTCGAGAATTAAAATTAGTCAAAAGTAATTTTCGAGTTATTCAAAAATGTTTATAGTTTTTGAGACGGTTTTAGGTCCCTCATAAACATGCTTAAAATTAGGTGCTTTTTTTCGGTTACGGGAATTTTTCGGCATTTTAAACTTGCGATTTGCCACTTTTTATAAAAAATGCAAATTTAACAAAAAAACAAGGGGTGCAAAAAAATGAAATGCCAAATTTTTAGAGTTTCCTATTTTTGCCCAAAATGTGGTTTAGCATCAGTAATAAGCGTTTGAGCAATATTTGTTTACCAGAACGTCGATGACTTTTTTTCAACTTTTCCACTTTCCATTACAGTATAAATGTGCCAAACATTAAATTGCCAAAAAGGTACCGTATCCTAAAATGGGCATATAATTTTGAATTTGTTTGTTTTTGACCTAAATCCATCCCATAAATACTTGACTTTGATAAATTTGTGTTTTCCCATATTTAAACGTTAATTTTTTATCACTTATTTCTGTTCCCAATTGCACTTAAAAATATTAAATTGAAACTTATATTTTTAGCTAAACCACTTGCAAAAGATTTGATACTTTGTTATAAAAAGAATAAAAGTTTATATTCAAGAATTTTAAAATGTGAAGAAAATATTGATGAATGGCTTCACTGCATCAAAGAAATTGACGATAAAGAAGTTGTAATTGCAAATTTTGAGCTCAAAATTGGACAAAATCGAAATTGGGCTAACAAGAAATTATGGGATTCTTATTTTAAATTTTTGAAAGAAAATAATCGAAAAGTTATTTTTTTTTATGATTTTCATAAAACTGATTATTAATCAAAGTTTTTAAGGAAATTCTTGAAGTATATCGAAAATATACTCGATTATTTATCAGTGATAAGAAAGCAGTTGAAGAATACCGTAATGAAATTGAGAAGTTTTCAATGTGGAATATGCCAACATCAAAGTATTGGTTGGATACGGTCAAATTTGAAATGGATTTTGATGATCTTAAATTTGCATATTGTTTGTTGAAGCACGGTGTGAAAGCTGTTCTTGGGCGAAATGTTGATTTACAATTTGATCCAAAAATTGATTTAATGGAAAAATTGCTGTTGGAATTTCGACAGGAAATGGAAGAAATGGAATTTTCACGTGAATCTGTCAAAGAATCATTAATTCCAACTTCTGCTTCTGAACCTGAAGAATCAACTCCAACTTCCACTTCGGAACCTGAAGAATCAATTCCAACTTCCACTTCCGAATCTGAACCTGAATCTGAATCTGTAGAAGTCCAAAAAGAGCCTGTATTTTTTACAACAAAAAATGCCATAAAACAAAGTTTTCCATTTCGTCAAAGTTTTATTCAATATTTGCTTGAAAAGCTAAAAACAGCCAATGGATTTGTTTTGCTAAAACTTTTTCAAACATGCAAATTTTTTTATCCACTTCAACCCATTCCATTATGTTATCAAATGATAGTATCTCTTATGGATCACGGGGATGAAGGTTGGAAGGAAGGAATTATCGCAGATGATGGGGCTGCCGTTCAATTTTCTAAAGTTCATCTGTATGGAAGATTATGGTTTAATTATGTTATGACCCAAACTTTACTTTCTGCTATTATTCAAAAGTTGCATCGTTGTGATGTCTACAGTATCAATATCTCATTTCAACGCATAAGTTTAGGTGATTTCGAATTCTTGTTATCGGATAATTTGATGGAACTTCGTTTTAACCTTGTCACAGTTTATGATGATCAAAAAGAAGCTATCAGTGGAATGGCACTTTTTGAAATTGTAACTAAAAATTGCCCAAAATTGGAATATTTTCGATTAATTACTGATCAAGATTATATCATTTTCTTATCCGACAAAGAACTCAATTGCTTCAAAAATGTTAATCGTTCTTCATTTGATGATAATCGACCATTTCAAAATGTTTTTATTGATGGCGTAGATGTTACGATTTCAGAATTACAAAAATGGATAAATAACACGGAAATACAAAATTTCACTCTTAAAGATGCTTCTGTCATTGATGATGAAAATAGAGATTTAATGACAACCAAAGAAGTTGTTGAATTCTTGAAAGCTAAGGTTCCAACAAATGCTTCAGTTTGTTATGTATTTTCTCTGAGAGAAGTTTAAACTTTGTTTATGTTTATTAAAAGCTTTTAAATTTTGATAAAATATTTTTCAACTTTTGTTTTATAAATTACAGTATATAATTAAAAATTGAAATTTTATCAACAAACTTGTCTGTCTCTAATAAATTTCATAAAAATTATTTGAAAAATTATCAATTTTCATTTTAAAAACTTAAAAAATGCCAAAAAAAAAGCAATACTGCCATTACATATCTTCTGATTCGGTCATTGTATATCTATATTACAATGACTAAAATAAAATTGAAAAAACATGATTCAAAAAACAAATGATGCTTGTTTTTATTAATAATAACTTTGTATTTATTTTAATTTTTAAAGCTTTTAAAGTTCTAAGAATTTTAACGCTGTTTTTGTTACACTCCAACGAGCATTAGAGGAAGTGGATGATTGTTAAATTTCACCGTAAGAGTCTTAAAATAAAAAAAGAAGAAACATTTTTTTTCAGTTTCTCTTTCACCCTTAAATTCAGGGTTAGAGAGAAACTGTGATTTTTTTAATGATTTTTTTGAAAAAAAAAGTTACTTTTAATTAATAATTAAAAACAAAAACAGAAGATAAAAAACAATAAAAAAGAAAAAAAATCACGTTTCTCACAAAGTTACAACAGATTGGAATTTTTTGCAAAACTAAAATAATTGAAAACCAAAGATTTTTCTTCTGCAAAAGTTTTTTTGAATAGTTTTTCTGCAATTCAGTCGCCACAGAACAATCATCATCTACAAAAGTTTTGACATTTATCAATTAAAGGTTTTAACATCTAAAAAAATGAATGAATTTCTTATCACTCAAAAGACCTCTAAAAAGAATAAAAACTTTAGAGGTATTTGTCTGTTTACGCATATTGATTATCATTTTATTTGTTTAATTTTTTTGTGAAGAAAAGTTTTTATTTTTTATTCCAAGAAAAATGCTTAAAAGAAAAATCAGTGTTGAAAATGTTCAGCCTTCATCAAAGACAGCAAAGATCCTTCCAGTTTCACCACCGCCATCATCTTTTCCATCAGATGTTTTAAAATGGATGAAAGGAAATGCCGCTCCTAAAATGTCCCTCAAATTAATGCAAATATGCAAATATTTTCAATTTCAAGAATTTCCATATTTTGTTATCAAGAATCTGTTAGTTAATTTTCGTGGTTGCAGCTGCGAAACTATTGGAAATGAAAAACAAAAAATTGATTTAGAAAATTTTTCAAAAAAATTATGGATTACAAGATATTTTGAGTTAGCTAGTAGGAACAATCTTATGTCAAACTTGCTTACGAATATTGTTGTTTTCGATATACGAATATTGGATTTAAACTTTCCAAATATCCCGTTCGAACAATTTAAACTATTGACTTCTGGTAGAAATGTTGCAAGAATTTTTTTGCATAATTCGGTCATCAAAAATGACAATGACGAAGCTATGCCACTTGAGGATATTTTTGAATGCCTTCCCAATGTTGAAACTTTTATTACGTATGTACACTTACAAGGGACGCTCCCAACTTGTCTCGTCACTAGTGTTCCTTTACCCCCCCCCCGTTCCCCGGCGGGGATCCCCGCTTTTCCCCGGCGGGGATGTCCCCGTTTCCCCTCCCCGCTGACATTTCATCCCCGTTTTTTCCCCGTTCCCGCAAATTTTCATCCCCGCTTTTTTTTCAAAGTTTTGAATTTTGATGATATTTAATGTTAAACAGGTCAAAATAACGTTATTTAATGATAATAATGACACCATATACCATCGAAAACTGATTTCAAGACTTTTACAGCTTTCCCCGCAAAATCCCCGTTTCCCCGTTCCCCGCCCCGCCGTCATTTCATCCCCGTTTTTTTCCCCGTTCCCCGTCCCCGCTCATGTCATCCTTCCCCGTTCCCCGCTTTTTTCCAAAAACGGGGGGGGGGGGGAAGGAACACTACTCGTCACTTTTTGAACGAGACCTATCCCATTCGATAGCCCTAGGGCAGTTTTGAATAATCCCAGAATATTTTCGTTGAATGACCTTCCTATATGCAAATTTTTAAAAACGAATTTTTAAAAAACGCCTGCATCACTCACATTTTATAAACTTCATTTCCATAAATTTGCATAAAGGAAGCCCATTCAACAGAAATATTTTGGGATTATGCATAACTACCGTAGGGCTATCTAGTGGGATAGGGTTCGTTCAAAAAGCGGCGGAACATGTTCATAGTGGCATTTGTTAGTATGTCAAATTTTTGAAAATGTGTGCTTCTTAATTTTTAAATTTCAGAAGATTTAACAGCAATTCATTTTTTTCACACCAAAAAGCAAAAAAAGTTATTCCACAAAAGTTAGGATCCTTAAATTTAAGACATATCACTGAACCTTTTAATCTTAAAGAATGCTTTAAATTTATTGAGGTAAGTTGTCCTTTGAAATTTTGGAATTATTCTACAAACACGAACAGGGCTTCAATGATTTTTAATATATGTTTTAAAATTTTAGAATAACCAACATATATATTTTGAGTTTGAATGTCATTTCCTTCGATCAGATGAATTTAAAAATCAGCTTGAAAAATGCATTGATGATCTTATTCAAGCTTGGTCACCCAACTACATTTATAAGCCTCCTCGAATTTTGTTTTATGGACAAAGTGCCGAATTCAAAGGCAAACTTGCAACTTTACGACAAATTTATGACTTTAATTTGCATGACCAAAAATTTTGATGTTAAGTTTTGCAGCTAGCAAGAAATAAAAAATAAAACTTGAAAAACGTGTTTGTTAAAATTCTATAATTACATTATGCAAAATAATGAAATCAAAATTGTTTGGTCCTGTTTATTGAAAAAAGGCTTAAATTAAATTAGGGTAAAACGGCATTAAATTTTTTCTCAACTTTTACACCTCCAAAAATTTTAGTCGTTTATTTGGTTGAAATATTTTCATACTTTGTAATCCCTGATTTTCAGGTTTGTACAACACGTACCTGACAATCAGGGTCTTTTTGTCGAGGCAAATCAATTCAAATTTTTTTCGTTGCAAGACCTGAAAAAAAAGAACTTAAATAACCGCCTTTTAAGAAAATTTGGAAGAAGATGGACAAATTTGATATTTTTAAGAACAACAACAACACTGCCACTGATATAATTTGTATTCAAAATTTATTAACAAATATCAATGAATATTTTGCTTATATTGGCTGTTCAATTGAGTTTTTAATTTTTATATTTTTGATTTTAAAATGGAAAAGTAAACCTTCAAATATCAGTTCAAGCAGTTACTTTCATCTTCTTACACTTGGCTATTTTATTGATCTTTTTTGTTTTTTTATCCGACACATTCAAGGCATTCAATTAAACCTTGAATTTCCATTACTATTTTTTATTAAAAAAACTTCCCAGTGGTACGGCTCGTTAGTAATTGGGCCATGGAATGTTGCCCTATGTTTGAATAGACTAACATCAATTTTATGGTATCATAAACATCAAAGAATTTGGTCATCAAAGAATTTTATGTTAATTTTGGGATTACTTTTGGTTTATCCATTTTTGGTTAATGGATATTCGTTTACAAATTTTCGATGTAAAATTGCTTTTTATTCAGATGAATGTGCTCCATTTTTGAAGCAAATACATTTTGTTATTTCAATTTCAAATGGCATTTGTGCTATCATTTCGTTGGTAGTTGGTGAGTTTGTTGGAAAACTAAGACAAATATGGATTGTTTAGATTTTACGTCGGGGTTTCTTTGAAGTTTTCTAATCTATCCGCGGGAGGTCCTTTTCACTTTGATGTTTGCCGCTTTTTAAAGCGTACGTATTTTTCATTTTTTATGAGACGTGCAAAATTTACATAATCTGAATTTATTTAAAACGATTTACGTATCTTCTTTTTTTTGGGTCGAGCAACGAAAATAAATTCAAATGGACAAAAAAAACCCTGATTGTCAGGTTCGTGATGCCTCAAAATCAGGAATCAAAAAAGTATGTCAGCCGAAGCCTCCTTTAAGGGACTGCCCAGATCTGACATCAAAAAAACTTTCAAAATTCTGAACCCCTTATCGTCAGATTTTTTGCTTTGATGTTTGCCGCTTTTAAGGTGAGCATCAAATTTGACATGACCCCACCCACCCATAAAAATGCTCATCTAGACAATCCCTAAAAAAAGTGAGCTACAGATTTTTGACAGTCCACCTTTTAACATCCAACAAGATCTTGTAAATTCTAAAACTTTGTCTTGAAACACTTTTAACGTTAAATGTCTCACTTTTATTTGCAGGAATAACAACAACTTTTCTCTATCACAACTTGATGAAAAGCAATACCAATATGACTAACGTACAACTAAAAGTTGAAAAAAATCTCCTAATTCAGTCCGTATTTTCTTCAATCTGTTTTGGAGTTTTTTGTATTGCAGTTGCAACTTTTCCATTCTATTTTTCTCTTCGACAAAATCCAAATTATTTTTTTGCTTTTATTTTAAATGAATTTGCAATTAATATTTTATTTAATATTTTTCATTTTTCATCATTCATTTTATTATTGATTTATTCGTAAGTGTTTTATAATCTCTGGCTATAACGCAATAATTGTTTTTTAGGAAAGCATTACGGCATGAAATAATCAAATTTTATTCAAGAATTTTTCAATGTCGAAAATCGAAAGCAGCAATAATTTCATTTGTAAAACTTCGAACAAAAAATTTTATTGGTGTTAATGAAATTTCACCAAAATGAATGTTTATTGAAGCATTCAAGAATACAGTTTTTGATTAAAAATTGTTAAAACCGCTTAATTAATTTTTCAAATAATGCGAAATCAATAATGATGGTTATTGGGCTTGAACTCATTACTAGTGTTGCATCAGTGATAACTAAGAATAATTAATCACAGTTACATCAATTGTGAGAACTCCATGATTATGTTGACACTATTTTACCATTCCAAGATTAATACCTTTTCATATTGGTTTTTCGTTGATTTGAACTTAATGATTTTATTTTTCCAATTTTTTCCCTTTCAAAAAATAAAAAAATCAAAGAAAGCAAAGAAAACGTTTTTTGAAAGAAAATTAATGAAAATGCTTCCAATTTCATCATTATTTAACAAACAAAATTTTATCGAAAAAACATGATTGTTACAAAACAAAAAGGTAAAAACAATAAATAAAAGATCAAAATTATTTGAGTTCAATTTCGTCAATAATTGCTACTGTCTTGGTGACATTCATCACCTGTTTGAAACACAAAAAAGAAACAGATTCAGTAATAACCAAAACTTAACATTATATTTTTTAAAACCGATTTTAAACTCATACCCAACCATATAAATTCAAATTTTGGGTGCGCCTTGAAGGAGTTCCATGATTGTGTTTGTATTAAAGATTTTTTTTCTTACCCTTCTACGACTAATACCTTTTCATGCTTTTTTTCATTGACTTAAATGGGTCTTTTTTGCTTGCATTGATTTTATTTTTTCCTTCCCAAAAAAGTAAAATCAAAAATTAATGGAAAACGTTTGTGAAAGAAAATCATTGAAAAATCTTCCAATTTTGCCGCCGCCATCCTCTTTTCCATCAGATGTTTTAAAGTGGATGAAAGAAAATGTCGCTCCAAAAATGTCCCTCAAATTAATGCAAATATGCAAATATTTTCAATTTCAAGAATTCCCATATTTTGTTGTTAAAGGTTTACTTGGAGACAATAATGGATGGAAATATCAGCCTTTATCAGAAGAAACTGGCTTATCAGTAGTTTATAAATCCATTGATTTTGAAAATATTACAAAACTTATTTGGGTAACCGAAAGATTACAAATTTTTGGTAAAAATTGTTCAATATCAATTTTGTTACCAAAAATTGCTGTTTGTGATATTACTGATTTAAGTCTTCGAAATCAAAACAATATTTCTTTTGAAGAATTCAAAATTTTAACATCTGCAAAAATGGTTACGGTATTAAAATTTGATGATACTGTAATTAAATTTGCAGATGGAAAAGATGTTCCACTCGAAGAAATTTTTGAATTTTTACCAAAACTTACTGTAGTCAACATGTAAGTTATTCAAATTTTTATTAATAATAGAAAAAATGAACTAATATTTTTAGTCGAAGAAATTGTAATAATATTGTCTCCGCCAACCAAGCTACAAAAAATGTATCACCAAATTTTCAATCGTTTCACTTGGAAGATTTTGATGAAGCTTTTAAAATCGAAGAATGCTTTAAATTTATTCAAGTTCGTAATTTTTAATTTTTAAAGGTTTAATGTTTAAACATTCAAAACTAAAATATTTAGGATAACCAACAAATAAAATTTTCAATTCGTAACAACCACGAAATCTCCGATCACTTTACTCAAAAACTTCAAGGCCTAACAGATAACCTTATCAAATCTTGGTCAGCAGAGCATCATTCACCAAGCATTTTATTTTGGGGGCAAACAGATGAATCAAAAGATAAATTAGCAAAATTAGAAGATCAACATCATCGACTCAAAGCAAAACACTTCCTCAAATAATTGTTATATATTTTCATATTGATTCACAAAACGACTAATGCCTTACAGTAATTGAGTAGTCAATAATAAAAAAGTCTCCACTAAAAAAACTCAAATACTGTCTATAGCCCAAAAACTATTTCTATTGTCAACACATTTGAAAACCCAAAAGCTCAAGAGCAAAATACAAAAAGAAAAATGCAATCAAAGTAATATTTATTTAACAAATATAATAATATAACAATATGACAGACATACACAGATAAATAAAAAAACATCTAATCATGCCCAATAACGAGTTTTAATTTGAGGATTGAGGGCGGTGGTTGCTTGGGAGAAATCTTCATCACCAGGTGCAAGATCATGACTTTTTGAATGCCAAAGTTTTGTGCCACGATTTGCCATTTGTTCTGCTGATCGAAGAGTATGTGGAACAGATATTGCAGTATTGACAATCTCATGCATATAGCAAAATGCATGAGTAATATTCTTGAGGAAATTTTCAGAGAGATCATTATCTTTTCCAGAAGGAAAAATTGTAGAAAAGATTGTCGGCTTTGCAGTACCCTAAAAAGATATTAATATTACTACCAAGTTACTAGCAAAATAGAAAACATACTTGTAATGCTCGATGAGGAACCATAACAGAATCGATAACAGCGTTACCACGAACACAGGAACCAGGTGTAACATTTTGATCTGGAGCTTTAGCATTTGGATCAATTAGTTGAGGTTGTTTAAAGATACGAGTATTATGATGACGACGTACAGCAACGACAGTAACCTTTGGCATTTGCCCACTCGCAGATTTAAAACCATACACAATCCGTGGACATTCTTCACTTTGAATTTTTTCAATTTCACCTTGAGATGCACCAAATCGATAAACCAAAACCCGTTCAGGATAACACTTATTTTCTTCATAATAAAGCTTAGTAGATTCTTCAATAGGCTTCCGAAGATCAGCATCAGAGAGTGTAGCTTCAAAATTAGAAGAATTAGGAATTCGAGCTCTTTTGTAAACAAATCCACCACGATTAACATTTCCACGATGATTTGTAGTAAAGGAATATCCAACCACAGATGGCACATCTTCATTACTTCCAGGAGATGGATGTGAAACATAAAATCCCAAAACCATAGTAGTTTTCAAAAAGCTTTGACTAAAAAATGGATACTGTAAAATTACATAAGAAGCAGAAAAAATGCAACGTACAAAAGATCAATTCCACCGCTGCTGGGGACTTGTTGAAAATATTGATTGTATCCACCATTTTTAAGATTCATCTTTTGAATAATATTTCCAATAGTAACATTTCCCAACTTTGGATTTGAAATGGTTCTGGGTTCAACTTGCTGGGTTGGAACGCGGGTTGTAACTTCTGTAGCCTTAAGCATATGATGAAATTCAGAACCAGAAGCAAAAGCCATAACAAAATCAACACCATATTGATCCCGATAACTTCTAATAATTGGCTCAAGATATTCAAAAGAAAGTTGATTATCGGCAAGTGGAAATAATTGCCAAGTCATCGTCATCCCGAGTCTTCTAGCTTGTTGTTCAATTTTGTTCGCAGCTTCCCTGAAAATGAGAAATACAATAAAAAAGAAAACATGCAACATGACTCACATTGCAACATGTTCTGGAATACCATTATAAAAAATTGCCATAGCATTTATAAAAGCAGGCTTTATAAATTCAACATCTTTGATATCCCAAAGAGCAGAAACAGGTTGTTTTCCAGCATTCCCTTTGAAAGTAATCATTGGAGCAGACAAAACTTCAGAAGTGATGGAATTCATTTGAGTTCCAATACTAACTCGAGCTGCTGCAACATATTGATCATTGTCATGAATGCTTGCAAGCTTCTTTTGATTTCCAATTTCACCCATAAGAGCATCAGGCCGACGTTGAGCATCTTTAATCATGTTAGCTTCCTGCAAGAAAAACATAGGATTAACAAAATATTCAAAAGCAACTAAAACTTATACCTGCTTCTTATTCATATCATCTTTGGAGAACTTTTGAGCATCGACAACTTTCAAAACTTCCAGTGGGTAATGAAGTTCTTTCGCACCAAATTTTTTAATAGCACATGGAAAATGAGGATATGCCAATAGAAAATTAGGAAAAGCATTTTGACAGTAAGCAGCCACAGAAATTTGTTGACCATCGCGACCAAACATCTGATCAGTTGCAGGGACACTGGTAACCCCATGAATGCGAAATACTTCATTATGTGGCTTATGAATTGTTCGAACGTAAAGTCCTTTCAGTTGTTGAAGACAGCGATGTGCACGATCAGAGCACCAGTCATCATTAGGTTCAAGTTCCCAACGAGCATTGACATAATGTAGCAAAGGCATTGCTTGATGAAATGGTGAAATTTTTGCATCAATTTGTAATTCAGCTTTCTTCTCAGAAACATGAACACTTTTTTGATGGCCATTTTTGAGTTCACAAGCATATTCAATATCCTTGCCCGTTGAAAGATCAAAGACTTTAGGACCAAATTTGACATAACGAGCAGGCCTAAAAAACAAAGGTAAGCAAACTATACAAATGGGATGCTTTGTATGTGATAATAAAGGCTTTAAAATGCTTCTTTATTGTAAAGATTCAAGTCTAACACCACGCAAAAACCCAATACAAGTCGTTACTTGTTATTACTCACAACTTCAATCATCACTTTATAGCCCCCAAACAAACACTTACGTATCAAGTTGATGCTGACTTAGAAGAATATCTAAGAACTGTTCCATATCAGAAGCCCTTGGAGGATTTTCAGGATCCAAAAAGGCTACATGCTTCAGTGTTGCATAGACACGAGTTGGATTACGAAGACGGCCAAATTCTTCAGGAGTCATACCAGCCTAAAAATAAAAAATGATCCTTGGACAATACCTTAAAAAAACTTACAAAATTAATTTCAAATGAATTCTCTTCAACACGCGGACCCATTTCCAAAGAGCAAAAAAACATGCTTTTGCGATCATAAGCATAAACATGTTCATACTTGTCATCCTGGGTCTTTTTATCTGCTCCAAAGTAGGCACCATGTTGTTGAAAAAGAAGTTCATAGAGATTTGTAATGCATTGACGTCGAATACTTTGCAAAACACTAAAAAATGCAGCGTGTTAGTCTTTAATAATCTTAATACACCTATAACTTACTTCTTGTCATCATTTGCAGACAAATCATCAAGAAATTTATCTTCTTGTTCTTCTTGAGCATTACCTTGTTGTTGATCAAGACGCCGATAATCAGCAAAAAATCTCAAATCATATTGCCAGATTCGACGAGAAGGAAGTACAAGATTATATGAATTGATAATAAGTTCTTCTGCAGCAGAAGGGATGGTTTTTTCGAGGCATTGATCAAAAGGAGCGGTACTTGCAGAAGGTGCTTGTACTCGAGGATAACTTTGACGGGGAGCATAACTTTGTTGACCACGAGGAGCATAGCCTTGTTGACCACGAGGAGCATAACCTTGTTGACCACCACGAGGTTGGAAATTTTGACCACGAGGAGCATAACCACCACGATTCATGATTGATGAAGTTAGTAGAAGTTGAAAGTATATCAAATAAGTTAGCACTAAAATGTTATATAAAAGGATTGAACGAATAATCACAATGTGAGCAAAAGCACGAATATATAAAAAATGACAACGAAAGCGCAAGAGAGACAGAAGATATACTTTTAGATACAAGATAAGGGTAAAAAAGGAAAGAATAACGGTAAAAATGGTAAAAACTATGTTTGGAGAAAGCGACAAGGATAAAAAGAAAATGGATAGGTGATATAAACCAGTGTTGCAGAGACTCTAAAGTTGTTGCCGGTGAAGAAGAATACTCAACCAAGAAGAACAGCAATCCCATAAACAACGAAAAAGCATAAAACAGCTTTCGACAACACCAGAAAGAAGGATAAAAGGTATTGAAGAAAGATAATCTCGTAAAAACGATGATTCAAGGAACAGCAGCTGTTTTATAACCGAAAAACCACATTCAAGGGAGTAAAATTGTGTAAAATCAAGAGCAGAAGAAAGTTTAAGCGAAAAAAGAGCAGCATTCAACAGCAAATAAGGAAATGCAAGGATCTTTTCATGCTCAAGAATAAAGATTCTTCCTTATTTATCCATTCTTTCAGTCACCAACAAAATCGAACATGAAAAAGAGATAAAACGCTTAAGCAGGGGCTAAAGATAATTCTGGATAAAAAAATGTGAATTTAAGCAGAACAACATTGTTTAACAGAATCGAACACATAAAAAAGCAGCAGCAAAAATAGAAAGGGAAAAAATACAGCAATGTTGAATGGTAAATACAAAAAATCTTCTTTCTTCTTTGAGCAATTCTTTATCCTTCTCTCTTTCTTTTGCGCGAGTTAAATAAAAAGAAGAGAGAGAGGCAAAAAAACGTTGACAAAATTTTTTGGGTTTGATGCTTCTCTCAGCTTTTTACGTAAAAAAACGTAAATCGTTTTCGTTTCGGGACAAACGTAAATATTGTTTTTTCAAATTTTTTTGCTGGAATTTAAATTTGCAGCAAAAAAAAGATGAATTATTTGTACAAAAAAACATACAATTTGTTAATTTTTCAAATAAATTTATTCAATATAGTTTTAGCTGATATAACTAAAGTGTTGGGGGATGTTGTTTTTGATGAGAAAATGTTTATGTTGTCTCGATTTAACGTAATTTAAATTTTAGAGCGACAGTTAGATTCGCAATTTTTAATGTTAAAACTATAACGATTTTGGTGATTACATAAAATACAGATATATATTTGTTTAATGATCTGTTGTTGCTATTATTTATTCTAGATATTTTGTTTTATTAAAGTTAATTAAAAATTAAGTACTTGCTGAAACAGATTGTTGAATTGGTGCACCAATCTGCGGATTTTATTTATCTTCTATGGGTTGGTAAATAATAAAGATCAGCAAGGGGGCTAACAAAATTGTCAACTTTGTTGGTTAAAAACGTCAAAGTTGGTACATTTTAACATATTTTTGTGCACAATTTGTTCTTAAAAAATTCTCTTTAGACTTTTTTTCTTCAGAAAAGCTTTGATTTGCTTTTCAGAAGAAACAAGTTAAAGAAATTCAAACATTTAATTGCAATCAAATTTGTCCTTTTTTTAGTTTAATTGCTTTTTAAACAAAGATACGGATGCAAAGTTTTTTTATCCAACCTTTTTTTTCTTCCATTATCAGCTATTGTCTTCTTCTTCCCCCTTCTTTTTTTTATCTTTAAAACTCTAAACATTTTACTCTAATTGCATTCATTATTGCATAAAAAACTCAACGGAGCAAACATGTTTCGTTTTGCTGTTGTTCTTCTTTTGATTGCTGCTCCTTTGGCAATCTTTGGTGCATGCCCAAATAATGGATATGAATGGCGATCAAAATGTTATTTCTTCCAAACAAATGGCACCGGCTTTCCAGAAGCTGAAGAAACTTGCATTTCTCTTGGTGGACATTTAGCTTCAATTCATGATGGCTTCACCAATGCCTTGCTTACAGGTAAGATTTGGATTTAAATAGGTTTAGAGATTGATTAATGTTGACTTTGACAGCATGATTTTTGATTAGTTTAAAAAATGCCAAAGTTAGGGCCTTCCAGTTTACGACTTCATATAAACATCCTTTGATCTTCTACCGCAAGCGGAAAAGATCAAAGGTGTTCCCCTTCAGGATGAAAATGACCACCCCAAAATTTATTTCTCGTTACCGCCCTGAAGGCAAGTATGTAAGAAGCACAGAAGCTTCTCGCAATTTAGTAGGTTCCTTTGATCTTTGCCGCCACAAGGTCTAACACCTTTAAAAAACATTTGATTGCGTCATGCTGATATGCCCATTAAAAAATCATATTTTTAGAACGTGCTGGTGACAGCTTCGGCAAGCTTAAAGAATTCTGGATTGGTCTTTCAAATGTTAAGACCTCCAAAAATTTGACTTGGATTGATAACACCAAAATTGACTTTACTGATTGGGATAAAAATCAACCTGGAAATTTCACTGGCATTAAATGCGCAGCTGTAGCAACCAGAAATGGACTTTGGAAACTTGAAAGTTGTTTCACATCAAAACCATACATTTGTGAAATTCCATATTCTGCTGGTTCAACTGTAAAACCCCCACCAGCCACAACAACAACCCCTGCAGCTGCTTCAACCCCCTCTGGGCAACAATGCTCTGGAAATTTCACATATTATGCTCCAACAAATTCTTGTTATGGAGTCTTCTTCACCTTTGACCCAGATGCCCGAGGCTGGAATGCCAGTGAAACATTCTGCCAAAGTATCAATGGACATTTAGCCTCTATTCATAGTCAAGATGAATTCAACTTTATCATGAGTAATACTTTTGAACTAACTTTTATGCAAATTTCCTTGATTAATCAATTTCAGATTTCAATTATCCCGCAAACTCTGAATATTGGCCATGGGTAGGATTATTTTCACCTGATAATGAAAATTCTTGGCAATGGTCAGATGGAACTCCAACAGATTTTCTTCCATGGGGTCCAGGTGAACCATATGTTGATACAAATTTCAATTGTGTCTTTGCAAATTCTGCTGGAATTGATACCCTTGATTGCAGTGAAGTCGGAACAGCTTTATGCAAAATTAAGCTTAGTTAAATAATTAAAAAGCAGGGATTGGGATTGAAAGTTTTTGTAAATGTATAACTTTTTTTAAGTAATTGTGGTAATTTTTAGATATAAATAAAGTTTAAATTACGGTATCGTGGAATGTTTTTAACAACGGGATTATCCAGATTTGACTTCAGGATTTTAAAGGATGGAGGGGGTTAAAGAAAATCCGATGATCACGTTAAAGGAGATGTTTCATTTGCTGCTTTTTTTGATTTCGCAAGAAAGTTCGCGAAGCTGCAGGTTATTGAAAATCAGGAACTTTCGCTTTTCCAATGTTAAAAAAAAATTAAAAAAGCGAAAGTTCCTGATTTTCAATAACTTTCAACTTCGCGAACTTTCTTGCGAAATTAAAAAAAGCAGCAAACGAAACATCTCCTTTTAAAGCGGCAAAAATCAAAAAAGGCAGAAGCTTTTGTAAAAAAATGATGTCAGATCTGGACAATTTCTAAAATGTTTAAAATGGGGATTACTGTAGTGATATCAAACAAAAATAAACGATAACTGATCAAGCTTGAAAGGTTAAAAAAGTACAAAGATCGATATCACAACACTTCTGTCCCATATCAGTCCCCCACATGTGGGCGAAAAAGATAATGCAATTAGAGTTTATGCTGCTGATTCTTCGTTTATTGTTTTATCATTCCTTTTTATTATTTTTAACAATCAACACAAAAAACCGTCAATAAAAACACAAGAAAAAAACATTATTGATCCAAACAAACATATTTTTTCATGAACCTATTTTAACATACAGGGTGGTCCATTTATAATGGGCACTTGTCATTTGATGGTAAATCGTTCGTAGAAGGTCCCAGAAGCTCATATTTGGTAGGTAGGTCACCAACAATGTCGAGCATCTTTTGCACCAAAAATTTTGGCATTCTGGGACATTTTGCCAAACCGCGCCAAATTCAAATTTTTTTGATTTTGAATGTAAAACCGTGCATCGACAACATTAATTGAGTCATTGTCAACATTTTAAGACGTCTAGGACTCCTAGTGGATCGTTATTTGTCGTTTAATCTCAAAAATTCGAAAAAACATTTTTCTCGTTTTAATGCCTAATTTTCGGTTTGTATAGGTTTTCGAGTACGGGGAATTCGATTCTGATATTTATTTTCATTGGTTTTAACGCAGTTTTAGTTTAAAGAACACTTTTAGTAGGAAAAGTTTTAAAACGCATTTAAACTAAAACTGCGTTAAAACCAATGAAAATAAATATCAGAATCGAATTCCCCGTACTCGAAAACCTATACAAACCGAAAATTAGGCATTAAAACGAGAAAAATGTTTTTTCGAATTTTTGAGATTAAACGACAAATAACGATCCACTATGAGTCCTAGACGTCTTAAAATGTTGACAATGACTCAATTAATGTTGTCGATGCACGGTTTTACATTCAAAATCAAAAAAATTTGAATTTGGCGCGGTTTGGCAAAATGTCCCAGAATGCCAAAATTTTTGGTGCAAAAGATGCTCGACATTGTTGGTGACCTACCTACCAAATATGAGCTTCTGGGACCTTCTACGAACGATTTACCATCAAATGACAAGTGCCCATTATAAATGGACCACCCTGTACTTGGATTCCATTTTTCTTTAATTTAGCAATTAGAACAGAAAAAAATAATTTGTGGACTACTTAAAAAAATTGATTTGTGCGTCTTTCTTAAAACTTCAACATATTTTGAGGTCATTTTTAAGGCAAAAACACAGGGGTACAAAAATTTAAAGGAACCATTCGCGAGAAAAATATTGTTATTTTATTGCAACTGTAGTGCCGTATAAAAAAAATTAATATTATAAAAAATGCACGAATCAATGATTCAATATTGCCGTCAAAATTTATCTTTCCCGGATTCTTTCATTCACAGAATTTTAAAAAAAGCTTCCCGTGACCTTCAACTAAAATTATTTACAACATGCAAATTTTTTCGCTATCGATTAATAACAATTTGGGGAATAGATTTAAATGAAATTTGGATTTATGGCGATGCAAATCTTTCATTTGGATTAGATGGTCATACACGTATTCCGTTGATTGCTGATAACTATACAATTTACAAAGATATTTTAAAAGTGCTGAATCAAAAACGAATTGAAATTAAGAATATTTGTAATCAAACTGCAAAAGAAATATATGAATTTTTAAGTTTAAAAAAATTAGATATCTTATGCATCCAAACTTCAACCTATCCCCTTGATATGCAATATTTGTTGCCGTATTTTGTCCCCTCGATTGTCATATTAGATTTAAGTGCTCATCCAATTATTAATGGAAATTTGTTAGAAATTGCTTTAAAAAGTTTACCAAATCTGGAAAGTTTTAGGTATGTTTAAAACATAATGTTTTACACATAAAAGATTTTTTTGGAAAAGATCAAACTTTTGGAATGATAAAAAAACACTTCAATTTTTCTTAGAGGGCACAATTTTGGCACAGCAATTAATTGCGCATTTTGACATAGAGTCAAGGGAAAATTGAATAGGGAGATTCGGAATTTTCCTCAATTTATCCTATAACTCTCTGCAAAAGTATTTAATCAATTTTTCCATCCAAATTTGACCTCCGAGAAAATTCAAGGATCCCAAAAAAAACCATTCATGTAACAACTATGGAGATGTTCATTTCCTGAGAGATCGAAAAAACGCTGAAAATTTCCCGCCATTTCCCGGAGTTACAGTATTCCAAGCTACATTAATATTTTACCAAAATTAGCCTTACAACCTACAAAAGGACTATTAAATATTTAAATTAATCATTTTTGACTATTTGCAGTGTTTTTATTGCATGTTTATCCCGTTTTTAAATGTTTAATGTAAAAACATAAAATATTACTGTAGATTTCCCGGGAAACGGAAACCATTTCCCGCAAAAAATCGCGAAATCTCCCGGTCAATTCCCGGGAGAGGGAAATGAACAACCCTATACAACTACCTTACCCACTAAAAATTTTTAGCTTTTATTGGCAATATGATATTTCTTCTTTAACATCTGCATCAAAAATAGATCGCCCAAAAAAATTGCTGCATGTCAGCATTTATGGTTTAAAATATTATCCTATGGTTGACGAAGTTGATGAATTTGCTGTCAAACAAATGACTCCAACAAGTCATTTAAACTTATTTTTCTTTTTTGAACAATACGTAGAATGGACTCCAACATTCATGGAAACCAGCAAAAAACATTATGAAATAATTGAAACTGTTCAACTTTTCTTTGGAGCTGTTTTTCGATAAATTTTTTGTTATTTTGCGAAACTGCAATAAAAAATTAAATTTGCATTTTTTAATCCTTTTTAATATAAACCAAAAACGTCAGCATTTTGGAGGGAGCAGCAACCATTTTGAGGCGGCATTCCTTTGATCTTGTGCCAGTGGCGGCAAAAGATCAAAGGAGTTTAATGATTTTAAAGGGGGTACGAACCCTTGGTATTGTAGTCTGCTGACGTTCATAATGCAAAAATTTTTAATAAAAATGACATTTTTCATGCTTATTTCCACACAAATTTTACAAAAAAATAATTAAAAAAATTTTTTAAGAATTTATTGAAAATGAAAAAATTAATTACGAAATTAAATTTTAACACTTAACAAAACACACATGACTATATCCATTTAAGTAAAAATTAATTGTCTCAGACTGTTTGTTTTCGTTTGAGTGCTTTTTTAATGATTCTATTATTGAATTTTTGAACTTCAAAAAAGTGTCTTCCCTGTTTTAATTGTTATATTTTTGTTCCTCTTTTTTGATGCAATCAAGTTTTTTTCAAAAATAATTTAAAAACTTGAGAATGGCATGGAGTGCTTATTTTTCAATTTATTTCGCTGTTCAAATTGTACTGTATTTATTTCATTTATCTATGCTAATTTTGATGATTGTTAAAAGAAAGACCACATTTAAAGGACCATTTTTTACTATTTTAAGAACTGTTTTACTTGCTGATATTTTGTGTTTTGTTTTTGTATGCAAATTTTTTTAGACTTCAAAATTTACATTAAAATTTTAGGTATCAATATATCGAAAAATTGGATTAATCCCATTTGTTATGGATTACCTTCTAACTTACACATATCCAGCTTCTACCCTATTTGCCCTTGTCAGTTTTGTAACAGCAATGCAATTTTTGGGTCATGTTTTTTTGGCCCTTAATCGTTTCACAATAATTTGGTTTCCAATTAAACATGAAAATCTTTGGAGGAAACAATGGTATACGGTAGTAATATTGGGATTATCATTTATAAATATTTGTTGGAGAATTCATGAACCGGCATATTTTGTTTTTGGGGCTGATAATCTTGTCACACTTATTTATTATGATGCAAATGTTACGAATGCCTTGAATGTTTCATTGACGGTTATGTATTTTTCAACAACTTGTTTTGCAGCAATTTTTAATTTTTTGACATTTGTTAAATTTTTTCTTCGTAAACAAGGTAGTTCCCAGCTGAAAATCAATGAAAGAAATTTATTGTGTAAGGTTTGCTTTCCGAAATTTATCAAAAAATTTTTTCACATGCAAAATTTGCATAATCTCGATTTCTTCAAAAAATGCATGATTTGTATAATCTCCATTTCTTCAAAATAAGGCAAAATTAGCATAATCTCAATTTCTTCAAAAAAGTTAAAACTAGCATAATTTCAACTTATTAAAAACGCAAAATTTGCATATCTTCGATTATAATAATAAAAAAAAGACGTTAAAAAATTTGCATAAATCCCAATTTCTTAAAAAATCGTGCAAAATTTGCATAATCCTAATTCGCCCAAATTTTAGTTGTATCATTTGTAATTTTTGTGGCACAACTGCTTCGACTTTCTTACAATGCCAATAAACTTTTATTTCCTTCAAATTCTCAATTAATTTCTTTCTTCAATGCAGCTTTACCAATTTTAAGTGACATATTTGCATGGAGTGGAAGTATTTCTTTAATGTTTTTAAGGTTTGTCACAATTTTTAAATTTTGTCATTTTCTTCTGAACCCGGAATCTCCCTTTAATGTATTTTTTTTGTAGTGCATCAACTCGAAAAGCATATAAATTATTTTATTTGCGTCGAAATTATGCTCAGATTAATTCGACAAATTTTTCTCATCCAAAAATGTTTCCAACTTCAACTAGTCATTTTTAAAATTCTGTCCAATTTTTATGAATCATGCATTTTTGTAAATATATATGTATTATTTTATTTTGCAATTGTTTAAATTTGCATCAATAAGTGAAAAATACAGTATAATGTGAACAAGAAAATATCCATTTTAATATTTAGGCAGTAGAGAGGGGGGTGGGGGCATTTGGGGCAAGTGCCCCCCCCCCTCCGAAACTGAGAAAATTCTTTGATCTTTTGCCGCCGTCGTGTTAAATCGGCAAAAGACCAAAGGCATGCCCCCCCTGAAATGAAAATGCCAATCCCCAAATTTTTTTCTCCCTACGGCCTTGATTTTGAAATTTAGGCAATTAAAACTTTTTGTATCAAAAAAGAAGAAAAATTATAGACAATAATTAAAAGACAAATGGTAATTTTTGAATGAATCATAAATAAATAATGAGAAAGAGTTAAATTTTTATTTTGCGGCAATAATTATATTTTAATAATACATTTTGTCATAATTCATGGCAGAGCTGGCACACCTGGGCAAATGGTCCGAATTGGTCTGAAATTCGAGCGTTAGATGGCGCATGGCGCAAGGAAAAATGCTCTATGGCGCAAGGGATGGCGCAAAATTCAAAGGGGATACCACGTTGGGTCAAAATAGGTCGCCAAAATTTTTGAGATCGAAAATCTAGAATGTCGAGAGAAATCGATTAGTGTAATAAAAATTTTCATTTTTATAAGTGTTGAGAATATTTAAAAGATTGCCTCTTTGGCGAAATGAAACATAATAGTCTCTCTCGTTGCTCTTCTCTCTCTCCTCCTTTTTCTGTCATCGTTTTTAACCTTTGTACTTTTATTGTAATTTACCGCAGCCTTACCGATCAGGTGCGTGGATGTTTGCTGTTTAATAAAACTAACTTAAACTAATCTTCTTATTCTTTATTTATTAACATCTAACTGAACAATCCGGAGGATTCGTTCATTTCAATAAGTATACTT
The DNA here is from genome assembly GCA_024447195.1 of Panagrolaimus sp. LJ2414. NCBI lineage: Eukaryota > Metazoa > Nematoda > Chromadorea > Rhabditida > Panagrolaimidae > Panagrolaimus > Panagrolaimus sp. LJ2414. The sequence goes on from JAMRXY010000023.1 coordinate 5,188,243, forward strand.
AGAAGATTTTTCCATTCGGACAGCCTTGCCCAGATGTGAGGGCTGGGCTGCCCGGGATAACATCACAATCTTGTTTTAAAATCATTGCTCAATTGATTCGTTGCATTTCATACTTTTTACAAAGCTCTCTTAATGCATCTTTTAATTTTTGGCATTGTCCCGTGAAAGTAAAAAATGGAGTAGGATAAGTGATATCATCAGCTTTGACAATTTTCTCGATGTATGCTTCAAGTTGTTTCATATTTGATTCAAAATAAAAATGGTAGTAAACATTTTTTTGTTTCTAAAAATGACATTCAGTTTTATATAAGCCAAGCCAACAAATTTACCTCCATGAATGCAAAAAAAGGATTTAATTCTAATGAGTTGTAAAAAAAATCAATATTAAATTTAAACAACTTTGGAACATTTATTTGTTCTACACCTTTTATTGATGCAAATTCTGGAACATCACCCATACTAAAATATTTTTATGTATTTTTTATGTTAATTTTCGAGAACCCTTTTTTTATTCCCAAGATCCGGAGTCGGAGTCGAAGAACTGAGGTTAACAGTTCCCCAAATCTTACACAACATAAAGTTAGGCCACAAAAGATTGAAACACCTCAAAATTTCGTGGTATTAGGGGATGTCCAGATATTAAGCCATCAGGAAGGGAGGGGTAAATGACCATGCCGCCTTTGATGTGCGGCAAAAAATGCCTTTGAAGTAGAGGGTTAAAGCAGAAATTGATGATGCCGTAATATCTAGACAGCCCCATAGCTGGGGGATAAAATATTGGTGTAGGTGTCAGAAAATGTTAGAGCCAGTTAGGAAAAAATTTGCGAACAGCATAATAAAAAAATTCATGGTTTGTTACATATGGTTTTTGAAATTCACCAGTTTAAAAAACCAAAAAAACTCACTGACACCAATTTGGCATAGTCTAAAAAATGCCAGTTTTGCCGTTTTTAGCAGCACTTTTCAGATGCTTTGTTAAAATATATTTTAATCTTTATTACTGAAACTTACAATGAGATTATCATAATATTTGGAAGACATTCCAGAATATCCTCTAAGGGCATATTTTCATTATTTTGATTTTTAGAGCAGTCCATGAAAAATCTTCAACAGTTCCATCCAAAGTTAAAAATTTAAAATCATTGAAAGAAATATCAACTTGGTGAAGAGTAAGTTTGGTAATATTACAAACGGCAATCTTTTCAACAAAAAGAGACATCCTCAAAATGGAGTATGAAGAACAATAAATTTCTTCTGTTATCTATAAATTATTTGGAACATCTTCAAGTAAAACCCAGGTTTTGTATGTTTTATTTAAAGTGTAAAAACGAATGTAATCACCAGTCTGAATATTTCTGACAACAAAATTTGGAAATTTTTGGTGTTGAAAATATTTGCATACTTGCATTAATTTGAAAGACATTTTTGGAGTGGCATTTGTTTTCATCCATTTTAAAACATCGGATGGAAAAGTTGAAAATGTTTGAAGAATAATTTTGATTCCATTACTCTAAAATTTGGATTAATTGATTAACAAATTTTTTTGATTCAATCTCAAAGTTAAAATTGATTTAAAACAGTTCGTTAAAAAATGTAAAAAAGCTACCAAAAAACAAGAACTATTTGAACTAGTTCTTGTTTTTTGGATTAATGCGTCAATAAGTTTTCGCCTGCCGCAGTCAAATAAAAAAACGCAAGTAAAAAGTTTTATTGATGATCTTCCTGATATAAAAAAAATGTTACGTGCTTTTTTTATTTCTTTTTAAGTTCTGCCGAAAAAATTTTTTTTTAAATATCTAAACCACTTCCATATACCGTAACCTTTGTTTGCAGTATTTAAATTTAAGTAAAAGCTACAAAAAAGTTATTTTTACATGCTCTTAAAAACAATGTTCAACCATGACATTAAATGAGGATTTATAATAGCTTGACCTTTTACATCTTATAATTTGTTTTGCAAAAATTAATGTTACCATGGTTTTCTTTTCAACATAATAATTTCTTGTAATATCATAAAATAATTATTTCTCAGACAGTCGAACAAAAAAATTTCATAAAAAAAGCATTTTTTGTTTTATTTTGCTTTTTCTTGAAGGTCAAAAATAAAAAAAAAAGATTCAATTTTGTTACAAGTTTTACACATGTTTTGTTTCTTTTTTTTATAAAAAAATTGATTGATGAGTTTTAGAAACTTTGATAGTTTTTATTGATTCGCAGAAAATAAAAAAATAACAAGAAAATTGCTTCCATCGAATTTTTTCTTATTAAAAATGGAAGAACAAATTATTTTGCCAGCAATAGTTTATTCAGAGCCGTGTTTGGTTTGTGGAAAATTAACTTCGAAGCTGCATTTACAGGTATGATTATTTTTTCGTAGGTGAAATATTTGGATAAAAATTATTGCAATTTTTTTCAAAAATTTGCATAATACAGTTAAAATTGTTTTAATGGAGGCTGCTGTTCACGTATTTTATTCGTGTTTTTGAGTCTCCTAACGAAAATAAATTTGAATAAATTTGTGTCGACTAAAAGACCCTGATTGTCAGGTTTGGGCTGCACAATCCTGAAAATCAGGGATTAAAAAACGTGCTGCATCTTTTAAATCTAAAAACCCACTTTTAATTTTAACAACAGTTACAGTAAGCACAATTTTTTTAGGTTCAAATTTGTTACAGTTGTTCAGTTTTTTATCGACGTTCAATTACATCTCACAAAAAATATATTTGCCAAAATCAATCCAATAAATGTGATTTGAAATGTAAATTTGAATATTAATTAGCTCTTTTAAAAATTTTTTTTAGCCAAGAAAAAATCACTTTGTCGATTATGTCGTTTTAATCGATGCTTGGAACTTAATTTAAATATTAATAATAAAACATCGCAAATAAGTGTTATCTTTGATCTACCGTATAAAATTGATGAATCAGATCCATGGAATGTTGTAGATTTGATACATCAAATTAGGACGATTTTGAATGTAAGTTCACTGTAGCTTTTTTGAAGTCCACTAAAACCATAAAATTTTAAGCAAAATTTGCATAGTAATAACAAAAATGATAGCAGTTCTTTTTTCAACGAAGCAATTGCAAATTTATTAAAAGCTTCTCAGTCAACAGATAAATGGCAGCCATCTGAATCAATGTTGATAAGAGCAAATTTTGCAAACAAATTTGCATTAAATACTGCAAAACTTCTTTCAAATTATCCAAGTTTTCAAAAATTGCCATTCAACGAAAAAGTAAGTAAATTTGAATATTAAAAAAAATTTTGGCATAACATCAATTTAATAATGCCCTGCAGGGGCGTTAGAAGGGGAGGGCACCAGGGGCACATGCCCCTAACAAATCATAAAAATTCTTTGATCTTGTACCGCCATCGGCAAAAGATCAAAAGAGGAAATGGTTTCTGCCATCTCTGAAATAAAATGCCGTTATCATCCTTGATGCCATGGCATTTTTGTTATATTTTTCAAAAATATCTATTATCACTTTAACAATTTTTAGGTAATAATTCATGATCGATTTTGGCAAATGTTAATGAATCTTCGAAATAATTATTTAACTTATATACACTTTAACAATGATTACCAGTACAAAAGAATCATTGATAATTATCAATACATGGATTCAAGAACCCCAAAAAATGTTTCTGGAGCAAATTTTGATTTAGAAAGTACAAAATTATTTGTTCTTCCATGCAAATTAAAATGGGACAGATTTTTTGACGATCTTCAAAAACTTAAACCAACCCTTTTTGAATTTAATTATATTTGTTTAATTTCACTTTGGTCTTTTCATGGTAAGTTTTTAGGGTTACTGTATTAACAGTACCCTGTAAATTCTACAGTATAATTTTTAGGTTTACCAGATTTAAGTCCTTCAACGCATAAAATTGGTGAAGATATGATTGCTGAAGCTTCAACAAATTTGCATGAATATTACAACACAGAATTACGAATACAGAATTATGCAGCAAGGCAAGCAAAGCTATTTAATATTGCTCAAAGGGTTGAAGCAAGTAACAAAAAAAATTGCTTTAAAAATACAATTATGTAAATTTAGGAAGTTGTTCAAGCCAAACAAGAAATGTTAAAAGCATGGCATTTTTTTAATTTTGGTCCATCTGCATTTACTTTTTGTAAATTTGAAACTAATTATTTTGTTTACAAAAATGTTTAATTTTTTTACATTATTCGAGATAAATATAAAAAACAGGGGTCAATGGACGAAGCAGAATACCAAGTGTTATACTTGTAAATATCCAATTGGGAGATTTGGTAAAACTATTAAAAAATATAAAATAAATAAAATGCATTTTTATAAAAAATAGAAAAGAATAAAACAAGAACACAAATAATAAAAAGAAAAAATTTGATTTAAACTGATCCAAACTGATAAAAAAAGACTAAATTGCTAACAAAATCAAAACATAAAAAATGAAAAGACAAGATAAAAGCGGGATTAAAAAAAAATCATCAAACATAAACATGGAACACCAAAGTCTGGCCTTTTAACCCTTTTTAAAGACAAGCTTAAATTTTAACCTGCATGAATTCAAATTTGGCCCCTTTTGTTTGACAACGTTCAAATTTTTATCAAAAAGGGATGGGCCAGGTTTGGTTCTCGACCAGAATTGAGTTTAAACAAATAAATAAAACAGTATCGTAAAATCAGAAAAAATTAATCTGTAAAAATTAAAACTTATTATCTTTCTCGGTTCTTCAGATTCCAAAATTTATTCTTGAACGGCAATTTCACCATCATCATTGCTTGTGGAAGGAAAATGTGGCCAAAAGAAGAAAAATTTTTGGGTATCTCCACCTTGATTCATATGAAAATCTGCAAATTTTTCATGAAGTTGACGCATATCGGTAACCAATTTAATATCTTGATTTGGATATGAAAAATATGGTGGAGGATAATAATATTCTTTCCGTTTAACAAGTTTTTGAACATATGCTTGAAGTAATTTTTCATGAGAATTATCTTGAAAAATAAGAATAAAATCAACAAATTTATGTTCCTAAAAATGAAAAGGTTTTATTTTCTTTTATATTAGAAAAATTTGAATAACTTACTTCCATAAATTCAAAAAAGGCAGCAGTATTGAATGTATCTTCCAAAAAATAAAGAAGGCACATTTCCAACTTTGGCAAATGGATTTGTTTTGCAGCTTCAACCGAAGAAAAAGAAGGAATGGTATTCATGCTTAAAAGTTAGGAATTATTACAACTAACTGAAACTTTTTTAAATATCGGAGGAAAAAGAAAAAAAGAGAATGAACAAAGTTTTTAAGATCAATATCAACATCTTAAATTGCTAATAAACTTTCAAGTGTATAATTTTAATACAACACAGCTATGTTCAAAAATAAAATAGATTTTGTTATTTTATTTTTGAGAATTTATGCAAATTTTGAAAGCATTTTGAAAACGTTACTGTTACAATTTGATAGTAACCAAAACATTTAATTATCATTTTTTATTGTTACTCTCGTTTTCAAAATGCAATCATTAATCTTTTATTTTTCACTTCATTTTTCGTTCTGACTTATGAGTTTTTAACTTTTAATGATTTAAAGCCATATATTAATTTAAAATTATTTTGTCTAACCTTTTTTAAAAAAAGATCAAAATCAAAATCTGTTAAAATATTCTAACCTTTTCCAATAAATGAAAAAGTTCTACAAACACAATATACCTTTATGGTGAATCATACAATAAGAAATGAACACTAGTTCAAAAATTTGTCAAAAAAATCCTTCCGCCATTCGGGAAACATACAAAAATATTATCTCGTCTAGCTATAAATCATAACTTTTTTTAAATTATATTTTGAATGCATTTCTAATCTATGATGATTGATACTGTTCTTTGTCTCGTCGATTTATTTTCTATGAAAAAGCATGAATCTAATTTTTTGTGTCATAGATTACTCATAAAACATCTTTTTTGATTCCCCTCTCTCAATTTTTCCTCCTCTTTTTTTTTGCTATGTATCATCCAAGACAGACATGTTCATCAAAAATACCACCCCTATTGATTTTTATTAAAAAAGAAAGCTGAATACGTTTTTTTAACTGATTTATTTTGAAGAAAGAATTGAACGGTTGTAGTTTTTTGAATTAAAAGAAAATTGTTATTTTGTATTATCAAAAAATGGGTAATTGTTTTCCCATCCATTTTTGGAAGAAGACTTCTCCAACAACAATTCAACTTCCATCAAAGACAGCAATTCCAATTTGGCCACCACCATCATCTTTTCCATCAGATGTTTTAAAAAAGATGAAAGAAAATGCGACTGCAAGAATGACAATCAAGTTGATGAAAGTATGCAAATATTTTCAAGCCCAACACTTTCCTTGTTTTGCAGTCAAGGATCTTTCTTGTTATGAAACAATTATTTATTTTACAACATTAAATCAAAAGAGTGTTTACTTAAAAAAAGAAAAGATTCCGCAAAATCTTTGGATTAGTAATTCTTTCTCAAGAACTTATTCAGTTCGAAATTGTTTTATTCATGAAATTGTTCCAAAAATTTCTTATTGTAATATTATAAAATTGAATATTGCAAGAGAAAATATTTCTTTTGAAAATTTTAAAGTTCTTACTTCTTCTGGAAATGTTGAAGAACTTAAATTGCAAAAATTAAGTGTTCTTGATAAATTTGATGGAGCTGTTTCAATTGAAGATATTTTTGCATGTGTTCCAAAAGTTGAAGAAATTACTTTGTGAGTTTTTTGAAAAATATTTTTTCTTACTCCACGGAATATTCTTTTTTACTCCACCAAAAAAGTTTACTCCTCTAATTATTTTTTTTTACTCCACGAAATTATTTTTTTTTACTCCACAGAGTTTTATTTTATTTTACTCCACGAAATAGGTATATTTAAAATAGCCGAATTTAACTTGTTTTTAAAAACACTTTATCACTTACGCCTTTCACAAACTAAGATTATTTTTATTCTGCTTAGCTTGTAACATAAAAACTCAGTCTTTGTAATTTCACGTTAGCCATGAATTTAGGCTTGGACAACCCGAGCCAGGCGAGGGCTTTATCTCAGTTCATTACACCATGGCCCGAGGGCCTTAAGCTGTGACATGCCCCCTTAGGCTGTGATATAAAAGTTTTAAGCTAATATCTCTTATTAGGCAATTAGTTCCAAGGAGTTAGAAAATTTTCGTGGAGTAAAAAAAATAAAACTCTGTGGAGTAAAAAAAAATAATTTCGTGGAGTAAAAAAAAATAATTGGAGGAGTAAACTTTTTTGGTGGAGTAAAAAAGAATATTCCGTGGAGTAAGAAAAAATAACATCCGAGTTTTTTTGTTAAAAAAAAACAATAATTTGTACCTTAATATGTTTAGTGAAGTAATTTCTCCAACATTTACCTCAAAAGAAGCTGTAAAGAAATGCCTTCTTCCAAATCTTCGCTTTTTTGACCTTTTCACTCGTGAAAAAGATTTTAATGTTGAAGCTTTCATCGAATTTTACAAAGTCAGTTTTTTCCATTTTATTTAAAAAAATAATACCAAATTTCTAGATTCATAAAACAGCATTTTTTCATTTTAATTGCGATGTTCCCTTTAATAATTTTAAACATATTCATCAACTTCAAGCTTTTGTTGATGAAATTATTGAAGTTGCAGATTTGAGATATCCACCACCAAGAATTTTCTTCGTTGATCAACTTGAAGATTCAAAAACTGCTTTAAATGACCTTAAAACAGCTTTCTATGATAAAAAAAATAAATATCGTATTTAAAAATGTTGTTTTTTTTGTTTTTGTGAAATCAGTTTGCATTATTTTGATGAATTTAAATTTAAAATATATTTTTCTGTGAAATTAATTGTTTTAATAAAACTAAAAAAATTGATTTTAATTGTGAAAATCACAACATTCATAAAAAACGAAAACAACAACATTGAAAGTGTTACAAATTTGATCGACTAATTTTTTTAAAGGAAAAGCATGAATCCATTTTTTGTATTTATAAGATTACTCATAAAACCGTGTTTTTTTGTTGTTTTACTTACTATCAAAATGAAAGTAAACAATAAAAAAATTTTCAAGTTACTTTACCCCTTGAAAAAATTTACATATCTCAGATTTTAAAGAGATATTATAAAAAAATTTGATTTAATACCGAAAAACTATGCGTTGTTATCCGATATTAAGATTGTCTAAGATTTTAAGAATGTTGTGACGATTAGTTAAAAAATTATCAGACATTTAAAATGTCAATCTCTTTCGATACCCCATATTATAAACTTAGACGTATCAAAGGTATTGCCCCAAAACGCAAATCTAACAAATTTTAACACAAATAACTTACAATCTAACATGCTGGACATTTGGAAGCTGTTTTAAAATAATTTCCAAAGGTTGAATTTCATCATGTTCATTGATCAAAGTAAAATAATCTGTTTTAAAAACTTCAATTGTTGCAGCATTTGAAAGAATTTGAAAGTCATGATGAGTCATAGTTAATTGCCAAACTGTGAGTTGTTGAATATCGCAGACTTCAATTTTGTGAGTAATTGCTGACATTTTTGACAAATCCAAATTAAAAATGAATAAATTTTCAGTAATCCATATTTGTTCAGAAATATTTTGATGAAATTTGATACATTCTGTGGTGGTATGAATTGGTAAATATCGGATATTGAAATCATTGACATTTAGATCTTTAACAACCAAGAAAGGGAATTTTTCATGCTGAAAGAATTTGCATAGTTGCATTAATTTGAGGGCCATTTTTTCACTGGCATTTTCTTTCATCTTTTTTAAAACATCTGATGAAAATGATGATGGTGGTGGCAAACTGGAAGGATCTTTGCTGGCTTTGGTAAAGGTTGAATTGTTGTTGCAGAAGTCTTCTTCCGAAAATGGATAGGAATACAATTACCCATTTTTTTGATAAAAACATGAAAATTTTCTTCAATTCATAAAATAAAATTTCAATCAATTCTTCAATTTATAAAACAACAACCATAGAATGAAAATCAAAAAATCTTCAATATGAAGCAGTTTAAAAAGGTATTTAGCTTTCTTTTTAAAAATAAAAATCAATAAGGGTGGTATTTTTGATGAACATGTCTGTCTAGGATGATCCATAGCGAAAAAAAGGAGGAGGAAAAAATGAGAGCGGGGAATCAAAACAAAAAAATATCTTATGAGTAATCTTACAAATGACAAAAAATGGATTCGTGCTTTTCCTTTAAAAAAATTAGTCGATCAGATTTTTAACACTTTCAATCTTGTTCTTTTTTTTTTCATGAGAAAAAAAGGAGTTGTGATTGTCACAAATTAAAATCAATTTCTTTGTTTTATTAAAACAATTAATTTCACAGAAAAACATATTTTAAATTTAAATTCATCAAAATAATGCAAACTGATATCACAAAAACAAAAAAAAACAAAACTTTTAAACCCGTGCTTTATTTTTCTTATCATAGAAAGCTCTTTTAAGTTCACTTAATGCAGTTTTTGAATCTTCAAGTTGATCAACGAAGGAGATTCTTGGTGGTGGATATCTCAAATCTGCAACTTCAATAATTTCATCAACAAAAGCTTGAAGTTGATGAATATGTTCAAAACTATTAAAGGGAACATCGCAATTAAAATGAAAAAATGCAGTTTTATGAATCTAAAAATTTAATGTTAATCTTTTTTAAATGAAAGGGCAAAAACTGACTTTTAAAAATTCAATGAAAGCTTCAACATTAAAATCCTTTTCACGAGTGAAAAGGTCAAAAAAGCGAAGATTTGGAAGAAGGCATTTCTTTACAGCTTCTTTTGAGGTAAATGTTGGAGTAATTACTTGACTAAAAATATTTTAGTTAAAATTATTGTTAATTTTTTAACAAAAAATAACTCACAAAGTAATTTCTTCAACTTTTGGAACACAAGAAAGAACATCTTCAATTGGGACAGCTCCACCAAATTTATCAAAAATATTCATTTTTTTCAATTGAAGTTTTTCAACATTTCCAGAAGAAGTAAGAATTTTAAAATTTTCAAATGAAATGTTTTCATTTTCGATAATCAATTTTTGAACATTGATATAAATAATCTTTGGAACAATTTCATGAATAAAACAATTTTTAACTGAATAGATTCGTGCAAAAGAATCAATAATCCAAAGTTTTGGTGGGATATCTTCTCTATTCAAGTAATATCTGATTTGATTTAATGTAAAATAAATAGTTCTTTCATAACATGAAAGATCCTTGACTGCAAAACATTTGAATTGTTGATGTTTGAAAAATTTGCATACATGCATTAATTTAACAGTCATTCTTGCAGTGGCATTTGTTTTCATCTTTTTCAAAACATCTGATGGAAAAGATGATGGTGGCGGCCAAATTGGAATTGCTGTCTTTGATGAAAGTTGAATTGGTGTTGGAGAAGGCGTCTTCTTCTTTCCAAGGTGAAAACAATTTCCCATTTTTTGATAATACAAAACAACAATTTTCTTCAATTCAAAAAACTACAACCGTTCAATTCTTTCTTTAAAATGAAGCAGTTAAAAAAACGTATTCAGCTTTCTTTTTTAATAAAAATCAATAGGGGTGGTATTTTTGATGAACATGTCTGTCTTGGATGATACATAGCAAAAAAGAGGAAGAGGAAAAATGTGAGAGTGGAATCAAAACAAAAAAAAATTTTGTGAGTAATCTTAAAAAATACAAAATTGAATTCATGTTTTTCCTTTAATAATAGGTTTCTGCTTTGTTTTCTCAATTATGTGTGGTCATTGACCACTGGTCAATGTTGTCAAAAACAAAATTTTATTTTTACATTGGCCAAAAATTTGATTTTTTAAATTTGGGTTCTTGTTTTTAAATTTGACAATCTTTTTAAAATCTTCTTCCACCATTGCTGAATCACTACTAGGGTTGTTCATTTTCCGGGAGATTTCCCGATTTTTTGCGGAAAATGGTTCTGATTTCCCGGGAAATCTACAGTAATATTTTATGTTTTTACATTAAACATTAAAAAACGGGATAAATATGCAATAAAAACACTGTAAATAGTCAAAAATGATTAATTTGGGTATTTTACAGTCCTTTTATAGGTTAAAAGGTTAATTTTGGTAAAATATTACTGTAGCTTGGAATACTGTAGCTCCGGGAAATTTCCCGCCTTTTTTCGATTTCCCGGGAAAAGAACAACCTTAATCACTATTATAACATAAGTCAATTCTGTTAGTTAATAATTAATTAATTAATTATTCGTGAATTTAATTTTCATAAATAATTTCTTTCTCTTTCTATAGTTTTTCGTGATTTTTGTTCATATAAAATTTTTTATCAACGATTTGTTGATTTTAACATAGATGAATTTTTTCAATTATTTCTATTGTCATTGATAACATCATATTATGCATAGATAAATTCTTTTTCCAATAATGGGTCGATTGACCTATGTTCGTTTCAAAGAAATATATTTTTTGTATTTGCCGCTCGTTTGCTGGTTTTTTTAGTCATTCACATACTGTATTTTAAGTGGGTTGCTTTCGGTAACATTCTTAAATTACAAAAAATAAACTTAATTAGAGATTCCGGGCTTTTTTCACTTTTATCTCTCTTTTGATTGTCTCCAATCTCAAATTACTGTAATCGTTTTGTTCTTCATTTGGTTTGATTGACTTTGGCAATCTGTGCCTTAACATTTCTTTCTATCACTTCTTTTTTCATCAACAAATTTTTTCCCCCAATTTTTTTATGTTTTTGTGCTTTTTATCTCATCCCATTTAATTGTATTTTATTTGTTGATTTAATATAACCATATCTATATTACGGTTGTTGCGGGAAAAATCGTTTGTTCCAGAATCTCCGCAGCATTGGTAAAATTTTTCTGTATACTATTTTATAAACGTCTCCACAAAATTGTTTCCGCTTTATTAATTTCGTTTTTAATGTTATTTATGCAATATAATTTATATCATTTTTTAGAATCATGCCTTGCTTGAATGCTGATATTCTTTTTGATGTTGGAAAACAATTGATTCTAGACAGAAATTCTGATGCTGCTCTTAGATTTGCTCTTTCTGGAAAAGAATCTTTCGAAGCAATGAAAAGAGTTTTTGCTTCTGCTTCAACTCTCAAACTTTTCGATGGATATTTCTGTGTTGGATGGGTATGTTTGTTTCTGGTTTTAAACATTAGTATTAGGTTTCATTTCTTCAGGAAAACAAGTGTTGTGAATTTGGATATAAAAGAAGTAAACCCATCTCAAAATTTTTGATGAATCAAATTGGAAATCGTGTTACCAAACTTCACATCAGTTGTAAAAATATTGAATTTTATCAAGCTATCATTGATACAATTATTGAAAAGAGAAGTAAGTTTATTCATTTTTGGGATAAAGCTTAAATTTAATGCATTCTTACAGAATTGATTTCATTTTCTGCTGGTAGAAACTGTCATCAAGGATTTTTGGAACATGTTCTTCCAATTTTTGCCACAACACTTAAAGCTGTTACAATTCCAAATCAAATGATGACTGAAACATTTCGTGATATTTTCAATCTTGAATCATTGATTGTTTTGGATTATGGAGGACGTGATTTCTCAGAAATGTGCTGTAAAGCTGAACAATTGGAAATTCGACGTGTGCCAACTGGTGTTGCACCAGTTTTTCCATCTATAATTAATGGAAACAAGTAACTTTTAGTTTTTCATGTTATCAATATATAATTAGTACATACTTTTAGTCAGCGTCGATCTTCTGTTAAACGGTTAATTTACAATGAAAATGGCTCTCCGTCTTTTAATAAAAGTTTTAACCAATCAATGAATTATTTTTGTTCCATTGAAGTCTTCCAATACAATTTTACATATTCTGGTCGTATGTCATCTGGATATAATTCATTTATTCAACATGTTGCTTTCCTTTTTTCATTGTTCTTTTTCTTTGCTGCTGACAAAGTCCCATCCAAAGTTGTTTTAACGTTTAAAATGATCGGAGAAATGAATCTTATCCATGTAAGTTATTTGATAGATCTTTGAAACGATAAATATTATTATCTTTAGGGTCTTGATTTTTATAAACAAGTATGTGGTAGTTTCCAATTCGATGAATCTGTCAACGATTGTTATTGCTTCTTTAGAACTCTTGAATCTGCTGATCAAACAAAATCAACAATCCTTGAACTTCAATTTTCTAAATAAGTTTCTTCTATTTATCAATATGTTTGTTTCGTTTCTCAAATTTTCGGTTTTTTTTTTAAATAAAATTTTCTGTTTTTGATCTTCATTGTTTAGAAGACCAAGGAATACATTAGAGTACCACAAAAATACGATTAAGCAACTAGGATTTGCTTAATGTTTATTTCTTACTGTAGACATAGTCATCAAAAAGGCACATAGTTTTTGTAGAACTTCTTCATTTATAGGGAAAAATTAAAATAAGTTAACAGAATAATGTTTTGATCTTTTTGTAAAAAAGATCCAGCAAAAAAATATTGAAATAATTTAAAGCTTTCTCATTTTTGTTATTAAAACATTAAAAGTTAAAAACTCATAAGTCAGAACGAAAAGAGAAATGAAAAATAAGAGATTAATGATTGAACTGCGAATACAGTATTCCGAAAAGAGTGTATGAAAACCGGCAAAATCCGATTTACAAATACCATATTCCAAGAAATGGTATAATTCTAGAATAGTGGAACGATTTTTTTTATTTCTTTTCAATGCACACACAATAGATGTGCGTTCATTCCTTCATTCTTTTTGTGAATGATTGTGTAGAAAAGAAAACAAAAATGGAAAATGATAAAAAAGAAAAGGGTTTTTTCGTTGAAGAGAGAGAGTGTCTCTTTGGATGTCTGTCGTCAATGACGACTTCATTGTGCAACACCAACGAAAAAAGTATAAATACATTCGAATTTTTGGTTCAAAACATATTTTGAACTCGTGCTTACGGTTTTATTACCCAACATGAGTTCAACACAAAACATTTAAATGTTGTAAAAAACAACGTGAAATGCTTTGTGTTAAAATTTTGCGTTTGTCTGAACGCCTTTTAGTCGTTCAGACAAACGCAAAAAAAATCGTTCCACTATTCTAGAATTGTTCCCAAGAAATAAACTTGATGAAAGCAAATTAGTGGATGGAGATAAATAAAAATAACACATTAGCTTATTTATTTTTCTTGAAATATTCAAATTTTAGAATATGCTATTGGCAAACAAATTTTAAAAAAATTACTTTTTTTGAACCCTTTGCAAATCACGAAACCAATTTATTTTTGATAATAAGCATGATTTTAAGGCATATTTGTCAGTGTTTTTTTTGTTTATTTTAACAAAATCAAATAATTTTAGGAAAATTAACAAATGAACATTTATTTGCCATGCAAGTTTTTACTGCAGTCTTAAGTTAATCTTTTTAGTCAGTTTACAATATTTAATTAATAACATTTTTCTGTCACAAAGCATTTTTTGTCAACATTTTAAACATTTCTTTTACAAACAAATTGCTTAAAGGGGCCATTACAGTCAACTGATTTCCATTGAAAACTTGGTGCAGAAAATGTCGCACAAACATTATTCCCACAAGCTGTTAAGAAGTTACTGTAATCAATTGGGGTGGCATCAGTCCATGCTTCATTATTGTATCCAATCAAGACATTGTCACCTCCAGAGGCAAATAAACCTGAAGATTTTGCTCAATTTAGTAGGCAAAATTTTAGTATTAATTTACTTTTAACAAAGCCATTTTCTGTTTGGCTATGAATCGAAACCAGATGTCCCTTTTTTCCTTGATTAACACAATATTGTTCAGCTTGGGCTTGGCTTCGAGTATTGCTAGCATTGATATATCGATAACAGAAATTTGTTGCACAATTATAAACCCAGCCAACTGCACATGGATTGATTTGAGAACCTGTTGTGCAGTTATCGTAGGAATTGCTTGTTGGTGGAAGTGGGGTAGTAGTGGTAGTAGTTGTTGTAGTGCTTGTAGTAGTAGTAGTGATTGGTGTTGTTGTTGATGTTGTAGTGGTTGTTGTTGAAATATTAGTTCGAGGTACATAAATTAGTTCAGCTGGAACAATCTGCCAATTAACATCAAAAGTACACATTAGCATAGTTAATGGACGTGTTATTCCAACACCTGTAAAGTAACATTGATGAAAAGCACATCCAACTTTTGTTGCTTTATCGTGAAGCACCCGCTCATCCATCATCAGATGCCCAACTCGTCCATTTGTCGTGTTTGACAAAAATGTGAGAAGCGCTTCAATATTTGTTTTTGATAATTCATGAACATAGTAATCGACGGAGTTGTAGACTTCAGCTTTATACCAGTTCGAATCATTTCTTGTAGGAGTAACGTCAGGTTTAGAACAACGGGCTTGAATTTGCGTGTACATTTTCGCTTCCAAATCACAATCCCAGCTCTAAAAATTGAATTTCGAATGTAATACAAATCACATATCACAAGTTCTTTAGCAAAAAAACATACAAGCATTGGCATTTCTTGGGCTTGAAGAGCATATTTGCCATTATTCAACAATAATGTGCCGTTTAAAACCTTTGATCGCTTTTCATTCATCTTGTTAATAATTCGTTCTCGATGAACTGGCAAAAGCTTTGATTCGGGAATTTGACATGATGGCTCTGGAGCGGGAGTTGTAACAACATCAGGATTTCCAGGAACGTAAATACTCTCGTTTAAGACAACAGAGGAAGACGTTTTACAAATTAATTGATTCAAGTTTCGTGTGGTACATTGATAAGCAGCACAAGCAATAGTTTTACCAACATCCGAAAGATAAAATGACGTGAATTGTCTTTCAGTAACTGGTGTAGTGTATTTTGTTTCATCTTTTAATTCGACGTATGTTGAAGCATTGAAGAGATCGCTGGTTATCCAAAGATCAACATGATCATTGATTGAAACATCCAATTTACCAAAAGTGGACATAATTGCAACATATGGAATAGAAAATATCGAATATTGTACATGACTGCCATTACACATTGCTTCAACAGTTTCAGCAAGTTTTGCTTCAACGTTGCAATCCCAAGTCTACAACAATAACAAAAACTATAGGTTTTGTTTGTCATTAAACAAACCAAATTTTTCATAAAAGCTCCTTGAAGAGCATATTGACCATTGCTGAGGAGAAGTTCTCCACGTCTAATTAATTCCCGATCTCGATTTACAGTACCCAAAATTTTATCTCGGCTTGCATCCGTCAGAAGAGATGTGGGTGCCGGACAGGTAATTGTTAACGCACTACCAAACCATGAAATATCAAATAGAGTCAAGAGACTAACTTGAACCATACTGATCATACTGAATAAAACAGTTTAATATATAAATTTCTAAAAATATTTACTTGCTTTTATACTGTAAAATTTCCCCTTGTTGAAGGATTATGTAAATTTTTTGTAATAAATACAGTTTTTTTTCTGTTGAAAATTGTAGAATTTGTAATTTTTAACAATAATCCCCGACACTTAACACTATGGCTTTCAACTAAGTAGCTTGCAAAACACAGAAAAAACTCTATAATCCTGCTTTTTTTCTATTATGTTAATAATAATCGGAAACAATATTTTCGTAGTCAACGTTAAAACTATTTTTTCAATTTTTTTTAGATCAAAATTGCGTAGGCATTAATTAATATCGTCAACAACATGCACTCACAGGATTATTCAAATATTGTAAACTTTATTCGTTTTGGGCAACATAATAATGTTTATATGTCTTTTGTTAACATTTGATGTGGATACCGTAGGAGTATTTTTCTGAATCCTAAAATCAAACCACGCCAGGCTTGTTTAAATAGAGGAAGCCCTGTCCAAGCATATGTCATTTTCCTTTCCGAGTTTGATTTCAGTTGAATGTTCAATAAAAATATTTAAATTTTTCAAACAAAAAATTTTGTATAATTCATCAAGATATTAAAAATTGATTTTACAAAAACAACATTTTTAAACATAAGATCAATTTTTTACAAGATGGAAAGCTCTTTGAAGTTTATAAAGAGCAGTTTTTGAATCTTCAAGTTGATCATTGAATGAAATTTTTGGAGGAGGATATCTTATATCTGCAGGTTCAATAATTTCATCAACAAAATCTCGAAGTTGTTGAGTAAAATGAGGATTATTAAATGGAACATTACAATAAAAAAATTTTTTTCACTTGTATTTTCATTTTTATTGTCTCCAACCTCAAATTACTGTATTCTTTTTGTTGTTCATTTGAATTGTTGTTTTTTGGCAATCTGTGCCTTTACATTTCTTTCTTTTACCTCTTTTTTCAACAACTAATTTTTTCTCCTAACCTTTTCATATTTTCACGCTTTTTATCTCATCCCATTTAATTGTATTTTCTTTGTTGATTTAATATAGACATATCGGTATTATTATTGTTATTGGAAAAACCCGATTGCCCCAGAAAAACGCTTTATTAATTTTGTTTTTAATGTTATTTATGCAATATAATTTATATTATTTTTTAGAATCATGCCTCGCTTGAACGCTGATATTCTTTTTGATGTTGGAAAGCAACTCATTCAAGATGGGAATTCTGCTGCTGCTCTTAGATTTGCTCTTTCTGGAAAAGAATCTTTCGAAGCAATGAAAAGAGTTTTTGCTTCTGCTTCAACTCTCAAACTTTACAATGGATATTTCTTTGTTGGATGGGTATGTTTGTTTCTGGTTTTAAACATTAGTATTAGGTTTCATTTCTTCAGGAAAACAAGTGTTGTAAATTTGGACGTAAAAGAAGTAAACCAATCCCAAAATTTTTGATGAATCAAATTGGAAATCGTGTTACCAAACTTCGTATTGGTTGTAAAAATATAGAATTTTATCAAGCCATCATTGATACAATTATTGAAAAGAAAAGTAAGTTCATTCATTTAAGTGATAAACTTTTATCGAAAAATTGCTTTTAGAACTGATTTCATTTTCTGCTGGTAGAAATTGTTGTCAAGAATTTTTGGATCAATTTCTTCCAATTTTTGCTACAACACTTAAAGCTGTTACAATTCCAAATCAAAAGATGACTGAAACATTTCGTGATACTTTCAATCTTGAATCATTGATTGTTTTGGATTATGAAGGATATGTTTTCCCGCAGATGTGCTGTAAAACTGAACAATTGGAAATTCGACGTCCACCAAATTTCATATCATTTTTTTCATTGATTATTAGTGGAAACAAGTAAATTTTTGTTTTTCGTGTTATCAAAAAATATATTTTCACACTTTTAGTCAGCATAGATCTTCTGTTAAACGATTAATTTACAATAGAAATGGTGCTTCAACTTTTTATGAAGATTTCAACCTATTTATGAATCATTTTTGTTCCCTTGAAGTTTTGCATTACAATTTTACATATTGTGGTCTTCCTTCTCAATATGAATCATTTATTCAACATGTTCTTATTCGTTTTGCACTCTTCTTTCTTCATGATGTCGACAAAGTTCCATTTAAAGTTGTTTTTACGTTTAAAATGAAAAAAGAAGAAGCGAATCTTATTCAAGTAAGTACAATTTGATGAATTTTTGAAATGCTAATTTTTCTTTTATTTTAAGGGTCTTGATTTTTATAAACAAATCTGTCGTAGTTACCAGCTTGATGAATCTGTCAAAGATTATTATTGCTTCTTCAAAACTCTTGAATCTGCTGATCAAACAAAATCAACAATCTTTGAACTTCAATTTTCTAAATAAGTTTCTTCTTTTTATCAGTATGTTTGTTTTGTTTTTCAATTTTTTGTTCTGATTTTTTAAATAAAAGTTTTTGTTTTGAACTTTATTGCTTTGGAAATAAAAGAATCTATAATAGTATTACTGTACCACAGAAATACGATTAAGTAAGCAGTTGATTTCCAAAAATGAGCTTTTATTTTAAGTTTAAGAAGTTTATTAATAATTAAGAAATGACGTTTTCGTCATTGGTATCAAATATTTGCCGGGATCTCAGCAATAATTTTTTACAAAAACGGGAGATTCAGAACACGCATTTCTTTGAAAATGGTGCTGCCTTCATTTTATTATTTTAGTTAATTATGAATTTATTTTTATTTTAAAAGTTACATTTGACTTTCAAAGTTTGATTAAATTATTGCTAAACGAGTAGTTTTAGTTTTCTATTCAAGATGATTCATTTACAATTTTTTTTTACAGTTCTTGATTGTGACAAATAATGAAAATAATGCAAATTTTGTTTTACTAAAGTTTCATAAAAGTTTTGAAACGTTGTTTCATTTTTCATAAAAAGCTTTTTCAAGTTCTTTCAAAGCAGTTTTTGAATTTTCACTTTGATGAATGAAAGAGATTTTTGGTGGCGGATATCGTAAATCTGCTGCTTCAATGATTTCGTCAACAAAAGCTTGAAGTTGTTTAGTAAAAAGAAAATTATTAAATGGAACATTACATTGAAAAATAAATTCTGCTGTTTTATGAATCTGTTTTATACCTTCAGACGCCATGGCATTTGACCCCATGACACTTGATCCCTGACAGTTGACCCCATGACATTTGACCCTATGACCTTTGACCCCCATGACGGTTGATCCCATGACTATTGACCCCAAAATATATATTTTTTTAAATAAGTTATAACAAAGGCTGTGAGAATAGCTCCCTTCGGAAGCCATCCTCTCAGCCCTTGTTTTACCCTAATACCAAAGGTGTGCTTGTCATCATAAGAAGCATTGAACACGACTGCGGTACCCAGTTGACCGTTGATATCACCTGGCGGAACAGATTGAGCCATGATTCAGAAAATCAACGCTCTAACGTGTCATCAACGCGTGAGATTTCATGCGTTGATGAGTGGCAGAAATGCGACAATTGAGATGGACAAATGAGTATTTATTCATTTTTGATGGGTTGAATGGAATTTGCATAATTTTTAGCATATTCACACTCTTCATTTTCTAACACAAATTTTTTTGGGGTCATTTGTCATGAAAGGGTCAAAAGTCATGGGGTCAACTGTCATGGGGGAATTTGAGGGGTCAAGTGTCATGGGGTCAAATGTCATGGGGTCAACTGTCAGGGGTCAAGTGTCATGGGGTCAAATGTAACGACCCCAGGTAGTAAAACCTAACTTTCATAAATTCGATAAACGCTTCAACATTAAAGTCTTTTTGACGAAAATTAAGTTTAAAATATCGAAGACTAGGAAGAATGCATTTTTCGGCAGCATTTTTGGAAGTAACACTATGGAATTTGTTCTTCTTTTTGCCGATGAGAATGCGATATACTTGAAGGAGATATTTTCCACTCGAGAAAAATTTTTCGTTTTTTTCTAACATTTTTTTCAAGCTTGTTAATAATTCTTGTTATTCTTAATTATTTTAAAGAAGAATAATGTTTTTTAAATCATCAAAATTGATCTAGCCGATGCTGAGATCTGCAAAAATCTGATAAAACAGAAATTTTTTTGTACAAGGAAGACACTCATCAAATTGTTTCGACACGAAAATACATTTTTCATGTATATCGTTTTTCCATCGGCAAAAAGACACAGTGGTAAATGATGAAGTAATTGTTTCGCTTAAAAAAATTCAAAGTAAACTTGTTTTTTATAACAGAAAACTCACAAATAAACTTCTTCAACTTTTGGAACACAAGCAAGAATATCTTCAATTGGGACAATTCCACCAAATTTATCAAAAACCGTTAATCGTTTTAATCTAAGTTCAGTAACATTGCCCTCAGAAGCCAAAACTTTAAAATTATTTAAGGAAATATTTTCAGCTGCAATTATTAATTTTTGAATATCACAAAAAGCTATTTTTGGCACGATTTTAGAAATTAAATTAACTTTAAAGAATCGAAGCCTAGAAAATGAATGAATAATCCAAAGATTTTCAGGAACATCTTCAATGTTATCCCATTTTAACCTAATTCCATTCAAAGTTGTAAAATAAATGGTTTCTTCATAACAACAAACATCTTTGACAACAAAATATGGGAATTTTTGATGTTGAAAATATTTGCATACTTGCATTAATTTTAGTGACATTTTTGGTACCGCATTTACTTTCATCTATTTTAAAACATCTGATGGAAAATTTATTGATTTTGGAAGTGATGATTCGGGATACATGGTTGAAGTCATATGTATTTGGTTAGCCAAAACAATATTTTTTATTAATATCAATTTCAATTTTAAATAAGACTTGGTAAAAATTTGCATAAAAACAAAAATAAATACATCAAGAAATAAAAAATAAGATTGACGTGCTCTTATAATAAACCAATTTTCAACTGCATCAGCAGGTGGAGGTGTACCAAAATTTAGTGAAAGAGGGACAAAAAGCATTCTTTTCTTTGATAAGAATGCTGTCTTGATTTTTATTATTTTTAACAACTATCGATTATTTTCCTTTATATAATTTTTAAGAATCAATGGTTTACCATGTTGGAATTTATCCTTTATGGGGTAAAGTATGTGAAGTATCTTTGTATAATACTGTAACAAAGAATCTGAAAAATTAAAACTTCAAAGCGGTACTTTTTATTTTTTATAATTCTTTGTTATTAAAAGAGTTTCAGTTAAAAGTAACGATTTTGACAAAGTTGATTCAATGTTTAAAGAAAATACTGCTAATAAAAGTCAAAAATTTGAAAATGCTCGTATTTGTTTGGATTCAGATTACGGTAATGAAATTCGACAAAAATTTATTGATTCTGGACTATTTCATGGATTTAAAAAAGTTGAAATTATTTCAGAGTAAAAAGCTGATTTTTTGAGTACCGTATCCCAAACTACAAACTATACCCCATCGGAAGGAGATGTTATTAGGATTATAGATTTTTCAAATCGATGCCGGATTTGGCAAAAGCTAAACGGAGTCATAAAATTTGTACATTGGTCAAATCCATTCAAGAAAGATTACTTTGAGATAAATGATGTTGATTGTGATTTTGAAAAAATGGGAAATGATCACAAATTTGTGCACAAAGGATTCAGATTTTTGTGGAAATTCTACAGTAATCTTTTATCATGTTTATCGAAAATTAAAAAATTTAAAAGAGTTGTACTCGAATATATATACCGTATTATATATTATTCTGGGATAATGAAGCTGTTTTTCATGCTTGAATTATTGGACAACCTTCATTTGACTTTCGAACTTGTCAGTTTGAAAATAAAAACAAAAAATTTGATATGAATGAAAAGTTTTTGGTATCAAAAAAATATTTGAATTTTCTTTTAACTTTTTCAAAAATTTTTTAAAATTGCAAGAATTCAAAAAGAGGTCATGTATATGTTTCTCCCTTAGATTGTTCTCCTTAAAAATTATAATAGTTCAGGAGCTTCTTTTTGAATTTTAATTCTATAACTTAAAAATTGGAAATCAAATATTTAAAAAAATTAGTTGAAAAAAATTGTCAATCACCATTGCTGCAAAGGTAAGCGAATAAAAAATGCAAAGCACTTTTTCTTAAATAAATAGGTTTTTCTCTTTGGACGCATCTTTCTTTTCGTCAAATGTTGATGAACGCGAAGTTTTTGTTTGTCAACAGCAGCCCCAAACAACAGAAAAGGGGAAAGTGAACGAACGCGTGTCAAAATGTCAACACAGTGATCCCAAACGTAGGAAAAAAGAAACCAGAAATGGCCGGCAAAGAAAAGAAATGAGAAATAATAGAAACTGATTTGAATGATTCGGAGCTTACAGAGTTTTTAAAACCAGAAAAAAAGGTGTTCATAAAGCTTCAACATTTTAATGGAGATGTTTACAAATATCCTGAAGAGATATCTGCAGCTTTATTGAAACACATAAAACAAAAAGTTGAATCATTTCAAGGAAAAACGTTGAATGAAGTAGTAATTACAAATATTTAAAAAGGGGTAAATTACGTTTTTTGCATCTCAAAACAAAAAAAGATAATGATCCTGATTGTCAAGTTGGTGCTGCAAAAATCTAAAAATCAAGGATTAAAAATACTTAAACCATTGTCATTTTAAAGATTAAAAAATAATTATTTAAATAATATGCATAAAATTTTGGCAAACTCTCTTTTTCAAAAAACAACCTTCTTGAAGGATAAATTTTTTTAGCCTGGACGTATCCGAAAAAGATCCACCTTTAAAATATAACATAACCATTTCAAGAAAAGAATTTGAAGTTATTACCCATGATTTGCTTCATCCCATTCAAGAAAGTCTTATAGCTGCCATCGATAAATTTGATTATTCTTCCAATCAAATTGATAAAGTTCTTCAAGTTGGTGGAAGTTGCCGAATGCCACTGATTAAAAAATTACTTGAAATTGTTTTTCCCCATGCTGACACTATCCTGATGATGAAGTTGTTGCAATTGAAGCTGCATATTATTCATGCTTTTTAAGTCAATCGTCAAAAATTCAATACAAAAATGAAAACAATTGTTCGATTATGTGATACTTTAATTATTATATTATTACCTTTTTGTCAAACTAAATCTGCATAATTGTATTCTAGCGAGTGCAAATCTTCTAGGATTTTTTTTAAAAAATGGTAAAGTTTATGAATTTCGGTAGCTATTATCATAGCATTTTTTGCAAAGTTTTTATGTAAAACAATTTTACGATTATTTATCTGTAAATTTTATTAATAAACAAAAATAAAATCAAATATTAAAAAAAAATGTTTTAATAAATGCATTTCTGCAAAGACAAGTGAATGAAAGATGCAACAAAAAAATTCTTTCATAAATCAATAATTTCTAGTGACGCACATGACCCTTTCACATATGGACTATAGTCATATTTTATTGAATGGAAGGTTTTTGGCTTGTCTTGTTCTAGTCGAATGAACAAGACAAACGGTTTGTCCACCTTGGTCCTTCTTTAACCAAAATGCCCAACATTTTCTTTGACTCAAAAATTTAATGCTCTTTTTTCTTTTCCTCTTCTGAAATGTTGATGACAAATATAAAATTAATACCTTTTTTTATATTTGTCATCAAAATTTGTTTTTCCGGCAGATCTTTACTACCTTTTTATTTTGTTTTTTTTGCGGTGTATAGACTCCCTTAAAAATGCCCGATCAAAAAATTTGTTTTTGCAGCAAAAATTAACTTTTTAACAGATTGAATCAGGCTTAATAATCGGCCAAAAATAAAAAAATTAATGTACACCATCATTAATGTTCAAGGCACAAAAATAAATTATGCAATTCACAATTGCTTGAATTTAGTGTTCCTTCCCCCCCCCCCCCCCCCCCCGTTTTTCGAAAAAAGCGGGGAACGGGGAAGGATGATAAGAGCGGGGACGGGGAACGGGGAAAAAACGGGGATGAAATTACGGCGAGGAACGGGGAAACGGGGATTTTGCGGGGAAAGCTGTAAAAGTCTTGAAATCAGTTTTCGATGGTATATGGTGTCATTATTATCACTAAATAACGTTATTTTGACCTATTTAACATTAAATAACATTAAAATTCAAAATTTGAAAAAAAAAGCGGGGATGAAAATTTGCGGGGACGGGGAAAAAAGGGGGATGAAATGTCAGCGGGGAGGGGAAACGGGGATGTCCCCGTCGGGGAAAAGCGGGGATCCCCGCCGGGGAACGGGGGGGGGGGGGTAAAGGAACACTACTTGAATTTAAACTGTGTCTAAAAAATGTCTGGTGTTATTAAATTTTAAAACTTGATGATTGTAGTTGTACGTTAATAAAAACAGGTGAAAAAGTACTCAGTTAACGCTGTTGTGAACACTATCCTGATGAAGTTGTTGCAATTGGAGCTGCTTATTATTCATATTTTTTAAATGAAGCATCAAAAATGCGATACAAAAATGAAAAAGATTGTTCAATTATGTAATTTTTAAAACATTTTAAAGTAAACTTTTAACACTTTTATTTATTGTATACGAAACATATATGGGCAAGTTGGTGTTAAGAGTCTTAACGCAAACTTAACTTAATTAACTTAAAACAAATGTGAATCTTCTAAGAACTTTTTTCCAAAAACTTGAGATTCTAGAAAAACTTTTGTTTGATATTATATTGTTAAGCCATCCATTACATATGATAATTATTTAAATTTTTTCGTGACACAATTACATAATCATTAAATGTTGTAACACTTTTTTATTTTTATTTTTAAAAATTGAAAATCAAATATTAAAAAAGATAGTTTTAAAGAATCGTCTACCACCGTTGCTGCAAAAGCAAGCGAATAAAAAATGCAATAAACTTTTTCATAAATCAATAGGTTCTTCTTTTTTGGACACACATGTTCCTTTCTTGTCGTCAAATTTTGTCGAATGCGAGGTTTTGGTTTGTCTTGTTACAGTTGAATGACTGACTGCATTCGATCCTTCTTAAACTTGTAACATGCTCTTCTTTTGGCACTAAAATTTAATGCCCTTTTTTTCACTCTTCCGCACTGTTGTTAAAACGCGTTTTGTGAGAAACTGTAGTATGGTGTGGCACAGAAACATAAAGTATATCAGATTTGAGTATAAATTTGTATATATAGGTAATCGAGGGCGTAGAATCCGAATTTTTCATTTTCAGGGGTCTTTTTTCTGCTCATTTTCGAGATACGGCCGATATCGCTGATATCGATGCCATTTTGTTAGTTGTTAAGTACGGACATTGAAAGTTGTACCATTCGATTCGTCTCGTCGAGCTACACTAGAATCATGCAAAATTTATTAAAATAACCTAATTTTTGAGGGCGTTTTGCCCCTTTAAAGGTATCAAAAAATGGTTTTTTGACGTTTTGACCCTTTCACCACATGGCACTGGAAAAATGTTATTGCAGATTCGAATTCTACGGGTTCGATTACCCCTGGCTGGATATTTAATATTCCAAAAAAGTGCAGCCCCGTGGGTTGTTTTCTCAAAATAAACATTAAAAAACAGGTTATATCATTATCTTCAACATCATAAAAAAATCAGAACTTTTGAAATATGTTAGGAATCAAGTTCCGGTGACTTGTATTATGAAATATGATATATTTGGGACATTTTTGAAAGGTTTTAGCTCACCAACATCAAATCTGGAGATTTGGGATCAACTTAAAATATCAATTTTCACAAATATGAACGTCAAAATTCTAAAAATCGCAAAAATGGTTTTTTTGTTTAAGATTATTTTTTTTGTGCTTTATTAATTTAAACTACATGTATCTGCAACAGATAAACCCATAAACACTAAAGTTTGGAGCAATTAGGGGTTTTTACGAATTTTTAAAAATATCTCATTTTTGGTCATTTTTCATGATTTTGGGATTCCCCGAAATATGTAAGATATGATTTTTTTGCATGTTTACCATGAAATATATGCTAAATAAAAATTTTGGGCAAAGTTTCAACCCGGTACACCAACTATTGACCACATGGGGATAATTATAAATTTTGGGTATTTCTGCTATAATATGGGTCCCAGAAATCACTAGATTTATTTACCATTAATGCCAAATTAGTAGTTTATAACTTTTTTCATGCTTATTTTAAAATATTGAAAGTGTCAGATAGTAAAAGTAGCAAAACTGATTTACAGTACTCTTTGTCAAAAAAAAAGAATTTTCAAAATTTTGGATCTTTCTAAAAGTACATTTTCTGCATTACATTTTGTTCGCTGACGCTTTCATGTATATTCCACACATTTCAATTCGTTTTATTCAGCACTTTCAATATTTTAAAATAAGCATGAAAAAAGTTATAAACTACTAATTTGGCATTAATGGTAAATAAATCTAGTGATTTCTGGGACCCATATTATAGCAGAAATACCCAAAATTTATAATTATCCCCATGTGGTCAATAGTTGGTGTACCGGGTTGAAACTTTGCCCAAAATTTTTATTTAGCATATATTTCATGGTAAACATGCAAAAAAATCATATCTTACATATTTCGGGGAATCCCAAAATCATGAAAAATGACCAAAAATGAGATATTTTTAAAAATTCGTAAAAACCCCTAATTGCTCCAAACTTTAGTGTTTATGGGTTTATCTGTTGCAGATACATGTAGTTTAAATTAATAAAGCACAAAAAAAATAATCTTAAACAAAAAAACCATTTTTGCGATTTTTAGAATTTTGACGTTCATATTTGTGAAAATTGATATTTTAAGTTGATCCCAAATCTCCAGATTTGATGTTGGTGAGCTAAAACCTTTCAAAAATGTCCCAAATATATCATATTTCATAATACAAGTCACCGGAACTTGATTCCTAACATATTTCAAAAGTTCTGATTTTTTTATGATGTTGAAGATAATGATATAACCTGTTTTTTAATGTTTATTTTGAGAAAACAACCCACGGGGCTGCACTTTTTTGGAATATTAAATATCCAGCCAGGGGTAATCGAACCCGTAGAATTCGAATCTGCAATAACATTTTTCCAGTGCCATGTGGTGAAAGGGTCAAAACGTCAAAAAACCATTTTTTGATACCTTTAAAGGGGCAAAACGCCCTCAAAAATTAGGTTATTTTAATAAATTTTGCATGATTCTAGTGTAGCTCGACGAGACGAATCGAATGGTACAACTTTCAATGTCCGTACTTAACAACTAACAAAATGGCATCGATATCAGCGATATCGGCCGTATCTCGAAAATGAGCAGAAAAAAGACCCCTGAAAATGAAAAATTCGGATTCTACGCCCTCGATTACCTATATATACAAATTTATACTCAAATCTGATATACTTTATGTTTCTGTGCCACACCATACTACAGTTTCTCACAAAACGCGTTATAGGTCTCTTTACAGATATACTTTTTAGTTCATACAGTCAGATTTTATCTAATGTGAGATTTCGGTTTGCGTGGTAATTGAAGGCAATCAATCAACTTTACACAAAAAATTGTTGCCTTGTTTTCTTTCAAACTTCCGCATTGTCGTTGATAAATAAATGAAACTTTTATTTTGTTTTTGCTGCAGATCTTGGTTGCTTTTTCATTTTTTTTATTAAAGTCAAATTTCGGTTTTAGAATTTCGTCGGATATATTTATTGGAAAAATCCATAGGAGTTTTTCGATATATTTCTATGACTTTATTTAAAAAAAATAATTACAATTTTGCTCATCGAAGTATTTTCATTAAAAATAAAAATAAAATATTAAAAAATTTGATTTAGAAAAAACGTGCCAATCAGCATTTCTGCAAAAGCAAGGCAATGAAAAATTCACAAATCAATAAGGTTCAATGTTTGGACAAACATGCCCTTCGAGATAGTCACATTTTATCCAATGCGAAGTTTGTCTTGTTGCAGTTGAATGAATGACAGCAGTTGCTTCTCTTTTAAAAAGCAATGCGTTGAATATGTTCTTCTTTGAGATAAAAGTTTACTGCCCTTTATTTCTTGCACATTCTCACATTGTTGAAGAAAATTTATAAAATTAGTATTTTGTTTTTGCTGCTTTTCCTTTCGGCTTTCTCTTTTTGCAGTGTTCCCCTTTTTTTAAACCTTTATAAACGACATGTTTGACTTTTTAGCAAGAGCAATTAAATTTTAAAATAGTTATTATCTTAAAGTGAACAGATTTTATTGATTTTAATTAAATACTAATTTATTTTATAAAAATTAAAATAAAATATTTAAAAAAGTGTCAATCAGCATCGCTGCAACAGCAAATGAATAAAAAAAGCAAAACCATTTTTCTTGAATCAATAGGTTCTTCTTTTTGGACGTACCTGACCTTTCTTTTCGTCAAATTTTGTCGAACACAAAGTTTTTGTTTGTCTTTGTTTTAGTTAATTCACTTACAACAGTCGATCTTTCTTTAGCCAAAAAGTGTAAAAATTTTTCTGGCACAGACGTTTAGTGCCCTTTTTTTCTTTCACACTTCCGCACTGTTGATGACGAATATGTATAAAATTGGTACTTTGTTTTTGATGCAGTTCTTTCAATTTTTCTCTCTCTTTTTTTACTTTAAAAAATAATTTATTATACTTTTTTTAATATCAAAACTAAACATTTGCTATACAATAAAAGATAAATTAAAATATAAAATATTGTTTCATTAAAATATTTAAAAATATAAGATTAATTAAATAAAACTTTTACGAATAAAATTACAAATAAACTTGGTAAAAATGTTGCTGCTGAAGATTTTGTGGTAGTTGCCGGAGGCGGCTGAGTTGTCGCCATTGGGGTTGTTAAATTAACCCCATTGAACCATGAAAAGGGAGTTGTTGCAACTGACTAAAAAATTGGATTGTAAGAAGTTAAAATTTATTTTAAAAATTTGCATACCTGCGCAGCTATTATTGCAAATAGAGCGAATAAAACTATTACAATGAAGGACAAAGTTGAGGAATGCATAATTAGCAATTTAATTTGCCTAAAATATTAATACTGTAAAATCAAAAGTCTTGTTTAACAGATTTTTTTAAACAATTAAATATAAAAATATGACTCGTAAAACACGGAAGAATCTATTAAAAATCATTTCCTGCTGTAACAACTTTACCATTTTTGACAACTCATTAACTAAAAACTTATTTCTTCAATTTTTTTTTATTAGTAATTACTTAATTATTCGAGTCATTTTTTTTTCATTAAACGTCATTGGCAAAAATTATTCCGCTTGAAAGAATACGGTAATGCTTTCTGATAATTGGATATTCGTAAATTTCTTAAATGAACTTGGAAAATAAAAGAATTAGACATTTTTATAGTTTTTGAGAACTTCCTGATTAAGAAAATTCTTTTAAGGCGGAAAAAAGAGAAGAAAACAGTTGCCTTTAATTTGGTCATGTGACAAAAAATGTTTGAAAAAAACGTTCAAATATTAAGAAAAATTTGTTACAGTAATAATTGGAATCAAAATTTCAAAAACTATGTTTTTGATTTGACTCGTTTCTTTGAAACTTTTTAATGCCAGATTCATAAACGGTCAAGGCCGCATTTAGATGGAGGGCATTCGGTGCCCCCCAAATCGAGAAAATCTTTTGATCTTTTGCCGACTTCGTGTTAAGGTGGCAAAAGATCAAAGGCGTGCTCCCCCTGAAATAAAAATTCCCACCCCAAAATTTTTTTCTGCCTACGGTCTTGTAATTGGTAAATGTTTTATATAAAAAACTATAGTTAAATATTAATTTCAAAATACTGTAACAAAAAATAACATCTCTTGAAAAAAACTAATAATCGCTAAACCGAAAAACAGAAAAAAATAAAACCTTAAATGATGCAAATCTTTCTTAAAAAAACAGATGAAAAATTTTTTATGAGCGAACACCTTTAAAGTTAAATTAACTATTATATTAAAGTTCAAGGCGCCTTCTGGCGGCTTCTTAAAAACAAAGTTATGTCAGAAAACACCACACCAAAAAAAGAAAGAAGAAAAACAACACAAACTCGAAAAAACATGTCTCATTTTAAATAAAATCTCTGAGAGGTTAGTTAGTTAGCAGGTGTGAGAAAATAAAAGATGGATAGGAAAAAGAAAGGTTAACACTTAATCTCATGGGTTTCCTTGGAAACTGGCATTAAGGTTGGTTTTACCTTTTTTTTTCAAAACAGAACGAAAAAAATAATGTAGGCGTTTTTAGAATAACCTTCTTGAAATTCTCATAACTCATTTTTTGTGTTAAAAAAATATAGCCTTTTCAATGAAAATTTGAAAAAATTACATGTTGAAAAAAGAAACAGAAAAAAAAAGATTTATTGAACATTTTCTTGGAAAAATTTTTGCTAACCTAAAATTTTAATTTTACAAAATTACTTCCAGGTTTTTTAAATCAATGACTTTTTTAAATACTTCAAACATCACACGGACCGCATAATCTCAATAAATTTCAACACATTCTGGCAAGATCAAAACTTAATAAAAATTTCAACAATTTTATGCAACACATTTTTGTCGTCACTTTTTTTTATTAAATATGCTTTCTTCCTGCAAAGTCTTTTCTTTTCTTAGAAACTGCTTTTCCTACCAAATACCAAATATGTTGAGCACCATTAATCGATTTTTCGGATAAATAAAATATTCAAACAGTTTCCCACTAAAAGAATGATGAAAAGAAAAACGTTAAAAAAATAATCGAAACAGAGCAAGAAATTTTTTAGATCAATTTTTTTAAAAAACAGCAAAGATGTTTTTTGAAATTTTATGTGTCAGTTTTTCTGGAATTTTTGAAATGAAAAAAAAAAGATTTTCTGTGAAAACATAATTGTTCTTGAAATAAAAATAATATCCAAGTAATTTCTAATTACTAACAAAACTGTAATGTAGTAATTCATTTAATTTTTACATAATTTTAAAAACCATTTTTTAAAGGGGGAGACCCATTTCATATAAATCTTTTTTGTTTACCGGTACTGAAAATCAGGGAAGAAGAAGAGAAAAGATGCACTCTTTTCTTTTCTCTGACTGGCAGAGATGTCTCTTTTTCTCTGCTCCCTCTGTTAAAAAATTTATATGAAGTGCGTCTCTCCCTTTAAGATACATTTGGTCGTTAATGTTTGTGAAGCTTGTAACAGAAAAAATGTTTTTAAAAATGTCTATTGAAAAATTGTGAATGTTTTTGTTTTAAAAAAAGCTTTCTGTCTAAAAAACGTTTTTGTTTAAAAAATGTTAAAAGACCTTCTGCGATCTTTTTTTATTCTTCTTACGTTTTTAATTTTGACAATGATCAGTTACTTTTTGAATATTTGATAATTTTTTCTACTGAAATCAATCCAAAAAAGATGATCTTGAAAAAAATACCAAAAAAAATTAATAAAAAACTTAGAATTTTAAAAACATTTTAAAAACATTAATTTCATGATACAAACGTAAGTGGAAATCATCAAAAAATAAAAAACAATTATTTATTAATTTACAACCCTAAATAATAATCAACAAAAAACCAATAATCCAAAAAATATACAAATTTTGGAAGAAAGAATTCTGGGATAAGTGTTGAAATGGTCATCACCAAAATCTGCAGTTTAAATCTTTTCCATTTTCGCAGTAATTTTTGATATTCAAATTTTGGTAAAATACTTTTAAATTGTGAAAATAACATTAAATTTAATGCAAAAAAGAATACAATTAATATTGCATTTGGTGTAATAATCCATTTTTGAATTTCTAATAATTCATGTTCTTCATCTCGATTACGGTAATAACATTCAAGATATTTTTCACGTTGTTCCTGATATAATTCATCCAAGCGTTCCCACATTGAAAGAAGTTCTTCAAAAACTTTTATCCTCGGAGTTCGATAACTTTCATAATAATGGGAAATGGCATTTATGTTTTTTGAGGTTTGAATATTTATTATTACCTAAAATTGGATAATGGATGTAATTGGATATCAATTTTTCGTCTCAATGAAATTCTAGTTATCACAGTTTTGTAAATCTTTTTGTAAAGCATCATTGTAACTCCGAAGGAGTCAAATTTTCTAAACAGCAAAAAAAACATGCCGCCGAAATTAAAGAGCTGATAAAAATGGTCGGGTACAACACTTTATTTGTGTTTTTTCTCTCAAAACAAAAACGTTTTTCTTCAATATATTTAATACCCAGAATCTAACAATTTTGAGTTTAATTTTTTTCATAATTATTTTTTCTGATCTCAAAAAATAGTATCAACGTAAAAAATTGATCGGATATAAGCTGAAATTTTTTTAAGATTATGAAAATCTATAGAATAAGATCTAAAAAAGTTTAATTGCAGGTTTTAATCCAACTAATTTTCTATGTCCATTTTAGAAATCACAAAACATAGTTGTGAAAGAAAAAACGGCAGCTAAATTTATTAATTTTGATGTTTTAAATTTTTAGATATACTTTGTGAGGACAAGCCTAAAAACTTTGCCCCATCCTTTTAAGGGAATACCCAGATCTGAGATCAGTAGTTTTGAGCTTTTGAGGAGGTCAGCCAAAATGTGAATCCCACCTTAAAAGCGGTAAACATCAAAGGAAAAAATCTGGTAGACAGGTGGATTTAAGAACTTTAGATTTTTGTTGACGTTCGATTTGGATAATCCCTAACGAGATACACTTATGAAAACATAAAGAAAACACATACCCTTTTCAATGCCTTATATTCAGTAATAAGTTTTTCAAATTTATTAAAAGATAAAATATTTGTTCCATTACAGGGCAACATTAATTTCCCAGATCCAACACTCATAAAAAATAATGGTCTTATCGTAATCAAAAAATAAACAACTGCAAATCCACGAGTAAGAAAAAAATTCAATTCTTCTAATCTTCTGTCAGGTTGCTAAAAAAACTAATATTTTATCTAAAGTAAAAATTTGCATTGACAATTACCGAATACTGCCAATTATTACTGGAACAATTACAAAGCTGTGGCTTAAACCATTTTGTTAATCGCATAATATTTTTTACGACATTTTTGGAAACAAAAAAATTAGAATGTTTTAGAAAATGAATTTACATAACTTTGGATGGATGCTTCTTAAATTTCTTTTCTGGCAAGCAACAAGAAGAAGAATAACAAAAAAAAGTGTAAAAGAAAACTTTGACACAATTTTTTTCTTCTTTTGCAAACATAAAAAAATGAAAGAAGCAGCAACATCTTGTTTTTCTTGGAGCAGAAAAATGTTGAAGAGAGAGAGAAGGGTTAAAGCTTATTTAATATTGATTCGCTTGACCATTAAACAAAAGAAAGAAGAAGAAAAAAAGGGACAACAACAAAAAAGCCGTTTCAAAAAAAGGGAAATAGAAAAAAAAGTGTGACCAGCATTTTTGCTGGAAAGAGAAAAAGAAATTCTTTTAAATTGAACTAATAAAATTACAGAATGGACAAAATGCATCTTCTTCACTGTTGCAGGTCATGATGGTATGCAAATTTTATAAATTAAATTAAAAGTTTTAAATTTCTTTTTTTATGATACTTAAACTTAAACGAATAAATTTTTAAAAACTGAAGAAAAATCTGCATAAAATTTTTAGAAATTATCGTTAAAATTGTATATCATAAGTTTAAAAAGTTTATGACATTGTTTAATTTTTTGAAAAATCCACAAATTTGCATAAAGAAAGGCTATTTAACGGAAGCATTCTGGTGTTATGCATAATTACCCGAAGGCTATATAATGGGATAGATCTCGTTCAAAAAGCTGCTGAACATGTTGATAGTGTCCATTGTAAAGTTTGTTTATTTTCTAAATTTATTTTTACATGTAACTCTTTTGTTAAATATTCTGTTTTGACCGAAAATACAAATTTTTAAAAATGTTACAAAATTAAAGCTTTTATTTTCAGTTTTGTGAAAATGGGATTACAAAAAAAAGAAACAACAATTTACAAATATTTCAAAAAATAAAAGCACTCCCAAGCTAATCATCTCTTTCCAATTCCATATTTACCCAAATGCTTGCAAACAATTTTATGATCCAATTCGCTCCAATCATATTTTTGACATTCTTTTGAGCAATATCGTGACATTTTGCATCCTGAACATAAATAAACTTCGGTTTTCTTGCCGCAACATGAACATTTTTCATCAGCATCAGTGTCATCTAAAAAGAATTTTACAAAAAAAATGCAATTTTATTTTGAAGTTTACGTACCAGTGATTAAGCAAGCAGGATTTTCAACACGAATAATATATACTCCACTTTTACCAATCTTCTTGTAAGGATTGATAATACTAATCTTGACATTTGGCCGAAATCGATTTATAATATTCTGGATGTCCCGTATTGTAAGAATTTCCTTTGATTCAACACATGCAATTAATCTGAAAATTTATGAAACTGTTAATGAAAGAATAATTTTGTGTAAGATTATTAAAATTTTACTTTTGAACATCACCATTGTCATCTTCAAATAATGCAACAAGTGATAACAAAGGAAGCGACCAATCAATAATTCGTCCTTTAAGAACATATCCATCATAGAATTTTTCATCAACATGATTCATATCTTTCAAAAAAATATTTTTTAAAGATGTAACATTTGGTGATTCTGCAGCAACAGATGAGGGATGCCGAATTAGCTCCAAAAATGGTGTGCCACTTGAACATTCCTCATGTAGTTCAACAAAATTTTTACGAGATTCACGAATAAAATGTTTACGCTTCATATTCATTTTGATTTTATCCAGAGAACGACAGGGGGAAGAGATTCCTGCAAAAGTATTAAGAATATAAAAAAAATGATTGAAATCCTTTTTTTTTTCAAGATAAAAATGTAATGTTTAAACTTACCATCTTGACCAACAACGCTTTCAACTTTAGATGTATTGCTGAGGTAAACTTGCTTTGCATATAACTTTCCCAAATATTCCTTATCTGGAAAATAATATGGTAAATAACAAGCCAATTGTTTCTTTTCAGCAGCTATTCCAGCTTCATAAGAGGCTTTAAATTTTGAAACTTCATTTGTGACACTATAGTAATATCTTGCTTTTAAATAATGGCATGCTGGAATTCTTGGATGATCAACTGGAGCAACAGAAATAAATTTATCCAAAGTTGTGATACATTCTTTTGCTGGAGGTTGTTGACCATATAAAACAGTTGCATAACCATCTAACAATCGAAGAGAATTGGGGAGAAGCTATAAAAAGCTTTCTTAATCTGATTTATTTTATTGATATATCTATTTTACTTGAATGGCACTTTGAGAAGCTTTCAAAGCTCCTTTCAAATTATTTGTAAGCCAATAAGCTGCTACTCTAAGATCATGCAAATACTCATCTTCAGGATAAGCTTTCAGCTTTTCTTCAATCGATTTTAATGAAAGTTGAAAATTATCAGGCATGAAAGAGGTAATATAAGATGTGAATGCATTGATATCATTAGGATGAGATTTGAATCTTTCCTTCAAAGGTTTTTTTATTAATTAATGTGATAAAATAATAAATAATGCTCACTTGAAGAGTAGATTTAAAATACTCAGGAACTGGGAAAATTATTATATGGCTGGTTCTAATAGCTTTAGATAAAGCCAAAACCATTTCTTCTGAATTCCTGCTTTTAAAAGCAGATGTTGCAATATTTAATTGCTTCCAAATTTCAAGCTGCTCTTTTGCTGTAATCGATCCTTTCTTTGCTGCTTCCAATACACTTTTACCATAAAGTTCTTTATCAAGTGGATTATTCTCACGAATAATTGATGGAAGTTTTTCAACAGCTTTTTCCATAATTTCATCAATACTCATATTTTTAACTTCATTATATGTTCTTTCTGCACGCAAATTACCCTTTTCAGCAGCGAATTTTAACCATTTAATTGCTAAAAATAGTGTGCGGTTTAGGTATGCCCGAGGGAGCATTTTTCAAGTCCTGTCCCGTCCCCGGGACGAAAAAATTTTTCTCAAATTTGCCCTTTGTGATTTTTTTCAATCCAAAAAAATCGAGTCCCGTCCCCCCAAAGGGACAGGATGGGACCTGACGGGATTGGTCGTCCCTCGGCCATGCCTAGTGCGGTTCAAATGCAGTATACTTTATATATGCATACCTTCGATTTTATTTTGCTCAGTACAACTTCCAGTTGGACTTCCATAACCCATGAGCAATAGTTTAGCCAAATTTTCCATTCCTGTGGGTTCGCCACTTTCGGCAGAAAATTTTAAGTATTCAAAAGCTTTTTCAGGTGATCTTTCAACTCCATAACCATGCATATATATCGCTCCCAAATTGTTTGCAGATGAGTAATTGCCATTATCAAGCGCTTTTAAGTACCATTTATATGCTTCACAGTAATCTTTTTTCACACCTTCGCCTTTGAAATACATATAACCCAAATAATGTTGTGCTTCCGCAATACCACCTCCATTCTAAAATAAAGGTGTGGAAAATAAGAATTTATTTTTTTAAACATACCTTTTCACTCTTTTTTGATTCTGCAGCTCTTTTCAGCCAAGTAATAGCATAATCGTAATTTTTTGGGCAACCAAGACCTTCTCGATACATTTTTCCCAATAAAAACATTGAAAACGTATTTCCTTTATTTGCAGATTTTGCGTGACATGAGAGGGCTTTCTCATAATCTTGCTTTCCATTGAAACCCAATCTCCATTTTTCACCATTTAATGCATCGGGGTCAGCAACTTTAAGAAATTCGCTTTCATTAAGTTTAAGAATTTTAAGATTTTCTTCGAGTTCTGTTGGGTAATCATCCTGAACTAAATATGTATTAAGATGGTCTTCACGATTATATTTTCCAAGCTAAAACCAAATTACGCTTATAATTGTTAGAATTTTAAAAATTACAAACTAACTTTATCGAGGACAGAACTTAATTCATCACGAATTTCTTTTGATCCAGAATTTAAAGCTGATGCAAATTGTAGCGCTTTGGCAGCTTCAACCAAATTTCCAAGTTTGTCTTCAGCTTTTCCCAAACGAAAATATCCACGAAACCAACATGGCCACAAATGAATTGTAAAATCCGCACTTCTCTTTGCCTTTAAATTTGAATTTTCTGTTTTCAGTGATAAATGTGCAGCACTAATATTAGAATAAATAAGAGCTTGATCTTCACGAGAAAGTCCAGAAAGTTTAAGAATTTCATCATAAGCATCCAAAGCTTCATTGTACTTTTTAGCCTTAAAAACGACTTACTTACAGTAATTATTATTTTTCTGAATTTTCTTCAGTTTAGCGGGCAACAATTTTTCTCCAAGTTTTTGACTTTCAAGCAGTCAATAAAAAGAACGAATTTTAACAGAAGTTAGAGATCCAACTTTTTACTGATTGTGCAAAAGCCAAAACTTCAAGAAATTTTGAGAATGGAGAAAACGAAAAACAATGAAAACATTGTTACCCGCTAAACTGAAGAAGACCCTTATTTCTGTGGAACTTACTTGAAATAATTTATTTGCTTCTTCCTTCAGCTTTTTAAATTCTTTTCGAATACTTTCAACTTGTGGTTCAATTTTTAATCCTCCAATTTTCATCAAATTAATCTTTATTTCATCCATTGTTGATTGAGTTTCACCAAGTTTAATCATCAGTGATGAAAGTTGAGTAAAATATTGAGAAAATTCCTCATCTGATAACATAGGTTTTTCTGAAAAAAATAAAAAATTTGTATATCCATTAAATTGAAACAAAAGCTTACTTGCATGATGAATTTTATTTCTTATTTCACGAATGCAGCCAATAACAACATTTTCTTGCTTATCAGTTTTTCCATTAAGTCGTTTAATTTCTTTCGATAAAGCGTAAATACCATTATTGAATAAAGTAATATCCCAAAGTTCAAGGCTATCATTCTTCATGGATTCTTTCATTTGAACAGAAGCATCAGGGCATAATTCAATCAATTTTGAGCGATCTTCTTCAGAATCTTCCCATTCTTTTAAAGCATTGTTCAGCTTTTGATAATCACCCCAGCGTTGCTTGAAAATTCGTTGAAAGTGATCACAACTCTTTGATAAAAGTTGAAGAATGCGGCAATGATTTAAAATTTGGTTATCAGATTCCATTTGTGATGTACCATTTATATCAGTTACACTTTGTTTTCTGAAATAAAGTATTTTAATTATTAAAGACAAGAGAGGTAATAACAAATATAAATACTCGTTTAATTTTAAATAAAAAGAAATCTTGACAAAAATAGAACTTTTTAATGGTTTTTAATTTCCAAAACAAGACAGAGTTTTTAACAAAGCATCGGAGCAAAATTTTTTGAAAGAAAAGAGAATAACGGAGAGGGAATACTTGGCCAACGAGAGCAACAAATAGTTTTTTTCCTTTTTGCAGAAGGAAAGAAAAACGTAGAAAATCCTTTTTTGAGCTTTAAAAAAACAGTATAAAATAGTACTACAGTATGCCAAAAAAAGACAGAACCAATTATCGAAAATTGTTTACCAGTAATATCTCAGTAACATTTGTTAAAATTCACATCCCAAAAAAATTAAAGCCTTAAAAAATTTGCATATAGCATGATAAATAAACTGCTATTCGGAGTTTTGAAAATATGCTTTTTAATCTTTCAAGAAAAAACGAAAAAAATTTTCATCGCACCGATTTGTCACGTTGTTGAAAATACAATTTTTGCCATTTCTGGCTATTTTGGTATTCCGGTGAAATGGCGGAAAAGCAAAGATGGCAAAAAATACAAATACTATTTTGAAGCCATATTTTTTGTTATCAAATCCACAAAATTTAATAGCTCATTCTGTCACAGATTTCTGTATCCGTTTTCTCGAAGTTACAACAAAACATCAGAAAACACGGTATTTCGCTTAAAAAATGGAGAAAAATAGCTGCAGAACTCTATGAAAGATTGAGCTGTGAAACCTTTTTTAAAAAAATTATGCATTTTTAAAACGTCAATCAAAAATTTCGATCTGAGCCAGATTGGTAAACTTCACAACAAAACAAAAAAAATTAAAAAATCAAAATTGGCAATTGAAAGAAAAAAGTTGTAAAAAATGTGCGCAACCAGATTTTTTTTTTCTTTGTTGCAAAATTTTTTCAAAATATATTTGAAGCAATGGAAGAGCAAAAAAGGAAAAATCTGTGGCGCATTTGCAATATGGCCCATTTCAATTTAAAAAGAAAGCCTGACCTTTGATAATCTTTTTCATTGACATTTTCGCTTTCTTTCTTGTTTGTCTTTAGCTGGGGCTTGTTTGGATTAAGCAACTTTTGGGATGCTTTAAATTGCATAATTTCTGGCTTGCTTGCTTCTGAATCTTTTCCTTGTCTAGGAATTTCAAAAAATGACTAAAAATGTTTTTAATGTTTTTAAAATATTGCATAAAAAGAAACATTTTTTGTACCTTTGATTGATCAAGAACTTTTTGTTTGATATTTTTCCATTTACAAGCAAGATCATTTTTATTCTCGAGTTTTGTTGAAGATGTATCAGAATTTGTTTTTAAAATTTCAGCTTCAATATAATTTTCATATGCGGCAATATGAAGAGATAAGGTGCTACTGTTGATGGCATTATTTTTATTCTTTTTATCCTTTTTATCTTTTTTTGAATTTCGACGATTTGAATATTCAGATATCAATGAAATTTTATCCCTTTTATCTTTTGTTTTGCTAATTGCAGATTTTTCTGATCGATTAGAAACAGTATAATCTGATATTGTTGCTAAAGCTGCAGTCCTTTTACAAAATTATTTCCCACCAAAATCACAGAAACGAAAAAAGTTACATTGCCGAAAACAATAAACTTGTTCAAGTTTATTAAAAGAATTTCAAATTTAAATTTTTCTGATAAATATCAGTTATTTTAAATTAATAAATCAGAAACATTCCAAGAAAAAGTTTGATTTTCAGGACTGCAGCCTTCAAAATTACCATTAAATTTGTTTTTTTTGTTTGAAATGCTATTACTTTCGACACTTAAAACTTCAAGACATTTATGACTCACATTTGAATTAAGGTTAACATTTGTAAAATTTGAATCAGAACTGGACGAAAGATTATTGCACCTATGATGACGTTTCGGAGAAGGACAACAATCTTTCGTTGTCATCTAAAATTATCAAAAAAAATTAAATCTTTTTTAATTTTTATTGATAAACAGAGAAGAAAAGTAAAAAGTGCGAAATTTCATAAAAGCAGTTTTTTGGTTGCGATCGAAAAGTATGACTGTTGAATTGCTGAATAAAGATGAAATAAACAAAAAAAATGTTGCGTCATGCTTATGAAATCGTTATTCACATTGCTCGTGTAATTGTGTTGATGGATGAAAAAAAACAAAAAAGAAAAATGCACCTGTTGTCTCCGGTTTCTTAAAAATGTGTTTATTTTCTTAAATTTAAAAAAAACGCAAAAAAGAGGGGGAAAGTTTTTTTTAAAAAAAATAGACGTAAAAGAGGAAAAACAGTGTTTTTGTGAACAATGAAAATTAACCTTAAAAAATTGCATCGAACAATTAATTAATTTAATAAATTCAAAACCGTAAAAATTCAAGAACAAATATTTGGAAATATAAATTTATTAACCAAAATTTCATTTTTGTTTAATCCATTTTATTCTTTCTTAAAATGTGAACAATCAATGGTGGTAGAATTATTTCGAAGTTGTTGTTCAAATTCTTGATCCAAATATGAGCAACTATTAATTCCAATTTCTCCAGCTGGGCCGTGCCATGCTCCTTCATTTTCGTTTCCGACTAACAAATATTCGCGATTTTTTGAGAGTTCCACTCCACAAGCTGCAGATTGTTGATTGGAATAAATTTTTGTTGGATAATTGTTATCGAATTTCGGTGGCATCTTTAAATTTTTTGTGTTCAGAATATTTGTGTAAATAAAATTATTACCTTGTAAGCAGTGGTATAATTAATACTAAATTCAAAAAATTGTCCTTCTTCTTTCACATCAGTGACCGTAACTTCAGCAACTAAATATTCTATTATCAAAAATGAGCCTAAAATGGTTTAATCTAACCCCAGTCAGCAGTGCAATATATTCGAATTGATCGAAGTGGATCATACGGAATACAGGAACATCCTTCAACTATTCCAAAATAGGTCACAACAAATAATAAGGAAAAAATCAATGATTTTAGCATCTTTTTTGTTTATCACCTTTAGAGACAGAAAAAGGGAGAAAGAAAAACAAGTTGAAGCTTTTTGTTATCATAGAAAACACTTTTTATATGAAACAGATTGAACATAACAGCTGCTTTGAAAATGCAAGATTAAATTAAATTAATGATTTTTGCTTAATAAAAAAATTAAAGAGATGTTTATCTAGGCAACTGCCGTCAACTTTAATCAAAAAATAGCTTTTGCTCTTTTTTATTGTTATTTTTATCAACCCATTAACAATCATGATTCATCTGGAAATTGATTTAAAAAAATATTGACACTTTAAAAATGCGGTTTTGTATATTTTAGTTAACATTTTGGATTCTGGGATCACCTTTCAAATAACGCTGCAGTGTCGATAAAAAAATTTATCCATGTTTATAAATGCTAATAATTATTTTCAATCAACTTCAAGATGAGTCATGTTTGTTTACGTTAAATAAAAATAACAGTGAAAAAGAGCAAAAAGCGGCACTTCTTTAGAATTCCCCCCCTAACATCGACAATTTTTTTCTTTCATTTTTTACAACTTTTTCATTTTGCCAAAACAGAAAAAACTAAAAAAAATTTTTGTTGTTCTTGATTAGTGTTGTGCAATTTACTGATAAATTACGATTCGGTTAATTAACTGGTTAATTAACCGGTAGACAGGTTAATTAATCGAAAGTACCGAAAATCCAAAAATGAAATAGTTTATTATAAAAAATAAAAGGGGGAGGTAGTAATATGCTATTTAAAGGAGGAGACCCATTGTAAATAAATTTTCTTCCCTTTCATTCATTGGAGGTCTCAACACGAAAATTTCAAGAACTCCGAATCGAAGAATTCTGATAATATTTTCTTTCATAATTATTTTTTCTGATTCCAAAATGGTATGAACTTTTAAAAATGGTTGGATAGAAGCTGAGATTCAACTTTTTTGTACAAATCCATGAATTGTCTAAAATTAATACAAAAAGCTGAAACTCAGCTTCTATCCAACCATTTTTTAAAGTTCATACCATTTTGGAATCAGAAAAAATAATAATGAAAGATCATATCATCAGAATTCTTCGATTCGGAGTTCTTGAAATTTTCGTGTCGAGACCTCCAATGAATGAAAGGGAAGAAAATTTATTTACAATGGGTCTCCTCCTTTAAGACGTTTTTAGTAATATAACATAGTTAATTCGATCAAATGTCAACTGTTATGTATTCTAAGATTTTTAATTAACATTACCCCAAGCTAATATCGGGAAGAAAAATTAAA
This sequence comes from Panagrolaimus sp. LJ2414, assembly GCA_024447195.1. Classification (NCBI taxonomy): domain Eukaryota; kingdom Metazoa; phylum Nematoda; class Chromadorea; order Rhabditida; family Panagrolaimidae; genus Panagrolaimus; species Panagrolaimus sp. LJ2414. The sequence continues at coordinate 5,230,892 of JAMRXY010000023.1, forward strand.
GTGTTGAACAATTTTTTTTGAAATTTCATTTTATGCAATTTAAAAAAATTCGCAATAGGTGTAAATTAACAAAAATTAAAACCAGGTGCGGCTTATGTTTCGGCGGGCCCGGGCCTGGCAAAATCGGTCAGTTGCCATGATTACTTTGGATCATCGATTGGTTTTCGATAAACCATATCTGTCAAGTTTTGCGCCGATTTTTTGGTGGCTGAATGGCCGATTGGTTAGTGCGCTTGACTCTCACACAATGTCTTGCGAAACAGGCCGAGTTCGAAACCATTGGAGTAAAAAAATGGAAGAAAAAAATTGTCGATGTTAGGGGGGGAATTCTAAAGAAGTACCCAAAAAGCTATTTCGATCAAAGTTGGCGGCAGTTGCTTAATGAAAGCTTTTTTGCTTTTTTAAAATCGAGAAACAAACTCTTATTTTAATCAAGCATGCATTTTCAAACAGCTGTTTTGTTTTAGCCTTTCCATATAAAAATGCAATTCTTTCTTTAAAAAAGCTTCCACTTGTTTTTCTTTTTCTATTTTGCTGCCTTTAAAAGTGATTAAAAACAATGCTTAAGAAACCATTTATTTTTGCCTTATTAATTGTTGTGACCTATTTTGGAATAGTTGAAGGATGTTCCTGTACTCCAGATGATCCACTTCGATCTCTTCGAACATATTGTGCGGCTCATTGGGGTTTGCTTGAACCATTTTAGCTCATTAGTAATAATCGAATTTTTAGTTGCTGAAGTTACAGTCACCGATGTCAAAGAGGATGGGCAGTTTTTTGTTTTCAATATTAATTATACCGCTGTTTACAAGGTAATACTTTATTTTCAAAAAATTTTAATTTTAACTTATTAAGATGCCATCAAAATTTAATAACAATTATCCAACAAAAATATATTCCCATCAACAATCTTCAGCTTGCGGGATGGAACTTGAAAAAAATTTCGAATATTTTTTAGTTGGATACGAAAATAAAAGTGATTGGGACGGTCCTGTTGGAGAAATTTCAATTAGTAGTTGCTCATATTTGGAAGAAGAATTTGAGCAACAACTTCGAAATAATTCGACAGTCATTGATTGTTCGAGCTTGAAGGAAGAATAAAATGAATTTAGCAAAAATGTTTTGTGTATTAATTTGTATTTTTATAAAATAAAGATTTGTTGGACAACCTTCAGACTCAAAAACCTTTCTTTTAATTTAATTAAGTTAGGTGGCATTCTTTATTTTGCTTATTCATGAAAGAATAATTTTGACAGTACACTTTCTTTAAAGTTAAAAAACTTTATTGCTACAAAAAGAAATTAAGAAATAGAAAAATGCAAAAAAGCAAGCTTAAAAAATTGCAAACAATACAACATTTTTAGCCAACAAATCCGCCAACATGAGTTTTCATTTTTGTTTTAAAAGAATGTATATGTTGCAATATTGCATCATTTTCATAAAAGCAAAAGTTAAAAAGCAAAAAAATTTTAAAGTTAAATTTAGTAAATAAAAAGTGTCTTTTTGGGAGGGCAGTAAACGTTCATTTTTGTCGAAGTTTGATATACTTTCAAAAAGTTTTAACCAGAACGTTGAATATGAGTTGCACGTTCTTCGCCTTCACGATTGTAAAGAATTGTTTGAACATTATTTCCAGTACCGAAAGATTCTTCACCATCAAAGACAAGCTGGTCAGGAGGAGAATGAATGCCTTGATTTCGGGCAAAGATTTTAACAGCTTTTCCAGGTCGAAGAACAAAATCTCGGGGAAGAGTGTAAACAATTTCACGTTTTCCATCAATTCTACGTTTAAGTTTCCATTCTCCAATAAATTCTTCTTTGGCACGATGGGTATTGTTAAGAACAATGAATTTGCCTTCAGGGTTGACTTCTTGAATGGAGACATTCCCTTTAGCAGATCGTTGGAAGGATGATCGAGAAGCTGTTTCACCTTTGATGACCCGCATAGTTTCAGTATCTTCTTGTTGGGAGATGCCATGGGTCTTGACAACTTGTTCAACGAGTTGTCGAAGACCAGCACGATTTTCTTCTCCTTCCAACATCTTTCGATAGATTGCAATTTCAGCATCAAGAGTTTGTTTAGTATCCAAAAGCATTTGAAGTTCAACCATAAGAGCTTGACATTCTTCACGCATTTTTCGAATTTGTGCATCCCGTTCATTAAGGGCTGATTCGTAGGAGCGTTGATCATCTTCAAGTTGGAAGTTAAGTTCTTGAATTTGTTTTTCAAGCATTGAATTCCGAGATTCAAGATCAGCAAGTTTTCCTCGAAGATCGGTAAGTTGAGTTCGGAGTCGTTTAACTTCTTCCTTGGCATATCCTTGTTCCATGGATTGCCGGGCAGATTGAGTTTGAATTTCTTGAACCTTGAGGCGATACCATGATTCCATGTCATTGCGATTAACGCTGTAGATCTAAAAAATGATAGATTGGGATTAGTGTTAAGAAAATACAGTTAAATAAAAAATATGCAAACTTTCAAGCTTTTGAACTATGTAAATTTTTTTTATGCTTACAAAACGTTCTAGACTCTGATTTTTGCCAAAAATAATTAAAAAAATATGCAAGTTTTTAAGTTATATAATTATGCAAATTTTTAAGTTTCATAATTATGCAAACATTTAATTTTTGTAATTATGCATTTTTTGTAAGCTTTCAAAACGTTTAAAGCTATGCCGAAAATAATTTAAAAATATGCAAATTTTTAAGTTTTGTAATTATCACATTTTTAAGTCTAATCATTATGTAAATTATTTTTAGGTTAACAAAAGTGTTTACGTTTCTACATCAGAAATATGCAAATTCATAAAAAAATTTTTTAAAAAAAGGGCAACTTTTTTGAATTATAAAAATATGCAAATTTTCGAAAAATAAGAATATTGACTTATCGATTACTGTAGCTATACCGTAAAAACCACTTACTTGATCATATTCAGCACGGATATCACGGATGGCAGAAGCCAATTCATTTTTGAAGAATTCACGGTTTTCTGGAGTTGTATCTCGAGCAGCCAAAGATTGAAGTTCTTTAATTTCTTGTTCATGAACGCGTCGAAGGAAATCAATTTCTTCAAGTAAAGTTTGAACTTGATTTTGATAATCAATTCGATTAAGAGTTTCTTGATCTAGCTCAGTTCGGGCACGTTGAAGTTCAGACATAAGGCGTTGATTCTCTTTTTTAATTCGAAGAACATTTTCTTCAAGTTCAGCAATTCGTCGACGAAGAAGATTAATTTCAGCTTCTAAATCAGATAATCGAACAAGAAGATCATCAATAACAGCTTTGTCATGATGATGTCCACGAACTGCTTCATCATATTTTCGACGAAGTTCATCAAGTTCATCTTGCATCTTTTTGATTTGTTTTAAAAGTTCATCTCGTTGACGATTGGTATCATCGATTAAGCGTTTAGCTTCAATTAGCTCAGCTTCATACATTTGCCGAATATTATGGGTATCTTTTCCCCATTTTCCACGAAGTAATTCAAGATCAGCAGCAAGTTTACGATTTTGTGCTTCCAAAAATCGAACCTTTTCAATGTAGGATGCAAGCTTGTCATTCAAGTCAGACATTTCTTTCTTTTCACGTTCACGTGAATCTCGAATTGCAGAAGCTGCATTCTGACCAAAGGGGGAAAGCCCTGATCCGAGGGAGGATCCCATTTCAGTAACAATTTTAAGAGATCGGGATCCACTTGCTAAAAATTATGAATCAAGATTAGTAAAAATTATTAAATGCAATATTTTAGCCCAAAATGTTTTAGAGAAAGCTATACCGTAGCAGTTACTGTATCTCAATAACTAAATTTACTATATATAAAAAGTATATTTTTTAATGTTTATGAGTTGTCAAACTTGATCCCTGAATTTATCATAAAACGAAAATTGTTTTTTCGAAATTTCATGACACAAATCAGGGATCAAGTTTAACGAATAAAAACAAGTATCAAGAAGTCCGTCTTCTTCAATGTTTAAACTATAGTAACCTTCAACTTAATAAATAAACATATGAAAATTAAACCGAAAAGATACCGAAAAAGTTAGTTCTTGTGTTGGCTCCAGGCTGGACTCGAACCAGCGACCTCCTGATTTCCGGTCAGATGCTCTACCAACTGAGCTACAAGAACACAAGAATTTTTTGTTATTTTTTGCACATGACAGAGACTTGATCCCTGAATTTATCATAAAACGAAAATTGTTTTTTCGAAATTTCATGACACAAATCAGGGATCAAGTTTAACGAATAAAAACAAGTATCAAGAAGTCCGTCTTCTTCAATGTTTAAACTATAGTAACCTTCAACTTAAACCCGAGCTTTTTCGAGCTAAGATGTGTTTAAGCCCCTGGGGGTTATTTTATGCAAATTTTTTTAATATGCAAATTTAAGACCCCTGTGACAAATCCCAAAGACCCCGAGCCTGCTATTTTCATGACACAATTTAGGGATTAAGTTTAACGAATAAAAACAAGTATCCATTTTCTTCAATGCTCAAACTACAGTAACCTTCAACTTTAATTTTTTGGCACCGAAGAATTTTTAAAAAAAATTCAGAATTCTAACACTATCCCAGATGTCCAACCTAATATTACCTCGATATTCATAGCTAGTATTATATAACAGCGGTGACCCCATTCCAGAAGATAAATAAGTTTGTGAAGAGCCACGTGCCATAGCTCGATCACGATTTAAGTCAAAATCAGATGCAAATCTAACAGAATGTTTTCCTCCTCCACTTCGAGACGATGATGAACCATAAAATGCTGGAGTATCGTCGATTGCTAAAGCAGAAGAGGAAAGCCGCCCGGAGGATACAAAAGAAGAATCTTCAAATCTAGCCGATGCATTCCTTCCACTGATCCCAGAACGATCAGAACTTCGTGTTCGATAATGGTAGGACATTGTTGATGATGGGGATGACAAAGGTTTTAGTTATGGTTGTATAAATTTGAATAATAATAATAATGAGATTTATCAAATCCCAAACAAAAATCGCCAAAAAGCAATAAAAGTTATTTAAATTTTTTTGACAATAAAAGTTTTCGACCAACCAAAAACAATATTTTTTTCAAAAATATATACGTTTCACCGCCAGAGGGAATTGGACAAGTCACTGACACTGACTGAATACGAAAAAAATTAAGCCCAGCGGAAATGATCCTTTTTTTGATCCTTCAAATATCCTCCAAAAATGTTGAAAAAAATAAACGTTAGACTAGTTTTAAATTTTTTTTGGAGATTTAAAAACTAAAAATAAATGCGCGAAAAAATAGTTTATATTTTTCATTGCACTTTTTTGGAGTAGTAAAAAAAAGAAGTTGAACAAAAAACTTGAGTTAAATCTTTAATAATCGTTTCGGTTTTCTTTGAATGAATGAATCTTTAAATCTCTTTCTTTGTTGTTGGAGGATGATGTTGATGATGAGGGGTCATGGAATTAAACCAAAGAAAAGGTCCACCCAAAAATATAAAGAAAAGATTCAAATTGCTCATTTTTATGTGGATTTATTGCTGCCTTTTTTTGCGGGACAGTTCCATGACTTTCGAATTTTTATTTTCAGAAATCTAACTAGCCAAAAATTTAATCATGTTTATCAAAATTTAAAAATTTGTACTAAAAATAAAAGCAGACAAATGCATTTTTTCTCCAATTTTTTTAATCCTCATGGATATACTTAATCCGATGGTTTACAAATAAACAAAAATTTTAGTGAAAACCCTTCTGACAATTTTTTAGTTGAAAAAACACATTTTCAAGTTATCGCTAAAAATTTCAAAAATTCACCATGACTTTTTAAATATTCAATATGCTAATTTTCTACTATAGAAAATCAAAAAATCATAGTACCCCTAATCCTTCATACTAACATTAAATACGGTATAGCCTTCAAATTTTAACAGCTTTTATTAATTTTTAATTAAAAACCAAACTTACTATGAGTTTCTCGAGCAGCAGTTCGACCTGCAAGAGGTTGACGGCCACCTGGTCCAAGAGACATGTTTGATGCTGTTCTGTTTTTGACGGCTAGAAAAGAAAATAATATACATTCATATTTATAGTGAAATAACAACAGTTATAAAAAATAGCATTTAAACGGGAATGATTCATTCTTTCCTCGTTTGCATTCACGTAAAAACAACTTTCATAAAAAAAGAATTTTATGAATCAAAAATGGAATATGTCATAAAAAGAAGAGTTCAAAGATAATAAAAAGAGGCAGTAAAAAAAGACAACAAAATGGAGTTTAGCAGGATTGAAACAGTCGTAATTTTAAAGTAATATAAAAACAAAAACATGGATAAAAAAGTTAGCAAAGGCATGTTGGGCCAATCAATAAATGATAAAGGAAACGGCTATTTCGACAAAAAACAAACGTTGAAAATTATTGTCCTTCTTCAATATCCCCAAATTCTTTAATATTTTACCTCCGTCGGCAAAAGATCAAAGGCATGCCCCGGTGATATGGTTTTTGTAATCAAAACCATAAAGGAAAGCATGTAAACTATTTCTGACCTCAAAGCAGTTTCATCAAGTTCAAGCAAAAACGATTCAACCTCGAAGAAAAGTTAAAACTCTTTTATTAACTAACAAACAGCCTTTTTCACCTCATTCAATCAACCAAAACATTTTTCTCGCCATCCCATTTTTTATTACCCAAAGAATTCTCTTTTTTAATTCCCGCCTCTCGAACGAACTTAACTCCCATTTTTTACCCAACTTTTCTACTCCCCCGTTGTCTGTAACTAACTACCCATCATTAATGCTCCCTTTAAAAAAATACAAAAAATAAACGGAATTCAAAATCGGCTTTTCCTTTGTCGTCAATAGTCAAAAAAAGTAGAAGTAAAAAAAGTTTGTTTTACCAAAGAAACTAATTTATCAACAAAATTTTCTTTTTTACCTCAGAAATCGTCAAAAATATGCTATGGAAGAAGGAATTTTTTTTGCAGTCACTAACGTCGAAAGAAAGAAGAAAACGGGACAAAGAAAGCTTGATTCTGTTGCTTTTGCGCAACCCAAAGTAAGTAAGCTAGAAAAAGCGGAGGCGAATAGTTGCTTAAATATTGTTTGAAAATGGGATTAACGGCACGAATTTTTATTTGAAGTGGTTAATTTTTTTGAAAGAAAGTTGGAAAAGAAAAAAGGTTGCTGCAGCTACTTCTGGATAAAAAAGTATTAGCAAAAAAATGAAGAAAATAAAGTTGAAAAAGTTGTAAAAAGTCTACAGAAGCAGAAAACAGTAGCCTAAAAATTTGTGTCAATTTTTAAATGACAGAAAAATACAGTAATCAACTATGAGAGGGATAAAAGTAGAAGTAATATAAAACATGTTTAAGTTTCGCCGAAAAATTTGTATTTTAATTTTTGTTGCATTTAACGCTTAACTTAAAAATAAAAATTAACGGTCCCATCGAAATGTGCTGGTATAACAAATATGGGCATTTCAGTTTTCCCAAACACTTTTCAACAAAGCATTCATAAATCTATGTCTGATAAAGCATTTTTAATGAAAAAAATTATAATTTGCATACTCAAATAACTTTTTCTTGCCAAAGCTTTAAACAAAAAATATTAGTTAAGAAAAAAACGTGGCAAATTATTCAAATTAAATTTCATCCAAAATAAAAAAGACCGTGTTTATCAGAGAGAGAAAAATCAAAGCGGCAAATGTTTGCGCAAAATATTGCATAAAAGTCATCACTGCAAAATAGAACAACATTGAAAATCTAAAAAAGATCCGAAGCTGATAGGGGCAAAAAAGAGAAGGGAGGCATGCCTCTCAAAATCAGTTTCATTTTTGGGAGAAGAAAAACAGAGAAGAAAAACGGCCTTTAAAAAGGTGAAACTCAAACAACATTTTTTCTGTTAATTTTTTTAAAGGGTTCGTTTTTGATCCGTTTTTAAGATTAATTAAAAATGCATGATAGAGAGAGAAAAAAGGTGGCATTGCAAAAGTGAAAAATATTTTTAATTAAAAGTTTTCTTCTGTTTTTGAATGTTTTATCTAATATTTAGAAAAAACAGAGAATTCAAACAAGGAAATGTACAAAATTTCCTCGTTGGAATTCTCATTTGCTGTCATTTGATTGTCAATAGTTTTTAAAAAACAAAGATACAATTTTTAGGAATACTTCTTAAAGATTAAATAAACTCTAATGAAGATGACATTAGACTTTATTGGCATTTTATAAGTTTTTTAATATCTGAACCTATCACATTTGTATTATAACACAAAAATATTTTTTATTATGCTATGTTTAAAATTTTATCATTGAGTCAAAGAAATAGCGACAACTACATAATTTAATAAATAATTTAACTGTTAAAAGAGAAAATATATATATTTACAGTTATACGGAGATTATTAATATAAAACTGTATTTTTAATTTTTTTTAAAATAAATACTGTCATAAAATTGTGTCATTGTCACATAAAAACCAACACTTTTTAGAATATAAAAAAAACAGATTAATAAGTGGAATCGCATTTGATAATGAAGAATAAAGGTGATATTTTTTTAGGTTTTTACAGTAACCATAAAAACCGTCTAAAACCTTGAAAAAACACAAATGTACAAATGCAAAAAAAATGTATCATTTCTTTTAACTAATTTTTTTCTGTGAATCCTTTTTTTACAAAAAAAGCACCGAAACAAATTATCGAAAGAAAAATTGTTTGAGTTTGTGACAAAAAAAGAAGAATAAAAGAAGAAAAAAATGAGCCATTTGTCAACAAGAGAATCAGGACGATGAAATAAATAGAAAAAAAATGTTGCAAGAAGTTTTGTTTCGTAAAAAAGGTGATGAAAAAAAATCAAAGAAATAGAAAAAAAGGTTTTTCATTTTTGCGCGACAAAATGCTAATCTATTCTTTTTCCATCACAAATATTTGCTTACAAGCAAGCATGAATAACCTGTAAAGAATTGTGATGGAAAAAAAGGGAGAAGAATGACAGAAAGTGCAAAGGTAAAAAGACTAATAAAAAAATCTATCTGAAAAATATTACTATTACAACCATTTTTGTTACTAAACTTTAAAAAAGGTGATACTGTATTTGGTGATAATTATGTAGCTGAAACATGAATTAAGCAAGCATAAATAAACTGTAAAGAATTGTATTGAAAAAAAAGTTGAAAGAATGACAGAAAGTGCAAAGGTAAAAAGACTAACAAAAAAAAATCTATCTGACAAACAAAAACAAAGATTTACTATTACATCAATCACCTTTTTTTAAAAGTTCATTTTTGTCAATGAACTTTTAAAAAAAGGTGATACTGTATTTGATGAGAATTAGGTATCCGAAACATGAATTTTTTATATCAAAATTTCGAGAGGCATCAAAGAACAAGAATCTTCCAAATGCTTGAAAGAAGACCATAGTTTACGTATTTTTGGATCCCTGATTTTCAGGTTTGTGCTGCAAAAACCTGACAACCAGGGATTTTTTCACAGTAAATCCATTCAAATCTATTTTCGATACGAGACCCAAAAAAAGTAAAAAGTGATTAAGCAATCACTTCCTTTAACTTCTCGATTTCAAATCTATGACATCCCTAAAAGAGAAAAACTGCCTGGACAGCGGCTGGCCATGTTATCCGTGATGACAAAATCGTCAAAAATTATTATTTAGAAAATTAATATTCAACAATAGTTTTATCTTCTCGAAAATACATGAAGATTGTATAAAAAAAGTAATGAATGAAATGTTACTAAACTTTAAAAAAAGGAATTGAATGGATTTTAAATAAAAACCCATTCAATTCCTCCTCCTCCTCTTCGTTCTGTGTACGTATTTGTAACAAAAAACTAAAAAAAGATTTCTATTAAAAATTTGAAAAAACACTTTTTGGTATTGTTTGTTTTTTTGGGTGACAAATACTGAATCAGAATCCGGACTTGAAAGAGGCAAAAAACGACTTTGATGTTGATTTTTATTTATTTATTTCATTCTAGAAAAAAAGAACAGCAAACTTTTGTAAAAAAATGAATCAAAGGGGTAGTTGAAGCGTTTGATAAATTAGTTTTTTTCTAAAATACGTCAAACATGGTTTGCAAATGTCGGTGAAAAAGAGAGAGAAAAATGAATGAATTAAATTAGTTTCGAACATACCGTAACCTGATATATGAAAATTTACAGAAAAAGACAAGGGATTGCCCAGATCTGAGGTCATATAATTTCAGGAAGTAGTAAACTCAGATCTGACGCCCACCATGCGGCAAACATCAAAGGAAAAATCTATGGAGAGGAAAAAATTTGAAAATCTCGAAAAATACTCTTTTGACATATTTTAATCTTAGTTGGACCAAAAACGAAATAGACTCCAATTTAAAACCCTTGAAAATTTAAATAAATATACATAACCCCAAAAAAGCTTCCGTTTTAAAATTATCAAAAAATTACAACCATTTTTGCAGTCCCTTTTCTGAGAATTTACGACTTTTAATTGAACCGATTGATAAACTGATAACAACCGTTTTTAGCACTTTTATGGTGTTCATTTTTGGATGACCAAAATTGAAAAGAATTGAAAGAATGTCAAAACTTCAAAAAATGATGTTTTTCTGACGTACAAAAAAGGATAAAAAAGTAAGAAATAGGCGTTCAAAAAGGAAGACAAAAAAACGGAAGCAATTTATTGCAGCTGTTTTTTTTTCTTTCTTATTTGATTCACTAAAAAAAGTCGCCCTTGAAATGTTAAGTTTTTCCTTTAAATTCCTTGAATGATCACTTTTAAAAATGCTCTTTTTGGAAAAAAGAAGCAATTAAATGGTAAAGAAAAAAGTGGATGAATCAGACCAGAAGAAGACAGTTTTAAAAAGAAGAAAAAATACAAAGAAACTAAAAAAACTTTTTTGGAAATTATTTTCTTTTTCTAGCGAGCTTGACCTCCATGCAATAGTAAAAATATTAAAAATTTGCATATCATCTTAAGGGGGTACTTAAACCCCCGGGGGTTTGGCATAGTTCGGACCTAAAGAAGCTTGGATTAAAATCAAACTCGGGTATTGAAATGATAGAAAACAGAAAAAAAATTGTTTTAAAAAAATTTGCATAATCATCCTTCGACTTGATTACGGATCGGGAGATCCATGCAATCGATCATAATCACAAACTGCCTTTAGATCATGTGAAATCTCAAAAATGGAAAATTATGCAAATTATGATATTGGCCGCCGCAGGCATTTAAAAATTTTGGATTATATAGCGTCAACTTTTAGGGACTATTAAATCCAAAATTTAATAGTCCCAAAAAGTTGACACTACAACAGACAGCAGCGGCATTTTATTTCTAAACGGGGCAAAACCCATTTTGAAGGGGCATGCCTTTGATCTTTAGCCGATGGCGGTAAAAGATCAAAGGATTTATAAGATTCTGGAGGTGGCACGCTTCCCTTGTTAGTCATTTACTTCACATTTATGAAAATAATAATTATATAAAAATTAGTATTCTGATAAAACAAAAATTTTAAATAACTCCAAAAATCCATATATTATTATTCAACAGACAATATCTGCCTTTTCAAACTTCAACAAAAATGGATTGCACAAATACAAAAACTTGCTTTCTCTCTCTCTCTTTCCTTTTTTTGTCTCATTTTTCACTTTTTAGTTTTCTTCTGTCACAAAAAATTGCATTATTTTACTCCTTTTTTTGAGTTAAAAGGATTCGCTTGATCGCTTCAATCTGGTTCTATCTTTTTTTTGATTGTTTTTCACTTTTTTACATGCATTGTATTTTTTGTTTATTATTTGTTGATTTTTATTGATTCAATAAAAACAGGATGAATAAATAAAACTTTCCTTTATTAGCAATTTAGTAATGGTAAAGAGTTTGAAGAAAATTTAAAAATGATAAAAAACAAAATACACGAAAATTCCAGAAAATTTCTAAAAAATTCCAAAATCTTTAAATTCTAAAAGAACAGTGTCTTGGCAACCCAGAGATGCCAAAATGGTACTTTGACCTGTCAAAGTCCATTTTTAACGGGTTCGTTCAACAGGAATATCAAAAATCCCGGATCTCACCACGAAAATCCCTCAGAATCCCATGAAAATACCAGATACCGAAAAACCGAGTATAGCACCTTTTGATTTTATACCCATGAAAATACCAGATAAAATAAACCCAAAATATTAACGTTGAATGGTTTCCTATATGCAAATTTGTGAAAATGCAGTTAGAAAAAAATGCGTCATGCGGGTCGACGAGTTTTAAAAAGCCCCTGTTTCACGGACTTTTGTCGAACTTCATTTCTATAAATTTGCATATAAGAAGGCCATTCACAGGAAATATTTTGGGGTTATGCAAAATTGCCATAGGGCTAATTAATGGAATAGGTTTCGTTCCAAAAGTGGCGTGGCAGGTTTAGAGTGTCCCTTGTTAATTGATACCTCTCAATGGGCGGTTTTTTGATGGAAACAAAAACAAGGAAGAGTTTTTTTTTCGTTGAAAATAATAACCATTTTCAACAAAACTGCGCAAGAGGAAAACTTGTTTTTGGTGTTACCAAAAAAAGGTTAAAAACAGAAAGAAAAATGTTGTTGTTGTTTTGAAAAAAAACGTTAATAGCCTTGTTGTTGTTATGGAATCGGGGTATTTAAGTTTTCCAAACTTTTAATGTTGTTTTTATTAATTTTTGGAGAGTAACAATTTACAATTTTGATCATTAAAAAAGTTGTTTTTCAAAGATTTTGAGTTTTAGGATTTTTTAAACAAAATATCGGGAAAATTTTTTTAGTATTTTTTCAAATTTAAAAACCAAAACTTGAATAAAAATTACCATATTATAGATATCCTTATTAAAAATGCCGAAAGAAATTTATGATGCAGCAAATCCAAAATATCGGTGTTGTTGTGGTTGTCATGTCACAACTGGAACAATGATTATTTGTTTAATTTATCTTATTGCTTATATTCTTTTAATGGTTCATCGAGTTACCCTTAATTTAGAGCCAATTGTTATTACTGTAGCAGTAATTTTAGCAGCAATTGCTGCAGCAGCATTTGGACTAGGATTTTTGGGTGCCAAAAATGAAAAACCAAAATGGTTAATTCCAGCTATGATTGTTTTGGTGAGTTTTTTGGACGAAATTTACATATTGTTAGTTACTGCCTAAATTTTGTCACAAAAACGTGACACAAAAAAATGTGTCATGTAACACAAATTTGATAATAAAATGTGACAACTTAATTTTAGGCTTGTTTTATCATTTATGCCATCCTTGATGGACTTTATGGTGTTTACACATTTTTAACTACACAAACTCCAAGAATGATAATTTATGAAAGTTTTGATAATAGAAAAATATGGCCGTATGATAATTCTAAAGGAAATCGTAAGTTTGGTTTTCATCAAATTTAATTTTGCATTTGCATATTTGTCTTTTCCACAAAACTTTTTCAAAAATTTGCATAAACTTAAATCAATAAATTAATTATCAATAATATAATTTTCAGAAACTGCACTGGTCATAATTGCCTTGGTTCTTCGAACTTTGATTGGAATTGCAATTAATTCATGGCTTTTCTCAATTGTTTATCGATGTTATCAATATTTAACAGCAAAAATTGAAACAATTAATCAGCTTCCCACTTACCGAAATGCTAATGTAATCAATGCATAATTTTACGCTTACAGTTATTATTTAAATGCAATTTAATGTATTTGTAAATATTATTTTTCATGTTAAGAGACACTATACGACAGCATTAGAAAATTTACAGATCGAGCGGCACATGAAATTTTTAAATGAAATTTTTTGTGGTCCATTCGATTAAACTAGATGAAAAAAGGTTATTCTGAAAGTTTTGGGCCGATCTATCTCGTACTTTTGATTTCGGAGTAAAGTAAAGTTAATGTATTGCCAAAAATGAAAAAATTCAGGAAAAATCCAAAAGGGAACCAATCAAAAAGTTATTAACCATAATTGTACATATAAGTAAGGGCTTTTGAATGCATACTAGAAAATTTTTTTATTTGACCCCTAATGTCGAAATTTCGGGTATTGTAATTTTCGACACAGGAAAAAAATTTGCATATCAACTTATTTAAAGCAAAGATATATCACACCAAATAGCCCTGTTTCTGGGCTTTCCAAATATATAAAATTTGTTGAAATCGGTGGAGTACTTAGCGATAGCCAGTAAAAAAGGTGCGCGTGATCAATATCTCCAACATCAACCTTGGGGTAAAACTCGGGTATGATGAAAGATATTGACATGTGGTGACTTGCATAATGAAATATCATGTTGTTAGAGTATTCTGGGTGAGTTTCATGACATTTAGATATCATTTAGACATCTACCATCCATATGAAATTTCGCAATTTAGCAACTTCAGGTGTCGAAGGGAAAATCAAGGTAATTTGAGTTTTTGGTTAATAATAAAAGAGTCGATGCTTTTAAAACATTATATAGATGTAATAAAAGTAATTATAAACACTGAACATTGATATATTGGTCATTTTTGATTTTTCCGGTCATGTCAAAATTTACCTTGTTTTTGACCATTTTTTGAGGTATCAAAACTGTATGAAATATCATACCTATCAACTTTTTTTGCAGTTTACGATCAAATATAACATGTTTAGAGTTAGTAGGTACATTTTCAACACCTGGGGATACCGACTTTTTATTTCGGATCAATGTAAACATCATGGTTTTTTTCGCCTTTGTATTATCTCTAAAATCGGTATTTTATGCATTCAAAAAGGTTCAAAGTATCTCATAATTATTTTTTATGATTAATATTACCAGTAAAAATCGTTTAGGGACAAATTTGATGCTTATGCAAATGTATCAAATATTTCGAATTTTTCAAATTTTCGAATTATTGATTTTTTATCGATTGGTTTTACTTTTCGGTTTAATGTTACAAAATACTTGTGCTAAGTTCGAAAAAATTGTTTTTATCGCTTTTTTGGCACGAAAACATCGATTTTAGAGATAATTAATATGCGAAAAATACCGTGATTTTAAAAATGATGGGAAACTAAAAGTGGGTATCCCCAAGTGTTGAAATTGTACCTACTAACTCTAAACATGTTATATTTTATCAGAAACGGCAAAAAAAGTTGATAGGTATGACATTTCATACAATTTTGATACCTCAAAAAATGGTCAAAAATAAGGTAAATTTTGACATGACCGGAAAAATCAAAAATGACCAATATATCAATGTTCAGTGTTTATAATTACTTTTATTACATCTATATAATGTTTTAAAAGCATCGACTCTTTTATTATTAACCAAAAACTCAAATTACCTTGATTTTCCCTTCGACACCTGAAGTTGCTAAATTACGAAATTTCATATTGATGGTAGATGTCTAAATGATATCCAAATGTCATGAAACTCACCCAGAATACTCTAACAACATGATATTTCATTATGCAAGTCACCACATGTCAATATCTTTCATCATACCCGAGTTTTACCCCAAGGTTGATGTTGGAGATATTGATCACGCGCACCTTTTTTACTGGCTATCGCTAAGTACTCCACCGATTTCAACAAATTTTATATATTTGGAAAGCCCAGAAACAGGGCTATTTGGTGTGATATATCTTTGCTTTAAATAAGTTGATATGCAAATTTTTTTCCTGTGTCGAAAATTACAATACCCGAAATTTCGACATTAGGGGTCAAATAAAAAAATTTTCTAGTATGCATTCAAAAGCCCTTACTTATATGTACAATTATGGTTAATAACTTTTTGATTGGTTCCCTTTTGGATTTTTCCTGAATTTTTTCATTTTTGGCAATACATTAACTTTACTTTACTCCGAAATCAAAAGTACGAGATAGATCGGCCCAAAACTTTCAGAATAACCTTTTTTCATCTAGTTTAATCGAATGGACCACAAAAAATTTCATTTAAAAATTTCATGTGCCACTCTTTTTGAATCCTGTCGTATATCGTCTCTTAAACATTTTAATTAATAAACTATAAAATGAAAAAGTTTTGCTTTGATTTAGGAAAGCCCGGACAAGATGTCACGCCCGAAATTTTCAGACCCACCCTTACCGTCACGTTTTTTCCTTTGCTTTTATGGACCGTCACATTTTTTGCGTACCCCTACCCCCTCTCCATAAAATACGTGACCTCCCGTTTGGACAATCCTTATCATTAATTGTTTTATCGCAAATGTGTAAATTAATGATAAGGAAAATGTCAAATGTCTTCAACATCAAAAATACGATATTAAAAATGCAATTATTACTGCCACAAAATATTACTAAATATTAAAATTTTCTTCAACTTTTTTTATTGGTTTGCTATAAGTTTTCGATCTAACAATTGTAAATAGGAAGAAGTCGTGTATTTTGTATTTATTAATTTTTAATTAATTAAAAAAAGCGACTTTTGTTTTCAAGGCCTATCTCCGCTTTGAATCTACCATGCTATGCACTTTATTTTAAAAATTTCGCAGAAGTTTTTACTAAATTAAAGGTGTCAAGTTAGTGTTGTTGCATTGATTATAATCTAAAAATATAAAAGTAACTTATGCCTTTTTATAAAAAATTTAAAAGAGGTATTATTTGGTAAATTTTTTTTTCAAATCAGTTTCTCCGAGTTTATCTCTTTCATTTTTGATATAAAAACATAAAATTCTGTTGTTGTTTTTTTTTTCATGTTTTACTTTACCTTTTTCAGCATGGCTCGAACAATGCAAACTCATAAAAGGCCTCCAGACTTTGGAAAACGTGCTAACACCGCAGAAAGTAATAATTCTGATGCCGGGCCAGCTTTTAAAAAAAATCGTAAACCAAAAATAGTCCAAGAAAATATTTCCCCAAATTTTCGTGATGATGCCCCTCCAACACCGCCACGTCAATCAACTTTAAAGGGAGCGGAACCTTTGGTACATTTTTATTTCTCTAACGTTTTTGTTTCGTTTGAATTTTCCAGATGATCAGGCAAAAGAGCAATGAAAAAAGACCCTGATCGTCAAGAAAAATCAACAAAAAGACTTTAGAAAAATAAAAAAAGTACCAAAGATTCCGCCTCCTTTAAAGAATCGACAAGCTTCTAATGATGATGATTGTATTGTAATATCATCAACTAATGGAGACAATGATAATCAACATGAAGTTGAACAAGTTGCAGGCAATCATACTACATCTCTTCAAGAAACATCTGCAACAGCTTCAGAAGATTATGCAAAATTTAAGGAAATGCTAGCCGATAAAAGATTCTTTGATGCAGTTCTTATTGCTTCTGATGGAACTGAAATTCCAACATATCGCTGCTTGCTTGCTTATTATTTCAAATCCAAAATTAACTTTCAAAAATATACCAAACTTCCACTTAAATTCAAAGTTAAAAATTTTTCTGTTGAAGTTATTCAAGCTGTTGTTGATTACATGTTAGATGAGAGGGACGGAATAAATGGAAAAGAAATTGAATTTCTCAAATTTGCTAAAGAATTCGACATTCCTAAATTGATGGTCGGTTTTGTTAATTTATAGAAATTTAATATTTATTAATTTTTTAGTCCGATTGTTCTGCTACTGCAATAAAACTCGTAAATTCTTCAAATGTTGGTGAATATGTTCAAATTGCACATGACAATGACTTGGAAGAATTGAAACAAGCATGCCTAAAAATTTTAAATGAAAAGAAAAAATAAATTGGTCGAATTAGAAACTATTAAATTATTTGGTTTTCTTTCATTGATACGGTGACATAGTTTATTATGTTTTCATTGTCAACTTTTTTAAATCTTTGTTAAAATATTGCTGCTGACGTCATTATGATTTGCTACAGTATATTTAAAAATAATTACCATGTTCAGAAAACATGTTTTTTCTCAAAAAAAGTTAAATTGGAAATGAAAAAACTTTTTTCTACTTAAATAAAAGTAGAATATTACGCTTCAAAAAATAGAAAAATTCTAAACAAATTTATTATAGCAAATTTGTAGACACAAGAAATAAACACAAAATACAATTGAATAAATAAAAACTATCATTTTTTATCAAATTTTTCATTTACCGTATAATAATTTGTTGTTTGATCCACGGTTGTTGTGGTGGTTTCTTTCTTTGCTTCAGTTGTTTTATTGCCGCTGGCAGCATCTTCAGTTTTTGTTGTAACAGATGTTTCTTTGGTTGATTTCTTTGATTTTTTGTTTGGCATACTTTTATTTTTCTCTTTTTGCATTTTTAGTTTTGAAGGTTTTTTCTTTTTTGAAGACACTGCAGATCCAGGTTTTGCATATCTTTTTTTCATGGCTTCTTTCATCTTTTTAGCACCACGGAATTTGATAGCAATAAGGATTCCAAGAACAATTCCAAGAAGAGCATCAACACAAATTAGAGCAATCAGAATCCACAAATATGTTTCATATTTACAGTCATCAGAATTTGAAGTTTGTGCAGCTGCTTTTCGACCATTTGATTCAGAAGTGGAAGATTCAGAACTTTTTGTTGAAGTTGAGGTTGCAGTGAAAGTTGATTGTTTAGTAGTTTGTTCTGATGTTGCTGATAAGGTTGATGGCAAGGATTCAGAAGTTGTTGTTAAAAGTTGAGTTGTTGGTGGAGGTGAAGTTGTTTGTGGAGGTTGAGTAGTTGGAAATAATGTTATTGGTTGAGGTGTTGCAGTTACTGTAATAGATAAAAATTAGTAACCCTTACAGTAAAACTTTAAACATACCTTCTTTTCTTCCAACAGGTCGATCAACTTGAATGTATTCTCTTTTGGCACGGAACAACTTTCGTTGAGTACTTGAAGCGACATTTTCAAAATGAACTTCATAATCGGATTCATCTTTCCAAAAACCATTAAAAGCACGAGATTCAGAAGGTCGTTTAAACCAAATAAAAATTGTTCGTCCATAACTTGTAAAACCAGGGTAATGTTTAGAATCAAAATTATTGTCAAAGATATCTTTCAAAACATCGTTATCAAAATCCTTCAAAACAAGTCGATCAATCAATTGAATATTTGTGAGATCATTTTCATTGATGATGTAATAATGAGCTTCAGCTAAAAAAATTGAATATGTATTACTGTAACTGTACTGAT
Organism: Panagrolaimus sp. LJ2414; assembly: GCA_024447195.1. Taxonomy (NCBI): domain Eukaryota; kingdom Metazoa; phylum Nematoda; class Chromadorea; order Rhabditida; family Panagrolaimidae; genus Panagrolaimus; species Panagrolaimus sp. LJ2414. The sequence goes on from JAMRXY010000023.1 coordinate 5,249,925, forward strand.
ATTGTATTACGGTACTTCAACAGAAACATAAAATATATAACCCATAAAATCAAAACTTACGTAAACTTCCAGGTTGTTGTTGATTCCAATAAAGTGATACAAAAGTGCCATAAAGTGGATCAATGCAAAAAAAATTTGGAGCATAATTTTCAGTTGGATAATTATCAATCAAATTGAAACCAACAGGACTTATTCGTTCTTCATTAGTTTTGTTTCCTTTGAACTAAATTTGCATAAGTAAATTACATATATCATAAAAGTGTCACATAATGTACATACCAAATCCGTATATTCAAAAGTATATCCACAAACATATTGATCTTTTTTGATAAAAAAGTAAGCATAATGTGTCCATTTTCGATTAAGGAATAAATTTATATTAAGAAGATTATTACCATCCACAACTAAAAATTGATAATTTAATTAAGAAAATTGATAAAAAAAATGATTTACCTTTTGGACGATATTCTCGACATCGATCTTGTGGATCTTCCAAAATTACATAATGACTACTAAAAAATTTACATATTTTAGAGTGTAAATAGTTATATATGAAACTAAATAAAAGTATAAACTTACTATTTCTGATCATACATTGCATCATGATGATCAAGAAGAAACATAACTCTCATATATTCTTCATTTGGATAATACATTGAAAAGGCTGGAAAATTGAAGGTAAAAACATCGACATAAAAGAAACTAGTATGTGAAGGAATTTTTATTGGATCAATAACAAGAATATCAAATATCAGAAGCCATTTTCCAATATCATCATAGGATCGCAAAAAATGATTGAATCTTCTGAAAAGAAATTCGAGTAGAAAATATGTAAATTAAAATATGGTGTTTTATTTCGGAGGGAGCACGACTTTGATTTTTTGCCGACTTAACACGGCGGCGGTAAAAGATCAAAGGATTTTCCCAATTTTGGGAGGGGCACGTGCTCTAAATACCGCCCCCTCTCTACGGCTTTGATCTTTGCCAATGGCGGTAAAAGATCAAAAGACTTTTATGACTTCGGAGGGGACACATCTGGTAAGACACCAGTGGTGCTCCTTTTTGGTGATGTCCATGCCGGTGTATTCGCGCCGTCGCCGGTATTTTGGAAAACTTCAAAAGATTTTGCCACACATCAAAGGATGCCGCTGACAGCGGTACTTCCAATTCTCCATGACGGTGGCGACGAATACACTGGTCCATGAATTAGCATAAGCTAAAACATGAACCTTTTTTTATCCAAATCATTCTCACCCCGAGCACGATCAGCCCTAGAATAGCTTAAACTAATCTTGATAGCTTTCATGCCTCCCCCAAAATTACCTGTAATCCCCAGAAAAATGTTCAAACAAAAAAAACTTACACTTTTGTCCAAAGGATTTGAGCTCGAATGCATTCATGTGTATCCGCCTTTAAATTCAAACAAAAATCAATTTGTACTTGACCAGGTCCAGGATTGGTGTAGTAAACTAAATCTTCATTGAAAGGATGTTCAAATTCATTTTCCAATGTTTCTCTATTTCTTCGGTACACTTTATCAACATCAAAATATTCGTCACGATAATGTGCAATAACAACATCATATTCAGTTTTTGAATATCCAATACCAAAGAGAAAACTTGCAAACACAAAATTAAGAAGCAGCAACATTCTTTCACCAAGTTGATCGGCTGCAAATGAAAGAAAAGAGTGAATTAGTTTTCTACTTCGCTATCAATATTTTGTTAAAAAATATGCAAATTTTTACCATCGTTTAATCAATGTTGATCAAGTAGAATAGTAACATCATAAAAATTTGAATAAAGATGAAGAAATCTTATGTAAAACAAGAATGTATCCTAGATTATGGTTCTTTAAAACAGTTTGAAAAAACTTCTTAAAAACGAAATCTGGTGTTTCAGACTTTGGTAGGGTTATGGTAGAGTAGGGTTGTCAAAGGAACTTTGGGGAAATATTTCCCGGGAAATTTCCGGAAATTTCCCGGGAAATTTCCCGATTTTTGCGGGAAATTTGTCTGATTTCCCGCAAACTTTTACACTTTTAACACAGAAATACGCAACTAATTTTTTAAAGAAAGTGGTTCTTTTTGCTTTGAAAGATATCAAAAGGTGTAGCAAAGCCTCAAATTAGAGTTTGTTTGTCAAAATGTAACATTTAAGCTTTTTTGGGTATTCAAATAGTATTTTTTTAAAAACAGACAAATCGGGAAATTAGAGGGAATTTCCCGGAAATTTCCCGCTTTTTCTGATTTCTCGGGAAATTTGACAACCCTATGGTAGAGGCGTTTCAGCGAGAAAAAAAATCACTTACAGAAAATTGCAGTTGAATGTGGTAATTGCAAAAGACTAAAAATGCTGCTTTTAAAAAGTTTCTAGTGTAATTCTTTGCTTTGCCGCCCCAATAGCTCAGTGGTTTGCGCAGTTGGATAGAAGCCGGAAGATCCCGGGTTCGATTCCTCTTGCGGCCACTTGGGTTCGCGATGGCGGGTGCTCGGTGGATCCGAGGTTAAAACGAATTCCATGGATGGCAACCAGGTTAAACGGCAGCTACTTCTCAAAGTCAACCAATTATGGTTAATCAGATATTCACGGGTATATCGCTTTAGGGACTCAGCAGGTATTAGGGCCTGCACATACTAAGTTTTTTTTGCTAAAATATACAGGATTTAAACTTAGACGTGATAAAAAAAAACTTGTAAGGATTTTTTAATTAATTAATCCAACAACGTCTTTTTTAGTTTCTCAAAGAATATCTCAAAGCATTTACAGATGAAATTGGCGACAAACCATCTGAAATGGTTTTCTGTCTTTTGGATTATTATTACACCCCTGAAAAACGAGCACAATAATAGAAGAAGCTTGTAAATTTTAAAAAATTAAAATAAGTGTTTTCTTCTATTTTTTCTTTATAATTTGAATTTTGTTGTTTTATGTTTATTGAACTTTTATGATTTTTTAAACTGTGAAACTTACAAAAATAATGATCATTTTTGTTGCTGCTTTGTTTCGATCTTGGTAATTAAGAATTTATTTGCATTATAAATACAGTTTTTTGGTAATGGAAAATATAAAATGCATTAAATGTTGTAATAAATGTTTATATGAAAAAATTCAGGTGAATAATCTTTTTTAAAAATGATCTTTGTAAATGCATTTCTCATGTTTTTCAGTGGGGATCATTCTGCCCTGGAATATCTTCCATCACATTAGAATCCAGTGCTGGCGGTTATCCGAATTTCTCCGGTTTCCGGTTTCGGTTAACCGGACCGAAACCGGACTTCAACGGTTTTCGGTTTCGGTTAACCGGACCGAAACCGAATGCCAACGGTTTCCGGTTTTCGGTTCGGTTTCGGTTGACTGAAAAACCGAAAAAAACCGAACTTAAAGGGGCCTAAATTAAAAATTTGCAGCTTTAAAATGCCACAAAAAGTACCTCTTTGTTAATATCAGCCCTTAATATCTTATTATTTATATTTTTAACCTAAAAGGAGTTCAAAAGATCATTTTTGAAGTTGAAAAATTATTATCATATCTAAACTTTCCCTTGTGGATTGGCAAAAAATGGGAAAAATCTTCAACCGAATTCAACCGAAACCGGACCTTCACGGTTTTCGGTTTCGGTTAACCGGACCGAAACCGAAAATCATCGGTTTTCGGTTCGGATAACCGAAAACCCGGACCGAACCGGACCGAAACCGAACCGAAAACCGATCCGAAAACCGAAAAAACCGCCAGCACTGCATTAGAAAACAAAAAACTGTTCATAAAACACATTCGCTTGAAATTTAATTTAATTTATTCACTCCAAAGAAAGCTGACAAGGGAACCGTCAGAAGTGATAATTGAGTTTTTAAACAAAATATGTTTTTTTGGGATGGTTTTAGGTCCCTAATGATCATATAAAAATATTACGTGCTGGTTTTTAGGTTACGGTACTTTTTCGGCACTTTGAAGTTCTGCGATTTGCCTTACTCCCCCCTTTGGGTTCAAAAATGAAAAAAATTTGAAATTTTTTAAGTTTCGCAAATTTTGCTCCAAATTGTTCCTGAGGGTCGGTAATAACCGTATGCAAAATATTTTTTCGCCAGAAGGCCGATAAATTTATTTTTGAACGCTTCAAAGTTCTTGTACTAATACATGACGCATGCTTAAATTGCTTTAAAAAGTGGATTTAAAACGTTTTTAAGCAAAAATATTTTATAGGTATTATTAATATGCTTATTACTAACATTTCCATCAATTTTTAACATTTTTTAAAATTTTTTATTTTTTTCACTTTTTTGAGCACATACTCCCCCCTTTGGACATGAAGGTACAAAACTTCAAAGTGCCGAAAAAGTACCGTAACCTAAAAACCAGCACGTAATATTTTTATATGATCATTATGGACCTAAAACCATCCCAAAAAAACATATTTTGTTTAAAAACTCAATTATCACTTCTGACGGTTCCCTTGTGAGTGGGCAAGAAAAACAATGAATAGTAAGAGATAGATAAAAAAATCAAATAGCTAAACAGTACAATTGATTAAAATACAGTAACACAAAAGTAAACAATAGTATGTTATTAATTTAATTTTTAAGACAAATTTATTTATTAGAAAATGAGAAAGAATGAAAGATCAATAGTAAAAACATAAAAAAAAATTTATAACAACAAAGTTCATTTCGATAATTTGTTATCTATTTTCCCTTCCAAAGCCGTGCCAACAATTTTATCATTTTCATAGAATTCAAACTTATAAAAAATTTCCATTGGTCGAAAATAAAATTTTTTATAACGACCCGAACTATCAAATTCATCTTCATAGTCGTCTTCATCTGGTTCTTCAAAAATCATTCCAAAATATAGTTTTACGGAACGAAATTGGTTATTTTTAACAAAAGAGTATACTTTGTTCTGAGCATCATTGGATTCACTTAAATTTACCTATAAAAATGGTTGTGTCAACACATTAACTTAAAATATAGGGTGATCCAAATAAAGTTCATGTTTTGATTTAGCTGGAAAATTCTTAAAACAAATATTTAAGTATAGAATGCAATCTTAAAAAAAATTAATCCTAAATTGGGATAATTAAAAAAAATAATAATTCATCCGTTTTAGAGGAGATGAAAAAATTAGGGGAGAAATTCATAAAAAAAAAGTAGGAGCAATTAATGCTACACCCAAAATCAAAACAAGAACTTAATTGTACATCCAGTATAAATAAATTACATTAGGCTTGGCTGGATAAACATTTCGCCGATATCCATCACCACCCAATTTTTTGGAAATGAATTGTGCAGGAATATCATCAGGTGCTCCATATCTTTGAACGGCAGAAATAGCACTTTCATTGGGATCACTTCCTTTAAAATTTATAGTTTAAAAACTATCAAAAATTAATGTTACGAATTTATACCTGTATCAAGACTGTTGGCACGCACTTCAGCTTGTATGAATGGAGTATTCAAATTTTTGTCAACTGTTGTACGATAATTTTGGAGAAAAGTTGAGGCACCCGTTACTTTATTTTGATCTTTAACAGCTGATGGATCATCTTCGTATTTCTTTAAAAAGTTTGAAATAATTACCGACGCAGAAGAAGATGACTTTTGGTGAGTCATATTTGTTTTAACACCTTTAGTATTTATTGAATCTAAAAACGTACTTAATTAATTATTGTTAATTGAAAAAAATGGTTGTGAGTTTTGCAAAATATGCGACAATTAACAGAAAAAACCAGGAAGAAAAAAGTTGGAGAAAGAAAATGGATGAAAGTTGTTGTTGTTTTTGAGGGTAAAAATGCACTCACTTTTTTTGTTAACCTCTAAGTTGTGTGAGTCGCAAGAAAGGAAAATGCATTTTAAAGGAATCACAAAAGGTACACACACAACAAGTACAAACCTTTCTTTAAGCAAAAAAGTTAAACTGTTTTAATAAAATATTTATTTTTAAGAACAAAAATCTTTGACAGAACTGAAAACGGAAATTTAATTAAAATACCGTATACATGTTGTGGAAACTTCCTAAAATGTTCCTTACCAATTAAAAACGAAGGCGGATTATTTTTTATTTTTAAATTTTAAAGACAATCCTCATTTATTTATGGCCTCATTTCATGTAATAACTTTGAAATCAATTAACCTCTTTTTATATTAAATGATTTTATGCAAATGTAAATACAAACAAAAACCATAGAATAAAATTTATTATGGTAATTTGTAATCAATTTTCCCTTCCAAAGCCATGCTTACAATTGTTATCGTTTTTAAATAATTCAAATTTATAAAGATCACACCAAAATAAAGTTTTGTTGTTCGATTTTGCCGATTTTTAACAAAAGAATAATCTTTATTTTGGGCATCTTCAGATTATCAGTCAATGTAATTGTTTAAAAAACATTAAATTTGAGAACAGAATATTTTCAAATTTAATGTCTTTACATAAATCAACATCAACAATAACTGACGATTTTAAGCATTTTTATTTGGGAAAAAAGTCTTAAATATTCCAAAAAAATTTAACTCACAAAAATAAATTTTCTAAAATGTTTTTCAACAAGTAAAGTTATTAAAGAAGAGAAAAGTTGAGAAAAATGGAGCAACACGGATGAACTCATTTTTTTGTCAATAAAAAGGTAAACAATTTTTTAAAGCATTGTCACAGTTTTTTCCTTCCTCAAAAGTTTTTTTTTTGACAAAATAAATAAACTTCAAATACCCATCAACAATAAAGAAGGTTACAGGATTTTATTTCGGTCGAGGACACATCATAACAAAGAAGACCCTTGATTTTTTCAACCAGCTGCAAATAATCAAAGCGTTTTAGCAATTTCAGAATGTAAACATCAAAAATGTCTATAAAAATGTTAGTGTTGAAAAAGGGGACCAACTTTAATGATCAAATAAAGAAACAAAAGCAATAAATTTAAATTGAACTTTTCAAACAAAAACAACATTTTTTCTAGCTTGTCCAACACAATAAATGAAATTCAACAACTCAATTAACTTTTCTAATTAAATTTGCATAAATCTGGAATGTCCGGATTCAAAAATCGGTTCAGTTTTGGTGATTAAAGAGAAGCTAAAAGATTCATAGTCACACAAATATATTTTTGGAAATAGCAAGCTTAAGTTATTGTTTTCCTTTTAAGAGGATTTTACCACACCCTTATAATCGGTTGCCCCATGATAAAAAAGTTTGACATAAAATAAAACAAATGTTTTGTTTGATAAAAAATAATTTATTCTCTTTCTTGGTTAATAATCTGCTTATTCTTCTTTTTCATTTTATTGTTCAAGAAAAAAGTTATTCACATTTTTGTATTTTTGTTTTTGGTGGTTACAAAAAAATGTTGCCGATTTTTCTTCAATTTTTGGTAATTTAATAAAATTAAAGCCATTTTTAAAACCAAAAAGTTAAAAATTTTGTAGATCTTTTTGCCTACGATATCCGGGTTTGTGCCACCTTGGATGTTTATGGGAAGGCCGTTAACAGGTTTTCGACAAATTGATACCGTAATTTTTCAAGCGAATAAAAAAGGATCTTAAGCTAATTTACAGATTGATCTCCTTGATGCCCCTGAAGCTGAATGGTTTGATCAATATCTTGATCATTTCAATTCTAAAAATGGCATAAAATGGAGACAAGTTTGTTTTTTTGAGTTTTGTGGATGACGATGGGTCAGAAACGATTTCCTTTGATCTTGTGCCGATAAAAGTGCAGACTCTTTTCAAATCTTCTGTCTTTCAAAATTCTACAGGGTGTTAAAAAAAATTGTGCAATTCAATTTTTAAACAGAGACCAAGGGTCCCAAAGACCCATTGTTGGGTGGAATATAAACTTGGTCCAAGACCACATTTGACCCTACAATATGACCTCTTGAAAGTTTTCGCTTCGGGAGATCCAGAACTTCAAAGTTAAAAAAGTACCGTTTTTGGTGGTCTTTTTTCGTATTCTTCTCCTCCGGTCCCAGAGCAGTTGGGAACCTATGAAATTGGGGATATGTAGACAAGGAGTCAAACTCGTCGTTAGGGTATAGTATGACTTTGTGGGACCTCTGCTTCGAGTTTAACTACTCCGTGAAAAAATCGATTTCCAAATTTTTATGTTTTTGACTAACTTTGACGTATTGGTGTAGTTCACAGAGGTGGAGTTGGAGGCTGAAATTTGTTCCCAACAAACTTCAGACCTTTTGTGGTCGATATCATAACAAAACATTGAAATCTGGAAAAATGATTTTTTTTTCTATACTCAAAACTATTCAAAAACTTCTGCTTAAACGCGTATACTAATAAATAGCAAGTAACTATGTATACACGAAAGTTTTCAAATGTTATTTTTTCATATAATTCAATAAAAATAGTCCAGAGAAAAGTTATAAAATGCATATAAAGCGTTCATGAACAGTTTGGATAGTTTAATATTGAATTGAATTTCGACATGTTTTAAGTATACTTACTAACATACAAAAATTACTGCTGCTTAAAAAATCATTTTTCCAGATTTCAATGTTTTGTTATGATATCGACCACAAAAGGTCTGAAGTTTGTTGGGAACAAATTTCAGCCTCCAACTCCACCTCTGTGAACTACACCAATACGTCAAAGTTAGTCAAAAACATAAAAATTTGGAAATCGATTTTTTCACGGAGTAGTTAAACTCGAAGCAGAGGTCCCACAAAGTCATACTATACCCTAACGACGAGTTTGACTCCTTGTCTACATATCCCCAATTTCATAGGTTCCCAACTGCTCTGGGACCGGAGGAGAAGAATACGAAAAAAGACCACCAAAAACGGTACTTTTTTAACTTTGAAGTTCTGGATCTCCCGAAGCGAAAACTTTCAAGAGGTCATATTGTAGGGTCAAATGTGGTCTTGGACCAAGTTTATATTCCACCCAACAATGGGTCTTTGGGACCCTTGGTCTCTGTTTAAAAATTGAATTGCACAATTTTTTTAACACCCTGTAATGTTTACACACATAAATACAATTTTCGTACAAAAATAAAAGAAATACAGAATCTACAGCATTCTAAGATTAGCCAATTTTTCAAGTGATGTTTTCTTTTTTCCATTAAAATAAATATACGGAACTTTGTATTGTTTAGATTGTATAATTTCATCAACAATTTCTTGGAGACGAGTTTGATAAACGTCAGAAATAGGATAATCAAATTCGAGTTCGATTACAGTATTGTTGTTTTCCTAAAAACATAACACTAAAATCAATGTGTTGTCAATTTCGAAATAAAGCAGCAAATGATAGATCTCCTTCTGATTTTGATATTTTAACAAAAAGTTGACTAAAGCATTTTTTAGGAGTTATTTCGTCAGAAGATTAGTGTTTCAACACTTTGTGAAAATTTGCGAAATCCTTATGGCATTGACAGTGACGGTGTTTTTAACTGTAAGTGTTTATGGGATTGTCCAGATCTGACGTCGGGTGTTTTAGTAGGGGAGGGGGTTAGCCGAAATCTGACGCTCATATAAAAAGCGGCAAACATCAAAGGGAAAAATCTAACAGTGGGGAAGGGGGGTTTGAAAATTTTTGCAAAAAACCCGACGTCAGATCTGGACAATCCCTTAAGGCTATGTGAGATCCAATCTTTGATTTTCTGGCCAATGTCCTATCTTTTTTTTGCATATTGATTTTTCGTGAATATTAATAATTTTTTAGATTTCGATTCTGCCCTTTTTGTAGCCAATATAACAAAATATCTTCATCCAGATTATAATAAAGTTGATATTTCTTACGCTGATATGATATCATATTTACAACAGAATAATAGCGATGACCCTGTACAAGCTTCAACACGAACATGGACCTGGCAAGTTTGTAAAGAATTTGGAAATTTTATCACAACCACTGGTGGAAAGATTGCTTTTGGGAGTCATGTTTCACAAAAGTTTGTTTATAAATTTGCATATAAAATCGTCTCGATCTGATTTTCGGTTTTTTATGGGAGTAGGATTTTGGCTTAAATTTAACACATAATACTAAAGAACGGCAAAGATCAAAGAAAGAAATATGACGGTCTTAAAAGTGGTAAAGATATTAGAAAAAACCTGCTGATCTTATAAGCGGCAAACATCAAAGAAAAACTCTGATGACCTTAAAGTAGCAAAGATCAAAGGAAAATTTATGGCGGAGAAAAGGGTTTCAAAATTTTGAAATATAAATCCGACATCAGATTTGGACAATCTTATAGTATCCAAATTACAGTAGAATCATCACATTTTTAGCTTTTATGTTGGTGTTTGTATTGATGTTTTTGGAAAAGATCACAGTATTACCAAAACTCAAGCTGGAATGCATTTAAATCGAAAACATTTTGGAAATAGTCTAAACTATAATGCAACAAATGTTATAGCTGCCCGAGGTTCTGATGATCCATGGGGATTATTGACATTAACGGAATCTAATAATCCAACAATAAGCATTTATTCAATCAATGGCACTGGACACTGTGGGGATATGGCTCCACCAAGCAAAAATGATAGTGATTCATTGAAGCAATTTAGAACAGATGTCATGAAAAAGATCAAAGAATGGATTAAAGAAGACGATTTTTGATATGATAAAAATCATATTTATTAAATTTTCAACATAATTTGTTTATTTCTTTGATTAATAAAAACACTTGTATCGGTTTTTAGAAAAAAGTTCTAACACTAAAAATACATTAGAGATGCAAAGCATTTTTACAATTCATACATGCCTCCGGGCATAGACTATTACACACCATATGCAGAAAAAATTTTGGGGTGGGCATTTTCATTTAAAAGAGGGCACGCCTTTGATCTTTTGCCGCCTAAACACGACGGCGGCAAAAGGTAGGAATAGGATTTTTTTGTGATTTTTAGAGTCGTGGGTGATTTGTTACGGGGTTGACCCAGCAATTTTTTGCAAGTATATAAAATTTATTACAGTAATTTATTATTGATTTTACCTTTTAAAGCCGTGACAAAAAGTTTATCATTTTCAAAAAATTCAAATTTATTAAAAAATTTCCATTTTTTATAACGGCCAGAACTATTAAATTCGTTTTCATAATCATCCAGTGCTGTTGCGACTCCGACTCACGATACGATGAGTCGACTCATTTATCGACTCTGACTCATGAGTCGAAGTCGATAAATTCCAAAGATCAAAGGAAAAACGCCGCTTTTCGACTCACGAGTCGACTCTGAGTCGACTCAATCGACTCCGACTCGCGAGTCAGAGTCGGAGTCGGAGTCACCAAAAATAAAAAAGCACAGCACTGTAATCATCTTCGTCAGGATCTTCAAAGATCATACCAAAATCAAAATTTGCTGATTGATCTTGTCGATTTTTAATTTAAAAAAATACATTTAATTGAAAGGCAGAAACAGCACTTTCATTGGGATCATTTCCTTAGTTTTTAACAATAAAAACTACCAAAAATTATGAAATAAATTTATACTGTATCAAGACTGTTGGCACACACTTCAGCTTGTGCAAATGAAATATTCAAATTTTTGTAAATTGTTGTTCGGTAATTGTAAAGAAATGTTATATTTTGATTATTGATAAATGATGGATCATCTTCGTATTTCTTTAAAAAGTTTGAAATACTTACTGATGCAGAAGGGTATGTAAATACATTAAATTTAAAAACAAGATGTTTTCAAATTCAATGTCTTTACATACATCAACATCATTTAACGATATTTATCATTTTCATTTGGGAAAAAAGTCTTAAATATTCCAAAAAAAATTTAACACAAAAAAAATAAATTTTCTAAAATGTTTTTCAACAAGTAGAGTTAATAAAGAAGGGAAAAGTTGAGAAAAATGGAGAGCAACAACTTACTTTTTTGTCAATAAAAAAGTAAGCAATTTTTTAAAGCATCATCACAGTTTTTTCCTTTCTCAAAAGTTTTTTTTTTGACAAAATAAATAAACTTCAAAAACCCATCAACAATAAAGACGGTAGCAGGATTTTATTTTGGTCGAGGACACACCATCACAAAGGAGGCCCTTGATGTTTTTTGACCTGCTGCAAAAAATCAAAGTGTTTTAGCAATTTTAGAAGGTGAACAATGAAATGTCTACAAAAACTTTTGTGTTAAAGAAGGGGACTAAAAGAGCAAATAAAGAAAAAAAAACAATTAATTTAAACTGCAAATTTCAAACAAAAACAACATTTTTTCTATCTTGTCCAACATGATAAATGGAATTAGATAATTCAATTAACTTTTGAAATCACTTATTTTATCCCCATTAACAATGTCATAAAACTTTGCGATTTGTTATAAATTTTTAATCATTTTTTTAACATGTCAAATGTCCTTTGAAAATTTATCAACTTGTTAATTTACCTATTTATTTAGCATTGGTATTAATTGTTGGATTTATTTATTATTTATTAGCATATTAGTGATACCCATAAATTATTTTTGCTTAAAAACGTTTTAAATCCCCTTTTTAAAGCAATTTAAGCATGCCTCATGTATTAGTACAAGAACTTTGAAGCGCCCAAAAATAAATTTATCGGCCTTCTGGTGAAATAATAATTTGCATACACTTATTTTTTATTATTACCGACCCTTTTTGGTGGGGATCTCGCAGAACTTTAAAGCGCCGAAAAAGTACCGTAACCTTAAAACCAGCACGTAATATTTTTGTATGATCATTAGGGACCTAAAACCATCCCAAAAACAGATATTTCGTTTAAAAACTCAATTATCACTTCTGACGGTTCCCTTGTAAGCCTTGATTTTTTATCGTAAGAATTTCGTGAATTTTTAACATTTCATTATCTTTTTTTTTGCCATAATTTTAATGTGTTAAAAAACTTGTTCTATCCTTGTTAAAAAATGTTAAATTACCCATGTTTGAGATCGGAAAGAAAATAGCTAGGTTTTACACCTTTTGTAAACAATAATAAAATCTTCCTCCTTAATCTTACAAATAAATATTCTCTCTTTTACGTTTCCCTTTTTTTACATTTTTAAAAAGAAACAAATATCAGACATATTTTTGACAGGGGCAAAAATGCTAGTTTTCTTGCATAAAAAAATTTTCGGCATTTCGAAAGAAATTTTAAATAGAATATTCTGCTGTTTTTTTGCAAATGTTTTTGGTTTTTTTTTGATCTCATAAACACATTTTAGAAGGCAGATGGTAAAAAGCAGTGCAAAAAAAAAAATAAACGGCGAAAAAAAGCAATTTAGCACTATGAAGATAGATGTGTCTATATGTTTATTAAAACAAAAATATTTTCTCACGGCATTTAATAAAAATATCTTTGTTGTTTTCTTTGACGCTTCTTTTAAAGACTGAATGCGAATATTTGTTTTCATTTTGGATGAATCATTTTTTTGGTTGCGATAATTTACACAAACTTAAGCCAAAATAGATCATTTTTTGTTTCATCTTTTTTAGCAGCTGGTTCTTTTTCTTTTCGCTCTTATTTTTATTCATAAAAATTTAATGTCTGGATAGAACTTTTACTGACTCCTTTATTTATTCTTGAAAAATTTTGTCAAGGATTACTGTAGTATTTTTTAAAAAATAGCTATTTGTACGATCAGCCCTTGCGGCAAAATATTAAAGGTGTTCTTCCTCCAAAAAGTAACAGCCCTAAATTTTTTTCTGACTTCAGTATTGGCTTTTTTAAGGTGTTCGAAATAATTTAAAAAAACGAAGAAAAACCAGCCGCATTTTTCTGCGGCTGGTTTTTCTTCGAGTTGCTCTTCTTACATTTTTTTAACTAATAATATTTAGTTTGGATAAATCGTTGACTGACCTGTTTTTTATTACTTCTAATTTTTTTCATCAATTACTGTAACAGTTTTTCAAAAAAGCCTTTTGTACTCCAACTTTTTTTACGATTGATCCATTTCGGCAAAAGATCAAAGATTTTCCTATCCAAAAAATGGTAAACCTAATATTTTTAACTTTGCCATTGGCATTTTTAAGGGGTTTAAAAAAAATTTAAAAAAACGAAGAAAAACTAGCCGTATTTTTCAGCCGCTCGGATTTCTTCGTTTTGCTGTTATATTTTTCGAACTAAAAAATATTTAATTTGCATAAAACGTTGACTGGCCCCTTTTTTAATGCTTACAAAATATTGTTTCAAAAAGTACTGTAGCATTTTTTAAAAAGCTTTTTGTACTCAAAATTGCGTCCGATCAAACCCTTGCGGCAAAAGATCAAAGATTTTGTTCCTCCAAAACATAACAAACCCAATTTTTTTCTGATTTTGGCATTGACCTTTTTTATGGACTTTAAAAAAAACATGTGAAATCAAGAATCTACTGTATTTTCGTAATCATTAGGAATATTTTGTTTCGTGAATTATTTTTTTTGGAGCTTTTAATAATCTTCTATTTCGTGTTATCTTTTATCACCCAAAAATTTAAATATTTCATTTTTTTTAGTTCAATCATGTCTCGTCCAAGACGAAGTGATCCTCGAAAGCGTCCAGGTCTTGAACCAGAAGCCGATGAAAATCAAACAAGTTCTCCACAAAAGAAGATCAAACAAGAAGAACTCGAACGCTCATCTCCAAATCAATCAACTAATCGTCCACGGCGATCTCGATGTCCAACTCCTCATCGATCTTCACTTGTTGGCACTCCTGAAGAACCTCAAAATCAACATAAAGCTTCTGAAATGGCACAAACTGATGAACAACAAATTGTTGCTGCTGAAGAAATGAAACATGTTCCTGAACAAGTCGAAGATCCAACACCAAATTTACAACAACCTGAACAACAACAAAATCCTGAACCAATTGAAATTCAAACAAATGATGCAGATCAAGTTCTTCAAGAATTCAAAGAAGCTCTTGCTGATAAGAATTTCAATGATGTTGTTTTTGTTACATCTGATGGAAGAGAAATTCCAACATATCGATGTTTAATCTCTCGACATACAAATCAATTTGATGAAACGCTTCGAACAGCAACTCCTGTTACAATCCATATTCCTGATTTTACTGCTGAAGTCGTACAAGCTGCAATTGATTTTATGCTTTCAAATGAAAATCCACTTATGAAAACTGAACTTTCTCTTCTTCAATTTTCAAAATCATATGGTTTCCTTCGATTAGAAGTAAGTTTTTAATATGAATTTTTTATATTGGATTCTAATATGTAAATTTTCAGAATGCTTGTTCCCAAAATTATGATATCAATCCATCAAATATCTTCGATACAACCCAAATCGCATATACAAGAGATTTTGAAATGTTAAAAGAGCGATGCATGCATTTTCTTCTCAATATGTTGGCTTCAAACAATGGCAAAGAAATTGAAATCCTCAAATTTGCTGCTGAATGCAAAAATCCTGATTTGATGGTTAGTTTTTATTTATTTTTTTTTCAATACTTATTAAATATAAATTTTAGGCTGCATGTTCACTTGCTGTCATGAAGATCGTCAATTCTTCCAATGTTTGTGATATTGTCAAAATTGCTTATGAAAACGATCTTGAAGAAATGAAGCAAGCTTGTTTAAAGATTTTGGCTGATAAGAAATAAATTTGGACAATCTTATATAATAGTATTATTTACGGTAACATATTTGATTATGCTTTCACTGTTGACTTTTTTAATTTTCTATTACTGTATTTTTTAAAACAAAGTATTTACTTTCATTTTTTTGGTGATGCTTTTTAAATTTATAAAACATGCGTATATTTTTTCCAGATCTTTGTTTTTAATAAATAAAAGTCTTCAAAAATATCTGAGTACAATTTTCTCTCTTTAATTTTTATTGAACGTTTTTCCTGAGTTGTATTTATTTGTTTCATTATTATTTATGGTTGATTTCACCCACATTTTTTATTACTGTAGACAAAATTGTAATGACAAAGGTTTTGGGTTGAAAATTTTCGAAAACAAAAGAAAAATGATAAAATAAGTTTATAATTTTCAAAGAAAAATTTATTTTTTTTCGAGACTTTTGTTGATTTCGACACACTCACAAATAAAAAAAACACAAACAAGATAGATTTTTTTGGTCATTGAAAGTAACCTTTGATGAACGTGCGCAACTTTGAAACTGGTTTTTGCAAGAAGAAAAATGAGGGTGGGAAACAAAAAGATAAAATGTTTTTGTTGTTGTTTTTGAAACTTTTAATGGTGATGTTTGTTATAAAAAAGGGTTTCAAATTTTTTTTGTTAAGTTTTTAAAAGTCACAAACGTGATCACAATAAAATCAAAGGTTAATTTTGCAGAAAAATTCGCGGTTTTGGTGTTCTAAATCTATGTCGAAATTCTGATAAACGTGATTTTCTTAATCTTAATCAAATTATTCAAATTTTTTAATAATTTGAGTCAAAATTACTTGACCTTTTTTAGATAAAAATGCCTAAAAAAATTTATGATGAAGGAAATCCACAGTATCGGTGTTGCTGTGGTTGTCATGTTCAAACAGGAACAATGATTATTTGTTTAATTTATCTTTTTGCATATTTGGGTTTACTCATTCATCGAGTTACCCTAAATTTGGAACCATTTATTATTGTTATTGCAGTAATTTTAGCTGCAATTGTTGCAGCAGCATTTGGACTAGGATTTTTCGGAGCTAAAAATGAAAAACCAAAATGGTTAATTCCAGCTATGATTATTTTGGTGAGTTTTTTGTTTGGGATGGGTTTTAATAAAGTTTTTGGATCAATTAAACATGGACCAAAATTAGTAGAAACTTTTTTTAATGGGACAAAAAAATGAAACTTTAAATTATCCATTTTTAGGCTGCTTTTATAATTTACATAATCATTGATGGAATGTACGGTGTTCTAACATTTTTAACAACCAAAACTCCAAGAATTTTATTTTACGAAAATTTTGATGAACACAAAAAAATTGCATATCCATATGACAACACAAAAGGAGATGGTAAGTATCAATGTTTGGGCTCTCTTAATATTTTATGCAAATTATCCTTTTTTGCTCGAAGTAAAAAATTTGCATAAAGCTTTTAGCTTTAAAAATACGGTAATCTACTTGATATTTTTTAGTAAATGCAATTGTGATTGCTGCCCTGATTGTTCGAACCCTTGTTGGAATTGCATTTAATTCATGGCTGTTCTCAATTGTTTTAACATGTTACCGATATTTAACAGCTAAAAATCTTGCAGCTGGTGAACTTCCAACTTATCGGCACCCAATTTAAATATTTAATTTGTTAATATATTCTGATAAATAAACTATTTGTAATTTTTATTTATTACACAAACAAATGATTCTGATTTTCGATTTTGCAATAAATCGTTGCCACAGTTACAGTTAAGATAAATTTACCACAGTAAAAAATGTAGTGTTTTTTCTCTCTCTCTTCATTGCGGCCATATAATATATCTAGGGTTGTTCATTTCCCTCTTCCGGGAAATTTCCTGGGAGATTTCCCGATTTTTTGAGGGAAATGGTTCTAATTTTCCAGGAAATGTTTTCAGTAATATTTAAAGATTTTACATTAAACATTTAAAATTAAGATAGAAATGCTATAAAAACATTGTAAATAGTCAAAAATAACTGAATTTAATAATTAACAGTCTTTTTACAGGTCGTTAGACTATTTTTTGTAAAATATTCCTGTAGTTTGGAATACTGTAACTCCGGGAAATGGCGGGAAATTTCCCGCCTTTTTTCGATTTCCCGGGAAATGAACAACTCTAAATATATCCTATTTTGTCAAATTAAACCTTTTATTCATCAAACAGGTAAAAACTGATCGTATTTTCAATAAATCAATTTAAAAAATTTTTTTTATATCTTTTTTGTTTATTGGTGAACCTAAATATTTTTTGTCCCCTAACTGGTTACTTGCAAAGTGCATAATCCAATTGAAAAAGATTGATCCATTTTTGTTAGTTGCTTTTGAGTATTTTCCCAGTTTTATTAATATTATTTTTCCAAAAAGGTTAGGTTTCCTATTTAAGTAGCCTTTTGGGGTTAAGAAAGTTTTTCTCATGACCTGTTTTGACCGTCATCAGTGATGAGGAATAAAACAAAACTAATGCAAAATAAAATAACGCATTCTTCATTGCTCGCGACGGCCACAAACGGTTGCAATAAAAACTTCGCTTTTCCCAAATATACTCATTTTTTATTTTTCAGATTCGATATTTATTTTTCAAAAATGATGCACCAAGTTATTTTAAATAAATATGCAAATGTTTCTGCGACGTACAAAACAGAAGTCAAATTTGAAGATGGAATTGAATTCATCATTGAACCGTTGGAAAAAGTTGAAGATGGCATTTGTAATTTATTTGGTATTACTGATGTAAAAGGAGATTTTGAAATTACAAGTATTTCAAGATTAAATGGCAATTGTAAGTTACTTCCTTTTTTAAATTTTTTTTGCTTAAATTATTTGTTTTAATCAGGTTGGGAATATGCTCCATACGACAAAGAAACCAAAACATTTCGGTATCAGATACAGTACTCTTTAGCTTTCACCTTTTATATTAATGCAAATATCACCTTGAAGAAGGTTTCAACTGCTGTATATCACCTTCAAATTCCTCATATTCGACACCGATATTTAAGCCGATATGAATTCTTTGAATCTGAATTTTTCCTTACTGATTATAATAATCTCAAATTTAAATATTTTGTCAAAAAAGTGCCAAACAAAATTTCATCTGGTGATACTGAAATTCATATTGAAAATCCACATGGTGCAAAAATTAACGGTTCGTTTTTTTAAAGATTATCAGTGTTTGCGGACGCCCGAAATTTTCCGGACCGGACCGAGACCGAAATGTTCCGGTCTGACATAAAATAAATTTAGGCTTTTAAAATTTTCGAATTTAATTTGTTGATAAACTTTCCATTTGTTGCTAAATTTCGAAATAATCGAAAATATGCAGTCTTGATAAAAAAAAGAATGATGCAACAATACATTAATGACTTCCCCTCGTTAAAACAAACCTTTTTCTTTCAATTATTGTTTTGAATTTTCGAAAAAACTTTTGAAAATTTGTAAACTTTGACAAATAAAATTCAGTTGGACCGAAAAGTTTCGGTCCGCGGGTCCGGTCGACAGGACCGAGACCGGAATTTTTTGGTCTTCGGTCTCGGTCGCCCGAAAAACCGTACCGGACCGAAATGGACCGAAAGACCGCCAACACTGAAGATTATTAACAAACTTTTTAAACTAAAATTAAATTTTTAGGTAAATATGGTGACTATTTTCAGCAAATTTCATTTACAAATGAAAAACTTGAATTATCATTTGTTTTTGATTTGCCTGAATCAAATGATGATTACTCAAATTCAGCTAAAGTTATTGATGAAACTATTAATGAAGAATCCCAAAATGAAAATTCAATTGTTCCAAAAAGTGAAGAAAAACTTTTTGCAGTAAAGGAAATTAATGAAATAGAATCTCAAACACCTGCAGCTGAAAATAGCCCAGTTGAATCAAAAATGTCCTTAAAATGGTATGAAATCATGTCAAACAATGAATTCTGTGATGTCACTCTTATTTCTTCTGATAACATCAAAATTCCATCTCATCGTTGCATCTTAGCAAAAAATTCTCCTATTTTCAAAAAGATTATTACTGAATCCACTGAATTACCTGTTACAATCAATATTGAAAATTTTGATGCTGAAACAATTCAAGCTGCTTTGGATTTCTTGTATGATAAAACTGATGCAATAAATGGAAAAGAAATGAATGTTTTTAAATTTGCATGTAAAAGTGGATACGATATTGTGGAAATTACGGTAAGTTAGTTTTTGTAACTGTTAATGTTGTAATATTAATTTTATAAAAACGTAAATGTTGTAAATCGATGCTTTTTTAGGATGCTTGTTGTTCATTTTTTGAAGAATCAGTTGATCCATCAAATGTTTGTGAATATATTCAAATTGCATATGAAAATGATTTTGAAGAATTGAAGAAAAAATGCATCAAAGTTTTGGTTGAAAAGAAGAAAGAAATTGATCCTTCAAAATTTTCTGACCTTCCAAAATATATTTTATCTGATTTTTTTAATTCTCTTTGATTTTTGTATTACTTTTCTTTTGTTTTTTCAGCTTTTTTTCATTTATGTTTTTTGTTTTTGATCGTTATGATATAAGACGCCGCCAAAGAGATCCTCCGGCAAAAATGAGCAAAAATTTAAGTTTTGCAGAAAAAAATCTGACAAAAGCTGTACAACTGATATTTTCATTTTCATTGTTAAATAAAAAACAAATTAGAACGAAAAAGAAAAATTTAAGAATATTTTTAAAAATTAAACAAAGTCGAAAAATACTTGAAAAAATAGAAAAATTAATATTCAACAATTTTTCTTAAAATTGTTTTTTTGTTGTTTTTTGTTAAGCTTTTTCCTTAACAATTTTCTAGATAGCTTTTTGTTAAGCTTTCCATCCTTAACAATTTACTATCTAGAAAATTGTTAAGGATTTCGTCCTGCAATCAATTTCGAACAAAAAGCTCGAACTGGGATTCGAACCTGAGAATTTCTGGTTCAAATCCAACGACGCTAACATCTGCGCCATTCGATCAGCAAAAAAACTGTTTCTTTTTCGCTTATGTTTAAAAGGAAAAAGTGTTAAACACATAATGCCAAAACATTAAAAGTCTTATATTTTTTGTGACGAAAAATGAATGATTATTTTTTTAAAGTCTTTAGCGAATTTGGCAAATTCCAGTGTTATAAAAAATATTTAAGTTCACATTTTTGATTTTGGCACAACTATTGTTCTTTTTCGACAGTTTTTTATGAAGGAAATGATACCCAAATTCAGGTATTAATGTTCATAGATTTATTCCAATAAGTTTTTTATTTTTATAATCAAATTTGCATTATTTGTTGCCTTTTGATCTCTTTTATTACTTTTTTTACAGATAATTTTTTTTTGAAAAAAATATTGTGCTACAAAAAGTAAGACAAATATATATTTTTTACAATTTGTTAAAGAGATTTATAATACCATTATAGTGGTGTTATTTATGACCAAAACAATAAAAAAAGTCAAACTTCGGTTTTTTGCTAAATTTACAATTGTCAGTTTTTTCCAAGTTTTTACTAAAAAACATTTAAAGTCAGTAATCTAAAAAGCTAGTTTTTAAAAAATGGAAAGTTGTGTTAATTAAAATTGTTCAATTTTAAGAATTATTTTTACAGTATCAAAATTGTTTTTTAAAGGAGATCTTTCATTTGCTGCTTTTTTTGATTTCGCAATAATATTATGAAAGTGAAAGAAATTGCAAGTCAAGCGTTTTCGTGTTGAGAACGGTATACTGTAATTTGTTTTTTTTCTTTTTCAAAAAAAGCAAGCGAGATTGCTGTTTTTCTTTTTTAATATATGTAATTTCTGCAGTAATTTTTTAAATTTTCACTATTTTTTATGTTTAAAAGTTTAAATTTATGTGTTTAATTATAAATAAAGTTTTTTTATATGTATTTGTGATTAATAGAAGGTTTTGCCTTACTCATTTTTTTATATTTACTCTTAGCTATATATATAATGGTTTGTGCTTTTTGATTTTTTAATTATATTCATGAATTTTTTGATCTGATTTAATAAATTTAGCACTGCTTTGTGATTGTTGTGAAAATGTTTATCCTTATAATTTGTATGTTTACTTTTGCAGCAGATTTTTCCTTATATATTTTTATTTACACTTTGTTTTGTGAGCTAACTTTCTTCTTCATAGAAAATCATAACCATGGTAAAATAATTCTATTATTGTAGTACTAAAATTTAGTAAAAAGTATATGCAAAATTTGGAATGTTGTACGTTTACTTGAAAAATACCTTTTGCATGAAATTCTGGTTATTTGCATTCTAAATTTAATAAACCAAAAAATTTTGTGGTAGTTTTTTGTTACATTTTTTATAGAAAATCAATTTATTCAAAAAGATAGATGATGCTTGAATATTGATTTTTCAAGCGCTCACTTTCTCAAGCAAAAAATAACAATCTTTTGAGAGAAATCATTTTCGTTAGTTTTTATACGATTTTTTATATTTTTATTTTCTTATTCGCTTTTACCTGTCGCTGAATTTTTAATAGATCTTATTTATTTTTGCTTCAGATATGGCTCATCCTTTTAGAACATATTCACATTTCCCGAATAAGCTGCCTGCCAAGCCCGCTCCAACTCAGAAAAATTATTTTTGTGAACTGATTGGTTTAGAATTTGATGAAAATCATCTCTCTCATCCATACTGCCGTTGCACCAAATGTCCCGCAGAAGTTTCTATTAAACAAGCCGTTTGTTGCCGCGACGTTGCTGAATCAAATTCTGTTTGGTCAAAAAATTGGCAATTGGCAAGATGAAGGATGGAATAAAAATGATTCAGCATTATTTGTTTTGCATGTCAATGGTAATCATTTTATGGCTGTAGTTGATGTTTAAAAATAAAAATGCAATAAATTTCAATAAATTTTGTCTATAACTTGAACACAAAACAAATTGCAAACTAGAATTTAAAAAAGTGTTGTATCCAACTAAAAAATATGATACAACTATTTTGCCGAACTTATCATTTTCTATGAACAAAAATTTAGCTCACAAAACCCTATGCGAAATAAAGATATATAAGGAAAAATCAGCAACAGAAGTATATATAAAATGAGTAAGGCAAAACCTTCAATTAATTATAAAAACTTATAAAAGAACTTTAATTATAATAAAACACATAAATTTAAACTTTTAAACATAAAAAATAGTGAAAATTTAAAAAATTACTGCAGAAATTACATATATTAAAAAAGAAAAACAGCAATCTCGCTTGCTTTTTTTGAAAAAGAAAAAAAAACAAATTACAGTATACCGTTCTCAACACGAAAACGCTTGACTTGCAATTTCTTTCACTTTCATAATATTATTGCGAAATCAAAAAAAGCAGCAAATGAAAGATCTCCTTTAATAGCTTTTATAAAGTCATGCGCTTGAATCAACATTTATTATTTTTGTTCTTAGCATTGGTCATTCCATGTAGTTGAGTATTTATTTACCCCACAAAATTCAATTAACGTCATTGCTCAAAATATTATTGTTCAACCAAGAATAAAAATAATAATACTTCGAGCATGAATGAAAAACAATAATTATTCACGTTTTTTATGATTTAGCAGTTTTCTGAATTTATTTTTATTACCTAAAAATTAAAACTTTTAATAAATTCAAAAATGTCTTTAATGTTGACAATCTTGAAGATCAATGATATCTTCATTCCTTTTTTATCCATTTTTATAAATATTTTATTACTTTGGTTAATCAAAACTGTTAAAACCAAAACTTTAAAACATATAAAATTTGTTATAATCCCAAATATTTTGAGTGATATTGTTTTGGCTGTTTTCTTCTTTGTTGTGCACTGAAAAAAAAAGTGGTACGAAAATGGGTTATTTTGGTACGTTTTCGTACCATTTCCCAACAAGAAACGGACGCGGGTAGTTTTTGGTACGCAAACGTGTTATTTAACACGATCTGAGAACGTGTCAAACAACGGTACGAATGCGTACTAATTTTTTTTGTACGTTTATAAGTTATAATAACACGAAAACGTGTTATTTTTACACAAATTACTGAAATGTATTCTTGACAAAAAACAACTGCTAGTCATAAAAAAGTTTTTTTTTTGTATTTAGACAACCTTCAAAAAAGGTTGGTGTCAAAACCTTGCACCATCGCAAAGTTTGCACCATCGGGTGCCAATGTCAGTGCACCATGCACCGGCTAGCACCAACATCGGCACCGCCAATTTTTTTCCCATTTAATTATACCCGAAGGTATCCCTAAGACGGGAATGAGAAAAAATTTTGGTTTGGGTAAAAGAACCGACGACACACTCTCTCTCTTCATAGAAATAACATGTTATAAAAGTCACAGAATCGTAATATTAATATTACTTTTTTGTGTAAAAATTGGTACGAATTCGTGTAAAACATTATATACGAATTCGTGTGACAGTAACACATTTCAATTTTTTGCAAAAAGATAGAAATTGATTTTTTATGAGGCACTAGGACAAAAAAACAATGGACAAAAAAACAAAAACAAAAAACAACGGACAAAAAAACAACCGGACGAAAAAACAACCGGATAAAAAAACGAAAACAATAATATTACTGTTGAAATATTATTGGTAAAATATTATTGGTAAAATATTACTGGTAAATATTACTGGTAAAATTCAACAGTAATATTTAAACAGTAATATTTACCAGTAATATTTTACCAATAATATTTTACCAGTAATATTTACCAGTAATATTTTACCAGTAATATTTTACCAATAATATTATTACTGTTGAAATATTACTGTTGAAGTATTATTGGTAAAATATTACTGTTAAAATATTACTGGTAGTCTTTTTCTTATGTTTAGTAATTATTGGTAAAATCTTGAAATATTACTGATAAAATATTTCTGTTAAAATATTACTGGTAAAATCTTGAAATATTACTGTTAAAATATTACTGGTAAAATATTATTGGTAAAATATTACTGGTAAATATTACTGTTTAAATATTACTGTTGAAATATTACTGGTAAAATATTATTGGTAAAATATTACTGGTAAATATTACTGTTTAAATATTACTGTTGAAATATTACTGGTAAAATATTACTGGTAAAATATTACTGGTAAAATATTATTGGTAAAAATATTACTGTGTTTGACACATAATACCAAAACAGTGTTATTACTCTAAATTGTTTTTTTGTCCGGTTGTTTTTTTGTCCGTTGTTTTTTTGTCCCCCTGAAAAAAAAATTGTTTTTTTGTCCGTTCACCTTTTATGACTAGTAGTTGTTTTTTACAATCAGAAACATTCGTACTTGTTTTAGTACGTTTTCGTGTAAAAATTGGTACGAATTCGTGTTGAATATTACATACGAATTCGTGTGACAGTAACACGTTTACGAGACAAATAACTTTTAGTACGAAATCGTGAAATTCTAATACATCAGTGCCATCGTACCAAGTTTTTGGTACGAATTCGTAAAAACCCGTTTACGTTGCCCTTATCGTACCGATTTTTGGTACGAATTCGTGAAAATGCAAACGTGTTGCTTTTTGCTCCGTACCACTTTTTTTTTCAGTGTGGCACCTGTAAGTTTACATTTATGCAAATTTTTAGATTTCAATGTTTTCAAATTTAGCACATTTTTGATGTTGATGGAAACGTTTATATTGTTTTTGGGAATGTTTTTAACATTTTTGGGTTTTACGGAGCTTGGATTGTTTCTCCACTTTTTTCATCGCTGTGTTTAGTTTCGATCAATTCTATTTCTGTTTCATTTTATTTACGGTGTTTAATTGTTTGCAAGTAAGTTGTTGAAAGTGGTACTGTAATTTTACATGATGTTTAAGAAAGATAGAATACTGTAGTCAAAACAGGATAAACAAAAATAAGTTCATTGCATAAAATTATGCAAATTTTTGTTTTACCTAAGCAAACATGAATAAAGTAAATGTACGTAATTATGCAAATTTTTATTTTACCTAAGAAAACATAAATATGGTTAAAGTATCTAATTATGCAAATTTTTATTTTTTTAGAAACAGAATAATAACCACAAGTGACATAGTATTTCCATATTTCCTGCTGCTCATATTGTATGGCATTTTTTATGTCCTATTTTTCTGGTGTTACCCTTTGATTAATGAAGCTGAAAATAAATTTAATCCAACTTCAATGATCCAGTTTTGGTATAATTATTACGGCAGAAATCCAGTTTACGTAGCTGGACAACTTGTAAGTATTGTTTTTGATTACGGTATTTTAGACAAATATTTTTTTCATTTCAGCGTTCAATTCCATTGATGGCGACATGTGTCGTTTTACTTGCATCACAAAGTTTCAGCTATAGTTTAATATTTTGTTACAGTAGAAAAATTACACAAATGTTACAAACACATTCTTCAAATTTTTTGAATACAAAGATTATTCATAAACAAATTCATTTTGCTTTGATTGTTCAGGTATGGTAAAATTTGCATAAATTTTCGTAGTTCATGAATTTCAAGAACAAAGTTTTGGGGTTCCGGTAACTTAAAATGTATAATTTTAGGCAATTGCTCCATCGATGATTAGCACTGTAGGGTTCCTTTTATTCGTAATTGAAACATATTCTGAAATGCAAAATTACGATGTTTCACTTTGTTTATCATTATTTTATACTTGGACATTGATAACAAATCCCATTGCAGCGATTTTGATTATTAAACCATATAGATTGAGAGTAAAGAATATGTTTTTGTATGTTTTTTATAATTTAGAAACAAAATTTGCATATTTGATTTTAGGACATTGTTTGATATTCTTAGATGCAAAAAGCCATCAGCAACTTATTCAATCTCAGCAACGACGAAACAAAACAGCACAACCCTGCCTAAATTGAATTCCGGG
Source organism: Panagrolaimus sp. LJ2414 (assembly GCA_024447195.1). Lineage (NCBI taxonomy): Eukaryota > Metazoa > Nematoda > Chromadorea > Rhabditida > Panagrolaimidae > Panagrolaimus > Panagrolaimus sp. LJ2414. The sequence goes on from JAMRXY010000023.1 coordinate 5,276,280, forward strand.
TGGATACAATGATTGTAGCTTTGGTGCTAACTGCTGAGTCTACTGAAGTGTACATACCCTTGTTGCTAAATATTTAAATTTTTCTCTATCTCTTTTACTCAATTTGAGCATAAATTTGTGAGTCATTGTCTTTGTTTGTGTATTTAATGTCGATAATTTTTGTGAATTTGTTTTGAGAGATTTGCACTTGTACACATTTTTTGTAGCTTCCATTAATACAATTTTTTTTGTTTTCACCAGACATGTACTGTTACAAGATGTATTAAAGGGATACTTGAAAAAAGGGTCTTCTACGAATTTTTTGGCAATGGCATATGTTATAAATTTTGCAGTTGTCTTTTTTATTCGTCAAAGAAATTAAATAAAAAATTCTTTCATAGTTTTTACTTTTTTTAAAAAATTGTTGCTTGAAATTGACCAACAATGTATTATCAAGAAATTGTATCAGCTGATATTAATTTTGATTAAAAAACAATTGTTTCTGTTAATCCAAAATTTGGTTTTACTCTTGTCCCAAAACACTTGACCGATTGTATTTATGAATTTCATGTTGAAGAAACTGTTGGAAAATTTGAAATTACCAAAATTGCTTATGATGGTAAAAATTTTTAGTAATAAAGAAATAAACGCAAAAAATTTTTAGAACATTTTACAAAAGATGTCCCCTTTAAAAAAGAAAACAATACCTTTAATTTTTGTAAAGGGTCAACAACACCAACTTCAAAAATTTATTTTGATGCCAAAGTTGAAATGAAAAAAGTTGAATACATTGAAGTTTGGTATCATCTACAAATTTCTCCAAATGATATGAAACTTTTGGAAATATATGATTATTATCAAAGAGTCCTTAAAATGCCAAACTATGATTACATCCAATTTAAATGTAATATAAAAAAAATTGCAGAAGCAAAAATTGAAGTTGAAATTGAAAATCCGTTGGATATTAGAATTCACGGTGAGTGAAGAATAAACATTAATTAATCATAGTTTTGGTTGCTTGGTATTTATTGAGATAAGGCAAAAAAGTAGTAAGTAGTAACAATTACTTTTTTTAGGAAAACGAGGAAATTACAGTTTCCGAACAAAAGATACCGATATCATTGATGTTAAGCTATCCGTAATTTTTGACGTCTCTATTAAGGCTAAATTACTTCAAAATGAAAAAAAAGTTGAAAGTCCTCCACCATTAATTTCACAAAGCATACCGAAGCAGTTTGGTAAACCAATGTTAATGTTTCATTGAAAAATTAATTGTACGCATACATTTGTGAGGTCAACCACAGAATTACAATGTTGAAACTTTTTATGTTTGATCCCATTTTTGTTTTTCTGAATAAAAGAATTCTTTTATGCACAAAAAATAAAAGCAATGTTTTTTTTCCAAACTTTTTTGAACTCAGCTCGTCAAGGGCTTTCGAATGGTACCACTTTGTGATTTTATGTTCAAAAGTGACAATTTTTGACCCCAGAAATTTGCATATCGAAATCCAGAGAGTTTGGGACCAAACGGACAACAAAAATAGATTCCTCGCACCTTGCTTACCTAGGAAAATTACTTTACACCTTTTTTCTAAGACATTTTTTTTCTGTGCCAAACATTGCTCAAGTTTCTCAAAAATCGGGCTTTAAAGCTTATTTATTGATTTGTTCCCTAGAAAAAAACTTTTTACTGATAAGAAAATTTTTTGTTTTTTAGACAATTCAGAGTTTCTACATTTGTGCTATCTTTTAAACAATGAAATTAGTTCTCTTTCTTTTGTTTTCTCTTTTTGTTTCAACTTTTGCTGCCTGTCCTGATGGAAGTGTTGAATTTCAAAATCACTGTTACTATTTTGAAGCAAATGCAACAAATTTTCCTAATGCTGAACTTGCCTGTGGCAAATTAAATGGACATTTAGCTTCCATTCATGATGGTTTTACCAATGCTATAATAACTGGTAAGATTTACCCCCACTGTTTGTTTTTTAATTTTTAATTTCAGGTCAAAGCCAAAATAATTTCACTGTAAGTACTGTAACAAATTTTTGGGTTGGTTTAAATTCATTAATGATCACTGGAAACTGGTCTTGGACAGATAACTCAACTTTCGACTTCAAAGAATGGGCACCGTCAGAACCAGCCAATTTAACAATGAGTTGTGGAACAATAACAATTCAAAGTGGATTATGGACTTCAGATGATTGCTTCAAGCAAAAACCTTTTGTTTGTCAAACGTCTAATGAAATTTATCCAGCTTACATCAACTGTTCGTATGGATATATTTACTTTGAACCAACTCATTCTTGTTATGGCAGAGGGAATTATGGGACTTATTCTGTAAACTGGACAATGGCGGAATCATATTGTGAAGCCCGAGGTGCTCATCTTGTGTCATTGCACAGCTATGAAGAAACAAAATTTGTGTCAAGTTAAGTTTTTAAAAAAACTTCAAAATAATTTTTATCGTTGCAGCATTACTAGGTAATAATATCTGGACTGGCTTAACATCCATAGATAACGAAATTTCATGGAAATGGTCAGATAATAACCCAGTTGATTATTTACCTTGGGTAAGTGGAAGGCCTAATTTAAATGTATCCAGTTGTGTATTTTTGTGGGCTGAAAAAATTTGGTAATTCTGCAGTTTTGCACCCCCTTGCAACTTTCTTCCTTGAACGGTAATTTTCCTTGTTGTTTTTCTTCAAAGTTTTTACAATAGTAAAAGCTTTGAAGAAAAACAACAACAAAAACCACCGTTCAAGGAAAGAAAAAACATGTCGAAAGAACTCGATGAATGACATTCACAAGCCTTTTATACTATTTCGAAGCATTAACATAATTTACATTGATAAATTTGAATCTACGAATGAAGGAATGCAAAAAGTACAGTAGCATAGCACTGATTTGCTGTTTTTACTGTATTTTTGCACTACTTTTTCATTTCGCAAACAATTGAAAAAAGATGCAAATTTGACAAAATCACACAAAAATTCAAAAATGATGCAAATTTGACAAAATCAAGGAAGGAAGTTGCAAGGGGTGCAAAACTGCAGAAGTGCCGAAAGATATTCTGTTGTACATTATTACCCCTTATCTGTCATGTTGTCCTGAAACTTTAAAATGACCGAAAATAAATTTTGATAAATGTGTTGACCTTTTTTATCTCAACGTCTTTGCAAACTCAATAAAACCAGTTTTTGTTGGAAGTGAAAACATTCACTTTAAAGTCGAATTTCTCGATGTTTACCTTTTATTTGTTTTTGTATTTTTTTACAAAAACATTTTTCTTTCCAAAAATGCTAGAAATTTCGGATATTTATCACCCCCAACTAGCAAATGCCTATTGTTTAAGCTTAAAAATTTCATTTATTTTAACAACTATTGCAACGATTCCTGCCATCTATATTATCATAACCCAATCAAAAAAAGCTAAAATTTTTAAATATATTTTAATCAATCAGCTGCTTTGGTCATATTTATTTTGTGTCATTTATATTGCAGAAGGAAATGTGCCATTATCACCATTGCCGGGGGTGTATTTTGTTGGAATTTTAAAAGATATTATTCCACAAAAGATGCATATAATTGTTCCAATACATTTATTTATCAGTGTTGGACATACACAATCATATTTTATGGCATGTTTGTATCGAGTCTCTTATGCCTCAGCATTCAGCAAATTTCAATCATGGTTTGAAGATCCAAGAAAACTCGAAATTATCATGATCGGATTGTTGTCGATTTTTTCGGTTATTATTGTTGGTAAGCAGTTTTAAGCTTTTGGCAGTACCCTTTTATAAATGTTTAAAACAACATATAAATGTAAAACAATAGCAATCAAAATTTTTAAGATTGTCATTTTTAATATTCAAATTTTATCAAAAATTTTGAGGACCAAGAATAATGTAAGTAAGGCCGTATTTAGAGGGGGAATTCGGTACCTGTGCCCTTCCTCCCTTCAAAATCGACAAAACCCTTTGATATTTTGCCGCCACCGTGTTAAAGCGGCAAAAGATCAAAGGCGTGCCCCCTCCAAAATGAAAATGCACCACCCAAAAATTTTTCTGCCTACGGCCTTGAACGTAGGTAGCATAAAATGTGCCAAAATGAAATGCTTTGTTAAAAAAATTTAAGACAATTTAGGAATCGAATTTTGTGATTTAACGATGAACTTTTTGAATATTTTTTTTGTTTCAAGACACTAAAAGGTCAGGTATAAAAAAGTGTAAAAACGTTTTCTGCCGTTAAACATTGAAATAGTTCACATTTGAAAAATGTTCAGACTTATTTGAATTTATCCCAAAATGATAGTTAATCCAAAAATTCTTTTTATCATGAAAGAAAATTGAATAAAATAACTTGTACTAAAAAATACACAGCAGAAATATCTGCCACATTTCTCTCATTTTCATTATTTTAGGCCCGTTTATTTTCACCAAATATGATACTGTACTTCTTCGCGAAGATTTATTCACCGAATATCCCTTACTACAAAATTTATCCATTCTTGAACCATCTGTCATTGCTGCACCATTACTGAAATTCCCAACAAATTCGACATCTCTTACAATTGCCCTACACACATATTCCATGTATGTTCCATTCACATTTTTGGCAGGCTCAATTATTTATCTCATTTTCCTGAAACAGGCATTATCCCACAAAAATTTCCTTTCTGAATCAACTTACAAAAATTGTATGATTGTTGTTCGAGCAAAAACTGTTCAAATGGCTTCGGTTTTGTTATTCCTTTTTCTACCGTATCTTATTCAATTTATTATATTTCTATGCAAATTACGAAATGGAAGTTTCTATGGTCTAATTGCACATTTTGCTCCAAGCTATCATTTATTCTTTGAAATTTTGGCACTTTTTTATTTTATTAAACCTTATCGAGAATTCTGGGTAAGATTATTTAGAAAGATGAAAGCTGGATGTTTTGGAGGTGGAAAAGATAGAAAACAATCAGTTAGTGAAACAACAAAACATCAAACAACAAGTACAACTGATCCTTCATCGGAATTAAAATATTAAAAATTTGTGACTAGGGGATATTAAGTTCACATGTCTGCATTTTTTAGGGGAGGGTAATCATCAGGTCAGCCAAAATCTGCCTCTCATACGGCCGTAGAGAAGGGTGCCCCAAAATCGAAAAAATCCTTTAATCTTTTGCCGCTGCCGTGTTAAGGCGGTAAAAGATCAAATTAGTGTCCTCTCCAAAATGAAAATGCCCACCTTAAAAATTGTTTCTCTCTATCGCCTTGGCCTCTCACCTTAAAAGCGGCAAAGATCAAAAGCAAATTCTGCCATTATTTGAAAATTTGAATTTCCTGCTGCCACTTAATCTTTATCAAGGACCTCAGCAAGGGGGAACACCCGAGAAGCTTACCCCTTTCTAGATATTAAAAATCCTTTGATCTTTTACCGCTTTCGGCAAAAGATAAAAGGAGTGTTTCACTCGAAATTGTTTTTGTCTTTTCCGAAATGTGAAATGCTACAAATGTCCTTGATCCGTACAATTCCGTATTTAATAATATTCTTTGAAAACTCAAATTTAATTTTTTTGTTAATAATATTTATTTTGCACTTCTATGTTATATTTTTCTTGTCTCAAACATTAAATTTTGCAAAAAATTATTTATTTATTTAAATTCTTGAAATTTATTTACATTAAAAAATAAAACTTTAAATCACTTTTAACGACACAAATTTTTGGCTTTCAGCGCTTTAAAGATGAATAAATCACCAATTTGAAGACCATCTTTTAACTGCAATAACATTTTGATTCCCGGAAATTACAATTAGCTTCTAAGCCACCAGAGCATTTACAAGGAAGAGTTGATTTTGTGCCAAAAACACAATCACTTCCACCACTTCCACGATTACCACCACATTTAATATTGCCATTTGTACATCCTTGTACAGCACTGCTGACACTTTGGCATGCAATTGTTACAAGAAGAACAAAAACAAAAATTGAAGACATTGTTGAAGAAGCCATTTTTGGGGTTTAACACTTTTTCTGAGAAAAACAACAAATTTTGATGTTGTAGTTGGATAAAATCAGATTGCTGCTTTTATACTGATTTTTTCAACAATAAATTTATTTGAACAATAATATTTTTGGGGGGAAGTGATATTTGCGAAGCTGTAATTTTTATTTTTGACATTATTAAAAAAATTGGTCATGAAATGTTAATTAAAAAAAGTGAATCATAAACAAAATTTTGAAGAAAGACCTTTTAAACATTTGTTTGATTAATTTTTGAACACAGAAAAATCTAAAAAATATCAGTTTTTGAACCAAATGTTACCAAAAATGGTCTTTTGTTTAAAAAATAACAAAAAAAAAATGGATGACCTTTTATTTTTTAAAAAAAGGTGGAATTTTTCTTTAATATTTTTTTTCAATTTTTTTATTCCTCTTTTAAAAGAAAAACAAACCTGTTTAAAAAAAAGGAAGTGTTTGGGAAAAATATTTTTGTAAACATATTTCGTTCAATTTTTTCTCAAAAATAAAATAATAAAAAGTACATCTTAAAAAAGTTAGAAATCAAATGTCAAGGTTACTTTTGAGACACATAAAAGGGTAAACTTTGGGGGTAAAAAATTCGATTTTGACTATTATTTTAAATCAGTATTTTACCAAAATTAAAACTAAAAATGTTCTCTAAAATTACTGTAGTATTTGTTTTAATTGTTCTTTTAAATATTGGAACCAATTCTGTCAATGCTGGCAGCTCTGGAGCTTGCTCAAATGGGCATCATAAATGTGGTGGAAGTGGAGGCGGAAGTGATTGTGTTGCAGCATGCAAATGTGCAGGTGGAAAAGAAGCAAATTGCAATTTTAGAGATGCAAAATGTTATTGTAGTTGAAGATAAATGTCATAATTACAAATTTTGGACCAGATTTAATAAACTTTTTTTTTGTAATTTATGTATTTTTTTGCAATAAAATAAAAGCAATTGAACATCTTTAAAAAAAGTTTTTAGAAAAGTCTACAAATAATATTTTTATTGATTACGGAAAAATGGAAACAACAAAACAAAAACGTTACGGAAACGGAAAAAGCAAAGAAAAAATTGTCACTCCTTTTTTTCAATATGTTCTTTATACACAGTACGATGTTCAATTTTTGGATCTTTTTTGAGAACAGGACTAACTAAAGCACGATCGAAAAACATAGAATGAATTTGAGGATCCAGCATTTCAATATCTTTAATTGGAAGGGAACTCTGGGAGCAATTAAGAATGTAATCAATACAACAAATAACAAGTTCATCATAGTTATTTTGCAGAAAAAAATTTGCATAGCTGACAACAATGGATGGTGTAAAAACGATAGTTTCCTTTATGGCTTCCTAAAAACATTTGTAACTGTAAAATAAATCCATGTAAGTTTAACCTTTAATTTTTCCATATCATATTTATCAGCAAAGCGATAAGTTATTAAATAATCTTCTAAATTAATTTTTGGAATAATGTCTGTATCATAAGGAAATCCATAACAAGCGTAAACTGCAAAATTCACTGCTTCAAAAGAAAACTCAGGAATGATAATTTTGTTTTCGATTGTTTCTTTCCATTTATCAGAATCCAACATCCGCGCAAAAACAGTAGAATTTTTGATTAAAATTGATTTATGAACCTGAAATGAACAATTGTAAAATGCAAAAAAGCGTAAAAATTACATACTCAAATTTCTTTTTCTTCAACAACCAAAGCAAAATCTTTTGTATCATTGTTGTCATATAAATTATAATCTTCTTCAAAAAATGAAATTCGAAGGAAATCAATATTTTTAACAGTCATAATTCCTTCAACACGAACAACAAAAATTTTATCTTTACAAGCAGCACAACCTGTACATTCATCTGAACAATTAAGTAAACCATAAGAGTACAAATAACACCCTTCTCCCTCAGTTTCATTATCAATTGTCACATGATAATTCTCCGGTTTATTATTGTTGATTGTGTAGGTGAAATCGAAGTCAACCAAAAAAATAGCATAATCAAATTTTACACAAATTTGAAAATTCATTTCAAAGGTGTCAATGTTGGCATCTACAACAAAGTAATACTTAATTCCCGGGAAACCCGGAAGAGAATATTTAAGAGATTTATATAAAATATCCCCAATAGAGGTAGCGGGTAAACCAATGAAATATTTATAAAATGTTGTGCCATCACCGTCAACATTAGATGAAGCCAAATTTTTTTCAAAAATAAATTCACAAAAAACTGGAACTTTTACTTCCTCCTGAAACACATTTTTTAACGGTTAAAGAAGGTGAAATTTTCAAGAAAACATAGAACTTACGTGTAAAGTATCTGGTAGCTCTTCAGTCATTTGCATAAAATAGAAATAACAAAAAGTTAAAAAATTAAAATAAAATAATGGGTGCGTTGAAGCGGCCGAAAAACTGTTTTTTTGTTGAGAATCAATAACCAAGTTGATCTTTTTTTCTTAATGGCAATTTTTTTGTTCATTAAGCAAAAAAGAGAATAAGACATGATCAAAGCAGTAGTCAGCCCTCTTTTAAATGCAACTCTTTCTTTTCTTTATTGTTGATCATTCGAGGTCATCACAGCAGGAGCTTTATTGAATCTTCCATTTTTTCTTTTTTGTGTTTCTTTTTGTTTTAAAATATTGTGAAAAGGCACTAAAACAATGACTAGAAATAAAATGCAAAAAAAAACTATAATTTTTGGAAGGAATCATGAACTGTTATTTTTGAAAAAAATGTTGACATTTTTGTTGCTTGCCTTTCAACCATGAACTAAACTTTCTACTTTTCTTGGTCAACACGAACAACAAAATCAACTAAATAATTGCATAAAATCTGGCTGTATTTATGACAGACTTAGCACAGCAAAAACAAAATCTTTTTAAAGTGTCTTAAAATTCTTTTTGAGGCTTTGAAAAAACACAAAGATAAAATTTCAAAGAAAACTTTTTTATCGAGAATGTTTACTTGTTTTAACTTTTTCTATGCTAATTATCTTGTTATGTAGCCCTATTAAAATGAACCATTTTTTGTTGTTTATGGGAAACCCTTCTTGCTTTTTACAACATTTAAAAATATGACGAAAAAGGTTACAGTATTCAATCAAGGAAAATTGTTAAATCTGATACTATCACTTTTGACGTTCCAAAATGCTAATAGAAACGACTTTTTCGTGTCACAGAATCATTCAATGCCTTTTTTGGAAAAAACAAAAGAAAAAAAGAATACAAAAAATAAAATATTTTCATTCTTTTTTTCTTCTTTTTTCCACAAAACGTTGAAAAAAGGAAATTGTTTTTTTTCAAAAATTTTGTTCAAGTTTTTTTAAATTTTTAAAATCCATGAAAAACCATGAAAAACTCTTTTCCACCAAAACCCTCGAGTGATACATCGTTCGACTCCACGTGATACGGGGATCTCGTTTTTCCCTATCACGCATAATTTTTTTCACTTTTTGACTTTTTTCTTCAAAGAAAAAAAAAACGAATTTTTTCTGCGCGCAAAGGAAAGAAAGAGAGAGAGTGACACCGTTTTTGTGCGTGCGCGCATGCCGCGGCATCTGTTCTCTTTTCTTTTCTTCTTTCTGGCTGGCGTGCGTCTCCCTCTTCTTTTCCTTTGTTCTTTTTTTAAATTAATTAAAATTTTTTAAAATTGAAATTTTAAAATCATGAAATACAGTTCAAATAACGGCATGCTCAAGTTGTCATTCGGTAATATCTCATTGCAACTCTTTCGTTTCGTCAGTTTTGATCAATCAAGGTCACAGAAAATATATTTCTATAGAACAGAAGCTTTATGACATGTTGCATTTTTGGCTTTTTTTAACAAACCAGAAATACAAAAATTCGCACTAGAATGCCACATAACTTTTGCTTAGAAAAAAAGAGTAGAATGAAATACTGTACTTATATGTAAAAGCAAAGAAACAGTGAGAATTTTCTTATTTATTAAATACAAAACACCACAAATTACCCAAAAATATTCATCAAACAATGAACAATGGAAAAAAGCACAAAAAAGTTTTTTATCATTATTCTTTACGATATTCTTTATATAAAGTACGATGTTCAACAATTGGATCTTTTTGAAGAACGGGGCTAATTAAAGTACGACGGAAAAACATAGATTGAATTCGAGGATCCAACATTTCAATATCTTTTATTGGAAAAGAATTTTGTCTGCAGACAAAAATATAATCAATACAGCAATCAACAAGTTCATCGGCAAAATTTTGTAGGAAGAAATTTGCACGTTCAACTACACTTGATGGAGTTAGGACAAGACACTTTTTGACGGCATTCTATAAAAATGATCAGATAGCAAATAAACAATTCATTGAATTACCTTTAATTTTTCTATGTCATATTTATCAGTGAATTGAAAAAGCGGCAAATGAATCTCTTTTTCAAGTGAATCTAAATAATTCACTCCATAAAAAGCTTTTATTGCAAATTCCACAACTTTGAAAGAAAATTCAGGGATAACAATTTTACTTTCTGTTGCTTCTTTCCATTTTTCAGAATCCAACATTCTTGCAAATACAGTAGAATTTTTGATTAAAATTGATTTATGAACCTGAAATTAATACTTTTAAAAAATCACCCCAAATAAAAAATGACTAATTGCTTTTTAAAGAAATCTATCCAAAGCCGTAGGCAAAAACAAACTTTGGTATGGGCATTTTCATTTTGAAGGATACATGCCTATGATCTTTTGCCGCCTTGACACTGCGGCGGCAAAAGATCAAAGGATTTTCTCGATTTTTGAGAGGGGGGCACAGTTATTGAATGTCCCCCTCTTCTAAATACGGCCTTGGATGTGTCCCTCAAAAATGAAAATGCCAACGTTAAATATCATTTTCCCTCAAGTAGAATAAGACATACCCAAATTTCTTTTCCTTCAACAACAACCACAAAATCTTTTGTATCATTTTTATCATATAAGTTATAATCTTCAAAATAATAATGACATAAAATTGGAAGATGATCAACATTTTTAACAGTAATAAATCCTTCAACACGAACAACAAAAATTTGATCTTTACAAGCAGCACAACCTGCACATTCTTTTGAACAAATTAATAAAAGATAACATATTTCGTCAGGTGTCTGGCTATTTAATTTATCATGAAAATGTTTTGGTTCATTATTGTTAATTGTGCAAGTAAAATCAATATCAAACAAATAAGTATCATAATCGACTTCCAATTGAAATTCAAAGATCATATCAGTTTGGGCAAATGCGAAGAAGAAATACCTGATTCCAGGAAAACCCGGTAAAAAACAGTCATGAGATTTAGTGGAAAAATAAGACACATATTTCATCGGCTCATTAAAGATATAATTATAAAAAGTTGTTCCATCATCTTCAACATTTGATAAAGCCAAATTCTTTTGAAAAATAAATTCACAAGAAATTGGAACTTTAACTTCTTCCTAAAACATAATTTTAGAAGATATGCGTTTTTTAACACGTAGTGAAGATAAACATTTCAAGTGAACATAAAACTTACAAAGAAAATTTCAGATTGTTGTCCTGCCATTTCTTTCAGTTTTCAAGTTCTTAAATTAACGCTACTGAATGAATAAAATTTTTAATATGACTAACAACTGAATGCAAAAAAATTTAAATAAGGACGTTCATGCACTCAAATGAAGAAAGAACATATTTTTTTGTTAAAAAATCAATAATTTTGTTGTCCTTTTTTTCTTAGCAGCAATTTTTATTTTCAGCAAGCGAAAAAAAACAGACATGTGGACATGTCCAAGTGTCAGTCCTATGTTAAATGCAACACCTTCTCTTTGTTAATATTGACCACAGCAGTAGCATTAGTGAATTTTCCATTTCTTTTTTGTTTTTTTATTTTGTTATAAAATATTGTAAAAAAAAACACGATAAAATAGTGTGCAAAAAACGTACAAGAGCAAAGAGATTTGAAAAGATATATATTTATCGAATAAAAAAACACAATAATAAATAATCAAAAAGTTTCATGACCGAAAAAAGTAGAAAAAATGTTTCATTCATCATCTGTGACTATATTTTTAATAAATAGTACGATATTCAATTTTTGGATCTTTTTTGAGAACTGGACTGATAAGAGTACGCTTAAAAAACATTGAATGAATTCGAGGATCCAGCATTTCAATATCTTTAATTGAAAGGGAATTTTGTGTGCAGCCAAGAATATAATCAATGCAACAATCAACAAGTTCATCAGCAAAATGTTGTATATATAAATTTGCCAGTTCAACGAAAGTAGATGGAGTAAGAACTATATTGTTTTTGATGGCATCCTAAAAAACGTATTGCAGTAATTGATACAATTCAATGTATTACCTTCAATTTTTCAAAATCATATTGTCAGCGAATAGAAAAAGCATTAAGAAATCTTCTGCTTTTTGAAGTGGAGGCAATTCACATGTGTCATACAAGGTTTCAACTGCATATTCGACCGCTTTCAAAGAAAATTCTGGAATGACAATTTTATTTTCGGTTGTTTCTTTCCATTTTTCAGAATCCAACATTCTAGCAAATACAGTAGAATGTTCGATTAAAATTGATTTATGAACCTAAAATAGATGTTTATTAAAATGTAAAAAAGCATAAAAAAGACATACCCAAATTTCTTTTCCTTCAACAACAAGAACAAAATCTTTTGTATTTTCATTTGTATTTTCGTTAAAAAAAGAAAAATCAGAAAATATAATTTCAAGATGATCAACATATTTAACAGTAATATGTCCTTCAAGACGAACAGCTAGAACTGCATATGCACATGCAGCACAACCTGCACATTCGTTTGAGCAATTAAGCAAAACATAATTATGTTGCCTATCAAATCTTTCACTATTAAAGTTATCATGGAAATGCTGCGGTTCGTTACCGTTGATTGTGCAAGTAAAATCAACGTCAAACAAATATGTAGTATAATCAACCTCTACTTGAAATTTAAAATCCAAATCCTCTTCTGCTGCAGCTGACACACGAAAGCAATATTTGATACCAGGAAAACCCGGTAAAGAATATTCTTCAGATCCAATGAAAGGATGAGGTTCTTCAAATTTATCATAAGCAAATTTATAAAATGGTAGACCTTCACATTCAACATTTAAGACACCTATAAATAAAATATTTTCGAGCTGACAAAAAATCGAACTGATTTATCGAAATCTCCTCACAATGTGAAAAAACATCGAATATTTTTGACATTTTCCTCAACTAAAAAAAGTTGTGAGCTAAATCAAAAAAACAATTGCATTTTTGCTTTAAAAACGTTCTTGAAATTTAACTTGTTTTATTTGTTTTATTTTTGCAATTTTCCTCTTTTTTGAGGAAATTTTTCATCAAAAAATTTCCTCAATTTTCTGAGGAAATTTTTCATCAAAAAATTTCCTCAAATTTTCTGAGGAAATTTTTCATCAAAAAATTTCCTCAAATTTTCTGAGAAAATTTTTCGTCAGAAATTTTCCTTAAATTTTGTATACTATTATTAAAAAAATAATTTTTTTGAAGTTTTGGAAATAAATAGAAAAGAGAATCAGAAAGCATGCGCACGGGTGACTTTGGCGTCAGAGAAACAAAGAAATGTTGTTCTCCCTCTTGCAAAAAATCAAAAGGAAGAGAGAGAACAAAAAAAGCACGCATTTCTTTGTTTCTCTGACGCCAAAGTCACCCGTGCGCATGCTCTCTCATTCTCTTTTCTATTTATTTCCAAAACTTCAAAAAAATTATTTTTTTAATAATAGTATACAAAATTTAAGGAAAATTTCTGACGAAAAATTTCCTCAGAAAATTTGAGGAAATTTTTTGATGAAAAATTTCCTCAGAAAATTGAGGAAATTTTCTGATGAAAAATTTCCTCAGAAAATTGAGGAAATTTTCTGATAAAAAATTTCCTCAAAAAAGAGGAAAATTGCAAAAATTAAACAAATAAAAAAAATTCAATTTTAACAAAATTTTTAAAACAAAAATGTAACTGTTTTTTTGATTTTGCTCACATATTTTTTTTGATGAGGAAAATTGAAATTTTAACATCAAAAATTCTTGTAAACAATTTCGGAGGAAAATTCAGATTTTCAATGTGTTTTTTTGGCAGCTCAAAAATATTTTATTTATAGGTGTCTTATTTGTTAAAGCCATTGTTTTATTGTAAATAAATTCACAATATATAGGAACTTTGATTTCCTAAAATCCGCGTTTTTTAAAGAAATACATTTTTCAAACTTAAAATACATGTAGTTGAAAATTTTAAGTGTAACTTACAGAAAAATTTGTCAATTGTTGTTCAGCCATTTTTTAAATAAAATATACTGCAACTAGAAATTCAGAACAAAATTAGAAAATGAGAAATAACAGAATGCAAAAAAATTAAAACAAAATTATCGCTCAACTAAAGTATTAGAGAGCAGTTTTTTAAGTCAAGAACCAATAATTAAGATGACCGCTTTTTCTTTGCGGCAATTCTCAATTACCGAATTCGTCAAATGGAAAAAATCAGGGCATACTCAAATAATAGAGTGGTCATTTCTGATCTCATGTGCATACCTTGCCCTAATTTTTCTTATAAAAAGTTGCTGAAATTGAACGTAAATGGTTCGTCCAGATACGAAGTCATACAAAAATTGATTTTTTATCTTTATTAACAATTCGAAGCTTTAGCAACAACCAAAAACGAAAAAATTGGACACGTAAATAGTTAGTACTTTTTTTCGAAAAAACGTTAGTAATTTTTTTTAATGCAGTTAGAAATTTTGTTCCAATGTCGGATAAGCTTTCGGCTGTATCAAATTGATATTTTAGTTAACGATTGCAGTAATTTTATTAGAAAGACATTTCCTTACTGTCGAAATGGGAAAACAAAAAATCAACAATTTTCGGTTTTTGGAATAATTTTCAATGGCATTTACAAACACATTTTTTTATATTTATTAAACCACAGGTGAAACTTTGACACCCCTTTTATATTTTTTTTATTAAGATTGCAAATCTCAAACAACAAAATAAAAAATGAAATTTGCATAAACTAAGCTCAAACTTTAGACAAATTACTTTCAGCCATTAAATTTTAATAATTACACCATTCTTGTGTTTTTAAATCTATTTCGCAATATTCTTTTGAATGATATATGTGGTTATGGTTCAAAAACATAAAAAGAAGTAAATTTTTTTGTGATTACAAAAGGGAAAACAAAAAACAATTCAAAGTTTAACAAACATGTTGTTAACAATAAATACGTTATGGGCTTCAAAAATATAAAACGTTTACATACAACCCAAATAAAACAGATTTTTCATTCATCGATTTCAAAAACAGTACGATGTTCAATATTTGGATCTTTTTGAAAAACGGGGCTAATTAAAGTACGACGAAAAAACATGGACTGAATTCGAGCATCCAATATTTCAATATCTTTGATTGGAAAGGAATTTTGTTTGCAAACAAGAACATAATCAATACAACAATCAATAAGTTCTTCGGCAAAATTCTGTAGGAAAAAATTTGCACGTTCAACTACAGTTAATGGAGTTAAGACAATACATTTTTTAACGGCATTCTGAAAGAGTACGCTACATAAATTTATCATATATATCATACAAATTATTATCATACTTTTAATTTTTCCATATCGTACTTATCGGCAAATTGAAAAGCCATCAAGTAATCTTCTTTTTGTAGACAATGAAAATAAGTATTTCCATATAAAGATTTTATTGCATATTCGACCGCTTTAAAAGAAAACTCAGGGATGACAATTTTATTTTCGGTTGTTTCTTTCCATTTTTCAGAATCAAACATTCTTGCGAATACGGTAGAATTTTTGATTAAAATTGATTTATGAACCTAAAATGAACATTTGTAAAATCCAAAAAAGCATCAAAATTTGAGGGTGGACGTGAGCCAGGCTTTTCAAGGGGTTTTTCAAAAAACGCAAAGGGTCAAAATTAAGAAAAAACTAGTCGGCCCGGACCTCGGGCCCAGTGGCGGGCTCGGGTCGAAGCAAACTGAGTGCCAGGCCCTGGCCATAAAATATGGGACCTTGTCCACCATTATAAAAAGTTACCAAAAAAGCCAATAAAAGACAAACCTAATTTCTTTTCCTTCAACAACAAAAACAAAATCTTTTTTATCATTTTTATCAAATAAATTTTGATCTTCAAGTGAAACATCAAGTGAAATTCGACGATGATCAACATATTTTACAGTAATAAATCCTTCAACACGGATTGCAAGACTTTTACCTTTGCACGCAGCACAACCGCCACATTCATTTGAACAGTGAAGTAAAAGAAAAATACTATCATCAAGTGTTTGATTATCAAAGTCATCCTCGAAATGTTTATGTTCATTATTATTGATTGTGCAGGTAAAATCAACGTCAAACTTATAAGTATTATAATAGCTTCTAATGCAGAATTCAATGAAGATTTGATTTTCCACATATAAATTAAAATAATACTTGATTCCAGGGAAGCCTGGTAAAGAACATTTTGGAGATTGCGTGGAAATTATGTAAGGAGATCCTCCTATGGAATCCATGATATATTTGTAAAAAGGGATATCATCTTCGTCAGCATTTGATGAAGCCAAGTTTTTTTTGATAATATATTCACAAAAAATTGGAACTTTAACTTCCTGAAACACAGTTTTTTAATAAAGGAGTTTTTAGGACTTAAATGGAGCGGACCAGATAGAATAAGTTTTAGTTTTTAACACATGTGGTCCCACCGCGAAAGCTCTTTACTAATCGAGTAAAAAAATTTTTTCAGCCGCAACTTTTAAACATTTTACTCGATTAGTAGAAAGCTTTCGGGGTGGGACCACATGTGTTGAAAAAATAAAACTTATTCTATCTGATCCACTCCCTTTAAAAAAGGCAAGTTTTTTTGAAAGCAAATAAAACTTACAGATAAATGTTGTTCGTCAGTCATCATTTTTTAAAAAATATTACAACTAAAATTTGTGATTTTATTTTTTGGCATTCATCCACAATTTTGAAATTGTTTACGCGGTCTTTTTGGGTGCTCTAACAAAATTACTAGTTTTGTTTTTACTAAAATTTTTTTTAAATTAGCTTTTTAAAAAACCGGTTTCACAGTTGTGTTTAGAATCACAGCATAATTTTTTGGACATAAATTTTTGTTACATAGCCGAAAATTTGCATATTCTTTTGTACAAGTAATGAGAGAAACCTTAATTTTTTCCAAAAAAATTCATGTTGCTTTCACGCAGATTTAACGAAGCTGCTTTTTGGACAAATAAAGTAAGAAAAATTTAAAAAATAAAGTTTTATTTCAACTCCCAATTTAAGGAAAACGACTCCAATAAAGGTGCTAGCAGTAACCAAAATAGACGATACAAAATTGTCTTTGTTACTATCCTCGTGAAAAATTTGCATATTAAGGATGAAAAAATAAATCAAAAATTTTTCATAGTTTTCTGAACTGCGCGATCCGTTTTTAAGATAATAAATTTCAGTTTTTTGAGGATTAGCAAATTTTTGGCTAAAGAAGTTAAATTTAATCTCAAAAAAATCATATCCAATGGTAAGTTCCACAGCCATTTGCCGGCCAAAACAAATGGCTCAATATCATTGGTAAACCATTTAGCAAAAACAAAACCGTATTTTTGAACACCTAGAAAAACAGTTGTGAATGAATCAAATGCAAAAAAAATAAAATCACTAATGCAGCCCAAGACAGATTAAGATTACTTTTTTTGGTCAAATATCAATGGCCAAGTTGACCGATTATTCTTAACGGCATTTTATGTTTTTGGGTTTTTACAAGTAAACAGAATAAGGGCATGTTCAAGTATTTTGTCTTATTTCAAGGGCTGTCTTTTCCTTCTTCCATTATTGATCTATGGAGGTCACAGTAATTAGAGCGTTATTTAAAAAATTTCTTATTTTTTTACATGCAAAAATAAATTAACAAGGGAATCTTCCAAAGTGAACCCCTGGAATTTCATCGGGACTATGTGGAATCAATAATATCTAGGTATGAAAAACCCCGTAGGGGTTTTTGCTTTTTTGGGGTTTCTTAATTTAACAGTGAGTGTATTGAAGTTGGAAAAATTCACGACCCCCGAGTCGACGATTGAGCAAGATCAACATATTAATGTTTGTGTAATTACACTATAGTCATAAATTCATAAAAATTACACAATTTTCATTTCATTGATCACTGAAAAAAATGTAGGTGGATTTATACGCCAAAATAGGGGCAAATTCTAACCTAAAAAGGCGCAAAAAATGGCGACTCCTATTTTCAGTGGGCGCAAATAGTTCTTTACAGACAAGAGTAAATTTCACCCTATTTATAGGTGTAAAATAAAACCCCAGTTAGTAGTAAATTTGCACCCATAAATATGGTACAAAGGAGTCTATCTCAAGTGTGCATAAGATCTTTCTGTTGATACAAACGTCCTATTATTGCCTTAGCAATCACACTTAATACCCAAAATTTATTGAAACCTTTACACATCCCAAAACCGGATGGGCAAGGTTCGCTCCGGAATCGTACCGGTGCTCCGGGATAACCCCAATGCACCGGCACGTGCACCAGAAGGTGCTAACCTTTTTTCTCCAATTAATAATACCATAGTTGGTATTTCCTTTTAAAAGGAAAGAGAAAAAATTTGTTGGGTAAGAAACCGTTTTAGTTTCATTTATCTTTTTTGCAGAGGGAATGCAACATGAGGGATACCGGGATGGCAGACTGCACAAGAGACACTCTCTCTCTACAGAAAAATAAAATGTTAAAATATGGTGTAAGCAACACCCGTAAATAAAAGGTGTAAAATATATGCCATTAAAAAAAGGTGACAATCTACTCCTACTTCCAAGGAGCAAATGTTAAAGTACACCTAATGTAGGTGTAATTTTTCCCCTCCCCAAAACCAGAGTAGGCTCTTCATTTGCACCCCTTTTTTTCAGTGATGTTGAATATTATGTATTTCGTAACTATATATACCTCTAAAAGGGATTAATAATAGGTCGAAAATAAGTTGAAACTGTTTTCTGATTTCCAAATGCTATGTACGTCAATTCAACAAGAACAAACCAAGCAATAAAAAATTTTATCGGTTTCATGATTGCAAAACATAAATATAAAAAGCAAAAAACGAAGAGAAAAAATAAAACAAAATTTATTCATTGATCTATACACAGTACTTTTTATTATAATATACAGTATGATTTCCAACTTTTGGATCCTTTTTGAGAACAGGACTAATTAAAGTACGATCAAAAAACATTGAACGAATTCGAGGATCCAAATTTTCGATATTTTTAAGTGAAAAAGAATTTTGTGAGCAAACAAAAATATAATCAATACAGCAATCAACAAGTTCATCAGCATAATTATGGAGGAAAAAATTTGCATATTCAACGACACTTGATGGAGTAAGGACAATACATTTTTTGACAGTATTCTAAAATATTAAAATTGTGGGGAAACATAAAATATTACAAATTAAACAGTAACCTTTAATTTCTCCATATCGTATTTATCAACAAATTGAAAAACCATCAAGTAATAATCTTTTTCGAGAAGATTACTCAACGTTAATCCATAAAAAGCTTTTATCGCAAATTCAACAACTTTAAAAGAAAATTCGGGAATCACAATTTTGTTTTCCATTGTTTCTTTCCATTTATCAGAATCCAACATTCTTGCGAATACGGTAGAATTTTTGATTAATATGGATTTATGAACCTAAAATAAACAATCGTAAAATGCAAGAAAGCGTAAAAATTACATACCCAAATTTCTTTTCCTTCAACAACAAAAACAAAATCTTTCGTATCATTTTTATCATATAATTTAAAATCTTCAAAAGAATAATCAAGTTTAATCGGAAGATGATCAACACGTTTTACAGTAATAAATCCTTCAACACGAACAACAAAAGTTTTATCTTCACAAGCAGCACAACCTGCACATTCATCTGAACATGTTAATAAAAGATAATCATCTGGTGCATCATCAATTGTCCGACTATCAACGATATCATGAAAATGCTGTGGTTCATTATTGTTAATTGTGCAAGTAAAATCAACTTCAAAAAAATATGTAGCATAATCGACTTCCAAATGAAATTCAAAGATAAAAACTTCAGAGTAGGCATTTAAAGCTAAGTAATACTTGATTTCCGGAAAACCTGGTAAAGCATATTCGTCAAAACGTGCAGTAATAGATTTTTCAGGTTCGAGGGAATCAATGACATGTTCGTAAAACGGTGTGCTATCTTCGGTAAAATTATTTGTGGCCAAATTTTCTTGAAAAACAAATTCACAAAAAATGGGAACTTTTGCTTCCTAAAATAGAATTGCCAAAAAATACTTTTAAAGGAGTACGAATAAATTTTCTTTCCTTTCATACATTGAAGGTCCCGAAACGAAAATTTTGAAAATTTCAAATCGATGAATTCTGATGACATTATCTTTCACAATTATTTTTTTGATTTCAAAATAGTATAAATTTCAAAAAATGGTAGGATAAAAGCTGAAATTCTGCTTTTTTGTACAAATCTTTGAATTTTGGAGAAATTACACAAAAAGTTGAAATTGAGCTTATATCTTATCAGTTTTGCATGTTAAAACCAGTTTTGGAATCAGAAAAATAATTATGAAAGAAAATTTCATTAGAATTCATTGATTGGGAATTTTTAGAATTTTCGTTTCGGGACCATTATGAATGAAAGGGAAGAAAATTTATTCGTTGTCGGTCTTCATCTTTAAACCGACTTAGCGAAAGAAAGCTTTTTAAATACGAAAAAAAAGTTTAACATTTTTTAAACAATTAAGCTTGTATTTTGATTTATACTAAAATTAAACAAAGTTTAAATAATTAAAATTTGTCTAGCCGTTAAGGGGTGTGCAGAAATTTGACATAGCAGAAAAAATATGCACAAAAAATTTGAATAAATGCAAAAAAGTATTTCCTATTATATCACATTTTGACATCCAAGTACCCAAATCGCGATTATAAGCTGTATATAAAACTTACAAATAAATTTTCTGGTTGTTGTTCAGTCATCCCAGCAAAATTAGTGAAAAAAAGTTAATTAAAGTAATAACTAAATTCAAAACAGAAAAAAAGCATCCACGCATTCAAATGTTTTAGGTTGAGATTTGGACGTTTTTTCTTAATTGCAATTTTTATTTATTGGTTTTTACAAGTAATAAGAATAAGGGCATGTTCAAGTACAAGCTTGGTCATTCCTTTTCTTAAGTGCAACCCCCACCCATATCCTTCCCAATATTGATAAGACGGCCTCACAGTTAATAAACGGAATAAGTTAATACAGATATGAAGTCGTACAAAAATCAATTTCTTTTCCTTCATTTCAATAATTATTCTTTATTCTTATGCCACAACTTTCTTCCTCAAAAAGTCAAAGTGGCCATTATGCAGAGGGAGGCAAAAGGGAGTGCATATAAAAAAGGCTTTATTGTTTATAGCCACTCTTGTAAATCATAAAACTTTTAAATTTAATAAAAACTTTATAGGCTATAAATATTTTCAACATACATTTAAAACATAAAAAAAGTGGAAGTTTTTCATTCTGTTGCATCAAAAACAGTACGATGTTCAACTTTTGGGACTTTTTTAAAAACAGGACTAACTAAAACACGATTAAAAAACATTGAACGAATTTGTGCATCCAACATTTCAATATCTTTAATTGGAAGAGAATTTTGTTTGCAGTCAAGAATATAGTCAATACAACAAATAACAAGTTCACCAGCAAAAATTTGTAAGAAGAAATTTGCATATTCGACGACAGTAGATGGAGTAAGAACAATATTGTTTTTAATGGCATCCTAAAAAAATAAAAAATGAATATGGGGAAAATAAATCCGTGTAAGTTATACCTTTAATCTTTCCATATCATATTTATCGGAAAATTGAAAAAGTGGCAAATAATCTTCTTTTTCCAGGAAATCAAAAAAATAATTCATCCCATAAAAAGCTTTTATTGCAAATTCAACATTTTTGAAAGAAAATTCTGGAATGACAATTTTGTTTTCGGTTGTTTCTTTCCATTTATCAGAATCTAACATCCTCGCAAATACTGTAGAATTTTTAATTAAAATGGATTTATGAACCTGAAATAAACATTTGTAAAAATAAGAAAAACAAATTGTAAAAATTACTCTAATTTGTTTTCCTTCAACAATAACAACAAAATCTTTTGTGTTATTTTTATCATATAATTCTTGATCTTCCCATGAAACATCAAGTTCAATCGGAAGATAATCAACTTTTTTAACAGTAATAGTTCCTTCAACACGAACAACAAAAATCTTATCCGAACAAGCAGCACAACCTGCACATTCGTTTGTACAGATAATTAAGCAAAAGCTTGTATCTTCAGTTTTATTATCAAAAGCATCATGAAAATTCTTTGGATCATTTTTGTTAATTGCTAAAAAAACTAAAATCTATACCAATCAAAAAAGTAGCGTAATCGACATTAATATCAATGTCTAATCCCGGTTCTTGATCCCCTTGTATTCGAAAATAATATTTGATGCCAGGGAAACCAGGTAACGGATATTGGTCAGATTTACTGAAATACCAAGAATCAGGCGTTGATAGTGTATCTCTGATATATTTAGAAAAAGGACTGCCACCATGACTTACAGTATGATTACGTATTTCAGCTGCTTCCAAATGGGGAAAATGTACATTTTTATGCCGAAAAATCTTACAGATCATCTCTCCAGACCTCTTTGTATTCATTTAGATCAAAAAAATGAAATTAAAATCTTTTGATTTTTTACGAAATTTTCCCTTGATCATTAGGAGTCTATTTAATACAGTTTTGAGCATTAGTTGAAGAATATTGAAAAAAAAAATGATACTGTAGATGTTGAGCCAGGTAAAAATAGAAAAATCGATGTAAAAATTTTTTGTATGTTGCGATTCCAAAGATATTTTCCATGATGACTATAGACCCTATAGGGATGCTACATGCCAAGTTTCATGAAGATTCAACATTCGGAAGCATGTTTTTCAGATGCTAGAAGTCTCCAGAAGTGCAAATTTTTAATCACCAAATTTACGTACTTACAATCATCCAAAACATGCAAACTTTACCTCTTTGGATAGCCAACAGCCTCTACTTTAATGTTAGATATAAGAAAAAGATAATTTAAACATGTATTCAGAAGTTATTAATTAACAAACTTCTGTAAATTTTCTGAAATTTTTATTTTTTTCTGTGAACAAAACGCCAACACTTTTTTTGCAAAAGTTAAAATGTCTCAGGCGGCGCCCTAGTGCAAAATATATATATGTGAATGCGCTACCATTATGCAAATTGTGAAATTGAAATTTTATAAATTTCCGTAAAATAGGGGCTTTTGAAAAATCTTCGACCCGGGGTCATGGATTTTTGGAACTTCATTTCCATAAATTTACATAACAAAAGGTCATTCACCAGAAACATTTTAGGATTATGCATACCTGGCCTAGGGCTATCTGATGGAAAAAAACACATGCTGATACTGTTCATTGTAAGCACATTTTTCTATTGGTTATAAAGGCCGAGTATTTTTATTTTAAAAAAGAATTATAAATTTATTAAAAGTTCAAAGCTTAATATTTCTGAAAAAACAAGAACTCAGTTTTCATTAATGTTTCGATCAACAACGGCACAATTTATTGAAACATTTTCATTTATTTTATTAGTGAATTGTATGTTTTAACAACATTTTTTTGAAACCAACAATCCTGAAATGAAAGTATTTATTCAATCGCCCTTTGTATTTTCAAGGACTTTTTCAAGGGGTATTAGACAGTAAAACAAAAGAAATACGAGAAATAAAAAATTTATAGGATTAAAGTTCGGACAAGATATATTTGCAACGTGAAAAAAATATAGAAAAACTTATTATTAAAAAATTTCATTGTCTTTATCATATATAGTACGATGTTCCATTTTTGGATTGTTTTTGAGAACAGGACTAATTAAAGAACGATTAAAAAACATGGACTGAATTCGAGTATCCAACATTTCAATCTCTTTAATAGGAAAAGCATTTTGTGAGCAGGCAAGAATATAATCAATGCAGCAATCAACAAGTTCATCAAAATCATTTTGAAGGAGAAAATTTGCATATTCGACAACAGTAAATGGTGTAAGAACGATAGCTTCCTTAATAGCTTCCTAAAAACATATGTAACATTTGGAGAAAATAAATCCATGTAAGTTTTACCTTTAATTTTCCCATATCATATTTATCAGCGAATCGATAAAGCATTAAATAATCTTCTTTTTCCAGACAATCAAAATGATAATTCATTCCATAAAAAGCTTTCATCGCAAATTCCACAACTCTGAAAGAAAATTCGGGAACGACAATTTTGTTTTCCGTTGTTTCTTTCCATTTATCAGAATCCAACATTCTTGCGAATACGGTAGAATTTTTGATTAATATGGATTTATGAACCTAAAATGAACAATCGTAAAATGCAAGAAAGCGTAAAAATTACACACCCAAATTTCTTTTCCTTCAACAACAATAACAAAATCTTTTGTATCTTTTTTATCATATAATTCTTGATCTATATAGGAATAATCAAGTTTAATCGGAAGATGATCAGCATTTTTAACAGTAATAAATCCTTCAACACGAACAACAAGAATTTTATCTTTACAAGCAGCACACCCTGCACATTCATTATCGCATTTAAGTACGAAATAATCAATATCTTTCCTAGGGTTACTATCATGGGTATCATGAAAATGCTTTGGTTCATTATTGTTAACTGTGCAGGTGAAATCCATATCAAACAAAAAAGTGTTATAATCAACATCAACACCAAATATTAAAAGCATATATTTTCCCGCATGTAGGTGAAATAGATATTTGATACCCGGAAAACCTGGTAAAGAATATGTATGAGATCCAAGACTTAATGAATCATCGGGGTCTTCTACAGCGGTATATTTATAAAAAGTTTTGCCTTCACCAGCAACATCAGATGAAGCCAAATTTTCTTGAAAAATATATTCACAAAATATTGGAACTTTAACTTCCTGAAATATAATTTACAATTTTAGATTAATAAATAAAAATAGACTGTAGCAACGTATCAGGTTCAATCGTAGATAAAACTTACAAATAAACTTTCTGGTACTTGTTCAGTCATTTGTTTAAGCTTGAAAATATTACAATTTAAAAAAATTCGCGAACCTGAAAAAACAAAAGTTAATAAAAATTAAGTTATTTGTTCAACTGGAGCATAATTTATTAATTTTAGTAGTATTTTGCAACCTCATTAAGAGGAATAGATAACAAACAAGTAAAAAAATAATTAATTATAAATACCAAAAACGGCATCTGAAAATTCGACCTAGGCAAAATTTTTGGTGGGAAAAAGAAACACATTTTTAAAAATTTATAGAATGCGGTTTTGGAACACAATGCCAAAAAGAGTATTCTTTTATTTTTCAAATATTTTTTAACGATGCCTGGTAAAATTACAATAACATTTAAGGCATTATTATTTGCATATTTTGATTATCAAATTTTTTTGAATGTTTTGGTTATCAAAATTCAGTTACAGTCGAACCTCGATCTTTTATTACACTGTAAAAACTACAACATCTGTTTCCATCTCTAATGTTCAACCATCTCTGATTATCAGTTCAATTGTACAAATTCTTTTAACTACTTTATTTGTGTTAATTCCAATTTCATTTTATGTGGCATTTTTTGTCTTTCAAATTCCAAATACTGCAGGATTTACATGCATTATATTTTGTTTAGCTTCACTTCATAATGTTATGGAATTTTGTTCAACTCTGTATTTTGTATTACCGTATCTTCGATATCTGAAAACTAAGATCCCTAAAATGTTGGTATTCAAAAATAAGGCTTCTGAAACCACAGTCATAATTGCTCCTGTTTCTTCTTATTTCGAATTAAATAAATTAACTCAAAATTAAAACAAACTTTTTTTAAACAGAGTCCAGAATAGCAAAAAATTGTAGTGTCTTTTTATCCAGTTTTAGTTTTTACTGTTATACATTTTTTCGATGGAAAATACCAAATGTTAGTTTTTCTTCTGTTCCGTAATAAATTTTTAACACTATTATTTCTTTAAAATCAAAATCAATGAAAAAAACTAGCAACAAAATTTTTATTTACGGGCTCAAAATTTATAAAACACACTTAAGACGCAGTCTGTGAATGACTCAAAAAAAATAAGCAAAGGGGCGGCACAGGCAAAAAATTCATTTCACTCCGGGCTGTTTTCTACAAAAAGTTTTTTCTGTTGGCAAATACAGGGGTCATATAAAAAACGGTATTCCAGGTATTCTGATGCTTCCAAAAGTGTCTTAATCGAATTCCCCATGGTCGAAAACCTATACAAAATAAAAATAATGGCAAAAAATTAATTTGCCAATTTTTCGCATCAAAGTGAAAATTCGTCGGCTTTAACCTTTGATATACTGTAACTACCGTAAGAAATTTTTTTGAGCAAAAATAGATTGCCTAATCGTTTTCTCCAGGGTCGATTTACCTATGGCAAAAGTTTCATGCAAATCTATTTTTTGCCTGTGCCGCTCATTTTCGAAACTCTCCTAGACTGCGTCTTAAAAACATGCACTACTCAAAACCATTTTTCATTTTTTATCTTTGTATACAGTACGATTTTCAAGTTTTAAATCCTTCTTTTGAACAGGACTAATTAAAGCACGATTAAAAAACATGGACTGAATTCGAGCATCCAACATTTCAATATCTTTAATTGGCAGAGAACTTTGAGTGCAACCAAGAATGTAGTCAATACAGCAATCAACAAGTTCATCGGCAAAATTTTGTAGGAAAAAATTTGCATATTTGACAACAGTGGGTGGAGTGAGCGTAATACTATTTTTAACGGAATTCTGAAAAGATTAAATGAATCATAAAATAATACGAGTCAATGAATTACTTTTAACTTATTAATATCATATTTGTCAGCGAAATGAAAAAGCATTAAATAGTGATCATTTTCAAGAAAACTAAAATAATTCATCCCATAAAAAGATTTTATCGCAAATTCCACAACTCTGTAAGAAAATTCAGGAATGACAATTTTGTTTTCGGTTGTTTCTTTCCATTTATCAGAATCCAACATTCTCGCAAATACAGTAGAATTTTTGATTAAAATGGATTTATGAACCTAAAAAGAACAATAGTAAAATGCAAAAAAGCATAAAAAAGACACACCCAAATTTCTTTTCCTTCAACAACAATAACAAAATCTTTTGTATCATTTTTGTAATATAAGCGTATATTTTGAGAGAAAGAATCAAATGAAAATAGTAGACGATCAACATATTTAACAGTACAAGTTCCTTCAACACGAACAACAAGAATTTTATCTTTACAAGCAGCACAACCTGCACATTCATTTGAACATCTTAATAAAAGATACGTTTCATATGGTCCTTCACTATCTACGGTATAATGGAACTGCTTTGATTCATCATTGTTGATTGTGCAAGTAAAATCAATTTCAAACAAATAAGCAGCATAATCGGTATCAAAAACTAAATTAAAGGTCATTTCTTTTTCCTCATCCACATATACATAAAAGAAATACTTAATTCCAGGGAAACCCGATACAGTATTTTCAGCAGAATGAAAGGAAAAATCACAATCTGGTTCTTGCAGAGAATCAACAATGTGCTTGTAAAACGGTTTGTTATCTTCGGTAAAATTATTTGAAGCCAAATTTTGTTGGAAAATAAATTTACAAAATATTGGAACATTAACTTCCTCCTGAAACACATCTTTTGAACTTAAACAAAACCAAAATAACTTTTACAAGGAACAGTATCAGCATGTCTCGTCCCTTTTTGAACAAAACTTTTCATTAGATAGTCCTAGAGCAGTCATGTATATCCCCAAAATATTTCCGTTAAATGACCTTATATTATGCAAATTTACGGAAATGAAGTTCCAAAAATCCACGACCCCTGGGTCGAAGATTTTTCAAAAATCCTTGTTTTACGCACATTTCAATTCCATAAATTTGCATAATGGTAGCGCATTCATTGAAAATATTTTGGGGTTATGCATAACTGCCTTAGGGCTATCTAATGGAATAAGTCTTGTTGATAGTGTCCCTTCACACTATCAACAAACCGGAGGAATTTTGTTGATAGTGTCCCTTGTTTTCAAAGTTTTGATTATTACCCTCAATTTCAAATTCTGAAAATTAAAGCAAAATTTTAAGCATACTTTTTCTAAAACTATTTTTAAGCTTCATTTCCTTAAAATTAAATAAATACACATTTTTTGTGATGCTGATAAATTTTTTTCTGACAAATGTTTTAAATATGTTGAAGCTTTTTCGGATTACCCAAAAGAAAAGAAAGTTAAGCAGCACATTCAAAGTTACAGTAAAAAAAATTTATTTACGGGCTAAAAGTTTGTACAACATACATAAAAAATCAGCAACATGTATGCTCTACTCAAATACATTTTTTATTCTTTATCTTTGTATACAAAACGATGTTCAAGTTTTGGATCCTTCTTTTGAACAGGACTAATTAAAGTACGGTTAAAAAACATAGATTGAACTTGAGGATCCAACATATCAATATCTTTAATTGTAAAAGAATTTTGTGAGCAGGCAAGAATATAATCAATACAACAATCAACAAGTTCATCAGCAAAATTTTGTAAGAAGAAATTTGCACGTTTAACAACGTTATGCGGGGTGAGCACAATACTCTTTTTGACAGCTTTCTGAAAAAGTTGTATGATTCATATAATAATACCAGTCAATGGATTACCTTTAACTGATCCATATCATATTTGTCAGCGAATTGGGAAAGCATTAAATAGTCTTCAATTTCGAGGAAACGGTAATGATATAATCCATAAAAAGCTTTTACAGCAAAATCAACAACTTTGTAAGAAAATTCGGGAATGACAATTTTGTTTTCCGTTGTTTCATTCCATTTTTCAGAATCCAACATTCTTGCAAAAACTGTAGAATTTTTGATTAAAATTGATTTATGTACCTAAAATGAACAATAGTAAAATGCAAAAAAGCAAAAGAAAGATATACCCGAATTTTTTTTCCTTCAACAACAAAAACGAAATCTTTTTTTTCATTTTTGTTACATAATCTCGTATCTTCAGAGGAAAAATCGTATGAAATTCGAATATGATCAACATATTTAACAGTACAAGTTCCTTCAACACGAACAACAAAAAATTTATCTTCACAAGCAGCACAACCTGCACATTCATTTGAACAATTGAATAAAAGATAATTTTCTGATGGTTCTTCATCTAACAGATTATCTAAGGTATAATGGAACTGTATAGGTTCATCTTTGTTAATTGTGCAGGTAAAATCAACGTCAAACAAATGAGTTTTATAATCGACATTAAAAGCAAATTCAAAGACCATTTCTTTTTCTTCGTCCATGTAAACATAAAAAAAATACTGAATTCCAGGGAAACCCGGTAAAGAATATCCATCAGAATGAAAGAAAAAGTCAGAATCAGGTTTTTCCAGAGAATCGGCAATATGTTTGTAAAAAGGTTTTCCATCACCTTCAACATCAGATGCAGCTAAATTTTTTTGGAAAATAAATTCACTAAAAATTGGAATTTTAACTTCCTGAAACACATTTTTTAAGCTTAAGAAAGATAAGTATATAATTTAAACATACCAATAAACTATCTGGTTGCTGTTCAGTCATTTGTTTGTTTAGCTTTGAAATATTACAACTAAAGACGGGAACCTGAAAAAGCCAAGTCAATAAAATCTATGTTAATTGTTTTATCGAAGTATTGTATATTAATTTTAGTAATATTTTTCAACCTCACAAAGAGGATTAAATAAATAAAAAAGAAAAAAGATTAACTCTGGATATCAAAAATGGCATCTGAAAAGTCTACAAACTATTAAATTTAAAAAACGTTTTAGTGGAAAAGAGGCATTTTTTCTTTTGCTGGAATGTTGTTAAGGAACTTAATGCCAAAAAGTACTTTCGTATATTTTTCAAATTTTTTTAACAACTGATTCCATGTTGCCTTTAGCACAAGCTAATTCGCATCGAAAAAATAAAATCAAAAACATTTCTTGATAATAATATTTTTAAAGTTCTAGTGTTTTTTACTTTCAGTTGTATGTATTGGTGCCAACAAATATTTACTTTGAAATAAAGTATGAACTTGTTTAAATGCTGCAACATAATGCGTTAAAAGCTTTTACAGAAAATAACCAAAGATAAAAATATGATAATTCTTCAACATGTTAAAAATATCAAACTAAGATCATGTGTTTTTCTTTTAGAGCATTAAAGTATTAGTTAGAATAAATGAGAAGAAAAAAAGTACTTGAAAAAGGAGTGTTTTGGCCAAACCCATTTGGGTACTAATGCTTTTTTTCCTTCCTTGTTGGTGCATAAAAACTAACACTTTCCAGGATGAAAACTTTGTTAATTATTTTTGCAATATCAACAATTGTGTTTTCATCAGATGTTCCTTTAGGGCAATCATTTAAAGGGAACTTTGGAAGTTTTGTTGATGGAGCTTTAGATATGTGCAATATTGATATTGATCCGACAATAGCAAAAGCCGTATGGCTTCCACCTCAATGGTTTTCAAATGACCTCTGTAATTATTGTTTAATGGTATTTTACAAAGGAACAAGGTACACATTTTTAACTTTTTTTAGTCTCGTAACGAAAAAAGATTTCAATAGGTTTTTCCCTACAACATCACCCTGATTGTCAGGTTCGTGCTGCACAAACTTGAAAATCAGGGATCAAAAAAGGCTAAAACCGTTTGATGTTTAATTTTTCTTGAATTTAATGATGATTATTTAGTGGAATATATCCAATAACTGATAATTGCATCGCCTGTGATGGAAATTTAGTACTGTTATCGGTATTTGCTTTTAAAGATTTTGGCGATCCTGATACCATCAATTTATTTTTTGGAGCAAATTTTACTTTTGTTAACTGTCCAACGACTTCTGGCGATCTTTCTACAGAAGTTTCAGCAACTGAAACAACAATTAAATTAACAGATAAAACAACTTCTTCATCTGGCAACTTAGCAACCACAACTTCTACTTCGTCAAATGTTACAAAAATAACAAAATATATTTGTACATTAAATCATACTGTTGAATTAGAAGCCGATAAAATTGTATATATTGAATCTCCAGATTTTCCACGTAGAATGAATTTTGCTGAAAAGAAGCAATGTTCTTTTTATTTTACCAAGCAACCTGCTGCTGAGGAAGTGGTACTGTAAAGGAGGCGGCAGTTTACGTACTTTTGTGAACCCTGATTTTCAGGTTTTTAAAGCAGGAACCTGAAAATCAGGGTTTTTATTGAGGCAGATTCATTCTAATTTGTTTTCGTTGCAAGACCTAAACAATGGACAAGTACGTAAATTACCGCCTGCTTTAAAGTTAAATAACTTTTTAAAAAATATTTTTAAAAAATAATATTATTTTTCAGAACAAAAAGCTTTGGATTGTTTTAACAAACTTAATATGTGATCCAGATAATGCAAATTATTCTCATTGCAGATATAATGCATATGCCCCCGATTTTCATTCTTACTTTCAAATGGAAAATTTCACATCAAATTTTTACA
Organism: Panagrolaimus sp. LJ2414; assembly: GCA_024447195.1. NCBI lineage: Eukaryota > Metazoa > Nematoda > Chromadorea > Rhabditida > Panagrolaimidae > Panagrolaimus > Panagrolaimus sp. LJ2414. The sequence continues at coordinate 5,307,913 of JAMRXY010000023.1, forward strand.
ACATTTCACAACAATATGCAGCTTTTCAAGGCTATGTCATATTTGATGATTGGAGCAACACCTGCCCCCTTCAATCAATAAGCAGAGTTGAACCTTACCATATAATAGATGAAAGTCAAATCTTATATTTATGGGGTCGATTTAATAATCAAGATTTTTTCTCTCCCAATCCATGTGTTTGGCAATTTACTGCCCCATGGGGATATGGTTTTAAAGTTGTTGTAGAAGGTTTTAATCAACCATTTCTTCATTTTAAAATCGATACCCGAAATTATACGATTGCAACGTAAGCATGTTTTTTGTAGAAATGCCCTAAGGGATTGGTCAGATCTGAAATCGGGGTTTTCCAAAATTCCAACACCTATCAAAAACTTTTCCTTTGATCTTTACCGCTTTTCAGAGAAAAAAATGTTGAAAGAACTGTTTTTTATACATCAGAAAATAATTTGCAAGTATGGTTTTTTACTGAAGAAGAATTAATACTTCAGCATTATATGGCAGCCTATGTTAGTATTATCAAAAATCAATACTTTTATTTTGATGCAAATTGTTCGGTTACAAAAGATGGAAGTCGAACAAGTTGGAGTAATTATGATGAAATAACTGGATACCAAAATTATGCAAAATGTTCTTATACAAGTACGGTAAAGCCGAACACTGAAATCATCGTAACACTAGACTATACAAGAACATATCTTGAAGATTTAATTGACAGAATTTATTTTCATTTTAATAAAAATTCCTCTTTTCCTATTGCTTATGCTACGGATGAATACACTCAACTTGTTTTTTATCCAAATGATGGCAATACTGAAAGAAATGTATTATGTGAATTTGTGAGTGATGGAAGTTGGAATTCTCTAGGATTTACTATGTATTTCGATGAAAGAAGTAAGGTTCATGTTGTAGGGTAATATTGTAAAATTCTTCTAGACTGTGGATGCCGAGACTCACCAGTTATGACAATTCCATGTGATTCGAACGAACATTGGTATACCATAATGAACTCGACAGAAAGTTTTTATTGCGGAAATTTGAACTGTACTTTTTCTGTGAGTTTTGAAAAATATTTTAAATATTTGGCACAACAATATAATTATGCAAATAATCTTTCCTTGAAGATAATTTGCATAAAACTATAATAGTGCCAACAATGTTGTAACCTTTTTTAAAATATAGTTTTAGTTAATCTCTGACCCATCATGTTCAAAGAAGAATAGCATCATTGAAATTCAATTATATTCTTCTGAATATGGTCAAGGGTACGATGTTTTTGCTGTGATATCTGATAATGTCACAGTGGGATTAATGACTTCCATATACTTTACCCAAAACCGATTTTTATTTTCGTCAAAATCGACCAATATTTTACAAGTTAACACCGTTCAATCAAATGTATATCGAACAGCTGATTTCTTTTTACGTTCCTTTGATAGTAAGTTTTAACTTAAAAGATGTGAAATGCCGAAATGCTAGAATGTGCCACGGCGATAGTTCTGACATTCTTGGTGAACTCTTTCAAAATTTCAGCTCCAGCCCCAAACCCCAAAGTAACCTTGTCCGAAAAAGATCCTTTTTACGTACATTCCATATGTTCAATAAGTCAGTTATCAATTTATGAAATTGAATTATCTTCCAATTTAGTTAGTTCATTGACCTTCTAACCTTATCAGATAAAACACTATTACAGAAAACTAATAATGCAACAGTAGACTTCTATGTTGTTTATTATCAAAACAGTGTTGTATATTTCTATAAAGATATTTTAGCAGAAGAAATTATTTATTTTGATGATTGGTACTTTTTGTGTGTTCCTATAAACAAAAATATATGTTTTTCCGCTTATAGTTTTCCATATGGACAAGAATTTTCACCGAAATGTAAAACACAAAAAAGCAATTTTGCTGTTTTACAATATGATACAAATTATCCATGCTATTACAGCATGGATAATCTGGCAGCGATCCCAGTAAACTGGTTCTCACAATTAATAATCTTTTATCCAACTGGTTTGTTTAAACAAAGTTTACTTCCTAAAACATCAGCTTTCAGTTTATTCGGATAATTGTGTCTTCAAAACCAATGTCATTGATATTAGTGAATTGACGCACACAAAATTTATAAAATCACAAATGTCAAATTCTAATGGAATATGCAAATTTTTAATTGCGACAAATCCAAGACGTATGAAAATAATAAAAAAAATATGGACAAGTCCAACATCAAAAGGAATTATCAATATTTTTGCTGGGCAAGAACGTAAAAAATTTCTTTCAATTGAGTAAGATCATTATACAGAGTGTCCCAAAATAAGGATACACTTTTCAAACGATTGTTAAATTTTTTAGAATTAATAGATTTAAAAACAGACAACACTGTCGTGTTTAGTGTTGGATTGGATTTTGTTTGTTATTATTATTTTAACTATCAGAAAAATGCGAATTTTGCAAACTTATCAGAGTGAGAGTAACAATTAAAAACCATAATAAACTTTTACGGTTACTATCAATTTAAGAGTAACAGTAAAAAACAAGAATAAAATGTTTTGGTTACTATCAATTTAAGAATAACCGTAAAAAATGAGAATAAAATATTTGAGGTTAGTCTCACTCTGCTAAAACGTACAAAACACAGATTCATAAAAAATTACAAAACATAGTCCTTGCCAATACTGAACATAGCAGAGTTTACCGTTTATAATAATGTTAATTTTTTTTAAATTAATTTTAGTACAGAAAACCTTCCATTTTGGTACGATATTGTGCTATTTTCTTCATATTATGTTGTTGAAATTCCAAAAGATACTTCTATAGTTTTTTATTTTGAAGAAAGTGTTCCTGCATTAGTCCAAGTTTCAGCTTTTCCATATTTTTCTATTGCAACTTCACCGCTTTTTGGTGAAAAAATAATTCACCTTGATCCTTCTTCATTTAGTGGAGCTTACACGGATCAGCACTATAATCCTTTATACATTTACAATATTACTGAATATGACGTCAAATTTACTTTGAACGAGTACAACGTTGCACCAGAAGTACAGTATTATTTTGTTATTGATGGAGAAGAAAGAATAAAGTAGGATATTTTTTTGTGAATTTGTTAAATTTTTTGTTCTCATTTTAGCATAACCGCAGGTTTTAAATCAAAAACTTTTTCAAATGCCGTTGTTGAAATATTCTGTAAATGTTACTCAGTTAATTGTTTTGGAACATATGATTTATTACTAAATATTGAATCATTAGCCATTGCTGAAACGTCTTGACTTTAATGTACAATAACGATAATTGTATGGATGTACAGTATCATAATCAATTAATAAGATTGCTCATTTTTCGAAAAATTGAATACGTATATTATTTATGTGTATCAATATTAAGATAAAATTAAGTATTAAGTGAAATGTAATGCAAAATTTAAATAAACGGAATTATGCTAATTAAATTTCAATAACTTTGTACCGATGAATTTGAACATCTTCGAACTTTAGTTTTGTACCGATTAAAGCAGCTTTGAAGCCATTCTCTAAAATAGGTTTTAAAGAGCCGTGAAGAGCTTTATTCACGATCACAATCCTTTCAGCTTTGTGCCCCATGTAATTTTCAGCTTTCGAAATTGCCCATTTAAAAATAATTGAAAATAAAAATTGTGCTGTTGCTTTTCGTTGTCCTCGGAAAGTGTCGAAAACGACAAAAATTTTGTCGTCTTTGTTTTCGACCATTTTGAAGCCCCAGCTGGGGTCAACTTTGACAGAAGTGCAATCTGCGACCAGCAACTTTATCATATCTTAAATTTTGTTTTTCTTAAAATTGTTCTGTTAAAAAATACAGTAACATACTGTAAACAACAAAAGAGATGTTGGTTTCTTTTATTTTTATAGCTTCGTAGCCGATAAGAGGTTGTTCATCTGGAAAGCCGATAATTATTGGAATGGCATCACAACCTAAAATTAATTATTAATAAGAGTACTAAAAAATTTGCATATTTATCTAGCTGTTAAAATTACTTGAATTTCTACTTACCAAAACTTTCCAATTTCCCATTTTTAACAACTTCAACACTAAAAGTATCATTTTCAATGCTGATCATTACGGTACTTTCAACAATACTGTAATCATTTGGTTCAGTTACAGTAACTTTTGGTGACAAAAAAGTATCCATAGAAAGCGTCACTACCATTCCTATTTTATCAACAGTAATATTTTCAGCATCTTTAATTTCATCTCCTTGACCATTTACACACTAAAAATTAGTTTTGTTATCAGTTTTTCACTAAAACTGATAACAAAACTTAAAATTTACAAAAAATATAGTAAAAATTTACAAAAAATATAGTACTTTTAAAGAATAAAAATTAGAAATTTATACATTTACCATGGGCATATTAATTCTCCTCTCTTTGGATCCCAATAACACTTATTAAAACGGTTTTCTCGCTGATTGTCGAAATTGCTCTTGTCTGAAACATTGTTTAAATTTGGTTCACTTTTTTCAACATTTTCAGGGACAGGTTCTTCGGGTACAATATCAGGGATTATGCCATCAGATCCTCCTTTATTTCCATGATCCAACGGAAGTTGAAGGGATAATTGAAGAAGTAAAATTAAGCCAAAAGATAAAATGATAAAAAATTTCATCATCGTTTTAGCACAAATAACTTGTTAGCTTTCAAAATTTAAAGATGAAGCATAAAATTGAAAGAATCTTCTTTTATATTTTTTATGATACTGAAGCTGCACCTTTTAGCAATACAATAAAATCTAAAGTAAAAACATGTTTTTTTTTCTAGATTTCAATTAATATTTTTTCATGTTGATTACTGTAAATGATTGTTTATTTATTTATAAAACATTTTTAAAGGTTTAAAGAAACGTTTATTTGTATGCTTTTGTAGCATAAACAGGGTTGAAAAAACAGGAAATATTTACATATGTCTTTTGTAATAAAAGTGATAAAAATTCAAACAAACAATGCCACCCAAAAAACATGTTTGTTTAATTTTTATTGTAATAATTTTTTTTTGTGTACTGAAATTTGATTAATAAATTTAAAGAAATGTTTGCATTGTAACTTATGCAAATTGTCTAATTTACGTAATTTAAAAATTATGCACCTGCTTTTTAAAAATCTGTTGTTTCAAGTTTTTCAACAAAATTGCTATTTATAAAAAAGAGAAATAAATAAAATATTAGAAACGTAAAGGTGTTTCATCAAACAGGATGTAAATAGAAACTGTATACATTTTGTGCCGTAGTTTTTCCATAAGCTGACGCTTACCTTAAATTTAGCTAATTTCAAAGAAAAGAAATCTAACAGAAGGGAATTTAAAATTTCGGGGAAAATACCCAGCGTCACACATCTGCGCAGTTCCTTTGCACTAAAACTAAATTTTAATTTATTTTAAAATTGAAACATATATGTATTATTATAATGTCAAATTTACTTGTATTACTTTTTGCAGATGTTTCAAAATGTTTACAAATTTATTTTTGGACAGTTTTTTTTTGCAGTACATAAAGATAAATTTAACAATTTATTTATATCCGTTTTAAAAAAGTTTCAACAAAAAGTTTTGAACAAATTGTAAACAACTTCAAGAGCTATGAGTCGATACTTGATTAATGCGAGTCTTCCACAATGCATAATCGGTAATTATATCCTTCAAGAATATGGTAGAGCATTTAAGAATGGAACTACTGACATGCTTCCTCAAAAAGATCTTCATTATGCAGATTTTCGTTGTATTTTTACAAAATTTTTGGTTACCTTGCAATACAACGTTATTATTGCCTATGTTGGCTTAATTCTTTTATTAACTATTATTCTAATTTCAATTTTTGGAAAAATCAAAGAAAATTATCGTTGGTTTATTTTAAATCAAGCTTTATGGGATTTATCATTAACTTTTGAAACATATTGTTACAATCAAACTCATCTCACTTTTTATGGAACAACAATGACAACACAGTTTTGCTTCTATAAAGATTATGCAAATTATTTTAGAGGGAGTCCTACATTTTTTTCTTATGTTTTCTTTTTCTACACTGAAAAAAATACGTGCATTTTCTTAAAAAGCCCTGAAGTAATGATAGTAGGATTTGCCCCTATGTAGGGGCTTAAAAGTTTTGCAAAAAGGGCTAATTTCCAAAACACCCTTTCTTTTTGGGGGCTTTTCATTAAAAACATTTTAACAACAGAGAGAGAATATTTCTTTGTTTCTCTGTCTTCTCAAAATAAATTTGTGCACCTTGTGCTCGGAGTGTCTTCCATTTTTGATAAAAGCGTTTCCGTTTTCAACCGAAACCAAAATGTGTTTTGTCACATTCCCATAGGACAACCTTCGGGTATAATAAAAATATGGGAAAAAATCGGTGCATTGCACCTGCAATTTTTGTGCACAGTTTTTTGTGCGCAAAAAAATTTTGGGAAAAAGTCGTCTTTGGCACTTTTTTGAAAATACAAAAACATAAATGGTACAAAATTTAAACACACAAAGGTCAAAAGTCTGACTACATTTAAGTATGAAAAATGCCCCTATTTTATGTACAAAAATAACCCTTTACTTTGTTCCTAAAATGCCCTTACATGGGGGTTTATTTTTTTGCCCCCTCCTTTGGGTGCAAATGCACTTAAAATGCCTAAGTGCTGCCTAAAATATGCCCCAACAAGGGGGCATTTTTCGATGCTCATTTTTTTCAGTGTATACTTTGTTTTGGGCAAACCCTATGACAATTGGTGCACCAAATCGAAGGTTTTTTTTAACATTAATATTGAAATAATGCAAATTTATGTATTTTAGTCCAAGTGATTCGTATTCATCTCTGTTCTGTTTATCAATGTCTCGATTTTTGTGTTTATATGCATCTCATTTTTATGAAAAATGGACAAAAGGTTATCGAGTGTTTATTTGGATCGGGGCAGTAAATTTACTTTGTTGGATAACCAAAATTTCTGAACTTTATTTTGTGAGGGTTTACAGTAAGTTTAAAGATAGCAAGCGACACTCACAGATTTCAACCTATCGAAAACTCTGTGGCAGTTTTTTATACCCCCAAAATACTAGTGCACTACACTAGCTAGTGGTGAATGTCCTACCAATATGATGATTTTTTGGACTGATGTTCGAAAAATGTGAGAAAATCAGTAGTTTTGATAAAATCGTCGGCCAGTTTCAAAAAATTAGCATATCGGTAGCACATTCACCGATAATATTTTGGGATAGGCCCAAAATAAGAGGTAAAGGATAAGTGCCACAGGGCATTCGATTGAAATACATCTTATTTAAAAAACGGCAGGTCAATCTGGAAGTGTTCCTTTCGGCGTGATAATATGCAAATTTGCGAAACTTTGACATTTGTCAATTTCTCCATAAAAATTTATGATTTTCAGACAAAATTGATTCATTACATATCATCGTTAACAGTTTTGGACTGGTGAAACCAATTGTTTTTTCATTTATTTCAATTTTTCCAATTTTCTTTGTTTTTTATCGAGTTTTCAAGCATTCAATTTATCAAAGAAAAAATCAACGAAAAGAATATTCTGCTTCACTTCGAATTTCTATTGTCCTTCTTCTTCAACTTTTGATGAATGCCATTGTAGCTTTTGTAGAATATCAAAAATCCATAGATGTTATTGTTTTATGGTTTTATTATCCAAAATTTAATACCATTTCTCTTTCGTTTAACATTAAATGGCTTGGAACAGTTTGGGGTTTAGGGGCTTTAGAAAATTTTGAGTCTTTAAGAATGTTAAAAGTTTTAATTGAATCTATTCTTGTTTTGACTGTTATGACTGGATATCGTGAAAGCATTTTTTCTGTTGTTAAATATGTTTATTTTAAGTTTAAAACTTCAACACCAAGAGTCAATCCACAAGCTGTTGGCTCATGGGTTAGTAGTAGTGTTGCTCCAAATAACGGAGCAGAATAATTTTGGGTTAGTAATTTTTTCCACTTTATTTTATAAACACATTTTTCATTTTTTAGTTTGATTTTTCTATCTTTTTTTGCTATTTAGAATCAAATTAATTTTTATCATTTTTATTTTTTTAATTGTATTTTTTCTATTTTTACGCATTTTTTATCATTTATTTTGTTAATTTAATTTAATATTTATTTATTCAATAATCGTTACAAATATTAAAAATTTACAAAAACATAGTATACTTTTAAACAGTTAAAATTACACATTTAAACATTTACCATGGGCAAACTATTCCACCTCTGTTTGGATCCCAATGACAAGGAAAATCTCGCTTTTCTCGTTCTTTGTCAAAATTGTTGTTGTTTGAAGCATCATTCAAATTTGGTTCACTTTTTTCAACATTTTCAAGAGCAGGTTCTTCAGGTATAATATCAGGGATTATTCTATCAGATCCTCCTTTATTTCCATGATCCAATGGAAGTTGAAGAGATGTTTGAATAAGTAAGATTAAGCAAAATGATAAAATGATTAAAAATTTCATCGTCATTTAACACAAATAAGTTGTTAGCTTTAAAAATTTAAAGATAAAATAAAGTGGGGTAAAATCTTCTTTTATATATTTTTTATGATAAAGAAGCCGCACCTTTGTGTTCTCAAAAAAAGCAAAACATGTTTTTTAAACCTTCAATTGTATTTAATTTTTGTATCATCAAGTATTTCGTGATTTTAGATTTGGCTATAATAAAATTTTCAAAGGTCAAAAGAAATTTTATAAATACAATATAATAAAACTTTGGTATGAAAAATAAAAATATTTACACAAGCTTTTTGTAATGAAAAAAAAATGAATGATAACAACTCAAAATATTTTGTGACAAAGAGCTGCACCCTCGCATATTTGTTTATTTTTTGGTTACATGTGTGATAAAGAACTTTAAAGCGAAAACATAATCGGGATATCATTTATGCAAATTTTCAAATTTATAATTGAACCCACGACCTTTTTTTTGATATTAATAGAAATTTTTAAAAGTTGTTATTTTCTCAATTTCTGAAACCCAAATTTCTTTGTAAAACACAGTGCAGTCTACAATTTACAGTTATTTTCGATTTCTAAAACCACGTTGCAATGAATAATTTTTTTTTATTAGAATTGTGTTTACCACGTCCACAAAAATTTTTATCAAACATCAATTTTATGAATTTTGTATACAACAAGATTATGTAGGCAATGACATTAAAAATACATTATAGTTTTGTTAGATCGGATTAACATTGTAAACTCTTTACAGTTTTTGTCACTAATCCTATTTATCAGAAATACAAAACAATGAAAGTTTTGTAGTTAATCCTTTTTTTATCAAAAAACCCCCTCAAAAAAGAAATCGAAAACACTGTTTGCATAATTTTTATTGTAATTTATGCAGAATTTACCTTTAATTTTGCGAGTATAAAAGGTGCAATCGAACCTCAGAAAAATCATAATTTCAATTCGACTACAATGGTTCGATTTCATATTTGGTTGATCTTGGTTACTGTAGTTGTAGGAGCAAAGATTGCCTTACCGTAGAGGTTTTCATAAGACGCCGGAGTTAACTCTTCATATTTGTTCCTAGTAATCCTTGGGACTAAAGAATATTATGCACAAATTATTAGCTGCCAAATCCAAAATTTGTATTTTCCCCTGTAACACCAATATGTATGATACATAGGGTTCAATAGAAGTTAACGTTGGATAATTTCAAGAAATTAAGTCGACCTCTATTTTAAATGTTTTAAAACGGTAAAAATAGTATTAACTATTGTTGATAAATGTAATTTGACGGCCATAAATTGATAAAAATCCTTCCAGAAATATATGTTCAACGTTAACTTCTATTGAACTCTATGTACAATACATATTGGTGTTATAGGGAAAAATACAGATTTTGGATTTGGCAGATAATATTTTGTGCATAATATTCTTTAGTCCCAAGGAGTACTATGAACAAATATGAAGAGTTAACTCCGGCGTCTTATGAAAACCTCTACGGTTAGGGGATGAGATCTATGATGAAAACTTCAATACTTTCTTGGATGCTATGGGGATCAAAATTAAATCTGCAAAAGAATTGATCGATCGATTAAAAGCTTTTACCAAAGCAAAAGAAGATATTCAAAGATTTCAAACTCGATATCCGGATGTGACCTTTGAGCTCAATCGATTTGCTTTGATGACCCAGGAAGAGATGCGAAGTGTAAGTTAATCCCATTGTTGGAAAAATTATGCAAATTCATTACAGTTCTTAAATGCCAGTCATCCTGACGATGCCATGATTGATGGCACTGAACCTCGTACAAAGCGTTCTGCTCTTGATGGTATCATTGAAACTTCAGCTCCTGTGTCCTTTGATCTTAGAACCTATGGCAAAGTCTCCCCTGTAAAAGATCAAAAACAATGTGGCACATGTTGGGCTTTTGCAACGATTGCAGCAGCTGAAACTCAATACCTTCTTCGATGCAATAAAGCTTTGGATCTTTCTGAACAACAGCTAACAACTTGCGATAAGAATTTTGGATGCACCGGAGGATATACAAATTTCGCACTTGATTATCTTAAAACTGAAGGCGCACCCCTTGAATCTTGTTTGCCCTATGAAGCTGTCGATAATCAATCCCAAGCAATCTGTACACACTGCCCAACTCCGAGATACAAGATTGATGGATATACTAGATATATTGATCAAAATGAAGATATCCTTGCCCTTCATCTTTATAATTATGGACCACTTGTTTTTGAAATGTATGTCCCGTTAGAATTTATGTTTTACAAATCCGGTGTCTTGGATATCCCAACTGCACAATGTAATCGACAAAATAATTACGGATATCATGCCATGGTGTTAGTTGGATATACAGCTGATCATTGGATTGTCAAAAATAGTTGGGGTACACAATGGGGTGAAGCTGGATTTGCAAGAATTAAGAAAGGTGTTAATTTTTGTTCTATGAGAACTTATGTGTATGCTCCAGTTGTAAATAATACTGCAACTTGTGGGGATGTAACAGTTACAACAACTACTACTACATTACCACCAGTTACATCCACAACGACAACAACATCATCGGCAGTAACTACAACAACATCACCTGTAACAGTTCCAATTACGACAACTACCGTACCACCCGTTACAACTCCAACAACAACTACTAAACCTCCTGGAACTACCACAACAACTAATACACCTATGACAACTACAACCCCAACCACAGAAATAATTCCAACAGGTATCACTAAATATTGATAAATTACCTAAAATTTGCATTTGGGCATTTTTATTGGAATCCATTTCAGGGTGCCCAAATTATCCAGATTCACCGATAATGAATGATCAATTCCGAAACTTCATGCTTAAAACAATCAATGGTTATCGGTCTAGACTTGCTAAAGGTGTTCACAAAAGTATCAATGGCACTAACTTCCCCTCTGGCAAAAATATTAACAAGCTTTCATGGGATTGCCGAATTGAAGCTGCGGCAAGGGAAGCCTCTGAAATTTGTTACACCAAATCCAACAAAGATTTTGAATATTGGGGTTATGGAGAAATTCATTTTTTCAACAAAAGTGCCCATGAATCTCCAGGTATGTTTATTTTGTTGAATATGTAAATAGACACATATGCAAATTTTTAGAGCGTGCCATGGAACTTTGGACTTTTGACCAATTTAGAGATTATCCAAAAGAAATTAGTACTGAAAATGGCGAACAAGTTCTTCGTCATCCCCGCCGGCAATTTATTCATGATAAGCACGAAGGATTTGCTTGCTGGTTTGGCTCAAAAAATTGCAATGCTACTTTTTCATACAATTATCCAAATGCCAGTATTACAGCTGTTTGTGGATATTCTCCTGTAATGAATGCTTCAATTGGATCAAATGGAATTAAACATGCCACATATGTCCTTGGATCTCCATGTTCAGTTGACAGTGATTGCACAAATCCAAATGGATATACAAAATGTGATGCAGCTCTTGGACTTTGTACTAAAACTCCATCAACTCCGCCACCTCCAACTACACCTTCATATAATCCCTGTGCAGCAGGATGGTACTTTTATGCAAATTCCTGTTATCGATATATCAATGCCAGCAATACTCGAAGCCAAGCCCAAGCTGAACAATATTGTATTAATCAAGGAAAAAAGGGTCATTTAGTTTCTATTCATAGCCAAGCTGAGGACGGTTTTGTTAAAAGTATACAAATAGCAAATTCTAATCCTCATGATTAAGTACAACTTTTAGGTTTAATTGCCACTGGCGGTGACAATGTTTTGATTGGATACAACAATGAAGCCTGGACTGATGCCACTCCAGTTGATTACAGTAATTTCTTAACAACTTGTGGAAATAATGTTTGTGCTGCATTTGCTGCTCCAAGTTTTCAATGGAAATCAGTAGACTGCAATGGCCCCTTCAAGCAATTTGTTTGTAAACGAAATCTTTAATTTTACTTTTTAACTTTTTACGTATTTTAACTATGCATGAATTAAAAACTAAATAAATATGAAATCGACCAACATAATTAATTTTGAGAATTCCAAAAAACAAAAAAATTTGAACACTTTATTTCTTCTTTCATGCCTTTACAAATTTTTATATAAACAGTTGTTTCAATTTTTTTCTCAATTCTTCGTTGGGGATATAGCTCAGGGGTAGAGCGCTCCCTTAGCGTGGGAGAGGTCTGGGGTTCGATTCCCTATATCTCCATAAATTTTTTTTTTAAGTTTTTAGAAAATTTATTTTTTGTTATACAGTAATAAAATTTAATTTTACACTAAAAAATTTATTTGTTGCTTTTATTGATATCAAAAAAGAAAAAAACTGCTACTAATTAAATCAATATACTGTTCTAAAATCAGATTTTTATCTCTCAAAAAAGCTGCCAACTGAGACAGTTTTTTGAAAAAATTTGTGATAATACCCAAGAGTATAAAAGTTCAAAACTTCTACTCGAATCGACTTCGAAATTACAATTAATAAAAATATATCGAATAAATATGGAATTTGAATGATGACTTTGACGATATATTATTATAATTAAATTTAACGGAGCAATCATTAAAAAATACACATAATTTAGAAGCAGCTAATTCGATTGTCCGGAAAATGCCATACAAAATTAGCGAGGTTAAAGCTTGAAATAATAGTAATTTTTCAATTTTTGCAATTTGGGGTGTAAATGTTGAAATTGTTTTTCGATGAAGAATGATAATTAAAATAATTAGAATGCCGATTAAGCAAAAGGTAGCCCCAGTTGAAATGAATCCAGCAGTTCTAATTCGAGTATCACATTCTGCTCCACCATTGGCCGTGTTGTAATAAGAATAATCAGTACATTTAAAATTTGCATAAATGTAAATCGACGGCAAAAATGGGATAACAAGCATTAAAAAAATTATTTTTTTAAAGTTTTTTGACCATATCTAAAAAATTAAATGATTAATTGTTCGTATGAAAATGTGTTTATTCTAGCTCTGACACCTCCACATTTAAAAAAATTCGCATATTTAACTTTTATTGCTATCAAATTTGCATATTTCACTTTTTCTTTCCTATCAAATTTGCATCTTTTATTCTTATGTGTTATCAAATTTGAATATTTGATATCCTATCAAATTTGCATATTCAACGTTTTATTGCTATCAAATTTGCATATTTTAGTCTTTTATTGAAAAAAAACTTACTTTTTCATGTTTAAGCGGAAGCCAAAGTGCCGTAATTTTATTTAAAACTAATGCAGCATTCCAGAGTGAAAAGAATGCATTAAAATACGTTAAACGAATATAATATAAGGTTGTAAAATTAAAAGAAAGATTAAAGTTTATCCGAAGATTATCATAGATGTAATGTGTGAAAATGTTATCACAAAAATGAAAAGTATATCCAAGTGCCAGCAAAATATAATATGGTTTGCGGTATTGAGAGTTCTTATTTAAAAATTTTTGAAAGAAAAATATTAGCATTAAAATATCTCCCACCATTGAGACATAATAAAATAATGGAACAGAAATGGTACTTATGGTTGAGATTACATCGAATAAAGGTGGTTTTTCAGGCATTGGAGGAGGCATCATTGGCATACTCGGTGGTTTTATTGAAATATTCATCGACATTTTTTAACAATTTAATTAATAAATTTTAAACTACAAATTAGTAATAATTTAAATAAAAACTACAAAAGTCTGATAAAATTAAAACTTTTAAACAGAGTAATTGACTTTAACCGTTTGATAAAATGAAATTTGCATATTAATTTATCCTGACTACCACTGAAAAAAGCCAAAATATTTTGACTTTTGAAATACACGTAGGAGGACAAAATTTTGTTTTTTAAATGTTTCTTTAAAAGTTTTTTAAAGAATTGGAGATTTCTTAAAGGTATAATTCATAGAAATTGCCCACTTCTCGAATTAATGGTTTTTACAGACGTTTTTGGTTTTTTGTGCTTTTCTTGTTAAAATTACCCTATAATCATTTTTTTAAATGGCAGAAACGACCCGTTTTTTAATGTCTTTTATTTTTCGGGTACACTTTTTGTACATTTTTCAACAAATTCAAAGCACACAAAAAGTAGTCATGAAATTAAAAAAAGCTTTCAAGAAACTCCTGTGAATGGTAAAATCAAATTTGCATATTATTTCCTCGACGAAAACTAAAAAAACTACAGTATTCAGTGTTTTCAATGTTTGCAAGCTAACTACAAAATTTATAAATGTACTTACTGTATGTTCATTTGTCAAATGCATATGTTGATAATTTTTTCTTTTGCCGCCACAGTGTTACGGGAGCAAAAAGATCAAAGGTGTGCCGCCTCCAAAATGAAAACGCCTACTAAAAATTTTTTTTCTGCGGGTTAGCCCATTGTTGTTGTATTCTTTTGAATTTGACATATTCAACAATGACTTTTTGTGATTGTTCAATTTTTCCTGAATATATATGATAAATTTCACGTATGTTTTTTTTATTTTATTTGTGACTTATAACAAATACTACAAATTGATTGAATTCACTTTGCAATGCGTCTTTATTTTCAGCCCTAAAAAATTTATCATTTTTACGTGGTTGCTGATAACAACATATACTGCTAAAAATCGACACCATTCATTCATTTAACTTTTATATTGATTTTTACACCAGTTGAAGTTAATATTTTATTACAATGAAAGTTCACATGGGAATTGATCCTATGGAAGGCAAAATGGGTGTTTTTTATATGTACAACAATTTATTATATGAAGTTAACTTCGGCATAAAAAAAGGTAAAAAACTTTTAAATTTTATTTCTTAATTCTCTTTTTTAGCGAATTATTCACAATTGGGAACCATAAAACTAATGTATGAGAGTATTACAAAATGCATGCAAAAATTTGTATCTGAAAAACTTACTTTGGGATGTGCATGTATATATTTGCCTAAAATGTACAAAAGCGCTGAAAGCACCTTGTTAGAAATGGGAATGCAGTATGGCTTCGAAGAAATTGTCGCAGTTGACAGTGATCAATTATTGTGTGTGGAAGCTATTTCTCAACAAAATAATATATCAAGAGAATGCGGAATGATTAGAGTTTATGCTGGCAATAAAATATTTGTGTTGTTCGAAAATCAAGTGGTAGAAGCACTTTCACAAAGTACAGATGATGCAGTACTTTTAGAAAAGTACCCTCCAAATATTATAATCTTTGAGAAAAATTATGGTCCTAAGGAATATATAATGAAAAAATATTCTGGATGCACGTTCTTGAATTTTGAATCTAAAAGCCCATTGATTCTTGCATTAACATATGCAAAAGTGATGGGTAAAGCATTACGTTTGTATTCAGATGATAGAATTGCTCCGATGTATTCTACTCTAGCTGTCAAAAAAACTAGAAAAAAAGTTGACAAAATTGCAACCATGGAAGCACACCATCCATATTCATACGACTGCCTGAAAGTTCACGTCGGAATTGATCCTATAAATGGAAAAACGGCAGTTTTTTATAAATACGAAAGCAGATTTAGAGTTGTCACCTATGATATAAAAAAAGGTAAAAAAACTTTTAATAAACAACATTTTTTAAATTTAACTTTTAGGGGATATTTCACATTTGGCAACTATAAAAGCAATGTTTGAGAGTATTAAAAAATGCATTCAAGAAAACTGTACATTGGGATGTGTATGCATATATATGCCTGAAAAGTATAATAACGCACAAATTTTTTTGTCGGAAATGGAAATTCAGTATGGCTTTGAAAAAGTTGTGGCAGTTGACAGTGATACATTATTGTGTGTCGAAGCTATTTCTCAACAAAATAATATTTCAAAAAATTCTGGAGTGATAAGAATTTATGCTGGCGATAAAATATTTGTGTGGATCAAAAATCGATCAGTAGAAACATTTACAGATAATTCGATTGATGTAAGCGATGCTCCTCGTCTAAAAAAATATCCTCCGAATATTATAATCTTTGAAACAAGTTATGGTAACAAACAATTTGTAATGGAAAATTATCCTGGATGCACTTACTTGAATTTTGAATCCAAAAGCCCTTTAAGGCTTGCATTAACATATGCAAAAGTGATAGGAAAAGAAATAAGTTTGTATTCAGAAGAGAGCTTCTCTACTGCAAAAAATGTGCCAACTGCTGAAAAAACTACAAATAACATTGATAACAACAAGGCAGACGACAAAATTGCAACCAAAAAAGATGATACTTTGCATTCAAATGATGTTTTGACGAATCAAAAAAGTGAAAACTTTTATTCTTTTCCTACAAAACCAATGACAGATAGTTCTGACGTAAGCATCGTTGGCATTGATTTGGGAACCTCAAGATGTTGTGTTGCAGTAAATCGAAAAAGTGGAATTACAACAATTCCACTCGACAATACTGGTGAAAGGCTTCTTCCATCTTATGTTGCTTTTGATGAAAAGCATGCAAAATGTGGTCAAATTGTTGTTGAGCGATTACGTCATCATGCGAAATCAACGGTTTTTGATTCAAAAAGGATTATTGGACGAAGTATCAATGAACTTGAAATTAATTCAATTTGGCCATTCAAATTAATTGATCAAAATGAAAAACTTTATTTGGAAATAACAAACTTTAATGGATCATTTGAAATTACAGCTGAACAAGTTTCAGCAGAATTATTGAAATTTATGAAAAATAAAGCAGAAGCCTTTCAAGGAACAAACCTAACTTCCGCTGTGATAACAGTTCCAGCTGCATTTACAGGAGCTCAAAAATCTGCAACTAAAGAAGCTGCAAAACTTGCTGGCTGGAAGAATATCACATTTTTACCTGAACCAATTGCATCTTCATTTGCATATTTTATTGATCGACCAATCCCAAATAATTCTACCGTACTTTTATTTGATCTTGGTGGAGGCACTTTAGATGTTTGTATTTTTAAAGGGAGAGGACGGGAAGGAAGAAGTTTATTTTTTTTATTACTGTGGTCCCACCCCGAAAGCTCTCTACTAAAAAAATTTTTGATGCTCAAAAAAAAAATTTTACTCGATTAGTAGAGAGCTTTCGGGGTGGGACCACAGTAATAAAAAAAAATAAACTTCTTCCTTCCCGTCCTCTCCCTTTAAAATTCAAAATAGCCAAATAATTATTATTTCAAATATTGGTGATACAAAACTTGGTGGAAGAGATTTTGATACAGTATTAATTAATCATTTCAAAAATATTTTGGGCACTAAATTTGGTATTTCGATGATCAAAGATAAGAGATATAAACTGATGGTTAAATGTCAGAAACTGAAAGAAACTTTATCGGTAATGGCTAGTTGTGGGTAAGCTTTTTGGCATTTAAAACAGGAGACTTAGTGCAAATAAATTTTTGACTTTTTCATGGAGGTCCCGACAAGAAAATTTTAAAAACTCCAGATCGAAGAATTCCGATGACATTTTCTTTCATAACTATTTTTTCTGATTCCAAAATGGAATGAACTTTAAAAAATGGTTGGATAGAAGCTGAGTATCAGCTTTTTTGTACAAATCCATGAATTTTCAAGAATTTAAACAAAAACGTTGAAACTGAACTTCTATCCAACCATTTTTTAAACTTCATACCGTTTTGTAATCAGAAAAAATAGTTATGAAAGTAAATTTCATCAGAATTCTTCGATTTGAAGTTTTTAAAATTTTCGTGTCGGGACCTCCAATGAATGAAAGGGACAAAAATTTATTTGCAATGGGTCTCCTCCTACAGAATTTTGGTAACAAATTGTTGAACTAAAATATTTATTAATCGTGCCCACATTTTAAGCTTGGATGTCGATGAATTTGATACAACTCAAGATGGAATAATTACCATAACTAGAAAAGAATTCGAGAGCATTACGAAACCGCTGCTGAATAAAATTCAAAATACAGTGAATGCTGCATTATATGATTCTAAATTTGCTTCAAACCAAATAAATAAAGTTTTACATGTCGGAGGTGGAAGTCGAATGCCAATGATTAAACAGTTGTTAAATGATTTATTTCCCCTTGCTGAACATTGCGTCGAAGAACACCCAGATGAAGTTGTTGCAATCGGAGCAGCTTATTATGCATACTGTAATACATTAGATTTAAGTAAATAAAAACTATTTTGTTCCGCTTTTTAATTTGCATGATTAAGGACACATTTTAAAAATAAATTTTATTTAACGAAAAAATTAAGAAATGATTTTAGGATACAACTTCAATATTGTTAACAGCATTAGAAGGATAACCTTGAAAAAAGACATTAACATTATGAAACATATTTTTAATCCCTTTTCGATACGGTATTACAAAATAAAGTGTGACAAAAGATTCCAAAATTGAATGAGAAACAAAAAAACAAAAAATAATACATAAAAGATTTTCACAATGAGTAAGTTGAAAACATAAAATTCCAATAAAAATCAAAGTTGGAACAAACAAAAATGTTACAGTAATCAGTAATTGGATAGTTGAAGATATTGTAAGAGAACGTTGAAGTTTTGCCATTGTCTGAGATTTCTGAGATCGAATTGTATGATTAAAATAAAAAAGTAACGAAATTGCACAAATTATTATAGCTACAAAAATTGCAAAAAGAATATACAAATATGTTTGAAAATTTGCATAAACAATAAATGCATAACTTGGTTCAGTATTTAAATAAAATTCCAAACATGGATCATAGCTTTTCACGTCTTCAAGAATTTGGGATTCATTTTTTAATAAAAGTGGATAAAAACTTATTGCATCGCCGATATAACAAGTTAAACTACCAAAAAATGCCCAACATAATCCACCATTTAAAAGGCATCGCTTTCGTTGACTTGCTGGAATTGCTGCTAAATATCGATTCAATAATGTTAAGCCTAAAGCTGTCGTCATGCTTATCATTAAAAAAATAATAAAAAACATTCCAATAATTGTAATTTTGAAATTTCCATATTTTAAAATATTCAAATAAAATCCACTTAAAGATGGCGGCAAGAACAAAGGTTTTGTTGATGCAAAAAGTATTTCGAAAAAGAAGCACCAAAAACTATGATTTAAGATGAACCATTTAAAACTTTTTAGATCCTTTGATTTTGTTAAAATTATATAAAATAGGAGAGGTGTAATTAATAAACTTAAGAATAACGTAAAAAATGAATAATAATAATAGAAATTAATAAAAGCTGGCAAGGGCGGAACAATTTTTGTGCAATTCATAAAACATAAAAAATAGACAAATGAAAAAAATGCTTTAAGTTGTTTTATTTCAATAAAAAGAAGAGGTGTGCATTTAAAAAAAGTTACTATTTGAATCACCTGACTAGATTTATTTCTAGAAATATAGGCAGGTGTAGTCACATTAATTTACGTAGTTAAATTTTTAAAAAATAAATCATATTTTAAATTTTGAAGTGTTAGTCCATATAAATGTCAACATTTCCGTTTTTATGAAAAAAACCAAAATACATCTGCTTATTTAAAGTAAATGAGTATAATTTATTGTTTTATTATTTATTATTGAAAATTTGTAGTCACATTAGTATATTTCTAAACTTTTTGTGTATCGATAATTCATATCAGTAGGTAACCTCACTCTTATATCTTATATAGTGGTTGTCGGTCTGTTCATTGCACTTCAAAATTATTCGTTTACAAAATATATATAGCTACAAAAATTGCAAAGAGAAAATTTGCGAAGCTTACACAATTCAAATTTTTTTCCTATAAAAAAGTTAAAAGTTGTTGGTTAAAGTTCTGTTCATTGAAAAATCAAAGGCAAGCGAGATATAATGTATTCACACAACCATTCGTCCATGGGTGAATTATGATTAAAGGCAAAAATAATTTACTCAACAAAAAAACGAATGCGTTCACCATTAAAACCCATTTTTTTTCAACTTCGAGCAGGGTGTAAAAGTCGATTTTTCAAAGTGGTCCAAAAAAGCTGATTTTTGGTAAATAAACTCATATAAGGTCCCTAATGACCATCCAATCTAAGTTTTTTGTTCAAACCCCCTGGGGGATCAGAGGGATTAGCTATATCCCCTGAGGCATGAAAAATCGAAAACTGCGGATTTAGGAAAAGTAGGAAAGCAGAAGTGTTTTTTAGGTCCAGATGAAACTCCCAAACAAATTTGGAGTGTTTAAATGCATTATAAGATGCCGTTTTGGGGTCTGGAAAATTTGCATATTCATATCTTGCCGCATATCTCGAAAACCATATTGCGGTATAGAAAAATGGAATAGTCCAGTAAATAGCCCATAAAAAGGAGTACATATTAGTACTATAACGGGATTTTCAAAGTGAGGGGAAAATATCGAGAATGCCAAAAAACGCTTTTCCTGTGTTAGTACATAGTCAAACTTTTCAGCACTTCCTTTGCTGACAATCCATTCGAATAAATTTTTTTGGGTACGCTTTGAATTTCCATGAAAGGATTATATGTTTAATAGTTTGTCTGTCGTTTTTGCTGAAATCTCCAAATATATTTTTTTTGAAAAGGTTACAAAATTGGTCATTACTTCTCCAAATAAATATTTTTTTTCTGGTCAGTTAGTCATAGTCAGTTGTGGCAGCTTCGATATTTTGATTATTCAACAATGATTTGGAAAACTTGGCTTTCTACGGACGTGATGGTAGATCTTAATGAAACTATTGTTGTTCAATATGATAATAACATCGAATGTGCTTTGATTTCTCAAAGTATCATTGATCTCGAAGAAGACAGAAATGCTTCTTTTTTGAAATATTTTTTGCATCTATAAAACCATTGTTCTTGCCGCCTTCTTTAAGTGGATTTGCTTTGAATTTTTTTAAGAATGGAAATTTCAAGATTACAATAATTGCAATGTTTTTTAATTGTATTTTTAATGATAACCATGACAACAGCTTTAAGCTTAACATTGATGAATCGATATTTAGCAGCAATTCCAGCAAGTCAACGAAATCGTTGTCTTTTAAATGGTGGATTATGTTTTGCATTTTTTGCAAGTTTAACTTGTTATATCGCAGATGCAACAAGTTTTTATCCGCTTTTATTAAAAAATGAATCCCAAATTCTTGAAGATGTAAAAAGCTATGATCCATGTTTGGAATTTTATTTAAATGCAGAACCAAGTTATGCATTTATTGTTTATGCAAATTTTCAAACATATTTGTATATCCTTTTTGCAATTTTTACAGCTTTAATAATTTGTTCAATTTCGTTACTTTTTTATTTTCATCACACAATTCGATCCCAACAATCTCAAACAATGGCAAAGTTGCAACGTTCTCTTACAGTATCTTCAACTATCCAATTACTGATTACTGTAACATTTTTGCTTATTCCAACTTTGATTTTTGTTGGAATTTTATGTTTTCAGCTATCACATTGTGAAAACCTATTATGTATTATATTTTGTTTTTTTGTTTCTCATTCAATTTTGGAATCTTTTGTCACACTTTATTTTGTAATACCGTATCGAAAATGGATTAAAAAAATGTTTAGTAATGTTAATGTCCGTTTTCAAGGTTATCCTTCTAATGTTGTTAGCAATGTTGAAGCTGTATCTCACCAGTCTCTTCGGGGGCGTGGGTTCGAATCCCACTCTCGTCACCACTGAAATAGCAATTTGGCTATACTTGATGTTGATGTTGCTGAGAGAGAGAGATGATTACAATCACTTTATTAGTAGAAAGGAAAGAAGAGACAAGAGAGATAAAACAATGTACATAACGACTATTTATACGATTTTAAACATATGCAAATTATCACTATTCTAATTCCTTCATCAGAAGTATTTGACCCTACAGTATGACCTATCGAAAGTTTTCGCTTCGAGAGATCCTGAAATTCAAATATCGTTTTTGAAGTCTCATATTTGTTGCTTACGAACTTTAGCCCCTTTGTGGTCGATCCCATGTCAAAATATTGAAGTCTGAAAAAATCGATATTTAAGCAGCTATAATTTTAGTATGTTAGTAAGTATAAGTAGAACATGATGAAATTAAATCCAATGTTAAAGTACCCAAATTGGTCAACAACGTATAAAATGCATTTTAAAGTATTTTTCTGGACTATTATTGTCGATTTAAATCAAAAAAACAGCATTTAAAAACCTTCTTGTAATACATCGTTTCTTGCTATTTTGATATGGGATCGACCACAAAGGGGCTAAAGTTTGTAGGCAACAAATATGAGACTTCAAAAATGATATTTGAGTTTCAGGATCTCTCGAAGCGAAAACTTTCGATAGGTCATACTGTAGGGTCAAATACTTCCTTCCACCAAGTTCCACCCCATATTGGGTCCTGGGAACCCTTGGAAATCGTATAAAAATAAAATTATACTTTATTTTTTGTCACCCTGTAAAAATTTTTTTAAATTTTTTTAGATAATTAAAAATGGTAACCGAAACTGAGTCCAATGGTACTATCAATTTTTTCTTAGCTTAAAAATTTAAAAAGTTGTAGTGATTCATTAATCGGACTTTTTCTTGAATCACCCTGTACATTAGATTTAAGTTTATAATTTATAAATTATAAAAACATTTTTGTACTGCTTTTTAATTTGCTTGATTTTTATACAAGTTTCAAAAATAAATTTTATTGAACATAAAATTAAGAACTGATTTTAAGATACAGCTTCAACATTGCTAACAACATTAGAAGGATAACCTTGAAAAAGGACATTAACATTACTAAACATATTTTTAATCGCTTTTCGATACGGTATTACAAAATAAAGTGTAACAAAAGATTCCAAAATTGAATGAGAAACAAAAAAGCAAAATATAATACATAATAGGTTTTCACAATGTGATAGCTGAAAACATAAAATTCCAACAAAAATCAAAGTTGGAATAAGCAAAAATGTTACAGTAATCAGTAATTGGATTGTTGAAGATACTGTAAGAGAACGTTGAAGTTTTGCCATTGTCTGAGATTGTTGGGATCGAATTGTGTGATGAAAATAAAAAAGTAACGAAATTGAACAAATTATTAAAGCTGTAAAAATTGCAAAAAGGATATACAAATATGTTTGAAAATTTGCATAAACAATAAATGCATAACTTGGTTCAGTATTTAAATAAAATTCTAAACAAGGATCATAGTTTTTTACGTCGGCAAGAATTTGGGATTCATTTTTTAATAAAAGCGGATAAAAACTTGTTGCATCTGCGATATAACAAGTTAAACTTGCAAAAAATGCAAAACATAATCCACCATTTAAAAGGCATCGATTTCGTTGACTTGCTGGAATTGCAGCTAAATATCGATTCATCAAAGTTAAGCTTAAAGCTGTTGTCATGGTTATCATTAAAAATACAATAAAAAACATTGCAATAATTGTAATCTTGAAATTTCCATTCTTAAAAAAATTCAAAGCAAATCCACTTAAAGAAGGCGGCAAGAACAAAGGTTTTATAGATGCAAAAAATATTTCAAAAAAGAAGCACCAAAAGCTATGATTCAGAATGAGCCATTTAAAACTTTTTAAATTTTTAGATTTTGTTAAAATTATATAAAATAAAAGTGGTGTAATTAATAAACTCAAGAATAGCGTAAAATATGAGTAATAATAATAGAAATTGATAAAAGCAGGCAAGGGTGGAACAATTTTAGTGCAATTCATAAAACATTAAAAGTAGACAAGTGTAAAAAAATGCTTTAAAGTTGTTTTAATTCAATAAAAAGTAGAGGTGTACATTTAATAAATAATTACCATATGTATCACCTGACTGTACTTATTTCTAGAAATATAGGCAGGTGTAGGTAGTCACATTAATTTACGTAGTTAAATTTTTTTTAAATAAATCATATTTTAAATGTTAGGGCAATCCATATAATTGTCGACGTTTCCTATTTAAAAAAAATTAAAACCTCACCTGCCTATACCCCTAAAATTAATGAGTACAATTCAATGTTTTATTATATATTATTGTAAGTTTGTAGCCACATTAGTGTACGTCTAACCTTTTGGTGTATTGATAATTTATATCATCATACCTTAATTTTATAAACAGTCATTGAACTTCATAATGACTCAATAACAAACGGAAATTTGAAATGTCAGTAAACTTGCATATGCTAATAAATAAATAATATAGTTTCATATTTTTATCACCTATTTTTTCTAGTTAGCATAAGTTTTGAGATAATGAGGAGCACGCATGATTTTTTCTAGCGATTAGTTGTCCATACTTCAGGGATGGTTAACAGAATAAATAATCTACTCAACAAAAGATACAAAAAAACATTCCCCATCAGTGCCGTAACTTCACCAAAATCGGTGTGGGAATGGAAAGGGGTGCGTTTTTCATGGTCTTTAAATTCAGTAGGGGGATCAGTCCTCCTTCAGGTTGCGGCAGCCCTTAAATGATGACGGACAATCAGCTGTAAGAAAAATTTTTGCGTATCCTTGGCATTTCATTGAAAGGGATATGTAATTATTAAGACTTTGTCCGTCTGTCGTTTTTGCTGTGGCATCCTAAAATTTTTTTTTAAAATTAGTTATTATTCCTCCAATTAGTTTGGTAGAGTTGTATTATTCGCTTGTGTTCCAACTTCGTTATTTTTTGTCTACAATGATTTGGAAAACTTGGCTTTCTACAGACGTAACGGTAAATCTTAATGAAACTATTGTTGTTCAATATGATAATAACATCGAATTTGCTTTGATTCCTCAAAGTATCATTGATCTCGAAGAAGACAGAAAGGAGCAAACTTTCGATATTGTATCCAAAAAAGGGGAATATGAAATATGGAGTTTTAACGGTAAAAATTTAAAATAAAATAAATTCAAATTTGAATAATTTCAGGTTGCCATGCATACACCAATTTTGATTCAATATATAACACTGTTTATTTTGAATCTTGCCTTGATGAAATTTGCTGCTCAATAAGGGTTATCACAAATATTGACTACAAAAAAACTGGTTATGTTTGTGTTCCTTATACTATATCTTTGACATCACAACATATGCGTTTTTTGAACAATTTCGACTACAATGAAGGAATCATTACATTACCTTATTATTCAATGCTAAAATTAAAATATTATGTAAAGAAGGTTGATTCAGATGAAGTTGATATCATAATTCAAAATCCATACGATGTTAAAATAAACGGTAACACTAATAACCCAAATTCATTAAAAAAGTTAAATTTTAACTTAAAATAACTTTTAAGGTCAAAGTGGAGATTTTACAAAAAAATCAATTGCTTATAAAGACTTAGATTTGAATTTGAAATTTGAATTTGATCCTTCTGTGTTACAGCTACTTTTTCAAACTAATGATGAATCCCAATCTATTGTCCCTAAAAATATCCCTTCTAAAGCTTCTGCTACTCACCCATCATTATATGAAATAATGTCAGATTCAAGATTTGCAGATGTTTTTCTTTTATCCGAAGACAAAATTGAAATTCCAAGTTCTCGATCAATTCTTGCAAAATATTCACCAGTTTTTGCGAAATTATTTACTGAAACATCCGAGATTCCGGCAAAAGTTGCCATTAAAAATTATAATTCTGAAACCATTATTTCTGCTTTAAAATTTTGCTTTGGGACACCAGATGGAAATGTTAAAAGAGATCCTGCGATTTTCAGTTTTATCAACAAATACGAAATTTTTCCTTTGCCTGTAAGTTATTAATTATACAAAACTACAGTATTACAGATTTTAAAAGTTTTTTTTATAGCAAAGTTGCTGTGTTTGCCTTAATACCTTGGTAGATACAGAGAATGTGTGTGATATAATTCAAATTGCCTATTCAAACAACTTTACTGAATTGAAACAGAAATGTCTAAAACTTTTAGCAGAGGCAAAAATGCTCATTGATCCTTCCAAGTTTAAAGAATTGCCGAAAGATATTCTTGTTGATTTACTTTATATGTAAATTGTTTGAAATGAGAATGACAGACTTTTGAAGTTTTATTTTTTTGACATTTTGTCTTCTTTTTATTGTTGAATTTTGATAAATAAAAAAAACAACAAAAAACTCACAAAAATGTCGCTTTACTTTTTTTACCAAAAATTGGGCAAATATGCTTTATTTTAGCATCTTTATTTGTACACCTAAAAATTATGAAATTTATTTTAAGAAGCTTTCAATTTTTTTAAAGCTTTCGTTTGGTAAAACTTAAGTTTAAACCTTATAAAATTTTTAACATTTTTGCACGATTTTTTCAAAAACTCATTTTTAAAATGTTGAGTGGAATTCCGTGCAGCGACAGTTTTTGTAGAGCAACTTCGTAAATAAAGTTTTTTTTGACAGACACTTCTTTCAATTATTTTTTTATCTCTTCGTTGGGGATATAGCTCAGGGGTAGAGCGCTCCCTTAGCGTGGGAGAGGTCTGGGGTTCGATTCCCTATATCTCCAGAAATATTTTTTTAAGTTTTTAGAAAGTTGGTTTTTTTGTTAATCAAAAAAATGTAGTAAATTTTTATTAATTTTTTGTATACTTGTGATGTTTGTCGAGTTTTTTGGAGAAATTAGTTTATGCATAAAAAAGTGGCATAATCACAATTTTCTTGCTACGATCAATAATACAAACCTAAAGTAAATACTTATGCAAAAAAGGTCAAATTTTGTGCAGAAAGTTATATTGATAAAATCACATTTACGTTTAGTTAATTTTATCATATTCTCTCATTGCCATTATAATTGGTATTAAATCATCTCAAGAAAAAAATGCTCTTCCCAACTACAATCTCAAAATTCTTTCTACTATCATTTTCTTCTAAAAAATATTTGAGCTTTAAAGAAGGAATGATACAATTTTCAGGAACTCCTGAACAAACTTCTGATGGAAAATATAAATTCAAAATTGATGACTGTATCGGAAATTTTGAAATTCGATATGTTTATTCTAGAGGTTAGTTATGTGTTTAAAGCCCGATTTTTGAAAAACTCAAACATTCCTTGGCACAGGAGGCTGAAAGTCATGTCAGAAGGGTATAAAGTGTGTTTTCTAGGTAAACAAGGTCCAAAAACGTCATTTTCGTTGTCATTTTCGTTCTAAGCGCCCTAGTTTTCGATATGCAAATTTGTCAGGTCGAAAATGAAAAATCGTCATCTTTGAAGATAAAATGACAAATGTGGTACCATTCGAAAGCCCTTGACGAGCTGAGTTCAAAAAAATTAGAAACTAAGACATTTGACCCTTTTGAAGGGGCGATAACTGTCACAGAACGCCAAAAACAGTAAAAATTTGCGAAAATGTCGTCGTAAATCGTTTTTTCATACTCTTACCCCCGATTTTCTCAACGGAATCGGATTCTCCATCATTTTTTGCCCTAGGAACTGAGAATATTAAAAAAATTTAGGTGGGTTTAGGGGGTCGTCTGAATTTTTGAAAGTACTGCGTCATTTAACTCAAAAACACAAAAATCGTCATTTTTGCTCCAATTTACCCAAATTTGGGTGGAAATGATAGAACATAGTTAGAAATGATTTTAACAAAACATTTTGCATCAAAATATGCAAATTTGGATTTTTAAGACCACGATTTAGGTCAAAACCCATAAAAATGGCATATTTTGGGGATAAAATCCCTAAAATGGTTACGGTAAGGTATTATTGTGTCCAAATGGTTCTATAATTATTATTAGTATGTCTACTAACTATTTCTATCATACAAACATCATATACTCCCAGTAACCCAATTTTTTAGGGTAATTAAAAACCCTCATTTTTAGGCAAAAAAACGCGATTTTTGACAGATCTCAAAATAAGTAAAACTTCAACTATAATTTCGAAATTTGTGTTTACAATGCTCGTCTAGGTGTCTAGTAATTATTTAAATCATAATATACCTGATACCTTATCACATTTTGAAATCGCGACATTTTAAACATACCTCATTTTTTCAAAAAATGTCATTTTCATTGTAGGTCGATTTTTTCTCGAAAATAGTGTTTCATCACTTTATTAGTGTAAAAAACATAATTTTTGATAAAATTATAAACTATTTTAAGCATAAATGCTGATAAACTTCCACAAATATCACTTTTCTAGGTTTTTAAAAAATACCTGTTTTTTGACGAAAAAACACAATTTTCGACCCAGTTCTAAATTACTAATACGTCAATTATTCTTTCGAAATTCGGTCTTAAAATGATCCTCTGGACCTGTAGTATTTATTTCAATGATAACATACTTCAAAAAATCTGTGTTTGTCAATTAAAATACCTCAGTTTTGTGTCCATAGCAATGAACAAGTGTTTCGCGAAAACTAGGCAAGTTTCAACTGGTTTGATTTTAAAACGAGATAAATTACCATATATAATATGATAAAAATAAATACTACAGGTCCAGAGGATCATTTTAAGACCGAATTTCGAAAGAATAATTGACGTATTAGTAATTTAGAACTGGGTCGAAAATTGTGTTTTTTCGTCAAAAAACAGGTATTTTTTAAAAACCTAGAAAAGTGATATTTGTGGAAGTTTATCAGCATTTATGCTTAAAATAGTTTATAATTTTATCAAAAATTATGTTTTTTACACTAATAAAGTGATGAAACACTATTTTCGAGAAAAAATCGACCTACAATGAAAATGACATTTTTTGAAAAAATGAGGTATGTTTAAAATGTCGCGATTTCAAAATGTGATAAGGTATCAGGTATATTATGATTTAAATAATTACTAGACACCTAGACGAGCATTGTAAACACAAATTTCGAAATTATAGTTGAAGTTTTACTTATTTTGAGATCTGTCAAAAATCGCGTTTTTTTGCCTAAAAATGAGGGTTTTTAATTACCCTAAAAAATTGGGTTACTGGGAGTATATGATGTTTGTATGATAGAAATAGTTAGTAGACATACTAATAATAATTATAGAACCATTTGGACACAATAATACCTTACCGTAACCATTTTAGGGATTTTATCCCCAAAATATGCCATTTTTATGGGTTTTGACCTAAATCGTGGTCTTAAAAATCCAAATTTGCATATTTTGATGCAAAATGTTTTGTTAAAATCATTTCTAACTATGTTCTATCATTTCCACCCAAATTTGGGTAAATTGGAGCAAAAATGACGATTTTTGTGTTTTTGAGTTAAATGACGCAGTACTTTCAAAAATTCAGACGACCCCCTAAACCCACCTAAATTTTTTTAATATTCTCAGTTCCTAGGGCAAAAAATGATGGAGAATCCGATTCCGTTGAGAAAATCGGGGGTAAGAGTATGAAAAAACGATTTACGACGACATTTTCGCAAATTTTTACTGTTTTTGGCGTTCTGTGACAGTTATCGCCCCTTCAAAAGGGTCAAATGTCTTAGTTTCTAATTTTTTTGAACTCAGCTCGTCAAGGGCTTTCGAATGGTACCACATTTGTCATTTTATCTTCAAAGATGACGATTTTTCATTTTCGACCTGACAAATTTGCATATCGAAAACTAGGGCGCTTAGAACGAAAATGACAACGAAAATGACGTTTTTGGACCTTGTTTACCTAGAAAACACACTTTATACCCTTCTGACATGACTTTCAGCCTCCTGTGCCAAAATGATTTCAAAAAGCTGTAGTTTCTCAAAAATTGGGCTTTAAAAGTTGAAATAAATTTGCATATTTTTAGGATTAAATTATTACATCCCGTATGACAAAAATAGCAAAACTTTTGTTGTCAAAAAATGCTCAAATAAATTGTTTGAATTTACAATTTTGGTTGAAATTGATTTTCAAGAAATTGTAAATGCTCAAAATCCTTATGATTTTTATGTTCCTTGTTAGTCAAACAAAGCCAATGAAACCATTTCAATTTTCTAAAGATGTCATTTCTGTTCCAATCAATGATCAAATTGTTAATTTGACGTATTTAGTAAAGAAACTTCAAAATGGCAAAGTTGAATTTGAAATTGTAAATAATATTGATGGTTTAAAAATTAATGGTAAATCTTAATTTTGATTAATAATTTTTTGATCGGTATTTAAATTTAAGGTTTAGAAGGAAGTGTTCAGCTCAAAACAACAGATGGATATGACTTTCATGATAAGCTTTTTTTCACATTTGATTCATCAGCTTTTGAAAAGCATAAACAATTTACCCTTAAAAGTGGCCAAGAACCTATTACTAATGATCATCCATCTCAATCTGAACTCTCAAAAGCAACAACCTACAATAATATTTCGGTTAAGAATTCAAAATGGTATGAAATTATGTCAAATGTTCAATATTCTGACGTCATTCTTATCTCATCTGATAATATTAAGATTCCAAGTCATCGATGTGTATTAGGAAAATATTCAAAGATTTTTGCAAATATTTTTGATTCTCGTGAAATTCCTGTTACAATCAATATTGAAAATTTTGATGCTCAAACAATTCAAGCTGCTTTGGATTTCATGTATGATAAAAGTGATGCAATAAATGGCAAAGAAATCAATGTTTTTAAATTTGGTGTTGAATACGGTATACAAGAATTGATTGTGAGTTTTTGATTTTTCTTACAATATTTATGCAAATTTTTGCCATTTTAGGATGCATGTTGCCCATTTTTCACAGAATCTGTTGATACTTCAAATGTTTGTGATTATATTCAATTTGCATATTTGAATGACCTTGCAGAATTAAAACAAAAATGTCTCAAAATTTTAAAAGATAAGAAAAATAAAATAGACCCTGAAAAACTTGAAAAGCTACCAAAAAGTGTTCTTCTTGATTTTATACTTTTTGGCAGCAATTCGAATAAATAAACCTGTTTATTTTTGTTATTGTTGAATTACAATTGTATTTTTATTTGTATATTTTTCAATAAAAAGTATTGATTTTTATGATAATTCTTTAAAAAAGCTGTTTTTTACACACTACAAAGACCTTTTTCTCAATGACCAGCAAAATTTTTGCTGATAAGATATAATTTTTTCTAAAAATCAATAACCCTACCTTATAAGTTTCTTTCTTTTCAACAATTTCTTTGTTCCTCAAAAATGTTGTTAAAGTCTATTGTTGTTGTGTCTGCTGAAATACCAACAAAAAATGTTGTAAAAGTCAACGAAAACATTGAATTTTCAGTCACAAAAATAGAAAAATCAAATTATCAATTTAAGTTTAACAAGGGCAGCGGCATTTTAACTTATATTACTGTTGTTTCCAATTTTGATTCAAATTATAAAAGCAAGTTTGCCCGTTTTCATAATTAACCAATTTATCGATTTTTAGACTCCAATAATAAACTTGAAGAACCAATAAAATTTGATAGTGAAAAACTAATTTTTCAAAAAAGCAGCAATGCCTTAAATTCCTCGTTGTACAATTTTTATATTGAAATCGAAACAAATTTTCAAAAAGTTATTATGTGTGACTTACATGTCAACAACAAATTAATTAATGCCCTTAAACCATTTCAATGCTTTGAGCATATTATTAATTTATCAGAATCAAAAACTTTCAAATGTTTGGTTAAGAAAATATCAAATTTGAATGTTTTCGAAATTCATGTTTTAAATCCAGACAGGGTTACAATAAATGGTAAGTGGCATGTTATTTTAGTGGCAAAAAATTAAAATGTGTTTAGATCAAAATGATGATTACAGAAAAGTGATCCGAATGAATCATGAGAACGACATTAATGAAATTCTGTCTTTTATATTCGACTCATCATGAGAATGTACTGATAAAAATCGATATTCCAGAATATATATATATTTAAATAAAAAAGCCGTTTTCTTTTTTAGAACAGCGGATTAAAGTACTTTTATATAAGATTTCAATAAAATTTTTGTTAATTAATTATCAAATTGACGTTAACAGCAAGTATTCGACAAAATTTAATTTGTCACTAAAACGCTTCTAGTACTGATTAGTCCTTTTTTTCCAATTTTTTTATTTCAGAATTTAATTTTTTCATTTTTTTATAACCCTTTGTTCCTTATTTGAGAAGATCAAAATATGGTTTATGTAAAAATATTGCTTATACCTGCCCCAAAAAATTATGTTCTTTTATTTTTTTATTTTTTAACATAAGTATCATACTAATTTTCGTTAACAATTATCCTTAATATTATTTTGATTAACAGGTATAAAATTTAAAGATAAATATCCGTAAGTGCAAGTTTCATTTTCAAGAAAAATTTTAAAGCATTCACTCAATTCTTTGAATGTTGGACGTTCAGCAGGTTGTTCTTTCCAACATTTTAATAAAACTTCATAAATATCAGAAGAAGCTTTTTCGGGCTTCTCCAGTCTTGTTCCGGCTTGTAAAGCCTTCAACATTTCAATATTTGATAGGGCTGGAAATGGAACTGAGCCATAAGAAAATGCTTCATAACAAAGAACACCGAATGACCAAACATCAGATTTTTCACTGAATAATTGATCAACTAGTGCTTCAATTGAACACCATTTTAGAGGAAGTCGTTTTCGAAGGGAAGCTCGATATGTAAATGATTCATCGCAATGACAGCATAAACCAAAATCTGCTAATTTGGCAACACCTGATTGTGTTAAAAGAATATTTCGACATGCTACATCTCGATGTACCATCAATAAAGAAGCGATATGTTCCAAAGCTAAAGTTATCTGCCATAAAATCGATAAAATGTTTTTTATTGGTAATTCAGCATCACGACATTTTCGAACAAATTCTAGCAAATTTGTTTCTGCCAATTCTGTAACTAATGCAGGAACTTTTGGTTGAAGTACCCATCCATAAAATCTAATAATATTTGGGTGAGGTCCAATTGTGATGAGTGCGTCTAATTCTCTTACGCAGTGTTATGCTTTTGTTTTTTTTCCGCGGGCGCCCGCGCCCGCTTACTTTCAAAAAAACCGCCCGCGCCCGCCCGCCGCCCGCGTACTCTTGAAAAAAACCGCCCGCGCCCGCCCGCCGCCCGCGTACTTTTAAAAAAACCGCCCGCGCCCGCCCGCCGCTCGCGTACTTTTAAAAAAACCGCCCCGCGCCCGCCCGCCGCCCGCAAATGTTATATTTGAGTTTTTATTCAACATATTAAAAGTTTATTCATTATTTATTAACAAAAAGATTATTGATAATATATATTAAGAAAAGAATCATAAAAGTTTAAGATTAACAAGTTGATTATAAAAAGTTTTGTTGCTACTGAGCAGAACACGTAATCTTGCAAGTTCAGATTTTGATCTATTCTTATGTCCATCAGTATGAATTTTCAGTTGAGAGAACATTCTTTCCACGGCAGCAGTAGTGGCTGGAATTGCTAAAATAGCCATAGCAAGTTCAAAAAGCTTTGGAAATTGTTTTTGGTGCATAAACCAAGCTGCAATTGGGTTGTCAAATCTCCAGTTTCCTTCTTTTATAAGATTGTAAAATTCTTTGATTTCTGTTCCCAATGGTTTCTTCTTTGTATCAGCTAATTGTATTGGACGTTGAATAGCAAACCCAAGTGGATTCTTTGGTAATGATTGTAAGTCTGCAACTTCGAGTTCTTAAAATCCAGGTGAAGTTAATAACGATGTAAAATTTTTCATAGCAGTTTATTCTTTCTTTTTCGGCAAAAAGATTGACACCAATGTGAAAGCAAATTTTCTCATAGGGCATTTAGGTCGTTGCGGTGATAAACTTTTTTCTTTCTTCATTGGATGATTTGTCCTTCCGTGTGATTTTTATGCCAAAAAAATATTCTTTCGTTGAGAAATATTGTCAAAAAAGCATTGAAAAAAAAACAAAATGCTTTTGTTTTTTTACTCGCGGGCGCCCGCGCCCGCGCCCGCGCCCGCTGACTTAGAAAAAATCCGCCCGCGCCCGCCCGCCGCCCGCGTACTTTTGAAAAAACTGCCCGCGCCCGCCCGCCGCCCGCGGGCGGGCGCGGGCAAAGCATAACACTGCTCTTACGAATTTCTCAATTTCATCGTTGGTTTCAAAATTTGTGGGAATTTTTATTGCAACTATGCAAATATTTTATCAAATTTTTTCAGCGGTCTTTTTTCACTAGTTTTCAAACTTGCTAAAAAATGTTTTTTGTTAACAATTAAATTTTAAATTATATATTTACCTTTGTACACAGTAGCACTGGCACCTTTTCCTAATATTTCATTGGAGTCATATTGAATTCTTTTTGAATCAATATGATTCTTTTGCCGCTCTTCGGTTGAAAGTCTTACTTCCAAAAGTGATGCTTCTATTTTTTCTTCAAAGTGGAGACGCTGGTTTTGTTTTCTACCGACTTTTCTTTTCTGATAACAACCGTAAATTACTAACCCGATTGTTATTAGAATTAAAAAACTACCACCAATATACCACCACTTTGAAATCGCATTTTTGTCGCTTCTAGGCGCACTTATATATAAAGTAGTTGTGTTTAATATTGATGATATTGTAGTGTTCGAAAAGAAAGTTGTGGTTCCTGTTACTGAGCCTGAAAGTTTTAACTTAAATAAATCAATTTATTTACAATTTTGTATTACATCCGTAAGCAGCTTGGGAAAGAAAATTCCAGTTATCAGGTTGAGGATTTGTTAAATTTCTCCAATAAATAAAATTGGAAGAAAAATTTGTCAATTTGTTCGAATCTGAGTCATTGCCAAGTAAAACAAAAGTTAAATGAATTTTAGGAAGTTGGGTAAAAAACATTTCCGCTTCAATGAGTTCATAATCTGATGTATTAGATATGAAAATTATGGCTGCAACAGGAATTTCGTTGGGTTGAATATTTTGTATCTCTTCAATCAAAGAACCAAAATGTTCTTTAAGCGTAAAATGTGGGTTGGCTTGAGAGATATTTTTAACTTTTGTTTGCATTTGTTGAATGTCCAGTTTGTTATTCCACATAATACTATTATTGGAAGTTGCTTCAATTCTAATTCTTCCTGGATAATTTAATTCACCGATCGCTTTTTGAATAAATTTTATTTGATTCTAAAATTGGTTGTCATCTTTGCTGTGAATATTTTAGGAGTTATTGTAGCTCAAATTCGCCTTAACTCACCGCAAAATCGGCTGGTTTCAATGTGTCGGAATTATCAGTTCCAAAACTTATCCAACTCGGACATGGAATATATGGAATATACGACGATGTTGTCATTTCTTATGCAGACATCGTTGTTTGTTCAAACATACTTTTTTGTACGCGACAAACATACGGTTTTTCCATAAAACATTCGTCCTTTATCCAATAACCGCTTCTACTAGATAATGCTGCACAACTGTTTCCGGTTGTATTTTTTGGTTCTCCAGGAGCCCAATTTAAAAAATCAAACGGAGTATCATCCGTCCATGACCATATCCTTTCCGAGCCCCTTTTAGTTGAACCAATCCATGTTTCTGATGAGGCTGAATCAACTTGCAGCAGTCCTTCTTAAACAGTAATGAAAAACGGTTGAAATTTATTAATTAAACCTACGTAAGAAGCTATTAATATTTTGATCGTGAATAGAAAGAAGATGCCCACCCAATCGAACACATTCATATTCAGCGGCTGCAAATACAACAGCTTCGTTTTTGAGCAATGCACAATCAGGATCCGGACCATTTGGAAGCTCCACACTTCCATCTGGGCATGCTGATTCTGTTGTTGGGATTGCCAAAATGA
Organism: Panagrolaimus sp. LJ2414; assembly: GCA_024447195.1. Classification (NCBI taxonomy): domain Eukaryota; kingdom Metazoa; phylum Nematoda; class Chromadorea; order Rhabditida; family Panagrolaimidae; genus Panagrolaimus; species Panagrolaimus sp. LJ2414. The sequence continues at coordinate 5,343,833 of JAMRXY010000023.1, forward strand.
AATCTAAATTTAAACCAAAAGTCATTTCAATTATTGTCATATGCTTTACCTGATATTGTTATTAATACAAGAAGAAACAACAATACCAAATTTTTCATATTTTTGTTTTTAAAATAGTCAAACAAAATCAAAAGAAAAAGTAAGAAAAACATTCAACTTTGTTCTAATTCCTATTGTATAATCACTTTTCACTTAAAACACTTCTTTCAAACTTAACAAAAGAAGATTAAAAATTCCTTTTAAAGTGTTAAGAAGAGAAAAATAGATAGCATCAGTTTTAAAAGAGTATTAAAGCTTTGAGTTGGTCGAAAATAAAATTAAGCTTTATGTATTTCAAAATTGGCTATTTTCGTATAAAACATTAGTGCAATATTACCCGCATTCAGCATATTTTTCAAACACTTACGTAACAACATTTTTCGTGAAAACGTGAATGAACTAGAATGAAAAATGCGGCGGCAAATTAATCAGCGGATACAAGTTTGTCAAGTTCGTCACTGTTGATGGCGAAAAAACCGATATTTTACAACAGATGAATATTTAAAAAATGTTTAAAATAAAGTGATGATTACAGAAACGTAATGAAAAGGAATTCAGCGAGTAATATTATTGCAGTCATATCTTATCTTTCTTTTTGGACTCATCAGAAAAAAATTAAATAGAGGTTTATATTTTAGAAAATGTACCAATAAAACTGATAATCTAAGGATAAATCTTTTTAATCCAGTTCTTGCTCAAAAAAATGATATCATTTATCTTAAACGATAAGCTTTAACTGCTTTTTGTAAAACAAATAATCCCAAAAAATTTACTACCGCATTGAACACAATCAAAAATAGCCAAAAACAAAATACGTACAAAATTGGAGTATGGAACAAAAAACATTTGAATTCAATCCGATGATCACATATTTTATACTTAATTTATGCAAATCTCCCGTGTTTTTGATGATTGAAGCAAGTGATAATAACCATGAGGCAACTTTGGATCCGATTAAAAACATTTAATTAAAAAAATTACGTAGGATGACGTCAAGGTCATTGACTATTTTCTGTATTTATTAAATAATTTAGTAACACTATAAAAGCAACATTGAACATTGAAAAAAATCATACTAAAGCCTCATTGTTGAGGCTCAACCGTTTCATTTTTTGTTCCATCAAAAGTAACAAAAATGTCACAATTCGTTTTTGCTCTTCTTGCTTTCATTGCTGTTACAGTTGCATACTGTAATGCCATAAAAATTCCACTTCTTGGCACAGATGCTGCGTTGTTTGATAAATTTGAAAAATCGTATGTTTATTTATTAATTGTGCCTTAAAAATTAATTATTTTAGATTCAACAAAAAATTTACAAATCAAGCAGAACGAGGAAAACGAATGGGAATTTTTGCCAAGAATCTTGTCCAAATGAAATTGTTAAATCTAGTGCATCCGGAAACGGAATACGGTATCAATGAATACTCAGATATGACACCAGAAGAATTTCAAAGTGTAATAGATTTATTTAAAAATTTATTATTTTTATGCAAATTTTTTATTTTAGCGATTGATGCCTGCTGATTGGCAAGAACAATTTGGATCAATGAATTTAAGTACCACCACCACTGCAGATGGACAAAATGGCATCAATGAAACACCAAAACGACAAAAACGTGCAACTCCACCAACAAATTATGATTGGAGAACTTATCAAAAAATTACAGCTGTTCGAAATCAAGGTTTATCCTCTTTTATCCGTTAATCCACAAATACAACTTTTAATCCTTTAAGGTTCATGTGGATGTTGTTGGTCATTTGCATCTGTTGCAGCTATTGAAGCCCATTATGCTATTAAATATGGACAACTTATTGCATTATCTGATCAACAACTTCTTGATTGTAATACTGTTAATGGTGGATGCAATGGAGGATATCCATATTATGCAATGCAATATGTAATTACCAATGGACTTAAACAACAATATTATTATTCATATCTTGGATATCAGAGCACTTGCAAAAGTTCAACAGCTGGTGGATATGCTTATTATCTTCGAAGTTTCACTCAACTTTCTACAGATGAAAATTATCTTGTTGATTATGTGTATAATTATGGTCCAGTAACAATGTGTAAGATTATTTTTAACATTTAAAATTTGCATAACTAATCCATTTTTTCAGGTTTCACATTCCCAAGTTCAATGCAATATTATGTTTCTGGAGTTGTTTCTCTTACTGCATCACAATGTGAAGCACAAAAATCTGGAGCTCATGCTGTTACAATTATTGGATTCGGCACAGAAAATAATGTTCCTTATTTCACAGCTAAAAATAGTTGGGGTTTGAATTGGGGTGAAAGCGGATTCTTCAGATTTAGACGAAATCTCAATTTCTGCAGTTTCACATCTAATCTTGTTGCACCAATATTCTAAACAAGCACATGTAAATATAAAAAATGTTGTGTTGTTGTTAGAAAATTTTCTTGACTGTTAAGTTTTTATTATTAGTTATAAAATTTTAACGGTCTTGAAAAATGTTGAATAAATTTGTGTGACCAAGATTTTGATAATTGATTTTTGCACGATTTTAGAGAGCGAGAGTAAAAATAAAAAACTAAAATGAAATGTTATGGTTATTATCAATGGGGAGTAACAGTAAAAAACGAAAATTAAATGTTTTGTTTACTATCAATATGAGAGTAACAATTAAAAATAAAATCAAAAATTTGAAGTTACTTTCATTCTGTTAAAGTTTTCAAACTTTGCATATCTTGAATTTCAAAAAACTTACAAAAAACAAAATTCTTCCCAATATCGAACACAACTGCGTTGTTCATTTTTGAAAACATAAATTTTTAAAAATTTGCTAACAATTTGAAGTATCCAGTTTTAAAAAAAAATTTATTGTAACTTTAATTATCAAAAAAAACATAAAAAATAAAAATTACCAAAAAACATTCATTTTTATAATCAAAAAATAATTATAAATAACTTATCAAAAAAGCTCAATTTTTTCATTTAAAATGTTTTTTATCAGAATTTGTATAAAACTTATTGATTCCGAGGCTTTGATCTTTTTGGCATTCTTGATCCATCACCAACTCGCAAAACAAAAGATGCAACCCGTGGACCCAGATCGGTTGATTGACCATTTGCTTGAGCAACACGAGCATTATTTGTTTGTGTTGATGCTGAAAATTTTATTTTAAAGTTTACGAACATAACTTTTATGCTGATAATGTACCTGGATTATTTACCGCGGGAGCAGGGGCAACATTTGGTTGACGTAATTCCCGAACATTATTTGCAGCAGTGGGGTCCATTGTGGGAGGTACGGGAACATTTGAAGGAACTGGATCACCAAAACAGACATTTTGTAAATCAGGAAAAAACGGCGGCATAACTGGTGGTCCATAAGCTGGTGGTGGAGGAGGAGGAACATTGGCATAATATTGTTGTTGTTGTTGCTGAGGAGGAGGAAATTGATATCCTTGTCCAGCAGCATGTTGATATTGTGGTGCAGCAGCATGTTGATATTGTGGTGCAGCAGTAGGTTGATATCCTTGTGCAGCAGCTGGTGGATCATAAACTGGATAAAGGGCTTGATTAATTTGATGACCAGCAAGTGGATGTAGTAGCATATTTGGTGGAATATGAAGGGCAACCTGATGTTGTCGTGTTTCAACCAACATTGGAAGTAAATCTAAAATACAGTAGCTGTCTTTAATAATTTAAACATTTTTTGTATATCAATTTGAATCAATCAATAAATTTGTTACACATGGTTGTTTTCAATTAAGTCCTTTTATTTCCGTCCCAAATGATTAAAAAACAGTTTTTTTCTTCAAATATTGATTGATCTTTTTATTTTTATGATATTGTATATAATTTTTTATAAAAAACATACACTCAAAAAATTGGGCCTCAATCAAAAACAACCATTTAATTGCAAAGGTATAAATTTAAGGTTTTAAAAAGCATTTTTGCATTTTTACAAAAAACTCATTTTTAATATTACTCATACAAAAATATGAAAAGATAAAAAAATCGATTTGCTTTTTTTAGTAAAAGAATACGACTTGCAAAAACGAAAAGAATTAAATCAAAAAATCTCAATTTTATGCAAATAAAAATTTTAAAGGCTTACCGTAACCGAGATGTTGTTGGGGTTGATTGACATAAATTGGATTTTGGTGATATTCATTTCTATAACGTCGTGGTGGACGTTGTCGTAATTGTCGAGAATATGGATGATACCGTTGATGGTAGTCATTTCCATTTGGAATTGGAGGCGGAGGTGGTGCCGGTTGTGGCATCGTTGGGATATGTGGATTACCAAAATAATACCATCCTTGCGGGGGTGCACCAGGTACAGGAAAACCAAAATTCATTTTTTATTCAATTTTTAACAAGAAAAAAATATGAAGAGGAGAAGAAATAAGGAAAAAAAGAGACAAAACTGGGGTTATTTCTTTTTCAAATCATTCGTTTTTATGCCTTCCCCGTTCTCTTTTTTTTGTTATGCTTTTACTTTACACTAATTTTTTTTTCATAGACGCTTCTTCTTCTCTTTTTGTCTCTCTCTCCATTTTTTTTGGAAAAAATGAACATTCTTTCTACAAAAGCCTTAATAACAAAAAAATGTTGTTCATCACCTTTTTTTGCTTTTTGCTTTTATGATTTCAGCATAAATAGCGGTTAATAATATTTTTCGGTTATCAAAAATAATGTTACACTGTGTTGCTTGAATCTTTTTTTTTATTGGTCATTATTGAAAGAAAAGGAAAACACATTTTTAAAAAAAAATTAAAACAGAAAATGCCTGGTTTGCAGATTCATTTCTGAAGGGAAATAAACATTAATTTTACTGTAAATATCATATAAACATTTTTTATTATTGACTTTCTTCTAATGAATAATTTATGCAATCATAATAGATTTAACGAACAATGCTTGAGAGATAAAAAACACGTTTCTGGCATTAAAGTTTTTATCAATTTTACCTAAAAATTAATAATAAAATAAAATTCATTTAATAAAAACGTGAAAACAGTATTTAAAAAAATGTTTTTAAAAAATAAAAGCATGGATTACTGTCTAAATTTTGCAATTATTCAATCAAAGATATGTTGCCAAATAATTTTCATTGATTTTTGATGGCATTTGAAGCTTATCAAAGAAGTGGAAGTTGACACTGATTATTTTGCAATACTATGTTTAGATTATACGTTTTTTGGTGGTAATGTTATTGTTGTTATGACCATTAAAATCGTTATAAATCATTAAAGACATCAAAAAACGCATTTTAGGGACAATGAATTTTTTCATGCTATTTTTGCAGCATTTTTTATCAAAAAACTTAATTTGCGTTAATTGTGTTCTTTTTTCTCCAGACAAATCATGTGTGGTTATCATAAGCTCTTCAATTGTGTTTTTTATCAGCTTAATCCTATCTCATTATAAAGGCGTATTATTAGGGGTGTGGCAGTATTTTTTGACAAAGTTTTGTTTTTCTGTTCTGCAAAATATCTTAAACAGTAGTAATTTTTTAGATGTCTAAAGTTCTTGAAATTTTTCTGCAAACATGGAATTAGAAAAGAATAAAAAGTAAGTACTTTTTTGTTTTAGTCTATTTGTTGAAGCGTGATGTGTCGGATGGTACTTTTTAGAAAACTGAAAATACTTTTTTTATCTTACATATGAATTTTATAAAATATTTTAATTAAGTTTTCAATCTTTTGAAATTTATGATTTTTGATTAAAGATAAAAAAATATTAAGAAATATTTTTCAAATATGACAGCTCGAAATACAATTTTTAAATGAAAAACGCCACAAATCTTACAAAAATTATATTACCGTGTTTTTAGAATTACAATAGAAATATGTAATAAAAACACATTATTTTTTGATGATGAAACTAATAATCGAATTGTTTATCTTTTTAACTACAATAATGATATAGAGTTAAGCCCAAAGGTTATATGGGATCTTTTTTGGCAAGATCGATGGGATATCTTGAAACATCCTTTGGTATTTAATTATATCCATGAATTAATGCTTCATTCTGCTTCTTTAATTTTTGCATATACCTGCTTTCATGTTTTTATATTAATTCATCTTTTATACAGGGTGTCCCAACGAAATTGCAGGTTTTCTTTTGGCTGGCAAATTTTTTAAAATAAAGATTTTTAAAAACGGATTAGTGGAAAATGATCAGAAAAATCTGGGAATTTTTTTCGGATATTCAAATTTTTTGTGAAGGATAGTAACAAAAACAATTTGTTTTTGTTTGTTTAGGTTACTATCATCACTTTTATTGGAGCTGTTTTTTTAAAAGCGAGAGTAAAAAATTAAATTTTTTTTGCAATGTTTTTGTTACTCTCACTCATCAAAAAAGCAGCTCCAATGAATCTCAGTGATAGTAATGCAAAACTTTTTAATTTGTAATTTTAATTTTACTCTCATCATTTTTATTGGAGAATATGCAAATTCTCGAATACTGAAAAAAAATTTATGTCAAAAAAAATCCCAGAGGATGTCGAGTTCAACTGTGAAAAATTTTTTTAAAAATCTTTATTTTTAAAAATTTGCCAGCCAAAAGAAAACCTGCAATTTCGTTGGGACACCCTGTATATTGTTGATTTAACTCCGAATTATTGGGTACTCCAAACACTGAATATTTCTACAATTATCTGGATTATATTTTTTCTTATACATCAATACCTTGGATTTTATTGGGATTATTGGTATTTTTTGTGGATTTCTCTTTCTGACGCATGCATGGTAGCTCTTAATCGCATTTTTTCTGGTGAGTGCTATTTAATTTAATAAACCTGATATCATTCTTGGTTACATTTAAGCTCATCTTTCAAGAACTACTTCCGATCCATCACTACCCGTACCATTTTACGAACTTGACTTAAACGAATCTTTTAGCTACTTTCTTCACATTTGTGTAATCTTTGAAAAATCTTTTCGATTATTAAGAATTTTAAGGTGCTATCCTGGTGGTATTTACGTTATGATGTTTTTCAGGATTCTTGAAAGTTTTGTTAAAGCAAGTTTTAAGCATCAGAACTAATTTACTAAAATAATAAAATTAACCAACTAATTTCAAAACATTATTTTAGACAATCTTCATTTGGGTTGTCATCGGATTGTCCTTTGCTGGGTCATTCAAAATTTTGTTAAAAGATAGTGGATTTCCTTGGGAACCTGCTGTAAGGAAATTATTTTATTAAAAAATTTTAAGTTTCACTTTTAGAACAATTCCACAAATTCGATTGCGGCAATGTTGGGTACTTTTACGAAAATTTCTGCAATGATGATTGGAGAATTAGAAGTGAATGAAATATTAATACGAAAGTCTTGGCTTGCAAATGTAGTGTTGATAATTTTTGAAGCCACAACTGTTATTCTTTTAATGAATTTAATGGCAAGTTTTGTGAAAAAGGCATTAATAATTGTGTTTTTATTATTACAGATGTCTTTGGCCGTTGGAGATGTGAAGGAGTTACGAGAGTCGGTTGAAGAAAGGGTTATTGTTGCAAAAATTTGGTATTGTTATGACACTTTTGTGTACTACTCTACTTTGTGCACACTAATTCCATATCTAAACAAATGGAGCAGCATAAAAAAGCTCAACAATGTCGTATTTATTCATAAACGAGGACATTATACTTTCAACCTTTATGAAAAATTTTTAAATGTTCGATTTCCTGCCGAGCAATGTAATTGTCATGAAAATGATGGCACTTTTTATGCTTTTGTTGAAAATCCGATTAGTCCAAAAATTGCTACTCTCACCAATGAAAAAGTTAAAGAAAACCTGTCAAATAAAACAGATATGGAAAATAGGATTCGCAAAATTAAACGTTGGCTTTTTGGAATGAGTTGGTCTTTTGCCATTGATATAAAAAAGTCGGACTTTGCTTTTATATTTTAATTTTCATTGTGCGAATTTTTTTTAATCTTTAAAGGTACACAAATATTTTAAAAAATCAATGACTAACAAAGAAATACGCTATGAAAAATCATCAAAGTTGCTTAGGTTTTCTCATTAATTTTTATTGTAATTTCTGTGGTTAAATTTGAAGATAAAATTATAAAAAATAAGATTATAAAAAAAATTTAACATTTTAGTTCGAAGAACGTTTTTATAAAATTAAACTGTAGATTCTTAATATATACTTAATCCAATTTAGTATTTTTACCATGATTTTTTTTAATTGTCTGTTGTAAGACTTTGAAGAAAGTGAGTAAAAACATACTATTTTTTCATTTAATTTGTCAGTAAGATGCAACAATTATCTGACGTCATCCTTCATCTCGTATCCATTGACATTTATTTTTTATATCCATTTCTTTAACATTTATATTTCTTTTGATTATTTTATGCATCATTTTGAATGACAGACAATTAAAAATCATGGTAAAAATACTGAATTGGATCAAATATATATTAAAAGCTGAATCATGCATTGCAAATCACTCTCATGGAAATACAGAACCAGCTTTTCGAGGTCCTACTCATCGAGGTGTTTGAAAGAGAAAGACAAATAATTTCTTGTCGTGGTTTCTATTGCAATAAAAATGTTTGTAATTTTTAAATTCAAAAAATAAAAAAAAGAGGAACACAAAATATGACCATGTTTACGTGCATTTTAAGAATGTTTTATTTTTAACCAGATTTTTGATGAGCTAATGTGCACATGCATACGTGTACAAAAATTTCTTATGAAAAGAAATCCATTAATACCGTCTGAAAGATTTTATTAGCTATCATAAATGTATCGACAATATGAAAAATCATAGTATAAACATGGAATATAAAAACAAAAAAATAAGAATTCTTTCCTCTCATCAGTGTTTCATTTTTTAGTGTAAAAATTTCGGTCAAATTGGAAAACTATTACAGGGTGTTTCAAAAAAAATGGCGGAAGGACCATTAAACTAAAACGGTTTGACAAATATATTTTATGTGTGGTGGGTTAATATTGTCCCATAAATGTCACTTTATTACAGTAATTTCACCTCTTCACAACTTTCGCTTCAGGACCCACAACGTTCACAATTTAAAAAATGACCGTTTTTCATGTGTTTCGTAGGTACACAGCCCTAATTTTTTCAGAGGGTATTTAAAAAATCTGTTAAGTGGTATTTTTAGACAACCAAATTAACTCGTTGTTAGGCTATATTTTGAGACTTCAACCCAACTCCCTGATTTTTGCCGAATTTTTTTCTAACCCTCTGCGCAAAATTTTTCATTTTTGGGCAACTTTGACGGATTGCCCTACTTTTTCCAGGAGGAATTGGAGGCTCATATTTGTTGCCAATAAACTTCAGCCACTTTGTGGTCGATTCCATACCAAAATATTGAAATCTGGAAAAATGACATCTTTTCGATACTCCAAATTGCCCAAAAACGGCAGCTTAAACGCGTATATTAGTAAATAGCAGGTAACTATGAAAACACAAAAATTTTAAAACGCTGTTATATGCTAAAAATCAATAAAAATAATCTAGAAAAATACTGTGAAACACAAATTAAATGTTTTTGACCAATTTGGAGACTTTAACATTAACATGAATTTCAACATATACTTTGTATACTTACTTACATACGAAAATTATGGCTGCTTGAAAAGTCAATTTTCAAAAATTTAGTTTAATTGGCACTTTTGGTAATAAAAGTCAAAACATCATGTTATACTAAAAATACGTTAAAACCAATTAAAATAAATATCAGAATCGAATTCCCCATCCATGAAAACCTATAAAACCCGAAAATTAGGCGTTTAAATGAAAAAAAAGTTTTTTTGAATTTTTGAGGTTAAACGATAAATATTGATCCAGTTGATGTCCTGGATATCTTAAATTGTTGATAATGACCCAATTAATAATGCCGACGCACTGTTTTACATCCAGGGTCAAAAAAATTTGAATTTGGCGCGGTTTGGCAAAATGTCCCAGAATGCCAAAATTTTTGGTGCAAAATGTACTCCCCTTTGTTACTGATATTCCTACAAAATATGAGCTCCTGGAACCTTTTCCCCTCGATTTACCATCAAAAAAGGTGTCAAGATTATAATTGGACCACCCTGTATAAAAAAAATGAATGAAATATGGCTTTTAAAAAATTCTTATCTTATCAAAAATTTTTTAAATCATTAAAAAACTTATAAAAAATAAAATATAAGCTGTTTCCAATGATTTAAAATTATTCTGCTTCTCGATCTTAGTTTTGGGTAAAAAAATGTTAAAAATACTTATTTTTTTGTGCAACACTTTTAACAATAGTTCATGCTTCCTGCCCTCAGGGAAGCTTTGAATGGCAAACAAGTTGTTTCTTCTTTCAAAATGAAACAATTGGTTTTGCAAAAGCTGAAGCAAATTGTGCATCACTTTTTCGAGGGCATTTGGCGTCAATTCATGATGGATTTACCAATGCTTTACTTGCACGTTTGTTATTATCTTTATTTTAGTCAAAACATTATATTTTTTCAGAAGAATCAACAGACTGTTTTCATGAAAGTACAGTAACAGATTTTTGGATAGGTTTAACAAATTTGGTATCTCCAGGAAATTGGACTTGGATGGATGGATCAGATTTAGATTTTACTGATTGGGCTCCTGGTGAAATGCAAAATGTAACAGCAAATTGTGTTGGTTTGTCAACTCTTGATGCCCGATGGAGAATTGATGATTGCTTTAAAACAAAACCATATGTTTGTAAAGTTGATAAAAATGTCTATGAAACTACAACTACCACCACAACTACCAAGATGCAAACAACATATCCAGTTTATGCTAATTGCAACTTTGGTTTTGCATAGAACCAACGCATTCATGTTATGGAAGTAATTATTGGGGAATAAATAATCGGACTAAGGCGGAGCAATTCTGTCAATATACTGGTGGTCATTTAGTTTCAATTCATAGCATTGAAGAACTTCATTTTTTAATATGTAAGCAACTTTTTCATCATGACCTTCGATAATGTTTAGTATTTAGCCTATGTTGTTGTTGCAGCAAATTATCTTTGGACTGGAGCATATTCAAATGATGGAGGAAAAACTTGGAAATGGGAAGACGACACTCCATGGGATTATAATCCATGGAAGTCAGGATATCCAAATACAAACGTAAATGCATGTGGTAGACTATTGTATGATGGATTATACGATATCGCCTGCGACGGTCATGTTTTGCCGATTTGCAAAGTCCCTTTGAAATGATTTTAAGCTAACAGTTATAACTTTTTTATAATTAAATGCATTACTGTATTCATCATAAAAAACATTTTGAAAAAATATGAAAAATGCAATAAAGAAGGTGGTAATTTTTTTATATTTTGATTTGTTTTAAGTTTTTTAAAGATAATTCTTCGATAAAAAAAGGAAAACAGCATAAAATTTTCCATTTTCGAAGGTTTTAATGCAACTTCAAATTAATTCCTTTTTAAAAATGCTTAAAACACATAAAAAAACAGGCGTGGCTTTAAAAGAATGTTATCAATTTTAACCTAAAAATCAATAAAAAAATTCATTTTCATTTAATCAAAACAAAAATTCCAAAAAATTGTGTTAGAAAAATGAAAACTTGTATAACTGTCAAAACTTACATTTCTCGAACTTCTGAAACCATCGTAAAAGTTGATGAAAATATTGAATTTGTCATTCTTCCAGAAGTATGTGCCGATAACAATTGTTTATACAATCTTCAAATCAAAAAAATTAAAGGAGATTTTGAAATTCAAAAAGTTGAATTTGAAGATGGTGAATGTGTAATTAATAAAGAGACCAATTCATTTCAACAAAAATCACTCTTTATTGCTGTTTATCATACTTTTTACATTTTGACAGATGAAAAGTTTGAAGAAGTTGTTTCTGCAATTTATGAACTTAAAATTGATAAACATAAAATTCAATATTTGAATAAATTTGAATATTTTCGTGGCAAAATTGTTTTAGCCGATAATGGAAACAAAGAATTTGAATATTTGGTTAAAAGAAATTCAGAGGATTTTGTAGAAATTACTGTGGCCAATCCAAATGGGGTTAGAATTAATGGTAAAAAGTTTTAAAAAATTTGCATAATTTTATTAAGGACTTTAGCAATATGAGTTAACAAGTGCAAATTCCCCCTCGTAAATCATAAAACTCTTTGATCTTTTACCGCTATCGGCACAAGATCAAAGGCGGTCCCCCTTGAACTTGTGAATTGTTTTTGCCCTCCTCCATTAGAATATAGCTGACATTTTTTAAATGGCTTATGCAAATTTTAAAAAAATTTTAGGCCAGACTCAAGATTACATTTATCTAGATCCTGTTGATAAAAATATCAATCACACATTATCTTTCATCTATCAACTCAAAAAACCAGAAAACCCAAAAAAAATTTCCATATCCGAAAAATCCCCTGCTGATCTGACCTCATCCATCTCTAATCAATACATAAAAGCTTCACAACAATTTATTGGAAAATGGTATTGGGAAAGTTCTGAAAATGTTGATCAATATTTAAAAGCTTCTGGTGTGGGATTAATTTATCGAACAGTTGTTCGAACTTTAAAACCTCAAATTGTCATTTATGTTTTTGGGAATCATTGGCGAATGGAATTTAATACAATATTTTCAAATTTTGTAAATGAATTTGAAATTGAGAAAGAATTTGAACAAATTACTGCAGATGGACGAAAAGTTTTAAGCAAATTTACTCTTGATGAATATGGAAATCTTTCACAAATTCAAAAAGCTACAAAACCAGGTGAAATGGATTCAATTTTTGTTCGATACATTGAAAAGGGAAAATTAAATATTGAGATGGAATGTAATGGAGTTAGAGCTAAATGTGTTTATTGTCGTGATATGTAAATTTTCTATGATGTGATGTCTTGATAATTTGAATTGTCATTTTTGTTTAGTTAATCGAAAGAACTTTTTACTTGTTTTTACAGTTTAAATGCTAGAAGCACACCTATAGTTTTTGTTAAATAAACATTTCTGGCATCTTTCCAGTATTTTCTTTTATCTAATAACCTTTAAAACTTCCAAAAAACTGGAAATTTGTAAAAATTAAAACAAAATTGCAAGAAAATTATGATCGAAAAAAAGAAGGCCGAAGCTGATCAAGCTAAAGTTTAAACCAAAAGATATCCTTTTCGATGTTTATTTTTAAGTATTTTCAAGCAATTTTATCATTTTGGTTGCATGTTTGTTATTACCACAATGCCGTTTTTTTTATTTTATATACGACAGCCAAATCTGTTCAATATTTTTTGATACTTTAATAAATTTCCAAAAACCAACATTTTTATGATCGAGTTTGTTCTTTTATAGCAGAAAAATGTAGTGCGTGTTTTTTTCGGTTGTTTAGCTGTGCCCTATTTATGATGTCACAAAACAAATTTAGTGAATGACGAACTAACTACTTTTATTTTTACATTTGTCTGAAAGACAAACAACGTGCAGGTCCTTATAAAATATATTGCCATTGTCTTGCCACTTGCCAAAAACGCACAATCGATTGCAACAAATAAATGGTTAACGAAAGACAGATCACAACACTGAGATAGAATTGAGATCTCCCCTTTTTTATTTTTTTTGTTGTCACTTTTCATTCTCTACTTCCCTCCGAAAAAATGCTTTTTAAAACTGAAGTTACTGCAACGGCTAATCTTTCTAGTGGCTTAAAGTCAAAAGTTAAATTTGGGAAATGTGAATTTAATGTTGTGCCAGAGTTCGTTAATAACTCTTGTGCCTTTCACGTTCAAGATGAAAAAGGAGAATTTGAGATTTTGTATGTAATAAATACTAGGGATATGTCAAGTTAGTTTTAATAGTTATGAAAACCTCTTTTAATTTTTGCATTTCAGCTCGCATACCATATGATCATATAAACAAGCGCTTCGTTGCTCAACATGGAACATACAATGTTGTTATTTCTGCTGATATTGAATATGAAAAAACCGAGAAGAAGGACACTTTTGTTAAAATCAATTATCAACTTTTTATTTCTTCTGATTACATGAAATCCTTGAAACTTTATGAATATAATGAAGATTATATTGTTCTACCAAATTACCCGAAACTGAAGTTTAAACGGTATATTAAAAAAATTAAGGAGGCCTCACAGTCTTATCCACACAATGTTGAAATATGCATTGAAAATCCATTTGAAGTTGAAATTGGATATGGAACTGGTAAAGGTAATATATCTATGAAATCAGCATTGTTACTTTTAAACAAATTTGCTAGGTAAAAAAGAAGATTTCAAACAAATGGCCATTGATTCTGAAAACTTTGAGAGCCAGTTGTTTTTCGTATTTTCTGATGAAGATTTAAAGAAATATGATGTACTTCCACAAGTCACCCAAAATAATGCTGCTATTGCCGCCCCACCGGCACCACATACATCTTTGAATATTCAAAAACCTCTTTTCTACGAAATAATGTCCAGCACCAAATATGCCGATGTCCAGCTTGTTACAGAAAATGGAGAAATTGTTCCAACTCATCGATGCGTTTTAGCAAAGTATTCGGTCATCTTTGATAAAATGTTTGAAAAAACAAAAGAAACTCCTGTCAAAATTCGTCTCGAAAAATTTGATGTTGATACGGTTACTGCTGCTATGAACTTTTGTTACGGTAAAACTGATTGCATTTCTGGAAAAGCTGAAAAACTTCTTGAATTCGCAAATGCTTTTGCAATCAATGAATTAAAGGTAGATTTGAAAATTTGCATAAATTTGCACAATAATACAAACAATGTTTAGGATGCTTGCTGCTATTACTGTAATGAACAAGTTGATACTTCAAATGTTTGTGAAGTGATTCAAATTGCATATTCTCATAATTTGGAAGAATTAAAGCAAAACTGCAAGAAAATTATGATCGAAAAGAAGGCCGAAATTGATCATGCTAAACTTAAAGCTTTACCAAAAGATATCCTTTTTGATGTTTATTTTTAAATTTTTTTGAGTTATTTTCGTTTTTGTTACATTTTTACTTTTACATCAATGTTTTTTGCTTTCAAATTTCTTTTTATCAGCAAAAAACAGTATGATTCTTCTTCATTTTTCATAATAAATTTCCGAGATAGATGTGTCAAAGAATTATGCAAATTTATCGAACCCTTTAAACTAATTTTAAGGATTTTTTATTTGAGTAACACATAATTTTAAACTATCAAATTCTGCAATCAAAGTAATAATTGTCTTCAAAAATCATACGTGCAAAAGTTTATTTAAAAAATGACTAAAAAGTGACTATGATTAAATGTTTGTATTTTGCTATTTACTATGACTTATATGTTTATATCATTTTGCAAAAATAACTCTTTAAAGATTCAAAGATGACTCTTTTATATTTCATAATGATAAAAAAGGATAGATAGTAACCTCACCTATCAGTTTTTAAGCAATCGAGTCAACAAAAAACTTGAATATAAAACGCAGATGGTTGTTCCTTGAAATGTGTCATTTTTGGAAGTTTTAAACTTTTGGAAAATCTAGAAAAATGAAGACTCTTTTTATTGGTGTCATCTTTTTTGCATTTATTTTTGCGAGCTTGGATGCGTATGCTCGAAAAAATGTAAGCGACATTAAAAGAGGTGATAAATTATGTAAATTTATTAAAAACTTTGAGGCTTTAAGTGATCGTTCAGCAGGAAAAATCTTTCTTGGCTACTTGAAGCGCCAAAACAAAGATCTAACCCGGACAATTGAGAATTTTGAAGAAGTAATACATATAATTTTCGGTTACGGTGCTTTCAGCACCTTCCAAGATGTTTTGAAAAAATACACATAAAATTTTGTTTTTAGATGCAACAAGACCCGATTTTGGCATCATCGAAACAAAAGTTTTGGTTGCGCAAAGTTTGTTTCACTTTTTCTTTAGAAACACAAAAAAGATGACATTTTTATAGATAACCACTGATGGAGTAGATGCAAATTGTTGTGGATTTTGTCCAGGTTCAAGATGTTCATGTTGTCAACGAGTTCCCGGCATTGGATATTGCTGTGATTGGATTGGCAAAAATGATCAACTTCTCTCTGACAATTCAGATGAAAATTAAACAGCAATAACAATAAAATGCTAATTTTTTAAAATTTATTAATTTCTGTACTGTTATATTTTTAATAAAGCATTTGAACTTTTTTCCTAGTAAAAATAAAACGAAAACTTAAAAATCGATAACTAATAATAGATATCTTAACTCCCGTGATATTTATTGTAAGCAAAACCGGATTGAGGAGGAAAAGATTTCTAAGCATTCAACAAAAAAAGGAAAAATCAATAATGAAAATTTTGCTGCTTTTCCATATTTATATAATTATAATTACATAACAACCTAAACTATTTTCATGATTCATTTTGTTGACAACATAAGACATCTTATTATTCTATTTCAATGTCTTAAATATTCAAAAAAAGAAAAAGAAAAATATATTTTTTGTTGAAAGTTATTTTTCTAACAAAAAGGAAAAATCAATTTCATTTTTTAAAACAAAGCTAGTCGCTTTTTCAATTCTATTAAAAAAACAAATGCAAAAAAACGGAACGAACTTTTTCGTTCAAAATGCTTCTAACATTTGAAATTTTTTAAAACCACTGTTTTTTTTAAGATTTGCTTTTTTCTTTTAGTGTGACAACTAAAGAAATGATTTGATTTTTAAAAGTAGTTTAGAGACGAAAAAATCAATCATAAATGTACCTGAACAAATTAAAGGACATTAACAGCATTTTTTTCGGATGGGTTAGATACCCTTGAGAAGGGCTATTCTTTTGATCATTTGCAGATGACGGTAATAGATCAAAGGATATTTATAATTTCAGGAAGGGCTAAGCCCTTAGGGCTTGTTTCTAGTCCTGATGATTGACTTATTTATGCACTTTTATTACAGACAAATTTTTACCTGTAAACAGTGTTACGACTCGAATTTTTTTCGCCCCAAACTCCGCCCCATTCCCCAGCATCCTTCAGGCGCCGCCCCGCACCGCCCCGCGCCCCGACTTTCTGAAAAAATCGCCCCATCCACCGCCCCGGAGTCAATTTTTCGCCCCAAAATCCCCCGAAATTCATTAAATTTTCATAATTTTTTACCAAATAAAATTCTAAAATGTGCTTTTTCCGCTTTTTAACATTGATTTTTGTAACAAAATGTCTAAGAAAAACTTTTCTAACATCAAAACAACCTAATGTTTTCAAAAATAATAATCTTTTAATGTTCGTTCACTGATACCTTACAAAAAGTCGCCCCACCACCGCCCCGCGCCCTGGCAGTTTAAAGAAAATC
Organism: Panagrolaimus sp. LJ2414; assembly: GCA_024447195.1. NCBI lineage: Eukaryota > Metazoa > Nematoda > Chromadorea > Rhabditida > Panagrolaimidae > Panagrolaimus > Panagrolaimus sp. LJ2414. The sequence goes on from JAMRXY010000023.1 coordinate 5,361,115, forward strand.
GCCCCATCCACCGCCCTGCCCCAGCGTTGGGGCGCTTCGGGGAGCCCTGGGGCGAGGTTGGGGCGGGGCGAGTCGAAACACTGCCTGTAAATGATGACGTGTGCATCAAACATAAAGTAATAATTTCTTCATTTTACAGAAAATTGAAGTAAAATACAACAACAGCAAATTAAAATGTCATCACCACTACATTAATTTTAACAACTTTTATTATTCGCTCAATAAAAATGTTAAATATTTATTACTTTATTAATGAATTTTTTAATGATCCAATTTTAAAAACCGGATTAAAAAACTGATTTAATTCCTTTTTTTATTGTCTGACATTGATTGAACAATAAAAAATGACATTAAATCAATACACCATTAAAACAAAGCTCTTTTTTGTCATTTATGTTTTTTTAGTTTTTATTGTTGTACAGAGTTATAGGTATTTAACAAAGATATTTTTTATTAATAAAATCCAAAAAATGATTGTAAATCGAATAAAATCTTTATGGGAAAACAATGCCCAACTAATTTGTACACTTTGCGGCGTAATTTTGGGTATTTTAATTGGAATTATTTTAAGAAATTTTGATCTTGAATCTAAAACTATTACTTATATTAATTTTCCTGGTGAAATATTTATGAATGTTTTGAAATTGGTGACATTACCATTAATTGTTGCAAGCTTAATTTCAGGTAAGTTTTTTGGATTTTCAGTGTTTTGTGTTTTAAATTTTAATTCAAAAATCAGTTATTTATTAAACTTCCATTATTTTTTTTAAAGAAATAACAGTTAGACCGACCTAACAAAAAATTTGCATATCTCCGGAATGTCCATATCCGAAAACCCCTGAGGGCTTAAAATTGTTTAGGTGGATTTAGATCGGGGTTACGAGAAGATTTTGCATCGCATCAACAAGTCCATAAAACGAAAAAATAATTTATGCAAATTTTTTGCAAATTTTGTTGATTTTCTTCTTCAAAACTCCAAAACCTTATTTCAACCAACTTTAACGCATTTTAGGCCTATCCCAATTAGATGCCAGACAATCTGGTCGAATAAGCAAATGGGCATTTACATATTATTCAATTACAACATCATGTGCCGTAATTTTGGGGATATTAATGGTGCTAATAATTCATCCCGGAAATCCGTCAATCAAAGGAAAAATCTTACATGAAACTGATAAAAGATCAAATATTAATGGAGTTGATAAATTCTTGGATGTTGTTAGGTACATTTAAATTTTATGCAAATTTAAAAAAATATGATTTTGTAGAAATTTGTTTCCTGATAATTTGATGGAAGCAACATTTCGGCAAATTTCGACCGAATATGTTAGAACCAATAAATCTGATCCAGGATCAGAGGTTTTGAGGATAAAAAAAACTGATGGAATGAATATTCTTGGGATTATTGTTGTTTGCATCGGAGTTGGGATTTCTTTATCGTATTTGGGCGAGAAGGGGAAGGCTTTGGCAGATGTTTTTATTTCCCTTGATCATGTGATAATCCTTCTTGTTCGATTGTTGATGTGGTATGCCCCGATTGGGATTGCTTCGATAATTGCTGCAAAAATTATTGAAATTAAAGATCTCACAAAAACTTTTCAATCGCTATCCCTGTTTATGGGTACTGTAATTTTGGGATTATTGTTGCATCTTTTTGTTACTATCTCTGCCATATATTTTATCGCCTCAAGAAAAAATCCATACAAATTTTTGAAAGGATTAGCGCAAGCTGCAATAAATGCCCTCGGGACATCTTCCTCTGCAGCATCTTTGCCAATTACCTTTCAATGCTTGGAACAAAATGGCATTTCTTCAGCCTATACTAAATTTGTTTTACCAGTTGGTGCCGTTGTTAATATGGACGGTACAGCTTTGTATGAAGCAGTTGCAGCTATCTTTATTGCACAAATAAATGGAATTAATTTATCTTTTGCTCAAGTTATTACTGTATCCATTACAGCAACATTGGCGTCAATTGGAACAGCAGCAATTCCGTCTGGGGGTCTTGTAACTCTTGTAATTGTTCTTTCTTCCATTGGCCTACCAGTTGAAGATATTTCTATCATTTTTGCAGTTGATTGGTTACTGTAAGTTTTTAAATTTCATCGATTTTTAGAATTCGAAACAGAAATAATCTGAATTTTAAAAATTACAAAAAACTTAGTTTTGCTATAAAAATTTTTTACAGGGGTCGCCTTCGAGCTTGTGTTAATATTTGTGGAGATGCAGTTGGATGTGCATTTGTTCAAGCAATAATTGAACCAAATTATTTGCCAAAAGTTACTGCCCGTCCAGATACCAAAGTAGGTGTATGTAATGTTTTTGTGAGAAAATTTAATACAATTTTTCTGACAGTTTCCTTAATATGATGTCATTTTATAGATCCCTGATAATTTCAACTCAAATATTTGCTTAAGCCAATTTGAAAAGCAATTACAGTAAGCTTTACAAACAATTACAGTACCTTTCTAAGTTTTTAAACATTAATTAATTTTCTTATGTAATAATACAAAATTATAAAAACTATTTTTACTTTATTATATGATAATAATAATGCCAAAAATAATAAACAATTAATAATAATAAAAAGGGTTTCATTGAAAGATACAAGCAAAAATTAAATCAATCTAGAGGTTTTTTGGGGATCAAAAGGTAAGCATCCCTCAAAAAGACGCTCACCTTCAAAACGGTCATACTCAAATTGAGGAACTTTGAAACCTTCTTTATGACGCCAGAGCTGGGGAGTCTCAAGATTTTCTTCCCCGTCCTTTAAAACGACTCTCAAATGTAGAACATCAGACTGTTTGGAAGTCAAAATAACAAAATGCTTAAAAAATTCTTCTTCAAAGCTTTTTGAGAAATTTAAAAAATATGAATCATGAATATAAAAACGTATGTGAACAATTTATGCGCATTTTGTCTGAAAAATTGAATTGATGACCTAAAAACTTAAAATAAAAAATGCCAACCTTTACAAAATATGCAAATTTTTCAACATTAAATTCTTCCATTAATCTGATGTTTAGGTTTTGAAAACTATTTACATTTATGTAGTTTAATAAATCTTCGGGCCATAATTTGCATAATTCAATATTTGTATCTTCAAATTCTATTTCTATCAAATTTGGTGCTTTTTGAAGAATATCAGTCAAGGTAATCTTTGAAGTACACCGAAAATTATCAATTTTTACAGATTTTGTGTACAATGAAAAAAGTGATATAAATTCATCAAAAGTAAAATTTGAATATTGCTCATCAGCGAATGCATTACAGTCAAGAATAATATCTCGTACTTTAACAAGAAAACGATTTGAAGCATGTAATTCTCGAATTTTTGGGTAAAGAGAACCTGGAAGAATTGTGCCTATGGCTATGCCGTTACGTATAACCAAATGTCCATAAAGATCATTCACAGCTGTGAGATCCACAAGTGTCAAAGGTTCTGTTAATTTGAGCAATTCAAAACATTTAGGTATATTTAATGCAATTAAATATTGTTCAAGCTTATCCAACATTTGTAAAAATCGTGGTAAAAGATTTTGATCAATATTTGGAATAAAAAACGTTGGAGCTGAAATTTTTTTATAGTTTATGAAGTCTAGTCAAGGCCGTATTTAGGGGGGGGGGGCTTTCGGTACCTGTGCCCCCTCTCCAAATCCAAAAATCCTTTGATCTTTTGCCTTCGCCGTGTCAAGGCGGCAAAAGATCAAAGGCCTGCCCCCATTGAAATGAAAATCCCCCCCCCCTAAAATTTTTTCTCCCTACAGCCTTGAGTCCATTTATGCAAATTACCTGTATCTCGTTCCGGACAAACAACAGTTTGATGATTTCTTGAAAGACAAACAAAACATTTTTTATTTGAATAACATTTTCCACATCCTAATTGATTCAATGGGAAGGAACATGTTTTACAATCTTTCCTGGATAACAAGATTTTAATCCGGGATTTATCGGAAACGTGAATATCACAATATTGGGATAAATGATACAATGAGTTACAGAAAAGGCAAGACATATTTATAAAAAATATGGCAAAACTATTTCAATAAAATGGCATCAACAAAAAAAAAGAATTTTGCTGATAAAATGCACGCAAAATGATGTAATCAATAAAAACTGCATTCGTGCCGGGTCGGTCAACAACGTCATTTTATTATATTTTTTATGAACCCAATAATATAATTCAGCATAATTGTCAAAGAGAAAGTATAATCTCGTGACAGAAGAATATTATTTTAACGACTTAATTTGAAGTACAAAAAATATAATAATGACAATAAATAACTGAAAGAGAAAATGGTGACAACAAGGTTTTTCATTATAAAAAGGCTTTAAAAGTTTTAGAGACATTTGTTGTTAAAAATAATAAAAATATGTTAATTTCTGAGATCGTGCAAGTTCTCCACGACAACAATTATAAATTCTTTTTTTACTTTATCATACAAAAACAATGATGGATAATCGTAACAACAATAAACAAATCGAGAGTAACAAAAAGCTATCAATAAAAGATAAAATTCGCAATTCAAGTTGAGGTTTTATGAGAACGGAGGGGCAAGCTAAAATCAAGTGGTAAGCTTGAAAGCAGCCAAAAATCAAAGAGAGCAAAAGGGTGGAAGGTTGAAAAATTCTCCATCATGCCAGCCCTGCAAATATCTAAGATTGTTTTCAGGACCCTTTAAAGCGACCAACAAATGTAGAACATCAGATTGTTTTGAAGTTAGAATAACAAAATGCTCCAAAAATTTTTCTTCAAAGTTTTTTGAGAATTTAGGGAAATATGAATCATGAATATAAAAACGTATGTGAACATTTTTTGCGCATTTTGTCTAAAAAATTGAATTGATGATCCAAAAAATTAGAATAAAAAATGCCTACCTTTACAAAATGTGCAAAACTTTCAACATTAAATTCTTCCATTAATCTGATGTTTAAGTTTTGAAAATTATTTCCATTTGTGTACTTTAATAAATCATCGGGCCATAATTTGCCTAATTCAATATTTGTATCTTGAAATTCAATATCTACCAAATTTGGAGCTTTTTGAAGAATATCAGTCAAGGTAATCTTTGATGTGCATCGAAATTTATCAATTTTCACAATTTTTGTGTACAAAGAAAAAAGCGATAAAAATTCTTCAAAAATGACAATTGAATATTTTTCTTCAGAGTATGCTATGCGATCAAAAATAATTTCATTTACTTTTACAACAAAATCTTTAGAAGCAATTAATCGTTGAGTTTTTAAAGAAAGAGAGCTCGGTATAATTGTACCAACGGCTACAACGTTTAAATTTGAAGATGTATAAAGAAGGCTGCGATCCGTAAGTTTCAAACGGTTTGTTATTTTTAGCAATTTAAAGCATTTTGGAACATTTAATGCAATTGAATATTGTTCAAGTTTATCCAACATTTGTAAAAATCGAAGTAAAATATTTTGATCAATGTTGGGGCAAAACAGTGCTGGGACTAAAAATAAATTTTATATTTTATGAAGTCTAATAATGCAAATTACCTGTATCTCGATCTGGACAAACAACAGTGTGATGAGTTTTTGTAAAACATACAAAACATTTTTTGTTTGAATAACATGTTTTGCAACCCCTGTCATTCAACGGAAAACAACATATTTTACAATACATTCCTGATGACAAAATTTCAATTCGTGAATAATCAGATACATAAATATTACAGTATTGAGATAAATGATATAACGATTTGCAGAAAAGGCAAGACATAATTTTTTTTCAAAAAAATAGAAAGATACTACTATTTTTTTGGCAAAAACAGAAAAAAATTTTTTGCTGAAGAAGTGCATGCAAAAGGTTCTAATGAAAAACAACTGCATTTGTGCAGGGTCAAAATACGTCATCTCATTGTTTTTTTCCATAGATTTGATTTATACAGGCTCTTGTTTGGTACAACAAAAACAAGAGTCTATATGAAGGTTAACCTTAAAAACTGAATGTATTACTTTTGTAAATATCTAAACATGAATCATTTTAGTTATAATATGCTGTTTCATAATACCAACTTTATTAATTTACCATAACAAAATCAAATAGATGATCATAAAACCCATAAAAAATCAATAGAAAAAAGTTGTCATTGAACAGTAAAAGATACAATTCATGATGGTTTTAGGGGGAACAAGGCTAACAAAAGTATGCCTAAAACCGATGCTCATATAGCGAAGGAGAAGTATCATAGTTAGGAAATTTTAAAAAATTTTTATTATCACGCTCAATTAGGGGAGACTTTAGATTCGATTGATTTTAATGTTCAAAAAGAAACATTTTGTATTTTGTGAAAAAGCATCTTCAAAGGTTTTTGAGAAATTTGTAAAATATGAGTCATGAATATAAAAACGTAGTGATAACTCAAAAAATTAGGGTAAAAATTTTTTGAGTTATCGGCCACTCGGGTTTGCGATGGCGGGTGCTCGATGGATCCGAGGTTAAAACGAATTCCAAGGATGGCAACCAGGTAAAACAGCAGCTACTTCTCAGAAGTCAACCATTTTTGGTTAATCAGATATTCACGGGTATATCGCTTTAAGGACTCAGCAGGTTTTAGGGCCTGCACATACTAGTTTTTTTTAAGTTAAAGAATCCAACTTTTACAAAATGTGCGAAATTTTTAACATTAAATTCTTCCATTAATCAACCCAATCAGAGATCCTGAATTCCCCTTGCCATCATTTCTGCTGAATATTACATACAAAAAATTTGGAAAAAACAAAGCAAAAAAATACATTGAACTCAAAACATTGCTCAATTTTTACAAGTTTTTAATAAAATAGAGTTTAAAAAATGCAAAACCATAATCATCTTGAAAGGCATCTTTATTTTTCCATAAATTTCGATGTTTTTCTTTCCACCAATTATGTAATTTTGGGACTCCAATTAAATTTGGGACATCAGAATCTCGATCAACTGCATCACCGAATGTTGGGCTTTCCCAATTATTTAAAATTGCTTCAATTGTTTCATCAACAAAACCAAAATTGTGCATTGATACTTTTAAATCAGGTGGAACGTTATTATTTTCAAAATCTTTGTAAATTTTAAATACATCACATTTGAAGAATCTGACACCAGAACGGATTTCTTTTAATACATTTATTTGATCGGGTTCTATCATATCATATACTTTGAAAATATTTTGAATTGCTATTCTGGCCGCGCCCGGAAAATTTCGGCAAAATTTCTCTTTTTCTTCATATGAAAGTTTGAGTTCATCTGGATACAATTTCAATAATCGGCAATAGTGATAAGTGTATGTAAGTAATCTTCTAATTCCCTCGTAATCTTCAGATTTTGTATTTCCAAGATATTCAATACATGTAAGGAATTTAGTTTTGATGTTGGCAAGTTTTTCTTCAACTGTAATATTCATTCTAAAAAATTTGAATAATTAAAAACCATGTAAAATGTTTAATGATCGATAATGGCACGCCAATAAACAATTTAATAAATCGGTTAATAAAGACCACTGAAGCAATTAAAGTTATGCATTTACCGGTAATTTATAACTTCGTTCAATTGGTAAATTTAATAGATGAATGGAAAAACCAACTTTAAAACTCTTGTTGAAGTGAATTAATGCTGAAAAGTACAATAGTCAAAAATGTTAAAAAAAACAAAAACATTATGTAATACTTATTGTTTAATAATGGCAAAATTAAAAAATGAACAAAACTCATTGACAGCTAAGTTAATGCCAAAGGACAATACAAACACATTTAGACACAAAACATCTGTTCTTCTCAAAACATTTTTGACGTCTTTCTTGATTCAACGGAAAACAACATATTTTACAATACATTCCTGATGACAAAATTTCAATTCGTGAATAATCAGAAATATAAATATCACAAAATTGGGATAAATGATATAACGATTTACAGAAAAGGCAAGCCATAGTTTTTTTTAAAAAAAATAAAAAACAATTTTTTTTTGGCAAGAACACAAAAATCTTTTTGTTGAAAAAAGCATGCAAAAGGATGTAATTGGTAATCAATGCATTGATGCTGGGTCAACCACGTCATCTTATGATTTTTTTATGTACTTAATAATGTTTGACTTACAAGGTGAGGTCCAAACATGTCTCGCCTCTTTTTGAACGAGACTTATACTATTAATTAGCCCTATGACAGTTATGCATAACCCCAAATATTTCCGGTGATTAGCCTTTAATTATGAAAATATGTGAAAATGCAGTCTGAAAAATCCACGATCCCCGGGGGTCGAAGATTTTTTAAAAACCCCTGCGTCACTCACTTTTGTCGAACTTCATTTTCACAAATTTTCAGAATAAAAGGCTATTCACCGGAAATATTTTGGGGTTATGCATAACTGCCATAGGGCTGCATTCAAAAAGCGGCGAGACATGTTGGGACCTTCCCTTGTTAATCATGTTTTTTTGGGTTTTTTTGTAATGTATTATCAAGAAATGTTTTTGTCATTTTTTTAACCTTTTGCATGTTGCAAGTACACAACCATCTTGTAAAACGCATTTTTTTCGCTATTGAGTTCGTTTTTTCTCCATTCAGCTTTCTCTAGAGTGAATAAATTAAATAAACAGTTTTCTTTGGTTATTTAAATCCTTAAAACTTTCAACTTTTAAAATTAAATAATTTAATTGTTAAAAAATTTAAAAAAGTTACTGCACAGTTTTATTACGAAAAAAACAAAGCTGTTTTAAAGATATTTAATGATTTTTAAATAATAATTTTTGCAAATCCAATTTTAGCACCTTCACTGCCGAATGTGAAAATGTTACAGTAAGACCGGAACCAAGGAGTACCAAAAATCCATTTAGAGTTACCGTAATTGGGTGGCATTGAATCAAGTGCTAGGCTGCAACTTTCACCTGGAGTTTTGATGATAAGAAATTTTGCAGGAATTATATAAGTCTTGAACCCATTTTTCATAGAAGTTGAAAATGTTAAATCTCCAATTTTGGCATCACAGTTAATTGTTCCATCTTTGCTGGTACCAGCAGCTTCTTTGAAAGTTTTTATGATATCAGCTGGTCCAAGAATTGATGTTCGACTTGTATCAACTTGTCCCATCCCAGAAATAGTTGTTGATACATTTCCAAATGAAATATTGGATATTGAAAAACCGTAATTTGGTTGTTGAAATTGGTAATCAATTTCCGGATTACAATGATCTTTATCTAATCCTAATCCTCCAAAAGTGATATACCCTCCAGGGATATCATAATTGTTATCAGTATCTTCAAAGTATACCATATACATTTGTTCATCAAATTGACTTCTAGCTTGTGACATAAAATTACTATTTAGCCCAAGGATTCCATCAAAAGGTGTATCAGTAAAAGCAGGAGAGATGTAAATTGCTTGAGAAAAATATTCATCTTTTTCAACAGAAATTGGCCCAAGTTCAAGGTTATCTTTGCCACTTTGGGAAAGTGAAATATATCCAAATTCAAAATCTATATTACTGTCATAGGTTTCAGGATTTGCGACATACGTACTTGATTTCGATGGATCAAATTTCGATTTTTGAACGCATGCTTGCTCAAGATTTTTAGAATCAGAAGTAAATTTTTTATGAACACATTCAGCATCACAAAAGATGGCACCACCAGATTGGCTGCAAAATGGAGGACAATATTTAGTAGGAGCAGTTCCACAAGTTGCAGTTGGAACCCAAAAAAACATTGATGTAACATCCAAATGCATTGTAAAAGTTTGTGCAGGTGTGCCAATACTGAAATTCACAACATGTTCAACTTCATCAAAATCCATCAAATTTTGGGAATTATCAGTGAAAGATTGTTGAAGAAGTTGCTTGTTCTTGTAATAAGCATCCCAGGTGCCTAAAAAGTGTTTATATAGACATTTTAAGTTTCTTAATAAAAATTAGAAAAGTTACCCTCTTTCATCATTTTCGTTTTTTTGCTTTCAACTCGAGTAAGAGATTGTCGATCGATAAATCAGGCCATTAGAAAGGCTAATAAGAAAAGTAAAAAGAATTAAAAGTTTCATGTCTTTTCAACAGATATTATTTATGTAAAAAAGGTTTTCTTCCAATTTTTATATATTTTTTAAATTATTGTTATGTTTTTCACAAATTTTTCAAACAATGAAATTATTGTGATTCATTTCATTTCTTTATTGTTGAAAATTTTTTTTACAAAATTTTATATGAAACATTAACAATAGAAAATTGAAAGTGACTAATTAGCAAAATGCTAAAAATTGTTGGCATATTGATACAAAATTACAAGAAATTGTTTCGGTATACCCCCTCCCCCCAACAAAAGCTTGTTTAACAAGGGAAGGTTTCAACAGGTCCCAGTAATTAATTTTTATTTAAATATCAATGTTTGTGTTAAACATGAATAATATTACGGTACTTTCGGGATATTTACGGTGCATTTATTGATTACAAAAAAACCCAAAAAACATACATAATTAACAAGGGAAGGTCCCAACATGTGTCGCCGCTTTTTGAACGAGATATACCTTATTATGCAGCCCTATGGCAGTTATGCATAACCCCAAAATATTTCCGGTGAATAGCCTTTTATTATGAAAATTTGTGAAAATGAAGTTCGACAAAAGTGCGTGACGCAGGGGATTTTAAAAAATCGTTGACCCCCGGGAGTCGTGGCTTTCTAACTGTATTTTTACAAATTTGAATATAAAAAAACCATTCACCGGAAATATTTTGGGGTTATGCATAACTGTCATAGGGCTGCATAATAGAATATATCTCGTTCAAAAAGGGGCGAGACATGTGGGGACCCTTCCTTGTATGAATAAAAAGCTTCAAATAGGTTGAAAACGTTTTGAATAAATGTGTTTTCCATCAGTTGAAGATTTTGCAATAAAACATAACAAACTTCCATTACTTTTTTCGGTCGAAACTTGATTAAAATATGCAGAAATTTGTTTATTCAAAAAAACATCAATTTTGTCATCTAAATCGACAAAAATGGAAATTTCAATTTGTTTATCCTGAAGATTAAACAAAATTATAAGAATTATTTTTCATAATTATAACTTTAACTTACCTTAAGAAGCATTGCCAAATTTTCAACATCAAAATCCAAATGTTTTAACGATACTGAAAACTTTTTTAAATTTGTTGCATACGTTTTTAAATTTTCTATCCATGTATTTTCCATTTCAATGCCAGAATTTAAAAGCTCCAATTCTTGAATATTTGGGCAGCATTTCAAAACATTAGAAAAAGTGATCTTTGGCGCAAAAATTGCACGAGAGCATCGTAGAACTTTTAAAGCGGGAGATAAAAGTTGTTTTAAATTTGAAGGTTTCATTTTTGCATTTTTGATTATTAAAACTGCAGGTTGATAACTTAGATGACCCAGATGGACTGGTTTATTTTCACCATTAATAACAAAAATTTCAAGCTGCTTTATATCATTGTCGAGCAGATTTATCAATTTCATTGTCTCTGATTGCACCAATAAGTTTTGATCAGCAGGAGTTAAAAGTTGAACAAATCGTAAATGCAACATTTTATCAATTTTTGGATATTCTAAAATTAGTTTTGTTTAAAAAATATTATTGCAAATGTTTAAGTACCTATTAAAGCATTAGGACAGAAAATTGTGTGATGACGATATGAAAAACAGTTATAACAATAAGAATGCATAGGTTTGTATTTATAATAACATTGAAAACATTGCAAAGATTTTTCTTCTGGTTGAAGGCATTGTTTGCAACATCGTCTTGAATCCAATACTTTTAACCGGGATTCATTGGATTTATGAATATCGCAAAATTGTGAAATATGCGATTTTCCATGGCAAAAAAAGCAATAAACTTTTGAATTAAAGTTGGAAAAGTTAAACATGATATAATATTTATATGTATGTAAACGGAATGAGAGACGATAGAAATATTCTATCACATTTAATCTATGAGAAAATTTTATTTGCCTATATTTTTGTTTTTTATTGGTTTTTTACTGGATTTTTGCCTTCTTGAGTTGACCTTTTATCACCATTGATTCGGTTTATGGAAAATTTGTCAAGAAATTTTCTCAGCCCGTGACCAGATATATACAGAACCGAATAGGCAGTTTTGACCAGGAAAGGCTCAAAGTAAAAGCTGTTAATTGGATATTTTTTAAATGTGGACTTTCTACAAAATTTTAAAACATGTTCATTTTTACAATAATTTTATTTTAAAATGTGCCATCAAAATTTTTGATGCACACAGTTTTTTGTCATTTTTAAAAAATAATTAGTTTTTTTAAAATTAAAAAATTTCATTTTGTAAAAATATTAAAAATTTTGCTCCAAGCTCCGGGCCGGGCATTCCAATAACGGATCCACAGCCATGTCTGGTCAATAAACTTTATTAATCAAATAATCATAAACAAAATTAATTCAATGTTAAAAACAATAATCAAACTTAAACAAATCCACCAACAGTTAATTTTTGAACAGCATTTTTAGCATTACTACTTTTTGCGGCAGCAACTCGGCTTCCAGGTGGATAGACATCGCGATTAACATTAAGTCCACAGAGTGCTTCATTAACTGCAAATTGTTTTACAGCGGGTTTTGTCCAACCAGCAAAAGGATTAAAATCATCAAAAGTTGCAGGACTTTCAGCATTTGGACCTTGACCTCGATTATTCCAATACCAAAGTCGAAGACTTGAAAAGCCATTATTTGAGCCAGTAATTTGTTGCCAATCATAATAATTTGTAAAGATACCAACGGATACTCCATTGTTCTAAAATGGATTTTTTTGAAATTTTCGTGCTGGGATTTTGGTTATCTTTGGACTGACAGATATCGATGGAGATATGTTATCGACTAACAAAAGCCCAATGTTGGCAAATAAAATTTGCATAAGCAAATTTTTTTAAATTAAACTTACATTAGCCCGACTGGCAAAACTTGAAATTAAATTAACATTTGTTTGAACATTGTTGGACCAGTTAATTGGTGAAGTGACCTAAAAACCATTTACCATCAAACTACCGTACCCTCAATTATTATCACAAACTTGTAACCAAATAGAACGAATTTGAATTCCAGCTGATTTAAGTTGATTATAAACTGCATCAAATTGTGTTGCGCCGGTTCTTCCAGTTGCAGGTGTAACATAAACTTCATTTCCAAGATTTGCTGCAGCAGCATTATTCAAATTTGAAACTAAATTTGAATTTAATGATCCACCATTTGCAGGGGAATAAGCTTGAATAAAAACGGCATCATATCCTTGTTTGTAGATGCAATTAAAAGTTGAAACTGATCCATAATCAACAATATCAACAGCAAAATTATATGTTGCTTTGGCGGAAGCACTTAGACGAGGTGCAGGAAAGATGTGGGGGACAGGCTGAAAAATGCGGAGGTGATTATAAGAGAAGAAAAAAGTAATGATAAGGGAAATGGCTGAATGTGAAAATAACTACAACCCGAAATACCTAAATCCAAAAAAATGTATGTAGTTCGTGTATTTGAAAGCTTTTTTTTCTGACAGGGACTGAAACTTTCTAACCGACTGTGTTCTTTGATCTTTACCGCTTTTATTACGAGTAGTTTATTTAAGCTAATCCCAACACCCATTAAATCACCCAAATTTGGATGTGGATAATTCCTGATTAAAAAATTTGCATAATAAAAGCCCACAAAAATTAAACTTCTTTTTCAAATTAGTTTTCTTTGATCTTGCCGCTTTAAACCTAAGTATCGATAACCCCCGTTGTCCTCTTATAACACCTAATTTAAAATCTGAACAATGCTTAATTGCAAAATTTGCATAATAAAAACCACCAAAGTTTAAGTTTTTTTTAATTTATTTTCTTTGATCTTTGCCGCTTAAAACCAAAATATCAGATTTAAGTTAGCCTCAGTTTCCATTCAAAACACTCAATAAACGTTTGAACAATCCATTTAAAAATTTGCATAATAAATCCCCAAAACAAACTTACGTGTGGAAGATTAGCATTTTTCTTTTCAGCAGCTGCCTTCAACAATCTTCGATGAAGAAGTCTTCTTCCATGTCGAACAGGAGCAAATAATTGTGTTGCATCAGCTAATACAATTGCCAAAACCAAACAAACAATCAAAACTTTTGAAGCTGTCATTGTCAAAAAAAAACTTTTCCAAACAATGATAAATTTCTATTGACAATTAATGCATTTTATATTGTTTTTATCAGGGAATAACACTCCCTGTTTTTTTATTGTTTTTCTTCCATTAAAGATTAGGATCTTTTTTCAGGAAGTCAAAGTATAGAGGAAAAAATTTTTTTTATCAGTGATTTGTGCACTCCTCATTTTAGAAGAGCAATCATCCTTCGAGAGAAACACGGAAAAAAAGGGTGTTCTATTTTTATTGATAGCAAAGTTGTGGATGTTTGATGATTTTTAGTCTTAAGCTTATGTCAATGAATAACTTTATATTTATAGATTCAAAACAAAAACACTTTAGAAAATCGGTTGAAAAAAAGTTAGAAAACACAACAGTTCTCAAATCTTGCAAACTCACTACATTTTTATGGACTTTTAAATAAATGTTCAATTACCAGTTTTGATATAAAAAATATTAAAAAGCTATATTTCTGGTAACTTTGCACCAAATATGACGTCATGCGATGGTAGGAGTTAAGAATTTTTGACGTTTTCATATTGCGGCAAAAAAAAATAAAGGAGCGGTGGTATGTGAAGGCTCGGGATGGAAAAAGGGGTTCAAAAAACAATTTTTGTATGACGTCATATTTGGATGAACGAACAGATACATACAAATTTTAAACATTGAAAGTTTTTGAAATAACGACTAAATTAAAATTGGAATGTTTCGATATAGGGCATATTTTGGTCTCGTATTGGCATTTTATTGATGATTCAGTTTACCATTGTGTGAAAAAAAACACATTCCTTGGACAAAAAATTTTCATTTTTTCTTCTTCATGAAAAAGATTAATTTCTTTTATCCTTCTGTTAAAAGATATAAAAAGAGATATGTTGTTTTTGCAAAAATCATAGATATAATCAAATTGTTTTCTGCCAAGGACAAGTTGATCCTTTTCTGTAATATTTTGTTTCGATTCTGTCTTTAAGAAAGGAAAATAATGATTATATTTATTTTACTATTTTTTTCAATAAATTTATCAAGTGCAAGTAATTGTAACAAAAAATATGAATTTCAATGTGATAACCTAACTTGTATTGATGCGGCATTTCGATGTGACAAAGAAAAGGATTGTAAAAATGGAGAAGTAAGTATACAATAGCTTTTTATGGCATATCTGACCATTTATTAAGGATGAAAAAGATTGCCATCATTTGAATCATTGCTCTCGAGGGTTTTTACCTTGTCTTTCTGGAGGATGTTATCCAAAAACAGCAAAATGTAATTTCATTTGGGATTGCCCAGATGGCACCGATGAATTTGCATGTATCAAATCTAGGCATCGACAACATTCTGCTACACGTTCTGGTTATTTTGAATACCGAGAATATTATAACAATTGCGAAAATTATCAATTTGAATGTGATAATAAAGTTTGCATTGATGCCGATTTTCGATGTGATAAAGAAAATGATTGCAGCAAGGGGGAAGATGAAAAAAATTGTAGCTATTTTCATCATTGCCCTGCGGGGATGTTTATGTGTAAAGATGGCTCATGTATTTTGAAGGACTTTAGATGTAATGGAAAACGGGATTGCAATGATGGATCTGATGAAAGATTTTGTAAGAAGGATGGATTCATGGATATGTCTCCAGATTCACGTTTAATAATTGCTTGTGATCCTAAAAGAGATTTTGTATGCAAAAATGGAACTTGTATTCTTTCGGCTTTTCAATGTGATAAATATCCTGATTGTGCAGAAGGGGAAGTAAGTTTTGTTCCACTTTTTTAAAAGTCTTCATTTTTAAGAACGTTAGAAGGAAAGGGCAATGAGGGCCTGTACCGAAGTCACAAAAATCCTTTGATCTTTTCACTCATAATTGTCTTGTTTAAGGATGAGCAAGATTGCCATCAAAATAACAGTTGCCCTCCAGGGCATTTTATGTGCCGAAGTGGCGGTTGTCCACCAAAATCTGCTAAATGTAATGGAATTTGGGATTGTGCTGATGGATCTGATGAAATTTGCCATAAGACTCGAAAACATTTAGATGCTCTTAAGGATCCCATTTCAACATCTTCATCATGTTTACCAGGAATTGAATTTGAATGCAAAAATAAAACCTGTATTGATGCAGATTTTCGTTGTGATAAACAAAATGATTGTTTAGAAGGAGAAGTAAAGAACAGTTTTTTATCTTTGCTTCTGCATAAATTAGATACCTTATAGGATGAATTAAATTGCAAATTTTACAGTAATTGTTCAGCAAATATGTTTGCCTGTGATAATGGTAATTGTATTTCAAAGTCTTTACTTTGCAACAATATTGATGATTGTCTTGATGAATCAGATGAACGAGTTTGTAAATTTGAACAATGATAAAAAAAATTGTAAACAATATTTTTTACTAAAAATTTGAAAAGAACAATTGTTTTTTGCAAATTTTTTACTTAATAAAGATTATATTAAAATTACTACTAAAACAATACAGTAATCTTAAAGCTAAATACATATATCTTGTCGATGCTAAATTTTGTTGTTATTGATTTCGTGAATAAACCTAGCAAAAAGAATTCATGTTCTCTTTTTGAGTGAGAGTAACTGTAAAATTAGGGTATTATTTCCATTTGTTATTCTCACGTTGATAGTAACCTAATCAATTCATTCTAGTTTTTTATTGTTACTCAAAAATTGATAGTAACCAAAACATTTTGTTCTCATTTTTCATTGTTACTCTCGGTATCAAAAACACTGGAAAATTTTCATAACTCAACTTTTAAAAAATTATAAATTTGCGATTCAATGCCAACAATTTGAAATAGTAGAAACACCCAATGTCATTATTAATCAATTTTTCAAATATTTGAATGGTTTTTGATATTTGTTTTTCTCCCAAAAATGATACCACCTATACGACAACAATTTGAATTATCTTCCTTTTTTTTCATTGTTTAATCAAGTAATCTCCTTCCTTTCTAATTTACGATGGCAATTGGTCATGAGAATTATGCCTTAGAGAATGACCTCAAATATTTTTAAGGTATCAATTAAAAGATTTAAAAATATTTTAGTTTGACTAATTTTCATTTTTCTTCCATTTTTGTCATATCTCAATTTTTGTGTGCTGTTTTTTTCTGATATCTTCAATTTCTGGAAAAATGTTTTTTAAGAAAAAATTAACTTTAAGAATTTCACCATCACTGAAATCTAAGAAAGTTGTAAATTTAACAAAAAATGTTGAATTTACAATTGTTCCAGAACGATCCTCCGACAATGATTATCTCTTTCATTTGGGGGATCAAAAAGGTGAATTTGAGATTAAGCGGATTTTGTTGAGATGTTTGAATGGCTGTAATTATAAGGTTAAAAAGGAGCTACAGTATGATGCTGAAAAGAAGACTTTCAAATTTCGCAATTATCAATATTACAATAAAATTACATTTGAGTTTGAAATTCTTGCATCTATTGAATATAAAAAAGTTAATTATGTTGAAGATATTTATTCACTTTATTTTCCTTCAAAACGTCTACAAATGTTGGATTTATTTGAATGTGAAGAAATTGAAATTGTTTTGCCAAAATACAGCTTTATGTCATTCTTTTGTTACTTTAAAAAGCATGAAAATGGCGTTGTTGAAGTTCATATTGTTAATCCATACAATGCTAAAATTAATGGTAAGTTGCTTCTACCGTATTTCAGAAATTTAAGAACGAGGGTCACCATTTACATTTGTTTAATCTGAAATCATAAAAATCCTTTGATCTTTTACCGTCATCGGACGAGATCAATGGTTATCCCCCTTGAAATGGTACTTTCTCCAAAAAAAGTTGTTAACGTCCTTGCTACCGTATACCATAACATATAACTGTTAATCTATTTTTTTAGGCAAAAAAGGTGATTATATCTTTGAAACTGGCGAAAATTAAGACGCTGATTTAAGTCTTTCTTTTATTTTTGATCCTTCGATATCTCTTGTTGAGAAAGAAGAAGAATGATTTTGAAGATGTTCAAAGTCGTCCTGAATCTGCGTGGCGGTAATGTAATAATTTTTATACTAAATAGCTGTAATTAGTGGTGCTCGTTTTGTTTGTGATAAAAGATTTATTTTGGGAATGTACTTATTTATAAAATTTTAAAACAATTTATAGTTTTGTAAACAAAGAGTTGCTTTGATTTTACCAAAACTTTGTAAAATTTACAACAATCTCGAAAATAGTAAAGACAAAGAGAAACAAATAATTTTAAAAAAGCTTTATTGAAGAAACTATTCAAACATTATAAATAAACATACAAAATTAAACATACATTTAAATAATCACTTTTTATCAAAGTTTTCATTAACCGTATAATAATCGGTTGTTTGATTAACGGTTGTTGTAGTTTTCTTATTTCCTTCAACAGTTTTGTCACCGCCAGCAGCATCTTCAGTTGTGATTGATTTTTCCTTGATTGACATTTTTGATTCTTCCGACTTCTTTTTCTTCCAAGGAATTCCAAAGGTTTTTTCTTTGAGAGCTGGTTTTTTAGCTAATTTTGCAGGTCCACGTTTTGAGAATCTTTTTGCCATAGCTTCTTTCATCTTTTTGGCACCACGGAATTTGATAGCAATAAGGATTCCAAGAACAATACCAAGGAGAGCATCAACACAAATGAGAGCAATCAAAATCCATAAATAGGTTTCATACTTGCAGTCATCAGAATTTGAAGTTTGTGCAGCTGCTTTATGATCATTTGATTCAGAAGTTGAAGATTCAGAACTTTCTGTTGAAGTTGCAGTTGAACGTTCAGTTGACTGTTCTGTAGTTTGTTCAGTAGTTTGTTTTGATGTTGCTGATAATGTTGATGGCAAAGATTCAGAAGTAGTTGTTAAAAGTCGAGTTGTTTGTGGAGGTCGAGTAGATGGAAATAAAGTAATTGGTTGAGGCATTGCGTGCACTAAAAAGGATGAAATAATATTTATAACAATTACAGTAAGATTTAAGACATACCTTCCATTCTGCCAACAGGTCGATCAACTTGAATGTATTCTTTTTTAGCTCGGAAAATTTTTCGTAAAGTTCTTTCTTTATCGATTTCTTCAAAATGAACATCAAAAACAGTTTCATTTGTCCAAAAACCATTAAATGCACGAGATTCACTTTTAAACCAAATAAAGATTGTTCGACCATAGCTAACAAAAGTTGGCAAATATTCACGATCAAAAACATTTTCAAAAATATCTCTCAAAACATTTTTATCAAAATCCTTCAAAACAAGTCGATCAATCAATTGAATATTTTTGATATCATTTTCATTGATGATATAGTAATGGGCTTCAGCTAAAAAACAATTGCAATTTAGTCAAATTTTATTAACAATAACTAAAAATAAACTTACGTAAACTTCCAGGTTGTTGTTGATTCCAATAAAGTGAGACGAATGTTCCATAAAGTGGATCAACACAAAAGAAATTTGGTGCATAATTTTCAGTTGGATAGTTATCAATTAAATTAAAACCAACATGATGAATTTCGATAGCATTAGAAACATCTCCTTGGAACTAGAAATTAGATTTAAATTATTTTTTTGAGATAAATTGAAGAAGGAAATCACTTACAAAATCCGTATATTTAAAAGCATAGGCACAAACAAAATTATCCTTTTTGATAAAGTAATACGCAAATTTTGTCCACTTTCGATTGAGGAATAAATTTAAATTCATCGTTTCATTATGTTGCATAACTAAAAATTCATTAACCGTTTTATTCACAAAATTTAATTTAAAAAACACATACCACTTGGGCGATATTCTCGACATTTATCATCTCCATCAACAAAGTAGACAAAATATGGACTAAAATGTTTCAAGGTTAAAAATTTCATCAAATCCAGAAAAGAAAGCTTACTAAGTTTCCAAATGATTGTAATCACCGTAATCAAAATTAAATACAACTTTGAGATTTTCTTCATTATTGAAGTACACAGAATACGATGGAAAATTAAAATAACGGATATCAACGACATAACCCATAGCAATTCCTGGTCTATAAATAGGATCAATAACAAGAATATTAAGTTTAAAAAACCATTCTCCTTGTTTTTCAGGTAAAGTAAATTGTCGGATGAGTGCTCTAAAATATTATTTTAGTAAAAGAATTGTACAGGGTGTCATCGAAATTGAGCCATTTGTTTTGGCCGAAAAAATTTTTGCTTTTGGATCTCAACAAAAACGGTTTACCCAGTCGAACTCAACATCAGATAAGATTTTATTTGAGATTAAATTTGAGTTGATTTGTTGAAAATTTGCATATCCTCCAATAAAACTGGTGAGAGTAACATTAACTTTTTTAACTCAAATTTTTATGTTACTCTCTCCGAGATGCAATGGAGCTGTTTTTTTTTATGAATGAGAGTAACAATAACATTTTATTTTGTAAATTTTTTGTTACTATCACTTTCCAAAAAGCAGCTCCAATTAGGCAGTAACCAAAACTAACAAAAACTAATTGTTTCTGTTACTCTCTTCCAGTAAAAATTTGCATATTTAAAACCATGAATTTTTTATCGTGAAAAAAATCCTATGATTTATCGAACATAACTGTGCAATACGTTTTTGAATATCGTTGACCTTTGAAAATTTTTTTTTCTTTTTTTATTTATTTTTTTATTTAATTAGGATGATTTTAATTACTGTTTATGAATCAGAAAATAGCCAAAATTTAAACATTCAAATTTTCAAAAGAAAATTTGAATGTTATGCAAATTAGCCCAAAAGCTAATTTGCATAAAAGCAAAATTCTATCCAAAATTTAATCTTTTAGGGGTTCTTTGATCTCTTCCACACAAACCCAAAAAGGCTGATGGAAATTAAACCACAAAAAAAAGTTTTAAGTTGCGAGCTTAAATCAAAAAAAGAAGACATCAAAAGGATGCGGTGCACTTTTAAGCAATTTGATGCCAGAGAAGCAAAGAAAACGTTTTAAAAAAATTAACAAAAAAGGTGGCAAAAACGGCGATCGAATTTACTACGTTCTTTCATTTTTCTTGCCACGTTCAAACGCTGAACGTTTTTGCCACTTTCTTCCATCCTTCATCGCTGTTACCACAATCGCTCACTTCTTGCTGCATCGGGTTAACAGGAAAAATTTGCCGGCCAAAACAAATGCATTTGCAAATGGCTCAATTTCGTTGGGGAACCCTGTACAAGTCGTGCAACCGAAGTCACTTTATAATCAAAAGAAAATAGAACTTACGCTTTATGCCAAAACCATAATCTTTCATTTCGACATTCTTGAGTTCTTTGATCAACATAAATGCAAAAGAAAACATCTTCTTGACCACTTCCACGTTTTGTATAATAAATTACATCCTCATTTGTAGTGTATTCGTATTGAAATTCAGTGTTATTTGGATCCGTATAATGAACATTACCAGCTTCATGATCAAACGTAATTGGGAAAGGTGGATAATCTTGACCAGATACATATTTTCCAAATCCACCAAAAAAGATAAAAATTGTAACCACCAATTTGACCAGCAGCAACATTCTTTCACCACAATGATTGAAAGGAAATGAAAGAAAAGAGTGGACAAATTTTTCTTTTTCATCAAAATTTGATGGTGACAAAAAATATGCAAATTTTTACAAAGGCTGTTTAAAAAACCATTTTTTGGAAGAGTTTTTTTGGTAAAGTTTTAGTAATATCCCTTTGATTGATTTGAAAATGTGTCTGTTTGTCTGTGGAATGTTACATCAGCGAAAAATGTATTGGTGTTTGGTATTAATATAAAGATAATGTTGGGGGGATAATGAAAGTGACGACCGTTAAATCCGGAGGTAGCCATTTGGAAGAGTTAGAGGGCTTTGAAAGTGAGATCCAACGGGAGAATGAAAGGAATGATGCAAATTATTGAGAGAATAAAAAAATGTGAATGTTGTTAGTGAATGAAAATGATGACAAATGTTGAAAAGTGAATGTGATAAAGGAGGAATGAGGGAATTAGAATGAAAATGATTAGGGAGGCAAAGGATACACTGGGGCCCTTAGGCCCTTATTTGTGATTGTTAACGTCGCATAAAAAGCAAAACAGAATTGTATGAATTAGATTTTAATGTAGTTACGTAAATAAAGTTTATGTCCATAGCAGAATATGTTAAAAAAGAAGACGTTTGCAAAACAATATTTGAAGTTTCGGTATATAGATAAAGTAATCGACTGATTTAAAAAATACTTTAAAATAGCGTCGGCAGGCCGCCAGGCCTGCCGCCGCTATTTTTGTTAAATATTACAAGGCTGGCATGTCTTTAAGCTATTACTTTTTATGATTTCTAGGGGAAAACATAATGAAAGCTAAAAATGGTGAATGTGGTGTATAATTCATTTACGATCATTTATTAATGTGAAAATAATACGAACATCTGCCAAAATTGTGAAAGCAGACCTGCCCTCGCCATTTTTATTATGGCACTTAAAATGTTGAAATAACTTATATCAAACAGAATAATTTAAATAACAAATTATATGATTTTGAATTTAATGACTTATTAGGAGGGGTTTACCACCTTACAAACTTTTTAGTTAAAAAAAAGATGCACAAATTTAAGCGTACTCATAAGTGGGATTAAGTTAATAACTCTGATTTTTCATATTTTCGCTATTTTAAACAGATGAAAATAGAGAACAATGTATGATTAAAATGTGTTGTAAAGATATGACAGAAAGATGATAGCGGATGTATTAAAATTATAATTAAACGCAGGAATTATATTAAACAAGATGTTTTGTAAGATAAGTGATTGGTGTTTAAAAAATATTCGGTGTCTTTGTTAGAAGACCCGGCAACGCCGGGGCTTCGCTTGTCAAGTCATTAATTAGGGGCAAATTTAGTAGTACAGTATCAAGAAAAAAGTACAGTTAATTGTATTATGGATAAATTAATGTATGTCTGATTATTTTTGTTAACAAACTATTTAAAATGGATTTAATAAATGCTATAGCTATAGCATTTATTAAATGCATTTTAAATAGTTTGCTAACAATAACTTGTGATCCACATATATGCACAAATGCAGCATGTTCAAGTCAAGTTGATGCTGTTGCTGTTTTGATTCATTGTATTTTCTCATATGATTATAGAATTATTGAAGCTTTAATTAACAACAACGAAGTATTCTTTCAACAATTTAGAGGTAAAACGAAGCATCAACTTGACTTGAACATGCTGCATTTGCGCATATATGTGGATCACAAGAAATTTAACCTGAAATAGCAAATTTAGCAAAAAATATATATTTAAATACTTTTCAATAGGATCAACAAGTAATATATATTTGATAAAATTCTTCGATCTTTTACCGTCATCGGACAAGATCCAAAGCTAACCCCTTGAAATGGGTTCCGCCCTAGGGAAAGGGTGCACCCTTTCCATAATATGTTGTTAACGTCCTTGCTACCGTATACCATAACATATCACTGTTACTTTATTTCTTTAGGCAAAAAAGGTAATTATATCTTCAAAGCTAGCGAATATCAAGACGCTGATTTCTTTTGTTTTCGATCCTTCGATATCTGTTGTTGAGAAAGAAGAATGATTTTTATAAATAACTGTAATTACTCATGCTTGTTAAGTTTGTGATAAAAAAAATGTTTTGGTGCTATCATTTAAATTTTGTAAACAATTATATGTGTTTTTTTGCACCAACTTAGTAGCATTTTTGTTCTGAACTAATTTTAAAACAAAAATAGTAAAGTCCATTTAATTTTAAATAAATTTTATTGAAAAAAATAATCATATACATAAATTATAATATAAATAAACACTTATAATAATAATAAAGAATCACCAAGTTAAACATTTACTTTTTATCAAAAGCTTCATTGACCGTATAATAATCAGTTGTTTGATTTACGGTTGTTGTAGTTTTCTTATTTGCTTCCACAGTTTTATCACCGCCAGCAGCATCTTCAGTTTTTGTTGTGACCGATTTTTCAATGGTTGATTTCTTGGATTCTTCCTTTTGCTTCTTATTCTTCCAAGGCATTCCAAATGTTTTTTCCTTGAGGGCTGGTTTTTTAGTTGGTTTTTTAGGTCCAGGTTTTGCATATCTTTTTTTCATGGCTTCTTTCATCTTTTTGGCACCACGGAATTTGAAGGCAATCAAAATACCAAGAATAATACCAAGGACAGCATCAATACAAATAAGAGCAATCAAAATCCATAAATATGTTTCATACTTGCAGTCATCAGAATTTGAAGTTTGTGCAGCTGCTTTATGATCATTTGATCCAGAAGTCGAAAATTCGGAGCTTTCTGTTGAAGTTGTAGTTGGTTGTTCAGTTGGTCGTTCAGTGGTTTCTTCAGTAGTTGGTTCTGATGTTGTTGAAGTTGCTAATGAAGTTGATGGCGAAAATTCAGTAGTTGTTGTAGGATGCTGAGTTGTTGTTTGTGGAGGTTGAGATGTTTGTGGAGGTTGAGTAGTTGGAAATAAAGTAATTGGTTGAGGCATTGCATGCACTAAAAAAGATGAAATAATATTTATAACAATTACAGTAAGATTTAAGACAAACCTTCCATTCTGCCAACAGGTCGATCAACTTGAATGTATTCTTTTTTAGCTCGGAAAATTTTTCGTAAAGTTCTATCTTTATCGATTTCTTCAAAATGAACATCAAAGACAGATTCATTTGTCCAAAAACCATTAAAAGCCCGAGATTCACTTTTCCGTTTGAACCAAATAAAGATTGTTCGACCATAGCTAACGAAGGTTGGCAAATATTCACGATCAAAAACATTTTCAAAAATATCTTTCAAAACATTTTTATCAAAATCCTTCAACACAAGTCGATCAATTAATTGAATATTTTTAATATTATTTTCATTGATGATGTAGTAATGGGCTTCAGCTAAAAAATAATAGCAATTTAGTCAAATTTTATTTACAATAACTAAAAATAAACTTACGAAGAGCATTTGGTTGTTGCTGATTCCAATAAAGTGAGACGAAGGTTCCATAAAGTGGATCAACACAAAAGAAATTAGGTGCATAATTTTCAGTTGGATAATTATCAATTAAATTAAAACCAACATGATGAATTTCGATATCATTAAAAATATTTCCTTTGAACTAAAAATTGGATGTAGTTCAAATTTTTAAATATAATTGAAGAAAAAATTCACTTACAATATCCATATATTTAAATGAATAGGCACAAACATATTTATCCTTCTTGATGAAATAATATGCAAATTCGGTCCATTTTCGATTGAGGAATAAATTAAAATTCATCACTTCATTATATTGCAAAACTAAAAAATTGACAACAATTTTAATAACAAAATTAAACATTTATAGCAAAAACACTTACCTTTTGGACGATATTCACGGCATTTATCATTTTCATCAACAAAATTAACAAAAAATGGACTAAAAAAATTTTAATTAAAACTGTAATAAATAATAACTTACAATTCATCTAGCTGAACATAATCACCATAATTAAAATTAAAAAGAACTTTGAGATTTTTTTCATTATTGAAGTAGACGGAATAAGATGGAAAATAAAAAAAATGAATATCAACGTTATAATTAACTGTAACTCCAGGTGTAAAAATTGGATCAAGAACAAGAATATTAAGTTTAAAAAACCATTCTCCTTGTTTTGCAGATTCAGAAATTTTCCGAGTGAGTTTTCTTAAAAAAATTAGATTAGTAAAAGTGAAAACAAAAACATAACTTACGCATTATGCCAAAACCATAAACTTTTGTCACGACATTCTTGAGTTCTTTGATCAACATAGATGCAAAAGTAAATTCGTTCTTGACCACTTCCACGTTTTGTATAATAAATTACGTCTTCATTTGTTGCGTAAAGGTATTGATTAGAATAGTCTTTTGGATCAATATATAAATCAGCACCACATTCAAAATCAAAATCAAACGGGGGATCCGGATAATATTGACCAGATACATATTTACCAAATCCACCAAAAAAGATAAATATTGCAATCACCAATTTGACCAGCAGCAACATTCTTTCACGGCGATGATTGATTGAAAATGAAAGAAAAAAGTGAACTTTTTTTCCTTTTTATCAAAATTTGATGACGACAAAAAATATGCAAATTTTTGCAAATGTTAGTTAAAAAAGATTGTGTTGATAAATTAATCTATGTTTGATCTTTGTTTATGAATTACCCAATTGACTCTGTTACTAAAAAGAATGACACAAAAAAGGATGCTGGAATTATTCATTTGCCAGCTCTATGGCTTAGTGGTTAGTGCGGCAGACTTTCGTCCAGAGATTCCCAGGTTCGAGTCCGTCAGGAGTTGACCCATTAAAAAGTTAAGTGGTTGGGTGCTTAGTGAATCTGAGGTTAAAACGAATTCCAGGGGTGGCACAGGTTAAACGGATAGCCATATCATCAACATTTTACCCATTAGAGCAGCCCTGGCAAGGCTTTACTGTTATAACCGAAGGTTAAACAAATAATAAAAATACAATATTTATTACCACAAATAATAAATGAGTGAGTAAGAGAGGGCCGGAGCACACGTCTTGACTCTAGCAAGGAGCTAATAAGATAATGAGCGTTAATGAGGAACAGAGTAAAGAGAAGAGAAGATTTGGCTGCGTAAGCTTTGGTGTTGGACAAAGTCTAATACGCAATGAACGTTTGGTAACGCATTGCCAAAGCAATCCAGCAAATATACAATACAAAATAATACCCTTATAGTAAGGTTACAACTTTTACACACTTGTATAAACAGCATGTGATTTGGTAATTTTTTTATTTTGGAAATTTTAATTACCTTTAAATTTCATGATGATAAAAAGATGAGAAAAAATATGCAAAACCATCTAAAAACCTATGCGAAAAAAAACATTTAAAATGCCTTAGAAGAAAGAAAAGGAAGAATCAAAAATGTCAACCAATGAAAAATCTATCACAACAAAAACTAAAGATGCTGCTGGCGATGATAAAACTGTTGAAGCACTGACAAAAAATTGCTACAATCTTTCAACAATCAGATTAAATAAAAAATTATTAATGAATCTTTTTATTTTAGTTTGTAATAAAACATGTTTTTGGAAAGAAGTTTTCAATATTTTTTATTCTTTTTATTTACATTATTTTGTCCAACTTTTCTATTTTTTGAATCATTTTTTGTTGCATTTTTTGAACATGTTTTTTTATTTTAAAAGCGTGTTG
Source organism: Panagrolaimus sp. LJ2414 (assembly GCA_024447195.1). NCBI lineage: Eukaryota > Metazoa > Nematoda > Chromadorea > Rhabditida > Panagrolaimidae > Panagrolaimus > Panagrolaimus sp. LJ2414. Next base: position 5,388,399 of record JAMRXY010000023.1, read on the forward strand.
AAAATGTTTTAGAAAAGAAAACGGTTTTAAAATTTCGAGATGACTAAATTTTTACAAAAACTGAGAAATATTTATCAAAAAAAAATGTATCATCTTAAAATGTGTAAACTTAATGAATGATCATTTTTGGTGTTCTTGAATAAAAATGATGCTGCTGCTGTATTTTTTCATTGCAAATTTTATAAAACTTAAATTTTTTTTGGAAAGAAAAATTTATGATTTTCACAAATTGAGCTTATCGCGATAATAATGATCATTTCTTATATCTTTACTTATTTTTGATAACAACGTTTTTATTTTAGTGTTAAGAATCGTTGTTTTTTTATTGAAAAATTAATTGGAATATTTTGGAACTCAATCTTAAAAGAAATGAATTTCAATACAAAATTTGTGATTCGAGCGTTGATGGTACTTACAATTTTGTTTATTGTGGTATTGTCTGCACTTTTCATCGTCATCGTTTTGCGTATAAGTTTACCTCGTGGAACACGTCCATCAACAACAAAAGCAATTCCTGCTATTCAAAATTTGTATTACTTTGAAATTCAAGAAACAAAGCAAAAATTGAATAATCTACCATCAAAAAATTGCCGAACTGCACAACGTTATTTTAAACACGCTGTTTCCAAACTTCTTAACAATGCCCAATATGTTGACAATGTTCAATCCTTGTTTGATGAACTAAAGCTCAATTGCCAGAAATGATTGTAAAAATGTTGGTTATTTACTTTTTTTGTCTTGCCTTTAAAATTAATATATATATATATAAATATTAAATTGTCAAAAAAATTGCAAATTCATTTTTTCTAATTTTTATGTAAATAACTTTTGATAAATCCTTTCAAAAAATTAAATTTATGCTAAAATATTTGTTGTCTCTTTTATAAATGTTTTTATTGCTTTCTTTTCAATAAAAAATATTGTTCAAGATTGTTTATTTGCACAATAAAACAAAATTCTTGGGGTAGATAAAGCTCAATTTTTGAGAAATTCAAGCAATTCGAAATGATTTTGGCACAGAAAAAAAAATGTCTTAGAAAAAAGGCGTAAAGTTGTTTTTTTAGGTAAACAAGGTGCGAGGAATCTATTTTTGCTGTCAGTTTTGTTCCAAAATGTCTAGATTTCGATATGCAAATTTTTGCGGTCAAAAATGAAAAATCGTCATCTTTCAAGATAAAAGTACCAAAGTGGTACCATTCGAAAGCCCATGACGAGCTGAGTTCAAAAAAGTTTGGGTCCAAGACATTTGACCCTTTTAAAGGGGCGATAACTGTCACAGAACACCAAAAACTGCTTTTTTCCTCATAAATCCCGATGTAGCAATTTTTTTACATGAAAATAGATTCTGGAGTTTACGGAATCGGATTCTCCATCGTTATTTACCCCTGGAACTGAGAATCTTGAAAGATGACGATTTTTCATTTTTGACCCCAAAAATTTGCATATCGAAATCTAGACAGTTTGGAACAAAACTGACAGCAAAAATGGATTCCTCGCACCTTGTTTACCTAGAAAAACAACTTTACACCTTTTTCCTAAGACATTTTTTTTCTGTGCCATGCTTTGCTCAAGTTTCTCAAAAATCCGGTTATAACCAAAAACTTTGTCAAATATCCTGAAATTATTTTGATGACTCCAGAAGGCCCTTTTTTAAAAATAAAAAAAAATATGTCGCTGATTAAAAAATATCGAGAATCTTCCAAAACTTTTCATATAAAAATAAATTATTTTGTTCATCTTATCTCATTTTATCCAATCAAATTAGAGGTTCTTGATTTGTGCATTATTGTCGGTAATAGACAAAAAAGGTGATTATATCTTCAAAACTGGCGAAAATTAAGACGCTGATTTAAGTCTTTCTTTTATTTTTGATCCTTCGATATCTGTTGTTGAGAAAGAAGAAGAATGATTTTGAAGATGTTCAAAGTCGTCCTGAATCTTCATGGCAGTAATGTAATTATTTTTATATTAAATAGCTGTAATTACTCGTGCTTGTTTTGTATGTGATTAAAAAAATGTTTTAATGCTATCAAATTTTAAAACAATTTTAAATTTTCTAAACAGTTATATGTTTTTTTGCACCAACTTAGTAGTATTTTTGTTCTGAACTAATTTTACAACAAAAATAGTGAACCATTTAATTTTAAATAAATTTTATTGAAAAAAATAATCATATAAATTATAATATAAATAAACACTTATAATAATAATAAAGAATCACCAAGTTAAACATTTACTTTTTATCAAAGGCTTCATTAACCGTGTAATAATCAGTTGTTTGATTGACGGTTGTTGTAGTTTTCTTTTGAGCTTCCACAGTTTTATCACCGCCAGCAGCATCTTCAGTTGTGATTGATTTTTCCTTGGTTGACATTTTTGATTCTTCCGACTTCTTTTTCTTCCATGGCATTCCAAATGTTTTTTCTTTGAGGGCTGGTTTCTTAGATGGTTTTGCATGTCCACGTTTTGAAAATCTTTTTGCCATTGCTTCTTTCATCTTTTTGGCACCACGGAATTTGATAGCAATAAGGATTCCAAGAACAATACCAAGGAGAGCATCAACACAAATGAGAGCAATCAAAATCCATAAATAGGTTTCATACTTGCAGTCATCAGAATTTGAAGTTTGTGCAGCTGCTTCATGATCATTTGATTCAGAAGTGGACATTTCATAGCTTTCGGTAGAACTTGCAGCAGTTGAACGTTCAGTTGACTGTTCTGTAGTTTGTTCAGTAGTTTGTTTTGATGTTGTTGAAGCTGTTGATAAAGTTGATGGCAAGGGTTCAGTAGTTGTTGTTAAAAGTTGAGTTGTTTGTGGTGGTGGAGGTGCACGAGTTGGAGATGAGGTTATTGGTGGAGGTGTTGTCGCATATACTATAAAAAATGAAATTGACTCATTAATTTAAGTAGTAATAAAAACCTACCTTCCATTCTTCCAACAGGTCGATCAACTTGAATATATGCTTTTTTAGAACGGAAGATTTTTCGTAAAGTCCATTCTGTATTAATTTCTTCAAAATGAGTTTCATAAACAGATTCATCTGTCCAAAAACCATTAAAAACACGGGCTTCACTTTGACGTTTGAACCATATGAAAATTGTTCGACCATAGCTGACAAAAGTTGGCAAATATTCACGATCAAAAACATTATCAAAAATATCTTTTAAAACATCTTTATCAAATTTCTTCAAAACAAGTCGATCAATCAATCGGATATTTTTGATATTATTTTCATTGATGATATAAAAATGAGCTTCAGCTGAAAAGTAATAGCAATTTAGTCAGATTTTATCAACGATTATTATAAATAAACTTACGTAAAGCATTTGGTTGTTGTTGATTCCAGTAAAGTGAGACGAAGGTCCCATAAAGTGGATCAATACAAAAGAAATTAGGAGCATAATTTTCAGTTGGATAATTATCAATTAAATTAAAACCAACATGATGAATTTCGACAATATTTTTATCATCTCCTTGGAACTAAAATTTGAGTTTGATTTATATTCTTTTAACCAAAACATATTGAAAAAAAATTCACTTACAAAATCCAAATATTCAAATGAATAGGAACAAACAAAATTTTCCTTCTTGATGAAATAATATGCATATTTTGTCCATTTTCGATTAAGGTATAAATTAACATTCATCATTTCATTACGTTGCAAAACTAAAACGTGAATGTAATAATTTTAGAAATTAAGCTATGACAAAAATACATACCCCTTGGCCGATATTCTCCACATTTATCATTTTCATCAACAAAATAAACATAAAACTGACTAAAAAAATTAGGTTTTAAAATTTTTAAAACTCCAGCAGCAACAAAAAAACTTACGCGTCATCGTCATGATGCCAATCACCATGCTGATAATTAAAGAGAACTTTGAGATGTTCTTCATTATTGAAGTACAAGGAATAAGATGGAAAATTAAATATTTGAATATTGACGTTATAACCAAATGTATAAGTTGATGAATAAAAAGGTTCGATAACAAGAATATTCAGTTTAAGAAACCATTCTCCTTGTTTAGCAGGTTCAGTGATTTTTTGGCTGAGTTTTCTTAAAACATTACATTAGCTAAAAGTCATAACAAAAACAACACTTACGATTCATGCCATTTCCAAATTCTCCAATTTCGACATTCTTGAGATGTTTGATTAAGATAGATGCAATAGAAAATTTGTTCTTGACCACTTCCACGTCTTGTATAATAGATTACATCTTCATTTAAAGCGTAAAGGTAATTTTGATGAGGGACACCTTTGACTTTAATAAAATGAGTGCTACCACATTCATCATCAAACCACGTCGGGGTTGGTATATATTCTTGAGGATAATATTCTTCACATACATATACTCCAAATCCACCAAAAAAGATAAATATTGAAATAACCAATTTGACAAGCAGCAACATTCTTTCACCGCGATGATCAACTGCAAATGAAAGAAAAAAGTGAGATTTTTTTCCTTTTTATCAAAATTTGATGATGACAAAAAATATGAAAATTTTTGCAAATGTTAGTTAAAAAAGATTGTGTTGATAAATTAATCTGTGTTTGATCTTTGTTTATGAACTACCCAATTGACTCTGTTACTAAAAAGAATGACACAAAAAAGGATGCTGGAATTATTCATTTGCCAGCTCAATGGCTTAGTGGTTAGTGCGGCAGACTTTCGTCCAGATATTCCCAGGTTCGAGTTCGTCAGGAGTTGACCCATTAAAAAGTTAAGTGGTTGGGTGCTTAGTGAATCTGAGGTTAAAACGAATTCCAGGGGTGGCACAGGTTAAACGCTGTGCCACCCCTGGCACAGCGTTTAACCTGTGATTTTTTTTCCTGATGTTAAAAAGATGAAAAAAGATATGCAAAACCAAACACTGCAAAACCATCTAAAAACCGATGCGAAAAGAAAAACAAACATTTGGAATGCCATGGAAAAAGAAGAAGACAGAAGAAACGAAAATGTCAACCAAAGAAAAATCGGTCGCAAAAAAAATTAAAGATGTGGTGGCGGTGATAAAAATGTTGAAGCACTGAAAAACAAACTACTATATTCTTTCATCAATCAGATTTAGTAATAAATTGATATTTTATCTTTTTGTTTTAGTTTGCATTAAAAAAACATGTTTCTGCATGAAAAAAATTTTACTACAATTTTTTTGTATTATTTTTTACCCCAACATTTCTCCAACATTTCTATTTTTTTGATTCATTTTTTGAACATGTTTTTTTTATTTTAAAAGTGTGTTGGAAATTTTTTAGAAAAGAAAACGGTTTTAAAGTTTTGAGATGACTAAATTTTTACAAAAACTGTGAATTATTTATCAAAGAAAATGTATCATCTTAAAATGTATAAACTTAATGAATGATCATTTTTGGTGTTCTTGAATAAAAATGATGCTGCTGCTGTATTTTTTCATTGCAAATTTTATAAAACTTAAATTTTTTTTGGAAAGAAAAATTTATGATTTTCACAAATTGAGCTTATCGCGATAATAATGATCATTTCTTATATCTTTACTTATTTTTGATAACAACGTTTTTATTTTAGTGTTACGAATCGTTGTTTTTTATTGAAAAATTAATTGGCATATTTTGGAACTCAATCTTAAAAGAAATGAATTTCAATTAGGCATGGCTCCGGGCCCACTTTTTTTTCTGGGCCCAGGCCCGGCCCGAGGGCCCAGTTCAAAATTTTCAAAAGTTTAAAAAATGGATTTTTTAACGTTTGAACAAAAATTTTGTTCAAAACACAATGTTTAATCAAAATCTTTCCATTTTCATGGCACATTAATAAATAAAATCAATGAAATATGAGAAAAAATTATTTTTCTTAACAAAATTTTGGACGGAAAACGTGTTTTTAGAATTTTTCGGAAGGCCCGCGGGCCCAATGTTTTGGGCCCGGCCTTTTGAAATTTGGGCCCGACGGGCCTTGTTAAGGGCCTGGGCCCGGCCCGGGCCCAAACGGGCCTAGTGGGCCCGGAGCCATGCCTAATTTCAATACAAAATTTGTGATTCGTGCATTGATGGTACTTACAATTTTGTTTATTGTGGTATTGTCTGCACTTTTCATCGTCATCGTTTTGCGTTTAAGCTTACCTCGTGGAACACGTCCATCAACAACAAAAGCAATTCCTGCTATTCAAAATTTGTATTACTTTGAAATTCAAGAAACAAAGCAAAAATTGAATAATCCCCCACCATCAACAAATTGCAGCAATGCCATGCGTCTATTTCAAGTAGATGTACGCAGTCTTATAAACGATGCCGATTTTTTGGAAAATCTTACATCCTTGGTTGAAGATTTGAAGGTTACATGTCAAAAGTAATTTTAAAAAATTTGATATTTTATTTTTTTGTTTTGCTTTTTAAAAATATTTGTTTAATTGTCAAAAAAATGCCAAATTCATTTTTATCATTAATAAAATAACTTTCGATAAACCCTTTCAAAAAATTATTGCGCTAAAATATTTATTGTTACTTTTGTAATGGCTTTTATTGCTTTCATATCAATAAAAAATATTGTTCAATATCGTTTATTTGCAAAACAAAAAAAAATTACTAACAAAAATTTTGTGGCAGTTAACCAAAAACTCTATCAAATATCCTGAAATTATTTTGATGACTCCAGAAGGCCCTTTTTTAAAAATAAAATGCCTATGTCGCTGATTAAAAAATATCGAGAATCTTCCAAAACTTTTCATATAAAAATAAATTATTTTGTTTACCTTATCTGATTTTATCCAAACAAATTAGATGTTCTTGATTTATACAGTATACAAAACTATAACACCACCCCACAATTATATAAATCTGAAGAATCCGAAAGCAGATTCGACCCAATTTTTTCAGATTCGAAATGCCAATAATTACCGGCACAAAACATTAGCTCCACCTTTGAAAAATTTGCATGCGATAAATTTCGAAAAAACACCATACAGGGATTATTGAGCATGCTTGTTTAAGCTAATTTGCGAAGAAAGTATCAAAAAATATTTAATGGCACCGATTTGCGACCATATTAAAAATGCCATTTTTGGCGTTTTGCCGTTTTTGGCGATTTTCCGGCATTGGTTTTGTCAAAGATAAGGGGTATTGAAATAAGCGAAATATGTCATTTTGTAGTCCTTACCAAATTTATTTAATCCGCATAGTTTCACAATTTAATATCTCACGCATGGCCTTCATAGCTGACCTCAAAAATGTCGATTCCATCCATTTTTTTAATCTTTTGCATATTTTGCTATTTTTTAAATTCTGGTTTAATTGAGCTATGAGACTTTGTGGACATGATAAGCATGATAAGAACTACAAAATGATATATGTAGCATCCTCTTAAATTTAACATGGGTCCTTTTACAGGCACGTACATTTACGTAAACTAATAATTCCATGCATATCTCATCATTACTTTATTATTCTTCTTTTTTGTCCTATTTTTTATCAACAAAATTTGTTTTGTTCAAATAATAAATATGTTAATTTTTGATTTCGATTTGTAAATGAATCAAGTGCATCAACATACAAACGATAAATCATCATTTATGAGCTTCAAAGACTAATTGATTGATTTCAACATTGCCTTACTGTTGCTGATTTTTAAAGAAAAATGACTGATTCAATTAAATCTTCTGCTGTTGTAAGTTTGTTTTTATGTTTTGTATAATTTAAATAACGTCTACTACTTTTGCAGGAACTTTATTGTCCAGTTGATCAAACATTGACAATTACAGAAGAAAAACTGAATCTAATGGCTGCTACACAAGATTGCAGTGGAAATGAATTTTATAGTGATAAAAAAGATGTTTCACCTTTGCCAGATTTTGTTCAAGCTTTACATTTTCATTGCCGAATAAATAATAATGCTAAATATTTTGCTTTATATCTCAATGTTGAACCTAAAGATGGAAAAACCAAATACAGAATTCATGCCAAATATTCATTTATGATTAAATCTGCAAATTATTTCACTCAATTTGATTTTGTTTTTAACGAAGATATTCAATATTGGGGGGATGATATTTGTCAAATAGAAAAATTTTTTAATCCAAAAAGAAAATTTATTGTTGATGGAAAGGTTACAATTCAAATGAAAGGATTTCTTATTGCTGAAATGAAAGAAATGCCAAAAATTCTTCCAGAACTGGGACCTCTCAGTCAAGGATTATGGGAAAGAGATGATAAAGATTTTGAAGTTGTTGTTGGAAGTGAAGGAAAAGTAATGGTATGTTTTTTATATTCTTATAAAGGATTGTCCAGAAGTGACGTCACGCAAAAATCCGAAATTCGCAGACCCACCCACCCTTACTGTCACGTTTTTTCCTTTGATCTTTGCCGCTTTTTATATAGACCGTCACACCCCCACCCATCCATAAAATGCGTGATGTCACGTCTGGACAATCCCTCAGTTACAAGTTTGTGTGTTTCAGGTTCACAAGATTGTACTTGCAACTCGTTCAACAGTTTTTAATGCAATGTTTTATTCAAAATTGGAAGAATATAAAACAAATGTTCTCAAAATTATTGACTTTAATCTTGCAACTGTTTCTTCTGCAATTGAATTCTTCTATGATCGGGATATCTTCAATTCTTTGACCATTTCTGATGCCTTTGAATTGCTTCGATTTGCAGATAAATATAACATTGTCGATCTCAAGGTATACATTTTTAACGCTTATACTTTCATTTTTTTTAATAATTATTTTTAGAATAAATTGGATACATTCTTTTCTTATCAATTATCTCCAACTACCGTATGCCAAATTACAAATGGTTTAATCAAAGCTGGTGAAACAAAACTTTGTGAAACTTGTGCAGATTTTTTATTGATTTGTTTACGACACGCTATTCCCGTTCCAGAAATGGATATCTTGGATAAAGAATTTGCCGCTGAATTATTCCAAAAAGCTTTTTTTCTATAACTGAATAACTTTGAAATTTGTGCTTTTTACAGATAAAAAATAAATGCATTTTTGATAATTTTGCAAATTGCATCCTTATCCTTTATCCTTTATCGATGTTTGGCGAAATGCTTCCCAAAGTTTTCGAAGATTTCTCCTTGAAAAATTTTTTTCTTTGAAAAAATGAACTTCCTTCCAATTCCTTCTTTTTCAGTTCTTTTCGTTATTATTTCTTCTTCTTTTTTATATATTCTAAGGTTAACAAACAAAAAACATTATTAGTTAGTTACAGTTGCATATGCGTTTAGATAATGTTCAACTAAATATTTTATGTTCAACTTTATTGCAAAAGATGTCCATATTTTTTGTCACTTTACCGAAATCAACACGCTCTCTTTTTCTCCATTTTTATTTTTACATAATTATCTTCTTTTTGTATCCTTTTCTATCTTGTGCATTTTCTTTGCGTGCTTTAATGCGTGTTTTTGATGTTATTTTCTTGTAATTCAACGTTCTTGTTTTGTGTAGCAACTCTTTATATCTTTTGTTATAGGTATTGTCATGTCAACAAATTCATCCATGGACAATTACAAGCGATATTTGGCATCTGTAAGCGCTAGCAGTGAAGTGTTTGCAGTTATTATTGTTAATGAAAATACTCGAAAACCTGTTGCTAACTTTCACCATTCAAATGTTCAAGAAGTTTTGGATTCTCTTTTGCAATACAAATCCTTGCTTAAAGCTGTATTTGTAAATATGTTTCAAAGATGTAAAGAGTCAGCGAAGCGTTTTAAGATTTTCAAAGACTTCCTTGAGCTTCGTTCAATCCCATATTATTTTTGCTGTGTTGGAAATTGGGTATTATCCAATGTTATGGTTGCTGCAAATATTACTCCGACTCTTAATGATGAATTAATTTTTCTTAAAATTGAAGAGAATACTACTTTTTTCTCATTCTATCGCTTTACTATCAATGGTTATTTAGATTTTAATTATCACTGTTTTAAGAATGACAACTTAGAGAATGTTGCAAATTGTATTGGCGAAATTATTCAGCATGGTAATCAAAATGTGAAGAAAGTGATTTTATTTTCTGAATCAGGAAGTGATGAGATGATCAATAATTTTGCGAATCTTCTTCGATCAAATAAAGTGTTCGATTTCGGTGAAAAACTTATGGTTATTAGTGAAAATAAGTTCATTATATCTTTTGCTGATAAGACTATTGTTGAAATGGCAAAATGGTATTTTGATCGAAGTTATATCAAATTTCATATTATCCCATACAATCTCCATCCATTTAAAATTATTGGTATCACTGGTGATTCTCGAAAGAATTTGATGCAAGTTGAACAAGGTAAAGAAGTTCCATTTACAAAATCTGTTATTTTTAATAAATCTGTTCAATCATGTTTGGTAAGGGTTTTCATAGTTTTTATGGAAATATTGTTTTTGTATGATAATTTTTAGATTTTTCAACTTGCCTATCCAGGTTTTGAGGATCGAGAAGGAATGAATGAAACTCTTGAAATTAATCGAAAATGCCATCAACATAAACTTACTGTATCAATGGAATTCGAGTGCTTCCCAGATATCAAAGTTGAACCAATTATTCTTCCTGAAATTAAACTTCTCCCACACAAATTGGATCAAAATGTTGATAGTCAAATTCCGGTAATTGGATTCTTTCGTAATTCTTCTGTTATCTGTGTTCATGGAAATGATGGATATGAATTTTTAGAATCTTGGAATGGTAGGTTAACCTTCTTAACAAGACAAATTTGATGTAATTTGATCATTTTTAGGTTTATATGGTAATGAACTGTTTATTAGCTTTGAAGAATCTAAACCTAAATTTGGAATGGATGCAATTAAACCAGAGAAAACTAAAATGTCTTTTGTTGTTTATGGTAAGTATTTTTACTTTTTTAATTATATCTTATAAATTAATATATTATAGATTTGATCAAGATTATGTCCATGCCTTCTGAAAAGATTACTGTAAATGAAAGCTGGAAATTTGGGATTACAAAAGATTCTGAAAATCCTGTTTTGCTTGAATTTGATAATTTTGATGGAAATCGAAAGATTGCAACTCCGGCATTTTTGATGGCAATGTTATTGAAGGAACAAATTAAACTTATCAAAAATGAAATGGGGATGAAAGAAAAACCAAAGGAAATTGGATTCTGCTTTTTTGATAAATTTTCAGATGTTGAAAAGAATCGAGTTAAAAATGGAGCAGGTGAAGCTTGTGAATTGTTGAAAATCGGATACACGTTTATTGATTTTTAATTTGAAATATGCTTGAAACTTATTATTTTTTTGTTAGTTCTGTTTGCTTCGTTGTTTTCACGAAATTTGAGTTATAACTGATTCAGTTATTGTTATTGTATTCATGAAGGGGTATTTTAGAAGATTTAATGTATTTATTGGGGTTTTAAATAATCAAGGAAATATGGAAGCAATTATTCATATATCTGATTTTATCGTTTCGTATAAATCTAATGGTTTTGGGTTTTTAAATTTTGAAAACTATATTTTTTTCTGTTGATTCTGTTTTTCATATTCTCTTCGGAATCATTTATTATGGATGTTATAAGGGAATGGTCAGACATGACGTCACACAATTTTTTTGCTGGGTGGGGTAAAGCCAAATGCATTTTTAATTCTTATACCTGGTTATAGAGATGATGCCAAAGATGGCATTCTATGAATTATAAAAAGCTTAATTAAGTCACCAAAGATTCTAAAGGATACTATTCTGAACTAAAGATGGCCGCGGGTCGACAAAGCCCGGGCCGGGCTTTGCTTTTTGAAAATTTCCAAAGAGGGACCACGTGAAAATTTACAAAAAAAAGTAAACGGGTCGGGCTTTGAAAAAATGGGCCCGTGTCCATCCTTATTCTGAACATGAAAAAGGATTCAGCTATTTCTTTTACACATCAACTTGACTTTCTCCGTCATTTTTAAAAAAATCTTTGGAACTACCTAATAATGAAAAAATAATCTGTTAGTGCCAAGATATTATGATATTAACAAGAAGATATTATTTTTTAAACAAAAAGGAAAATAAGACAAAAAACAAACAAAAACAGTACGAATCAAACAGTTAAAGGAGAAAAAGCTTTTTGAAATAATTTAGCAGCAAATTCTTTATCCAAGATATCAATTTCTTTAACGGGAATTGAATGACGTAAACAAATCAATAAAAAATCTGCACAAATTTCAGTAACTGAAGTATAGTCGGCTTTGACTGAAGCATTTGTAATTTGGCATACGGTAGTTGGAGACAATTGATAAGACAAATATGTGTCCAATTTATTCTAAATGTAATTACTTGTTAAATCACAAAATTCAATACGTTGTAAATTATTACCTTGAGATCGGCAATGTTATATTTATCCGCAAAACGAAGTAATTCAAAGGCATCAGAAATGTTCAAAGAATTGAAGATATCCCGATCATAGAAGAATTCAATTGCAGAAGAAACAGTTGCAAGATTAAAGTCAATAATTTTGAGAACATTTGTTTTATATTCTTCCAATTTTGAATAAAACATTGCATTAAAAACTGATGAACGAGTTGCAAGTACAATCTTGTGAACCTGAAACACACAAACTTGTAACAAGTAAGAACATAAAAAACATACCATTACTTTTCCTTCACTTCCAACAACAACTTTAAAATCTTTATCATCTCTTTCCCATAATCCTTGACTGAGGGGTCCCAGTTCTGGAAGAATTTTTGGCATTTCTTTCATTTCAGCAATAAGAAATCCTTTCATTTGAATTGTAACTTTTCCATCAACAATCAACTTTCTTTTTGGATTGAAAAATTCTTCAATTTGACAAATATCATCACCCCAATATTGGATATCTTCGTTAAAAACAAAATCAAATTGAGAGAAATAATTTGCAGATTTAATCATAAATGAATATTTGCCATGAATTCTGTATTTGTTTATTCCATCCTTAGGTTTCACATAAAGAAATAATGAAAAAAATTTTCTGTGATTAATTGTACGGCGTTTTAGTCCTGTGAAATGAACGATATCCGGAATCGTTGAAACTTCTATTGCTTCATTGTGAAATTTTGTTGCGGTGCCACCTTCAGCATCAGCCATTTCTTTCAGTTTTTCTTCTGTAATTGTCAATGTTTGTTCAATTGGACAATAAAGTTCCTGCAAAAGATGACATTAAAAAAAGCATACAAAATTTATTAAACAAAATAAACTTACAACAGTAGAAGATTTAATTGAATCAGTCATATTTCTTTAAAAAGCAGCAGATTTCTAGAAAAGCAATTTCTTAGATTTTTTTCAGCTTGAAACAAAAATCAAAAAAAACCCGGGCTGAAGTAATGAAATGAGGATAGAGTTTTTCGCGTCAAGAAAAAAAAATATTACAACATTTTTTCGATGATGGAATTTTTTCATCAACGGTTGATCCACTAAAAATAAGTAACATTGTCGTATCATAAATAATAAAAAAATTACTCAAAATTGTTCTCATAATAAATGTTCCTCAAATTAATAAAAAAACAAGAATATGTTAATACTATGTATAATGTCTACAACAAAAAACATTTTGAAAAACGCAGTTAAAAAAAAGATAACAAAAAAAGAAACATCAAGATTCATTGTGATGACAAATCTCGACGCAACCAAAAATTTTTTGTTTCAGAGAAGACAGTAAAAACATCTATTTTTAACTGATAAAAGTTTATATAAGCACGCAATAAAAGGGTATGTGTTATCAAAGTTGAGGTGCACCTTCAAAACAATTCTCTTTTCTGCATATCTTTATCGTTTAAATTGTGTATTGATTTTTACCAGTTTTTTGAAAACGTATTTCACTGAATAATGTTATTTAAAACTATCATTAAGAGATTCCTTGAATTGAGTTGTAGCACAAGGATTTATGCAGATCAAAATAATGAATTTAAAATTGAAAAGGAGCAGCAAGGAGGTGGTTTTTATGTCTGTCATATTCGTAGTTTAAGAGGTACAATGATTGTTGAAAATGTGGAAGTGGATGGCTTACGTATGCTTTCTTGCTTTTACATCTTTTAAATAATTGATTTTTTATTTTAGCAAAATCATATGACGCGGAAAATAAGAGTTTTATTATACCGTCCCGTGGGACCTGCATTTTAGTAATTTTTGTAGAGTTTGATGAAAAAGAATATGAAGAATGTATACTTGCAACCATAAAAATTTCTAAAGATCAACAGTATTAATTGAAAGTTCAAGACTTTTGTAAAAGCTTTTTAACTTTTCCGTGTTATGAGGATCTCAAATTCATTTATCTTGTAAGAAAGGTGGGTAAGCAAACAATCATAGTCTACATTGAGAATCCATATGATGTGCTTATTGAAGGTAATTTTGATGAAAGCTCTTTGAGAATTCAATTATTATTTTTTTAACAGGGCAACCTGGTGATTATATGTATCGTTGGGAAAACGCAACGAATTACGCAGGTGGATACTTGGATTTAGAATTAAATTTACGTTTTACGTTTGCTCCAAAATCTTCAAATTTAATTACAAATGTGCAAGCATCAACACAATCAGAACCTGAAATCGCCAAAACAAATAGTGATATTAAATGTCCTCTTTTATATGATATTATGTCAGACAAAACATATGCCGATGTTGTTCTTTTCTCGTCAAATGGAAAAGAAATAATGTCATACAGATGTGTACTGGCAAAATTTTCAACACTTTTTAAAAAGATTTTTGATGAATCTAAAGAGAATCCAGTTCAACATCGAATCAATGAATTCGATAATGAAACAATTATTGCTGGATTGGATTTTTGTTGCGGAAACATTAATGCTATAATTGCACTACAACGCGTTTTCCACACTTTTAATCATGCGCTGCGTCTCTTCTTTTCTCTGTTCTTTTTTTAACTCTGTCGTGAAAGAAAAAAAAAGAAAAGAGAAAAGAAGAGCATGATTAAAAGTGTGGAAAACGCGTTGTAGTGTAATTGGAAAAGAAGTAAAAGTCTTTGAATTAGCTGAAAAATACTGTATTCAAGAATTAAAGGTAAATTTTTGCTTGAAACAAAAGATCAAAAGAATGCTCCAGTCAGTGTTATCGCGCTACCACTTTTTCCGCTCCCGCTCCCGCTCCCGAAAAAAGTTGCGCTCCCGCTACCGCTCCTGCTCCCGCGCTTCCGGAACCGCTCCCGCTACCGGAGCGCTCCCGCTTCCAGCTTTTTTAAAGGATAAAATTTTACAATAAAAATTTTTTTATTGTGAATTTTACCCATTCAATTCGAAAAATCGCATTTTCATTAAATTATGCAAATTTCCCGTCAATGTAGATTTTTGACTATGGTAATTTTAATGGTAAGCTTTATCGTAAACCAAAAGCCCGTTTTACATGTAAAATAACCTCAAGGCATGCTGTTTTTTATGAGACTGAAATAGTGATTATTATTCACGCATTTTTTTTTCAAATATAAGCACATGCTTGATAAAAGTTTTGGAATAATAAAAAATGAGAAAAAAGCAATGAGAAATTCACCAAAAATTGAAAAAAATTGAAAAAACCCACAGGGTGACCCTTTGGAAAAAAAGGTCGCGAAAATTTTAAAATCTGTCCTCCGACCACATGTGTGTATTATGTTTAAACATTTGTCAAAACTTAAAAAAGATATAACAAAAACAGCTATTTTTTGGAGTTTTTGTTTGCATGTTGCATAAAAATATTGTTGAAATTTTAAATTTTCGTTATTTTTTTGAGAAGAAAAAAATCTGTTGAAAGCTTTTGGGAGCGCGCTCCCGCTCCGCTCCCGCGCTTCTGGAACCGCTCCCGCTCCTGAACCGCTCCATGTGTTTGGAGCGGGAGCGGGAGCGCGATAACACTGATTGTAATCGAAATTTTAAAAGCTACTTGAACTTTATATATTTGAAATTATGTAAATTTTATTTGATATTAAACAGCAATAAATTTTTTTTTAAATTTTAACATTCAAATTACTTATCTCCCAAATCCATGGAAAAATCCTCTAATTCGACTGAAAGTGGAAGATAATCCACCTCTTGAGCCATAAATATCTCGAATCTTTTGAATGTCTCCAGAAGTCAATTCTGGAGTAATGTAATTTCCATTGTCGTCAACCGTTTGATGATAAAATGGTGCCATAATAGAGCTTTCATCTCTTGAATGATCAAGGCCAAGTGTATGTCCAGATTCATGAATTGCAACAGCATAAAGATCAGTGGCACCATTCATGATATCATTTGCATTTTTGTAGGTCCAATGTTCATCTTCATCAAAATGTAATTGGCCATTTGGAGGGAAAGTAGCGTGTGCCAAAGTACCCCCTCTACCATCAAATGGCCATGGATCATTGTGATACTGAGAAGCGAATCGAATTTTGATATCTGCAGATCCAGAGCTGACCTCGCTGAAATCAAGTGGAACAACTTTTGCCCAGGTGTCGAAAGCTTTTCGGATTGCTCGCCTGAAAATTTAGGAAAGGATTGACAATGTTAGTTTATAGGTGGCAGATGCTTTGACACTTTTTTCATTGGCTGAACCTAATCCCTGAATAGTGTCTTGAAACGAAAACAAACTTTATTCTTTTTTTATGTATCGTTTCAAGACGAAATTTTATTAAACGAAAAAAGCGTCAAAAATATTCCATCCGGGTTTGTCCATATTTGACGTCTGCTGTTTTTTAGCAATTTTTAAACCCCCTCTTTTTCCAACAAATTTTTCCTTAGATGTTTGCCGCTTTTACGGACAGTTTCAGATTTCGTGAAAAACCCATTCCCCTCATAAAAACTCGACGTCAAATTCGATCCACCCCCAAAACAAAAATTTGCATACTCCGCATCACGACGTGGCAAATCTGGTGAAGTATTTTCAATTGAATATGTAACACTTTTTTTATTCCATTTAAAAGTTGAATCTAAAATTTACTAAAATTATTACAACAGTAACATTTTTCTGTGATAACCTGTAATCCCCATAACTCTGATTCCTCGACCGGCAGTCAAAGCTTGGACATCATTGACCCCGCATCTGGGTTGTGCCATCTTTTGTTTAGTTTTCATATCCAAGACTCCTGTAACTGGTAACCCTGCAAATTGCTGGAATTCTTTAACTGCTTCATTCACTTCATTTCTAAAAGATGAAACTAGTCCATGAACACTTGCTGCAACTTTGTTATAACCAAATTTTTCAAGGTATTCCTAAAATTGATCAAGTTGGGGATTTTCCTGATCTGATGCCAGCATAAATTTAGAAAATATTGCAAGCCACCCTGACGTCAGAGTTTTTCTTTGATCTTTGCCGCTTTTAAGGTTAGGGGGATTGTCAGGATCTGACGTCGGGTATTTTAACGTAATTTTCAAACCCATCTCCTCTCCGTCAGATTTTTTCCTTTGATGTTTGCCGCTTTCTAGCGAAGCGTCAGATTTCGCTTACCTCGTCCCCCTTTAAAACACCCAACGTCAGATCTGAACAATCCCTAACTTTGGCAAACGCCCACCCTCAAAATTGCTGACATCAGATCTGGCCAATCCCTTATGCAAATTTTTGACAGATACGCACCTTTGCTTTTTCATCTGAAACTGGAGCGAATTCCTTCTTCAGTCTTCTTCCAGCTCGAAAAACATCTTTAATAAAATCTTCTCCACAAATTCCTGGTAACAAAATTAACACCAACAAAATCGCCACAACAATTTTCATGCCTAAAAGGTTCTTAAAAATAAAAAAATATATAAAATTCACAAAAAAATTACAAACTTTTCTAAAAACAAAAATTTTCAACTGCGCAAAGTTGAAAGAAAAAAAAGTATAAACAATTTGGCTGATACTTTTTTTTGATGTTGCTGCGTCAAAAATGTGTGATTTATCAATTACCTTTTTTTGTTTTGTTACACTTTAAAACTTCCTTTTTTTAAATAAACCCTTTTTTTATCACCAAAAAGGTTTGATTGATTTCATGATCTTTGAATTACTAATTTTGGGCTGTGTTTTTTTTGCAATTTTTTAAAAAACGTTTCGGCCAAAACAGGAAATTAAAATGAAAGAAAAAAACAATAAAAATTAATCGATTTAAAATACGAAGATTTTATTATTATCATAATAAAGTGTGTTTATTTAAATTTGGATCCATAAATAACTTGTAACAAGTTTATTTAAAAAAAATAAAACAAAAAATTCAAAAATTTGCATATCTTCATAGGCAAGAATGAACTAAAACTTTGTGAATTTTGGAGTTTTGCTGAAACTCTTTTAATTTTATACACACATTTTTGAAAAAATCTTTCAAGTATTTAAATAAATTTTATCACAAAAAAGTTGATAACAAATTTTCACATGTTAATGAGAATATGTAAAAATATATACAAAGTTTGCGAAGAAATTGACACAATAATCTAGTGAAAATTTTTTAATTAGTATAAAAAGTTTATATTTTTGAATGAACTATACTATACATTTTCGAAATTTAGAATCTGATGATTCGGTCATTCTTCATTTTACTTACTGGAATTAAAAATATATGAGATCATCCATAAAGACGTAATAAAATTTGAGCTAAACCCTTAGGATAGTATATTTAAAATTCGGCGAAGTTCGAAGCCTATGATATTTTTCACGATTAAGTCCAGGAAAATGAACTAAAGGAGGATTGTAGGTGAAAATATTTGTTGCAATAATTTCATCAATAATACCTTCAAGTCGATTTCTGTATACTGGAGAAATTGAGTTTGCAAAATAGACAAAAATTCCCGTTAGTTTATTTTTCTAAAAAAAATTTTTAAAAAAGAATAATAAATATGAACCCCAAAATGCTTACTTTCATGTAAGCGTAAAAATCCTCTAAATCAAAAATGTCGGGAATATTGCTGAGAAGCAAATTTTCAAGTTTCAAAAAATGTGGAATTTTTTCAAGTTCTTTCATTGTTTCGGTTGTGATATCAGACGGGGCCGTGTTGCAAAAACTAAAAAACAACACTTGTCATTAAAAAATAAAGATAAAGCAACTCACTAATCAACGTATTTAGCTTTAACAAGAATTTGAAAAATCTTCTCAAAAACTACGATTGAATCATCTGCATTCCTTACAGTAACATTTTCAAATTTAAACCCTTCAGCAGATAAAGTAAGTAGCTGAAGATTATTATAATAAATATCTTGGTTTCTAATATCCAAAACTTCAATATCACATCGATAGAGTTTAGGGATAAGAGAAGAAATCATATTTGAATTATCAACTGAATATAATTGCTTGGTTACCCAAATTTTTAAAGAAGATTTTGATAAATCATAAGAATTTAATTGACCAAATGAATGCCATTTATTGTCATCATAAACTGGATCAGATAAAATAAGAATCGGATTTTTGATGAAAAAATATTTGCATGTTTGAATCATCTTTTGGTAAAGTTTTGGAAAGGATGGATGCTTTGCAATATTATAGATGAGTGATTTCGGTAATGACCAATCTTGACAACGATAAGAGCTAAGAAAATCAGCTTGTTTGGAAAAAACCATGTTTTTTAAATCATCAACTTTAGGTTTACCTTTTGAAGAAGCTGTTGAATGAATTCCAGGAGACTCCATTTTAAGCTTTTTAAATCTGTAATCGTATTAAATAAAAATTTATATAGTTATATAAAAAGTTTAGGAAGAGACGGCTTCTTAAAACGATTCTATGAACAAAAAAGAAAGAAAATAAAATGGTAGATAGGGGTGTGCATACTTGTTGACTAATCCAAAAAATGAAAGGGGCATCCGTTTTTCTATTGATTAAAAATTAAAAGCAAATTGCTTTTTTATGGCATATGTTTGTTGGAAAACATATATTTTGTGGTCAGAGCACTTCGGCAAAAAGTCGTATACCGTTATAATAAATAACAAAATAGAGGTATAGCAGGATTTTATTGATTGGTATTAAAGGCCTGGTTTTTGCAGACTAAAATACTAACATTTAATACCTTGCTAAAAAAAGTGCCTTCCAATTTTTTATTAAACATGGATTTGAATGACCCTAAACCTGTTCTTCCAACACCAATTATTGCTTCTGATCAACATACGTTTAATAATCCATGTCGCCAAAATTTTCCTTTCTCATGGCCAATTATCAAGTACATTTTACAGAATCCAATAGGAAAAGTTTGGAAAAAATTGATTCAAACTTGTAAATATTTTTTTGCAAAATACTCTGTTTATCCTGTAGAAAAATTAACAAATTATAAATTTGTTTGGAATGCAGATGGAGAAATTATTGACCTAACTACAAAACGTCTTCCTAAATTATTTTTGTTTAATACTTTTGCCTGTTTTTATAATTATTATGATCCAGATGCTTTTTCTATAATTATGGACAAGATCGTCAAATGCGATCTTCGTATTTTGGATATTGGTAATCAAGCTTTAACATGGGAAGATTATCAAAATCTTACATGTTCTGGTTCTTTAAAAGAAGTATTCTTTTTTAATTGTAGAATAAAAGGCTTTGATAAAACTGATGTAACATTTGAGAAGTTACTTGAAAATCTTCAAAAAGTAGAAAGATTTGGAATGCAAGTTTTTAAATTTTTTCGTCATTTGTTCCATTTAATTGTTATGGTTTTTAGCTATTGTAAATCAGGATCAAAAATGTTTGAAAAAGACACCGTTAAGAACATGACCAAAATCCTGTCCGGCTTCAAAAAGTTGCGAAATTTCAGTTTGTCAAATTTTGACGAAACTTTTGAGCTTTCTTCTTTCATGGATTTTCTTATGGTGAGTAAACTTTTTGGTTCATTTTATAATTAAAAGTTTTACATCTTATAGACTAATAAAACAGTCGATGTTTTTCTTAAACATGACGATGATGTACCATTTTCTAAAAATTTTAAGCAAATGCTTGAAATGTGTTTTGAAAAACTTATAGCAAATCCACCTGAAAAGATTCCCGAGATTATAATTTATGGATTCGATGGTATTCATTATCTTGAATATAAAAAATCTTATAATACTTTCTGATAGATTTTTTTGTTAAAGGATTTGTGGTGATCCGCAAAACTTCAGATTTCGATACTGCCTAATAATATTTTAAATATTTTGCAATTTTGCTTTTATTTTTGGGATAAATTTTTTAAATGTTTTTTGTCGTGAACACAATAAGCTAGAAGTTATGAATATTTTGAGCAAAATATAAAAGCGAGATCGTTCCAGATAACTTTCACTTGGTGTTTTTTAAACGCCTAGAGTGAGTGAGTCTTAAATATTGTTGAATTATGACAAAAATAAAACAATTTACTTTTAGGGCAAGCTTTAAGTTTTATTTTTTTTCTAAATTTTAAAAATTTTAAAGTAAAGGTTTCTTTTTTCTTACATTTATTTGACGTTTCTTAATAATAAATTTATCTCACCGTAGAGGGCCCCAAGTTACAATAAAGATAAGTCCCCATATTTTGCCTATATAATGGTCATGAGTAGGGATGATTATGGGCAAAATATTAGCTGCGGAATCGTAACCATTTTTGTTTAACAACAATTTCAAAATATGCCAAAAACCCACTAAAACGTTATTTTTACGTATGTAGTTTCGGCACTTTTTAAAATTTCGACGTTATTTCATGGATATATGGCTTTTCAAACATGCTGAACCCGAATCTGAAATATTTGAAACGATTTAGCTTCTACAAGTTCAAGAGTGGCTGAATTATAAGGTGTCCGTCAACGTTTCAGTGGGTTTTTGGCACATTTTCAAATAGTTGTTAAACAAAAACGGTTACGATTCCGCAGCTAATATTTTGCCCATAATCATCCCTACTCATGACCATTATATAGGCAAAATATGGGGACTTATCTTTATTGTAACTTGGGGCCCTCTACGGTCAGATTTATCCTTTGTATTTGTTTAGCAAAAGAAGAAAATGAATATTTTTTGTTTGTGTACTTTACATACTTTTCATTAAATTATATGTACTTGTTCAGAGATCAAAGAATTACATTAAAACAAGCAAAAAAGTGGGGTGCTTTTTGTCCGCTGCTTGAAGAAAGTCTTTTTTTTATCAATTTTACGTCACAACTTTTTATGTTTACGTCAGCATATAAGTTTACATTGAAAGTTGAAAAAAGCAATGATAAAAAACGTTCAATTATACAGCAAATTTTTAGCTTTTTCCATTTATTTTTATAGCCTAATTTTTTTGGGTGCATTTGCTCTTTTCGTTTTTGTACAAATTTGACAAAAATGAAAACAAATATTGTTGCTTCTGCTTATATTTCATATTCGACAAAAACAAAAATAAAATTTCATGAAAATATCCAATTTTGTGTTGCTCCAAAATTTGTTAAGCATGATGAATTTATTTTTTATATTAAAGATATGAAATCCAATTTTGAGATTACTCGAATTGTTAATCATGGTTGGGATTCACATTTTGATAAAACCAATAATTGCTTTGAAACTCGGCATCGATCAGTTGGTGATACTGATTGGTATACTTTTCATATTTGTGCCGATGTTGAATTTAAGAAAGTTGAATCAATTGCTTATCCCCTTCAAATTCCTGTTGCAAGAATGAAATGTTTAGAAGTTTATGAATATTTTGAAGATTTAATTGTTCTTCCTGGGCATGAAAATTTAACTTTTAAATATTATGTGAAAAAAGTTTCTGTTGATTTTGTTGAAGTTTATATTGAAAATGGACACAATGTTAAAATTGAAGGTTGGTTTTAGCAGGGTTTTTTTTGTAATTTTTCAATAGTTTTTACTACCCAAAAAACAGTCATCATTGGTGACGTCAGGAATGTGTGGCAGCAGGCCTTTGATCTTTTGCCGACCGCCATCGGCAAAAGATCAAAGGCACGCCCTTCGAAATGGTTCCTGCCCCTTGGAAAAAGTGCAAAAAATGCCCTCATTACTAATATTCCTATATCCATTTTTTAGGAGAATACCAAGACTTCTCTCACAATGCATCTGTTAAAGAAGACATAAATTTAACTCTTTCGTTCATCTTTGATCCAGAAAACCTTGAAATTCCTGCAAATGATTCATTTGATTTGAACAATGTTTCATAAATTTTATAGTTTTTCAACATTTTTTTAATGTTTAATTTGTGCTAAATAATTTGAATTGTTCCGATGCATTCCAATAACTGATTAGAAAAACTAAAAAATGGGACAGTTTTTGATAAAAATATTGTTTTTATTTTTTCCGAATTTAGAAAAAATTTACAATTCCACTGTACAAAAACAATAGCACTACTACAACTTTTCCAATGGTATAAAAAAAATCATTAATCGTACAATTAAATAGCTAAAAATTTAATAATAAGAAAGTTTTGTTAAAAAAAATAATAAGAAAAGCTTTGTTAAAATTTTCTTTGTTTTATTGAAGGATTTTTTTTTACATTTTACTAATTTTTCTTTGAAAACTGATATATAAAAAAAGTAAAAAATGGTGTTTCTCAATAATCATCAGTATTGTTTAAAAGCAAAATGTTTCAATTATTACTTCTTGCTTTGTTTTTAATTATTGTTTCTGCTGAACTTTGTCCTGGAACAACAACATCATTCCCTCCAGATAGCACTACATCTGATTCTGACCCAGTAAGAGTAAGTAAATGTTTTTTATGACTCTTTTATTTTTTAAATATACTATGTATTTAGAAAACTTGTGCAGATGACTGGGCAAATCGTTTACATGAAGCTTGTAACCATCACCATTCAACTTCAAAGAATTTATCTAATAATTGCAGCGGCGGTAACAACTTTTATATTCTCAACAAAATGTAATAGTTTTTTCCAGATTTAATGATAAAATGTTGTTCTGAAGGCTGCAGAGATTCTGAAATCATTGCATGTTTTTGTCCTCCAATGTCACTTATGGAAATTTTTTCATAGAAAATTGTGATTGAAGACTCTTTTTGCAAAAAAAAGTATTTAAAATTTGCATAATTGGTTTTTAAACTATTTTTATAACTTGGAAATGACTTTTATATTTGCTAACATTTTTTGGAAAAATATGCAAACTTTTTTGAAAATTTAATAATTGTTTCTTGCTTCGATATCAATCCAGTTGGTTAATCTATTAAAAAAATGATTAGAAAAATTGTTAAAATTTATTATTCAAATTTATCAAAAAACCGATTGACTCATTGTTCAAGAATGTAAACAAGTTTTCAAAGATCTGCTCCATGTGAAGCTAAAAAACAAAATTAAAAATGTCCAAGTAAATTTCCCTCCAGCACTTGTTGTTGCTTCTGGTGTTGATGTAGTTGGAGCAGCTGTGGTTGTTGAAGGTGCAGTAAAATTTGCATCTGAATCACAAAGAAAGCCATAAAAGTTGTCGTTATAATCCAAATCTTCACAGTAGGTGCAATTTGTGTCCCCATAGCAAACGCTAATCATTGAATCTTTTTCTGCAAAACATCCAGCAGCATCTCCACATTCTTGTTCTGCCGTTTCTTTCATGCATTTGATATATTCTTCATGATATTGGCAATCATAATCTTCAGCTTCAGTGGCATTAACTTGGGCAATACATTTTGGTGGAATTTGATTAATGCAATCAGTGGCATATGAGAAGACTAAAAGTTACAGTAACGATTATTTTAGCATACGTAAATAAAATTAAATAAAATTAAAAAAGATTTTCACAAAAATTTTGAAATTTCGGTATGTTAAGTGTTGGTTTCAATCAAGTCCATATTTGGGGGGAGGGCAATTGGTACCTGTGCGCCCCCGAAATCGGGAAAACTCTTTGATCTTTTGCAGCCACCGTGTTAAAGCGGCAAAAGATCAAAGGCGTATCTCGTCCAAAATCAAAATGCCCACCCCAAAATTTTTTTCCTGCCTACGGCTTTGGTTTTAATATTTTGATTTTGAGCCAAAAAGATTACTGTATCAAAATTTGAATTTTATTAAAAAAAATTACTCTTATTTTTTGATCAGAATTGCACTGCGGTGCCAGGTCGCCAATTTTGGTGTTTTGTGCAAAATTGTAATGGGTAAAAATTTAAAGCAGTGGAGCGGCATTGTTTTTTCAGCTTTGACCCTAACCCTTTCCTAAGGTCATCATCCTTGTCAGATAAGATCAATGGCGGCACCGATCGTATTTTACATTCCTAATTTCGAAACATTTATTTTGGTCATTTTTGGTCATTTAAAATTTCTATTCAACAACGCTCCGTCAAAGTTCTTCAAAAAACCTACTATTATATCCATCCCCACAAATATAATCCAATTCTATAAAGCTTGTCACATATTGTTTTGCCCATTTCGTGACATTTCTTGTAATACCCAATCTCAAAAAATCATTTACGTTTACACAATTTTCAACAACATCTCCATTGCTTGTATCTTGTTTTAAACAATTTCTAAAAGTTTTTTGTTGCCGGCATCGTTGAATTACACCTTCTGAAGTTGCAATTTCAGCTTTCAAATCTTCTACGTAATTTGGTGCCAAATATGGAAATGAAAAATCCAGTTGATTAAGGAATAGACTGTCATAGCAGTTTTTAACAGTCTACAAAGGTTAGTGAAATTATGCAAATTTGTTGGGGGCTTACTTGTAAATTTGTTGCAGTGCAGTTCGCTGCATTACAGTATCCATTAAAAAATGTGAGTATAAAAACCGCAAAAAGCAACCACTTCATTTTTAACATTTCTGAAGCTTTTTTTAAGTTTTTGATACTTTTTTTGTTAGAATTTAAAATTTTTTTTGTGTTTTTTATTTTTTAATGCTTTGAAAATTTAAGAAGATTATAACATCTTTTTTCTGACTTGTTTTAATACTCAATGATGCTTATCATTTGAGGATTTTAGTTGGAAAAAGTGTTGAAAAATGGAAAATATATTTCAAATTTATTACCAAACAAAGTATACTCTTTTTAAAAAAAATAGTATTAAAATAATCGATAATCAATAATCAGAAAAGGGATACTGTAAAAAGAGAAAACACAAAATGGCCACAGAAAATTTTTAATGGAAGAAGCGGCTTTTTTGGGTCTCGAAACGAAATGCATTTGCCACGATAAAAAAACCCTGATTGTCAGGTTCGTGCTGCAGAAACCTGAAAATTGGGGATTTTAAAAAAAACATATCACGGCCTCCTTTAATTGTGATATTTAAAAAAAGTTGATGAAAAACAGTTTCAATTTTAAAAAGTATACGGTAATTTAAAAAAATTTTAATTTAATTCATTAAAACATTAAGGCCGAGTAACAACAACAATATTAATTGTTGAATTATCGGGGGTTGTTGTCGTAGTTGGCAAAGGTGTTGTTGTGGAAGGATTAAACAAAGCATCATCGTTGCAAAGTTCGTTGTAAAAGTCATTTTCAAAATCCAAATTTTCACAATATCCACATTCTGTTTCATCATAGCAAACACTAATTTTTGCATCTTTATATCCAAAACATCCTGCTGCAGCCCCACATTTTTGTACTGTTTTATCTTTAACACATTTTACATAATCATCTTGACAGCCACTGGCATTCTCAGATTTGCATAAAGCTGGGATACTGTTAATGCAGTCATTGTTGTACATCATTGCTACAAAATTATGGTTAATTATCGATTAATTTTTATGCCTTACTTTTGTATCCTTTTCCACAAACATAATCAATTTCAAAAAAGGATGTCACATATTGCCTTGCCCATTTTGTGACATTTCTTGTATAACTGATACCCAAATAACTTTCTACATTTATGCAATCCATAATTAGATTTTCAGAAGCATAATTTCGAAGACATTTTTGAAATTTTGCTTCTTGTTTACATCGCTTAATTACGCCATCAGAAGTACTAAAATCTTCTTTTAAATTTTCTACAAAATTTGTTGCCAAATATGGATATGAAAAATCCAGTTCATTAAGGAATAATTTTGCATAACATTTTTCAAGGGCCTGAAATAGTCATTCATTTATTTTGATCCAAAAACTTGAAATTTAGACTCACTTGAATATTTTGGTCGCTACATTTTCCAGCTTCGATGACAGTGATTCCAAAAATTAGAATAAAAGTGCCGCAAATATACAATTTCATTTTGATACGTTTTTTTCAAAAATCTGTTTACGTTAAATGTTTTGGACTGTTTTGCTGTCTTTTTAAGAAGAAAATATTATCACTTGAAAAGAATATGGGCAAGTGTTAATCTATTGAACATTTAATACTTTTCAAACATGAATCGAAGGAAAAATATTTTTTTGGTTTTTTTCAAATTTTAAGCTGTGATTTTTGGTAACACTAGTGCTAAAACAGCTTTGTTTGAAAATATAACTAAAAACATTGCCGTTACCACAAATATTATTCAAAGTTATGTCTTTAATATCACATTACAAATAAATTAATCATAAACTTTTCCAAATAATTTAAAATTCATTAGATGAAACGTGTCATTGTTTAAAATAATCTGTTAAAAACTTTTAAGTCAGTGAAATGTTGCATCAGACGCTTTTAAAAATTATCAAAATTGTTAAATTTTAAACGTCTAGAAGTTGATAAAACATTCTTTTAAAAATGTTTAAAATTCACAACTTTTTGGTGATTGTCTATGCATTTGCTTAAATAAAATCTTCTTTAAAATCTTTGATGGAAATACTCTACATATACAATGAATGGATGGTTGTTGATTTTTTGTGTTACTGCTTTGATTGCCAGTGTAAGTTATATAACTTTAATTATATCCTATTTTTATATTTCATTTGAACCTTTTGTAGTCGAATGCAGTTTGTTGTGGACATGGTAGACTTGGTGAATGTGATGGCATAGGCCATTGTAATATGTAATTATTCTACTTTTTATATTATTCATTCTTGGAAATTTTATAGGTATTGTTGTAACTGTGAGCGATGTCCGGATTATACAACAAAATCACACGGAATTCAAAACCAACCAGAGACTATTTTCTAATCAAATTTGAAGACGGAAAATAAAGAGCAAAATCTTTGGAAATGGCTGACAAGGGACAGTATCAACATGTCCCCTCACTTTTTGAATGATCCGTATCCCATTAGATAGCCTTAGGGCAATTATGCAAAACCCCATAATATTTCCGTTGAATGGTCTTCCTATAGGTAAAATTGAAAAAATGAAGTTAGAAAAGTCTACGAATCCAGGGTCGACGATTTTTCAAAAACTACTGCTTCACGCACTTTTTTCGTACTTCATTTTCACAAATTTGCATAATAACAGGCCATTCAACGGAAATATTTTGGGGTTATTCATAACTGCCCTGGGGTTATATAATGGGATAGGTCTTTTTCAAAAAGCTGCGAGATATGTTGATAGTGTCCTTTATGAGTTGATTTATTACAGTATACAACAAAAAATGCATTTTATTATTAATTTTGTTCCAAAAATTCCCAATGTTTAAAACAAATGTAAAATTCCAATCAAAAATATGACAGTCATAACTGACAAACTTTGTGCAGATGTTCCACCATTTTTAGTTGTAGTTGTAGGTGGAATTGGGGTTGTCGTGGTTGTTGTAGTAGTTGTTGGTGGAGGCAAAGTGTAGACATCATTTTTACAAAGTTTTGTAAATGGATTTTCGTTATAATCTAATGTCTGACAATATCCACATTGTGTCTCTTCTTCAAAGCAAACATTTATTGCTGCATCTTTTTTGGCATAACATTCTGCTTCATATCCACATGTGTCATTTGCATAATCTGTGACACATTTAACATAATTGTCTTCACACTTTTTGCCATTATAAGAAGTGTAACAGCTACCGTAAGCGTCTTGTAAACAGTCGAAGCTACTGTTTAAAGCTAAAAAAACTCATAAATGTGTAAATAACATGATACCAAATTTTAGAAAGTACTGTAAAGATTAACAAGGGACCATTCCAAAGTGACCCTCTGTGTGGAATGAAAAACCCTGAGGAGTTTTCGCCCTTTTGGGGTTTTCTTAATTTAACATCGAATTGAAGTTGGAAATATCCACGTCGATTCGGAAAAAAAGTGTTTTACGACCTGGATATTTTCAACTTCAATTAATTAAGAAAACCACAAAATGGCAAAAATCCTTTGGGGTTTTAATACCTACAGAGGTACTATCGATTCCACACAGTCCCGTTGAAATCCCAGGTGGTCACTTTGGAATGGTCCCTTGTAAGAACGTCAGCAGCATTTTATTGGAGGAGGGCAGAACCCCTTTCGAGGGGACCGCCTTTGATCTTTTGCCGAAAGCGGTAAAGATCAAAAGATTTTTTTCATTCTGGGGGAGTGCCCCTGGTGCCCCCTAATAGCATCCCTGAGTACAGTAATGACAACAATATCCTCCCAAAAATCTAACCTTGATATCCAACATCACAAGAATAATCAGTTTCAAACAGAATTGTCATAAGCACTTGAGCATAGTATGTTTCATTTCGAACAAAATCGACATTTGTCAAAGCTCCAATTTTCAAACAATTTTTTACGACATTTTTATCTTTTGTAAGACATGTCTTTAAAGTTTTCATATATTTGCATATCAAATTTACCCCATCGATATGTTGTCGAGTTTCATTATAAGTTTTTACAATAAAGTGTGCGTCCACTGAAATAAAATCAAAATCAGGAAATGTTTTGTTGAAACAATTTTCAATGAACTAAAATTAAATAATGTATTTTTAAGAAAAAATGCCAAAAAATAGTTTAGATTAAACTTACTAAAAGATTATCATCTGTACAGCTATCATCGGATCTAATTTGCATAATACAAAATGCAAAAACTGCTGCTACAAAGATGATGGCTTTCATTGTTACTTTCCAACAACAAAAAAGTGACAGTAAAAAATGCTTATTTCTTTAAAGACAGTGCCTTTTTAAAGGAAAATGATTAAATTTCATGATATCATCTTTTTTATTTTCATCACCAAAATTTTTTTGAGGATTATCACAGATTTGTTCTCCAAAGGTTTTTAAGCATGCATGATAAAATTGAGAATTTTGTGATGAAAATGGTGAAGCATAATGCACTTTTTTAAAAGTTTTAATTTCACAAAAACTGCAATCAATTCGTCATCGAAACAATTCTTTTCAGGTATATTTAGAGATTTGACGAAAAATTAGACCAGAATACAATAATACTATTTGATTTTGCAACTTTTTTGTCAATAAATAATGGATGAAAAAAACATGTTATAACACTATAAAAACAACTTTTTCGACATTTTATTTTCATCCTGTATTCACTTTTTTAGTATCACCATTCTATATGTATCTTGTTGGTATCGCAGTTTGTCTATTTCAAAGAGTATTTTTTTTATTTAATTAGAGATAGTCCAGATATGACGTCGAGTATATTAGGAAAGGGGAGGGGGCAGCCAAAATCTGACACAAACCTTAAAAGCGGCAAGCATTAAGGAATAAAATCTGACGGAGGAGGAGTTCAAAATTTCGGCAAAAGACTCGACGTCAGATCTGGACAATCCCTTATTTAGAAAAATATTAAGTTTTATAAATTTTTTATCTTTGTATTCAGTTTCTTACAAGTTATAATTTACTATTTGTAACTGACAATGTTTTATTCAAATTATGAGAATTTAAATAAACATTGTTAAAGTTCTAGTGATTACAATATCAAATTTGGAATAATATGAATTTGGTTTTCATAGTTTCTTCAATCAATGTAAATTAAAAAAATTACCAATTTAACTTTGCATTTAAAAAAAAATTAACTGTCGTATTACTGTAGTTCCATGATTTGCCTAGCTGACGGCAAAAGACCAAAGCCGCAAGTTAGTTGATTACGGACTTGATTAATTAGAAAATTACATAAAAAATGAAAAAATCGTTTGTTCTCAACTCAGTTAGACTAAAAATCATCAAAATTTAAATGAAATCATTTACACCCACATTTTTTTGTGCTACTGATAATAAAAAAATATTGAACTCCTTTTTTGATATCTATTTTAAATATGAGGAGCAGTGATTGTTCTTTTGAATTAAGGAGTGCATTGACTAATCTTTTCTGTATGCTTCCTGAATAATCTAATCTTAATTGCAAAAAGGCACAAACAAAATAGGGAGTGTTTTTTGTTAAAAATAATAGTATAAAAGCAAGTCAGTAATGGGATTAATTTATCATTGTCTGGAAGTTTCTTTTCAACGATGACAGCTTCAAAAGTTTTGATTGTTTGTTTGGTTTTTGCAATTGCTGTGGCTGATGCAACACAATTATTTGCCCCAGTTCGACATGGAAGAAAATTTGGTCATGGATTGAAGGCAGCTATTGAAGAGAATGTTTATCTTCCAAGGGTAAGTTTTGGGGAAGTTGACTATTATGGTTGGTTTTGGAATATGCAAATTTTTGCACTAAAAATGGAAACATTGAATCTGCGCCAAGCTTTTGATTATGTTATGCAAATTTTTTTTGGAACTGCGCCAATCTTATGATTATGTTATGCAAATTTTTAATTTTGGGGAAATCGATAATAATGCTATAAAAAAACAATAGCATGCTTGTTACGATACAGTAATATTTGTTACTGTAACACATGTTACAAACACTGTCACACTAGCAAAACTGTTCTTTTGATTTTTTGAACTTTGTTACACATTTTTTAGACTCTCCCATCAATTTTTCATTTCTTATCACCTTTTCCTTTCCACTCCTTTTAATCCTCATCATATTTTTAGCACTTCAACCACACCTTCCCCGCACCCCGTCTTAACGCCTCTGCAAAAGCAGCATATAATTTTGCTGTTGATATCGTTGATTATGGATCAGTTTCAACCTTTAATTGCATCTACAAACAAGGATACAATGCCGTTTTCATCCAAGCTTACTCCCCTGCAAGTGGCGGATCAGTTAATTCAAATTTAATCCAAAATTTGAATAACGCTGGTTCTGCAAATCTTGGAAATGAAATTTATGTTACACCTGCAACTGGAAAAACTGGTCAAACACAATTTGATGCCGTTTACAGCAAACTCAAAGCATCTGGAATTTCAGTTCGTTCAATTTGGTTACAAGTTAGTGATAGTGAGAAGGTTACGGTAGTTTGGTATATGGTTTTTAGGTCACTTCACCAATCAATTGGTCCAACAATGTTCAAACAAATGTTAATTTGATTTCAAGTTTTGCAAGTCGGGCAAATGTAGGTTACATCTTAAAGATGATTTATTCAAATTTTCTGGGTCATTAGAGTATCTTCATCGATATCTGTCGGACCAAAGATAGTCATAATCCTAACACGAAATCTTATCACAACTATCTTTTAGAACAATGGAGTCTCTGTCGGAATCTATACAAATTGGTATGATTGGCAACAAATTACTGGATCTTACAATGGCTTCTCAGGTCTTCGATTATGGTATTGGAATTCCTTAGGACAAGGTCCAAGCGCAGAAAGCCCAGCAACTTTTGATGATTTTCGGGCCTTTGCTGGATGGGGCTCACCAGCTGTTAAACAATTTGCTGTCAATGAAGGTCTTTGCGGATTAACTTTGAATCGCGATGTTTTTCCAGTTGGAAGTAAATCTGCTGAAACTAATAGCAAAAGTGTTAATGGAAAATTAACTGTTGGTGGATTTGTTTAAATTTTGTTTGTTTGTGTTTAATTAAAAATAAAAGTTGTTTTACTTTATTTTTTATGTTCATTGGCACGCAAACTTTAAAGTTGTGAATGAATACAGTAACAAACTTCTTTACTATTTGGCCCATTTGTTGTTTTGAGGTTAAAATGTTTTTTTATAATTTACAAAATTATGAACATTCTTATGCAAATGTTTACCGTCCGACAACGTTTGGATCATGAACAACATGACTGCCAAAAAACGTAAAAGATGGTGTCAAAAAATACGCTTTTTAACATTTTTCAATCCTTTGCTACCCGATTGCTGAAGCACTGATTTTTCGTATTTTTCATAACTTCTTTGTCGAAGTCTTATAATAAACTTTTAATTTCAAAAATTTATGAAAATATTTGAAAATATAAATAGTTATATTTTTAAATGAAAAACAAATTAATGGATAATTTTAAAGTAGTTTTAATGGTGTAAAATATCGTATTATCATGTTACAACAATTTATATCTTTTATGCCATAAGCTGTTTTATAAAACTAATCAAAATAGTTATTGATCGAGGATAATAAAAATCATCAAAATTAAATAATATCATTTCCACCCACATTTTTTATGCTACACATAAATTATGTGTAGCATGTGACAGAAAAAGAAAGAAATTGAACTTCCTTTTTTTGATATATTTATCTTTTTGAAAAGAAAGGAGTGCATTGTTCTTTTCAAATTAAGGAGTGCATTATTCAATGAAAATTTTTATGATTAAGTTGCTCAATATTATCTAATCTTAATTGCAAAAAGGCACAAACAATACAGGGAGTGTTATTATTGGAATTAAAAGTATAAATGCAAATTAATTCTCCATAGAAATTTGTTGATGTCATTATTTTTTAAACAATGACAGCTTCAAAAGTTTTGATTGTTTGTTTGGTTTTGGCATATGCATTCACTGATGCCTCACAAAGCTTCCCTGCACCCCGTCACAACGCGTCTACCAAAGCCGCTTATAATTTTGGAGTTGATTTTTTCGATTTTTATGGATCTTCATCATTTATGAGCTGTATCTATAAAAAAGGATATGACACAGTTTTCATTGAAGCTGCAAGCTATGGATCCCTCAATTCTAACCTTCTCTTAAATTTGAATAATGCTGCTGCAGCAAATCTCGGTAATGAAATTTATGTTATCCCAGCTCCAGAAAGACCAGGATCAATACAATTTGATGATGTTTTTAATAAACTTAAAGATGGTGGAATTCAACTTCGTTCTATTTGGTTACAAGTTAGTTAAAACAATTGGGGTACTGTAGTTTGATGGTAAATAATTGTAGATAACTACACCAATCAAATGGTCAAAAACCAACATTCAAACAAATATTGATTTAATTCAAAGTTTTATTTCACGGGCAAATGTAAGTTTAAATATTAAATTTGCATAATCAAAGAATTCAGTTAAGCAAATCATTTAATTTTTAGAATAAAGGTGTCTCGGCAGGAATTTACACAAATTGGTATGATTGGCAACAAATTACTGGATCTTACAGTGGTTTCTCAGGTCTTCGATTATGGTATTGGAATGCCTTAGGGCAAGGACCAAATGCTGAAAGTCCAGCAACTTTTGATGATTTTCGGGCCTTCGCTGGTTGGACTAAACCAACTTTAAAGCAGTTTGCCATCAATGAAGACGTTTGTGGACTTACCTTAAATCGAATTGTTTATCCTTCAGGAAGCAGAGCTGCTGAAATTAATAACCAAATTTTTAATGGAAATGTAACTGTTGGTGGAGTTGTTTAAGTTTTTATTACTATTTTGTTAAAAATAAATGTAATTTTTTTATAATTCGTAATAAAAGTTCAATGGCTTTCCTACCGTAACCTGAATACAAAGATTTTTACTAAAATTTATTAAATTCAATGATCTTTGTTTTTATTATTTCCCAAAAAACCGTAATTAATTTCAACGAATAATTTTAATTGTTTTTTAGTGCCAGGATACAATAATTAAAATGAAACTCAAAACACTGCTCATAATTTTTGCACCTCTGTTACAATAATACGAAGGAGGTCAAACCAAAAAAGAAGAAAATGAATAACGTGTGAAAATAAATTTCAGAACCTTGAAAAATAAGTTTTGGTTTTTAAAAATTAAACACAGAGTTTTCATTAATGGAAGATTTTGGATTCTTTGAAAATTGGCATTTTGTACCTTGTTTTTTCTCAAAACATTCAAAAAACAACTTCCTTTTTGGAGGACAATCTTTGAACATTTTTTCCGTTTTTAATAACTATTTAAAGCCATACCAGAAAATGTTGGACTTAACAGTTTTTAGTTTTCATAACAAAAAATGAATTACAGTATGAATTTTGAAAATTATTCAGTTTCAACAAACTACAGTAGAAACTTTACTAACTTCAACAATTTCAACAGAACTACAGTACTTGGAAATTACAGTACCCTATCTCTAAATACCAGTTCCTTTGAAACAGAAAGTACCTTTGTAGCCATCGTAAAACATGTTTCAAATGTTTTTTCATGTTTTACCAGAGCTTTTGAAGCTTTTATTGTCATCTTTTTAACGGCACAATATTTTAAGAAAAAATCGAATTTTTCTTCTGCATATTTTTTTATTCTTAATATTGGATATGTAATTGATTTGATTATGATCCTTTATTGGGTGTATCCTTTAAGCCTTCAAAATTATGTAACTGCTTTGATTCTTTTTGAATGGTATAATATTTAT
Source organism: Panagrolaimus sp. LJ2414 (assembly GCA_024447195.1). Lineage (NCBI taxonomy): Eukaryota > Metazoa > Nematoda > Chromadorea > Rhabditida > Panagrolaimidae > Panagrolaimus > Panagrolaimus sp. LJ2414. The sequence continues at coordinate 5,423,527 of JAMRXY010000023.1, forward strand.
TTTATCACTTTTTGGAATGTTATTTTATGCTTGAACCGATGTTCTGCATTGGTTTTTTATACGAAATATGAAAAGGTAAGAATCTTTTAAATTAGTAATAAAGCCAGAAAAAATTGAATTTGTTGCATTCAAGAGTGAAATAACTGCTGTTACCTCGATTTCAAAACAGCATAACAATCATTTTGAATACTGTAATTCAGAAATCTTTCTTAAAAAAATGGCATTATGGGTTTCAAGCAAAAAATTGTTAAAAGCGAAATCGAAACAAATCTTTAAGGATCACATCGAACTCATTTCCTTTAAAGCGACGCATTTTATGGCAGATTTGTTGGCAAGATGTGTCTCGTTGCTAATGAAAATGCGCGAAATTTAAAAATTGTCTAACAAAAAAAGTGCTGATTTTTTTCGTTGCTTTTTTCAAATTATTGATAAAATAAAGTTATTTATATGGGTCTTTTTTAATTTGTGATGATATTTTATGATAAATATGTGTAATATAAGCATAAACGCGAAGACATAATCTAATTTGCCTCGCAAAAATAATATATTCTTTGAATTCTGAATCATTTTTAGTAATATTCAATAGGGTATTTTCTAAATCACGTATTTTTTTGCAGTTGGTCGTCTTGAAATGGATAAAGAAAAAAACGACAAAATTTGTTCAAATGAATTCAAAAGTAGCAACAATTTGCAATATAGTATCAGCACTTTTTTTGTTAGACAATTTTTAAATTTCGCGCATTTTCATTAGCAACGAGACACATCTTGCCAACAAATCTGCCATAAAATGCGTCGCTGGATTCAATGTGGGATGTATTTTTTCTTTTTTGGGTCTCGTAGTGAAAATAAATTTGCATACATATGCCCCAACAAAAAGAACCTGATTTTCATGTATGTGGTGCACGAACCTCATCAGGGATTTAAAAGGACGTAAATCGAAGCTTTCTTTACTTTTTTGGACCTAATCAAAACAAAAATCGGGATCATATCTATTCAAAAAGAAAATTTGCATAATCCTCTCAAACAAATTGAATACAAACAAAAAATTTTAAACTGATTTGTCTTTTTTCAGATTTGGACAAAATTTACAATGACCCCCATCGTTTTGATAATGCTTTTCTTTCCATTCATCGTTGACGGTTTTAAACTTTTTTCATCAAATTGCACATTTCAAAATTCATTTATATCAAGTATCGGATGTATGAATTTCCGAAAAGAATATTTTTGGAATGGAACTCTATTAAATGGAGGTTCAAACATTTTTATGGTCATAATAATTTCTACTTCAATGTGGTATTCATCAAATAAAAAGAACCCTTCCTCCCTTGCAGCAGCATCCTCTTCAAATCTTTCAATTCATGCAAAAGCTGAACGTCGACTAATTTATCAAGCAATTTTTTCTTCCCTTTTGTTATTCCTTTGTTTTAGCTTAAAATTTGCATCTGCTCTTCCCTTTTCTGGTTTTGATTTCTTTTATGGATGTATTTATTTTTCGAATATTTTATATCATATTCATCATTTGGTAGTAATGATTTCACATTTCTATCTTTCATCATCTTATAGAAATGCATTTTGTAAATTTTTTCATTTGAAGTTTTTACTTCCAAAAAGTACTAAGGTTTCTGTTGGCAATATGAAAATATCATTTAATTGATGCCAAAATAATTACTATTTATTGTAAATAAATCATTTTTATTTTGTCTGTTGGTCCAAAGATAAGAGTTTAAAACTTTAAATAATACATATTTGCGTTTTAAGATTCATACACTTTGATAAAAAGTTTCAAAATTTTCTAAATAAACCCTTAGGCTAAATTTTTACTTTGTTCAACTTTGGATAACACGAACTTGTTACAACTTGAAAGATAAAAGCAGTGAAAAAAGACAGAAAAAATGAAAACCTTATCACACTTTTGTTCTTTGTTGTATTGATTACTTTTACACAAAATAAAGTTGCTTAAAAGCATCAAAAAAAAACTAAATTAAACATTTCAGTTGATTTCTTTTCAGCAATTGTTTGCATTTGTGTATTTTGTTTAAAATGTTTTTAAAAGTAAAGCTTGAAAAAGAAATATTTTTAAATTTTTCTTCAACAAACATCGTTTATTTTGATGAAGATCTTAAATTTTCTTTAACTCCGCAAGTATCCCCAAAATTTCCACAATTTAAAGAACCAGGGGTCCTGCGGACCCCTTCTGTCAGTCGGGTCTGTGTTTGTAGTCGTGTTATGATATTACTACTTTTTAAATCACTCAAAACGGATGGCTTTAAGCTGTTTTATGATTAAGCGCGCATGCATGAGTCTCATTTTATTCCTCTCTTTCTTTCTAAAAAAGGACGCACAAAAATGGCACACACATTTTTTAAGAAATCTCTTTCCTTCTTTGTTAGTAATTATCAATGTTGATTTTTAAATCGTCTCACCCAAAAAGCCTTCGGCTTTTCGGCTTCGCCGATTTACTACTGGTCCTAGTCCTTCGGAAGGGGTTCTAAATGAAAGTCGGGCCTTAAATGAAGGAGAGGTAATGTGCCGGAGGCGCTGCTGCACATTTTAGCACTATATCACAAATTTAAATAACAAACTTTTTAAGTCATTTTTATTGCAAAATTGAAATAGCTTCTTTAAATATGCATTTATTAGCCTTTTATATATTTTTCTTTAAACCAAAGAAGAAGAGAAAGAAAAATATATTTTGCAAAAAGATGGGGAAATGTGCAGCAGCGCCTCCGGCGCTGCTGCACATTTTATCACTGTGTCACAAATTTAAATCACTATCATTTTGTGATAATTTTATTACACAAATATAAATAGCTTTTTAAAATAGCATTTTTTTGCCTCCTTTTTATTGGCATTTTTCTCTAAACGAAAGAAGAAAAGAAACAAAAAATATTTTTTTAGAAAAATAATAAATAATTATATTTTACAAATATTACTTAACAAATTATTACTTACCAACTGAAAATATTATCATTTTTGAATCCTCTATTGAATTCTACACCGAAATGATGTAACTTGTAAAAAAATATTTTTTGACCCCTCCAAGCTTCAGAATCCCCGGATTCAGAATCTGACAAAAAGTTATTATCATTTTCGAAATCCCTATTAAATTCTACCCCGAAATGACGTAATTTGTTAAAAAATATTTTTTCAACTTTTATTTCAAGTATATTTATCCTTTCTTTGTTTCTCTCACGCATTTCTTTTTTGCCTTTCTCTCGTTGGCAAAAAAGTAGATGGCTGCAAAAAAGATTTGACCTAGTTTTTAAGAAGAGAGAATTTTTTGATTTTTTTAAACCCAAATTTTGCTAATTTTTGAAGCGTTGGGAAATCCGTCACACATAAAATTAAGACATGAGACCGGTGCCAAAAGATTCGCAATGTTCGATTACATACCCTTAAAAATTTATAGAAAAATCGTCGGACTCATTTTTTCAAAAATTGCAAAAAACCGAAAAAAATGGCAAAAATACAGGCAACTTCCGATATCGGGCCTGATATCGGTGTCAAGATGAATTTTTAGAGCTTAGGTTATAGTTTTCCTGGAAACTACACCCCATTTTTAGTCTACTGTGAAGATGCCAATATCACAGAAGCTTTTTCCTATTTTTCCCACCTCGGCAAAGTTTCAGTACAAAACCCTTTGATCCCCGATATGACCCCGATATCGGGGTCGGATCAAAAAACACAAAAACAAAAGTTGTAGAGAAAGCAAAATGCTATCTTTTATTCCTTTACACCATTCTGATATCTTATCATTAACACGGTCAAAAAAAACATTGAAAAAAAATGAAAAGCCAAAAAAACGGCAAAGTCCGGGTTTTTCAAAACTGTTTACCCCAATAACCCGGAACCCGTTACTCCAAGCTTCCTGGAAGTTGGATTTTCGGAATCTACTAAATTTTTGCCATATAAAACTTCTTGGAAGCTAAGCTCCATCTAGTCTGAGGGGCCCAATCCAGATACGAGGGCACTATTTTTTTCTAAGTAGATAACCAGAGGCCCTTCGGGCCTCTTCTGTCAGTCGGGTCTGTGTTTGTAGTCGTGTTATGATATTACTACTTTTTAAATCATTCAGATCGGATGATTTTAAGTTGTTTTATGATAAAGCTCGCATGCAAGAGTCTCTTTTTATTTTTCTGTCTTATGCAAAAAAGGACGCACAAAATGCCAAAGAAGTGGCACACACATTTTTTAATAAAACTCTTCCCTTGATTTGTTAGTTATCAGTGTTGATTTTTAAATCGTCTCACCCAAAAAGCCTTCGGCTTTTCGGCTTCGCCGATTTACTACTGGTCCTAGTCCTTCGGAAGGGGTTCTAAATGAAAGTCGGGCCTTGAATGAAAAAGCGGATATGTGCAACAGCTGCTGCGAATACTATTACTGATAAAAGAAGAAAAAAATCGAAAAATTCATTTTTCCTAACTACCGTAATCTCACTTTTTAAACCCACTATCTCAAAGCAATCAAAAAAAATTTTTTTATATACAAATTTATACAAAACATGAAAATCGAATAAAACACAAATCAAAAAAAATAGAAAACAAAACAAATTCAAAGATCAGCTGGATGTTGTTGAGCTGGTGGTAATTGTATTTGAATTTGATGTTGTTGTTGAATTTGTAATTGCGGTTGTTGTAATGGAGGATCAGCTATTTGTTGTTGAGCTTGTGGTAATTGTGGATAAACTTGAAGTTGTTGTTGAATTTGCTGTTGCTGAGGTTGAAATAATTGAGGTTGAATTTGTAGTTGCGGTGGTGGTAATTGAGGATTAGCTGGTTGTTGTTGAACTTGCTGTTGCTGAGGTTGAAGTAATTGTGGTGGTAATTGTTGTTGTATATGTTGCTGTTGAATTGATCCAAAGCGATTCATAAAATTAAATTTGAATTCATTAATTTTCTGTTCAGTTTCCTGAACTTTCATAATCCATTTCTGGCCTCTTTTTTCAAAAAGATTATAAAATTCATTATTTGTCAATACCAATTCATTAAAAGGATCAGGAGTTGTTGGACGATTATTCGGACGTTTTGATCGTTTAAAATCATTTTCTCGATATGGTGCTGAAGTACCAAAATTCTTCTGTCGCTTCTGGGATCGTTGTTGTTGTTGTGATGGAGGTTGATACACTGGTACTGAAAGAGATTGTTGTTGTTGTTGAGGTTGAGCAGGGTGTTGTTGATATACTGGCATTTGAATTGTTGGTTGAAATTGTTGTTGTGGTGGTGGTTGACATTGTGCAGGTGCAGAACATGGTTGTTGTTGATATTGGTACTGTTGCTGTTGATATTGATATTGTTGTTGCTGCTGGCATTGATGAACTGAATTATGTTGAGGCTGTTGACAGCAGTTTGCGATACAATGATGACTCATTATGAATATCTGGAAAAGTGAAAAAATTAAAACAGAATTAAATAAAAAATAACAATAGCACGGAAACTCAATCAGCACGAAGTAAACTTTTTTTGAAGAATGATGAAGTTCTGAGCTTTGCATTGCTTTTATACTGTTTTTTTTTTTAAATTTGTTTTAATTAATAGGTTATCGACACCTTTTATCAGTTTATTTACAATAGCTTTTATTTACGGAATTTTTGCACTTCTTTTTTACCATTTTTGGTAAAGGTGATTAATTAGAGTGATGTTTGGATTGATTGGTTTCCTCGGTTATTTCGATGCTTAAAGGCATAAAATTTCAAAAAGCATAAAAAGTGTAATTTTCGATATTTTCGATATTTTTATTTGTTAATTGTTTGTTTAGTTTCAAATAATTACCACTATAAAATTTTTTAAAAGCTTTTGGATAAATTTAAATGCTATACTAAAAATAAATATCTATTTTAAAATAGCATTTGTTTGCCTCTTTTTTATTGGCATTTTTCTTTAAACGAAAGAGGAAAAGAAAAGAAAATATTTTTTAGAAAAATAACAAATAATTACATTTTACAAATATTACTTATTACTTAACAACTAAAAAAATTATCATTTTTGAAATCTCCATAAAATTCTACCCTGAAATGATGTAACTTGTAAAAAAATATTTTTTGTACCCATCCAACTTCAGAATCCCTGGATTCAGAATCTGACAAAAATTATAAACATTTTTGGAATCCCCATAAAATTCTACCCTGAAATGGTGTAATTTGCAAAAAAAATATTTTTTTAATATTTATTTATGTTGACGGTGATAATGGCATCGGTATTGCCGATCTTTATCAAAAACAAAAAAAGATCCGAGTACGCGGTTGCATTTTTCTATTAATCTTATTTATCCTTTCTTTGACTCCCTCTCTCTTTTCTTTTTTGCCGTTCTCTCGTTGGCAAAAAAGTAGATGGCTGCAAAAAAGATTTGACCTAGTTTTAAAGAAGAGAGAATTTTTTTATTTTTTTAAACCTCAAATATGCTAATTTTTAAAGCGCCGGGAAATCCGTCACACATAAAATTAAGACATGAGACCGGTGCCAAAAGATTCGCAATGTTCGATTACATACCCTTAAAAATTTATAGAAAAATCGTTAGAGCCGTTTTTTCAAAAATTGCAAAAAACCGAAAAAAATGACAAAAATACAGGCAACTTCCGGTATCGGGCCTGATATCGGTGTCAAGATGAATTTTTAGAGCTTAGGTCGTATTTTTCCTGGAAACTACACCCCATTGTTAGTCTACTGTGAAGATGCCAATATCCCAGAAGCTTTTTCCTTCGAGCTTCAGCTAATTGAAATTTCCATACAAAATCCTTTGATCTCCGATATCACCCCGATATCGGTATCGGATCAAAAAATTTTGTATTACAAAGTTGTAGAGAAAGTAAAATGCTATCTTTTATTCCTTTACACTATTCTGATATCTTATCATTAACACGGTCAAAAAAAACATTGAAAAATCATCGCACCTCAAAAAAATGGCAAAGTCCGGGTTTTTTGAAACTTGTAACCCCAATAACCCGGGACCCGTAACCCCAATCTTCCTAAAAATTAGTTTTTCGGAATCCTGAGCATTTTTGCCATATAAAAGTTCTTGGAAGCTAAGCTCAATTTATGCATTGCTTCGATACTGTATTCATTTAAATTTCCATCAACAGCTGGAATATCTTTATCTGAGATTACGGTATCGGTACTGTAAAAAGCTTTTTCATTTCCTTGCAATTGTGACAAAATACTTTCATTCATTCTTTGAACTGCAGTATTTTTTGGACACAAAATTGCACTTCCACAAAGTTGTTCAATATATTGTTCAGGATTTTCTAACTTTTAAAAATATATTTTTTGACCTGACATGTCTCCAGAATCCACAGATTCTGAATCAGACAAAAAATATTATCGTTTTTGAAATCTCTATTAAATTATATATCCGCCGTTTTACAATTTTATAATTTTTTATTTGTATTTTATAATTTTTATTGACTTATTTAATTTTTTTAAATTAATGTCAAACGCGAAGATATCCAAAGTTGTTTTTTCTATTAATCTTTTTTATCCTTTCTTTGTTTCTCTCACTCTTTTCTTTTTTGCCATTCTCTCGTTGGCAAAAAAGTAGATGGCTGCAAAAAAGATTTGACCTAGTTTTTAAGAAGAGAGAAATTTTTTCTTTTTTTGAAACTCAAATTTTTCAATGTTTGAAGCGCTGGCAAATCCGTAAACGATTTTTTTGAGCTTAGTGGAATAGCGCATCGGATTCCCCGTGTCCGATTCTATAACCCTACTGACTGGCAAATTTCAGGAAGCTCTTTCCATTTTACCACAGCGAGATCCCCAAAAAAATACAGGCAGCCGCCGATATCGGCACAGTTATCGGTATCAGGATGAGTTTTTAAAGCTTAGGTCGTATTTTTCCTGGAAACTACATGTCATAATTGATCTACTGTGAAGATGCCAATATCCCAGAAGCTTTTTCCTTTGCGCCCCACCTCGGCAAAGTTTCAGTACAAAACCCTTTGATCCCCGATATCACCCCGATATCGGGGTCGGATCAAAAAACACAAAAACAAAAGTTGTAGAGAAAGCAAAATGCTATCTTTTATTCCTTTACTTCATTTTGATATCTTATCATTAACACGGTCAAAAAAAACATTGAAAAATCATCGCACCTCAAAAAAATGGCAAAGTCCGGGTTTTTTGAAACTTGAAACCCCAATAACCCGGAACCCGTAACCCCAATCTTCCTAAAAATTAGTTTTTCGAAATCCTGAGCATTTTTGCCATATAAAAGTTCTTGGAAGTTAAGCTCCATCTAGTCTCAGTGGGCCAATCCAGAAGTTGTGCATAAATTTTTTTCTAAGTAGATAACCAGGGGTCCTGCGGACCCCTTCTGTCAGTCGGGTCTGTGTTTGTAGTCGTGTTATGATAAATCATTCAAATCTGATGATTTTTAGCTGTTTTATGCTTAAGCTCGCATGCATGAGTTTTTTAAATGGCTCTCTTTCTTTCTGAAAAAGGACGCACAAAATGCCAAGGAAATGGCACACACATTTTTTAATAAATCTTTTTCCTTGTTTGTTAGTAATTATCAGTGTTGATTTTTAAATCGTCTCACCCAAAAAGCCTTCGGCTTTTCGGCTTCGCCGATTTACTACTGGTCCTAGTCCTTCGGAAGGGGCTCTAAATGAAAGTCGGGCATTTAATGAAAGAGAGGTAATGTGCAGCAGCGCCTCCGGCGCTGCTGCACATTTTAGCAATGTTTCACCAATTTATATCTCTATAGTTTTTTGCCATTTTAATTTCAAAATTATAAACACCTTTCTTTCTTCTTTAAATGAAAAAAGAAAAGCAACGAAAATTATCACAAATATAAATCTCTATTATTTTATGCAATTTTTATTCCAAAATTTAAATAGCTATTTTCAAACAGCATTTATTTGGCTATTTTTTATTGGCATTTTTCTTTAAACGAAAGAAGAAAAAAACAAAATATATTTTTTTAGAAAAATAATAAATACTTATGTTTTACAAATATTACTTACCAAATTATTACTTACAAACTGAAAATATTATCATTTTTGCAATCTCCATTAAAATCTACCCCGAAATGACGTAATTTTTATAAAAATATTTTTAGTACCCATCAAACTTCAGAATCCCCGGATTCAGAATCTGACAAAAATTATTATCATTTTTGAAATCTCCATAAAATTCTACCCTAAGTTCATGTACTTTGCGAAAAAATATTTTTTCAACTTTTATTTCAACTTCATCGTGATATCGGCATCGTTATTGCCGATCTTTATCAAAAACAAAAAAAGATCGGAGTCCGCGGTTGCATTTTTCTATTAATCTTATTTTATCCTTTCTTTGTATCTCTATCTCTTTTCTTTTTTGCCATTCTCTCGTTGGCAAAAAAGTAGATGGCTGCAAAAAAGATTTGACCTAGTTTTTAAGAAGAGAGAAAAGAAAGTTTTTTTTGAACCCCAAATTTTTCAATGTTTGAAGCGCTGGCAAATCCGTAAACGATTTTTTTGAGCTTAGTGGAATAGCGCATCGGATTCCCCGTGTCCGATTCTATAACCCTACTGACTGGCAAATTTCAGGAAGCTCTTTCCATTTTACCACAGCGAGATCCGCAAAAAAATACAGGCAGCCGCCGATATCGGGACAGTTATCGGTATCAGGATGAGTTTTTAAAGCTTAGGTCATAATTTTCCTGAAAACTACAGCACTTTATTTACCTACCCTGAAAGTTTCAGCCAAAACAAATAATACAGTTTTCCAAATAAGCTCGGCAAAGTTTCCATACAAAATCCTTTGATCCCCGATATGACCCCGATATCGGGGTCGGATCAAAAAGTTTTGTATTACAAAGTTGTAGAGAAAGCAAAATGCTATCTTTTATTCCTTTACACCATTCTGATATCTTATCATTAACACGGTCAAAAAAAACATTGAAAAAATTTGAAAAGTCAAAAAAACGGCAAAGTCCGGGTTTTTCAAAACTGTTTACCCCAATAACCCGGAACCCGTTACTCCAAGCTTCCCAAAAATTGGATTTTCGGAATCTACTAAATTTTTGGAACAAAAAACTTCTTGGAAGCTAAGCTCCATCTAGTCTGAGGGGCCCAATCCAGATACGAGGGCACTATTTTTTTCTAATCGATAGACCAGAGGCCCTTCGGGCCTCTTCTGTCAGTCGGGTCTGTGTTTGTAGTCGTGTTATGATATTACAACTTTTTAAATCACTCAAAACGGATGATTTTAAGCTAATTTATGATTTTTTTACCTTTGAGGTCACTTTTCTTTTTGAAAATAATTTATTGTTGCGTTAGTAATTACCGTAACCGATTTAATTTATGTTGATTTTTAAATCGGCTTTCCCAAAAAGCCTTCGGCTTTTCGGCTTCGCCGATTTACTACTGGTCCTAGTCCTTCGGAGGGGGGTACTGTATGTTTCATTACTTTGTTGTATAATTTATATACCGGATATTAGCCTACTTTTATTTGATAATAATAATAATTGTACAAAATAATAATAATAATAAAAGCGTTTCTGCTTCACTACCACGTCAAGGTTTCCGGTTATTCAGTGAAGAAAATTTTTGTTTTTTACTTTACTTCCAAATAATTTATAATAATAATAGTTAAATAATAGTTAATGTGCCATTTAAAATGTTAACAAAATTAATCCAATAATCTTTTGTAAACAATATTTACACATGTATTCTTACTCGAAGATGGCAAAATTCTTAAAGATAATTTTGTTCGAACTCTGGACATTGCAGTATATAATTGTCCATGAGAGAAACATTCACCATCACCAAAATATAATCCAACTCGATTCAATGTTTGACCTTGAGCTTTATTAATGCTAATTGCAAAAGAAAGTTTAATTGGAAATTGAGTTCGAGTAAAATGAATCCCGGGTTCAGATACATCTTTACCGTATTCAAATTTGCATAATGGAAGAAAGATAATTTCACCTGTTCGAGATCTTGAACCCGTAAGAAGTTTGCACTTTACAAAAGTATCATTAAATCCAACAACTTGCATTCGAGTGCCATTGCAAAGTCCCGTAAAAACAGATAAATTTTTAATTAGCATAACAATTGCACCAACTTTAAGCTTTAATTCATGTGGTGGCATTCCTGCAGTTTCAATTTTATGCATTGCTTCGATACTGTATTCATTCAAATTTCCATCAATAGCTGGAATATCTTTATCTGAGATTACGGTATCGGTACTGTAAAAAACTTTTTCATTTCCTTGCAATTGTGACAAAATACTTTCATTCATTCTTTGAACAGCAGTATTTTTTGGACATAAAATTGCACTTCCACAAAGTTGTTCAATATATTGTTCAGGATTTTCTAACCATTCAGGTTCATAACAAAAATTAATAAGTTGTTTTTCAGTTTTAACAACATTTTCAGAATCAATGGTTATTGAATTAGTTCCTGGGATAAATTTAGAAACTTCACCATTTCCAACTTGCTTTAATTCTTCAACAAATTGAAGTTCATCTCCTTTAACTCTCATATTTTGAGTGAGATTAAGTTGTTCAACTTTATTTTGAAATTCATCCCAAGATTTCACAGATGCTTCAATAATTTGAGATGGTTGTCCATTTCGAACTACAGGTGTTAATTGCTTCCAATCACCTCCAATTAAAACAACAACACCTCCAAAAAGTTCATTATTTTCTCTGATAGTTTTTAATGTACTATCAATATATTTTAAAACATCTTTGTGAAGCATACTAACTTCATCAATGATAAGAAAATCAAGTTCTTTAATGAATTTGCCTTTTTCAGTTTGAGGTTCAATTCTTGTTTTGCTATCTTTATCCAATTTTGTTGGAACATAAAGAGCACTATGAGCAGTCATTCCACCTCTCAATAAAGTTGCAGCAATTCCGGTGGAAGCACATGCAAGAACTTTTTTACCTTTCAATCTACAGTAATCAATTAAAGTATTGTAAACATGAGTTTTGCCTGTGCCTCCACTTCCTTGAAGGAAAAAGAATTTTTGATCAATTTTATGCAAAATTGCATTCCAAATTCGATCAAAAGCTGTTCCTTGGCCAGAATTTAAATTTGCTTTTTGATGTTCAGCATAATCTTCAAATGTAACTTTTTTGTTATCAATCATGAGCTCATCTTCAGCTTCAAAATCTCCATGAGCTTCAGAATCATCATAATCTGTATAAAAATTATCAGGAACTTCAATGCCAAGTTGTTTGCAACTTGTATCCATTTTTTTAAAAATGTATTCCAAATAACAAAGAGCTTTAAATCGAATTCTTTCTTCATTTCCTTCAAACTTTTGTTGAGGTTTTGTAAAAATATCTTCCAAAAAAGTATTAATAATTGTATTTGCATTTGCTGGTTGATTATGTGCAATCACCATTGCAATAAAATGCTTTTTTTGGCGAATTGATCGCATTTGACTGATCGATTCTGCGATAATTTTAATATGAATTTCATCATTTTCCCAATATCCAAGTGTTTTAGCTGCTTCAACAAAACTTGGACATAATTTTTCACCAACTGTTCGAAGATCTTTAAAACTTTTTGGTCCTTTTACTTTTGTGAGCAAAACTCGAAGAGCATAAAGTTCAGTATTTTTAGGAGGAACATGATGAACTCGAACAAAGAATTTTGATGGCTTGTTAATTCTTTTAATCCAAATTCCTTTTGTTTTATCATAACGGTAAAAATGTGGAATTTGATTATATGTATATTGTCTTGCATTTTCATCATTTGCACAAAGTTTAAAGAATGCAATTAGCTGACTTTTATCATCTTTTTCTGCAGCTTGCTCTTCCGATCCTTCTTCAAAATACACCATTTGATCTCCTTCCAAATGGATATGAAGAGTTTCAACAATATGAGATTGTTTAATAATCCAAGTATTATTTAATCTCATCCAAGCTTCACAGCCTGTCATAATTCGAGCCAAAATATGTTGCTCTCCTTCATTAAAGTCAACAATTTCTTTGCCATCTTTATCTTTTTCAGTTTTTTTAAATCTATTAACTTTTGCATAAATAACATCACCCAATTTTGTGGTATATTTGCAAGTATATTTTGGACTTCCTTGTTGTCCTACTGTACATTCAACATTGATATGACAGTCATATTTTAATGATAAAAATGGATTATAAGGGACAACATAACTGTCATCAACTTGGATAAAAGTTCTTCCAGTTTTTTTCTCATAAGTATTACCAAAAAGATGTTCGTTACTTTCATTAATTTTAAGTTCTTTTGGTGGAGGCGGAAGTCTTTTGTATTCAACTTGTGATACTTCAAGATCCTTCCGAACTTCATCAAAATAATGAAATTGTTCATCATCTTCAAATTTTTGAGTTTCAGATGGTTCTTCATCAACTATAAATTCATCCGGAAGATTATTAAATTCTTCACTATCGGATATAACCTCTTCTTTTATATTCACATTTGCTTTTTCATCGGATTTTTGAGAAGCAGATTCGGCATTTTGTTCTTCCAATGCTTTTGCAATTTTAGCTTGTTTTTCATCAAAGTTATCCGGCTTTGGTGGCAAACGTGTATATTCAGGTGGTTTATGTGTATGGATTACGGTAGTTTGTGAAAAAGGTTTTCGAAAACCTTTGGTACAAATTCCATTTACAAAACATGCTGAATTTGCATTGCATAAATGTAAATTATTTTTTACGATAATTTCATGTAATCGTCTCATTTGATTTGCCGCCTTTGATTTATCTTTTGGATCAGGCAATTTTGGGATTCGAGCTGATACATAATTGTCAACTTCGTCAACGCCAACTCTTTTATCCATTATTAAAATTACATGTAAATGTGGCATTCCACGTTTTTGAAATTCCATAACAACGTGGTAAGCTCGAACTTTACCCATGACATGCCTTTTAAATAAGTCATCAAGAAATTCTTGAGCTTTTGCCATAAAAACTCGGCATTTAACATCGGATCGATTTTCACCTTCACCGATATTTTCTTTAATTTCTGGCCAATGTGGATTTCCTGTGAAAGTGATAAACCAAGATGGCAAATCTGTATTATCAATAATTGTCATGATATCAGCATATGCTTTTTGCATATATTTTCTTCCACCTTTAAAACTCATTGGAATTGTAAAAAGATTTCCAAGTGATGTTCCTTCTTTTAGATAATTTTTTTGAACATATTTTCTTAATTCTTCACTTGAAGTAAAACGAAGTTTTAAATTTTCAATCTTTTTTTTGGCAACTGCTAAATCGCAACGTTCAGCTCGACACAAAATATCAATTAAATATGCATCTGCTAATTGCCCTTTACTCCAAAGCCAATGTGGTTCTTTAAAACCATCTTTGTTTTTTTTATCTTTGTTATTTCGGGGGTACATTTGGTAACGATAAAATTCTTTTCTTGAAATGTATTCTCGTCCCTTTTTTTTGGAAGTCGAATCATGCAAAATTGATTCATCATTTTCTTCATCGCTTCCATTAATATGCCTTTCAACTTCGCCATCTGAGATATCCGTATCCTCATTCATGACATTTTTCTTTTGCTTTTTTGCTCTTTTTTCTTCAACAGTTTTTCGAATTAAACCATTACGGTACATTTGATTACCGTATGGAAAGAGCAAACAATAACATAAAGCATCAACATTTGGACTCCAATATGGCACAGGTTCTGTTTCACCTGCAACTCCATCGAGCCAAACACCATTATATTCTGGTGGATCTCCATCATCATTACACCAAATCATTCCAACTAATTCATTCCTTGGCTTTTCAGCTCGATGAGGATGAACACTTGGATCTGCTGCTGTAAAATTTTGTTCTTCTCGAGCATCAACTATTGTTAGTCGAAATCTCGGAATTTCTTTGCCTTTGGCAGCAGCATCAGCAATAGCTTCAGCTAATCTTTCACTTCCATTTTTAAATAATTTACTGTAAACATGATTATCTCTAACAATTTCATGCAAAACTCTAAGAAGTTCTTCATTAATTTTTTTAGATTGGGCCATTTTGCCAATTTCAATTAAAGCATCTGATAAATCAATGCAATAAACTTGTCCAAATTTGGGGCTCATTCCATCTGGAGGAACTAATCCACTACTTGTATGACTAATATCACCATTTAAACGTTTACATGGTGGTCCATTTGCTGGTAGTCGTGGAATTGTACCTGTCGAAATTGTTCCAAAACTTATTAATGAATTTATTAATATACTTTTTTCAACAAATTCTTTATTATTTGGATGTGCCCCAATTTCACTTAATTGAAGTATAAGTTTTGGCATTTGTTTTTGTATAATATCATAAGTTTCTGTAACTTGTTCTGTTTGGACTTCTCCAAGGCCACAACATTTATTCGCCATTTTTGGAGTATCAAGTTCATACTGTAGCCTATATGCTTTACAATGTGGACATTGTTTATCAAAGTTGCCAACATAGTTAGGTTCTACTTCATGATTTACACTAATTGCAGCACATCCTTCTTTATGCCCCATTTTATTATAATAACATTGCTTATTTATTGGCAATAATGGTGGCAATTGTTCTTGCAATCTCGCTGAAGTTCGAACAGCAGTTAAAACTTTTTTATCTTTTGATTTATCAATTTCCATTTTTTCAGGACTTTTTTTGACAGTTTCTACAGTAATTTTTGCTTTTTGAGAAACAATAACGCCATTTTGTTTTCTTTTTGGCGGCCTTCCTCTGCCATTTGTATTTTCGACTGTTGTTTTTTTCGGTCTTCCTCTTCCCTTTTTAACAACAGTTTCCGAATTAACAGGAGTATCAGTTTGTTCACTTTTTCCTTCATTGTTTTCCGACAAATTTTCTGTTAATTTTTTTTCTGCTTGTAATGCAGAATCATCTATTTCATTTTGGTTCGAATTTTGTGAAACAACTGAAGCATCAGATTGTTCGTCATCCTTTTTAGTAGGAGGAACTTTTAATTTTGGTGAAGGAAATTCACTTGCAGTTATAATTGTGCTCAATCCAATTTTATGAATTGTTTTTTGTTCTCGTTTATCAGCAGTGTAACGATTTAATATAACTTTTTTTGGAGGACTTTTATCAGTTTCAAGAGATCCTGTAATATTTTCAGATGTTACAGATTCGCAATCTGCATCATTATCGGATTCATCTTGCACTCTTTTTGCCAATGTCTCTGCCTTTTTTAAGATTGGAATGATTGATGGTGGGGGCATAAGCTCTTGTGAAGTCTTTAACTTTTTAATTTCACCACTAATAATTAATTGTGTGCCATCTTTATGTTTGCCCATAGAAACTTTAATTCCATCTTTATTTGTAAATGTAGTTTCAGGCATTAAATCTGATTGGCAACTTTCACTTGCACTATTTTCAGCATCACTTTTTTTAGCAGTAAATTGATTTTTTCTTTTCACTTTTTTAGGTCTTCCACCCTTTTTAGGTTTTTCATTTGTCTTTGAATCTTCAGAAACAGCTGAAGAATTCAAGTCAACTTCCATTGGATCGGCATTTAATTGAATCAATTCTTTCTTTGATTTAAAAGAAGCAATGGTGGAATCACTATTAATTTCCGTCTCAGAAGTTTCAACTTCATTATTCTTTTTATTAAAATTCGAAAGTTTTTTTTGCTTTCTGGTGCCTTTTTTGGGTATATCTTTTGCTTCAGAATTTGAAGAAGCAATTGATGAATTCAAATCAATTTCCATTGGTTTAACAGTTGACGATGAACATGGTTGAATTGGATCTACAGTATCCTCTGATAAAGAATTTATTTTAAATTCCGTTTTCGGTGATCTTCCTTTTTTGCTTGAAATTTTTATTTCAATTTCAGAGGTTACTGTAGTAGCTTTAAGCTTTGGTTTATTTTTTGGTGAAGGTCTCTTTTTTGGAGTTGAAACACCTTTTAAATTATCTGGCAAAAATGACAAATCAATTTCATTATTGGTTACTGTAGGAGTTTTTAAAGACATTGAACTTAATGCAACAGTTGGAGTATCTGGCATTAATTTAGCTTTTTTTAATGGTACTGGAAGAATTTCAACTTCATCATCACCAACAATGACTTTTTCATGTGAAGTTGGAATTACTTCAATTTCTCCTTCCTCAGCATCATAATTTACCCTTGGTTCTTCAAGTGGCAATAAAGCTTTAATTGTAGAAACAACATTCTTTTTAAATTCATTTAAATCAAAATTTGGATCATACAAACCATTGATGCCATGATTAAGAAATTGGATGGCAATATGGACATCGAAATAACCACAACTTTCACCATCATTGAATGGCTGTGTGTTATGTTCATTAAATTCTTTATGAAAAACAATTTTTGGAACAATTTTTCTTCTTTGATTTGGTGTTACTGTATTAACACTATTGTTAAGAATTGTTTTTACATGAGGTTTAATATCACCTTGCAAATGTCCATATGGATCCAAATAATGCATTTCATTTGTTTCTCTGACATAAATGCCAATGCACCAATGCCCAACTTTTTTATGAATAGTTTTTTCATTTGTATGAGTGGGATCATTGTAAACAATTACAGGAACCAAAAAAGCTTCATAATCAGACATATATTTCTTGCCTCTGATATGATTGTATGCTTTTATTCCTTGTGGATTTCTTTTTGAATAATGTGATGCAGAGAAAAGTGTATCGATAACAAAAATCTTCTTCGAACTCCTTGAGCATACATATCCAAGAATTGCGGAAATTTGATCACCTTTCATTTTTAGACTTGGATCTGCAGCTCTGAGTGTAGGCAAATCTAATCGATATATAAGCTCCTGCTTTTCTGCAGGTGTTCTCCATCCTGGATTATCAATACATAAATTACCTGGAGGAACCCAAGTCTTCGGAGTTCCACCGGAATGCTCCATTTATTACAATATGATTCTTAGCAATCAGTTTCGGAAAAATAATATGGGAAAACAATAAATATTAAAAAACAAACAAATAAATATGGGGACAATTTTATAATTTTTTTTTGATTTTTTTGGGGGGAAAAATGAAGAATAATAAAAAATGATAAAAAAGAAAGAACACGAAAAAAGACTAACACAAAACGAAAAACTACCGTAATTTTATATAAATATAAAATTTCGATAGCGGAGCAAAGTTGAAGATTCGGAATTGACAGCAGAATCTGAAAAGGGAAGGTAATTAGTAATGTAAAAAATTATGAATTTAATAAATTACAACAAAAGCACGCAAAAATAAAATCAGAAACAAAAGAGAAAGAAGAAAAGAGGAGAAGGAAAGGAAAGGGAAAGGAGAGGGAAGGGTGAAACTGATTGCTAAAAAATACATATTATTAATAAACAGATACAAAAAATTACAAATATCTAATTGAATGGGTTACTGTAACCGCAAACAAATTAACGCACGAATCAGAAGCCTTATGAGACGTGACAGATGTGTTACTACTAAAGTAACACATCTGATTTTGAATGTAATAAAATTACAAATATCTAATTGAATGGGTTACTGTAACCGCAAACAAATTAACGCACGAATCAAACAGCCTTGTGAGACGTGACAGATGTGTTACTACTAAAGTAACACATCTGATTTTAAATGTAATAAAATTACAAATATCTAATTGAATGGGTTACTGTAACCGCAAACAAATTAACGCACGAATCAGAAGCCTTGTGAGACGTGACAGATGTGTTACTACTAAAGTAACACATCTGATTTTAAATGTAATAAAATTACAAATATCTAATTGAATGGGTTACTGTAACCGCAAACAAATTAACGCACGAATCAGAAGCCTTATGAGACGTGACAGATGTGTTACTACTAAAGTAACACATCTGATTTTGAATGTAATAAAATTACAAATATCTAATTGAATGGGTTACTGTAACCGCAAACAAATTAACGCACGAATCAAACAGCCTTGTGAGACGTGACAGATGTGTTACTACTAAAGTAACACATCTGATTTTGAATGTAATAAAATTACAAAATTATGATAAATTGTATGAGACAAAGTTGTTTTAAAAATTATTTATTTAAAAATTTACAAAAAAACAGAAAAAATACAAAATATAACGAAAAAGGGTGCTCGATTTCGTCCCTAAAAATAAGATCGAGACTTCTATGTGTAAGCAATATGTGCCGGGGACTCATCAGTTATTCCGGCACTGCTATAAGTCATCTAATGTCAATTTTAACGAAAAATTGAGAAAAAGAAATATTGGCTTCTAAAGCCATAATCCACAGATGTTAACTTCAAAAGTTAAAACATTTGTTCAGGATGTGTTTGCCCACAGATGCTAACTGTTAAGTTAAAACATTTGTTCAGGGCGAATTACAAAAATAAATCACATACAGATATATTGCTTACAACAAAACATTTTGCTAATTAATGCAATGGTTTTATTCAATAATTTTATCATTTTCCTTCATTGTTGAAAACCGCAAAATATCTCATTATTAGACTTACTGTAGTTTTCACAAAACGCTTAGCTACAATCCTCTAATGAGAAATTTTACGATTTTCAACAATGACAAAAATAATAAACTCAAAGAACAAAATTTTGCATCTCATAGCAAAACAAAGCCCTAACATAACCTTAACATAAATTTTCGAAACTAACTTGTATCATTGCCTTAATGTGATCAATCCCCAATCAGAGCACACATTAAGGTCTTATCATATAACATTCATTTGATAAATAAAAAGCGAAAAAAGCCTCTTCGTCCATGGGCTTTGCCGCATAACTTGATCTCGATTCTTTATCCCTCATCCATGGGATTACTTTAACTATGATAAGCTTGACCAAACCTGAAAAATGAGAGAAATATTAGTAAACGTAAAAAACAAATTAAACTTGAGCCTCTTCATATAAGTATTAACAGCATCAACAGGAACATTCCATAAATCCAACTTATTTCATATCGATCACGTATTACATTATTTCAGACATGATACGGTTGTCAACCAAAATACGTGAAAGATAAAAAATAAGTTAAATTTCCAACCATCAGCACCACAGACTCATCCACAACCGCAATCAAAAAATTAAAAAATTGTTTGTGAAAAAATTGGAGGGAAAAAAATCAACAAACAACAATTATTGATTCCTTTTTTTTGGTAAAAGCTCAATTTTAAATAATGCAAATTAGTTTTTTCGGAATGGTAAAAATTATTTTATCATTAAACAGCAGTGAATCTGTAGATCAGTTTTTAACACTACATTTTATTACTGATAATTACAAATTAATCATAAAAAAAGAGTTTTGATGAGTTTTAATAATTTTCTGTGCTTTAAAAAATTTAATAATTGTACAGTTTTTTTATTGTACCTATATTTTTTTTAATGTCAAACACGAAGATATCCAAAATTGTCTTTTTCTATTAATCTTATTTTATCCTTTCTTTGTTTCTCTCACTCTTTTCCTTTTTTTGCCTTTCTCTCGTTGGCAAAAAAGTAGACGGCTGCAAAAAAGATTTGACCTAGTTTTTAAGAAGAGAGAATTTTTTGATTTTTTTGAACCCCAAATATGCTAATTTTTGAAGCGCTGGGAAATCCGTCACACATAAAATTAAGACATGGGACCGGTGCCAAAAGATTCGCAATGTTCGATTACATACCCTTAAAAATTTATAGAAAAATCGTCGGACTCATTTTTTCAAAAATTGCAAAAAACCGAAAAAAATGACAAAAATACAGGCGATTGCCGATATCGGGACAGTTATCAGTATCAGGATGAGTTTTTAAAGCTTAGGTCGTATTTTTCCTGGATTCTCCGTAGTCGATTCCACATATGGGTTTAAGGAATAAGTTCAGGAAGCTTTTTTTATTTACTTATGATTTTTCAAAGTTTCCATACAAAATCCTTTGATCCCCGATATCGGCCCGATAACGGGGTCGGATCAAA
Source organism: Panagrolaimus sp. LJ2414 (assembly GCA_024447195.1). Taxonomy (NCBI): domain Eukaryota; kingdom Metazoa; phylum Nematoda; class Chromadorea; order Rhabditida; family Panagrolaimidae; genus Panagrolaimus; species Panagrolaimus sp. LJ2414. Next base: position 5,444,323 of record JAMRXY010000023.1, read on the forward strand.
AAACACAAAGACAAAAGTTGTAGAGAAAGCAAAATGCTACATTTTATTCCTTTACTTCATATTGATATCTTATCATTAACACGGTCAAAAAAAACATTGAAAAAATTTGAAAAGTCAAAAAAATGGCAAAGTCCGGGTTTTTCAAAACTGTTTACCCCAATAACCCGGAACCCGTTACTCCAAGCTTCCCAAAAGTTGGATTTTCGAAATCTACTAAATTTTTGGCACCTAAAACTTCTTGGAAGTTAAGCTTCATCTAGTCCAGGAAGCCCAATCCAGATAGTCGGGCAAAGATTTTTCCAAGTAAAGTAATAAGCTCTTGTTTTTCTTCAGGTGATCTCCATCCTGGATTATCAATACATAAATTACCTGGAGGAACCCAAGTCTTCGGAGTTCCACCGGAATGCTCCATTTATTACAATATGATTCTCAGCAATCAGTTTCAAAAAAATAATATGGGAAAAAATAAATATGAAAACAAACAAATAAATAAGGGGACAATTTTATAATTTTTTTTTGATTTTTTTGGGGGAAAAATGAAGAATAACGAAAAATGATAAAAAAGAAAAGCACGAAAAAAACACTAACACAACGAAAAGCTACCGTAATTTTATATAAATATAAAAATACGGAAGTGGAGCAAAGTTGAAGATTCGGAATTGACAGTGGAATCTGAAAATGGAAGGTAATTAGTAATGTTTTTTTTATTATTAAAAAAATTACAACAAAAGCACGCAAAAATAAAATGAGAAACAGAAGAGAAAGAAGAAAAAGAGAGGAAAAGGGGAAGGAATGGTGAAACTGATTGCTAAAAAATACATATTATAATTAAACAGATACAAAAAAATACAAAGCTCTAACTAAATGAATGGGTTACAATAACCGCAAACAAATAAAAGCACGAATCAAAAAGCCTTGTGAGACGTGACAGATGTGTTACTGCTAAAGTAAAAACATCTGGTTTTAAACGTAATAAAATTACAAAGTCCTGAATGAATTGGTTTTGTAACCATAAATTGTGTAAGACAGTATTATTTCAAATATCATTTATTCAAAAAATACACAAAAAAACAACAAATGCAAATTATACAGTATCCACAATTAATTTGGATATTCAGTTTTAAATAAAAACTGAAGATCCAAATTAAATCTCCCAACGGAGTAAAGCCATATTTCAGGCAAAATCCACAAATGAAACTATAAAAGTTTTAACATTTGTTTGGATTGTCAGTTTTAACTTAAAACTGAAAAAACATGCTCGATTTCGTCCCTAAAAATAAGATCGAGACTTGTATATGTAAGCATTATGTGCCGGGGACTCATCAGTTATTCCGGCACTGCTTTAAGTCGTCTAATATCAATTTTAAATAAAAATTGAGAAAAATAAATCAGGCATAATCGCCTTTAATAAGAATTCCATTAAGGATTTCAATGATGTAGTTTGGCACACCTCATCAGCCTTCATCATCCACAAATGTGTAACTATTAAAGTTAGCACATTTGTTTTATTGGATGGAATAAAATGATGTAGTATGGCACACCTCATCAGCCTTCATCATCCACAAATGTGTAACTATTAAAGTTAGCACATTTGTTTTATCGGATGGAATAAAATGATGTAGTATGGCACACCTCATCAGCCTTCATCATCCACAAATGTGTAACTATTAAAGTTAGCACATTTGTTTTATCGGATGGAATAAAATGATGTAGTATGGCACACCTCATCAGCCTTCATCATCCACAAATGTGTAACTATTAAAGTTAGCACATTTGTTTTATCGGATGGAATAAAATGATGTAGTATGGCACACCTCATCAGCCTTCATCATCCACAAATGTGTAACTATTAAAGTTAGCACATTTGTTTTATCGGATGGAATAAAATGATGTAGTATGGCACACCTCATCAGCCTTCATCATCCACAAATGCGTAACTATTAAAGTTAGCACATTTGTTTTATTGGATGAAATCTAAATAAAAATCACATACAGATAAATTGCTTACAACAAAACATTTTGCTAATAAATGCAAAGGTTTTATTCAATAATTTTATCATTTTCCTTCATTGTTGAAAATGGCAAAATATCTCATTATTAGACTTACTGTAGTTTTCACAAAACGCTTAGCTACAATCCTCTAATGAGAAATTTTGCAATTTTCAACAATGACAAAAATAATAAACTCAAAGAAGAAAAAATTTACATCTCATAGCAAAATAAAGCCCTAACATAACCTTAACATAAATCTTCGAAACTAACTTGAGCTTCTGACATAATTCACAGGAAGAAGTTGCGAAAAAAAGTTGATCCGGCGCCAAAACATGGTCTCACCCGGTGCAGCTGACCATTTAAGGTTCAGCAATAACCATCTATCCTCCGTCTAGATACGGCTCACGACATCAATACCATGGATGCCAACGTCACTGCGCAGACGCGTCGCGTAATTTGAACTCGATTCTTTATCCCTCATCCATGGGATTACTTTAACAATCATAAACTTGACCATACCTGAAAAATGAGAGAAATATTAGTAAAGGTTATGTAAGAGAGCAAAAAATTGGAACAAAAATGAGAAACTTAGCATTATCCATTATTTAAAATAACAGCATCAAATAACATAATTATGACCGACTTCGGCTGTTAAACACATATTTTTTATTTTTAACGGCATGATACGGTTGCCAACCAAAAAAATATGTATTTAACATTAAACGCCTGGCATATAAACGTCAACAGCGTCAATATTCGACCAAACAAAATTTGAAAAGAGTGAGCGCCAAAAAAAGGAATGAGGCAGCAACAACAATTTGTTTACTTTTTTTTTGCAAACAAATAAACAAAAAAAGATGTGTGTGTATGCAAATCAAAAATCAATAATAATGAAAAAATGTTTTTTTGTGATTCTACCGTAATTTGTATCGAACACTAACATTTAAAAAATATCCCCTGAGGATACTGTAACTGAAAAAAAAGTTTCTTTTCTGTTTTTTCTGATATTAAAATTAAATTAAAAGCTGAAACACTGTATTTTGTTTTCCTGTCTTTTACAAAACCGACTAAACAAAGATGCCTTTAGGTTAGAAAACCTATAGGATCGCATAAACAACAAAAAATAAAAACAAAGTTGCATTACATATTTTTCATTTAAACTTCAATAAATCGTCAACTTTTATCTGTACTTTTACATCATGGATTTATTAATGAAACTTCAAGAAATTCAAAAAGAATTTACTGTTATTGAAAGAAGTTTTTCGGTAGCAAAATGTGAAGTTTTAATAAGTCATGAAGATGTATGCAAAAGTTTATCTACATCTACAGGTTGGGAAACGGTTTAGTTTGTATTAATCCTAATTTAAATCTTTTTTAGAACGCATAGGTGCAGTTCAAAAGTATGAATCGCGATTATTTACTTTTAAAGTACTTCAAGAAAAATTAAATAAAAAATCTGATGAATTTGCAAAAGCAATTGCAGATATCGCAAAAGCAGCTGAAAAAGGTAAATAAACATTTATAAAAAGTTTAGAAATTCAATAATTTAATAATTTGTTTCAGCAAGAAATCATATGGGAAAAATTAGTGATGATATTGATGATCTTCAAATACCAACAGTTTCCAATGGAAATAAGAATAAAAAAAGCTTAATGAAACGACCATCAGCTTTTTCATCACCTGCTCAACAACCGCCATCAAAAAAAGCAGCAACGGATTTACCAAAACTTACACCTCAAATCAAAGATGATGAAAAAACTGTTGGAACAATTTCAAATATCCCAAAACCTGATGAACCTGAAAAGAAGAAAACTGAAGTTGAAGATGGCTTTAATGATGAATGGCCTGAATCTTTTGGATCTGAAATTGTTAGAAATGTTGATTTACAAAAAAATGGAAAGAAAGAAGAATCACCTACTGAAAATGAACCTGCTGAATCAAAAAATGATGGAACCGTCGTTGCCGAAAAAGAAGAATAGAAAGAAGAATCAAATAATAATTTTATATAATTTCTCATTTTTTATTGTTATCAATTTTTTTTTACCAAAATTACATGTTGTTTTTGTTTTGTACTTTAATTTTTGATTGTTTCTTTTACCAATTATAATAAAAATTATATCTTTTTCAAAAGTTATAATATTTTTTTTAAATCCCCATAAAATTATACCCCCCAAAATCATATTTTTTAACGCACCCTGCTTCTGAATGATTTTAAAAAACAAAAATGAGAATATGAAATAATTTATACGAAAAAGTCAAAATTTTTAAAACACACACAAACACATACAAATGAAAAACCAAAAACAAAAAAAATGATTTATATAAATAAAATTGCTTTGAGATTCATTAAGTTTCATTTTCTTCTGGTTTCTTCAATCCTTTTTTTGCAGCAACTGCAGCATCGAATAATTGAAGATGTTGTTTGAGCAGTTCAGGCTCCATAATTTGATATAAACTTCCATTCTTTTTGAACATCTTAAAAAAATCATCAGCTTTTATATAATAATCTGCTTCAGGGGCTGCTTTTGAAACAACCAATGGACGATCATCCTTTTCTTGAACAGGATTCTGAGGTTGTTGGGTTTGTTGCTGTTGTTGCACTTGTTGCTGTAAGTCGTCTAATTGTTGTTGCATATTTCTTTTTCGTTGATATGGCTTATAATATGGTTCAGGTGCATAATCATATTCTAAAAAATAAAAAAATGTAATACATTTTGAACGTGTTGAAAAATATAAAAAACTTACTATTTTTACGTCGTTGTTGCTTTTGTTGTTGTGATTGACGGTAATTTTGATGTTGTTGTTGCTGAGGTTGACGTCGAGAACGTTGATGATCCATTTGCAGTAATTTCAAAATTATATAAAATGACTATTTTTATATTTTATTTTGCTTATATATTACTTCACACAAAGCATTGCTAAGTGTGGCAAATCTGTATTGTGAGGATATTATTTAGAGGCATATTTTTAACTTTGTACTTATTATTCAAAAAATTTAGCTTGAAAAATTAAAAATGACAAAGAAATTGAGCGGAAAAGAATAAGTGACAACTTTCTAAATGCATTTGATTTTTGTGAAAAAAATCCGACCGATATTATTATCATTTTTGAAATTCCCTTAAATTTTCACCCTGAAATGATGTAACTTTTAAAAATATATTTTTTGACCTGACATGTCTCCAGAATCCACAGATTCTGAATCAGACAAAAAATATTATCGTTTTTGAAATCTCTATTAAATTATATATCCGCCGTTTTACAATTTTATAATTTTTTATTGTATTTTATAATTTTTATTGACTTATTTAATTTTTTTCAATTAATGTCAAACGCGAAGATATCCAAAGTTGTTTTTTCTATTAATCTTTTTTATCCTTTCTTTGTTTCTCTCACTCTTTTCTTTTTTGCCATTCTCTCGTTGGCAAAAAAGTAGATGGCTGCAAAAAAGATTTGACCTAGTTATTAAGAAGAGAGAATTTTTATATTTTTTTGAAACCCAAATTTTTCAATGTTTGAAGCGCTGGCAAATCCGTAAACGATTTTTTTGAGCTTAGTGGAATAGCGCATCGGATTCCCCGTGTCCGATTCTATAACCCTACTGACTGGCAAATTTCAGGAAGCTCTTTCCATTTTACCACAGCGAGATCCGCAAAAAAATACAGGCAGCCGCCGATATCGGGACAGTTATCGGTATCAGGATGAGTTTTTAAAGCTTAGGTCATAATTTTCCTGAAAACTACAGCACTTTATTTACCTACCCTGAAAGTTTCAGCCAAAACAAATAATACAGTTTTCCAAATAAGCTCGGCAAAGTTTCCATACAAAATCCTTTGATCCCCGATATGACCCCGATATCGGGGTCGGATCAAAAAGTTTTGTATTACAAAGTTGTAGAGAAAGCAAAATGCTATCTTTTATTCCTTTACACCATTCTGATATCTTATCATTAACACGGTCAAAAAAAACATTGAAAAAATTTGAAAAGTCAAAAAAACGGCAAAGTCCGGGTTTTTCAAAACTGTTTACCCCAATAACCCGGAACCCGTTACTCCAAGCTTCCCAAAAATTGGATTTTCGGAATCTACTAAATTTTTGGAACAAAAAACTTCTTGGAAGCTAAGCTCCATCTAGTCTGAGGGGCCCAATCCAGATACGAGGGCACTATTTTTTTCTAAGTAGATAACCAGGGGTCCTGCGGACCCCTTCTGTCAGTCGGGTCTGTGTTTGTAGTCGTGTTATGATAAATCATTCAAATCTGATGATTTTTAGCTGTTTTATGCTTAAGCTCGCATGCATGAGTTTTTTAAATGGCTCTCTTTCTTTCTGAAAAAGGACGCACAAAATGCCAAGGAAATGGCACACACATTTTTTAATAAATCTTTTTCCTTGTTTGTTAGTAATTATCAGTGTTGATTTTTAAATCGTCTCACCCAAAAAGCCTTCGGCTTTTCGGCTTCGCCGATTTACTACTGGTCCTAGTCCTTCGGAAGGGGCTCTAAATGAAAGTCGGGCATTTAATGAAAGAGAGGTAATGTGCAGCAGCGCCTCCGGCGCTGCTGCACATTTTAGCAATGTTTCACCAATTTATATCTCTATAGTTTTTTGCCATTTTAATTTCAAAATTATAAACACCTTTCTTTCTTCTTTAAATGAAAAAAGAAAAGCAACGAAAATTATCACAAATATAAATCTCTATTATTTTATGCAATTTTTATTCCAAAATTTAAATAGCTATTTTCAAACAGCATTTATTTGGCTATTTTTTATTGGCATTTTTCTTTAAACGAAAGAAGAAAAAAACAAAATATATTTTTTTAGAAAAATAATAAATACTTATGTTTTACAAATATTACTTACCAAATTATTACTTACAAACTGAAAATATTATCATTTTTGCAATCTCCATTAAAATCTACCCCGAAATGACGTAATTTTTATAAAAATATTTTTAGTACCCATCAAACTTCAGAATCCCCGGATTCAGAATCTGACAAAAATTATTATCATTTTTGAAATCTCCATAAAATTCTACCCTAAGTTCATGTACTTTGCGAAAAAATATTTTTTCAACTTTTATTTCAACTTCATCGTGATATCGGCATCGTTATTGCCGATCTTTATCAAAAACAAAAAAAGATCGGAGTCCGCGGTTGCATTTTTCTATTAATCTTATTTTATCCTTTCTTTGTATCTCTATCTCTTTTCTTTTTTGCCATTCTCTCGTTGGCAAAAAAGTAGATGGCTGCAAAAAAGATTTGACCTAGTTTTTAAGAAGAGAGAAAAGAAAGTTTTTTTTGAACCCCAAATTTTTCAATGTTTGAAGCGCTGGCAAATCCGTAAACGATTTTTTTGAGCTTAGTGGAATAGCGCATCGGATTCCCCGTGTCCGATTCTATAACCCTACTGACTGGCAAATTTCAGGAAGCTCTTTCCATTTTACCACAGCGAGATCCGCAAAAAAATACAGGCAGCCGCCGATATCGGGACAGTTATCGGTATCAGGATGAGTTTTTAAAGCTTAGGTCATAATTTTCCTGAAAACTACAGCACTTTATTTACCTACCCTGAAAGTTTCAGCCAAAACAAATAATACAGTTTTCCAAATAAGCTCGGCAAAGTTTCCATACAAAATCCTTTGATCCCCGATATGACCCCGATATCGGGGTCGGATCAAAAAGTTTTGTATTACAAAGTTGTAGAGAAAGCAAAATGCTATCTTTTATTCCTTTACACCATTCTGATATCTTATCATTAACACGGTCAAAAAAAACATTGAAAAAATTTGAAAAGTCAAAAAAACGGCAAAGTCCGGGTTTTTCAAAACTGTTTACCCCAATAACCCGGAACCCGTTACTCCAAGCTTCCCAAAAATTGGATTTTCGGAATCTACTAAATTTTTGGAACAAAAAACTTCTTGGAAGCTAAGCTCCATCTAGTCTGAGGGGCCCAATCCAGATACGAGGGCACTATTTTTTTCTAAGTAGATAACCAGAGGCCCTTCGGGCCTCTTCTGTCAGTCGGGTCTGTGTTTGTAGTCGTGTTATGATATTACTACTTTTTAAATCACTCAAAACGGATGATTTTAAGCTCATTTATGATTGTTTTACCTTTGAGGTCACTCTTCTTTGTGAAAATAATTTCTTTTTGTGTTAGTAATTACCGTAACCCATTTTATTTATGTAGATTTTTAAATCGTCTCACCCAAAAAGCCTTCGGCTTTTCGGCTTCGCCGATTTACTACTGGTCCTAGTCCTTCGGAGGGGGGTACTGTATGTTTCAGTACTTTGTTGTATAATTTATATACCGGATATTAGCCTACTTTTATTTGATAATAATAATAATTGTACAAAATAATAATAATAATAAAAGCGTTTCTGCTTCACTACCACGTCAAGGTTTCCGGTTGTTCAGTGAAGAAAATTTTTGTTTTTTACTTTACTTCCAAATAATTTATAATAATAATAGTTAAATAATAGTTAATGTGCCATTTAAAATGTTAACAAAATTAATCCAATAATCTTTTGTAAACAATATTTACACATGTATTTTTACTCGAAGATGGCAAAATTCTTAAAGATAATTTTGTTCGAACTCTGGACATTGCAGTATATAATTGTCCATGTGAGAAACATTCACCATCACCAAAATATAATCCAACTCGATTCAATGTTTGTCCTTGAGCTTTATTAATGCTAATTGCAAAAGAAAGTTTAATTGGAAATTGAGTTCGAGTAAAATGAATTCCGGGTTCAGATACATCTTTGCCGTATTCAAATTTGCATAATGGAAGAAAGATAATTTCACCTGTTCGAGATCTTGAACCCGTAAGAAGTTTGCACTTTACAAAAGTATCATTAAAACCAACAACTTGCATTCGAGTGCCATTGCAAAGTCCCGTAAAAACAGATAAATTTTTAATTAGCATAACAATTGCACCAACTTTAAGTTTTAATTCATGTGGTGGCATTCCTGCAGTTTCAATTTTATGCATTGCTTCGATACTGTATTCATTTAAATTTCCATCAACAGCTGGAATATCTTTATCTGAAATTACGGTATCGGTACTGTAAAAAACTTTTTCATTTCCTTGCAATTGTGACAAAATACTTTCATTCATTCTTTGAACAGCAGTATTTTTTGGACACAAAATTGCACTTCCACAAAGTTGTTCAATATATTGTTCAGGATTTTCTAACCATTCTGGTTCATAACAAAAATTAATAAGTTGTTTTTCAGTTTTAACAACATTTTCAGAATCAATGGTTATTGAATTAGTTCCTGGGATAAATTTAGAAACTTCACCATTTCCAACTTGCTTTAATTCTTCAACAAATTGAAGTTCATCTCCTTTAACTCTCATATTTTGAGTGAGATTAAGTTGTTCAACATTATTTTGAAATTCATCCCAAGATTTCACAGATGCTTCAATAATTTGAGAAGCTTGTCCATTTCGAACTACTGGAGTTAATTGTTTCCAATCACCTCCAATTAAAACAACAACACCTCCAAAAAGTTCATTATTTTCTCTGATAGTTTTTAATGTACTATCAATATATTTTAAAACATCTTTGTGAAGCATACTAACTTCATCAATAATAAGAAAATCAAGTTCTTTAATAAATTTGCCTTTTTCAGTTTGAGGTTCAATTCTTGTTTTGCTATCTTTATCCAATTTTGTTGGAACATAAAGAGCACTATGAGCAGTCATTCCACCTCTCAATAAAGTTGCGGCAATTCCGGTGGAAGCACATGCAAGAACTTTTTTACCTTTTAATCTACAGTAATCAATTAAAGTATTATAAACATGAGTCTTGCCTGTGCCTCCACTTCCTTGAAGGAAAAAGAATTTTTGATCAATTTTATGCAAAATTGCATTCCAAATTCGATCAAAAGCTGTTTTTTGGCCTGGATTTAAATTTGCTTTTTGATGTTCAACATAAACTTCAAATGTAACTTTTTTGTTATCAATCATAAGCTCATCTTCAGCTTCAAAATCTCCATGAGCTTCAGAATCATCATAATCTGTATAAAAATTATCAGGAACTTCAATGCCAAGTTGTTTGCAACTTGTATCCATTTTTTTAAAAATGTATTCCAAATAACAAAGAGCTTTAAATCGAATTCTTTCTTCATTTCCTTCAAACTTTTGTTGAGGTTTTGTAAAAATATCTTCCAAAAAAGTATTAATAATTGTATTCGCATTTGCTGGTTGATTATGTGCAATCACCATTGCAATAAAATGCTTTTTTTGGCGAATTGATCGCATTTGACTGATCGATTCTGCGATAATTTTAATATGAATTTCATCATTTTCCCAATATCCAAGTGTTTTAGCTGCTTCAACAAAACTTGGACATAATTTTTCACCAACAGTTCGAAGATCTTTAAAGCTTTTTGGTCCTTTTACTTTTGTAAGCAAAACTCGAAGTGCATAAAGTTCTGTATTTTTTGGAGGAACATGATGAACTCGAACAAAAAACTTTGTTGGCTTACGAATTCTTTTAATCCAAATTCCTTTAGTTTTATCATAGCGATAAAAATGTGGAATTTCATTATATGTATATTGTCTTGCATTTTCATCATTTGCACAAAGTTTAAAGAAAGCAATCAGCTGACTTTTATCATCTTTTTCTGCAGCTTGTTCTTCTGATCCCTCTTCAAAATACACCATTTGATCTCCTTCCAAATGGATATGAAGAGTTTCAACAATATGAGATTGTTTAATAATCCAAGTATTATTTAATCTCATCCAAGCTTCACAGCCTGTCATAATTCGAGCCAAAATATGTTGCTCTCCTTCATTAAAATCAACAATTTCTTTGCCATCTTTATCTTTTTGGACTTTTTTAAATCTGTTAACTTTTGCATATATTACATCACCCAATTTTGTGGTATATTTGCAAGTATATTTTGGACTTCCTTGTTGTCCTACTGTACATTCAACATTGATGTGACAGTCATATTTTAATGATAAAAATGGATTATATGGAACAACATAACTGTCATCAACTTGAATAAAAGTTCTTCCAGTTTTTTTCTCATAAGTGTTACCAAAAAGATGTTCGTTACTTTCATTAATTTTAAGTTCTTTTGGTGGTGGCGGAAGTCTTTTGTATTCAACTTGTGATACTTCAAGATCCTTCCGAACTTCATCAAAATAATGAAATTGTTCATCATCTTCAAATTTCTGAGTTTCAGATGGTTCTTCATCAACTATAAATTCATCCGGAAGATTATTAAATTCTTCACTATCGGATATAACCTCTTCTTTTATATCCACATTTGCTTTTTCATCGGATTTTTGAGAAGCAGATTCTGCATTTTGTTCTTCCAATGCTTTTGCCATTTTAGCTTGTTTTTCATCAAAGTCTTCCGGCTTTGGTGGCAAACGTGTATATTCAGGCGGTTTATGTGTATGGATTACGGTAGTTTGTGAAAAAGGTTTTCGAAAACCTTTGGTACAAATTCCATTTACAAAACATGCTGAATTTGCATTGCATAAATGTAAATTATTTTTTACGATAATATCATGCAATCTTCTCATTTGATTTGCCGCCTTTGATTTATCTTTTGGATCAGGCAACTTTGGGATTCGAGCTGATACATAATTATCGACTTCATCAACGCCAACTCTTTTATCCATTATTAAAATTACATGTAAATGTGGCATTCCACGTTTTTGGAATTCCATTACAACGTGGTAAGCTCGAACTTTACCCATCACATGCCTTTTAAATAAGTCATCAAGAAATTCTTGAGCTTTTGCCATAAAAACTCGGCATTTTACATCGGATCGATTTTCATATAATAATAATAATTTCCGCAATTTAAAGAATTTCCAAAAAATAATTTTTGCAAGAACTATATTTTTAAAATGCATGATTTTTGTGGTGATTTTGAGATTAGCAATATTGCCAGTGGAAACTGTAAAATAAAATTTGATGGAGAAAACAATACTTTCGAAGCATTGCCTTTTTTATTGAAAGGCAAAACAGTAACGTTTTCTATTTTGGCCAATGTTCAATACAAAAAAGTTGGATATGTTTGTATTCCATACAATCTGGTATTTTCTGCAAATCGTTTAAGATATCTAAAAAGATATGAATATTTTGAAGAATATTTTGTATTACCAAATTACGACCATATGAAATTTAAGTATGTCATTAAACAGGACAATGAACTGGATTATGAGCTGGTAATCGAAAATCCCTTAAAAGTAGAAATTCAAGGTAAACAAGATTTCGATGGAATATTTACAATTGCTAGTGAAGACTTCAAATATAAATTTATGGGCAACAAAGGACTTGATTTAAAATTATTATTTGCCTTTGATCCGATAAATGATGACTTGCCTAATCAAGAACAAAGTGAATTAAAGGAAATCTCGGTTGCAAGCAAAACTAAAACGGATGAATCGTCCGAAACAACAAATACGACTTTGTATGAAATTATGTCAAATACCGAATTTGCTGATGTTGTAATTTTTTCATCAACAAACAAAGAAATTTTAACATATCGATGCGTCTTGGCTAAATATTCATCATATTTTGCAAAACACTTTGCTGAAACCAAAGAATTACCTGTTCAAATTACTCTCAAAGATGATGATACAGAAACAATAAAAGCAGCGTTGGATTTTTGTTATGGCAAAACTGAATCAATCTTGGGAAAGGAAACTAAAGTATTTGATTTCGCAAACAAATATTCATTTGCTGAATTAAAGGTAAGCTTTTTACAGTATTCTGGCAATTTAATCAAATCAGTCCATCAATATAATTTTTAGAAAGCATGTTCATATTACTTTGAAAAAAGTGTAAATCCAAAAAATGTTTGTGAGATTGTTCAAATTGCATATGCCAACAATTTTGAAAGCCTCAAAGAAAAATGTCATAAAATTTTAGCTGATAACAAAGGCAAAATTGATCCAACAGAGCTAAAAAAATTGCCACAGGATGTTTTTATCAATGTTTTTTATGCTTAATTCTTAAGCTTTTTGAGTACTAGTTTCTTGTCTCACGTTCAATTGTACTGTTTTATAGAATTTTTGTCTAAATAAAGCACTGTAGTGAAACGAATAGTTCAAAATTTTGGTTTGGAATGTAAACAAGGCCTTAGGCAGAAAAAAATTTCGGGGGGGGGGAGGTGGGGGGGGGGGGATTTTCATTTTGGAGGGGGCACGCGTTTGATCTTTTGCCGCCTTAACACGGCGGCGGCAAAAGATCAAAGGATTTTCCCCAGTTTGGGGGGGGGGCACGGGCCCCCAATGCCCCACTCCTGAATACGGCCTTGAATGTAAAAATTGTTTTCGTTTTTACGGCATATCATAAATATTATCTACAAAACAAAAAAACACTTTGATAACAAAATTTGCATAAAAATCATTTACACTTAGCTTGTATGTATGTTTCACCCAGAAGCAGATTTGTTTTATTTTCCAAAATACCAGACGCAGCGCGCCCCGAAGGGGCGCGCTGCGGCTGTTTACGACTCAACTTCCCTACCTTTCTACCCCTAAAAATCGATTTTCGTCAATTTTAATCGTAGAGCTATGAAATTTGGCAGGTATGTAGAGAAAAAAATCGCAATGGATAATTTTTTGGATTTGACCCTTTTCGAACCCTGGGACCCGAGATATGCCCCGAAAACGCCCGGACGAGTTAAACTTTCGATGTGATGTTCCCGGTATGGGGGACGTAAGAGAGGTATCCGAATGAATCGGGCATGGTCCAAATAGTACTAAATGACTTTTGGTTTGTCCCGAACGGTTCATTTTTTGGGTCAGGGGACCACTTTTTCTTTAAAATAACAGGGTTTTGCGGGGTTTCGAGATTTTTTGTCAAGTACGAGTTTAGATAAATATTGGAATCGATAGCCCGTAATTAGTTACATATGAATCGGCATCGGGTTCACTGTTATATCTTGATTTTTGACCCCAGGGGACCACTTTTTCTTTTAAAAAACGGGGTTTTGCGGGGTTTCGAGATTTTTTATCAAGTAAGAGTTTAGATAAGTATTGGAATCGATAGCCCGTAATTAGTTACGTACAAAACGAAGGAGTCGTTTTGTACCTTTTTAAGACCATATATATTCTTTTCGAGACCAGGGTCATCAGTTTTCTTAAAAAGTAAAGATGGCGATTGTAAATCGCTATTATGCAATCTTTTGGGTATTTATATTTTTTGAGGGGGAAATAGCCCTAAACACATTTTTTTAGTTTTGATAAGTCAAAATAAGTGGAAAAAATGTTAGAAGCAGCCAATCCCGTCTGCCGCGCAGCGGTATTATGGTATTTCGCGTCGCAGCAGACGGCTCAGGAGACTAGCCAACGGGGAAACAATAATTAAAAATTATAACAAATACGGCTGTTGCAATGTAAGACGGGGAAAGAGATTAAAGGTTGCAGACGGGATTGGCTTACTGTAAGACAGGAAAAGAGATTAAAGAGAGATTCTGAATCGGCTGTAAGACGGGAAGCGAGATTAATTTTTTTCTGATAGACTACCGTACAACAGCCATCGCCCTCTGCAATAAAAAAGGCGGGCACGTTGATGATCGCCGCTTCGCGGCGATTGTCCATGCCCACCCTTTAGTTGTGCAAGAAAACGTCACTGAAAACCACCAACTGTTTTTTGTTTTATATGTTTTACGTCTAACAAACTAGAATAAATTTACTAAAATTTTGTTAGTGTATTATCATTCCAGATTCCCTATATTTCCTACAGATCTTTTAATTTATTATTTTATCATATAAAAGAACCCGGTATTTATGATTTTTTGCATTCTGAATTTGTATCGAAACGCATACAATAGGTTAATATTAAGTTTATTAAAAAAAATTGAAATTTAAATGACTCTAATAACATTTGTCCATAGAACTAATTTTATTTCATTTACCAGTACTCAATTTTTAATGCAAACCCCATGTTAAAAAAAATAAATTGGAGGGCTGAATGATACAGTTTTTTTTATTGCAGAGGGCGATGGCTGTTGTACGGTAGTCTATCAGAAAAAAATTAATCTCGCTTCCCGTC
The DNA here is from genome assembly GCA_024447195.1 of Panagrolaimus sp. LJ2414. Taxonomy (NCBI): domain Eukaryota; kingdom Metazoa; phylum Nematoda; class Chromadorea; order Rhabditida; family Panagrolaimidae; genus Panagrolaimus; species Panagrolaimus sp. LJ2414. Next base: position 5,459,346 of record JAMRXY010000023.1, read on the forward strand.
TTACAGCCGATTCAGAATCTCTCTTTAATCTCTTTTCCTGTCTTACAGTAAGCCAATCCCGTCTGCAACCTTTAATCTCTTTCCCCGTCTTACATTGCAACAGCCGTATTTGTTATAATTTTAATTATTGTTTCCCCGTTGGCTAGTCCTTTAGGTGTTAAAATAACAACAAAATTCAAAAACAGCGAAGACTTGTTACATCTCCTTCAACATTTGCACGATCAATATATGTATATCCTCCTGTTGGAGAACCCGGTCTAAGACATGAAATTTCGCGTTCTGTTGGACCAAAAGGGGGACCAAAAACTCCATTTCCACTTCCACTAACCTTAAAATGTAGTAAGTTAATATTTAGAAGATAGATTGTGTAAAGGTCAAAATATACTTGTAAGCCTGTAACAAATCCAGGTTGACAAGTAACAAGGATACGATAAATACAATTCGCATCAGCTATGGCCGGTCCGATTACTGCTGAATTCATAATATTCATAATCATGGCAGTATCACAAGTATTTGGGGGACAGGTAACAACTATAACAAAGAAAATGATTATGATAAAAAAAATAAATTCAGAGCTTAGTGATCTGAAAAAAATTTGTGTTTAATAAACTCTAACACTCCCTTAAAGGAGATCTATCATTTTCTGTTTTTTTGATTTTTCATGAACGATCGTGAGCTGAAAATTATTGAAAATCAGGAACTTTTGCTTTTTAGAAAAGTCAGAAAAAACGAAAGTCCTTGATTTTCTTTCAGCTTCGCGAACTTTCTTTCAAAATCGAAAACGCAGAAAATCATAGATCTTCGTTTTAAAAAAGCAAATAGGGAAAACAAAAAAAAATTTACTTATCATATCACCAGTGACAATAGATGGGCTAGATTCAACGACAGGAGTTCTCAAGCATCCTTTACAAAAAAGTATAAAGTTTATAAAAATAAATAAAAAATAATAAAGATTCAGCATCATTTTTTCAGTGAATGATAAAAAGATCAAAAGCTCGTTTTTTATCACGGATTTGACATTTTTTATAAGTAGGTTAATTAAAATTATCTCTCAAAAATACGAAAAATTTTTAACATGAAAAAAACTATCTTTTTTCAGGATTTTTTTTCAAGTTTTTTGTCTGTAGTGTGATCAATTAATTCGTCTAAATTCTGTTTTTTTCTTCTTCAAATAAAGGGTTTTTTCGTGAAACTTTTTGTTACTTTTTTTCCATAAAATATGCTTTGTATAGTTTTGTTCGTATAAATTGTTTCTTCAAAAGTTCGAAAAATTACAGAGAGAATTATGTCAAAAATTACTGCAAAAAACCCCCCTTAAAGCAAAAAGTAGAAAAATATTTTGACACAAAAACATAAAAATAATGTATTTGTTTAGTGTCTAGGTTTTGATCAAAAAATAGTGATAGCAATTTAGTGATGCATTTAAGGAATAGAAAAAAGCGCACATGAAAAGCTAATTTGACCAAAAATGAAAGTTAAAAGCTCAACGATTGCTTATTTTTTGAGGACGTATAGGTTAAAGGCAGTGTCGCAGTCAGTGTAGAAAAATGTTGCCTGATTTAGCCAAAAGTGGTTTTAACACGAAAAAGCAGAGATGAAGAATGCGTCGTTTGTCGTCGTCGGGTCTGCCTAAACGGTGGACTGGACTGGCTGGTGGACTGGACTCCTAAACGGTGGACTGGGGGTAAAAAATGGTTAAAAATGAATTCTGAGTATTCAGAATTCTTCCAAGTTATCAGGCAAACAGATTCCTGTTTTCAGAATTTTTCGGATTCTGAATCAGAATCCTTAGACTTCAGAATCTTCTGGGATTCTGAAATCTCCGTCAAAAAAAATAAAAAAAATTGACTGCGACACTCCCTTTAAAGAAAAAAATATGAAAAACATATTTATCAAAAAATAAGTTATAATAAATAATAGCAATCGTTGAAAATAATATTAGTTTTTTTAATATAGTTTTGCAGAACAAAGTTTTTGCATTACTCGTTAAAATACATAAAAGATTGTTTTATTATTACCGTAATTAGCATTCGAACTTTCATTCCTTGTTAATATGTTAATTATAGTCACATTTTATAGTCAACTTAATCGTTTCAAAAATTTAGAAATATGAAAAAAGGTGAAGAAGAAATGCCATTTACTGATTATCAAAAAGCAACAAAATCCAAAAAACCAAAATGGAAAGAAAGCTTATGGTTGGAGGTACTATTTATATTTGGCATTGCCCCTCGTAAAAATATTACTGTTTTTAGATTAATAGAGTATTTTCATATTTATTATTCTGTTTATCTGTTATGATCATTAGCATTTCAATCCTACATCTAATAAACCTTAAATCAAGCGACGATATCGAAGACCAAATTAATGAAAGCAATAGTTCAACATCTTATGCAAATTCTGATAACGATACTGTAACAGTTAAAGAAATCCATCAAAATGCATTTTCATTTATTGTAGTTTGGATTTCATCAATTGGAGCATCACATATTTTTGAGAGAATAAAATTTCCGGGATTATTGGGTACTGTATTTTTAAATAAAATTCAACTAAAAAAGTTCTTTTAGGGGTTTTACTTTTGGGACTTCTGTTTCGCAATGTTTCATTTATTAATCAATATTTGCATATTTCACATGTTATTGGATCTTCTTTAAGGAAATTTGCATTTACGATTATTTTGTTAAGAGCTGGCTTAGGATTAGATTCTAAAGCTTTAATGAAGCTAAAAGTTGGTTTTAAATGTGTAAAAACAGCAGTCAAAAAGGGAATTATAGAAAGCTTGTGTCATGCTTGCGTTTCTTCCTTGCACATTTGAAGCGCTGGCAGTTGGAGTTTCTTCGTGGTTTTTGTTAAAACTTCATTTTTCTTTTGGTCTTCTTCTTGGGTAATTAATTTTCTTATTCAAAATAATAAGATAATTATTTTGAATCAAAAAGATACCGTAATAAGCACATTATTTCTCTTAAATTACAGTATTCACTGCAACCAATTTTGATCAAGTTTTATTAAAAATTTTGTCTTATGTGCATTTTCAAAATTTCTTTTTAAGAAATTTGCATAAATTTTTTACGGTATCTGTCATGACAATGTTGTCAAATTTAGCAGGTACAGTAAGCTAAACAATTTTTTTTTAAAATTACATCCCAAAAATAGCTGATTTTGAGCAAATTTGATTGTTATTAAAAAAACCATAAGACTGTAGTTTTTCAAGCTTTTCCCAAAAATTTGCATAAATCTGTTACGGTATTCATCCAAAAATGTTTACAGATTTGTACTTGGCGCAGTTTCACCAGCAGTTATCGTTCAAGGCATGTTAGAACTAAAAGCAAAAAAATTAGGTGTTGAAAAAGGAATTCCAACTTTAATAAATGCAGCAGCGAGTATTGATGATGCATATGCAATTACTTGGTTCTCATTGATTTTAAGTTTTGTTACATCAGGTTTGTTCAAAATCAACAAAAAAATTTACATATTGCCTATTTTAGATTCCAAAACTTCTCCAATATGGACCGTTGGATGTTCGGTGTTGGAAGTATTTGGAGGAATTTTGTTGGGTACTGTATTAGGAATGATTCTTTGGATATTTCCTGATCCTCGAACATCAAATATAAAACTTCGTCGAATAACTTTAATGTTATCATTTGCATTAGCAGCACTTTTTGGGACGGATTATCTTGGATCACAAACTATTGGCCCTATAGCAGTATTGGTCCTGGGATTTGTTGCTGCAATTCGATGGCATAAATTATCGAGAAAAGAAACTTTAAAAGAAGAAAAACTGCTGAAAAATGTTTGGGATTATGTTGCCGTGCCGTTTTTATTTTGTTTAATTGGATATCAATTTAATTTTGAACAGGTAGGAAATTAAAATTAAGGTACAAACAATGAAAATGCCATATGCAAATTTTGTGAAAACATTGATAAACTAGAGGCACATGAAATAATGTTAAATTTACAAAATGCCAAAAAATAATAATGTTAAAAATTTGCATAAACAATAGTTTGCAATAAAATGCGAAAAAAACCATTGGTAGAAATTTGCATAAACAATAGTTTGCAATAAAATGCCAAAAAACCATTGTTAGAAAATTTGCATAAATAAAATCAAGAATTTTTCAGCTTGATAAAAGCAGCATTATCCAATCCATTGCTGTTTTAATCTTTGGACTTGTTGTTCGATGTATTGTTGCAGCTTTAGCAGTAACTGGAACAAAGCTAAATTTTAAAGAAAAAATATTTGTTGCAATTTCATGGTTACCAAAAGCAACAGTTCAGGTAAATATCAGATATCAAAAATCCCATTAAGATGTAAATTTTAGGCAGCACTTGCACCAGTTTTATTAGATCTCACTCGAAAGAATCCATCAAAATACGCTAGCTATGAATCTGAAGCGACCATTATATTAACAATTGCAATTATTTCTATTTTGATAACTGCACCAATTGGAGCAATTGTGGTTAGATTACTTGGTCCAGTAATGTTAAAATCTGCCAAACATCCTGTTAATCATGATGAGATGGAATTGCAAGAGCAATCTGTTTTAAAATCATAAACTATTCTGTAATCTATAATTTTTAATTACAGTAATTTTCGACAGTTTTGTTTTATCAAAACAAACAATGACATACAAAAAATTTAAATTTTTTAACAAAACAGGAAACAAAGAATAAAAAAAAATAACAAAGTAGAACAATAAAATTAGAGAGAAGTAAAAAAACCAGATAAAATATTTTTCGGAAGATTTGCAAATTTTGAAGGATCAATGTCTTTCTTCTTTGCAACCAAAATCTTGAGGCATTTCTTCTTTAATTCTTCAAAATCATTTTCAACAAAGCAAAACTACAGTATATTTATTTCAGAAACAAAAAAAAATTGGAAAAATCGATAAAAAATTAATTTTAAAAAAAGTAGAAAAACATAAAAACAGTAATGAAAAAATACAAAGGTAAAATTAAAGACAAAAAGCATCAATGATAATATTTTTTGGAAGATTTGCAAATTTTGAAGGATCAATGTCTTTCTTCTTTTCAACCAAGATTTTGAGGCATTTTTTCTTTAATTTTTCATGACCATAAAAATATGCAGTTTGAATATATTCACAAACATTCGATGGATTAACAGATTTTTCAAAGAATGAACAACATGCATCCTAAAAAAGTAAAATACAGACATTCGTTATAAGATATTTTAATATTAAAATGTGTTACTACCATGAAAAAGAAAAGCAACTTACAATTAAATCTTGAAATTTATATTTGGAAGCAAATTTGAATACATTCGTTTCTTTTCCATTTATTGCATCAGTATTACCATATAAATATTCCAAAGCAGCTTGAATTGTTTCAGCATCAAAATCATCAATTTTTATGCCAATTGGTGAGGAAAGATTTCGGGCAAACATTTTTTCAAAAACAGTTGAAAAAGTAGCAAGAATACATCGATGAGAATAAATTCTTTTATTGTTGGATAAAATTAGAATAACATCGGCAAAATGTTCATTTGATAGAGCTTGGCATAATTTGGAAGTTATATTTTTTGATGATTGAAAAGAAGGAATAACAGATTGTGGACGACTTTCATCAGATACAGTATCATGAGAAGATAAAATTTTGTTGAGAGAGGATTCATATTCTTTATATGAAAAACGGAATTGAGTAGGAACATTTGAAGCAGTCGAGATTTCTTTGATTTTCTTAATTGCAGAAACATAAAAAGTATATGTTGCATCTCCATGTGGATATTTATTAAAAATTCGAAGAGTTGAGAAATAAATAACTTTTTGTTCACCTTTTCCATCTAAAAAATATAATATTATTAATGCCTTAAAATATACCTTTATCTTACCTTTTGCAGTTGCAGTAATCTTTGTAATTTCTAAATTACCAGTTGCAACTGCAGTTGTTCTTTCAATTTGATAGTAATCATTGCTTGCAAAACTTCTCCAATTTCCTCTTTTTAAAGTAACAATAAATTCGAGGTTTTCATCCAATTTGATTATCGTTAAAGAATCAGAAAGTTTGGTTTTTTTAATAAATTCAACTTTTTGAGACATTTTTGATCCACGGCAAAAGTTAGCAACGAAAATGAAAAAATGAAAACTTTTTTTCTTTCAATGGCAAAAAAGTGATTGCCTGTTTTTAGTTGACCCTTTTTTGAGAACAATCGTGTGAATAGTTGAAATTATTCTCTTAAAGGAATATAGTAGAGATCCAGATCTAAAATTTCTTGAAAGTTGTCCAGAATTTAACGGTGTTATTGATTATTCAACTTAAAAATGTAAGACATCAAAATTTTTGTGACTAGGATTTTCAAAATCGTAAAAAAAATTTGAATTTTTAATGTTTTAAAATTTGAAAAGCATGATTTATGTGCAAAGTTTCCATTGATCAAAGATTATATTTTTTAAGAATTCTTTGACATTTTTGACCAAACAAAGTAAAGATTGAAGTGCTCCATTAATGGGATTGTCCAGATCTGACGTCTACATTTTTGAGGATGGAAGAGGGTTCCCCAAAATCTAATGCTCACCAAAAAAGCGGTAGACATCTAAGAAAAAATCAATGTTGATGTCAGTACTGGAGAAGCCTAATTTTTTAGCTGTTTGTTACTAATAAAATAGCTTAAGTGAAAAATATTGTTATGCAAATTAATTTTTTCTTGAACAAAATTAATCAATAATTGTGATAAATTTTGTTCTTTTTAAAAAAATAATGGGGTATTTTGTTTGGTCGTTCATATTATTTTTCATCGTAATTTGGAAAACATGGATTTGCTTTTTTTAAAAAATTTTTATGAATCGATGAAAACTAATGAGAAATAATTTATCCTTTGCCAAGCATCAAAGGCTTATTTTACATTTTAATTTGGTTAACATTGCATTTAATAATTGTTTTAATTTGTCTAATTTATTAATGACTAATTAATTATTGGAAAAAAGTAATTGTAAAATATAAGACACCGTATTTTTGTCACCACAAAACAATTAAAATAATTTGTACTTTTTCACATGTAAGTGTTTTGTGTGAAAGGGTTCTGTTTAACAATGAATTAAATTCTTTTTTTCAAAATTGTTCACTATTTTGCATACAATGGAGACTGACATAGGTGCCCTTATTCTTGGCTCTGCTTTAACAATTGTTGCATTTGCATCTTTTTTACTGAATTCCTTTGTTTTATGGATTATTTGGAAACAGAATCTTCTAAAATCAAAGAATGATGGAATTTATATTTTGGCATTTGCAAATATGTTTGGGAATGCATTTTCAATGTTTATTTTTGCAACATATTTGGGACCAGTTTGTATCACACAAGTAAGTTTCTTTCTTCTTCAGTATTAAAGACAAGAGGGTATTTGTCTTTAATACTGAAGGCAGCTGTTTACGTCGTTTTTCCCATAATCAAAAGAGATTTGAATGGATTTGCCTCTGCAGAAAGACCCTGATTGTCAGGCTCATGCTGCACAAACCTGAAAATCAATAAAAAGTAGCTTCTGTTGAACGCCACAACAGATATGTTGCAAAGCCCATAGATCAAATTTAGACTTTATTTTTTTTAAAGATCAAACGAAAAATGCCGCCTTTTTGCATAAAACTCAAACACTATATTTAAAACTAAAATTTTTAGTCACTATTATTTACTTCTTTTAATCCATTTCCCCGTTTTATCGGGTACATGTTTCATGCCCAATGGTTTCAAGATGTCATTTTAATAGCCATTACAGCAATAAACAGGTTTTATTCCATCACAAAAATCTATAATTTTTGGATGTTTCAGATGGATAGCTGTTGTTGGGCCTCCATGTTTTCCTAAAATTTCTCGTTCTCAGACAGTTGTTTTCATATTTTTCGCATACACAGCTGGAATTTTGATAAGTGCTTGTTCAAGTTATGTTTTTTATTGTTGCAGGTACCGGCTTTTAATTACCTTTTAATAATAAATGTCAAAATTACAGTATGTTTTTGGATTACAAAACAATGACATTTGCATATGTTGTTATTGGACCTAATGACGCGGATAACTATTTAGATTTGCCAATCAATATTACGTGTTTTACAATCGCTATTTTATGTTATGTTAGAGTATGTTTTTTCATGCCTTAAGGGCTATTTAGATTGAAATTAACAGAAATTAAGAAACTTCAATCTCCCCTCCCGTTCCGACTGTAACAAAAAAATACGATTAAAAAATATATATATGAAAGGAGATATATTTTATCGTATTCTTCCATGGGTTCATATGCATTCATGCAAATTTTTAGCGGCCCTAACCCCCAAGTGCCACTTTCGCCTTATTTTATACCTGAAAATTGCCTGCTTCTGTTTTCAAAAGTTTTATATGGTCAAAAATATATTATTTATTGTTAAAATGACCTTTTCAAAACTATGGAGGGTGTTTGAAACTAAAAAATAAAAAAAAAACAATTTTAAGACACAAGAATTCGAAAATATCCTAATATTCAAGATATAACTAAAATAAAAAAAAGGCACTTGGGGGTTAGGGCCGCTAAAAATTTGCATGAATGCATTTGAATCCATGGGAAACACGATGAAATATATCCCCTTTCAAATCGCGTGTTACAGTCGGGACGGGTCCCTTGTCAGGCATGGAGTGAATTAGTAAAACTTGCGAATGCCAGAATTCTGCCTTTGATCTTTGCCGCTTTTTAGGGGATTGACAGTTTTTAAACTCAAACGGAAGTTTTATATTTCTCTAGAAAATCTTTTTCTAATTGTTCCAATTATTTTAAGATCTATTGGCTTGTAAAATCTTCCAACACCAAAATCTTAACATCTTTATCAAAGTCAAAAGCAGAAGAACGAAAAGCAAGAGAAACAAAATACGCCATTCAATTTGCCGCTTGTACTTTCTGCGCCATTGGTTTGTGTTTTTCAAAAGCTAATAAACTACAGAGATCTATAATTTTAGCAATTTGTGTACTCTTTCATGTTTTGCCTTTTGTTCTTCCGCCTGGAATTGACCGGGCATACATAACTTATTCTTTCTTGGAAATTCTGCATTCTTCAGCAAACGCATTAATTTTTGTTACCTTTAACAGCGATGTATTTTGACGAACCACGGTGTGCTGAGATGGTCCCAGGAAAAAATTGAAAAAAACTTGTTTTCCATAACACAAATTCTGAGAAACTGAAACAATTTAAACGAATTCTGTAAAAGCCAAAAAAAAGGATATCATGTCTTTAATATATGGGACTAAGAGAATTTTGAAAGTCGGATTCAGAATCCTGCAGGATTCAGAATCCAAGTAAATTTTTTTCGCCAGAATCCATTAATGTGGTATCACTAGATTCCCCTCGACGAGTAGATTCCAAAAACATAAATTTTTTTAAACTTTAGTGAATTCTGAAGCCGTACACATCAAAAGAAAAAATAGAAGAGCAAATTTTTAAAACCCTAATTCTGACTTCTGAATCCACCAAAATTTAAAAAATTTTATGTTTTTGGAATCTTCTTGTAGAGGGGAATCTAGTAATACCACATTAATGGATTCTGTAGAAAAAAATTTACTTGGATTCTGAATCCTGCAGGATTCTGAATCCGTTTTTCAAAATTTTCTTAGTCCCATATATTAAAGACATGATATCCTTTTTTGGCTTTTACAGAATTCGTTTAAATTGTTTCAGTTTATCAGAATTTGTGTTTTAAGATTTTATATGGAAGAAAAGCTTTTTTCAATTTTTTCCAGGGACCATCTCAAAAGGCGTTCAGCACACCGTGCGGACACAAAATTGTTTGTTTTTAATGGAAAGTTTTTAGATTAAGAAAATGTTTTTAACAACATTTTTGCCATCACAAAGCCCACATTTGTCAACTCATCAAGGTACTCCTCCAGTTGCTGTTATAATTGCATAATATCGTTGTTCAAATTAAATATTTTTTCTCAAATAATGGTACAAGTCTTTTTTGCAAAATTTGAAAAACCAACAACGCAAAACTACAGTATGTTTATTTTCAGAAACAATAATAAAATACTTGGAAAAACAAAATCGATAAAAATTTAGTAAAAAAAAATGTCATAAACAAATACAAAGGTAAACTTAAAGATAGAAAGTATCAATGATAATAATTTTTGGAAGATCAGCAAATTTTGAAGGATCAATTTCTTTCTTCTTTTCAACCAAAATTTTGAGACATTTTTTCTTCAATTCTTCAAAACCATTTTCATATGCAATTTGAATATACTCACAAACATTTAATGGATCAATTGATTTTTCAAAAAATGAGCAGCATGCTTCCTGAAAAAACAAATACAAATAATATTGGCTTAAAAAAATATCATAACTTAGAACAAAAAATGATGATAGAAGCTTACCATAATTTCCGCAATATCGTATCCATTTTTGCATGCAAAATTAAAAACATTCAATTCTTTGCCATTTATTGCATCAGCTTTATCGTATAAGAAATCCAAAGCAGCTTGAATTGTTTCAGCATCAAAATTTTCAATATTGATTGTAACAGGTAATTCAGTTGATTCAGTAATAATCTTTTTGAAGATGGGGGAATGTTTTGCCAAAATGCAACGATGAGATAGAATTTTGATATTGTCAGAAGAGATAAGAGTAGCATCACAGAATTCATTATTTGACATAATTTCAAACCATTTTGAGCTTTTTGGAGTTGTATCAATCCGGGATTTTTTTGTGGCAGGTTCAAATTCATTTTCTTCAATGATACTTTCAGATCGTTTTCTTGTTTGAGCTTTTTTTGCGCCATTTGATGATATATTTGTCGATTCTGGTTGAAGAAGTTCAACTAATGAATTTGTAAAAAATTATCAAAAATTTAAGTGTTAAGAAAAAAGATTTTTAGTGTTTTTTTTATTAGTCGAATCTAAATTATTTTGAACTCCTAGTTTTTTTTGCTTTTTGTCACAAACAGGGCTCTGCGAAATCGAAATTTGAAATATCGAAATCGAAATAACTTTTCAGCTTATCCGAAATCGAAATATTAATCCATAAATGATATAATATAACCCTTACAGTGACTTTTAAACTCTTAATTTAGCTTTTTTATTGGACGAAAAATTTCAATTTTGATTTCGAATTTTGGACAAAAATCGAAATCGAAATATCGAAATCGAAATAAAATTTTCACGATCGAAATCGAATCGAATCGAAATAACGAAATCGAAATCGATATTTCGATTTCGCAGAGCCCTAGTCACAAAAACTTAGGTTAGTTCTTTCCATCCACGTAAGCAAAAAAAAAGACACCTTTTGAACAGTGTCTACACTGAAATTATTAATGTTTTTTTAAATAGCACTTGTAAACAGTTTATCAGTCGCCCATATCTTTTCTATCAGCAAATAGATATATTTTTTTAAAATTTAAATTGTTATTTTTCATTTGCTTTTGTAGATTTTCGAGTTGTGTTAACTGGATACTCATATCAGCTTAAATTATTACTGCTCTTTTTATGTCGCGGTTGGAGAAATGACTACATTTTTAAACTTCAAACTGAAATAGAAGCTGCAGAAAAGTTTGATGATTTAAAGCTCATTTTCTTTAAAAGTCAATCAGCGCCTGGCACAGGCGCACCGAATTGATGCCAGAAGGGTGTAAAGTGTTTTTTCTAGGTAAATATGGTCCAAAAACTTCATTTTCGTTGTCTTTTTGGTTCTAAGTGTCCTAGTTTTCGTTATGCAAATTTCTGAAGTCAAAAATGAAAAATCGCCATCTTTAAAGATAAAATCACCAAAATGATACCACTGAAAGCCCTTGACGAGCTGATTCCAAATATATAAAATTTGTTAAGGTTTGACCCCTTTTTGAAGGCGAAAACAGGCACAGAACGCCAAAAATCGCGTTTTTTCACCTTTTTGTGATTGCGAAATCTCCAGGACCACTCCGACGAAGAATTTTTTTATACTTAATTCTTCCTTAATTACTTGGGCATCAAAAACCAACAACTTTTGGAACATCCATTTGGTCCTGAATGGTGTTATCTATGCTCGAACATGCTCAACTCTAACATGGTCAGCATGAGTCGCGGGGCTTATCTCAATGTACATGTTAGATTTTGACTTCCGGTGAATTGTATTATGAAAAACCATATCAACAGAGCATGTTGGGTCAGTTTCAGCTATTTTGGTAACGATTTCGTAATAGGGGAATCATTTGAAACTCCAATATTGTGCAACATCATCCGTTGAAGTATTAATTCAAAAAAGGTCAATTTTTCTTAACAAATGAAGGAAAATGTGCTTCTACAATAAAAATCAGATGCCAAATTAGTATTTTCAAGCATTAAACAATGAAATTGTGCAATTGCTGATATTTGGGAACTATTCGAAAAATAGGTGTTTTTTGGTCCATTTTCAAGGTATTCAAAAACTGTAACTATCATCATATATCAACTTTTTGTGCTTATTACAATGAAATATAGCTTGTTTAGAGTAATTATGCAAATTTTCAGGCACGAAAAAGGTCTAGTTTTTACTTGGCTGCATTTTAAAAATTTGAGTATTTTTTGCAACTAAAACTAGCATAAAAAATGGTGGGAAATTAAAAGTGGGTATTCCCAGGTGTTGAAATTGTACGTACTAATTCTAAACATGTTATATTTGATTGGTAACGGCAAAAAAAGTTAATACGTATATTATTTTATGCCATTTTGACACGTCAAAAAATGGTCAAAAATACGGTAAATTTTGATGCGGCCTGAAAAATCATAAATGTTCGATTATTGAATGTTTATTCCTTATAATTATATTTATTATACCTATTTTATGTTTTAAAAGCATTAGTTCTTTTGTTTTTAACCAAAAACCAAAATTACTTTAATTTTCCCTTCAAAGTCTAATGTTGTTAAATTTCTAAATTTCACATTGAAGGCATATTTCTAAATGATATCCAAATGTCATGAAACTAGCACAGATTACTCTTACTACATGGTATTTTATTGTGTAAGTCACCGCATGTCATTATCTTTCACCATACACAAGTTTTACCTCAAGGTTGATGTTGGAGATATTGATCACGCGCACCTTTTTGACTGACTATCGATAAGAACTCCACCGATTTCAATAAAGTTTATATATTTGGAAAGCCTATAAACTGGGCTATTTGATGTGATATGTCTTTGCTTTAAATAATTTGATATGCAAATTTTTCTTCTGTGCCGAAAATTGCAGTACCCGAAATTTGGGCATTAGGGGTCAGATAAAATTTTTTTCAAGTATGCATTCAAAAATCCTTACTTATATATACAATCACGGATATTAACTTTTTGAGTGGTTTACTTTTGGATTTTTCCCGAGTTTTTCCAGTTTTGGCAATATAGTAGCTTTCAATTACCCTCAAATCAAAAGTGCGAGATAAATTGTCCCAAAACTTTCAGAATAATGTTTTTTTACCTAGTTTAATCGAATGGACCAAAGAAAATTTCATATACAAATTTCACATGCCGCATGATTTGAATACTGTTGAGTATCGTCTCTTGAACCCAATTTTGTAAAAATTCGATTTTTGCTATTTTTGGATTTTTTGAAATTTCATTAATAAAAGGGGGTTATAATTGAAAATGCTGAATTTATTACAAAAAAACACAGAAAAAATGTTTTTGAAAAGATTCATATAGAAAAAACTGACTTTTTGATAGTTTTAGTTGCAAAAAATACTCAAATTTTTAAAATGCAGCCAAGTAAAAACTAGACCTTTTTCGTGCCTGAAAATTTGCATAATTACTCTAAACAAGCTATATTTCATTGTAATAAGCACAAAAAGTTGATATATGATGATAGTTACAGTTTTTGAATACCTTGAAAATGGACCAAAAAACACCTATTTTTCGAATAGTTCCCAAATATCAGCAATTGCACAATTTCATTGTTTAATGCTTGAAAATACTAATTTGGCATCTGATTTTTATTGTAGAAGCACATTTTCCTTCATTTGTTAAGAAAAATTGACCTTTTTTGAATTAATACTTCAACGGATGATGTTGCACAATATTGGAGTTTCAAATGATTCCCCTATTACGAAATCGTTACCAAAATAGCTGAAACTGACCCAACATGCTCTGTTGATATGGTTTTTCATAATACAATTCACCGGAAGTCAAAATCTAACATGTACATTGAGATAAGCCCCGCGACTCATGCTGACCATGTTAGAGTTGAGCATGTTCGAGCATAGATAACACCATTCAGGACCAAATGGATGTTCCAAAAGTTGTTGGTTTTTGATGCCCAAGTAATTAAGGAAGAATTAAGTATAAAAAAATTCTTCGTCGGAGTGGTCCTGGAGATTTCGCAATCACAAAAAGGTGAAAAAACGCGATTTTTGGCGTTCTGTGCCTGTTTTCGCCTTCAAAAAGGGGTCAAACCTTAACAAATTTTATATATTTGGAATCAGCTCGTCAAGGGCTTTCAGTGGTATCATTTTGGTGATTTTATCTTTAAAGATGGCGATTTTTCATTTTTGACTTCAGAAATTTGCATAACGAAAACTAGGACACTTAGAACCAAAAAGACAACGAAAATGAAGTTTTTGGACCATATTTACCTAGAAAAAACACTTTACACCCTTCTGGCATCAATTCGGTGCGCCTGTGCCAAGAATAATCCGAAATGCTCGTACCTTACAGAAAATGAGCTTTAATATTTTATTACAAGAAAAAAGATGAAAGCAAATTTCATGCTATTTGTTTACAAGCAAAGCATTCAGGTTTTAAAGGAGCTGAATTGGAATATGCATCTTTTGTAAATGCGTGTAAAAAGAAAGTATGTAATTTAAAGAAATACTTCATTTCGTTTCAAAGCATTAAACGGAATTTTTCCGCAAGCGAGCGTCCAGAAACTTATGTTTTGTGCAACAATTACATCCTTCCCTCATTGATAAAGAAAAATGGAAATGATAAACTTGAAGACGCATTGATATTTGAAGAAGCAAATGTGTTGGGAGATATTTTTCATGAAAATGGAGTGAGTTGGCCACAACATAAATTAGTCCATGCAAATCAAGAACTCTTAGAAATGTTGAAAAATGAATCGAGCATTTCGTCATTAGCTAACGGGTTGCTTAAAAATATTATTCAAACTGAAACAAAAGCTGGAGAAAACGCTGTCGAAATTGATTTAAGCGATTACTTCTTTTCAATTTATCATGATGCTCTATTCAAAGATGGAATCCTTGAACTTCAGGATATTGTAAAATTTAAACAATCTTTTATTGATGGAAGTAATTTAACTAAAAAATCAAACTTGGAAACTTTCACAAAAATTTTTGTTATGGAATTTACCAAGGTTTACGGTGGATTGGACGAATTAAAGCATATTCGATTAAATGAAACTTTTTTGGATATTTTTAAAAAAAGTAAGAAAGAGGCCGCAAAAGAGTTTACCGAAAATGATCTGCAAATTTTTGCAAATGATTTAATTGAATGTATTCTTGATCGAAAATCAAAAAAAATCCAAAATCTCATTGGTCAGATTTCTGCAACTCTGAAAGATATTCTTCATTACGAAAGACGAATCGTATTTTCTGATAATTTTATCAAAAATGATTTCAAAAATCCAAATATAATATTCTTCCGTGAAACTATTTTGAATAATTATAAAAAATGTTTAAAAAAAAGCCTTCCAAATATTACAGTATTTCTAAAAGAAGATGTTGCAAATGAAATGCCTGCGAGTATTGAAACCGATGTTGATAATACTAATACAAAAGCTGATTCAGCGACAAACAATGTCGCTGATTTAAATGTCGGTACACTCATTCAAGCAAAAAATGATAACTTTAAAAACGCTGATAAGGACATTTCTAACAATACTGAAGAAACTTTGACAATAGATGAAGAAGAACTTGCAAAAATCTTTTTTTATAAAAGACGTATTTCATCAAAAATAGTAATAGAATGTCAAAAAATGTTCAAAAAACCTGTTCTTCAGCGAAGTGGCGCAAACAGTGTAAAATTTGGTGATAGTATTTTTTCAACCACTGAAAAAGATGGAAAGCTTTATGGATTTCTGCAACGATTCATGAACTTTTACGCAATGGAAAACTTAAAAACCAAATATTTCTGTTTTAAAATTCCAAAAAATGAAGAAGCCGTAAAACTGGCGAATCAAATTTTAAAAGATGGGGAACATTTTAAATTTCACAAAAATACTGAATTCACAGAAGCTTTATTTGAACATGCTTTTGTGTTTGTCTCAAACACTAAAAATGTTTTCAAATTTCGTCCATCATTTTTTCAAGCAAAAGCTCAAGAATTGCCTGAGAAAATTAGAATATTTCAAGACCTTATCGATGAAAAAATTCTTGTGCTGGCATATGAAATATTAAAACAAAGTCGGCTACGAATTGATGACTCTCAGAAAGTTTTAGTTTTACCCGAAAATAAGGACAAAAAGAAAATTATCTTCGGAAAATTTGCTGATGAATTTATTGATTTATTTTTTGGAGAAGCATCACAAAATTTGAATAATTTATGTATTTATAATTGGGAAAGTTACAAGAACATGGAAACAATGGGATATATAAAAGCTTTGAAAGATGAAATCTTTACCATTGATGTTGAAAGTGGTTATCTTATTTTTCAAAAGGCTTTTTTTATATGCAAAGGTCTTTCTCAAAATGCTAAACTCTTCCAACAGCAATTCGATGAGAAGCTTAAAAAGAAATATATTGATATCTTAACAAAGAAACATTTTCAAATTTATCCAAATTGTTTACCACTTTTTTTAAAAATTGAAACAATGGAAAAATTGGCTAAAACAATAATAAAAACAAAAAATGGTGATAAAGTCACAAATTTGGATGAAGAAATGAAAGAAATGATTTCAGGTTTGGCTGAGATAGTCTTTGTTTCAACAGGAAGCACACATAAAGTCAAATTTAACAAAATGTTTTTAAATGACAGCAAATGGTCTCTTGAAGCTGAATATGTAAAAGAAGCTTTAAAAGAAAAATTACAACTTCGTGAATTTGAAAGCCTAAAAAAGTGGACAGTTGAAATTGACCAAAACAAGGTTAAGCCAAAAACTAATATTACATATTTTGAGGCACAAATGTTTGCAGAAGACATAAAAAATGCATTAAAAAATCCAAAAAATAATGAAAACTATATTCCGAAAAAGCCAGAGTTTCATACATTTATCGCTATTTTAAATGGAACAGTTTTTGAAGAAAATGTTAAAAACAAATTCATTTTTAAAGACATTTTCTTTCAAGCACAACACTGGTCAAAATCTGCATCAATTTTTAAAGAATGTCTACAAAAGCATTTTAAAGATGAAAGCTTGATAGCACTCAATGACTTTGAAATTAAAATTGAAGGATTTCAATTTTGTTGCGAAACATTAATTGAAAATGGTAATATTGAAGATGATATTGAGGAATTTCTTAACAATCTTATAATTGCTACAACACCTGGTGATAATGGACTTTTGGAGATTGTTGACAAAGAACTTGGAAATGAATTTAAATTATTGAACACTGCTGCATTTACCACAGAATTATTTACAAAAATTATTGAATGGTCAAAAACGATCGATGAAAAAGGTCTCACCGAGAAAGAAACGAAAACGTTTTTTGATGGCATAAAATCAAACATTGCAAGTTTAATGTCATCTGGAATAAATTCGCTGTACTGTGAAAATTTGAAAAAAAGAAGAATGAATTTCAAGAGCATTAATATCTCCTGGAAATACTTCCTTGATGATAAAAATGGCAGTAATCAAAAGCAAATTTTATTGCTGAAATCAAATCTTATAAATCTTACAGAAATTAAAGTGCTGCAAATCTTAAATAGCCTTCCAAATTTTGCCAATTTGGATTCCATGATTTTTCACAATTTATCATCACTGTTTTTAATGGAAAATTGCATATTAAAAAACGTTTCAGATTTTTCACCAAATATAAGCCAAAATTTGATTGTCATTGTTGATGACGTCATTGAACAAAATGTTTGGCATTTCTATGATTTCTTAAAAATTATCACAAACATAATTTTGAAACACTCTTTGAAAAAGATGATTTTAATAACTTATGAAACAAGTGAAATTTTAAAAATTGTAAAGAAGCATGTTCCAGTTGAAAATGTTATACAAGAAAATGATATAAATCAATTCAAAGATTTTACAAAAAAATCTCAGAAAAGATTTTTGAAGAAACAAGTTAATTTTCAAGGAAACATGATTCCGTTGAATAAACTAATCAGCAATCACAAATTTTATGAAAAGAACATGGACATTGAAACAATGAAAAAACTCATTGCAAGAAAAAAGTTGAAAATTGCGGATTTACATTATACTTTTCCGGGATTCGATCCACGATTTTATCATCCTCGCAAGATTGGATTTATAAAAATTGATGAAAAGCTTTTTGCAGTTACGGAAAGAATGAAAAATTTTTTATTTGTTTTTAATGGATTAAATGAACGAACTTTAAAGAATCTCCTGAATAACCTTGAAATGAATCCTTCAAAATCGTGCAGTGCCCAGGATTTTATAAAATGCAGTTTTAATCCAGAATGGCGTTACATTGCCTTTGAGTCGACTGAAGAAGATCTGATTGCGAAATACTTGGAACAAATAAAATTTAAATATCCCAAATCTCGAGTTCATTCTTTCTTGGTTACTGAGATCAATGGAAATGATGTAATTTATGTTGATGAAACATTCTTTGTTAATTACATTTCTGATGAAAGTGTTGCTGTTATTACTGATTCCGCGGGAATGGGGAAATCAACAATTCTAACAAAAATTGAACACGAAATTAAAAAAAAGAATTCTCAAAAATGGATAATTCGAATAAATTTAAGTCATTACACAACGCTTTTTATAAAGCTCAAAATGGGCGAAAAATATTCTCTCGACGAAGACGACCTTGTTTTCAACTTTGAAAATTTTAAAGGCGATTACGGTAACTCCATTTTAAATGCACTTCGAAAATCAGAAAAACTTTTGGAAACTACTAAAAAAACGTTGGAAAACCATATTTTTGAATATTTATTCAAAACTGGTAAAATATTAATAATTTTTGATGGATTTGATGAAATTGGTGCACAGTACAGAAATATTTTGATGTCATGGATGCTATGGTTAAAGAATAAAACCAAAAACCAAATATGGATAACTTCAAGATTACCATTTCAATCAAATCTCGAAAATTCTTTTGGAACAAATGCATATTCTTTAAAACCGTTAACGACAAACGAGCAAGAAAAAATGCTTTTTAATATTTGGCAAAATAAATGGAAAGGAAATAAATTAAATGAATGTCATGAGTTTCATATTCTGCAATTCATAAAAAGCTTAGTTTTTGATTTTACGACAACACTCAAAACAACTCAAAATATTATTGGGAGTCCTTTGCACACAATAATGCTTGCAAAAATGTTTAAAGTTAATGAAGGAATTGATAAAAGTTCAAGTGATGATGAAAGCAAATGGATTGGATGTTATGATTATATTCAATTGACATCTAACTGCACAGAATATACAAATTATAATGGATGCTTTCATCCATTATTGAGTTGTCGAATTGGTGGGCCTTTGAAAAATATTTTCGGGTTGTACGATAAATTTGTTGAAAGAAAAATAACAAAGTATTTTGTCGAGAAAAAAGAAATTATCAATTCCGTCCAAGAGGCAGCTATAAAACTTAAAAAACAAATTCTAACGGAATACCATCATGTTCATTGCATATTTGGTCTTTTTGCAATGACTGATGCAGCTTCTGAATTGATTGATGAAATCGAAAAAGTTAAAATCAAAACATTTATAGCTGAATTTAAGCTTGGAGATTATAATGCCGGATTAATTGATGACATCGAAGAAGAAAGCAGCCACCCTACTTTTGTTCATTTAACCTATGCAGAATATTTTTGTGCCTGTTTTTTGATAAATAAACTTAATTCAACTCCTGCGAAAAAGTCCATAATTTTTAATATTATTGGAAAAATTTTACAAAGTGACGCTCCTGTTTTTTCTTATTGTATCAAATATTTATTGGTACATAAATGTGAAAATTATGATGTTGGAAATATTTTAAAAGATATTAGCATCACAAACTTTGCTTCAACGTCTGAACATTACAACTGCATAAAGTGGCTTTTATATGATGACGAAAATTTTGAATACAAATTTCCAAAAGTTGATTCTCAAAGAAAAACTCTTTTGCACTACTCCATGGAATGTGGAAACCCTAAAATTATCGTATATGTTTTATTACAAACCTATTGCTTGATTATGAAAAATGATTTACAAAAACGTCAATCAATATTTTTCGATTCTTCACTTCCATTCAAAGCAAAAGAAACTGGAATGTTCTATTTGTCAGAATATATAAATTTAACTGATATCGACGGAAAATCAGCAATAATGTATTCGAAAAATCCAAATATTACATCTTTGTTAAATGATTTAATAAAAGTTGGCCAAGAACAAAGAATTGCAAATATTTATAATGATGAAATCATTAACATTCTGATTCAAATTGCAAAGATGACATCGATCAATGATTTGTCACAGATTTTAAATAACTCAGTGTTTTCGCCAAATTATTTTACAAATTTTTTTTCCAACATTTCAATAAACAGTGTCCTGACCATTTTGCATAACGTTGAACCGAGCTTTTTAAGATTCATGCTTTCAGAAGATGAAGATGGTTTTGATTTTCTTGCAAAACATTTTTTAAGAAATGATCTAACATGTGATGAAAAAATTAGCATTTTTGAATGTTATTGCAAAGCTGAAAGCTCACAAAAAGAGAATATTCTGCGATGTTTTATCCGTGCCGTAATTATTGTTGATTCATTGGAAGACTTTAAATCATTACTTGAAATGGCTGAGAAGAACAAAATTTACTTTCCAATTGAAGAAAGTTTTGTCTTAGCGTGTCAATACAGGACATATGAAATTTTCAAACTGTTGTTACCAACTCTTACAAATGAACCAAAATACAACGGCTTGACACCATTTTGTTTAGCTTTAAAATGTGGCGTCTCTTTGGATATGTTGGATCTCATATATCAACAAATGAGCTCTGAAATCAATGAAATGGTTGGCAGGGATGATACAGCTTTAACAATGGCAATCCTCTTTTGCTTTAAATTGCCTATTATTCGATACTTACTTTCAGTCGGTGCAAACCCTAATATTGTATCAGAAAGATTTTATTTGCAAGATGTTTTAAACAATTATTCACAAATTAGTAAACCTGTGCCTTTAGCAAATATTAATGGATGTAAAAAAACACCGTGGAATTGTGCTTTCGAAAGAAGAGACGACGAAATTATTCAATGTTTTCTTGATTCTTGCGATATTCTGGAAAGCGAAAATTGTTTGGAAACAATGAAAAGCTTTTATCATGATTCAAATTTTGATATTGATTTCAAATTTGATGGAACTCCACGCTTAATTGAAGCCATTAATTCAAAGGATAATACGTTGGTTGAATTTCTTTTTTGGAAAAAAGCTGACGTAAATGTAGAAGACAAAGCTGGAAAATCCCCTCTTCATGTTGCATGTGAAAAAAATTTGTCAACTTTTGTTAAAAAATTGCTGAAACTTGGAGCTTTCTATGACAAAGAAGACAAAGACGGCAAATTACCAATAAATTATTGTGAAGAAGACAGTGAAGCAAAAAAGTGCTTAGATTTCACAACGCAGCTTTTTGAAAAGATGGAAAGCATTGAAGAAAGTGAAATTATATTAGATAAAGATATATTCCAATCACCGTATTTTTCTTTAGCTCTGACAAATAAAAAGAAACAAAATATAAAACATATTTTCGCAAAAAATGGGCTTCCTTTTCAACTCAAAAAGCATGAAAAGAACGATTTCAATGTTCAAGATTTCTTGGGTAATACCGCCCTTCATTATGCCGCTGATAATGGGCATATTAACATTGTAACAACATTGCTTTTAAATGGCGCTTATTACAATATTGAAAACGGCGATCATCAAACTCCACAAATGCTTGCAAAATCAAGGAATCACGAAGAAATTTCAATTTTATTTGAAAAATTGAATGAAATGTTTGTTGCTGCATCTGAAGATGACCCAGATTTATTCACAGAAACTTCAGAAAATTTTCATAAAATTAGCAATAATGCTTTTGCAGAATTCAAAATTCATAATTTGAGAGATAAAGAAGGAAAAGCTTTGATTTTTAAAGCAGTTTCTAGCCAAAATTTTGATGTCGTTAACAGATTGTTAAAATATGTATTTATTCCGGATATTGCAGATCAAGACTTGATTTTTTCAGCTCTCCAAAATAATGATATTGCAATGATAAAAATTCTTCTGAAACATAAAATTCCATTTAACAACAAACGATATATTCATTTCAAAAAAATCTGCAAAGAAAATGGATGTACAATTTTATTTAACAAAATTAAAAACATGTTCGACAATATTTATGACGAAGATTTTAAAACCTTAGCACATTCCCTAAAATCCGATCCTTATGAAATAGAAATTTCTGAAATTGCATCAGTAATCGATCAAAATCAAAAATCCATATTTGAATATATTCAAGAAACAACAGAATACAACTTAATACTTTATTTGCGAAAACATGGCGCTGCATACAAGGATATCAAATTATCAAAAAACAAGAAAGTCAGAAAAATTTTATTGGATACACAAAATCCATCAGATGAATCCCCAGCAATTACATCAAAATTCATGGATTTTTTTAAAAAATTAAATGCTGGTGAAGTTTTTGGGAATGAAGTTATCAGAATTTTTAAATCTATTGTTGGAATGGAAAATATTTTAGTAGGTTTTTTCTCTTAAAAATTTTTAAAATCATATGAGCTAAAAACATTTTATTTTAGGGTGAAGATGTGGAAGCAAAAAAACTTCTTCACATGATCGAGTGATTTTGTAATCTTGTCAAATTTTAAAAAAAATTAAATATCAAGAAAATTTAAAAATGGCTTTTTCACTTTTCATAATTTGCATTAAAGAAATGGTAAAATATGATGTTTTTATGTTTCTTTATCTTTCAAAAAATCAGGTCAATTTTTAGATATTCAATCAAAGCTTAAATATTTATTCCAAGCCCATCCATTTTTTAACAAGGTTGCTAAGAACTTTTAACTTATTTTAAAAAGAAATTATTGCTTTTGTTTTTTATTATTATTTTTTGCGACATATTTTTTAACAATAAATGCTTACTTTTTTTAAAATGTAAAATGACTTTAATTCTATTTAAATCATTAAAATCTAATCAGCCAATTCTGGGATCTTAAAAATTGCTAAAAAAATAAAAATGCATGGGGTTGTTGTGCACATGTGTAGCAAAAAATAAAGAGGGAGAAATGGAAAATTTATCTTGATTGGAATACGTTTTTCTTTATTGATAGGTCGCCTGTTGGGCAACAAAAATAAAAACGACAGGGGGGTTAGTATTTATTTTATTATTTCCTTTTCATTCATAACTCTATC
The DNA here is from genome assembly GCA_024447195.1 of Panagrolaimus sp. LJ2414. Lineage (NCBI taxonomy): Eukaryota > Metazoa > Nematoda > Chromadorea > Rhabditida > Panagrolaimidae > Panagrolaimus > Panagrolaimus sp. LJ2414. The sequence goes on from JAMRXY010000023.1 coordinate 5,482,767, forward strand.
GGAGGCGCAGTTAAATAATAATTTTAACTTTTTGACTTTTAATTATAACGAAAATTTAATCTTTTTGCACTATTTTCAGCTGTGTTACACTTAAAAGTAAAACAAAAAAATGACTGAAGAACAACCAGACGGTTTATTCGTAAGTTTATTTTTATTTTGCACAACAAAATTAGTATTTGACAATCTCAAAAAACGTTTTTCGTTGAAAACATGCGTTTCAGGAAGTTAAAGTTCCAATTTTTTGTGAATTTATTTACCAACAAAATTTGGCTTCAACAAATTTTGATGAAGATGGAAAACCTTTTAAGGAATATATCAGTGATTCTAAAGAAGAAGAGGGTTCTTTCTATTGTTGTGCTAAATGTTCTTTACCGGGTTTTCCTGCAATCAAGTGTTATATTCATGTATATTTCGAAAATAATATGGACTGTAACATTGAAATTGAGTCCGAATATGATACTTATTTATTTGACGTTGACTTGTCCTGTACAATCAACAATGGTGAACCGAAGCATTTCCGTGATACCTATGATAGTGGCACAACTAAATACGGTTCAGAAACTAATGTTTTATTGGAATGTTCAAAGGAATGTGTCGGTTGTGCTGCTTGTAAGGATAAAATTTTTGTTGTTCGTGTAGAAGGATTTATTACTGTTAAATATGTTGAAAACATTCAAATTTCATATCAGTTATATGAAGATGAAAAATTATATGATGAAAATGATACAAAAGATTTTGTTTTTGTTGTTGAAGGAAAACAAATTTGGGTATAATTTTATACTTTTTTGCATTTCTTAAGTACTTTTTTTAGGTTCATAAATCAATTTTAATCAAACATTCTACAGTATTTGCAAGAATGTTGGATTCTGATAAATGGAAAGAAGCAACAGAAAACAAAATTTTGATCCCAGATTTTCCCTTTAAAATTGTTGAATTTGCTATAAAAGGATGTTACAGTAAGAACTTATTTAAAAGTATTACAAAAGAAGATTATTTGATGCTTTATCAATTTGCTGATAAATATGACATTGAAAAATTAAAGGTAAAGACATGTGTGAAATTTTTCCAAAATTTTATGTTTTTGCTTCAGAAAGCTATCAAAAAATATATTTGTCTCACTCCCGGCAATGTCATCAAATATGCAAATTTCTTTCTACAAAATTATGCTGATGAACTTGTTATTTGTTGCATTGATTATATCCTTGTGTGCACACAAAATTCTTTTCCAATTAAAGATATTGAAATGTTGGATCCTCGAATTAATTCCATTTTTGTTTCTCGTACTTTAAGAAGTCCTGTTCTGAAAAAGGATCCAAAATTTGAAAATCGAACTGTCTATAATGATAAACTTGCTCACTATTATTGAAAAACTGTTCATTTAAATTTCTGTACTGAAATTGTTATTTATTCTTTAAACAATTTTTTTTTGTTTCATTTGTTGTTTTCATATAAAATACATTTGATTAGGTCCTAATTTTTTACAAAAAGTACAAATTTTATGTTATTTCGATTGTAAAATTTAAGTATCAAAGATTACCCCATCGTCTCAGGAATTTTAGGAGATACAATGACCTATGCGAATATTAAGTTTAAGTTGCTCAAACTTGTTTTTGCACTGCCACATTGAAGAACTTATGGACAAATGTGCGTGCAAATCCAAAAGGTCAAAAATAAACCAGTTTAGAAAAAAATTCTTAATAAAAGCTATCCAAAAAATCAATGAAATAAAGAGTGGATGCTGCCGTATGCCATTCGACCTTATCCAAAACCTAAATTTGCAATTTGTGGACTGGCTTAAATTTTTTATAGAAAGGTTTTTTTATTTTTGCCATTTTATTTTCGACTTTAATTTTTTGTTAAAAATGTCTTACAAAAGAACTATTCTTGCTACTGTACAAGCTTTTACTCGTAAACCAATAAATGTAAAAATTAATAATAAAATTGAATTTGATATTCTTCCAAAAGAAGTTCTTAATGGCAAAGGTGGTTCAACATTCGATATTTGCAAGAAAAATGGGAATTTTGAGATTCAAAAAATTCCAAGTAAGAACTTTTGTAAATTTTTGTCTTTTTTACAAATGCATTTTTTAGACGTCAGCTACGATTTGGAACATGATTATAAAAATCCTGAACCCTATTACGAAGATTTTAAAGTTCTTCTTAAACAAAAAGAAGTTTATTTTAATGTTTTCAAAAGCCCGGAAGGTTTGGCAGAAATTAATGCTTCGTTTTATCAAAATGTTAAAACAATAGGTAAGTGAAATTTTCGATACATTATGTCGAAGGCAGCGAGCATTACAGTGGGCTCACAAGGGAAGTATCTACACGTCCCGTCACTTTGAACGGGACTTATCCCATTATGCAACCCTAGGGCAGCTATGCATAACCCAAAACATCTCCAGTGAATGGCCTTTTGTTATGCAAATTTTTGGAAATGAAGTTTAAAAAATCAACGACCCCTGGGTAGGCGATATTTCAAAAACTCTGTTTCACACAAATTTCTTAAATTTTATTTCTAAAAATTAGCATAATAAAAGGCCATTCACCAGAGATATTTTGAGGTTATGCATCACTGCCCTGGGCAGATGTAAAAAATTTTTTGAAGATGTATGTTCCATGTGATTGATAGTCCTCGCCCTGCCTTTTTTATTTTTACTACAAATGCCCGTAAAATGTCGGAATAATGCATCTGTTATAAAATCTAAAAGAAGACGCAATCATATCATTAAATTTTCAGATTCCAAAAACCTTCAAAAACATGATTGCCCTGATTCTGAAGAAGATGTTGATGTTTCAATGACTGCCACAGTAACTTCAGCAGCTTTAAAAGAAGATGACGTCATTCTTATTGCTGATAAAGAAGAAGAAATTCCATGTAAACATTCTGTTTTAACTGGAAATTCAAAAATTTTAGAAAAACTTTTTACTGATTCTTTTCAAATTCCAGTAAAAATTAAAATGGATCGTTTTGATGCTGATACAATTAAAGCAAGTCTAGATTACTGTAATGGTGATAAAAATGCCATTGTTGGAAAAGAAATGAAAGTTTTAAAATATGCAAATAAATACAAGATTGAAGCTTTAAAGGCATGATCTTATTTATGCAAATTTGTTTTACAATGATAATTTTTAGGAAGCTTGCTTTGATTCTCTTGAAGCGAATGTAAATGCTGAAAATGTTTGTGAAATTATTGAATTTGCATATAAAGCAAATCATGAAAAAATGAAACAAAAATGCTTTAAAGTCATCGCTGAAAATAAAAACAAAATTGATGGAGCAAAATTAAATGCATTACCACAAAATATTCTTGTTGATGCATTACGGTATTGAATTTATTGCTTTTTTGTTGTTGTTGTTGATAGCGATCAATAAACGTGTTTTCTAATTCTGATGTTTGATTTTTTACAATTGTAGGTTACAATATCATTTTTTTATTATTGTTAATTGCTTTGTTTTAAAATAACAAAAGGATAAGTCAGAATCAGTAACAGAGTTTTGGCATCCTAAATACTTTAATAAACAATCAGTTTTTGATGCACAATTTTGTTTTTGCTTTAAAAATACATCAAATATTCAAAAAAAGTAATAAAAGAAAACAAATTTTTGATATCAAATACACGACACTGAAATCAATCAATTTTTAGTTGTTATAGTTTGTAGTAAAAGACCCACCAAACCAGAATACTTTTGCGATATGGTTGAATGAAAAATAAAAAAAAAACAATGTTTTATAATTATTTGACACCAGCGTTCATTAAAAAAGTGACATGGAGAACGTCTTAAAAAACTCACATTAAATATATAAAAATTTTTGGGTAAGACTCTAAAGTTTTTTGATTATTTGACAGTAGGGCAGCTTTGACATCAAAAAGTTTTTTAACGAATTTAATTAATTTTGGGTATGATAGTTTCAATATGTAAAATTTTATACTATGATTTCTTAAATTACGTCGTTAATTTAGTATTACAGGGATCTCCTGTGATTTTTCTTTAACATTTTCTTAAAAAGGTACTCAAAAATTCAAAAGGTCTTTGACTCAAAAAATCATAAAAAGTATTTTTTTCAATGAACGTTTGTTTTTAAAGATAACCCTGAAAACCGAAAGATAAAACATTGTTATCAAAAACAAACGGTTTTTCCACACAAGACATTTTAAGCCTTTTGCTGGTTACTTTTTTAATGAGCTTACAAACCTTTGTAACATTATAAAAATATATTTTATTGTCCTTAATTTAAATTTTATTTTTTTGTATAAGATTCAGAGTCAGATTCTGATTCTTTTAAGATAAAACTTAACAAATTTTTTTAATTTTTCAGATTTTTAAAAAAATCACGGATTCTACTCATTTTGGTGTCAAAAGAATCAGCATCCGATGCTGAATCATGTACCAAAAATAAAACAAAAATAAAAAACAATAAAATTTGTGTTTATTATGTTACAAAAGTTGATAAGCTCATTAAAAAAAGTAAGCAGCAAAAAACTCAAAAAGTCTCGTGTGGAAAACTGTTTTACTCTGCCTTGCTGAAATAAGAAAATTTATTGGAAGCGATTCGACAGTGATTAATTTTATTGAATTTTGCTTTTGTTGTTGAAATTGATTAATAAACTTTTTATTTCATTTTTATTTTGATTTGTGACAATTTGCAATATAAAATGTTTCATAGTCATTTCTATTGGAACGAAAAATTTATAAATGTCAAGAACATTTATCCCTTTTCTATTTGAAGCTAGATTATTCTAATAAACAAAGTTTTTTAGAGCATGAAACGGTTTCGCCTTGAAAAAATGAATCAAATATTCAAAAA